>OV170227.1:26452847-27745347 GCA_921882275.1 Brenthis ino
TTTAAATAATATAAGTCAATATACAATAATACATAATATACAGTAATGGAGTAAGAAGAAAAGTAAGGATTAAAATTATTTATTTTTTTATTCTGTTTTAAAACTTTTAAATGTGATCAAGGGACATCGCATTTTAGTAGTTCAAACTGCTCTTTCTGTCCTGACTTCTTCTAAGTGGAAATAGATGTACTTAAATACATACATATGTACATTTTAATTACTTATTGATTTAAAATAAAGCAAAAAATTTCAAATTGTCTCAACTACTATAAATATAAACAGTAAAGTAAAGCTTAAAAGATAAACAAACAAACAAACATAGATTTTTATATATTGGGTAAGATCCATATTATTTTCACGTTTATTTTATGTGTCATAATTTTTATTAAGTTTGTTTTTTTTAAATATAAAATATCTCCAAGGTTATATCCAACTGGTTAATTTTACATTAACCTTTATGGGGACAAAGTTTGTGGCGTAATAAACAAAAACGTGAGCAGTACGAGATAACTTCGAATTGATATTTATTAATCTATTCATCCCATTAATATGGTAATTTACCAATAAATATTTGCGCGCAAAAACCATTGAGCGTATTTTAATGAATCTTTACAGCTTTGCGCTCTAAAAACATCATTTGCAACGTATAGTAATTTGGAGAACACTAGGGTTTACCCTTGGTTTTTCTCGTGTTTTAGTTATTATCATTTCTTTCGAATTCTCTACCTTTTTCTCTTATTAATATTTTAGTATGTAATAGTAAATTTTAATTATTGGAAGTGAAACTTTGACAGATCAATTAACTTCTTTTATATAGGTATATGCTCGTAGAAAGCATTAGTGGACTAAGTTATATAATTTGCAACAACGTACTTATTTAATTAAACATTAATATTTGAAGTTAGCTATTTATTTTGAAATGAAAATTAAATGTTAAATTTTAGTATGTTGTAAATTTTATAGTGTAGTACTTAAGTTTCTTACTACAATCCACACTTGGATAATTTTGTTATTAGTTTTTACGTTTTAGATTTTGTACTAAATATATTTACGGTTCGTTTTTTTTTTTTTTTACGTTTGCTAGTAGAGTTATCTATGGTAATTGGGCTCTCCCTTTGCTTTATATGGGCTGGAAACCGATTTTTTTTAGAAAAAATCACGAATTATTAGGTATGTATTTAATAGGTAATGGCTCATTAATTACTTAGCCAAAGCAATCCGACTTCGAAGCGT
This sequence comes from Brenthis ino, assembly GCA_921882275.1. Classification (NCBI taxonomy): domain Eukaryota; kingdom Metazoa; phylum Arthropoda; class Insecta; order Lepidoptera; family Nymphalidae; genus Brenthis; species Brenthis ino. The sequence goes on from OV170227.1 coordinate 26,454,081, forward strand.
TAGATCGATTTGATTAGAGGTATCCACTTACCTAGTAAATGAAAACTACCAATCAGTTATTTTTTACTTTTTAGTGCTTTTGTTTGTAAGTCGAATCTGTACATTATTTTTTTTTAAAAAGTTTTTATTTTTCCCTTTATTAGTGTATACAGTAGGCCGAATCTATAGTTCTAACGTGTCTGTCTGTCAAACCGCGTCACAGAAAAAGCCCCAAGAGTATCTACTATTAGCCGTTGAAGAGTTCCACCTATCCACCTTCTGGCCTTGCCATCAGATCAGGTCAACAACACCGAACCACTTTTTACTATCAACGAAAATGAAATACTTTTTGAGAAAAAAGTCAAAAACTGACAATTAGAAGTAGGTTAAATTCATTATATGTTTTTCCACCAAAGATTTTTTTTTGGTCATCTGAACGCGGACCAACCGCGGGAAGTATACTCTTGCAAAAAAAAAAAAATTGTCCTTTTTTATAGTAGATACGAATTTTACATATTTTAAGTAGGTACGTATAATAGCAAGTAGCAAAAGAAAATGTGTTAAAAGTAATGACAAAAATATAATATGACACTAACATACTAATAATATATGTTCTTACATTTAAAATTGTTTTACCATAGAACGATCCTTTGCATCTGTTTTGTTTTTGAGATATTTAGTTTATTTGTGTCATTTGCATGTTTAAAATGCCATAAAAGTAAAAGATAGAACAAATTTTTGATAGTAAGCCATTGTATCCGTGGTAGTCTCGTAAGGTGCGGGTTATCAGCGTCTAAATGTTAATCGTGCGAACTGAGAGAAGGGCCGTGCGAATACTGGAACATTTCGTCACACAAATTTTCCGTACAATCTGTTTAACAGATATTGTAATAGCTTATTCTAAATATAATAGCTATTTTTTAATACTTAAATTTTAATTTCATATTGTATATTTTATTATATTATTTTATGAAAACTCTACATCAATTTATTTTCTTGAAATTTTATTCCGTTTTCTAGTTAAATTAGTTCGTGGGATTTGTTTTTTTAACAGTTTTTCATCCATCACTAGTTATTGGAGTTGTATAGTTCGGTTTGCGGAAATCCATCGCGTGCACAAAGGAAATTGCTATTTGATAATAAATCAAAAAGTATGCTGAAAAGGATTACGAAGTACAAAGCTGCTTACATTCACAGCAATAATAATATTACAGTAAATGTAACTGAATAATGAGCTGAAATATACTTCTAAAACAAAACAGGAACATGGCAAAATAACTATAAAAGTTCAGCGGCCCCATAAAACGACTTGAAAGCCTTCCTTTGAGAGTTGCCAGACGGCGCGAACAAAAAACCAATTTCATAAAACTATGCACCCAACTGCATGCGGGGTCCACAACAATAAATGAGCAAAGCCAGAACCTGATGCTTAGTGCTAATATTCCAGTCCATTGACGCTGTGTTGCGCCATAAAGCTCTTTTAACTACACAGCTTTTTCCAAACACTGTGCGAGCTTTCAAATGTACAGGAAACAGCAATGGATACGAAAGATTTATTTATATCGCGTTCCAATAGTGAAGTAGTAGTGGAATCTGCAAGTTCGTCACTCACACAGAAGTGTATGTGACGTCGGGAGGCTTCGACTGCACACTTGTTAAAATTAACAGCGCGTCAGTCTGCACCGAGCCGCCGTTCGTGTAGCGCGTGTTTCTCGGCTCCGCGACGCCGATACTCCGATCGCGAAAAAAGTTTAACACACGAAACTTTCTTAAGACTTTCCTTTCAACTCGAACACTGTTGAAGTGGAACTGTCTGCTTTTGATCCAAGTTAAGAGTGACCTTAGCTAAAACCGGAATTCGGTATCCCAAACGGGTTTGGCCTCCGGTCCCGGACAGGACATTCGTGTAGTGATAACTTGATTTTCAGTGCTCAGTGTTCAGTGTGACTGGATTTTTCATTGCCGTTGTGAGATCGTTTAAGGAGCTGGTCTCTGCCTCTTAAGGTCGGCTTTATTTAACAGTGCTGTCAAACTTTTCAGTAAGTATAAACTTGTGTTGTGCAAAAAAATACTCGAAACACGTTTTATTGTAATACACTAACAAATTATATATTTCATGAATAACGATGTAATTGTAAGAATGATAAACATTGAAACGTATCCTTGTGCCGATAACGTGATAAAAATAATCAGTATCTCTCCTTTTTATATAATTTTTATATAAAATTTAAAGGTTTCAATCATAAAAAATAGATCAATATCTGTTTTAATATTGAATTTGTAATATGACGTAATAATTAAAAGATTAAAAGAAACTTTATGTTCGCGTCTTTGCAACTAAAAATGAATGTAACATATATTTATTAGAGAGGAAAAGTGTCATTGGCTAGGTTTCCATAAAAATGGGCGGACGCAGATGTTATTTTTATTTAACAGCTATATCAATCAATCAATATTATATATATATATATATATATATATATATATATATATATATATATATATATATATATATATATATATATACATTAAATGCGGTTTTTTAAGGCCGCATTACAAATCCGGGCTTAGACAAGTTAGGTTATGATTGCTATTATAAAATTGCTAAAGCATTAAATGATATTACCATATATTATGAAGTTTACGTAAAAGTATTACAAGATAAGTGTGAAAACTTTATTTATTCGATACCTAGCCGCATGAAGCTAATATACATATGATCTCGATTACGTCGCGTATTCACGTTCTCTACAACGTCTTCCAAAAGTAATGGACAGATAAGACGTAAGTGGACCGCAATAGGTACAAAATTTACATACTTAGATGGCCTCGACCGACGACCGTGCTGTATTTCAATCGAAAGTATCCATGTGTTTCGTGCGAATCTATTTCCAACAGATGTGCAAAAAGCCATTCAAAAAAGTCTATTGAACGTTTTGTATTAGAAAAAAAGTTTGCGCCGCTAACTCTATTATTTTTTACTGCGAAGCAAAATTCGCTCTCGACACCAAGCGTAAGTAATGTGGTTTAAGTTTTTTTTTCACTTAGAGAAAATATTCTGAACACTCACTGTTCGTCGTGAACTTTGCTTCATCCAGTGGACCTCGAAGTTTTTGTTAACTTTTCGCTTGGCCTCGATCGTCATCGTATCACTATTTAATATCAGATTTGAGATTTCATTTAATAACTTTTCTAGATATTGATGCTTTTCATGAACAGTTATTTTCGAAATAAAAAGTATATAGTGAAATATATAATGAATAGCGAATATAAATGTATGTAATTGCGTCCCTTGATTTTAATTTTTATAAGAATAATGTATCATAGGAACCACTAAGCATAAACTGCGATCTCAATTTTTCTATGCTCAGAAACTATTTCTTTACAAATATACGATATGTGTATATTGTATTTATCACAAGTAAAACCAATTTATAAGTATTAAAAAATATATACAATTAGGTATATATGGAAACGTACTACAATTCAATTCTAGATTATGCGAGTTGATAAGATAATATAAATTGATATACTACCATTTTACTGGTTAATAGTTGAGAATTAAAAATTTAAATATATAAGTCGAGTTAAAATTAGTATTCATCTTGTTTTAAAATAGCGAAGGTATACAAAAATAAATAAACCAGTAACATGAAAATATTCGTATAAGCTAATTATATTTATCTTAAACATGTATCTAATATTATTACATACCACGTCAAAAGTTATATATTTTGCACAACGATTACAAATATTGGTTTTGACAGTGTATTGACTAAATCCTGTGTGCTTTAGGCTTGCTCAATTAATGCTAAAAGTGACATGGTGTTCTTAGAGAGGTGGGCGATTACGTTTGATTAATATATTCGATTGAATTGCTAATTAAACGCTTTTATAATCGATTACATTGTTTTAATTACTATTAGTAATAGTTAAATAGTTTAAATTATTACCAATTTTCTTTATTAATTACTAGCGACTCACGTCTCACCCTCGTTTTGCTCGGGTTCGTCCCTAGGTACGTTTTAACGATTAGTATGGAATAGATAGTTAGTCAATCCCTTGCTCTGTGCAAAACAATCCCACGGGAACCGTACATTTTTCCGGGGTTAAAAGTCCCAGTTATCCAGTTATTAGAATTATAGTTATCCAGACTATAATCTACCTCTGTGCCAAATTTCATGCAGATCTGTTCAGCTGTTCTGGCGTATTTGAGTAACAAACATCCATCCATCCAAACTTTCGCATTTATACTTTTAGTCAAACTCTCAAAAATCATGACTTTAAAGACAAGTAGCAAATAAATTTTATATTAAGCAATTAACTAATAATTTATTATTGAGTTGAGACTCGAATATATAAGTTTTGTGAAATCAAAGGAAATAACAATATATATAAAAATTTAAAATACATGAAACAATAGGAATGAAGGTATAGAGACATAGTATCGTATGGCTGAAAAAGTACCAAGATGCAAACATAGGTTTGAATTAGAGGGAAATTCCCTTTCTTGTATCTAGTTCATGGTGAATTCATACACGCTGGAATATTGTGCACGCTCAAAGAAAAGGCTTCGTAGGAAAAAGAAAAGTTTTATATACGTCTTTCTTTTCATCGTAAATTTTAAGAGCTGGATTGAAGCTTGCACTAAAACTATTTTGATTTACTTTGAATGCAACTCACAACAAACAAACTTATTACAATTAAGTATATATGTATATTTAAATTATTTTATAATAAACTAAATAACTAAAAATATTCTAAATATATATGTATGTAGTATGTATATATAATAGGCGATACTTTTAAATTACGAAACAATAAGGCCGTTCAAATAGTGTCCAAAATTAGGTCAAACATTTTGAAAAACAAAGCCTGTAAGGTTACTCAGTAACAGTACAATGCTCTCAACAGAACCTAATTGTAAAGGTCATGAGCAACAACAATGGACGCACATACAACACCGTTAAGATGAAGTAAACAGTCTTTGTAATGGTTATTGATCTATTTAGAAAAAAAAAGTTACTAGCATTTTGTCGCGGCCCTGCCTGCTTCGTTTATTTTGTAGAATCACTTCGCTCTCGTAGATCATAGTAGATAAGTTAGGCTACATGGACGCATTTCGAAGCCACTTTTTGAAGAGTTTGTTAGGAATTATGCATCTAAGTTGACATGTGAGGCCTCATAAAATATTTAAATTCATTTACTGCCTAAATAAGACATAATATAGTAAATATAATTTATATATGAAGACTTACAAACGTTTTTTTGAAAATTATTGGTAAATATTTGAAGTTAGAAAAATGGAAGTTAAAGTTTTAACTGCTGTTTATACTTCTAATTTGAACTTACTACTCGTTTATTAATATAAGAGAAAATATAATTAAATGACATAAAAATTGTATATATAGCAATCATTGTGTTTTACAATTTAATATACTGTGCTTCAACTACATTAAGTAAATCAGTATTGTACATGTGTAAATGCTAACAAGTGATTTGTGACGCAATTGTCAGATTATTAAAGCTTAGCATAATATTATGAGCTGTACACGATCAGATCAAATATTGTGCGACCTTGTGCCTATTATTTACCTGCACTCATTGAGAAACTTGACAAGTTACCTCGTCATCACCTTGGCACATGTAAGTGCGAAAACCGTTTTGTCTTTTAATTACCGTGTTTTTCGGCTTAACCGCAAAGATGAATTTGAAGCACAAGATATTAAATTAAAAAAGTTAATATTTTCAGTTACAAAACGACAGACAGACTCTATATGTTTCTCTGCTTTTTATTGTTAAGGCATTATTATATTTATTTTGGTTTCTTTGTCCAAACTGATCTCCGAGAAAACACTTCCCGTCCCAGATATAGATAATAATATGTATTGAAAATTAAAGTATTCTCTAACCTAAAAATCATGCATAATCATAAAATATTTATTACTTCGAAATAAACATACTGGTTTTTTATTTTTATTATAAGAAAGATATAAAGTAAATAATAATACATATTTATTTTTATTCTCAACTAGGCACTTGTTTCGACGTTGCCTGGCCGCTACTCTATCCTTCCATTTGTCACAATTAGGGGTGGCATTTGGCAAATTTCTAAATATATACTTATTACATTAATTTTACTATTAATTTAATAATTTTCCCAAAAGGGGTTGATGTCGGACTGGAGGCCGGTCGTAAAACTTTTCAAAACCGATCAGCAACACGGAAGATGTACTGCGCGGACCCCAAGTAATTGGGAAATTGGCAGGGAGATGATGAATTATTTTAATATATTCTCCGTAATAATAATAATAAATCCCGTTTCAAAAATATCTTAGATTTGTAGAAGTAATGTAAATGTTATAAAAATATTGCCGTCATTTTATATTTTCTAGTGTAGAGAAAAAATAATATTTAAAATAACTTGCTTACGTAGTTTTCTCAGGCAATACTAAATTTTAAGTGGCACAGTACTGAGGCTTAAAAGACGTTTATCACTTTACATCATAAGTATGACTAATCCACGCCTCACAGTGGCCGTGAATATTTCGATGATTGTTCGAATCAACACAGGTTGCATAATGAAATGTCAAGTATTTAGCACTTATTGAGAGATACTGAAAAAACAAACGCTTATGGTTATATATATATATATAATATATATATATAATATATATATATATATAATATATATATATATAATATATATATATATATATAATATATATATTAATATATTATGGTTTTTAATTTTAAGTATTTTACATGTTTGGTATAATTTTTTTAAGTGTGTATTTATTTCATTTATGTATTTAATTTATGCATTTATGTTTAATATTATATTATTTAAAAAGCATTAAGAAAATTTCGAAATAATGATAAATTGCTATTTGAAACAGAAGCCGATCTAATATCTAGAAATGGCTATTAAAATATCTCTCTCTTACAAAAAACAAATGCTAATTTATACAAAATTATTATAAGCAATAACAAAAGTATATTTTCTACAGTAAAAGTTAGAAGGCATGTTCGATATCATAGACAAATGAACTTTTTCTTTTATTAATTGTTTATAAACATTTATATGAAACTTTACTAACGCTATCTCAATCATATTTACGATTCTTAACACTTTCACCGATTAAGAAATTTATTGTCCGATGGAGACGCCATCAATCAGATCATAAAGACTAGGTATGTATGAATTGTACCTATCAGCCAACATGGATAAATGACCCGTAACCGCTAACAAGACGTATACAAGTATGTATGCAAAAGAAAGGGCTCACCCACGCGTCTCTATTTTAGTGATCAATGGGTTATGATATTGATCACTTTATCTAAAAATAATTATTTCATCTTATGAACATTAAAATATTTACTTAGTTATTCTTTTAGTCTTCATGATACCATGACATTTTGACTGTTTAGTATTCTTGTATAGGTTACTGAACATAATCAGTTTGGCGCGCAGATAAGATTTATTCTTGGATAAATATATCCTTGTATTATACATATATTGGTTGTTTGAATCATAATAAATACCATATTTCCTTTTTGTAACGGTGGCTTTATCTCTTACTGTTACTTAAAGTAAGACATTGCAATTGTTAGTGGGCGACAAAATGAGCTCATTTTTGAAATGCGTTTCAATGTATGGCAGAGCTTAAGCTCTAAAATTATGCAGAGGGTTCAAACAAAAAATCTAAGTACCATTCATTAAATTAGTATATATATTCATTTATTCAATTTGTTACGTAAAAGTAAATATTTAATAATAGCGATTCACCCTCGCTTTGCTTGGTTTCGACTCTACTCGAAGGTTGACTCCCCATACAAACTTTCATCCCCATTTTCACCCCCTTAAGGGATGATTTCCGGAATAAAAATATCCTATGTCCTTCGCAATGTATCAAGCAATCTTCTTAACAAATTTAATTTAAATCAGTCCAGTAGTTTTTGAGTTTATTCGTTACAAACATACAAAAATACAAATCTTTCCTCTTTATAATATTAGTATAGAAGTGTAGAGGTAGATTTATACACATACAATATTCATTTTATTGGTACTAAAATCAAGTTTGTATTTTATAAAAGCTATAACGAATTTTGCGACACACCGATATCATTTGTTTTTAAATTCTAATCTTGAAGGCTAATTTTAAACCGGTTGAACTCAGAAAACATTCCCCTTAAGATTTAATTATAATATGAAATAAGTTTTTAAAATAATCTTTATTAATCTTTAACTACAAGCTTAGCATAAAGTATTTTGACATAGAATACGTTTATAAACTACTAGCGTTTTCCTGCGGCTCTGCCCACATAGTACATTAATCACCAACATATCATATACTAAAATCTCCGAAACACGCTGCATCTTATGGTATGAGTATTATTCCGATCGGTTCAGTAGTTATCGCAGTATAACCGAACAAAAAGATGGGCTCTCCATTTGTTAGTATAGATAATAAGTAATAAGTATACTTTACTAATTATTGGCACACCTGAATCATTCAAGTGTATCTAAAAACACTAAATAGCATATGCTTGCATTTATCTTAATGCGGTACGAATTACGGCTACCATGAAGTTTTTTTGTACTACTTCCATTTTTCGCAGCACTGGCTTATATGTAAGTTGTAACATTATTGGTGAAACCGGTCGTTATCATTTGGGAAGGTAAAATTAAGAGTAGGTATTTCGCAGTTTTACTTAGTTTTTATTTTACAATTTACAAAAAATACTAAGTTATTGTAAATAATGTCTTTTGTATACATACACTGTATACAAATATATAGGAAAAATATTTTAGATCAGTTATTCTAATATACGACAAAATTGAGTTACTTAATACGACAGTTTAGCTAGTCTATACTAATAATATTCTAAAGAGGTAAATTTTGTGAGGAGTTTGTGACGTTGTAGGGAGTAATCTCTGGATCTACTGAACCGATTTAGATGAAATTTGGTGAGAAGATTGTTTGAGACCCTGGGAAGGACATAGGATACTTTTTATCCCGGAAATCATCCCTTAAGGGAGTGAAAATGGGGGTGAAAGTTTGTATTGGTAATCAAGCAAGGGACGAACCCGAGTTAAGCGAGGGTGAGTCGCTAGTAATTTTATAATATTTACAAGCGTTTGCCCGCGGTTCTGCTCGTATAGTTTATTTTGAAATATTGCTTTGCTACTAAGAATTATTGTGTGATGTTAGATATCTTGTAACTTATTACAATTTTTTTTTATCGGAATGTTATTTTCGGAGATTTAGTGCGGTCAAGACATTAAAAACAATCTTCTCACTTTTAATTATAAATAATTATTTTTATTGTATATATCATAGACACTTAAGGACATATTATTTATTAAATTTTCATTGTCAAACCAATAAATAACGTAAATAGGTTAACATTAGGATAGGTAATAATTTATATTGTCAATACCTGCCAATTAATTTTAGTAAACTCAATCTTGACACTTCAAATTGGCAAAACTAAGATACTCAAGGCTGTTAGAACTACTTTGGTTTAGCCTAATAATAATCTTTTAATAATACAATCACTCGGCCTTTAGGGTTAAAATCGATAAGCGATTCGTACCTGCAATCGAGCTCAGGGTGAAGTGGTTACGTACGACCTTAATTTTCTTTTAATCATGGGCCGTGGTGCCGCTGATTGTGAATACTCCTCCATTGTCTTATTAATTTTGAATCCAATTACATTCTAGTTTTTGGTTACTAACTCGATTAACAGTTTTCCGTTCGATTTACGAAATAAGGTCGTGGGTAAACTTTTTTGTAAACTAAACACTTGTATTGAAACATGTAGGAAGCAGGAACTGTTTAGTACGTGACATTAACAACGTAGGTTTTTAGTGGTAGGTGGCGATATTCACTTCATTAATTCATAAATATAAATATGTTGGGACATTACCTCACAGCACCATCTAGTTCCATGGTAAGCTACGAGGCCTGCCTGTGTTATGGATACCAGATAGTTGATACACTACACATATATAATTTTAAACATAAACATATTATAAATATAAACACCCATGACTAGAGTACAAACATTCGTGCTCATCACACAAATGAATGCCCCCAGCGGGACTCCAGCGGGGGACCCTCAACCGCTGGCACAGCAAGTAGGCTCATTACAAACTGAGTCAAACGTGTCCTCACGTCAGTAAGATACAATTTTTAAATTAAAATACATTTAACAGTTGAAATAATAGATTTTTCATTGTTTTGTACAACAATATTTGGATATAGATATTTTTGGGAAAGATTTATTATTAAAAATCTTAAAAAATTATATAATATAACATAATTTATATAATATAAATAACTTAATACTTAATTATATCAGAGCAAACTTTGTACGTATCTTTAAGCTTAGAGTATGTATACTTACGTAGTAGTATGAGCGTTGGCATAGTTAAAGTATATATAGAAAAGGACTGCAAAAGGCTATTTTTTATTTATTTGCTTTTGTCCGCGGCTCCACTCGTGTAGTTTATTTATGGAAATTACTTTGCTTCTATAAGATGCAATGTTCGATAGCCTATACCTTTATCAATTCATACTAATAATATATAAAGCTGAAGAGTTAATAATTTGTCTGCACGTGCTAATCTCTGAAACTACGGGTCCAATTTGAAAACAGATCAGGCCACGTATGTAATGTTGGCAAAAAGGACTCTATAACGTTAAAAAGTTAATGAATTAATTATGGTCCATAGTAAAAATTGAATAAATGAATTACTACTTTATTGAAATGGAGTTAAGTTCAAATTTGTGTCAAACAATCTATAGTAGTATTAGGATAGTAGCACAAAAATAAAAATAAAAACATAAATAAGAAAGGAAGTATCTAATATTTATAAGTAGAGTAACTGTAAATTTGTTTATAATAAGTGGGACAATTCTTTGCAATTTATATGTTGTATTAAGTTTTGTGAAAGAGCATGCGATACCGTTAAACGTGTACATAGTGCGTACTCTGGCTTATTGAGAAAGCGGCTAATTACTCATTACGTCAGTTAATTTCAGAAATTGACCCAATAATGTTGAAAATACATAAGCAAGGTCGCTTAAAATCTAACCAATTCAATACTTAGTGTTTTCACTTAGCTTAGAGTGGGCAACAATAGATTGAATTAATGTTAGACAAAACTCTGAATCAATCTATACTAATATTATATAGAGGTAAAGTTTGTGAATTTGTGACGTTGTAGGGGGTAATCTCTGGATCTACTAAGCCGATTTAAATGAAATTTGATAAGAAAGTAGTTTGAGACTCTGCGAAGAACATAGAATCATGTTTATCCCATAAATTATCCCTTAAGGGGGTGAAAATGGGGATGAAAATTTGTATGGGAAGCAAGCTAGGGACGAACCCGAAGGAAGCGAGGGTGAGTCGCTAGTATAATATATAGGCGATGATTTATTAAACTCTCAATAAAAGAATTTTTATTTGAGATATCTTAAAATGTATTGATTATTTGATTAAAGTATTGTTAAAATTTAATGTGTAAAATAATTTAAAGGTTGACTGTAATTAGAATAATTAGTATTTAATGGTAGACAGTAAAACCGTATTGGACATTTTTGTGTTTTAAGAGTTTATAAAAATATAAATTGTGTAACATAAATATGTGAAATATTAAATAATTATAATAATTACGGTATTCGCGGCGAAGGAAAACGTCGTCAAGAACCTGTTTGTTAGACGATTCTGAGATATTTGTTCTCTACAATCTTAGTCGTAAATGACGCGAGTAGTTTTTATTTTATGTTTATAAACTGGACTGTATAATTTAAAACTATATATTTTCTAGCATTATTACATAAACAGTACTTACATATAACTATTAAATAACTTGAACTACATATTCTTTGAACTTAGAATTCTTGATTAATATTTTAATTCACTCATTGACGTGCGTTTTCTTTTCCTGTTTTAAAATATCATCAACAACTTTATTTTCAGCAATTTCACACTTTTGATATAAATAAATATAATGAACTACATAATTCGAGTTCAAATTATTTACTTTTTAATTATACATTTTAATTACAAATATATAATAAATGTAATTTTTGTAAAAATGGGTAAATTTGTCTCGGTTAAACGCGCTGCTCGGTTTTAGAATTAGTTAAGTCATCAATAACGTAACCGTTAAAAGAGAAAACAAATCTGTTTCACTTTCATTTCTCACTTGACGCGTTTTCAATATCAAGGTCGTTAAGTCTATGATAGACGTATCAGAAGTAAGAACGAAAATGTGCTTAAGAAACACGCAATCTGTTCTCTGAAATACATTTTTAATTTATATCCGTAACATTCTTCTTATAATAACACTAGCAGAACCCGCGGATTCGCCTGCGTTCAATCTACATTTCGCGAAGTTTTATACCATATAAATTGTGTAATGTAAAAAATCGATGGGTTTGATTTTTTTATCTAAAGTTTATTTACTTCTTTTTAGAGCATTTAAATTTCATTTACTTAATTTTTTAACGAGTAAAGCTTTTTGATGGGTTTTAGACCATTCTTATGTCTTCTAGTGTTAAGTTTTGTTCGAAATAGTTCTGTTCATGAAGAATACCCTTTTTTCTTTTATTAATATTTATAGAGGTAGGTTACCTACTCAATAAAAGTTTATTAGCATACGCTACTATATATATATACATATAAACAAATGATACGTAAATTTGAAAATTTGACTGACCTATCTTCGTTCGTTTTTGCTTTTAGTCATGAATATTTTTTTCATGATAAAAAGCTTCATAACATTGATAAGAATCGCCTATATTCATATACTCTATCTATTTTTTAGAATAGATTATTAAAATAAATGTAGGTACCTACTGCAACAAGATGCGCTAAAGCTAACATATTTATTAATTCTTTTTCGCTCGGACCCATTTAAATAAAAAGTCAATATTAATTATGAAATCGATGGTGACATCTGAATAATATTCAGGAGCTTATTGAAATGCAAATCTAATTAAATCTAGCATCCAGTCAAATGGCTAGATTACGTCGCTCGGAAAGCAATAACGACGCATTGTATTGAAACACACCATTAGTTCCGCTCGGCTTTGCCTCCGCCAACTTTACGGGCCTTTTCAAATAAATAGCTTTCCCCGACAAAATCCATTTGGAAACAATACATTGCGCTGTTACTTTTATATCAAATTTACCAATATCTTATTATTGGTACAATGTATGCAAGCAATTGTGGTATGCGAGAATGGTGCTTCCATCAAATGCATAGGTTTGATACAACTGTATAAACTGATGCAGCGTGTCATTACATTCTAAGCTGTTATTACGAGTCTGCGCTGTTTGTATTCATAATTGAATAGTACGCGATACATACGGCAAGCACGGATTAGATAATTTCATTTTTACCGAGCTTCTCGTTACACTGTGTGTGGTCCACGTGGAAAAAATAATATTTGCTTTATTAATGATACAAAAAATCTGTCATATATCAATGTGATGTAACCCATAACTAAGCTATTACAAAGATTTCGTAAGGTTTTGATATAATTTATTATAGTTATATGAATAATTTGTATCACGGTTTGTTTATTATTTTCAATTATACGTAGTATAGTGTAGTTCATTTGCTTTCTTGTTCACTGATCTGGGTTTATCTGTTTATGGAGAGAGATTTTGCTTAATGCGGTAGGTACAAGATTAATATTAGTAATGGTTGTTATTCTCAATTCATTGCCCAGTAAGTGGTGTAAATAAATTAAGTAACTCCAAGCTCTCTCGTCCGTCGAATTTATTGCCTTGGTTCATATATGCTAAACTGGGGATTAGTTTTGCAATTTATTTTAGTGTTCTGTAAATTGTCTGAAACATGTATAGGGTAATGGAATTTCAGCTATTAAAAATTCTATTAAATATAATTAAATATTGATGTTAGACTTGTTACTAGGCTGGATACAACTAAATACTATGACTTGGTGAAATAACAAGACAACAATATTTAAGACTCCTAACATATGAATTTCATATGAAAGACTTATAAAATGGTTTAATACTTGTATATTGTTTCATAATAAACATCATTAAATACGCCATCCGTTTAGAAACCGATAGCGTATCTCACAACTCTTTTTCATTTATATACATAGTATAAAACAAAATCGCTGTCTGTCTCTGTCTATTCTGTGCTTTTTTCTTCTAAACTACCCAACGAATAGATATATTAGAATAATAGAAATTTTACTGATAGACAGAGCGATAAACGAGGAAGGTTTGTGTCTATCATTTGTAAGTAATTTGTACAAAATGGCTGAACAATGAGGTTTTTTTTTCAAAAAAACTATTTTCGTACGCTTACATGGCTAATTAAATGGTTAAACCATTAAAGATACATAATTATTAAAAGAAAATTCTAAAAAAATGTACGTCTACAGAATATGGTCTACAATCTCATATGGTTTTACAATAATCATTTTTATCTGTTCATTTATTTATTTATTAGGTTTATGTACAATCACTTACAATAATACACACAAATATAAAAAATAGAACGAAAAACTGGGAACTAAATGTAGTCATTACTTACAAATAAACACAGCATGCACAGAAATAAAGTTTTTTAAAATATTATACAAAATAGATATAAAAAAATCTCTGGTTTCCCTTCAAAACGAATAAATATATTTTAGAAGTAAATTTAAAAGTTTACATCGTATTAGGCCAACGGGATGCACTCGAGCGAGTCGCGTAAGTCACTAGTTAGTTAACAGATAAATGTATTTATTAATTAAAAAAAAGTTTAATTCGTTATACTAAACTATTTATAGCTACCTCAAAACATAATATTTTATATTCACAGTGAAATGTACCAATTGATGATATTACGTAAATAGATAGTTAACATTGCAATAAAAATGTAATCTAACAAAACATAAAGCTTTGTTAATGTTTTTAAAAACATGTTTTTGCTATAAATCTTGTAATAAATTTGTTTCAATTAAATAACGACGCAATTCATTATTGTACACTATAAATTATATGAATATGTCGGAAATGGTATATTAATTCTTGTAACTAAGAATCGAATCTGTAATCTTTAGTACATTAAAATGAAGTTTTATTGTGTAATAATTTTAACTGCCTACCTAAATAGTGCAAAGGTACAGCCCTTTAAATTTTACAGATGGTAAGAAAAACAGACCAAGCCCACACGGTTTGGTATTAGGGTCCATTCTCGAAGTTTCATATACAAAGCCCTAAAATGTATCTATAGGTACCATGCCTTATGCAATTATCGTCAATTGTAGTGTTGAATTTTTAAGCTGTACTAAGTTTGCATTACCTGCGGTTACTTCACTCCCATAAGATTAAGGGCTTGAAACTACTTTTACCCTTTATTACCTTTGCAACTGACAGCTGTCAACCCAATATCTGCGGTCTGTCAATCTAATGGCAAAGCTTGGTAAGATGGGGGAAGGAAGAAATAAACAACATCAGTATCGAATTTCATACTTGTAATGTTTTTGAAGCATTGTTTGTGGCGTTAAAGGTTGTCTATTGATATTTTATACGAATTCATTTTTTGATAGATGCGTGTTATAATATAAGGGAAAATGCCAATTCATGTTCATTCTAAGCCTAATAATTTGTGGATATGTCAAAAAGAGTTCGATAAACTCGCGATCCTACTCATTTCACTCATTACTCTGTACTGGCCTCCGCGCCTTGTTTGCCCTTACATACATAATTTAAGCCTTAATGGTGAATTATTTTAAATTAACTTGATATATATATATATATATATTTAGAAAACAAATATATTCTCCTATCTTTATGGGAAAATCGCTAATACCTTCTCATAAATAATTTGTAAATCTAAATGTGTACCTGCTCAACCGGAAACAGTTAACATTTTTTTTATTAATACCTATATGATTTTTTCCCATCATTGGGCAAATATTGTGGGTAGTTTTATGTCATGTATTACATCCGGTTGCTTTTCTTACATTAGCAAAGTTAGCCGTGACACTTTCATTTACTTGAGCGATGACCACGACTAATCGGCCAAGTTATTAGCTATTACCGTATATATGTATGAAAATAAAAAGGTTCCGTATAAAATTGAATTTATTCGATGCTACATATTTTGTAAAGAATTATTTTATTTGTTTTAGGACCGTTACTTTAAATCAATATACGTATCAATATAAGCCCCACAAAATGGTAAAAAAATAATTGATCTACATCATTAGATATACATTATAGATATATGAATGGAATACTAAATATATATAGGCTTTAGAGGAATTTACTTAAGTCATAATAGAAATAAAAAAAATAATAAAAATCACACATTTTTGACAATAAGTTTACATTTTTATTAGTCAATACTATATATGAGTAATTTGCAACTATTGTGTAACTAATCACTCTTTTTAGATTCTCTCTACTCTTTTGGATCTTACACATATTATTTCAAAGTCAGTGCTAGCACATGATTACGCAGTATATTGGACTATTCATTTAAGTCTAATATTTAAATAAATATGTTGCCCCCCCCCCAACGTGCGTTCACCTTGTCATGGTGGGGGGGGGGGGGGCTCAGTAGTGCCCGGCAATACTAGGTTTTGTTGGGTTTTAGTGGGTAGTACTTGCTTTATTACGCCGGTGAGTCCCGCACCTCGTGCGTAAATGCATTTCCCAACGTTAAAAAAAATGAACACACATCAACATCTAGTTCCATGGTAAGCTACGAGGCTTGTGTTATGGATATGGTATATAAATATAAACACCAATGACTGGAGTACAAACATTCGGGCTCATCACACAAATGAAACTCCACAGCGGAACTCGAACCCGCGACAGCTGGCACAGCAAGTAGAGTCACTACAAACTGAGCCAAATATGTTTAATTTCTACTGACTCCTAAAAATTTACAATGTAAAATGAATTCATTACATAACTTCTTTGTAATATAACAAAAACATTAGTCTCGCTTTATACTAGTATCAATAAACAAAATGCTTGCCTGGTAATTGATTGTTACAATAAAATGTATGACATCTTTAATATTTCATAGAGGCCAGTTGTTAAAACTTTTATTTTGCCTAATGATGATCGATATTCATTATATTAAGAAGTACTGTACATTCTAAAAAGACCTTGCATAATGTTATAATACAAAACTATCTATTTTTTTATAGTTAACAAAAAATGAAAATAATTTTGATATAACCCTCATATGTGCAATTTCATAAAACCCGTCCGTTTAAATCTGTATGTTTAAACAAATATTTGAGCTAACTAGTATAAAACCTTTCTTTACAATATTAATAAAAACACAAACATATACGAATGTCTAATAAAAACACAAAAATATATGAATAAATTTAAAAATTACGTTTACCTATATTGTTTTAATACTTTTTATCCACCTACATTAAATATTATTACCATAGGATATTAGAATATTAGTACTGCTAACTACGTATTAATTCGATAAAAGGTTTTTTTTTTATATATTATTTTATCTGTCTAAGTGAAAATTGACTAATTAAATAATAATAAATTGGTCTTCTAAAACGTTTAAAAAAACCGACTTCCAGGCACTAAAATGTAAAAAATAAGTAAACGGAGGTTTTCATTTAGAATAGATACCTAATCAGATATTTTCGAAATCGGTGCCAGCCGATGCAAAGCAAATCTAATATATTTCGATACTTAAAATACAGATTAACCTATTAGATATTCATATCTTAAAATATTGTCGGCTGGCACCGACTTCGAAAATATCTGATTATGTATCTATTCTAAATGAAAACCTCCGTTTATACTTACTTTTTACATGCCTGGAAGTTATTTTAAAGTTTTTATTTTTCTATTTTTAATAAGCAGCTAATTTGTAAGAAGAAAGTTTTTTAATAACATATTCGATTAAAAAATTTATTTAAAAAAATATTTATTGTTGATTTTTAAAAAAAAACCGCTCGACCGATTTCGATAAAATTTATATGGGACCACCTGAAAAGTTATACCCTTTGAAACAAAAAAAATCTAAATTGGTTTAGGCGTCTTCAAATAATTGGTGAACGTACATAAAAAGAAGATTCCGACGAATTGAGAATCTCCTCCTTTTTGGAAGTCGGTTAAAATAGGTATAAAATGTGATTTTAGACAGATACATAAGTTAATGTGTATCACATTGGTGTGGTTCTCAGAAGTAATACCTACGAGTATGACTACTAAGAAAAAATCATCTTGCAAGTCAATTTACTAAGTATTGATAACAAGGCGCAATGTTAAACCAAGTCTGCAAATTCTTCGTATGAATTTAGGTATAAGATATCTTTTTGAAATAAAAGTTATATATTAGTTCCATATTTTGTTGGCTTAGAAAATATTATTGTTGGACCGCCGGTTGAGATTTGACCATAATAATTGTTTTATTGATAGCACTAAATCTCGTCAATAGCTAATAGACAAAAAAAACGTGTGTGTGTACTTATGTACGCACGTAAGAAGTTATACTTCTTTGGCGTAACAGAACAAAAATAGCTAAAGATTTCATCCCGTATGTCACAACTCTCTGTTTATAAAAGGAATGTCGCTAACTTCATCATGTCGCTTTCAGCTAACTTCATCATGTCGCTTTTTGGTTGTCGGTGTGCGCGCGCATCGTAAAAAATATACTCTCATATTTTTTTCTAAACGTACCGAAGGAAGTATAACTTAAAATAAAAGAAAATCGGTTCACAAACAAAAGAGGTACGTACGAAGTTTCGCATTCATAAAAGTAATCGTAGTCATTTTAATATTATAAATATAAAAAATCTTTTGTATCTTTATCTTGTATTTTCACGGCTAATAGAGTAGGCCAAAAGATATTTTGCATTTTAGTGATATGGATCAAAAATTAATCGTTTGTACTTGGCCTAATATAACATTTAAAGATAAATAAATCAATATCGCACTACGTAATAGATATCGACATTTTTTTCTATACTATCTATTTGATACGCTTTCTTTTGATGATAGCTTCACTACTGGGTCGTTATATAGCTCGAATGATTGGAGAATTTCCAGAAAATATACCAATACTATAAATATAATATCTCAATACACTTATATGAATAAATAATAATTTACTAGCAGGACCCGCGGCTTCGCTCGCGTTAAAAATATAATATACGTATTGTTTTTTTTTTCATAGAAATTTTCATCCCCTATTTTACCCCCTTATGAAATGAATTTTGAAAAATGTTAAAGCACGTATTTATTTTAATTGTATTGAAGAGCTTTAATACCAACTTTCAAGTAATTCTGATCATAATTTTTTTTTGGATTTTATTATAATGTGTTTTTCAGTGGGAGTGAGATAATCTCCCTAGGTAAGAAGTAGCCTATGTCACTCTCCAGCCCTCCAACTGTCACCGTACAAAATATAGCATCAATCCGTCACTCCGTTTCGACCTGAAAGACGGAGAAACAAACAAACACATTTTCATATTTATAATATTAGTATGGATTGTCACGTAATGGAGAGTATGTAACGTCATTACTCCAAAAATAATAATTAAAAAGGCACGTCTGAAGCACGTTTTTATACATCTTAAGACAGTTGTCAACACCTGATAATAGAGAAGATCAGTAATTGTAAAATGTCTTGTGTAAATGAGGGACAAAACATTTTCCAGAAAGGAATCGAAATTACTAGGAAAGTTTCGAATTTTTGGATACTAGAATGTTCTTTGTTTATGCATATAAAAAGGTCGGCAATGTGTCGAGAGATCAGTTGAATTTCAGAGCTAAGAGAAGACTGAGAAGAAATACAGAAAATTGGAAAAGCGGTTTAAAGTCAGGGTGAAAGTGTAACTAGTGGCGAAAAATAGTGTTCAGAGAGTAATTTAGTTAGAACTGTGCTTAGTATGTGCACAGTTCGCGCATGCGCATGTTAGTGGATCTCCATAAGTCACTCTTGTTAATCAAGAGCAATGGACGTGCTTTATTCCGAGGAAATTCCGATCCCCGATGTCACAGATCGTAATAATATTAATAATTAAAAAGTTAAAAAATGTATAAATTTTAGAATTTATTAAGCAATTCAATAATAATAAGTTATTAATATAAGTTATGTGACAATATTACCTCGAACGATTGCAAAAAATATATGCAGTTGACACTAACGACCGTCCTTGAGAAGGTCCTATATTAATCAGCAATCATTAAAAACTACTTACACTTTATGCAAGTAGAGTTCAAAAGAAACAAGCTAAGGGACGAGTTGCATAAGTTCTTACATAGGTACTTATTTTACCATGTTTTTTTAAGGATTGTTGTTTATCTATATCTCTATATAAATGCATATTATTTTAGTTTTTATTTATCATGTATATAGTTTATAAATGACTGCATCTAAAAATATATAGTTTCTGTTCAACCATTTTCTAACATCTAAACGGTATCAATATATCTAAGTGATACCTATATAATTTTACTATATATTGTTAAAATATTCACTTTTTGCTTTTGTTTTGAAGAATTTGATTACTATTATAAAGGCAAAAGCTCGTATGTTTGTTTATTATTCCTTCAAACTTCTGGGTGAATTTAGATAAAATTTAGTAGCAAGTAAGCATTAGGCACCTAGCATGATCGTAGAATCATTTTGAAAACTTAACTAGACTGTGGTAAGCCCACGCTTTGGTAATGGCTAAGTATTTTGCAAGGAACAAACCGGTAACCCTTCTTCTTACAATATGCTATAACAAATATTGAAATATATTATATCTAACATAGATAAATCTTAAAGGCGCATAGTTTTATGCAAACCCAAACAGCCGGAGGTGCAGTAAGCTTTAATAAAGGGCTGTCCAAACTGTCAACTGTAAAAACGAAATGCATGCTATACCGCTACATGCACAATGTCTAACGAGAAGGGCTTCGCGGCTTTCTGCGATATGCAAAATATAAGGGAAACGCTAATCTAGCATGTGGCCCAAGTTATAGACATTCAAAGTTATTTACACGGACTATGCCTTGTTATCTACTTATATATATATATATATATATATATATATATATATATATATATATATATATATATATATATATATATATATATCCAATATAAAACAAAGTCGCTGTCTGTCTGTTTTTCCGCTTACTTCTTCTAAACTACGCAACAGATTTTGATACGGTTTTCACTAATAGAAAGAGCGATAAACGAGGAAGGTTTACGTATATATAATTTGTAAATATTTTGTACAAAATCACTACAGCTTAGACAATGTTTTTCAAAAAACTATTTTCGTACATGGACCTTCAGAGATACACATTAAAACAATGTATTAACAAAGTATTGTATATAACAATTAGTTTTTTTAGTAATTATATGTTATTTGTATTTTAATTTATTAGAGATTCATATAAAGCAGTGGGATTGTGTTTGTTACATGACTTTATTAACTTACAAACCCTTAATCACTATATTAAAACTTACTCAAAGCAAATTATCGTATTGATTTTAAGATTCAGTTAACAGAACGTAATGAAGTTTAATAAATGAAGTGTCTATCTTCTTCTCCCTGCCCATTTCCCAAATCACTTGGGGTCGGCGCAGTACATCTTCAGTGTACTGCTGATAGGATTTGGCAAAAGTTTTACGACCGGCCGCCTGCCTGACGTCAACCCTCCTTGGGAATGCTATTGTCTTCTTTGTTTGAATGGTGTTAAATATTATGCACTTTCGATTTTGTTGTGTTTTAAAACATTTTTTATACTATTAATTCAATTATTAATGTTATTTTTGGATATATTTTAAAATAAATTTCGATTACACAATAAATTTTGTATTGACATTGTCATATTTTTTCTTCTTTATTGTAACTAAGCCGAATCTGTACATTAAATATTTTTTGGAATTTTATTCTGTCTGTCTGTCTGTCTGTCAAGAAAAAATACAAAAACTGCAATGTAAGATTGTACTAATATATAAAACCTAAGAATTTGGTTTTTGGTCATTTGAACGCGGGCGGAGCCGCGGGCAATGCTAGTACTCTATAAATGTCATTTTTTATTATACGAGTATACCTTGTATTATTTTGTTTTCGTTCTTGTACCACACACCACTCCACTATGCTCTAGGCTTTGTTGATGTACTGTCCTCTTACTTTCACCACAGTATCACTCAAATCTCCTATCTCATTAGAATGGCGCTCACAGCTATAAGTTTTAATCTCTGCCATCTGTATTACACGAAATATTTATATTAATTAAGCAATAAATGTAGTAAAGGGCTTTCTACAGTCGTGATCGACTTTAAAACCTAGTGTTAACTAGACCAGCTAGTATTGGAGTTGAGTGAGAAAAGTGAATGTATATGGATATTCGAGTTTTTGTTCATTTTAAATCGTTTACCATTTAAAAAGTCACTTTTATTTTAGAGAAAAAACACTTTCGAGTTTATTTATTGGTTTTAAAATAAATCTAATAATATGTTGGAATTAAATTATGTTTTAGTACGATTAGGCTGTAAGGTAATAGGAAATTATTGTTTTGTTATTATTTGATAAATATTATACTTTAGACGGATATTATGTTTTAAGTATTTTATGTGCACAATTACGGATAATATTTAGTAATTGAAATATATATAACAAGTATCTAGATAACCAAAATGCAGTCGATGCCATTAGATATACAATATAATCTAAATTGTGATAAATGGATAGTTATTTAAAAAGAAAATAAAAAAAAGTAAAGGGATTATAACATAGTAAAAGAAAGTGCTCACATGATCCAAAGTCTGGTCTAAGCTTTACATCGAATCAGTGCAAACTTGCACCACTCGTTTATTGCATTGGTTAGAAATTGAGTTAGTAGTCTTTATGTAAATGTGTCCGGTGCGTTATTTAAATATCTTTGTCGGACGCCGCTTATTCTCGTACGTAATATTTTAAATGAATATATAAGGTTATTATAGTACATCGTTTAGTCTATTTGATTTTCTTGTATAATGCATCTGATTGTAAAGGATTGTTCGGATGTTATATAACGGTTTTATTATCTATGTACATGAAAAACAGTTCCGTGGCTGACTTTCTTATATACAACATAGTCTTAAATATGAAAGGATCTAAATTAATAACAATGTTAAATATATTAACAATTTTTCTAAAAAAGTTTCGAGGACATCAAAATTTCTTAATTTTTACTTAATATAATATGTTAATAATTAATAACATAGGAAATTGCTCAAAAGTATGTGAATCTTATGTCGAATTTTGTAATACATATGTAAATCATAAATGTGGTAAGTTATATGTATTACTAAAATAGGAGACGATACCTGTTTTAGTATGTAGTTACTTAATATCCTAAGATTTAATGTAAAAAGGATGTAATTTAACTCAAGATGTAAGAAATTTTAGCCTTAGTTATTAATAACTACATAACCTTGAAAACTGGTCACGTTACGAGTCACTTAGGCATTACAACCATATTTGGTCAAGATTCTGCCATAAAAACTATAAAACATCGCGTTCAAAATTACGTCAACTTATGACATTGTAAAAATACCTTGAGGCTTATTTACAGAACACAAACTTAGAATAAACCATCTAAATGTTAAGAATATTTACTTACAGCAAATATACATATAGGTATAGACTAGGTTAAGCATAAGGTAAGAAGATAGTTTGAGACCCTGGGAAGGACATAGGATACTTTTTATACCTGAATATCATCCCTTAAGATGATGAAAATGGGGATGAAAGTTTGTATGGAGACCCAAGCCAGGGACGAAACCGAGCGAAGCGAGGGTGAGTCGCTAGTATTAAAATAAATATAAACTAATCTATGGTAATACTTAGTACTAATTACTAATCGGCGAACATTAAGAATTGTAACGCCTTTTTGGTATTTCTGTACCTATTAGTTCTTGTCAGTATGATATAAGAGTATGATTTAGCTATTCTAAATAACCACACACTATATAAGGAAATCTATTATTGGCATCAATTGTTTATTTTTAAACTTCACCTTCAAGTAAAAATGTACGAAAACAAACATCAATTGAACTTAATGGTGTGTTTATTTTATTTGAACGATTGCTATAATTGTTTCCATATTTGCTTCTTAGGACTGACAAGGTTAGTAGTGACGTTACCTTTAACAATATTAATCTATCACACTAACGTATATCGAAATCTAAATAAATTGTTATAACGTCGCACTGTCAGATGAAATATAATTATTTGACTCTGATACGAAGATAGAACACAAATTGTTTGTAGCGCTATGTAGTTTACAAATGTTCTGTAATGCTGAATTTTTCTATTTTATCTCAGACCCAAATAAATTCTATAATATATATTACGTTTTTATCTCATGGCAACTTTGCTGTAGCAAAGACTTGTACCAACCTAAATATTAGTCTTAGTCATTTTGAAATGTCTCTATGAAAAAAAAATTACAATGATTTGTTGGCGCTCATTTATGAAAAAGATCTGGTCGGGCCAACAAACTTTCGATTATTTTATTTAAGTAAGAATTACCTTAGCTTCTATCTACTGTTTTGGGCTCGTGTATTTTCAATTTGTCACGTATGAATTAAAATTGACCGATAATGTAGAGATATGCGTTTCTATGCGCTGGTGTGAAATATTTTTAAAGTTACGCTTGATTGTCAGCCTTGAAACTATGTAAGTATAGTGAGAAAAGTTACGTAAATATGGATTTCTGTAGCTGAGTGTTTTGAATACACATAATTTGGTTATGGATGTATATATTGTGTACACATCATTGATTTTTATTAATGTTCTTTACCCAAAATATAAAAATCGCAATTTGACAATAATAATAGTACCGCTGTAAGTTTATTCAGTTATAGTTTCTCCCTGTCTCCCTTCGTGTGGTAGGTACATTTTCGAGTATAAAA
Organism: Brenthis ino; assembly: GCA_921882275.1. NCBI lineage: Eukaryota > Metazoa > Arthropoda > Insecta > Lepidoptera > Nymphalidae > Brenthis > Brenthis ino. Next base: position 26,479,003 of record OV170227.1, read on the forward strand.
AGTAGATTGCATATTAAATCAGTAAGCAAACACCTGTCTTTGTCCTGAGAAGTAACAAACATACTCAAGAACATGGAATTTTGCATTGAATAAAATAAAGTAAAATAAGAATTAGTAAGGAATACTTAATAGGAATATTAGGTGTACCTACCTATTTAACAGTGTCGAAGGGTGAAATTTTAGCACAGGGAAGCCGTTCCAAAAATGCACAATTTTTATATACATATTAATGCAGATATATATATATATATATATATATATATATATATATATATATATATATATATATATATATATATATATATATATATATATATATATATATTTATATATATTTCCACAAGAACGTTCATACATTTAAAAAATTAAATGTATGTAAAATTATAGCAACATAATTTTAAGGTGAGACGTCTTGTATGAACGTCAGTAAATCGTCAGTACCTAATAATATAATTAAAAGCATATTCTCTTTATTTCACCTCGAAAATATAGCGTCATTCTCTCATGATCTCTAACCTTAAGAATTCCAAAATCGTACACATATCTCATTGAGATGAACAATGCTTAGTAATTGGCATATATTCACATCTATCTAGCACCTTATTTGGAAAAATCAAACACGCTTCATTTGACCCTAGCATCGAACCCGGTACCTTACGCCACCAATTAGACCTCTTTTAATGTTTAATAAGGACATTAGCCAACTACATACCTATTTGATTATTCAATGCACAAATTTCCTATACCATAAAAATCTTCTTATAATCTCGATTTTTATAATATGTAGATGTTATTTAAGAGTTTTTATATTGTAATGATTTATTGGATACTCGTATTCGTTTTTCGTCTGGGGCAAGGATCTAATAGAGCTCAAATAAAAAATATGATATAGATAAATTACAACGTCTTAGTAAGACTATTACTAATACTTATACTCGTAATTATGTGTTCTCTTATTATATATACATCTACATAGATAAATAAAAGTGTCTGTTTGTAATATCGAAATAAAAGCTTTTTACTAAACGCATATGAAATAATTATACGTCTCTCTGTCTGTTTGTTCCGGCTAATCTTTGAAACAGCTGGACCGATTTCAATGAAACGTTCACTGGCAAATTGCTGATGTTATAAGGAGAAACTAAGGCTACTTTTATTTTAGAAAAAGAATTAGGGTTCCGCTCAGAAAAATTAAAACATACCATAGAAACGAGGAGATAGAGCGAAACGAGGGTAAGTCATCAGTATATTAAATAATATTGTAGAGATTTTATTCATCTCCTCGTATTTTTATATATGTATGTAGAAGAAAATGTTGATAGTACTGTAATTATTTTATATATAATATTATCTTGTACTATGTGCCCTAAAATTAAATGTAAATTCAGTGCTTGTTTGTAACCAAAACGTGTTTTATCTTGATTAGCGTGTACGAAACTTGGCACACGCGCAGTCTGGGTCATGGAGGAGGATATGGAATTATTTTCCCAAAGAACTTCATCTCATATTCCATACATGTTTACATACATACAAATATGAATACTTAATATTTCATTCTAGTAAGCAACGACTGAGGCGACTTAGAAAGAAAGATGTAATGCAGAAAGGGAAATATATTTTTTATAGTAAACTAGCGACTAACCCTCGCTCTGCTCGGGTTTGTCCCTACTTACGTTTTAACGTTTAGTATATAATATAAAATAAATAAAATGTATTGGATAAATAATTTCCAGATTTATCCATTTTCCGAGCAACTTTTTCAATATTTTTTTCCGTAAAAACCTTATCGAGACTATTATGATCATTTAAATAGCTAAATCAGTTTTAGCTTTCTCATAATCTATTTAGTATTGAACACAATCATTTTATTTCATGACTTGAATGCGAATTTGTATTAGATCTCGACGAAAAAAGACGAAAAGTGAGAATAACATTTTTCCAAAAAAAAATTTTTATTCTTTTGGTTTATTTTTCAAAAATATATCGAATTCCGTCAAAAAAAAAAAAGAAAAAATTTTTTTTTGAGTATCGATATATCCTTCAAATCGTGGCGCCGTAAGAACCGTAGCATCTGTCATGCAAAAACGTACATGCATATAAAATAACTAAATAAGTCGTTTGTTCTTAAATAAAAATAGTATCGGGATAAACTAAAACGTATCAGCTCATCCGCCGACCTTGACAGCAAACACCCATTTCTCATTTACCCTGAACACCCCGATCGGTAGTGGGATTACAAAACGACCGCTTACACCATAAGGAGGGTGATACGACACGATTGTCGGGTCTCCATTTTATTATTATCGGACTTTTATTATAAATGAGAAAAATTGTATGTTTGTACTCCTTCACGTTGAAATAGCAGGACGGATTTGGATAAAATTTTGTACACAAATATACTTTGATATGGGAACACTTTAAACATATACAATACTTTTGAGCACCTAATGATGCACCCGTGCGAAGCAAGAGTAAAGAAAAGCCTAGCGCTTTTAGTAAATAAAATATAATATTTTTGTGCCATTTTAAGCATCGTCTTCATTTTTTTAATAGAAATTTATTTACTCTGTAGAATATATATATGCCGTAGAACTAGTTTAAAAAAAAGTTACAAAAAAAACTTATCGGAGTTTTAGAATTAAAAAAAAGAGTGTGTGTGCTTATGTACGCACGGAAGAAGTTATACTTGTTTGGCGTAACAAACAAAAATAGCTAAAGATTTCATCCCGTAATATAATGCATCTAACTTCTTCATGTCGCTTTTTAACTGTCGGAAAAAGTATTTTTTCTCATAATTTTTTCGTATGAAATTGAATTTCATTTTAATGAACAAGTATTTTTGTTTATATTTTTAGCATATGTATCATTTGTTTTTTGATAGATTTATCAGATTATTCGATAAGGTGATATCAACAGATAAAGATTTAAATTCAAAGTCGCTACGCATGGAAATGTTATCTGACATGTGATAGGGTGTCAACGTTAATAAGGTGGTATCAAGTTGATGTATCGAAAAAAGGAAGACAATGGAAACCAATGTCATATCACAGTGTGCTAGTCAAATTATATCAGAAGTCTTAACACTTGCGCAATCCATCTAGATGTGTAACCTGTTATGAATAATTCAGACGTAGGTACCTAATATGTTTGTTGATAAATATTTATAATATTAAATATTCAATACGTCAAATATTAGCTACCGGTCAATACATAGCTCGGTATTTCAATAGATTTTACAAATGTTAAATATTGCCTCTAATATCGTTAGAGAAACAAAATAATTAGTAAAGAATTTAAATATTTACTTGTATATAACATATGTATATAGTTTTACAATAATGTATGGAAGTCTGCCCGATTTGTTGATATTTATGATTACCGCTCAGCTCCCTTGGGTAGCAGCATGATGATATATAGCCTATATCCTTCCTCAATAAACGAGCTATCTAATGCACATAAAATTTTTCAAATCAGATTAATAGTTCCTGAGATTAGAGCGTCCAAACAAACAAAAAATAACGAATTCTTATAATTGCTTACGTACCTGTATTTGTAACATATTAGATACATATATTACTACAATAGATGTTGTTTTACAAAACAAGTTATCTTTTTGGTCTGAGAATATTAGATATCAGAGTTTAAGATTTATTTATATTTAAGTAGGACTTTTAGTACTTTATACTAATTGATGGTTGCAAGTAATAAATAAACTTCATAGCTGGCTGTTCCCAATAAGGAAATCCATAAAAGTCAAGCAATGTCATATTATATAGGATATATTTAGTATCTCCTTACATGTACGTACATATGTTTTAGGTCAAAATTAATACCTGTATGACTCAGATTTACAGCTTACTTGACTTTTATATAGTTTATATACTGTGACTATAGTTGTAACGGTAAAGCTGTCTTGGCGTAAAATTAGATGGATACTTTTGTAGTGAAACTTTATCCTTTATAAACATTTTTTCGGATTAATATTACGAATGCGAAAGTTTGTATGTGTGTATGTTTATTAAGCTTATTATTCTCAGTATTTAGAAGAGATAATAAAACTACACTAAAACAACAAAAATATTCCAGACAAAACCGCACGTGAGTAGCAGTTCCCATAAGCTTCAAATTTAGGTGTCTGCTCGTTTAAAATTCAATACAGATACTGGTAGTTTAAAGAGCAGTCGGCTCCCTTAATACTAGGGCTTTAACGGCCCAATATCGCACCGTCCGTGCAGTATAAAGACGCTACCATTGTTAGGGTTGCTGATTAAATTATTATTTTTATTTCCACTACTGTGATAACGTTTTGAATATTATTTTTCGAGTTGAATAGGGTGGATGAATTTTATAAATAACTGTATGGATAAAATTCTATGTACCTACATATATAAAATAAATTGATAAAATTATTAACTAAATATGTCATAGAACAAAAATTATAATATATCCCCTCATTTTAAATATTACATATTTATATTTGATATCCCATATTCAGTAACTCTGTCTGATCAATTTTCAAACTTAAAACGCTGAACAGGTTTCGATTAAATTAGGCAAGGATATAGAATTGCGACTTGGGATTGGACATAGTCTACCTTTCAACGTACCTTTATAACGCTAGTGAAACCGCGGGCATTAATCGTTTGACATAATCTAAGTCCAATATAGAAAAAAAGTTAATTGGATCAGATTTTTTAAAATATATTTAATTTAAATGAAATAAAAGCGACAAATCAAAAACGAATTTTATCTGAAAACTCTGTATAAAAAGGAAAGCCAGTCTAAATCTAATCAACAAATTCAAATTTAAAATTCTTTTCCCGTAGCAACCCTAATGCGGGTGGTGTGTGCGTTGCAGACGCGTTCGGATGCGATCGATACCCCCGTCTGCTCTGCACTGCGGGCTGACCTTGTACCAGCTCACATGCAACGATTTCTAACTTCCGAAACAAGCTTATTACTATTGAATATTATAATTGGTATAATATTTTAAATAAAACTATCTTTTCGGATTATTTCGCGGATTTATGGGAACCTATGTATATATATATATATATATATATATATATATATATATATATATGTATATATATATATAGCTTTAAATGAATCATTAAACAGTTTGTGTTTTAATAGAAAATATTCTGTTACCTGCACGCTAAGCTATTCAGATGAAGAAACCTCCAAAGCAAATACATATTAATGTACATTATATAATTAACTTTACAACTAAATATAACTTATTACTAACAATTACAATTTTTGTGTACATATAGTTCAGTTAAAAATGTGCTAACAACGAGACACGGTAAAACAGAATATCGTTCCATTTTTCCGTTATAAAAACTTTTAACTGGGACGTAGTATTGTTTTGCAGTAAATGGCGAAAATTTTAATAACCTATTAACAAAATGGCATAAGCTTCAGTATTATAGTTTTATACATGATTTTTAAAAGTTTTTATATTTTAAATATAATTAAAATTATTAAACTGCATTTTGTAGTATAATTTGTGACTTTTATTTGTAATTAAGTGCAATTGAATTTGCGGCGGCAATGCCGAAATACTACGAGTATGATATAACACAATTATGTTGGCTTGCGTCCAAAGTAGAGCAGGTAATCTAGATGACGCGTTGGTTTTATTTGGATAATATCATATACTTAATCTCTACTTCATTTTATACACATTTTGTAAAAATTTCTCCTCTTTTTCCTATTTTAACATTCAAGTATAGTAAGAAGGTTAACAACCACATAACAGCTTCTATAAGCATATTTATGTATTTAAAATTGCCATATGGTTAGTCTTATGAGGTATATATGTTAAAACACTTGTGTTCTTTGGCAACTCGTATTGTTTTATAACAGTTAGATGATAGTAAGGCTCGGAGTTTTTGGCAATCGTAAAATTCGGGTCATTGTAGCGGAGGCTTGGAAGGTACGACTCTATTTATGTGTGGTATACATATAACTGCGATTTGACTATGTATAGTGTTGTACTTTTACTGTACAAATGTTACAAAACCTGATTAAAGAAAAAAAAAAGAAATTAAGTAGATATAGGTAGGTGTTAATCGAATAAAAGAAAATAGTATTATTTCTAAATAAGCCGGTGATATAAAAAAATATTACATACCTAAATATTTATTAAAAAACGCTGTAAAACTAAGTACTACTACTTCCGCTAAATATGTACCTATATCCTAGTTAGCATTAAAACCATATGCTGCTTAATTACTCTTAAATTACTACCGGAAACCGGACTTACTATAAACAAAACACAAATACTGTTAATTTTAAAATCTATATAACCGTTGAAAATCTACTTGCATGCGAAGGATGCCATTTGCTACATTATACCGTAAGTTTTGGCGTGCCGTGAAACACTTAAAATTCCGATACAAACATAAAATTTATTGCGATTTTCGAGTTAAAGATTATCATATGAGATTATCCTACTTTTATTACTTCTTTAAACGGTCACGGGGCGAACAGTTCCGCAGACCATATAGGTCAAGTACATACAGATATGCAAATAAGATAAACATTACTTAGACTAGTTCAAAACGGAGGTCACGTACAGGAAGCTGCAAAGTACTGGACTAAATAATGAATAGTGTTTATAATACTATAGCCTTTATTTGTATTGTTATAAGAATAACCACGTATGCGCCATTATGTGACATTGTTGACAACCTTCGAGGTGAACAGAAATTAGTTGTACCTACTTAAAGACGGAAGGCATTACGAAATTGGAAACGGAGGGCGAAAAATAGCAGTATTTATGGTATTAAACGGCGTACTTATGCAAGGTCATAGGGCTAAAAGTATTTGCCGGTTATTATGTATAATCATTGAAATAGGTGGTAAAGTCTGTCCTATTTCTTATGGTTTTAATTGTAAATGATTATATTTGGATATTTTCTTGGATTATTAATTTCTGAACTAATTATGAAACTCTCATCTGAAAATTAAAATAACGAAAGTAGGCTTAAAAAATACAGCGCTATAATATTTTTATGATGTCCTCCTATCCTCCTCCTGAGATATTATATTGCACAAGTGTACGCGCAAACACAAGTGCACTCTCTATTCCTGTCACTCTCATAATCCTGTGGGACGACAACTCGACGCAACCGTTGAGAGATGATCAGGCGTAGGACTGACGACGAAGGCTTTACGTCCTCCCCAAAGGACGGTGGTGAAACACCGCCAACTTCCCAACTGGGCTGTTACTGACAATTTCTTGATAAAACTTGATGACTTAACTTGGTCCGACCTAGGATTCCAACTCAGGACCTTTAGACCTGCACCCGTACATGCTGGCCACTAGACCACAGAGGTAGAAAAAATATTCATATGTCTATATTAATCCATACTTCGTTACTTAATATTATAAATGTGAAAATATGTTTGTTTGTTTGTCCTTCTTTCACGTCGAAACAGAGTGACGGATTGCTGTGATTTTTTGTGTGAAGATAGTTGGAGGGCTGGAGAGAGACATAGGCTACTTTTACTGCGGGAGATTATTTTATTCCCACGGGAGAATATGTTATAATACAAACCAAAAAAATATTTTTGATCAGAAGTACGTGAAAGTTGGTATTTATACTCTTCAGTATAAATTTATAAATATGTGTTTTGGCATTTTTCGAAATTCATCCTATAAGGGGGTAAAATAGGGGATAAAAATATTGAATATGGAACCTAGTTTTATACTTTATAGAGATATTTCTGTAATTTTAGCGCGAGTTAAGCCGCGGGTTCTGTTAGTATGTTATAAAATTAATCTTTTTATAAAAATCAAATGCTGCTTGTTGTCCGAATAAGGTTTTAAGGAAAAAAAATTGAAGTTGAAAAATTGGGATAGGTATACATATACTGGCTTTATTCCAATAGAATTTTATATAAACATGTGTATCGGATGATTTAGTTTACCATAATTATTGTATCATAAGTATTAATATATCTAAGTAAAGTAGAAAAATACAGAGAACTGTTTTATTTTAGTTTTTGTGTTCTACTGCTATTATATCTGTAGGGAGCTCTATCATAAAACTAAATAAATTATATATATAATATATATATATATATATATATATATATATATATATATATATATATATATGTGTATATGTTAATTGCACGGTTTAAAATTACTAAATATTTATTTTTGCTTTAATGACAATTTACAAATCGCAATTAGGTAGCAATAGAATTATTTATTTACTAAGTACTCAGTAATTGTATAAGTAGTTATTAGCAAGGTTTACCCTGCTACATAAGTAATAAATATATGAATGATGAAATAGGTAGTATATAAACATATCTTTTAGGTCCACCTAAGTTCGGTCCCAAGTTTTTGTTAATTAATTTGTGTATTTTATTTTTACACACAATACATACAATACAATAACACACAATAAAGAACATGTACACTGCAAATAAAACACGTAGTTATTCTCTTAAATAGGCGGGCATGGAAAAACTAAGCACTAAGCAGTGACATGTAAAACAATGGCCGGTCGCGCGTCGCTTACGTCCTTGACAGTCGTTTGTCGCGTGACCGATTCATGAGACAAATTGTACGCACGTCTGCACGTCGAAGATGTGGTAAAATACTTCATAGCCATTTTTTTAATGTTGGGAAATGCATTTACGTACACCACCTGTATACAAATGGTTATGTGGGACTCAAGGGCTACAAAAACTAAAAAATGGGATACTTTGTAGCCACCTTTATGTTACTATATTAATGATAAATGATATGAAACTTGCACAATAATGTTCTTTATTTTTCTACTTGTTTTTTTATTTTTTTTTATTTATATTTTTTTTGTTTATATTTTTAAATAATATATTTTATTATGTTTATATATATTTTTATCGTACTTATGCCTTGTTCTAGACGTTTACAAATTTTGACTAAGCATAGTTCAAATTAAATGAAATAACAGCTGTTTTTTTATTCCTACATTCATACAGTACACAATATAAAAAAAAAACATAATATTGCATTTTATTGATCGTTTTTTATTAAGTGTATTAAACCAAGCAATATTACGATTAATAAAGGATTATAAGATTTTAATAAGAAACTCATTATGATTATCACCAATTTATATTATCACCTTTCCGCTCCATATATGTTTATATAACTACGTATTCTTTTTCACAATCGGATTCGAAGTATTATGCGTAATTTGTTTTGTAAGTGTATTCCCACGGCATGTATACATTCACTTTAGAAGATGTTGATGTGCCTACTGTAAAATGTTATAAAACACTCGAAATCGAAGAGGTAACGGTCCGCCCTGTTACGGCTTTTGAGCTTAGTTAGCCTGAATAGTTTTACCGTAAAAGAAATTACTTACACAATATATATTTGTTGAAATTTAAATGTATGTATTTGAAAACGATAAAAATGAAAAAAAAAATTAAAGCAACTGAACTCTACGGTACTATATCGTTGTGTTGTACATACATGGATTGTATAATTATAGGATTCATTTCCCCTCTAAATTAATATTTAACTACTAAGTAAATACTTCAGATTAGTATCTTCTTCGAATATCACATTGGAATAAAGTTTAAAATAAGTTGATATCTTAATCTTAACACGTGTGTTGTTCGTATAAGTGTGAAAACAATGATTTTAATATCTTTATAATAATAAATAAAGTAGAGCACTGCCACCGAACTGCTCAAAATTTATTTAAACCATTGCTTTATAAATGAACATAACTCTTCATCACACAATCTATCTGTCTGTTTGTGATAGTATTGCTCGCTGTTCCAATGGTTAGCAGAGCAAAATAGTGAAACCAAAGAAGAATTTTACACAGATAGCCAATTAAAGTTAGAAAATTAAGAAATAACCTAAATATTTTGTTGAAAAAAGTTAGCAAGCCCTAAAACCGCCATAAAATAGAAATAACAAACTAAAATGCTAATTTGTCTATGAGATAATTGTTACAGCAAGCAAGTACCGGCTACTTGCGTGAAAATGCGTATTTACGTCAACGCGTTTAGCGTACATATAAAAATTACTTAAGTTCGAGTAACCGTGACGATTGTGTAAATTACAAACCTAGAAACGGTACTCAGCCTCCTTATAAATGTCAACTTTATTCAAAACCACTATGGTCGAGTTTGTTGCGATATTTCACTTGCCAATGTATGTTAAGTGGTCCTTTTTATGGCAAACTTTTATTGCCATATTCACAGTTTTAATATTGCAAATTATAGAATTGGCTTTTACGAATAAGTGTACATTTTTTACTTAATAGTTCATGAAAATACCGTTATTATAATATATTAAAATTTATGACAAAAATAATTACCATCAATAAAATAATACTATAATACATACTACGATTGGGGATGCTTTGGAAACCGAGTGAAGCGGGTTCAAATCCCGGGTCTCGCACCTCTGATATTTTTTATGTGCGAATCATTTCTAACATGATTACCATTTGTTTTAAGGTGAAGGAAAACAACGTGAAGGACAAAAGTGAGGAAACCTGCATGTCTGACAAAAACACATCAGTCCGCCAACCCGCACTTGGCCAGCGTGGTGGACTATGGCCTGTTCCCCCTCTTATTGTAGGGAAGCCCGTGCCTAGCAGTGAGACGTTAAAAAAAAGAGCTGAATACATACATACATACATACAAAGTATTATAGCATTATTACGTACATAACTTCACGCTTTATCCCTGATTGGTAATCGGACATAACAGTGTGCCAAGATCTAGGATCTCTACATTTATGTTTAGTTTCTTCTTTATTATTAGTCTCCTTAATAAACAGTAGTTGGAGGGGTTATAATACTTTTAACGTAACTTTCTTGAAATGTAAATATTCTTTCGACATTCATTTTTTCTACACGCGCATATATATTATGCTATAATCTACATACGAATACATACATATACTTAATAGGAAAATAGTTTCGTACATTTTTCTCCTCTGTTTCTAATTTGCTTTTCGTTTTTATTGTTTAATAGCTATTGATGAGTTCTTGTGTTATCAACAAAAAAAATGTGAACAGTTAGTTTTTTATATACATATAAAGATAAATTTTCCCCAAATATTCGATAGTGATTATTAAAGTCGAATTTCGAAGAGTGGGCGAACACTAGTATCTATAAATCGTAGCTTTGACTTGCATTGTGACTAATGTTCCTAATATTGTGAGTATTAATTTTTACTTGTTATATTGTGAAAAAACATAGGCACCCGACTCGACTTTCTTATTCATTTTAGACTTATAAGGCAATAACTATCTCACGATTTAACTATATAACGAATCAATTTGAAATATATATTTAAATGAAGTAATAAACTAGAATTGCAACATCGAATAGATTGGAATATTTGAAGAAATATAACAGGTATGCCTACGAGATAGATCAGATGTCGCGTGACATAGTTGTGTCAATGCCCGCCCACCTCTCGAGTGTTTTGGAATTAGTTCAATGGAGGCAATTCGAAGTGATTTAGAGTATAGCAGGTACTAAAGTACATTTATTGCATAGTTATAACGCAAATCTTCAATGGGTTTCATTGTTATCACTAATATAAAACGTAAGTTAATCTACTTGTTGCTCAGTATAGCTAGCTGGATGGCAAAATTTCAATATTATCTGGTTAAATATTTATTTAAAAATTGAATATTTAAAATAAAATATCAACATAAAAATAAGTACAATTTTTTTTTTATTTTTTTTTTAAATATTATTTTTATTTCTTCATCCATCTATACTATACTAATATTAATATTATAAGGAGGTAAAGTGTGTTTGTGACGTTGTAGGGCGTAATCTGTGGATCTACTGAAGCGATTTAGATGAAATTTGGTAAGAAGATAGTTTGAGAAGAGAGTAGGATACTTTTTATCCCGGAAATCATCCCTTAAGGGGGTGAATATGGGGATGAAAGTTTGTATTGGGGAGCAAGATAGGGACGAACCCGGGCGAAGCGAGGGCTAATCGCTAGTGATAATATATTTTTATACTACAGAGTATAAAAATGTAAGTACTTCGTTCTTTATTTCAGAACGTTGCGTGCTTAGTTTACGTCAAAGTGCATACGTCGTTTAGTTAAACACTGAGCTTTAGTTTAAATCAGAATCGCAGTCGACTAATTATTATATAGTATTGTTACTATATAGTATTGTTTACTAATTGTTATCAACAACTTTTGTAAATAGTGTCTGTCAATCATAATTTCTAAGGTCTTCTTTACTGCGGTGAATATATATACAATATTTTCTATATAAATAAAAATGAATGTTGGTAAGCGCATAATTCAAGAATGGCTGGACCAATTCGGCTAATTTTTTTTTCGTATGTTCCTTAAGGTTCACGGATATATTAGAATAGAATATATCTTTATTGACACAATTGTTTGTTGTTACGTAAGCCTGTTGAAGCCTCTGACTCCCAAACTAGAATAAACCTGTATGTCAGGAGTCGGATGGTTTGGATAAAGAAAACAAAATTAAAAATTAACTTAAAAAATTATAAAATTTATATGGCTAACGCTGGCTAATAACTATTTATACCTATCTATTTAAAACGTACCTAGCGACGAACCCGAGCGAGGCGAGGGTGAGCCACTAGTATTATATAAAGCATAAGTTACCAAAATAAAATTGTTAGTCTACAGTTCATAGTTAACAGTGAATCATAAGAAACTTGATACAGCCAATTACTCAGCTGACAGTTACAGCATTGTCTTTAATAAATGTTGTAATAATATTATTTTCTAGGCGAATCCAAGCCAAATTTAAAATTTCAAACAATTTGCTTAAATTTACTGTTACATTGTGTTATTGTAATGGCTATTATTTTGGCAAGAAGGTAATGTGACTAATTTGAGATAAATGGTAAGGCAGTATCTTTGAATTGCCAAATAAGATTTGTTTATGTTCGTTCAAGTATGGACGATGGCTTTATTGCTCTATATTTATAGTATATTTTGTATAACAAATTACTATTTACTTTTCTGTGAATTATTTTATTTGCAATATATATTATAAATCCTTAGCTTCCAGAGAACAAATAACTTGTCTTACTTACGAGTATGTATGAATTGAGAATCTCCTATTTTTTATGTATTTATTTTAACCCCCGACGCAAAAAGAGGGGTGATATAAGTTTGACGTCCATGTCTGTCTGTCTGTGTGTGTGTGTGTGTGTGTCTGTCTGTGGCATCGTAGCTCTCCAACGGATGGACCGATTTCGATGCGGTTTTTTCATTTGAAAGCCAGTTTCCTTGCGGTGGTTCTTAGCTATGTTTGGTTAATATCGGTCCAGCAGTGTAAGATTATCAGCTCTTTTCAAAAATGTATGAATGAAATGAAATGTTTGTATTCTAGGTTATTGTAGATCAACGTACTTTAAATGAGCTGAGCCCTAGACGTAAACTAGTAAAACTTAAATGAGAGTAGTAAAAAGACACTTTGTTTATATATTACGGATATTCAAACGATCTGCACAAGCGTATATGGATAATGTTATCATAATCATCTATTTCGCATTCTGTATAGACTGGTGCATTATAACTGTTTTACCGACATAGACAAATATGTACGCAGTTCAATGACTGATGTTTGGTTAGTGAAATAAATTTTACTGACTTACGTTTGACCTAAATAAAAATAAGACATTCTTTTATTTTGAAATTCATTGACGATAATAACAAAATCAAAGTGATTAAGTAATAATAGTGAAACTTATTGAAAAACAAATTTAAACAAATTTTTATTTAAAAATGACTGTAAATACAAAGGTTACACGTTTTCCAAAGTCCATAATTATAGATTAAAAATTAAAAAAAAAACCTTACGCAAATTGTCATTTAACGATTATACTGGGACGCGTGAAGCGCTAATCATACGCCAAAATGCCTTACATAATTTTGGAAAAAAGCTGGTACTCTTACACTGCTGGACCGATATTAACCAAACATAGCTAAGAACCACCGCAAGGAAACTGGCTTTAAAATGAAAAAACCCGCATTGAAATCGGTCCATTCGTTTGAGAGCTACGACGCCACAGACAGCACTCACACCCCTCTTTTTGCGTCGGGGGTTAAAAACGTACTGTCTCATTGTCACAATAATAACTCTATATTAACACATTCAAAAGCTTTTAACAAGAAAATTGATGTGAAGTTACGTTTTTAATATAACAAGAAGGTCTATTGCAAGTACTAGGAATATAATCATAATGCACTTGCTGTATTCCATACTTAGTGTACAGTTATGACAGTATACGACAGTAGGCTACAGCCTAATCCCTGAGCCCGTCTAGCCGACGCTTCCGGCGCTTAATGTCAAGTTCAAAGGATTTATGTATAGTTGTCGAGCCTTTGTCGCGCTTTTAATAGCATATTTTAATTAAATTCTTGAAAAAAAAAATTTTTTTTGGACATAAACGTCCTTATAAATAAATATATTTTGTTTCTTTAAGATGTTATCAATTATTTAAGTTTTTGCCCCCTTGTTCGTTTCCTTAATTTTAATTTTTTTACAGTACTTTTTTGTAAATGTGTGCAATTCTTCTTGAATATTTCTCATTTAATTACAAACAATAAGGAAATGTAAAGTATAACGTGCGAGTTGCTCTGCTTCATAAATATTAAAATTTTATTTTAAATATAAGAAATACAAAAATACGGATAAACACTCCATCGACTAAATCACTAAGATGTGAAATACACAATATTAAATAATAAATTGAATCAATAGTTTCCCATTTCATACATATATTTTACCACAAGTAGTTACTGAATTCTAAGTAATAAATTCCAGATGTTTACAAATTAGTGAGAGTCTAAAGATTATGAAGTGTACGTTTTAAGCCCCATTGTTGTGCAGTCTATAAGAGTAAGCTAGATTACTTACCGACGCACGTGTTGATAAATCTTAGGCCTTCTATAATCAGGCTATCCCGCCTGATTACTTTCTTCGAACATCTTTATGGTATGAACGATGCAAAAAGTGATGAAAGTTTCATCGTGTCTAGAAACTAGGCAACCAGGTACATTAAGCTTATTGTATATTTATAATGTAGAAACGAAAATAAGAAACTATCTAAGCAAGAATTTTCTTTGTTGATTAAATTCAAATATACAAGTGTTTATAATATAGATTTATGACAAACTAGCATTGCCCGCGGCTCCGCCCGCGTTCAGATGTCTAAAAACCAAATTCTTAGATTTTACATATTAGTATGCTCTTACAATGCGGTTTTTGTATTTTTTCTCAGAAATGAGATATTTTCTCGCGGTAAAAAGTATCCTATACTCGTATGTTGACCCGGATAACCAGCTATCACCATACCAAATTTCATGAAAATCCCTCCAGTGGTTTTTCCGAGATGCGGTAACAGACAGACAGACAGACAAAAAATTTAAAAACTATAGATTTGGAATCTGTATCGATAATAATGTCTATTTAAATAAGATTTTCCACAAAATATTTAATGAACAGATTCGACTTAGTTACAATTTTATTATATGTATAGATATAATTATTAATGTGACAAATATAGTTATTAATGTAAAAAGGCAGACGGTGTAGAATTCAATTTTATTAGGAAAGCTATTCAATTAACATTTTTGGTAACTATTTTGAAGAAATCTTAAAGTTAGCGAAAAATATAGAAAGTATGAAATAATAATATCTTTTTGTGTTTGTTCGTGTTTTTGCTAGCTAGCATTTATGCTAATTTTCCCAACGTTAGAATTTATAAATTATTTAAGCAAATGGAAGAAAATTATATTTCTTAGGAAATGAGGTCATTATTAATTATATCCAATAAGCCACCGCTTCCTGAACGTCGACAATTTTCTAACACCTAATAAGCGATCGTTTCCTGAACGAAACGAGGGGACGATACAATCGGTGATGTAAAAACACTATTCGCAATGGTTACACAACCAGAATCGGTGATGCCGTTATAATGACCGACGAAAGACAGCTCTGGTGTGCCACGGCCTTAATTCTCAAAATGGAGTACAGCAATTTATGAACTAGACACGCGATGCCGAAAATACGAGTTACAATACAACCGTCTTCTTCAGTGAGTAAATCTGCTTAGCTGTTTGTTAACTATAGTTGTATACTTTTACTTAGACAACATCATTCTGCATTTTGCAGTTGTTGTCACTAAAAGAAAACTAAAAACTTATGGAAATTACTCACTAAAGTGTTATATTTCACTGGGTTTACCGTCAAAAATTAGATAATTCTAATTGTAATCGAAAGAAAAGTGGCAATTGACTTGTTTTATGGGCGTATGCTTCAAAAAAAAATTAATTAAAGTAATAAAATGTATGACAAAAGCGAGGATAAATAGCTAGTTTATAATATTTTTAGTTTTCTATTAGTGATGTCGATTGTAGAGTACTTTCTACCTGAAAAATATATCATTTATTAAAAAAACAACGTCAACAATCATTACTTCTTATTGTTTAACATACAATATTTAATGGTTAAAAAGATAGTTTTAAAGATAAAGCATCTTACCGACAGTAAAGTTAAATGAAAAATAGTGTATTCGCTACGTCGGTCGTCTGGTGAAAAATGAGTTGGATTGATCTATCGTCTTTTCTCCGCCACATTTACAGGTCGTTTATCATTTTTGCTATAAATATTTTATATATAGAAACAAATTTACTTAAGATTTAAGTTTTAGTTTACATTTATTACCTATTAAAACAACATTAACGTGCAAGATATCTATAATTATTTTGTGTATTATATGATTTATTACAATCCTATGTAATAAGTCAATACTTTTATAAGCAACTAGCGACTCACCCTCGCTCCGCTCGGGTTCGTCCCTGAGGTGGGGTCTGGGAGGACCACCCTTATCCTTATCACTTAGGGGTATGAAAAATAGATGTTGGGCGATTCTCATAGATAGCACAAAAAATTTCATCAAAATCGGTCAAGCCGTTTTGGAGGAGTATGGCAACGAAAACTGTGACACGAGAATTTTATATATTAGATACTGAGTACATATAAGTGCAGTTCTCAAGAAGCCATCCCGATTTGGCTTATCCTTATCCGAGGTCAGATCGATTAACCCTTCATAACAATGTGACAGAATTCCAATTGTTTTCAAGCATATCTATTTAAGAGTAGAAGGAAGCGAGTGCTAACCATTTAAGACAAATCTGACATTCCAAGCAAGTAATAAATAAATTTACGATTGTTTATTTTATAATTGGATCGTATCGGCCGTTCTATTCCGTGTTGAAGCAAAACCTTGGATTAGTATTCATTTAATTCATATAATTTCAGGAATGCTGTATATGGAATTCTATTGTAAGGAATTAGTTTTTGCTAATATTACTTAATAATATGGTCGTAATCTATTTTGTTCCTTTATAGATAAGCTATTTTGATAACCCACGAGTTACAATTGGCCTAAAGGATATCAAACGAATTTTACAACTTAATATAATATAATAATTATGTGGCTTAAATAATTCATTTAAATAATAAATAATTAATATTTTATTTTTTCTTTATGGTTATAAATATAATAATGGCAACACTAAATATAGATTACTAATTCATATTTTTTAAAATTGTAATAATCATAATAATAACAGCTAAAATTAAATAAATAATATTACATATTTAAATATAAAACTAATTAAAATTATAAAAATGTTTAAAGTTAAAAAATATTGTAAGGTACTTTGGTGCCATGGTTCAATTTTTTAAATTCTTTTTGTTTTTTGTGGGTAGGCTGTCTGTAACAACTATATATTACCTTTGAGACATCTAACCTTAAACCCTAAACCTTAGTCTCTCCCGTGACCATGATTGCTGTAAAGCATTCGAAACGTTGGGAACCGAAAATCAAAATAAATTCGCGAAATCCGAAAAGATAGTTTTATTTAAAATCATATATAATCTCAACCTTTAACTCTTCACCATCTAACAAGGATTGGGCATAGAGACGCTAAATATTTCAATTTTCTGATCATCATTCAAAAAATTCCTTATTTTGTCATCATCAGGCTTTCTATTTGCAATTTATATATTAATAATTTCTAATTAAATTCCACTAGCAATATAATAAACAATATTTTATTCATAAACTACAATTATTATTTGAAATTCAAACATTTCTTGGTAGGAATGTTGCGGAATACATTTAGTTGCTGACGGTTACGACTCATTACTTATACCTATAATGGTATAATCCAGTTTTGCTTTAAGGTGCATTAACTAAATATTTAATTTGAATAATTTGATAATAAACGTGCGTTTTGCTTCAAGTAAAATCTCTTTCCGGCGCGGTGGAGTAGGTAAATCAGCAAAAAGTTACATAACATGGTTCAGACCGCATTGTACTGACGCTGTTAAATTTGTACTATCCACAGTATGAGCGTTTACCTTTTAACTTGCCTTTTATATTAGTTAAATGCTATTAAATCTTAATTTGATTAATATAAAATTAATTTTTGATTTGTATCAAATGATCAAAGGGAGGTAAAATTTCTGATTGTGGAAATGCTTTGTCTATGAACTGGTACTGAGACACTGAAATTGTCGCTTTATATAATTATACGCCTTCCGCTATGATGTCTAATTTTTTAATTTGGTGCCGTATTCGGCATTATAAGAATAAATTAGTGTGGTCGATTATTTTCTTTTTGGTAATACTGAATAAAATTTTAATGAGTAGGGGAAAGGGGGGTACACTGGATCACTTTTTTTCAAATGTAGTTTACCTATAAAAAAAAAGTATAAATTACCAATATTTATATGTAGAGCAATGAGGTGTTAAGTTGGCTATAGAAATCTAGTTCAACTTTAGCAATAATATTAATAGTTTTCTGAAAGCAAAGGTTTTTTTTAAAAGTGGGAAATTATTCATTGTACCCCATATATGGGGTACATTGGATCTCCGCATGGGGTACAGTGGATCTTATTGGGGCACAGTGAATCAACACATGAAATCATCATACATTTTACTTTTGGGTTACAGCGAATCAATCAATATTGTAAAAAAATTATATAAATAAAAATATTTATGAATTATGTGAACACTTTTAATCAACAATATTACAAAATTATCAATCTCTATTTATTTTCTATCAGTCGTAAGTAACACATTACTTGTAGTGATATCTTATAAAACATGTACTTAGTATTTATATTAAGAAGTTTAAGGTATTATTTAAGGTTTAAAAATTATTAACTGGATAACATAAATCTTGAACGAAACAAAATAAAACATATACACAATAAAACTAATTTCAAAAATAAAAACATATCACGTTAATACGAAAAGAAATTGAAAAAAAAAAATTAACGCAAACTTAAGCGAAAAAAATTGAGATTGATCTCATTTATAGACTTGCTGTTATCGTTTAGTGCGACAAAATGTAGGCAGAGGTAATTTCATTATTATATATACTGAAGCTATATTTGGAACATCAGGTAATCTGTACCCATTCCTTACTTTTGTTCTCTTTCCCTTTCCTGTGTAAAATACTTTATTTTTATGTGCATCTAACTAAACTAGACGCAGAATTTTTTCTTTTCATTCTCTTTGTACTTATTAGTCGTTTCTCTCTCTTAATTTGTACTACTCCTTTGTTTTTTTCTATCTTCGTCACTAGAATAGAACTGCATAACTTTTTTACTAATATTTTTTGCTACTTTCACAAGCTTATTAATTTTATCTTTTTGACGTTGCTCGATATATTCTTTTTCCAGTGAAAATCTTATTTACCCCATGATTGGGAGTTAAACGTAGCTTGCCAATGTGTTATATCTTTTCGCATAATATCTATGTAAGGTTGCATATGGATTATTTTTCTAGTTTTACAACTTTTCTAATTTTGTTGCCCCGTAAAACAAAGACAATGGCATTTTATCTATTCAGTTATTCAGTAGTAAGACCAATTTGAGTCTTACTCTTTCTGTGCCGTGCTATGATGTTAATCTATAACAATTTATTATTACATACTATAAATAAAATAGTCTAATCAACTCGAAATTTAGTGTGGAGTACAGTGGATCGCCAATCCACTGTACCCCACATGGAAATGGCCCACTGTTCCCCAAAGCACCACTAACAACTGAACAACAAATTTCTATAACTTACATAATCTATACGAATCAAACAGCTATTTATTTCTGAAGCTTATTAGATTATTGTTTAGGTAATTTAAAGTAAGTCATTCAATATTAAACATTTTCGTGAATAAAACACTCGAGTAATAGTAGTAAAAAAATAGTTTTGATACTCACGGATAGCCAAATGGCGGTAACACATTCTTTAACAGCGAGAGCGTGATGGACACTGGCGGGGTAGAGGTGTAAGTACTAAAGCATGTCTTCCATGATTATGGTACGTGTATAGAAAGCATAGGCAAAGAGAAGTAGCCACTGATTCACTGTGTACTACGGCTCACTGTACCCCCCTTTCCCCTGTATAATTTGTCTTCAATTTTTGAAGAAACTATTATTAAATTTATAAACCTATTGCAATCAGGTATTTTACTTTTCAATTTTAAATTTTCTGTTACCATTTCTGGTAAACTTAGCGTATTTATGTAAAACATTGTTAAATGTTTGTTGTTAAGGTTGTATAAATTCGTCCTATTTTTATATCTCATCAATATCAATAAAATTATAATTCAGATACTTTTAACGTTTCACTGTTGGGCACTGGCCTCAAAGACATTAGGCCAGAGTTCCCATGCTGGCTAAATGTGAGATTGGCAGACTTCACATGTCTTTCAAAAACTAGTCTAGTTCTCTTATATATGTGGTTTACATCACCGTTTTCCTTATTATATTAGTTGAAAATGATTCACACATGACATCGTCAGAGGTACGAGATCAGAGGCTCAAACCAGCTTCACTTGGTTTTTCAAGCGAGTCCGTTAATAAAGGTTTATCACAACTTTTTCTATTTATACAATTTACTTTTTATTTTGGTAATTTGTTAGGACGTATAATAATTTATAAGTGTGGAGTTTATACTGTCACACGAATTAATTTTCTAAATTTGCTCCATTTTCATTCAACATTTTGCAAATTTTCAAGAAAAATGGCTTCAGAAATTTTATGTAGTCACAATATTTACTCCCAAAGTAAAAAAATCATAATCCTTTTACCTTTGCAACATACTTAGTGTTTTTATAAGATCATTATATGTAAAATTATATATGTATATACATACATTTAATATTTGTCATAGAAGCCCAATATAAATCTGCTGTTCATTTAAAGTGGTTTTCAGATTCCCTAAGCATATTTTGTCCGATATCACGTTGACAAGTTATTAGCTGAGTTTGTGACGGAAATTAATCCAATTACCGCGTATTACTTAACTTTGAAATATAAACTCTAGAGTCAATCACTAAGTATGTGATATCATTTCTTAACAAGATCTTCAATTTTTTGTAACAAGGTTCCGACAACTTTTATATGTATTTGTATAAGAAGCTTAAACAATATATTATTAAAATGAAAATCTATACCTACATATTATAATAAATAAATAAATAAATAAATATGTTTGGACATTAAGACACAGCGCCATCTAGTTCCATGGTAAGCTACGAGGCTTGTGTTATGGATACCAGATAGTTGATACACTACACATATATAAATTTAAATACATACATATTATAAATATAAACACCCATGACTAGAGTACAAACATTCGTGCTCATCACACAAATGAATGCCCCCCAGCGGGAATCGAACCCGCGACCGCTGGCACAGCAAGTAGGGTCACTACAAACTGAGCCAAACATGTCGTCAGCAAAAATTGTAATTAAGCTGAGTTTGTACATTAAATCTTTTTTGGGAAGTCTTATTGAAATAGACATTATCATGGATACAGAGGCCGAATCTGTAGGTTTTAGAATTTTTGTCTCTCTGTCTGTTACCGCATCACGAAAAAACCACTGGAAGGATTTTCATGAATTTTAATATGATGATAGCTGGTTATACGAGTCAAGATATAGAATACTTTTTACCGCGGAAAAATATCTCATTTCTGAGAAATCTTACACTAAAGGTTAAAACGTAAGTAGGGACGAACCCGAGCGGGGCGAGGGTGATTCGCTAGTTAATAAATAATGATACTTTATGAAAGTTCATACAAACTGTACAATAAAGCCTGGATCGGAATTCTGAAAGAATTACGAATTTTAATTAGAATATAATAATACTCGTATTTTCTTAAAAAAGCGTTAGGTCTTGTAAATTAAAGAGTTTAAATTGGCTTATAGTTTGAGCGAAACTTGGAAAATAGTAAATATAATTTTATGCAAACTTATGCTTAAAGATACGTGGTACGGCTAATGACTTATATCGCCTCGCTCTCAAACCGTCATGTCAAGGGCTTTACATAATCTGTTGAAAGAATACATGTGTTTAACATTTCATGTTATATTTCTTCAGGTAAGACAAGGAAGGCTATTGTGGAGAAACACATTTTTCCAAGGTTCTTTTACTAAAGCTCTTATATTCACTTAAAACAACATCAAAGGAACAATTAGTATTAACAAAACATTCACACCGTTGCACTTTTGTTCTTGCTTCCGGAACTTGTGGTAGTTAGTTAAACCCAATAAAGTTGGCCCATTTCTTTATAAAATACGAAAATGAAGAGTGACTGATTATAAAGAAAATAATCTTAGCCGAACAAAAACTAACAAAGTGAATCACTTAACTTAAATAGCCATACTTCAACTTAAATGCCTGAGAATGTAGTTTGCACTGTCGCAAGTGTTGCACAATTCGCTAAGATGTGATATAAATTGTGGCCATACACTTTATTGATTCAGGTGTCCCTATAATCCAATGACAAATGAAATAATTCCTGCGTCCACCTCCGTGCTTACGTAAGCTTGGTCACGCTACATGTCTTGTGCTTATAAATAGAGCTTATTGTCGAAATAGTTTTCGTCATTGTGCTTTATCGTTATTAATTATATAATTGAAAAGCATATCGGCTTGTCCGTTTGCGTGTTGTACGTAGTTTAGCTTGTTTTTCGTAATATGAAGTGTTTCTAAGCAGTATTTTTTTTCTAGCTGTATTTTTTTCTTTTTTACATGTAAAGAATATTCCTTACAAGTTCAAAGTTACACATCAAAAATTTATGTAGAAAAAAATATAATTAGGTAATCATTAGTAGCTTATGCAATTAATTCAACAGTGGTTCATGTTGGTCTGTCCAAAATGACATCAATGGAGAATGAATGGATACGCAATAAAAGTTTCAAGTGATATTATATAATTTATGATTATGTGTTATTCAGCATCACTGTTTTTTTTATTGGTATGTACCTATATTGTATGCAATATAAAAAAAACAAGTAAAAGGCTTATATTTTTTTGTATTATAATACTAGCGACTCATCCTCACTTCTCTCAGGTTCGCCCCTAAGTGCGTTTTAACGTTTAGTATGGAGTAGATGGACTATATATTACATGATATAGAGCCGCTTTCTCAATAAACGGACTATCTAATGCAAAAAGAATTTTTCATATCGGATTAGTAGTTACTGAGATTAGCGCGTTCAAACAAACAAACGAACTCTGCCTCTTTATAATATTAGTATAGATTACTTAACTAACGTTATTATTAATTATGTATAGAGTACATTTTTTACTTCATATTAAATTTGCAACATTTAATATGCAAAAGCTAGTTCATGCAAATTTAGTAGGTACCTAAGTGAATTACTTTCATCTAGTTTATCTTTTAAAGTATACTTAGAATTGATCAGTAATGCTGAGTTATACATTAAGCTTTATTACAACATGGTATAAATTATCAGATTATTATATTGAAGTGTGATCGAAATCTAAACGTATTTTCATATAAATAGGCTTATTATATAGTCGTTATTATGGAGAGTTTGTGTATTTTATTACTAACAAGCTATTTCCCGCTGATTATTTCTAAATTATTCATTTTGATTCCTCATGATGTTATTAAACTGTTTTAGTATAAATATCGTGTAATATATTCATACAGATTAGAGAGCAGTGTGGTTATATTCACCATATAAACTTTAATAGAAGAATATTTAAACTTGATTATCTAATTCTTAAATGTTAAACCATCATTTGTGTTATCAATTAAGAAACTTTACGAAATCTTCTTTACAGGGATATAATGAAATGTTTATGTATTGTTTCCATGGCACATGTTGTAGAATGAACTATTTCGCAGTAGAAATGCATGCATAAATACCCTCTATAAATGTGCAAAGTTTAATCTAAATCTGTTCATCTATTTACATGCGATTGAGTCACAAATTATAAAATTACTTTTGTTTTCACAATATAATATGAATAGGTTAATTAATTTAATATTTATCTGTATTTTTCTAGAGCATGCCACCGCCCGCCTAAGGCATGAGTGGGCGAGGAGCGGGGGGGCAGCGCTGCCAGCTCATCTTGCAGCGTTGCCTCGCGATCCATCTCACCAAGCCGGGCAACGCGCCAGATGACTTCTGGATGTACGACTCTGGTTATCTCCTGTTCCAGGTAATACAAAATTCTACTCATGGTCTCTCCATAATTTCATTTTGTACGAAGTACACAATTGATTTTTATGTTTATTTAAGATTATATTATTATATTATATTTTTTACGACTTTCGACTTCGATTACGTTTTAATTTTTTTAAGCGAAACTGTATTTTTTTTTTCATTTAAAGTAGCCTCAGTTACTACTTATAGTATCAGCTATCTGCTAATGAAAGTCTTGTCAAAATCAATTGAACCAAACAGACAGACAGACAAAAATGTTAAAAATTGTATTTTTCTTATAAGTAACGTAATACATATATAATTTCATATGCAATTAGTAAAATCTGTTTTGGCAACAAAATACGAAGGATACGACGATACGAAGGATTTTTTTACGAATATTTTGAACCGTTTGTAGATGTTGTTAACTCTGAAACTAATATATAAAATAATTAACAAAGTTCTCTTCAAATTCCAAATGCGTGCGAAAGAAAAGAAAACAAAATTTTATAGCCGCTTAAAGTCATAAAAAGTACTCATGAGCGGCTCATTTCTATAATATTATATTGCACTTTCGTTTTCCAATGCGTGAGGAACTGCGCTTCGATTAATGTTTTTCTGAAGCTCGAGGTATAGCTTCGGATAAATTACAACTCGATAGAAGGGTACGGTTTGGGCCGTCTTGCCTTTAAATTTTAATTAAAACATTATAATAAAATGTTAAAGTACTTAACAATTAATTGACATAAAGAAAATGTGGTATTTAGAATTCTTGCAAAATAATTAAAGATTTTATAATATGTATTTAGTTTTTGTTTATTTTATAAATAAAATTTTCAAATTAGTTGAAAAAGAATAATTTCAAACGGTAATTTGACTTCTGGATTTTTTAAATTAAATTTTAATGCGTCAATGTAATCTATATTATATTATATAAGAATGAATCCCTATTTCCCTTGGTCACGCCATCACGCGTGAATGGCTGGACCGATTTAACAATTTTTTGTTGTGTTTGTTATTGTCAGGAGAAGTTTCTTATGAAAGAAAAAAAAAGAAAAAAATGCGCGGAAAATTATAAAATTTAAGAATACTTATTTAAGAATACTTAACAACAATATTTAATTTATATGGCTAACGCTGGGTAATAACTATTTATATATATTAAAAACGCACCTCATACATAAAAAAATGATCATGATTGATATTTAAAAAAAAACTACTATACAGAAAAAAGCCCTGAAATAGCTTTGTTCTAAAAGGAATTCTTATTTGAAATGCAAATGTACCTACTAAGGCTACAATCCTTTATCTATTTACAATGATAGCTCAATCGCTAACAGCTGTGTGGGGTTCGCTACTCATAGCTAGCAGCTGCATTCTTAGTGATTCTGATTAGAGCCACGTTCGTCGCTCATCGTAGTGCAGATTGTAACGCTACAGATGCCAAGTCTAGACATTTCATGAAGTTTCACGCTAAATATTCCTTTAATTTTTAATTTATACGTTATTTTGGTTTTATTTCAAATACCAATACTATAAGTATATATAAAATAGACGCAAAGCGAATCTAATATATCTCGATACGTAAAATACATACACCTATTAGATATTCAAATCTTAAAATATTGTCGGTTGGCACCGACTTCGAAAATATCTGATTACGTATCTATTCTAAATGAAAACCTCCGTTTAGTTATTTTTTACATTTTAGTGCCTGGAAGTCGGTTTTTTTTTCAAAAAGTTTTTATAGTGTAGATAAAATTTATGTATATATTTCGTAGATTAATTCGAAATAGTCTTTCTGAAAGCAAAAGCATTTTTTTCACGCGTAGGTTAACGCATAGTATAGTATAGTACTAGTATAGCGCAGTACTTGATACTTCAGCCCTATTTAACGTTCCACTGCTGGGCACACTTTCACACATCTTAAGTATCTTAAGTATCTTATTTATCTTAACATTAAAAGCGGTTGTTCGAACGTAGTATTAAAGCGTTTATTGTAGATACTATATTTTGCGCTACCACTTTAATTTTTTCACTTAACAAAATACTGGATTACAAAAAATATATAACACTTGACTTTCAGAACATTTTGTAAGAATTGGATTTGTTCCAACATAGAGCCTTGCGTCGTAACTAAATATTTCAAACGGACCACTATGGCCGTTGTATTTATGTGCAAGTGCATCGGACTTGAATTATGAATTGCGCCATTCATTCAAATTGAGCGGCCTAAATAACTAATTTAGCTGATAGTATGGAACAAGTGTTTGGAAGTGCTAGTATAGTTCTAAATTATGAAATTATTTTGAAGAGCTTTCATGGAGTTTTAATTTTTAATAGCTTTCATAGAGCTTAAATAAATATGTTTAGATATAACAGAAAATTAAAAAAAAAGTTATTTATATCTATTAATTATCGATGAAAAAGCGTACATATAATGTAATTTTATATGTCTAAACAAATATGTAACATATTTATTTAATTGTTAGTTTTCCAAAAGTACTCCCAACTAAGTGCTACCGCTTTCCGTTTCTCACTTAAATGAAATTGTACTGGCAACTATGCGCTTGAAATCTGAAACGATCTGGTCAACTGCATTAAAGTTCGTACAGTGATGTGAACTAACCGAGGAATTAATAGTACAGAGTTGAATATGTAATGTGAGCACTTCATTTTGATATATTAAAGCGTGTGATTCGTGTAATTGAGACCACTCTAGTTAATATGTAAAGACTATATTTTTTTCAATCCTATGACAATTATACATATAACTAACTTGCGGAACCTGCGGCTTCGCTCGCGTTAAAACTACAAAAAAAAATCTTTGGTTTTATGTTATACATATAATATATAATACAGAAACACCCCCGCACGCCCTGCATCACCCTCGCTTCATGCGCCCGTTTACCATATCGTATAGGATTTTCAAAGCCCTATTTGACCCTTTTGGGAGATGATTTCCTTGGGCTGTCCTGTTCCTGAGAAGTTGGGGGATGAAAAACTGTCATACACGTGTCTCATAAGTTTAATTGAAAAGTATGTGTACCAATTTTCGAGTCAATCGAGAGAATAAAGTTTCACAGAAAAAACATCCCCCCATTTTACCGTCTTAGGGATGGAATTTCAAAAAACACTTTCTTAATGGATTAGGCATCCACTTTAAAAAGGACACACCCTCCAAATTTAATGTTTCTAGAACCTAGGTTCTGATAAATGAACGTACGGATTAAAGCGCTGGTTCTAAATCAGTCGGAACTTTAAATTTTATATGTATATATAGATTGTCTTTAATATTGGGGTAGCTTAATTTCATTTTTTTTATTTGATTAACTTGAACTCATACTACATCTTCATCTAGATTAGAGGAAGATATGTATTAAACTGCAAGTTAATTATTTTGTCAAAAGTTTTTTTATTTACTTAAGTAAATTGACTATAATAAATTTAAAAACACGCAAGTTTTTACAGAAATCGAATGTACAGATTTGGATGACCAATAAAACAATCTGAGACTCGCTAGATGGTAGCAATTGTAATTTATCTCTATTAAATTTGCAGAAACTCAACAAAGTTGAACCAGTACGTTACGTGAGATCACGAACGCAACGCTCTCTCGTCGATAGAGTGTTGCTAGCGTGTTTATTATTTAGTTATAAAGGTATTTTTCATATTTTATTGAACGTTGTAAGGTATATAGGATTTTTGAAATAAAAAGAAAGCATTTTATTTTAAATTTATATTACATTAAGGATATAATATACCTACAAGATGAATGCGGGATATCCAAGATGGGGATTGTTGGCGCTATACAGTTTGGACCAACAATGGACGGCATTAGGCTAAAAAAATGTTTATTTTTTAATAAAAAAATTATTTACCTTTTTTGATTATTTCTTAATAATAAATATAAGTAAATGTTTACAACAAAGTAAAGAAATATTTAAATAGCTCGCTTAGCCCTTTACTATACTAGAAAGTAAGGACAGGTCATTTAGTCTTTAATAAATCTTCACGTACTGCTGTTGTACGTCATCTTTTCATTAAAAGTAAATAGTATCTATTGAGTATTTCTTGAAAATTTTATGCTGAACGGAAAAAAGGTCCAATCCAAAAGGATGGACAATTTTAAATTATAAAATGTTTTATGTACCAAAAATTATTAGAATTAGATGCGCTAGGGAATAGTTTAAAATACTTAGGTTAGAATTCTTGATTATTTTGTAATAAGACATTATTTACACATTTTGATGCACTGTTGAAAAATTGATATCATATGTTTTTAGAACAAGTATGATATTTTGAGAACAGATTAAAGTATAAAAAAGTAAATATTTTCTTAATAGATTAAATTATATTAAAGTAAAGGTATATAACCTTCTAAACACCTGCGTCAGTGACTAATGAAATTAATATATGCATAACTAAGGTTTTTTATACTTAAATAAAATATGAAAAAAATCATCTACAGATTTTCGCAAACATCTCACACTTAGGCAGACATTTCGTATAACTAAAAGATAAAGGTATTAAAATGTAAAAGTGTTATGTAGAAAGAATATAAAAGTAATGAAACAACACTGAATGGATCGTTATTTTCAATTTGGTTCAAACAATGGATCTCTCGGTCGCTTTTATTTGTTCAGAGATTTCATCTGCTGTGTAGGGACACAAGATTATGAGATGCTACTTCTAGGACATATGCGACAGTAGAATTATAAGTACCAAATCAATTGCAAAAGTATAAAAAAATAGTTATTATTACGTTGCCAAAAATATTATTAAAATTTAATTTTTATAGCATCACTACAAAAAAATTAAACACTATCCCACGGGAACCGTATATTTTTCCGGGATAAAAAGTGACCTATGTGCTATTCCAGACGATAATATATCTCTATGCCAAATTTCATCCACATCCGTTCAGCCGTTCTGGTGTGATTTCGTAACAAACATCCATCCAAACTTTCGCATTTATAATATTTATATGGATGGGATAATGGGATTGCTTACATTTACTACATACATGTTGAAACGTGTCTTTTATATTTTTATAAATATCATGTTAATTTAAATGTCGATTTAAGAAAACAATAATATTTGTTTGAAGCTGAAATCAAAGTCATTCAAAGAAATTAAGTCTCCGCTAAAATCTTTATGGATCTTTAGATGATTGATAAAATACAAAAACCCGAATATCCTATGTATTTAATAAAGTCTCAGATTTCCCATATAACTGGCCACCCTTGTCGACGAGTCGTAATTTCCTCTGCAGACGAATCCGGGACACTTGTGAACGAAAATAGTATTATTGGAAAGGATCAAGTTTCTATTATGATATAAGATCGTGCTTCAACGCCTTTACATTAAAGCTCTTCTTTAAAACTATTTTAGAACAATTTTATCGGTCTGCGGAAAAGTATTTAAATAAACGGTTTTCATTGCGGTTTTATTTTAAATCCATGTTTATTGCTGTGACTAAGAATGAGTTATTTACTTTGGCGCCTATAAGGTGGTCTATCTGTTTCATAAACGCTCATAAGTGGTAAAGTTAATTTTAGATTTATGATTGCTATGGGTTTATCTGTGTTGCAATACACAGCGTTCGACAATCTCGACTAAACAACTTAAAGTATAAAAAAAAACGTGTGTGTGTAAGAGGTTATACTTCTTTGGCGTAACAGAACAAATATAGTTAAAGATTTCATTCATCCCGTATGTCACAACTCTCTGTTTGTAAAAGGAATGCAGCTAACTTCATCATGTAACTTTCAGCTAAATTCATCATGTCGCCTAACCAAACCACTGTTGTGTTCACTAAAGCAAATTCTGTTTTAAGTTCAGTTCAGTTAGTTAAGATCTTCGATCTTTCGAGATCGAATTTGATTCTATGAATATTTATGACTGATAAATTTGCTTCTTTAATCGATACCTTAGCTATTTTTAATGCTAATTGATTAAAAAATCTAGCTAAGGTTCCGTACTGTCCGGTCGCTAGGTACTCTATTTATACATGTATATTAGTAATAACATTTTGAACCATTATAATACTATAGTTACTAAAGATTGGCTGTGATATAAAAAGTGTAGGTGGATATGGTCGTCCAAAAGTTTTAATAAAAATTAGATTATTTTTTCAAGGGAGAAGATCTTCCGTGATTATGATTGCTGCAAAGCACTCGAAACATCGGAAATCAAAAATTAAAATTAATACGCGAAAAAATTCGTTTATCTGTTAATCCATTATGCTTTATCGTTGAAACGATAATACGAAAACTTCAATTATTGTATGATAGAAAAGAAAAATCTGAAATAAATCTAAGTATTACGAAAACTCGCCAAGTGTGCGTATACACTAAGAATCTCTGCCGATATTCAATACAAGGTTCTATTTCTTTGGTAATCTATGACGGATATTATAGTGCCAGGTAAATTCGGCCACGCTATTACTTTAAGAGGTAAACATAACATAGTTTAAGATTGTCATGTTATGCTAAGATGTCTACGCTTCTGTAACTAGAACATTGTGCCGACCACTTCCTCGTTGGTCTTTATTGCGTTAGCGCTCTACATTAACTTGGAAAAATATTCTATTGAAATATAATTATTATTTGTATAATAATAGCTATGAACATTATATTGTTACGTAAAAACATTTTGCTATAGTTAAGCATTATTTATTCATCAGTATTCAATTGTCAAGCTTTTAAATTCATATCAGTATGGATGAATCTGTCGAATTATGAATGTACAGATTTGTATGAAATTTTGTTATTGAATTAGTCTTATACATGAGGTAAAATAGAGTTGAAAATGATATTCAGACAGCTCACCTTTTTCATAGAGTCAAGGACTAAAAAGTGTTTGATTAATGATGTTTGGTTAATGAACGCAGCTGTAGTAAATTGTACCAATAATTTTATCCAAAATCGAACTAGCGACCGCCAGCCATTAAGGCAAAGGCTTAAAATTTGACAGTTAAAATGATCGATATGCAGTTCTTTGATCCATTTAAATTGCATTAGTAAAAGGGTCAACATAAACCGTCACCTACTCTAGTGGTTTGTTTTTGAAAGAACTACAAAGTAGTGTTTTTGTGCCACTCCGGTGTTGCCGAAATGTTTACTTTCCGTTCTATAATATTTTCTTTGTTCTTTAACCAACTGTCTCATAAAAAGGTGAATTGAAATTTGGAAATTTTTCAAGCTGCATCCTAAATTATAAGTAACTGAAGACATCGTATCTCATTTGTATTGGTTATTCTTAAAAGCACGGTGTATCTAATTTTTAATAAATTTATCTGTTTTGTTATTGTTGAGTTGAATAAATTGCACATAGCTTGAATGCGATAGTATAATTTTCTTTTACGCTTCATCAAGTATATTACGAAAGATGGCGGAAAATCAACGTAATGACTCTATTATCTAAAATTAATTGAAAGTTTTGTTATCGAAATCTTTTCACACGTGGTCATTTTAAAAGCTTTCGTTTTTATGTAAACTTTTATTGAACACAAAAGCTTATAAATCGTGATCGTAATCTACGTTCGAATGAAATCGAACTTATTGTAGTGTAGAGTTTAATTTGTCATAGTTTAAAGTAAGTCAAGCGTAACTTGCGTGAGTCTTAGAATAAAAAGTACTGTGGAAATGGGATAGATTCATTTTTATTATTTAAATCATTGTTGAAAGAAATTTGCATGTTTTGTTGACTATATTTAATTAATATTATTAGCTACTAAAAGATTATTAAATAATTCAGTTTTAGACAGTTTACTGTTAGTTCTACATAAGCATTGGCTTTAAAATCTTATAATTTTAGTGTAACTAAGTTTTGAACTTAAAATTAAATGTGAGATATTAAGTAAGTACTTATCTAATTAATCAAATCTAAAATCTAGTTGCGATTAGGCTGACCCTATTGATACAGTAACTGTCTATTACTATTAACTATATGATTATATATTACATTTTTTTACTCCAGCTATTGTTTATTATTTTTTTTATATTTTAATCTTAAATAACATCGAGCAATTAGGTATGATATTGGAGATTCGGGGTTTGAAATAAAAATAGACCTAACGAGACTTACGTTATCCAAGTCGGGTTTGTCACATAATCGTAAATTATAACTTAAAAATATCTTTTCAATTAATAATTAATATACAAATAATGTTATATCCAGATGATCAAATAAAAAAAAACAAAATAGAGTAGCTGAACAAACAATTATATATTAGTTGTACAGTAACTGGATTAAAAGTCACTGTCTTGCGATTATTCGAATTTAATCTATAATTCATTTAGGGTTTTTGCAGATTTATGTAAAGATATGTTTATATTACAGTAAAAACTGTTAAATATCTGTTTTACTAATAATAATAATATGTTTGAAAGTATTTCTAGTTTTATTACGAGCTTGTTCTGTGATTTCAACGTGTACGCAGTATAAAAGCAGCGCCACAATTTGTGCATTTTTATTATCTTTAGACTCCCTTGGATAGACCGTGAGAAACTACATATATGAAATGAAAGACATGGTTTTTATGGTTATTTATATGTAATCGATATTGTATATGTATAAATATTTCAATTTGAACGGTAAATGGATTGATTGAATTTATCTCAACTATTAATCGATATATGAGTGCAATAATTAGATATAGAAAGTGTTAAATATTAGATATGTACATCATTATGTATTTTTTTTGTTTTTAATTTTTTTATCTATCTTTAACTGCACATACTGTAATATTCACTTTTTCACTTTTTGGTTAGGTTTGTTTATCTTAATATATAATTCTTCTGTACGTGTGTTTGTTAACCTACTCCACCTAAAGGACTAAACCGATTTAGATGAAATTTTGTGTGAATATTTCAATGGGCTCCTGGATGGTTTGAAAACATAATTGAACCCGATAGGTAGCGCTGCAGTCGTTGTGTCAGTGATCGTCTCCTAAACGGCAGATACAATTTTAATGATATTTTTTGTGTATGTTCAAGTATCGGTGAAAATATGTAATTACTTTATGTAAATTGTTTAACTTAACGTAAAACTTGTAGTCAAAGTGTGTTTTTTGATATTAAAATATTGCAAGAGATAACTAAATGCTACTAATACTAGCACTTTATACTTTACATGTACGTTTTGATAGCCAGTCGATAATTATCCCATAAAGCTCTTTCAACATGGTCTTAAATAACCGATTAACTGATTATTCAGAAACTTTAACATATTATGGTCTTGCCGTAAACATACCTAAGATACGAAAAATTATACCAGAAAACATGCAAAAAAGTATATACAATCTATTAATATAACAAAATTGTCACTGAGCCTGTGCATTGAATATTTTTTTGGAAAGGCCGAATCTACAGTTTTTTTATTTTTATCTGTCTATTACTAAATCACGAGATAACTATTCACTGACTGATTTTAATAAGTATGACTAATGATGATGATGTTCTCCTGACCGATTCCGGCCACGGCGGCCAATCTCATTGAGACTAGCCAACTGCGCAGTAGATATTATAGTGCACAAGTGTACGCGCAGACACAAGTGCACTCTTTATTCCTGTCACTCTCATACTCCGGTGGGACGACTGCTCGACACGACCAGTGAGAATTAAGGCGCAGGACCGACGGCTTTACGTGCTCTCCGAGGCACGGGGGTGAAACACCGCCAACTTCCCAACTCCGGGCTGTTACTGAGACTTACTATACAGAAAGACTCAATAACTAAACTTGGCCCGACCCGGGACTTGAACCCAGGACTTCCGAGTGTGCAGCTGTACATGCTAGCCACTACACCACCGAGGCAGTTAAATATATATATATATATATATATATATATATATATATATATATATATATATATATATATATATATATATATATATATATATATTAGTATATTAGTACATATTGATATTACAGATTCATTAAATTATACTTTATACTAGGGAAAAGGTCTCAGTAAGCTTATGCGTTGAATAGTTATGTTATAAAAACATAACAAACTTTCGCATCAATAATATTATTTACGACATGATATCTATTCGTATTCCATCGGATAAATTACGTTATTATAAGTTATATCACATGTGATCATTACTTTGATGCCTACAGCAAAATAATGTTTGAGAGCTTTGGATTAACCGTGTAAATCGTGTTAAGATTTATTAAGCTTCTTCTTCGTTACGTTATGTTTATCTGAATTGATAGCCCTTTTATGCGCCCACTTTCTTTTAGTACCATATTTCTACAATTAATATTATTATTACACATAATATATGTGTTTATTATAATTTTGAGATATTTGTAGAGCTAAAGCCAAATTCTCTTTATAGATTTCATACATTTTTACAGATAAATATCAAATTTGCACAAGAGTTAATTTTTTTTATCTTATTCATTTTTGCTTTTCGGGCACAGGTATATATTTACTTCAAAGGCTGTCCCAACAACGGATTTAATGTATTTGAAAAACTCTTGCTTACCAATAAATCATTTTTTTTTTCAATTGTTATTCTTTGTAATGTATCAACTATCCTGCATTTATTTTATATTAAGCTTATATGGTAACTTAGAAGTTATACTATATGTAACATGTAATAATTATTTTATTTATGTGAAGAAACTTCTAATCTCAGTCGTAAATATTGCGCCTTGATGCCAATAGCTCGAAGATATTTAACTTGATATTTAACGATTTAGTTATATAAACTTGCACGCACTCGAAATGACCATAAAAGATTACGAACATACAGTAAAAAGTATGTATACATACGTAATATATTAGACACTAGCGAATTACCCTCGCTTCATCAGTGTGATCTACATAGATCTACAATAGCCATGTCCAGGTCCCTAGGTCAAATTTATTTGTGTACTAAACATCCTAATCCATCCAGCCATTTTTGCGTGAACGGGTAACAAACGTTTACACATACAAATACAAATTTTCGCATTTGTAACAATATTGTGGTTGTATGTACCGAAGGAAAAAATATTTTAATTCATTAAGGAATGATATTCCGACAAACACACTTTTACCATATATTATGCTCTTGGTAAAGCTGACTTTGCCTAAAGACGATATGAATTATCATCGTATTTTCGTATATTATAAAACTGAAGAATTTATGTTTAAACTACCGTTAGATTTAAAAAATGTTTTTTTTTTCAATGTAACTTGTAGGTCAAAGGTATTTAATTTTTATTTATCATGCTACGACCCTTACGAAATAATAATGCATAAATAACCCACGCAAGCAAAGCCACAGGCAAAAGCAAGTTAAAGCAAAATAAAGCTGTTTTAATTATACATATATGCGTATAATATAGAAAACTCACGCGTCAATTACACAGCTCGTTATCGTTTTAACTTAATTTAATTCTATTGATACGATAATAGAAATCGTAATATACGTTACGTAAATAAGCCCTTTCTATTGGAGAATAGGTTAAAACCAGTAGTTGTTTATATCTAAACTTTCCTTAAAGTGATCGTGATTTGTGATTGAGCGAAAAATAGAGAAACGGGTAAAGAAAAAATGGTTAGAAAAGAAGTCATAGGTAGACATTATTTTAAAATTAAAATTATTAACAATTTAAAGGTTATATTTTCATATAATATTTCTAAATAATGTAATATTAAACTTATAAAGCTTTTGAAGGGGTAAGATTTTGCTACTTTCGTCTACAGAAAATTGCGTGTTTATATACAATGTAGTGCATTATATAAAAGCATATCGTCTATATTCTATTTCATTTAATATCCTATATTAACTTAACTATTAATGCTTGTTCAGACTTACACACACAGTAATAGATATTATGATATGTCGAAAACGGACTAATAGATATATTATGAAAGCGAAAGCTTATATACTTAAGCTCTTTAAGAGCTTGATGGATTTGGATGAAATTTAGTACAAGAATGACCTCAGGAATGCGAAGATAGCGTATCTCACTACTCTATACTAATATTATAAAGAAGTAAAGTTTGTGAGTTTGTGAGTTTTGTGAGATTGTGAGTTTGTGACGTTGTAGGGGTAATCTCTGGATCAACTTATCCGATTTAGACGAAATTTGGTAAGAAGATAGTTTGAGACCCTGGGAAAGACATAGGATTTTTATCCCCGTAATAATTCGTTAAGGGGGTGAAAATGGGGATGGAAGTTTGTATGGCGAATCAAGTGAGGGACGAACCCGAGCGAAGCAAGGGTTAGTCGCTAGTATGAAATAAGATTCACATTTTTATAAATGTCATGAAATTAGATGTATACCTAGATATATTTACAATATAATAATTTATGAAAATCTATTTAAAATGAAACTAATATTTTGTTTATTTATATGTCAAAAGAAAGTAAATGCTACAAACAAAAGATTTTCTTCAAAACATCGACAGCCAATCAGTATAAGTTTCAATTTATTATTGTCTTGGTGCATTCAATATGTGTCTATGGATGAAAGAGGTGTTAAGATAATAGCAGTTAGAACACATCGAGTCAAAACGTTATGTCATAGCTATTATTGTAAGACCCTAAAAGAATTTAACAAGCGAAAGTTTTGTCAAGGTGTTTGTAACCAACAAACTTTTACTTATTAATTTGTTTTTATTTTTGACTAGTTACTGGCCACGGCTTCGCCCATGAAAATTATTTTTCAGGATAAACGTTCATTGTCCCAAGTTCTACATGAATACATATACATATATTCACATTTATAGTATTAATATGATCGATATTTAAATCTGAATTGACAATAAGGTTTCCATTATACATTAACTTTGTCTGAAAATGGGAAAAATGTTGATTTTCTTAATTAAAATGTTACCAACCAATGTCTCTTGTCTCTCCATTGTACGTGACAACGGCGACTGAACAAACTAGGTACTACCCTGTGCTTTACTATCTTGGTTGGAACTTAGAACGCATAATAAAGACTCAATTGCATACATATATTATATACGTTTAAGTTTTTTATATCTAATTATTAAAATTGAAATAATATGTAATAATATTCCTGTTTTAGACCACAATGAAATTCAACTAATAAGCTCACGTGGGAACGTTTCTTAGCTTTGGTCAGTTAAATTATCCATTATGTGTAACTCAGAGTGTAACATGAGCGTCGCTTGCGGTTGTATAGGGAAATTATTTAATAGCATATTTCCGTATATGCCGTAGTGTTTCTAGGATATCATATACATATGTACATAAATTAAAGTTTTCTTACGCTATCTTTGTAATTTAATAACATAGGTATATCATATGCTTATAATTTATTCGATTGCTCTCTTTGCAATAAAATTGTAATTTTTGAACTAAAACTTCTTTAGAGTCGTGATTTGAAAATCGATGAAACGGAAATGTGATACTAAAAAGAGACAAACACATAAATATATAGAATTAAGCCGGCGAGAGAATGAGATAGAATACATTGCCATCTTGCCATCATAACCATTGTGATTGTCTGACAAATATATAATATTAAATTTCATTTCTACCATGTGTAAATTGCACACACGCACTTTTTTTATATTTTCTACAGAAACGAAAAATATATTGATAGAGTTAATCATGAGGTTGATTGTATTAAAAATAGATCTTCAATGTAATATATAATATAATTTCATGCAGAAATCTATCCCTCATATGTGGTGTATTGGACATAGCCAGAACAGACGACTGTGCCGGTTGTTCTAGCTACGGCAAAAACATTGTGTTTCAGAGTTCAGACTCCCGTTCACGTATCATCCATAAATATGAGGTCAGGGGAAGAGAGCGCTGAGTCACTAAGTTCTCTTCAAATGAGAGCATAGGGAAAACGCTAATGTTCCGAATTTTAAGCATAGCAAGGCATTTTAATAAATGGTACCGATAAAAAATCAAATTGACATTTGTAAGTACTTAAAATATTATTGTTAAGTGTAGATTTAAAAGATTTGTGTAAAAGTTGCAACGGTCCATTTTAAATCTAGGAGTTATACCTATTGCTATCGCCTTAGTAACATACTTGCAGAAAATATACTAATATGATTTGAAATCCATTTGATGAATTGACCCACACATGATTTTTACTTTATTAATTATATATTAAGTATCGCTTTATACAGGTACAAAGTTTTATAGAAGCATCATTATAAATCGATTGATGCTATATTTCTATACTTATAAAGAAGTTTGTGACTTCTTATTTGCTAAGACAATATTCAACTCTTTAAATTTAAAACTACTCTCCATTATACGTCAAACTGACGTAACATTCTTGAGTTCAGTCAAAGGACAGGTGTCTGCAGAGTCTACACAATTGTATTCTGCGTTAGAAATTTTCTTGCCTTTACTCTAATTTGATTTTTCAGGTTTTGTGTAAACAATTGATAACCATTGAGATCTCTTGAGTTCGAGTTCCGCTGGAGGCATTTGTGTGATAAGTACGAATGTTTGTACTCCAGTCATGGGTGTTTATATTTATAATATGTATGTTTTTACAGTGATATGTTTATAGTGTATCAACTATCTGGTATCCATAACACAAGTTTCGTAGCTTACCATGGAACTAGATGGTGCTGTGTGTTAATGTCTCAACATATTTATTTATTATTTATATTCAGCAAATTAGATTAGCGGATAGATCGATTTGGATTGTAAATACATAATGAAATTATTATGAGGAATATATTAGAGTATTATACAATCAATTTATCAGCACGCATTTGACAAATAAAATTGGTATTTTCGTTCGTGCAGTTAAATTAAGCGTGGAAAATCCCCGGAGTTACATGCCTTCCCTCACAATCTAACTTTTGTAGACTTTCGATGCCAATTTTACGTGTAATTTCATTTACAAAAGAAAACAGACGAGTTTTCTAAAAATTATTCTTTGAAAATATTTGATTTTTACCTGAGTTATGAATATAAAACTAGATTTTTCTTACAACCCCACTAGACCTCGCTATGTTTGTTATATTACTTATATACTCGTACATTTGAATTATGTACAGCATTTACTGTTTAAAATATTACTATATTTTTCAGAATCACAATGAATCTACTTTACCTACTACATTAGAGGTTGCAGAAGCAATTTAAATTTGTTTAATTCAATATGAAGTCCAAACTGGTAACGTTTATGACGCATTGTTCTATCAGGAACTAAGTGAGGACGTTGAATTCTCTGTTTTTTTCCTAAGCTTTAGTCCTTTATAATAAATAAGACATAAACGTAAAATAAAATAGTATGTAAAATAAAATAAAAATATTATCTATACTATTATTAATATATAAAGGGTAAAGATTTGTTTGTATGTACCGAAAAAGCTCCGAAACTATTAAACCAGTTTAGACGAAATTTTGTAAGAAAGTAGCTTGAGACTCTTAAAAGGACATAGGATAGTTTTTTATCGGAAATCATCCCTTAAGGGGATGAAAATGGGGATGAAAGTTTTTATGGGGAAGCAACAGTAGATTATAAAAATATAAAGGTATTTGAAAATAAACTTTAACATAAGATAGATAAACATGGGTAACCTTTTCTTATTATCGCTTGGTTCCCGAGATGCCTTTTGTAGGTTACCGACTTCAATTAAAGTTATTATGATTTCTGACACTCAGCACAGCTTTGTCTCAATACTTAATGTAGCTTCCTAGTAAAAAAAATCAGAATCAAATCACTAGTTTCAGAGATTGCCTGATACATACAAATTTACAGACTTACCTCTTTATAACATTAGTATAAATATTATTGTAATATATTATAAATTATTATTATTTATTTTATATACATATTTGTCGTTTTCGCTCCCTTTATATTGCGAGGTCGTCTGACAAAACATTTCCGACTTGTTACTCGAAGATAATTTGTACAAATCGAGAAATAATCAATTTTGTACTAAAAGATCTTATTCAAAAACCAGAAAACTTTATTTTAATTGATTATGATGATATCAAATTAGTTTACGATTTTAAATTCTAATCGACTTTATAAAACCAGTAAAGAAACCAAGAAGAAACCATACGATTTTCTCTACTTCGTCTCAAATCCCAACGCTACACAAACTTTAATTACATCCGTCTAATTTATTTTATTTTCGTATCTTATTAATTTAATATATTCTTACAGTTATGTGTACATAAAAATAAATACTGACAAAACCCGCATCAGTTCCAAATTAACATATTGTTACATATAAAAATTGCTACAAAGCTAAAATAACGGCGAATGTAATTTTAAAATCGCAAAAAATACTCTATTGTCTTAATACCGTTATGTATGAGTATGTACATATCTTAGACTCTGTAATATGTTACTCGTATTACGTGTACGTAATGGCTGTTTAGACGAACGTTATTATAGAAAAGGTCAATTTTAATAATGCCTTTTTCATTCAAAGTTCAAAGATGAGCAATTATGGAGAAAATTATATTATGTCGCTTTCATTTGTTCAATATTTGATTTACGAAGTGATGATTGAGTGTAAATAATTTAAAATTTATGGAAATCTAAAACTGAATGTTTATTATTATTGTTATGTTTGTACGTACTGTTGTAGTTATAAAAAATAATTAAATATGTTGGGACTAATGTCCCAATGTGCTAATACACATAGTACCATCCAGTTCCATGGTAAGCTACGAAGCTTGTTCTATGGTTACCAGATAGTTGATACACTATATATATAAAACTTTAAATATATATATATATTATAAATATAAACATCCATGACAATAGTACAAACATTCGTGCTCATAACACAAGTACACCCCTAGCGGGACTCGAAGCTGCGACCGCTGGCACAGCGAGTAGTGTGACTACAAACTGAGCCAAACGTGTCGTTATAGTGATTCAACACTAATTGTCACATTTTATTTTAAATCCATTCACTGACTTTTTTACTTAAAATATACATAGGTATTTCTTTTTCGATTTACGAACTTATCTTTTTATTTCCCATTTAATATTCCAATTTGTAAGATTTAGTGATACGGCGAATTCATTTAAACACAACCAAGTAACTCACGTCGTAAAAACCTAACAGCACGATTGTTATTTTTTTCCTCAACAGTAAAGTGCATTCTCTTAGTGTTGTGTAATCTTATTGAAGTTATTAAATTTAATCTCGATCCTTTGAACCTTGGCACGATCGAGTTATCTTTGGACAGTCGAAATTGCATTTCCTTATACATATCAATTTAGAATCAAAAATGAAACGAACTCGATTTCGAAGTCCACGTTTAGGATATTATGAATAAGGATAGTTCCTTATATAGAGATGATGTAAGCAACTCTATACAATGTAAGTGCAACTTTAACTTTTATGTAATATTACAAGACCAACAATGCTGCATCTTCGCAGACATTCATTTTACTAATATTAAGGTACTAACGACTCACCCTCGCTTCGCTCGGGTTCGTCCCTAGCTTGCTTCCCAATACAAACTTTCATCTCTATTTTCACCCCTTAAAGGGATGATTTCCGAGATAAAATATATCCTATGTCCTTCCCACAGTCTCACACTATATTCTTACTAAATTTTATCTAAATCGGTTTAGTAGATCCAGAGATTACCTCTTCATAATATTATAGTATAGATAAGTTAGTTTTGCTATTAAAATATTTTATACTCTGTCTTACCTTTATACTCGTACACCTTCATGAGTCACATGACAGGATATTGTTTTATAGATAAATAAATATATTTTACGTGTGTATTGACATAATCCTTCGAAAGGACAGATCCTAAATTATTATTATGCGTATAATTCTCTAGATATACGTACAGAAGACTATATGTACGTGTATTATCTATATATAAAAAAACGATCTGTAAAATTGTGTGAATATTTAAGTTAATTTAATATACAACAAGTGCGACCGAATGCAATTCGAAACACAAATCACAATTTGCCAAAATTGAACGTAATAAAACTCGTTCGTACATCAATAACGTGTAACACACGCTAGCTGATGTGTACTTTAGCTACTACTTCAGCATCCTTGCTTTACGAAAAAGCTTTCCTTGACGAAATTTTTGAATTCCAAATATATCAAGGATACTGTTTTGCTTTTTAATAAAACATTTAAAGTTCAATAACACAGTAACACGATATAGCAAAGTGGATGTACACAGAAGAACCTGACATTATAAACTTGAGAAGTGTTGATTGGCACGGGAATGACGTGATCGATCAATGAACTTTTTTTTTGTGAATCAAATTATTCATTAAAATAAACTAAATAATATCTTCGTCATTCATTACATACATTACTTTATTAATCTATACTAATTTTATGAAGAGGAAAGATATATTTGTATAGGTAATATATATCCCTACTAATATTATAAATGTGAAAGTGTGTTTGTTTATCTGTCCTTGTTTCACGTTGAAACAGAGTGTCTGATTGGCGTGATTTTTGTGTGGAGATAGTTGGAGGGCTATAGAGTGACATAGGCTACTTTTTACTGCGGGAGATTATTTAATTCCCACGTGAAAATACGTTATAATACAACCCAAAAAAGTATTTATGATCCGAATTACTTGAAACTTGGCATTAATGCTCTTCAATAAAATTAAATAAATACGTGTTTTATCATTTTTCGAAATTCATCCTTATAGGGTGTAAAATAGGGGATGAAAGTTTGTATGAAACTACATTGTTTAGAGATATTTTTGTACTTTTCTTTCGCGGGTTCTGCTAGTAATCTATTTAAATAAAAATGAATCACCGAAATGTATGTACCTACGCGCATAAGTTCGGATCGACTGCACCAAATTGGATAATTATTATTTTTTGTGTTTGTTATTGTCAGGAAGTTTAGTACAGAAGAAAATGAAAAGAACATTTTTTTACAAAAATAAGATTTTTTTATTGTTCTCATGATATGAATAGTGAGAGAAATAGTTTTTATCTCGGAAATCATCCCTTAAGGGGGTGAGAATGGGGATGAAAGTTTGTATGGGGAAGCAAGCAAGAACCCGAGCGAAGCGGGGGTGAGTCGCTAGTATATTATAAATAATGATTCAATTCAGTACAATTTTCTTGTAATGAGTCCAAAGTGTGCCAGTTCAGCAAATATGTAATAATATTATTTTTTTAAATATCACCTAGGAACCTTGTCACTTTAATTTATTATATACCTGCATATATTTAGACATTATTGAAAACTAGAACAACGAGTGTGTCGTTACAGCAGCTCTTTTTTGCAATTCTCTGAATGCTATCTATTTAGCTACTTATGTTAATAAACTACAGTATAGCTATTTAATATTTTTAATGAGTTTTGAGCTATTCTTGTTTTATAAACAGACAAACATTGTTCTTTATATATATAGAAGTCGGATT
The DNA here is from genome assembly GCA_921882275.1 of Brenthis ino. Classification (NCBI taxonomy): domain Eukaryota; kingdom Metazoa; phylum Arthropoda; class Insecta; order Lepidoptera; family Nymphalidae; genus Brenthis; species Brenthis ino. The sequence continues at coordinate 26,522,902 of OV170227.1, forward strand.
AATAAAAGAATGGACAATACTGAATATTCGCACGCGGTTACTCACTTCATGTGAGTTTTCAACAATAACGGTTGTTCTATTGTTGTTTTTTCTCGTTTAAGGATTAAGTAATCAACGGATTACTAAACGGTAAAACAAGTGCTCACTTATCGTTGGAGCTGTAAATAGTTATGTTAATTTTAGTTTGGTTTAGATTTTCGTGACAATTTTACATATTAAAAACTATACACAATATTTATATATGAGAAGAGGAAGATATAAAGAACCTTCAGAAAAAAATTAAGCCATTTAAAAAGATATAAATATAAAAATATCGTATTTAATATTTAATATCTTCTTTTACAGGTAATTTAAATGTTCACAACTACATCGACAGCGTGAGTGTTTATAATTTGCATAAAATTTGTAATTATTATTTGTGTAAATTTTATTGAAATCTAACCTAGTAACCTAAAACATAAGTAGATTTTAAGAAAAAAATAATAATACGAGTATTTCTTTAATGTCAATTCCAGCCATTTAATTTAACTACATTTAGAGATTTTGTAATTTAGATTACATAAAGGCTAGGTGATAACCTATGACCGAATTTCTCGGCTCAAGAGAGTTTTCTATACTTAGAGGAAGAATTTAACATACGTAGTACATACATAGATACTATGTATAGAGTTAAATTCTTCCTCGCTTGAGAAACCAAGTGAATCGGGTTCAAATCCCGGGTCTCGCACCTCTGATAATTTCATGTGCGAATCATTTTTAAACATGATTACCACGTCTTGTGAAGAAAAAAAAGTTGTGATGAAAACTGCATGTCTGATAGAACCTAGCAAGTTTTCGAAACACACCTTAAATCCGCCAACCCGGACTTGGCCAGCGTGGTGGACTATGGCCTGATCTTCCTCGCAATAAAGGGAAGCCTCTGCCCAATACTGGGATTTTAAAAAGGGCTTGATACATAGAGACTGTAATACAATATGTTTTTTTTTGTTTAAGATTTTTCTCAACCTAAAGAGGTATTATCAGGTCAATATTCGTTGTAAGAATTGTTTTTTGTACTTTATAGAAAAATTTATAGATAGAAAAATATCCTACTTGTTGATCTTCATCAAAATGTGTTGTAGTGCAGTGTATCATGTATTGGTTTTCTCGTGATGCGTTCCCAGATAGACAGACAAAGAAAAATTCTAAAAACTATATATTCGGCCTCTGTATTGATAATAATGAGTATTTCAATAAGATTTTCCAAAAGATATTTAATTTACAGCTTCTACTCAGTTAGAATTTTATTATATGTATAGAAGTAAAGTAATTGTGTCTTTAAATTATATTTTTTGCTCGTGCTTTATTGTTACAATAGAAAATTAAATATAATACAAAGAGCTTATTAATAGTTTTCATCATTTCTTATTAATGTTAATGTAAAACCTGAAAGGTAAATGATCTAACTTAATTTTATATTTTCGTATATTAAATTACAATCACTATAGCATACAAAATATTAGTGGCAATTGCAAAAAAATATAATTTCATGATTAATTTATTCTATTGTAGTATTTTAATTTCCATTGTTCAGTTTTGTACTTGTTACAAAATAAGTCGTTGTGAATAATTGTATTAAAGAAAGTCTATTATAGGCTCGCAATATTGCGGTAGTATAAGGAATATAGCATTGACTTACTTTTCTGTTTAAGTTTCACTCATGTCTCGACTCATAATGACTTTTAAGAAACTTTTGTCATATATTGGTTTAAATAAGTTTTCTATAATGAAAAATATATTACGCCACTTACTGATTATAAATAACATACCTAATTTCAATCTTCTAACTAGCAGAACCCGCGGCTTCGCTTGCGCTAAAACTACAAAAAACATTTATGAAATACGCTGAGTAGTCACTGGGCTTAAAGCACTTAAACATATTATAAACATCAGTTTTACGATAATGTATGAAAATCTGCCCGATTTGTTGACATTCAAGATTACTGCTCCGATCCCTTGGGTGGTAGTATAATGATACATACTATATAGCCTTATAGCCCCTCAATAAAGGGGCAATTTTTTTCAAATTGGATTAGTAGTTCCTGAGATCAGCGCGTTCAAACAAACAAACTCTGCCTCTTTATAATATTAGTATAGATAAAAATACTTATGTATATAAATACGTTAAATAATATATGTATAGGTATTTATATACATTTTAAATAAAAATACAGACATTGAAATAAATTTGAATTTTAGATGATATGGATGATTTTTTTATTTAAATGATAGTCACATAAAAACATTAAATGCTAATCAAATGTGATCAAGTTTTAATCCATTTTCGAATACTTGATTAAGCTTCGAATATGTATGATATCGACAAAATTATTTGCAGTTGTAATCGACTTATCAATGTTGCCGATATATTTTTAAACTATGAATCTTTTAATTTTAACACATAAACAACATTTTATAAATATAACTTAATCGCATACTGACTTAGTCAAAGTACTATATTAAATACATTTTTTTATTTATACATAATATGTATGTATGTCTTTGTTACTCCTTTAATGAAATTCCTTTAGAACTAATGGTTTCACGATTTTGCTTACATACCACTTTTTTCAATAGATTTTTCTTTACTTTCATTCACTCATTTCATTATCAAGACTTATCAAGAGTTGTATAAGCATATACAGACATACAAAAACTTTTAATAACAATTTAAGCGTGCTTTAATCACTAAATCTTAATAGAAGATCGAATATTCTTATATGCTCATAAAAGGAAACTTGAATCAGCTGTACAGTTAGCATTATAGTTTCGAAGAATCATGTTATATATAGGCGATAACGGGGATTTCTATAATTGGGTTTATTAGTTCCACTGTACATAGACATTGTGTTGACATTTAATTGAAAGAAAACATATTAATTGTGGAGATGTAAAGATTTAAATGTTGTTAGAAGTAAACAGATCATCCTCTTATTACGGTTAAAAAATTAAAAAGAAGTATTAATTTAGTACTTACCTTTTTATACATTTTTAAATAGAAAAAATTTGTGATGAATAAAAACAAACGATAATGATATATCTACATATAAGTAAAAGCTCACAACGGAAGTGAAACCATGCAGTAACAGCTTTATTTTTTATTTGTATGTACATTTCGATTAATCATTTATTTCGTAAGAAAAATATTAAGATAATTTGAAAATTATATAATATACCGAATTATGCACAAAAAAATTAGGTACGAGATTTATAAATTACAAAACATACATTTTTGATACTTGCTAACAAATATTTTTCTGAGGAGAGAAACCTAAAGAATATAGTGCTAAGACTATATAAGTTGCAAAATAAACTATGTATAATTTTTTATTTTATGTTGAAGAAAGAAATGAAAAAAAAGATACAATTTAAATGCCATAATATGATTATATAAATCAGCGAATTGGCTCGATATTATACAAAAAAAGAAAAAATTCACCGCATATGTGTACCAATAAGTATTACCAATTAATATCTCGTTGAAATAATCATTAATCGCAGGTGCGGTCAACGACCTTTAGCCCGAGCTATCTGATGAAGGACAAACAACTTACTATACCGCTCTATATAATGGTTTGCAAAACATCTTTACGGTGGTAAAAAATGTACATATGTATATGTTGGTATTTTGATTCAATTTAATATTATACTAATAGCCATTTTGGTCCTGAAATTAAACTAATATGATAAACTAGCAGAGCCCGCGGCTTCGCTCGCACTAAAACTACAAAAAAACTCTTTGGTTTTATGCTATTAGTTATCCTGTGTGGAAGTCTGCGCGATTTGTTGACATTTATGATTACTGCTCCGCTCCCTTGGGTAGTAGCATGATAATATATAAGCCTATGAAGGCTATAAACTCTAGCTAGCTCAATAAACGAGCTCGTTTATTGAGATATTTATAATTAGATAGCTATCTAATGCAAAACGATTTTTTTCGAATGGGATTAGTAGTTGGTAAGATTAGCACATTTAAACAAACAAACTCTGCCTCTTTATAATATTAGTATAGATGTGAAGGTTTGTTTGTCTGTTTGAGATTCTATCTTTGTCCTTCACATTGAAATTGCTGGACGGATTTAGATGAAATTTAACATACAGATAGACTATGATCTGGTTAATTTTACATTTTTTTAAAAGGTGTCGCTGCCTGTATATTTAATGTTATTAATACAAAAGTAAGCTACTCGTAGGAACATACCCGAGCTAAGCGAGTTTTATATTGAAATTAAACATAAGGTCAATGATCAGTTGCTTGTTTTAATTATTTGATTCTTGCATTCGGATAAAATTTTATAAGTTTCGGCCTTATACACTATATACGAGTATCATTATCAATATATATGTACAGTAGTGTCTATAATGAAAGTTAACTTTGTAAGATTGTAATGTACATACATTTCCGCTCTACGCACGTAAAAGGTTCTTAAAACATTCATTTATTTCTTAATATTATTATTACTATTAATAAATTTCATTTTGTCATAATTTCAAAAAATAATCACAAGATTTCAGAGTTATCGCCCTTGAAAATTTTAATGGCTATTATAAATTTTAATTATAAAGAACATAATGGGATTAATAAAGTTACACTTTAAACAATATAATTAAACAAGCTGGCCTACTTTCATAAAATTAATAAATAAGCATCGATAGTTTAATCGTTGTAAGATGCCAAGGTTGGCTCGCAGTTTGATATTGCAATTCGATTCTTAGATAGGAACATCTCAGATCTATTTTAAAGATAATGTAATTAAAAAAAATCAGTTATTATATAGTTGCGTATGTTAGTATTATTGTAAATGCAATATTCAAATGTATATTGGTTTGTTCTTTAACGAAGTAATGCGATTTTTTACGTTGAGATATTTTATTGACCGGAGTAATGTACACCATTATCAATAAATTAAGAGTTTCCTACGAGAGATATTATTCTTTTTAGTAGTCATACTTTTTTTAAGCATTATCGAACTGCTTTTCTAAATAAGGCAGTTTGTGTGTGTCGCTTAAAAGGCTGGGCGAATTTTGATGGAATTCAGTGAAAAGATAGATATAACTCTAGGAACCCAGGAATACTTACAAGCGAAGCGAGGGTAAGCTGCTAGTAACAAGTATAGGTATATGTAATTTTTTCAACCGGATAGACATCTTTAGACATTTATCGCTTAAAGCCGGTAGAGTCACTTGACTCAACGTTTTCTCGTAACCATTTCCTTCAGGATATTATTAGTTTGATATTCCATATCATTAAATCTAATACGTCATAATGTACCGAGGACAGGCCCGTGATAGAAAGCGCAGGGCGAGTCACGACACGCCGCGGGAAAATCTTGCAACAAATTGCTGAAGATAATTGCATACAGTCGCTGGTCGGGCGAACTGTGACATCATTAAGTGTCTTTGTTATTTAAGAATGGATGCTTAATCATAAATTTATGCCAAAGATTTCTATCTTAGAACTTGTACTTTAATTTATATTAACTAGAATAGTTCATGGACTACAAAATATCTTTAAAAAGCCTTTTTTCACCTTTGGAATTTTTCTACGCTTTTTTAACGCAACAAAGGTCTAGCACCCGTCAATAGACTTTAATTATATTTTCTTTTTCTATTTTATTGCATAGTAGCGACTTACTCTGCCTGCGCAGTCCACTACAGTGCCTCCGCAGGTGCCTTGGAGAAGCCTATGTGTTACATACGAATCTATACAACCGTTTTGGCGTCAAGGAGTAAAAAGTTTACAAATTACGTCAACTTACGCATGTATAATAGTTGTACGATTACAGCATATTATACTTATTTATTATTAACATTTGCACTCACATATAATGTGCTATAAATGTGAAAGCTAATTATGATGCTTTATTTCCTTAGCTCAAAATGAGTTTGTAGGTGTTTACAAAAAATTTACAAATTTGATTCTGTACAATATTTAATGCAATCAACAATTCTTGCCATAAAGCGCAGAGTGGAAAGTGCTTAGTAGTTGTATATATCGAGTCTTAAGTCTAGGGGTTCCGTTTAGACGTTGATAAGTCAATCAAGACATGCAACTGTGTATATATAAATGACTAAGTATTAAGTACATTAAGTGTATTGAGAACCGATCTATTGTTTGAAGCTGATGGCTTTCTAGGAATTGTGTAATGATACGATCATTCACTTAGTTGATATATGGGGTCTCATCACGAACAAAGAAAAATAAGTTCAAATAAATGTTAATAAATGACGTTACAAATATCCATTTTTTATTGAATTTGTTTTAAATTACCAAAAGATAAAAAAATGTATCCAAACTAGCATTGCCCGCGGCTGCGCCCGCGTTCAGATGACCAAAAACTAAATTCTTAGGTTTTACATATTAGTTTACTCTTACATTGCAGTTTTTGTATTTTTTCTCAGAAGTGAGGTATTTTTCCGCGATAAAAAGTATCCTATATGTTGACCCGGGTAACCAGCTATCATCATACTAAATTTCATCATAATCCCTCCAGTGGTTTTTCCGTGATGCGGTAACAGACAGACAGACAGACAAAAATTCTAAAAATTATAGATTCGGTCTCTGTATCGATAAATGATAATGTATATCAATAAGATTTTCCAAAAAATACTTAATGTACAGATTCGGCTCAGTTATAATTTTATTATATGTATAGAAAAAGGTATATTATAGTATTAAAAATACCCTAAGTGAAGGTAAACGAAATAATGCGTCCGTAAATCAAAGTTACCCAATGTTCCTGATAATAATATAATTATTGAAAATCACTTCACCGTGCTGGGTGTGTGTGATGGGTGTTTTGTAGTTTGTATTCATAGAGGGCGCTTTTATCTTATTTTTTTTAATTTTTTATAATTTCAATTTATTTAGAATTTTATATATTTAGAATCGTGAAATAATTTACATATTTTTGTTTACATATTTATAAAATAACATAGTTTGACAGATTGCAGACCAACGACATTTATTGTCTATAATTAATTCGAGCAAAAAAAAAATTAAATGAACTAATTAATGTACCAGGATAAATCATCTGTCATCATTTCTAGGGGAAAAAATAACGTTCATCTGTTACTCCGTGAAAGAAGAACAGACTTACAAACATTCGTTCGCATGTACAGCCTTAGTACTAATATGGTGTTCATTAAAATTATTTAAAAAAAAGTCAATATAGCATTTAAGCTATCTGCATTCTGAATCTCACTCATTTCGGTTTATGAAAAACTAACGAACAAATACACTTCCTACACTTACAAACTTTCGCATTTATAACATTAGTGTAAAATAATAAGGAATTAATAACTTACAGCTCAACGTGTGAATCATCATTACACCTCGAGGCATTGAAAGTTTTGTTTTGAAACTATTTGCTTTAAACTATTATATTACGTCAACACAATTTGAAGCATTCAGATCAGAGGATATTACTTTAATATTCAATTTTTATTAGGTTATGTTTCGTTAAATAACTTTTCTGTATCAGTTAAAATACAATCACACTATATATAAATGCGAAGGTTTGAATGTATGTGCGTATGTTTGTTACCTTTTCATGCTGAAATTTACATTGTATTTGGATGTTGAGTGCAGAGATGATGACCTAAAGTCACGATGCGAGTCATCCATGGGCTGTTGTTTGTTTAAAATTTCTCAAACCATGATGACTCACCCTTGCTCCACTCGGGTTCGTCCCGAGGTCCGTTTTAACGGTTAGTATGGAATAGATAGACTATATATTATATTATATATAGCTTATGTACTTCCTCAATAGGCTACCTAATGCGAAAAGACATTGAAATCTGATTAGTAGTCCCTGATATTAGCGCGATCAAACAAACAAACTCGACCTTTTTATAATATTAGTATAGATTACATACATAAGTATCTGAGCGACTGAAGTTCACCCGGAGTTTTCGGAAGAGATATAAAATCGTTTTTTTTTTCAGAAAATACACATGTAATTGTAGATAAACTTAAAAGGTAAAACTTTATCTAAATACAAAATTTGATCCAAATCGTTAGAGCCGTTTCCGAGATACACGAAATAAATTTATTTGTAACATACATGTATACGTACAAGAATTGCTCATTTAATATCCATACTAATATTATTAATGTGAAAGTTTGTATGGATGTGTGGATGTTTGTTACTCTTTCACACCAGAACGGCTGAACAGATCTGGATGAAATTTGGCACAAAGATAGATATATAGTCCGGAATAACACATAAGCTACTTTTTATTCCGGAAAAACGTACAATTCCCGTGGAATAGATTTGTTTTTGATTGTTGTTTTGTTGTTGTGATACAAAAGGCACTTAGGGATGAGTGAGTGTCAAACGCTGGTAGATTAATATGGCTTATCTCCCATGCAGTTGACACAAAAGTTAAAAAAAAAATAATTCATATATTTTCGGAAATTTTAGTCATGTGCAGTGAACAGCCCCATAAACAACATTTATCAGTAGGTATGTATAATTTATTCACATGTTGTTGGGGATGTACTGCGAGTCATCCTCAATAAACATTAGGACTGCTTGATTTACTGAACTCAATAAAGCTCGGCCTTTTTGTTGGACTGGCTCCAACTGCATATGAGTATGGACTTATTTTGTATTCGATTCGAAGACATTTACATATATATTAGAAATCCTGTTAAAGCGTTGAAGTTTTGTTACGTTTTCATGGGTGTGTATGTAACATACAGACAGACAGTGTCACAAGTATGTGAGTTTGGATATGTAAATATTATGAGTAAAACTATTATAATTAATTATATAACTTTAAACCATTATAAATTATGATTCTGGCATATAGTGCTTATATGATATAATTTACTACTTTCTCTAAAGTTACTGGTTCGATTTTCGCGTAGAGCAATTGTTTTTTTAATTTAAATGTATTGGATGCACCTTATAATATTTTGTTTACTTAAATAGGTGCAATAGAGCATTTTTCTTAATAATAATAGAAAACAAAAAGCTTCATAATTATTCAATTTATACCAACTTCACAGAATAAAATCCAATTAATGTAAACTTAGTTCACTAACTTTTACTATTCAATAAGCGCTACTGCAGTGTTTTACATAAGCGTATACGAAAGTCTGCCCAAGTCTCAATAGATGTTTAAGAAAAATAAAAAAGTTAAGAATATTCGTTTTTAATAATTATTTTTCCCGTCTGGCAATCTAAATCTATTATGAAGCAGCTTCATTAATAATTCTTTCAAAGTTAAAAATTTTTATCTATCTCATCTTTATACTCAGGACATATTGTAAATGCGAAAGTGCTGGTTTTTCCATATTTAATGCAACAACAAGTTGCTGTAATTTTTTGCATAGATATGTTTATTCCGATACATGAAATGGCTCCTGTAAGATGTACCAGGTTTTAAAACTCTACATTTAATTATATGTATATTTTATTCAAATAGACATTTACAAGCACTTTTGAATCCATTCTTTCATTTAATTGAATGTCAGTATTGTAAGTCCACGATGAAGGCAGTTTTGCCAAGAAAAGCAGGCAATAATAAAAAGTTGTTCTTTTGATAATAATATTACTTTATGAAACTGAGATACAATATTGTATATAATTTTGTATATATTACGTACACATTAACTAGAATCAGATTCACACATTTTTATTTGCAAAGTATTCCGTGACGTATAATCATCGACTTTGCTTATTAGTACATTTTTTTATTTAAATTATATAACTAAATAAGGTAACAAAATACGAATTGTTGTTATTTGTTGTATCTTCTATAAATAATAACGTACACAGACTTTATTTTCACTAAAATCATTGTTTTTTACTGGCAAAGCCTTTTAAAAACTTTTTTTATGACTTCATAGACTAATACCGAGATGTTTGTTTTGAACTTTTAACTGCTTTTATTATCTTAGACTCATTAAGACGTAGACTAGATAAAACCCCAGACAGAAGTAATTTGCCTATAAACTAACTTTGTCTACTTGTGCCAGACTCCCTGAAGCATTCAATATTATAAATATTATTTATACTGGATTTTCGTTATCGCATTGTTTATGAAAAAGGAATATGTAATTATTAATAGATTAGCTTAGATTATTTAATAATAATTAGCATAGATTAAGAGCCTCTCACTTTTTTAAGTGGGCTAAAAATATGATAAAACAATATCCCTATAATAGCTCGTAGGTAAATATTGTTTAATTATTAGATAAATCAATTTATACAAAAAACACACAAAGCTATTTCTACTCGAATTTTTAATTTAATATACCGTAATATATTAAAAATTTAAAGTAAAATATTTTTTTCGAAATATTGACTTTTTTCTTTCCTCTTTTATTTAAACAATATTTAGCACTTATAAGTGATATTAATCCCTTCAGGACCGCGGATACGCCGGCGTTACAGTTAACAATAGATTTCTTAGATATTTAATTAATTTCTTAGAAATTTACCTGGAGGTGTTATCTTCTATAATGTAAAAATGAATCGCTGAATGTGTTGCTAAGCTCAAATCTCGAGAGCAGCTGAACCGATTTCGCTATTTCTTTTTTTAGAATATCCCTTGAAGTACGAGAATTCTTACGGAGAGAAAAAATTCAAAAATTGCCTGAAAAAGTCGAAAAACAACACTTTTCTATACTCCCATACAAAAGATAGTAATAATACTTAAAAGTCAATTTGAACTTTAATACCATACCATAAAGTTTAAGTGTTAGTGGAGAGGTTCCGGGAAGGCAAAACAATGGAGTGACGTTAGTATCGTATCAATATAAATATTAATGTCAATATTTGTCAATATTATTAACAAAAAAAAATTATATGGCTGGCTAATAACTATTTATGTCTATTTAAAACTTACTTAGCGACGAACCCGAGCGAAGCGAGGGTGAGCCGCTAGTAAAGTATAAAAACTTAAAGAAAGAACTACGGTCAGGCACTAAAAAGTAATAAATAACTGAACGGGGGTTTTCATTTACTATAGATATCTAATGAGATATTTTCGAAGTCGGTGCCAGTCGACAATGCTTTAAGATATGAATATCCAATAGGTAAATATGACAAGATGTGAACCCTAATTATAGTTTAAATTATTACCCATCAATTTCTGATGTAGGTATGTATAATATTTTATAGGTATCGAAATACATTTACTTTGCTTTGCGTCGGCCTTTTCCTCCTTTTTGAAAGTCGGTTAACAAACTTATCGTTATCAATTTATTACACTTTGTCGATTGATTTTTATTACAGTTTGATGATAATGAATAAATCTATGAAAATTTGCACCCATTATGTAAGGAAAAGGCTTTACCCTAAAATCTCGTCCCTTTTCAATTATTATAAAATTTGACGAGTCAGCCATTTAGAGGGGCTCAGGACGATCTAACCCCTATTTTTAGAGACGTAAATTGGAAAATTTGAAGTAAATTGTGGAGAAAGCGCTGTACGTATATTATTTATATCATAGTTTTTTTTATATTAGAGAAGAAACACCAGATTTTCTCAGTTCTGAGGCTTTTTCTTTCCGAACTGGTAGTAGACTCATGACGTTCAGTAAAAATTGTAATAATATAATGCTAAATGAAATACTTTGAATTTAAATTTGAATATAACCAACTACTTTTAGCTGGTTTAACAAGTGTTACTTTGGAAACGTAGTATATTATCATTTCTTCTTAAATGGAAATATCTAAATAATTGAATACCGTCATTAATAGTTTAAGATCTTGCATTAGAAAATGATACCTCCTACGGTTAACAGAATTTCCTTTCAAAAGTTAAAAAGATTTTATATTATATAATAATAGCTACGTACGAGTATGTATGAATGAATAAATTGTAAAGAGATGAAATATATTTTTTTAAAGAATTTTTCGCTTGGCACACCGATTTTGTTGAAACTTTCTTTTTAAAATACCTTTATGTGTCAACTGTCAAAAAATATTTTATCAGTAAATGTGAAATGATTACTTACTTACGTAAGGTGATTTAAGGTAGTTATAACTTCATGGTTCTTCTAGAAGCCACGAAATAAAAGAATAAATTGAATTGAACTTTATGATTAAAAAAATATTTGATTTACTTAAAACTTTTTTATTCATGCTACTGTTTAAACATTTCTAATTAGTGCTTAATTTTGAGTCAGTTTAAATTTTAAGCAAACTATGTTCCCTTGCCTGTAATAATAATTTTATTTTATATAAATTAACTTATAATTTATATTATAGTCATATTTATTAAATAATTGCAATATTTTACACTGTAGAGTGCAAAAAATTAACTGAGCGTGCCGTCTTACACAATTGTTTAACTGAAGGGTGTTGGAACTCGTGTTGAGTGACAGCGTTAATTACCGTTCGGGCCTCCATTTCTAAGTGTCGCTCATTTGCTTATTTGCTTTGGGGTTGCTTATTATTAAATAAATTCACGTATTGAAGATATTTTACTATTTACTTTAACTTTCGTCTTGATTTTATGTTTATAGTATTTTCGGCGTTTAATGACTTATATTCAAATCTCTGGTTAATGGCTTCAAAGCGTTAATGACTTATGATTACACTATGAAATTGTTTATGACATGCGGGGTTATCAAATAGAACAAACTTCCAAGTGCTTCTATAATATATCTTTCCTTCAATACTTTAATTTTCAATATTTTTTTATAATATACAGACTGTGGAGGTTCCTCAGACTTTTTCATATGCAAATTCATATCTTATATCTTTAAGTATAATAACCTCTAACCTCCATGGCGTTCTCAATTACGTTTTCCGTTTATTCTTGTATTGCACATTATCCTTTTGAAATTTTTTTCACCATTCTACGTGCATTATTTTCTTTAATCGTAATATCACACTTTAATTTAAATCGGCCTTATAAGCTGACAATAAGAACGTCTGAGAGATTGCATCGCTATTGAATTTATAGTATTTTATTATTAAATCTGCCACATACACATTTCGCAGTAGTATAATAAAGTTGGTACCATAGCGTTGTGTACTTGGCAGTGCGCGAATTTACTCACCGCCTGTCGTTTCATCACTACAGTCAAAGCTCTGTTGTCTTTGTTACCGGCGATACATCTTTCAACTTCCACTTCACATCTTCCATCCCTGTTACACATATTTACCAGATGTACTTTTTTATTCAATTGTTTGAGTAAGTTATAAAATTAAGAAATTAAAAATATCTTTACACGTTAAAGTGTATTATCCTCCCATAACGAATAGAAGAAGAAAAACTAAAAGATATTTTACCATGAGATAACTTGTTTTTGCGTTGTTCATAGTGTTTTCGTTCATCCTATTCCTAGACTATAAACTTATTCTTGTAGATTTTATTATATATTTTTTTGATTTAATACAATTTAACCAATTCCCTGTCCCAAGAGTCATATATGAAGATTTCCATTGTTTAACTATTGTGTCTATTTTGCGGACAGTTAAGTTGATAGTAATAAATACATAAATACGATGAATAAAAACTCAAAGATTAATCTTATATCCTACGTAGTTACATTGTTTATTTATTTATTAACATAACTTGTCCTCACGCGCCTTCTAAAACCAGCTTCTCGTAAGAAATCTTGCGGGTTTGGACTTTTTCTAACATTTACGTGGTAATAATGTGAAAAGAAAAGTTTTACTAGCTATTGATTGGTGAGTCTTATTTTTCTTTGATAAATTATTTGAGAACGATTTAATTTAATTAAATGAAATAAACTTTATTCAATTAGATTTATTACAAGTGCTTTTGAATTCGTTTCGCCTCATGCAATAAAATTTTAATTTGATTTCCTCTATCTTAGATATATTAGTCCGGATTTGGTTCAAAAAATAGACCAAATAATAGTTATAAAATGTTAAAAACATTATGTAAGACGTTGTATGTTCTTTGTAAACATACTATGTTTATTAAAAAATAGGTTTAATAATAATATTATATTTAAAATTAATAAATTTAATAGAGTAGGTTACACTTCAACGATGGTATTAAGAAAAAGTTTATAAGAAGTGACTCTGATGCCAGTATGTATATCTTTTTAAGTATTTTTCTATATTAAGATATCATTGAAGTCTATATGTAGGTACTCGTTATATATTCATAATACTAAAACGTTTACTAAAATTACTTCTTGTTATAAGTGAAATATTTTGTTATGAAAAGTGACGTAATTTGTTATATCAACGGGATTTATGTAACAAAATTCATAAACGACAAAATGCAATTCATAGTAAAAACGTGGCATTTTAAAATATTCTTTTTTGGCTGTTTCCTTTTATATTTAAAAAAATTAAGTAACAAAAAATATATTTATATGTATTTTATTTTCTCACAATATTTATAAGTAAATGTTATTTATTTTATTTAATAAAATAATCATTATTATTAAAAATGTTTATTAATCATTTTTAATATACGTGGGGACTGTGTTCATACAAATTCGCGCTTTCTACCGATTCAATACAAACTGTCGTCTTAATATTACAAGTTTACATAGCTACTGGTTGTTAGGAAAAGTAGTTTGCTTAAAGATACCTGTTGGGCTACAAAGAAAGTAAATCTGGGCACATTTGCATAGACCAATAATGAACAGTACGTGCTCACATTGTCGTCAATTTGTGATACATTCAAAACAAGCAAGTTGCTTGACTGTAAATGATATTATACTTATTTGAACTCTAGCAAAAATCATCCCTCTAAACATTATCTTGTTGCTAGAACTGATATTTTCGTAATTGAAGCTAATATAATACTTTTTATTGCATTGAAAAAAAAACTAATAAGGGGTTCAATAAAATACTATCTCGTAGTAAACGTATGAACATTAAAGCTCTACGTTATATTCCTATAGTTACAAAAACAAAATATAAGTCATTTTCTTACAATCCAATTAAGTTCCTAATTAAAAAATAGATATGTACTTTCTCTGCTTAAATTTGTTTTTATCTAAGCCATTAATAGTTAATCTATTGGCAGGAGTACAGTGAAAGTGCATTGGTTTTAACACAGGTGCCAGCCAGTAACCACTTGACGGCTGTCAGTTTTTATGAGCCACTATGTTACACGTTTAAAACTAGAACCGTTTTTTTAGTACACACACAAGTAAGTTAACTGCAGTAGTGATGTTCTTGCCATAATGTGCATAAACCAAAGTAGAATACATAAAAATTAGATCTAAAATTAGAGACGTTCTACATCTACTCAAAACTTATATACCTTACAAACCACATTGATCGATATAAGCAATTATTATCGACGTTAAATGTCGATAAAAACATAAAAGTCATGAATTCAATTTTTTTTATAAACACAGAAGTAAAAAGTATACTTTAAATTATTATAACATTACTAGCCACTTAAGGCAAGGAAGTACCCTAGCTTTGCACAAGCGCGTCCCTAAGTACCATACAGTAGTTTATTCCCTCCACGACCGCGGACTAGTTAATAATAGATTTCTTAGAAATTTAATTAATTTCTTAGGTATTTACCTGGAGGTGTTAAGTGTTACTCCGATTTATTGTCTTCTGTATACTAAATTTTATACAAATTCGTATAAAAGTTTCAATGAGAAGATCAAACAGAAATAAACACACCAACTTTTGCAATAATAATAATCGTAGTTCGATAATACCTATAGATTAAGCAGTCAGTAAAGAAATATTTGAATTCTTAAAAATAAAACAGTGGAGCGAAAAAGAGATTTTTAGAGGAAAGACGTACTCTAACTCGAAGGGGCATGCATTAGTCTCGGTGTGTGTTTGACGTATGGGGTGTGCCCTCCGGGACGTGACCAATGTAACGTGGAACCCAAAGAATGTCTGCTTTCGATAGTCCTGATATTTATCATAGTGAGTTAGTGTATTGCCTGTAAATCTCTTGTACTTTCTGTTGAAGACATCTATATTAGGGTTTAATTTCGTAGTATTTATGTTTATTTGTCCTTCATTTTAATGGTGGAGAAACACAAGAAACAACTTATAATTCTTAATACTTATTTTAAGAGGTGGTATACTTAATTGTTATATACTTAATCGTTTTCGCGTAGAAGAATGTCTCTTAAGCTTGCAAGTACCTGCACAATGTACGATATTTA
Source organism: Brenthis ino (assembly GCA_921882275.1). Lineage (NCBI taxonomy): Eukaryota > Metazoa > Arthropoda > Insecta > Lepidoptera > Nymphalidae > Brenthis > Brenthis ino. Next base: position 26,539,036 of record OV170227.1, read on the forward strand.
CGCTTAGGTATATTAAACATAAGTTGGTTTGTAACGAGATTGATAAGGAATTATAGAGAAATTGTAGGTAATTGTTTCTGTGGACATAATATAATACAATAGCTTCATAAAAGCTTATTATTTAAATTGAAAAAGGAAAGCTTTTTAATAGCTTTTTATTAATATAAAACATCTCAGCGAACTTATTTAACAAATAGTATATACTTACGAGTACTTACATACCCATTATTTGTCCATCAATTTTAGTATGCGTTTATTGGTCTTTTACGTATATAACGAAGTATATTAAGAACAAGATTAAGTATTTGTTAACTGTAGCCGCTTAAACGTTATTAGACTCTGTTCAAACAAGGAGAGCTCATTATAAACTGGTGTCAGGAAAATGTTTACCAGACACTTCGAAACGGCGACGGCATAGTGTGGACATAACTATGATTTAAAAAAAATATTTTTACGCTTAGGTGTTTCTTTTATTAAATATTATAAATATATTAATTTATTATATTTAAATATATTTTTTATATTTAACTTTGTATATTTATTTCGAATTACCTCATTTTAATTATACAAAAATATGCACTATAATATAAAATAAATATATAGAATTTTATTGGGCATCTTTTTATTTATTGCAACAAAAAATGTTTACTATAAACCATGTATCAGTAGTGACTTAAGGGACCTGAATTAGAAATGACACCGTATTAGAAAAGAATTTCCGTAATATAAAAATACGTTGCGTGAAAATAGATGCGTTGAGTAATTTTTCTTGTTAAGAAGATTTATGTTTGTTGGCCCGGAATGGGCGTTAGAATGTTCGTTCAAGCTTTTTTACGCTTATTAACTCTCAGCTTCCGACTTATATATATATATATATATATATATATATATATATATATATATATATATAATGGCTTTATTTCTTTCTGCATTAATACGTATATAAAATTTGTATATTTTTGGAGCGGCTTACCTCTGCTAAAATTTAACCTTTCGCCACTGATACAAACATATATATTAGGTAGTAGTTATGTGCACTTAAGTTAAAGGCAAATGAGGATTTTAGAAAACCAAAATAAATCATCTCATCTTTAAATTAACATTTAAAAAAAATGTTAATATAAGAAAGCTTAGTTCTATTATCTTTAAATGTAATAACAGAGGCTATAAAAATATTTATTGCACTGGTTGGATGTTAGTGTTTTGCACATTTTTTCAGTGTCTAGTTTAAGATTAAATTTAATGCAAACTGCCACCCATTTTATATTGCCATCACATTCCATTCCACATATTATATGTTACGAGGTAATTAGCATTTTTTATGATTATTGAAAATGTTTGGTTCTTGCTAATTTAACTAAAAGTTAAACATTATTAAGCAGCTTTATAATTTACAGTTTAAACTAGTTATATTTTAATATGAAGACTATCCATAGTATCCAAAAACTACTTCAAACTTGGGTCAGTAGGGTCTGATAATTTTGTTAACTTCTCATGCAGAGAGCTCTCAGTCAATACTTGGTTATTGGCCTTTTCTAATCAATATCTTTAGACACTGCTGGCTTCATTTTCTTAAGATGCATACATTGTTGATGCACTATGTGAAATTAAATTCAGTTTGTTCAAACAGTATTTTTTTAATCTAAATTAAATACTTAATATAAAGCTTTTTTATTTTTGTTTCTTTAAAATCGCTTTAAAAACTAGTCCGTTTAGAAAAAAATATAGTGTAGCCGTCTTTGGTCGTGTTCTATCTCTTCACTTGTCTAAGCTTTGACTGTTAATTTTAAGCGTAATTTAAAATCAAATCTATACTAATATTATAAAGAGGAAAGATATTTTTGTTTTTTTTTTGTTTGTTTATTTGTACCGAATAAGCTCCGAAACCACTGGAGCGATTTAGATGAAATTTGGTAAGAAGATAGTTTGAGACCCTGAAAAGAACATAAGATTTTTTTCCCGGAAGTCACCCCTTAGTGGGGTGAAAATTGGGATGAAAGTTTGTATGGGGAATCAACCAAGTCGCTAGTAATAGATTAACTATTAATTCAATTTTAGTACAACGGTATAGATTAATGTTGTTTGTATAAAGAAAGAAGTACTTTCTAAATCAGGAAAACCAAATAAGGCATGGAAATATGGTGGCAGTTGACAGAGCCGATAGTGATTTTCAATCATTTTAATGTGGTGTTTTATTCTGTTTCCTATAATTTTATAGAGTAAACGTAACTTTAGTAGATACAGCTTATACTGTGGTTACTTAAGCGACATACATTAATCATTAATTATATATGAATATATACGTACCAATGTATGTAGAAAAATCGTAAAAAAAGGGACACAAATTTTGTTATCAACTTTATATTATACTAGCGACTCACCCTCACTTCGCTTCGGGTTCGTCCCTAGACAAAAACAAATCGATCCCACGGAAACCGTAAATTTTTCTGGGATGATATATATAGCCTTTAGCCTTCCTTTTTAAATCGGATTAGAAGTTCCTGAGATTAGCACGCACAAACAAACAAACAAACTTTGCCTCTTTATAATATTAAAGATAGTTGTATGTATGATTATTTCTTGTGAAATGATATGGACATCTTTAAACAAAATATTAAAAAAAACGCGCAGTCGATTGTTATTTATTATAATATTTCACCATCTACCTATAATTTTAAATATACCTACATACTTTTATTGCATTTTAAAAGATCTTAGCCACGTTTATGACATTTCAGTACGAAAACATATAAGAAACCATTTAATATTTATATGCTAGTGATAGATAAAAGTTTACCATTACTCACCAATAACTATTGCAGTACATTCGCCAAAGGCCATGAAAGTTCCCAATCAATAATTCATTTCGTGAATATTGCCACCTTTAAACTTTAATACTGAATGTCACAAGTTTTTGCACTCTAATATATTTTATGAAATCCTTTGCTCTAATATATATCTATATATATTTTATTGACATAGTTTTTGACGCTCTTTGATAACGTTATAAATGTACAATAAAAAGTTTAAATAAATACTTTAACGTCTATTCTATATGTTATCTAAACTTATTTTATATAGACATATAGATGTTGTGTGATGTGAATGGTTGTTTTATTTAAATTTTATTTTGTGTTTAAATATGTTATATGTTTTATTTAAAGTTTATTAAATAGAAGAAATCAAATATACCTACATAAAAATATCTTCACGTGATAATATCGTTTAAGAAGACGGGAGAGTGCTATCGTCTGAAAACTTTACATAAATCTCTCGCTTCTTCTATGATCATCATTTAAAAGTTGCTTTGATTTTTCTAGCGACGTAACTGTTAAACTTTTAAAACTAATAAAACTTCTCAATGCGATGATCGTTTCGAGGCAATATATTATGCGAGTAATTTAGAGTTCGGCGCCTTTCGACTGTTACTGTGACACATAGCGCTGTTGGGGAGAATTGGTAAATTTATTTCAACGACTCATTCGATTAAGCGGTGCGCCACACTACAAATGAAACGACAGAATGAAACAATTTCACATTTCTCTCGCGCTACCAAATTGCTATACTCGTCGTTGTTAGCTTTTTCAATGCTGTTAACAAAACTACTAACTAGGTTTTTACAACTACATTGCATTTGTACTGACCAATATATGTCTAACCTATATAAAAAAATTTAATGCTATTTTTTGGTAAGTCCATCTCTTGAGAACTTGGCTAATTTTTGTTTTAAAATATATCTATCTAAATATAACATCGTAATAATCCGAATAAGGTTTTTTGTAAAGATTGATAAAGTTAAAATATATACCAAAAATAGTTTTCAAGGTTTGAATATTGTGATACCACGACACACTAATATCGTTCGAAAAGTTCTAACGGAAGAAAATAAATATAGTTCATGTCAAATCTAAGAGCGTCACTGATTATTACTGTATTTTAAGGTAGTGCGTAGATGCGACAAAATTGTCTATAACTGTACGCATTTACTCTCGCAGCTAACATTCGAGACGTCATAAAGTTTGGTTCAAACTATATGACTCTACATTTTAAATATAATTATGGAGCTTACATGTGTTTATGGTAAAATGTACCCTTAAAATATTTATGACTTACTCGTTAAAAAAACATTATTAGGTAAAATTGGTTTAGAATTGATAAAGGTATTCCGTAATATACCTACACTAAAAATTTACATTCGAAAACCTTTGTTTTTTTGATGTGGGTCTTTTATTTTGATCATTTTACTTTTAAGAAAGGTTCAACTAACTAATAGACTAACAAAAACTTTTTTACATTTACATATATACTAGCGATTTACCCTCGCTTCGCTCGAGTCCGTCTCTAGCCTCTAGATGCCATACACTAACCTTTATCTTCCTCCAGGCCATAATCTATCTGTCCTAAATTTTATCCAAATCGTACCAGCCGTTTTAGAGTAGAATAATAACAAACATACATATATATAGTAGTATAGTAGGCTGATAAAGAGTAAAAACAATTAAATATCGCATTTTAAATGATACATTTCGAATCGTTTAAGAATCCATTATCGATGATACAATAAGGCCATTTAGCGGTTGATGACCCACTTGTCTCACCAGACTTACTGCCGATGCATGTTGGCAGGTGCTAACCTTTGTTACATGATTTCAAATTACTTCTTTTGTTGATAAGAAATCGGAGAGTAACACGATACTATTGCATCAACTTAAAAAATAATATTAAATTCTTCTATAATATAATTTTTTATGACTAAACTAGTGACTCACCCTCGCTTCGCTCGAGATATTAAGTTAAATTAATCTGCTTTTTTTTAGTCTTCTGTAATTAGTAAAACATTTGTTATTATTTTTCTCATATGCAATGTCTTACTAGTGTTTATTCTGTTTTAAGATATCCATACTAATATTATGAATATGAAAGTGTGTTTGTTTGTTTGTGTTTGTTTGTTTGTTTGTCTTTCTTTCACGGCGTAACAGAGTGACGCATTAGCGTAATTTTTTGTGTGGAGATAGTTGGAGGACTGGAGAGTGACATTGGCTCTTTACCGCGGAAGATTATAATATCATTCCTACGGGAAAACGCGTTACAATAAATCAGTGATCAGAATTATTTTAAAACTTAGTATTAATATTCTTCAATACAATTAAATAAATACTTGTTTAAGCATTTTTTGAAATTCATCCCATAAGAAGGTAAAATAGAGGATGAAAGTTTGTTTCATACAAACTTTCATCTCCTAACTTTTAGATATTTTTTGTAGTTTTAGCGCGAGCAAAGCCGTGGGTTCGGGTAGTTAAAAATAAATCGACAATAGTTAACCGCTTTTTATGATTAGGATTTAGAATATGCCTCAAGAGTAAACGTGATAGTCTTAATAATATGAGGCAATACATATTACATACTTTTTTAATTATTGGTTTGATAAAAAAAATAATAGAATTAACTCCGAAATAAATATCTGAAATAGTTTTAATTTGGCGGCTCTTTGAGTATAGACATTTTTGTGTACTTCTTGGCGTAGAAAATTTAATAGGGGTCGATGTGTGCCAAGTTCATATTTTAATACTTATGGTAATGAATATTAATTTTTACTGCGCTATACATATGGAGGTTTGTCCTAAATAAATATCTTACAAGAGGGAGGAAATTTTAATTATAGAGCGTATACTATTAAACAAAATAATAAGTAAAACTTAACTGAAATTTAATTTAGTTACACAAATTATAACTCATAATAATTAGTTTAGTCGTTTTTATATGATGAATATACATATAGACAAAAACAAACGCATTGAAAGTGAATAACACTGCAACATTACTCAATAGATTCAACGGAAATAAAACTTATATTATTATCATAGAAATGCTACTTTGACCTAAAGTCCATACCGGATGCCATTTTTCTCACGTCATGTAACAGATCTGTATTGGTTTGAAACAACTGCATTCTAACAATATTTCCACTTGACCTGCCCATATTCGAGAGTAAAAGTTATTACTAGAAGGATTATGATATTAGAATTTATAAAATATAAGAGGTACAGTTAGTACTCTGTTACACAGTTTACATTTTTTTACTAACTGATTACTAACAATTGGCTTAAAATACATAAAGATTTTAAAAATAAGTTATTATTTCTTTAATTAACATAAAATTTAAAGATTTTTTGAAGCAGACTTTATTTTTATTTCTAGTGTGTATGACTCTGTATACTTAATACATTTATTATTGTGAAGTACACTCGAAAATCGTAAATATAATTAATGTCATTTACACACAGACATTATATCTATACTTCTATACTAATATTATAAAAGAGGTAAAGTTTGTGAGTTTGTAACGTGGTTACGGGGGTAATCTCTGGATCTACTGAACCGATTTAGATGAAGACCCTGGAAAGGACATAGGGTACTCTTTATCAAGGAAATCATCCATTAAGAACGTGAAAATGGGAATAAAAGTTTGCATGGTTTAGAGGTTTTGTCAAAGAGTATGAATCTTTCCTAGCGGTTTTATACAAATACGCGAACGAAAATCGATCCCCTGTACTTCGATGAGTCAGTAGAATCCGGCAGATGCTAAACTTTAAAATCAGCACGCTATCTTTATATAAAAATATTATTTAGTTTGTCTGCTTTAATGAAAAGTAACTTTTAATCTCAATAATGTTTTCAATTGCAACCACATTTCAATCAATTCAATTTATTCCTATTCAACATTATGTATGAAAATGGCCTTATGCTATAAAATAACAATTACATAAATGTCTAAACTGTTCAAAGGTAGAAATATTTTGACATGTACCGAGCCCATTCATACGTTCATTGATATATTTTCAATGAACTTTCTCCCCTTTTATGGTTTTTCGTGTTGCTTGCACCGGATATGTACTGAGTGTGAAGTTTACAAGGTATTTTTTAATTTGTTTTAACTTGTTCGAACATGTTAAATGCATATAAATACCCATTTCATATGTCTATATAATAATTCATATTTAGACTATAAAACAAGTTATTTTGGCTATACTTAAAATATGATAGAACTGACGATCTTGTCCTTATCTCTATTTTATGATTTAAAAATAGCTAGGTACCATATAGGGCTAAACAATTGAACCAAAACCATGAAACCAAATTTGGCTTTTACTTTCTGTGGAATAACTAAACGGATTTTAATGAGGTTGTCACTCATTGATAGTAAATACAGGTGAAAATGACATAAGATATCCTGCTAAATAAAGTATAATAGATTTACTAAGAGGTAAATGTTTTGATATTGAGAGCTGAAGTTTTAAAGGTTTGCTGCTGACTTCAGTAATAATACTAAGGCTAGAGTGGCGAGCTCATAACCCCTCACTGTAAATGTTTGTATAAACCTCACACATTTCCTATATGACTAGATATTGAGGCAAAACTGAGACGTATTCTGCCCCCTATAGCTTATAGAAAATACTTATAGTGAGCATTTAAAAGCAATTTCCAGAATATATTATTTACTACTCAACTTGAAGCAACACTTTAATTCTCGCTGTAGGTACATAAGTAGGTTTTTTTAAAAAATCAAATAAATTTGGCGAGAAACCGTCTAAACATTGTCTGATCAATATATTATGTATTTGAAGTGTTAGAATAATTTCGCATAGCATACGGTAAGCTACAATGGAAGCATTTGTATGCAAAATACGCATGTATTGTTCGAATTTTCACACGACGTGAAAGAATACTCCTCTTATTGAATATTCTCATACGCGTCCTTCAAGCTGTCGGCTTCTTTGGTGAGAATCGAGCTTTTTGTCTAAGCTTTACAGTTAGTACTTAGTTATTGCGCATAAAAAGCTCGACCAATAAATTTACTTCCTGCTAACAACATTTCTCGCAACCTACGATTATGAATTTATTTTAATGAATTTTCTCTCTTTGTTCTCTGTACATTATAAAGTAAATAAAATTTTATATGTCTTACAAATACAAAGGGCCAAAGATAGATTGCTAATTTATTCTAATGTTAAAATCGTTTAAATTAATAAATTTTATTGGGCAATCAAAATGTAAGTATTGAGATAAATAATGAAGTTAAGTGTTGCCTTAAGAGATACATCTATAAATTTCTATTATTGTAAATGATCAAAATTGAAGCTATAAAATCAGTACTACGCAATGACAAGTCTCATAAATCTCAATCACACTAACCGGGGGTATTGTAGCAGCGGTTATTTAAGCAGTCGTTTTATATCACGCGTCTCAATTGTTATCTATATCTAGTACTAAAATAGTGCTTTAGGTCTTTATAATACCTTAATGTTTAAAAACTTATATTTTTGTAAATGAAATCAAAAAATCTAGTCTCTTGTATTGATATAATATAGTAGTATATTCCATCTTTAAAAATTTTAATTTCAAATTAGCGGTGAAAACGTTTATAAAAATTGATTATAAATCAAGTTCAATGTCATTAAAGTTAAAAATATAACAATTCATAAGATACGTTTATGCGACATTAGTACACTTTTGGGAGACACTTGCCAAGAATGGAACTTTTACAAAAATTTTGGACCTTACGTTGTTGCATTATTGTATATGTGTTATCATGTAAAAATCTTTATATGTATGCATAATAAATGTATAATAAAAATTTACTCTAAGTGCTAGGGTATTTCGTGGAAAATCTCGCATTTATGAAAGCTTTTTTTCAATAGAACTTTGACATTTATTTTCGCAGTATTAAGCTACGAAATCTTCATATATATGTACTTTCATCCTTAGTGCGCCCTTAAGGTATTCGTATTCGTTTACAATTTGAATTCTCTATAGCCCATAACGTTTTGGGCTAAATGAGTTAGTCCGTTAGGAAAGCTTTTAAACTTTTTTTTTCGATGGTATAAATTGTATACTTAGCTTTCTTAGACCAATGAAATAAATGTTTTTATAATAAGAAGTATAAATCATAGTAAATATTGTGTAATATAAATAAATTATAAATAGTAATATTATAACATTAAATACTTTGATGATTTGAGTCTAATTTTTATTATCATTTTGTCTAAATTTTGTTTGTAAACCAGCTTATCTCTGGATCAATCACTCTAACTTAAAAAAATCTTTTTATAAAGAAGGAATAAAAAACGCTATCTAACATCACATTAAGACTCTTAGTTCTAACACCTTTAATTCTACATAAAAGAAAAACACAAACGAAGTCGCGAGCAAAAGCTATTCTTTATATTTTTTCACAAAACATTCATTAACATTTGTTAATGTCAATCAGAAGACAATTCGTTTAATTAACCGTGTAACTCGGAAATGAATAGCCACTATTATCTTGATCTTGAGAGTTTTCACTGCACAAGCAAACGTTGTGCGCGTCATGCATCAGTCATTGCCGCGGTTCCCGTGAGATCCTGACTTGTTACCATAACTTACTGTATGAAATTATACAGATATATCCGTTGAACTTATGTGAGCGACATGATTGTTATATGTTACACGATATCTTCGATGATAGATAGATTTATTTTTTAATTCCGCCTTTAAGGATGACATACTTTATTTAATGAACTAGCATTGCCCACGACTCCGCCCGCGTTCAGATGACCAGAAACCAAATTCTTAGGTTTTACATATTAGTATACTCTTACAGTGCAGTTTTTGTGTTTTTTCTCAGAAATGAGATATTTTCCCGCGGTAAAAAGTATCCTATATGTTGACCCGGATAACCAGCTATCACCATACCAAATTTCATCAAAATCCCTCCAGTGGTTTTTCTGTGATGCGGTAACAGACAGACAGACAAAAATTCTAAAAACTATAGATTCGGCCTCTGTATCGATAATAATTTCAATAAGATTTTCCAAAAAATATCTAATGTACAGATTCGGCTTAGCTACAATTTTATTATATGTATAGATTAGGTTGCCATTTTTAATTACTTAATAATTACTAAGTTTTATTTAAATTACTTCGGTCATATGTTAATTAAAAGGAAAGTTAAAATATGTCTTCATAAAAATGATTTAAGGAACTATCTTGTGCAAAGCAAAGCTCTTTATTATACATAAATTTACCTATTCCTTTAATTTATAGGAAATTATATTATTATTATTATACTCGTTATAATTATAATTTATAGAATATCATGTTACGAATGTTTGTTATGATATAGATTTAGACTCTTCAGTAAATTCCAGGTTACGCAATATCTGGTAACTTACTGAGCTGTATCTTATATTAACTATTTCCCAAGTGGCATGGAATGCCCACCGAAGGTTAAATTACGCAAAATAGGCAGACTAATAATGTCCAACGTATATCTTGCTTGTCTTAGAATACTATCGTAAAATGTACTGGTTTTCCTGATTTTACAAAATACTAATGTTATGCAATTTATTAAGCATAGCTTTTACTAACAAAATAATGAGACAAAGTTCGATGTCACGTTTGGTTCAGTTTGTAGTGACCCTATTTGGTGTGCCAGCGGTCGTGGGTTCGAAGCCGGCTAGAGGCATTCATTTGTATGATGAGCACGAATGTTTGTACTCCAGTCATGGGTGTTTATATTTATAATATGTATATATGTATTTAAAGTTATATGTATGTAGTGTATCAACTATATGGTATCTATAATACAAGCCTCGTAGCTTACCATGGAACTAGATGGTGATGTGTGTTAATGTCCCAACATATTTATTTATTTCTAAAGTTACGGCGTGTGTAATAGAATTACCATTTCTTAAGATCCATATTATTTAGTCTAAACATCATATTTAATTTTTGCTTGAATTTTATGATACCATTAAGTTAACAGAGCACGTAATAATGCGGAAGCGAAATGTGAGTAAACAATACATAAATAATTTTAACACCATAAAATTTTTAATAATTTTTTACGTTTAAACTATCATAATATGTTAATGTACAATGAATAATAACTGGGCAGACATACCTATCTAACAACTTTAATAGAAATATATTAATAACAAAATTGTCTTTAGTTGACCAATCTATATTTATACTAATATTATAAAGAAAAAAAGATTTGTTTGTTTATAATTGATGAACTCCGAAATTACTGAACCGATGGTTACTAATAATTCTTTAACAATTAGAAAGATATATTATCCAAAATAGTAAGTTTATCGAAAATAGCTTCAGTCTACAATATTCATTACCTAGATCACGAGTCTATACTAATATTATAAAGTGGTAAAGTTTGTGAGTTTGTGACGTTGTAGGGGGTAATCTCTGGATCTACTGAATCACTTTAGGTGAAATTTGGTAAGAAGATAGTTTGACACCCTCGGAAGGACATAGGATTTTTTTCATTTGTATCCCGCAAATAATCCCTTAAGGGGGTGAAAATGGGGATGAAAGTTTGTAATGGGATGATTTTTTTTGTCATGCAGCAACGAAGCAACCGGTCAGCGTAATTTATTTCTTATATATTGTTTATCCCAATAGATTTAGAAGTTCCCATGGGACATTAATTTGTTATAGAATTATTGTTATTTAGTGTTTCATTTTTAAGGGTTATGAACTGAATTTTAGAGCTTAGAAACTTAAATACTACAGAATATTTGAGTGAACTATGAAGTGGTTTTCACCTTATGATTATGTGAATGACCTCTGCCATGTACCTATAATAAAATTAAACCTTCTGCATGACATCATACAAAATTGGATATATTACACGATGACATCAAGTTAGTACTTATGTTAGATATGTCAAGTATTAGATTCAAGCAAATATAATCTTTTTGACAATAATTTTAAATAATATATTAGTGTGAAAGAGAGGTTTTATTCTAACCTTACTTGATGTGCACATGACTTGCTTTTAAAACTTGAAATATGTCCAATCGTTTTATTTCTTGTAGTTATGATGTTATTTTTTGCTACAAAACGCCATTCGAGTAAGCACTTGACTAAATACCTGCTAAATTAAATTCTACTTTGAACTTTTTAGGTATTGGAATATTTTGTATCGAAAAAACTTAAATGATATTTCTTCGTACACAAACACTTATACAATAAAAACAGTTATACAATATAAAATTTAATATGAAGTTTTTCTTGTTATTTCATCTATCTTAATTATATTATAGTCATAAAATAAATTGTTTGACTCGGCTTTGGCACTAAAACTTGACATAACTACTTACAGTACTTATAGTTTTAATTAAGAATCTGAAAGAGCGTAGATGAATATTTTATTATTTACTAGCGACTCAACTTTCTTCCCAATACAAACTTTCATTCCCATTCTCTCCTCCTTAAGGGATGATTTCCGGGAAAAATCTATTTCACTCACTCACTTTTCATACCATGAGATTTAAAAAAAAGTTATTTTAGTAAAAAAAATATATTTTAATATTCTTCTTTACAAAGCTTTTCCTGGCAATAACGAACACAAAAAAAAAGAATTATCCAATTTGGTGCAGTCGATTCGAAGTTATGCGCGTACATACATTTCGGTGATACATTTTTATTTATATAGATTAAAAATAAACAATACTATCCATCCGGATAATAGCTTGTAAAATCAATTCGCACCTCAAATTATTCATGTGTAATATGAAGAAAGTACAGTTTTTTCTTGTATGAAAATTAATATTTCAGCTCTTCTCACGCGATCTAGTCTGATCTGGGATACTTAACTTGTAAATTGTATAGTTGGAATTGCCATACATGCAACTCGTAATAAAGAACACACATTTTTATAAAACATGTCATTCGATTTTCTCTTTACAAAGAGTATTCTAAAGTATATTTATATTTTTTGTAAGTTACAAATAAAAAGTTAATACGTTAGATTAATTAATCTATGTAATTTATAATTTTTTGGCTTTTAAAGGTATCAGTTGGACAAAATTTTTTCGCCAATGTTGCCAACAACAAGGGAAAATGTCACATTATTTGGTTTTTTTTTAAGCAACAATAGTAACTTTAAGTACCATAGTAGTTACAATAATAAATTATAATGTAACCAGCATTGCCCGCGGCTCCGCCCGCGTTCCGATGACCAAAAACCAAATTCTTAGGTTATACATATTAGTATACTCTTACATACAGTTTTTGTATTTTTTCTCTGAAATGAGATATTTTCCCGCGGTAAAAAGTATCCTATATGTTGACCCGGATAATCAGCTATCATCATACCAATTTCATCAAAATCCCGCCAGTGGTGTTTCCGTGATGCAGTAACAGACAGACAGACAGACAGACAGACAGACAAAAATTCTAAAAACTATAGATTTGGCCTCTATATCGATAATAATGACTATTTCAATAAGATTTTCCAAAAAATATTTAATGTACAGATTCGACTTAGTTAGAATTTTATTAAAGGTATGTATAGATAACGTTATGACCTATTAAAGTTATAACATCAAATATCCTGAACTTCTCATTTACATGAAGGCGTAATAATATATAAGGTATTATAAGGTATTATAATTGAATTGTTCAGCTTTAAATGTAATTGCTATTTGAGTGCAGGGCGAAGTGTACTTATATTGCAAAACACGAAATGCCAAACGGGTGCAGGTCAAGGAGAATCACAAATATCGTGCAGCTTTGGAGAAATGAATATTCACTTTCTTGATAATGTAAATATAGTCTTAATAATTTAAATTATAATAGAAGTATTCGATTAGATCTTGTGAATTAACAAACCAGAGGAAACGGGAAAAATATAAGTGACACCAAAAAAATAAGTCATTTGGTTTTCGAAAGATTAAAATGTAGCTAGTTAAGAATGCTGTAGATAAAGCAAATCATTGCAAGAAATAACAGACCCGTCATGTGTCCACACGCGGGCGGTCCATGCATCGCTGAGTACACTTACACGTGAGCCATCGCATAATGCAATATGTAAAATTGTCATGTGTTGTTACTTAAGTTAAATATTTAATCCATTTTTAAACTTTCTTTTAATTCCTATAAGATTTAATTGAAAATGAAAGCGGTTTTATGCTATGCATTCATTTATTAAGGATTTTTTTTATATTGTGAGAATGGCTTCTATTAATAAATACATAATAATAATTTATTCCATTTAGATAGTAGGTTTGATACAACTAGCGTAAAGTATCCATTGGTTTTTTTCGAGATTTAAGTATTTACTTAGCTGTCGGAGCTTTCGCTCCATAAGCGCATACCTACTTAGGTGTCTAAAAGTTAAAGCTTATATGTTACTCCAGGTCTGTTAACAAAAAAATCAAATCTGTACAACCGTATTATCGTGAAGAAACTTTCGCATTTATAAAAGTATTATTATGTACGTATATTCATAAGACGTTGATCTTGTTGCAGAGTTTCCTGGCAGCGAATGCGAAGTGCTGGTGGGCGGGTGCCCTCGCAGCGGCCACGGCAGAGCTCCGGTACGCCGGGTACGTGTCCCCCGGAGTGTTGCTAGTGGCAGGGGCTCCCCGCGCGTTAGAGACCGTCCGGGGGGCGTACTCCCGGTCTGTGCTCAAGCCTCCACCGACGTATCTTATATGCGGCCTTGGTATGTATATGTATTATATATTTTTTTACCTTTAAAAAGGAAGTATAGAAATGACTTAACAAAAACCTTAGTATAAGTGGACTGATCTGTAAAAGAGATGCATCTTCCAACATCCCATGGATGTGGAGGACATTGTTAGCGGGGCAATATGTTATATATGTTATATACTCCTAAAGATATATGTATAGTAAGTAGGTACTGCACCTAAATTACTCGTTATGAGTTTAATATCTACATAAAATAAGAAAAGAAAAAGTATTGACGATAGCTATTGACGTCTGAATAGTTTCTGTAAGTTGTAAAAGTAAATGCTTTTTTTGTCAAAAAATTATAGTTAAAATTAGCAATTGTACCTATCACATAGCAGAGAGTACGTGAAGTAACAATCGTAGTGTTTAACGTTATGTCGACTCATACATTTTATATCAAATTTGCGTTTATATCAGACTTAAATTCTCTTTATTTTTTTAAATGTGTTCCTTTTATAAGCCGATATTTATTTTTGTATGTTTAAGGTTTCATTAGTGGTGATTTTTCGGTGAGAATCGATAGGGTAGAGTTGCAATCTGCATCTAAATACTTGTCGAAAATTTGAAGAGCATTGATACTTATACCGTATATTTACATCATATATGTTTTATAAATCTTCGTAATAGCGATGCAGGAAGTCTGAGGACACGATTTAAAATCCCTTGATGCTTTCCTGACATTGCTTAAATATGAGCGACCTCACCTTCAGTGCTTCATTCGATACTTGAATTTTTGTTTACAGTAAAGTTATGTGAATGTACTGGTATAGTGAAAACAAATAATTTTAGTATTATTTAGAACATTTTCAAAACTTATGTTACACATATGCCTACTCCTAGGATAAGAGCGATACAGACCTATTACACCTGGTAGTTTATTACCATTATATACGTATTATATATGGGACTTGAACCTACGACATCTATTTCAGAAGCTGTTACGGAATATTCTATACATATAATAAAATTCTAACTAAGTCGAGTCTGTACATTAAATATTTTTTGGAAAATCTTATTGAAATAGACATTATTATCAATACAGAGGCCGAATCTATTGTTTTTAGAATTTTTGTCTGTCTGTCTGTCTGCCTGTTACCGCATCACAGAAAAACCACTGGAGGAGATTTTGATAAAATTTGGTATAGTGATAGCTGGTTATTCGGGTCAATATATAGGATACTTTTTACCGCGGGAAAATATCTCATTTCTGAGAAAAAATACAAAAACTGGTTAAAATAAAATCACGGCAATACTATATATATTTTAGTAAGGTATCTTACTAAATAAGGCAAAAACTATTAAAAATAGCATATCTTGAAAAAAATAACAATAGCGCTATTTTATTTGGTTTTTGGTCATCTGAGCTGGAGCCGCGGGCAATGCTAGTTCGCTATATATCGATACCTATACATACTCTACATACTAGATAGATAGCTCATTGAGTCATCACGAATAATGAGTCAATCAGTAATATTTAAGATCTACAATTAACTATAATATATTCCTATAAAATATATTATTATACTATAGATAATAAGCTATTTTCTATTATATATGGCGTGAAGTATTTATCTATATACATAGATAATAACATTATTATTATCTATGTATATAGTAGAAACCGGTTAAGGTCAAGTGTTATATATCCACCATTCTCACGGCCTACAAAACAAAAGTGAATCCTACGCGTCGGCCCACGGCCTTGCAAGGACATCCTATTGTAAGTGTAATAACTGCTTTGTTTCAAATGCAAGGAACCGGCAACCGGTTTATGTTTTAAGATCTGTCCTTAACTAGTTTTGTAATGAATACAATTTACATTTAGAGTAGATATTATAAATGTTAACTTTAACTTTTTAAAATAAACTAGTGTTGACCTAGTGATCGAAATTAGAGCATAATAATTATTAAAAATGCGAGGAAAACATATACGAATAGAATTTATCTATCTATATATAAAAAGTTTTTTTAAACTTTAATAGCTACTAAACAAAAAAAAAAGAAAATCGGTTAACAACAATTTCTGAACTATTTTTTCTTTACCTATTTATAAAGTATAGATCTATGTTACAGACATACATATAACGTTTTTTTAAACAAATATAAAAGTGTTTGTATATGTGTAGTTAATATCTTTAACAATTGTGGACTGTTTTCGTAGTTTTTAATGAATTGCTCGTATCTCAAATATGGTGAGGACCTTTTTTATTTCTTAGAATGGAATTTTGGTTAAAAAGTAAGCAACTAGTTAATGTTTGTGCCTACGCCCGCATTTCTATTTAGTCCACAATCAATAAACTAATAATGAGAACGCGTAACGGGAAACTCCAGCTGTATTTTTAAATGTACTTACTTGATCCAATATATATTATAATAAGTTGAACTTAACTGCCAACAAAACCCTTAACATCTGCCGTTATTTAATCTTTTATATCCAAACAATCTCTAAACACATTTTTCAAACATATTTGTATTGTATTAATGTGAAAACTTCTTTTTTTCAACCGACTTCAAAAAGGAGGAGGTTTTCAATTCGACTGTATGTTTTTTGACCCTACGTAGTGTGGGATATGAACAAGGAGAAGAACACGTACCCCCATAACTCTGACTACCTCGTAAGGTTAAATAATATATAGCTTGACGTTACGTAGCCATGTATGTGTGTATAAAATATATTGTGTCCAACTCTTGAAATATAAGACATGAACATAAGTTACTTTTTCGAGGAATAAATGTTTTTTCTCTAAAAATAAAATATTTTCAATTCACTAACTTTCTCGTAGCACGTGTTATTCGTCGCTCAGTACTTTATCGTATATCTGGAGTTTGCCAACATTTTTGGCTCAATAACAAAACTATTGAAATCCAACGTTGAACGATAAATAGATAAGTAAAAACTTGAATGTAATTTTAACTTAACCTGAATTTCAAGCCGTTATTGCAAATTGAAAACCGTAAATCACTAACACGAAAACGAGAAACTGCAAATACCTCAAAGTATTTGTTCGCAAATATATTGTTCCGAACTAAGTAAAGAAAATTAAAGTTGCGTTTTCATTGCACTTTTCTATCTTATATTCTCCTATTAAAATTATTTATAATAAAAATATAAGCATTATAATTTCATTATTAGCTCGTAAACTCATATTAAGATATTTTAAAAAGAAAGATATTCTTCTTATACATATTTTCTACATCTGAGTTAAAAAAATATATTTTTAGTCACTAAAACAGTACAAATTGTCAAATTTTACAAAACGTTAAAAAACAGTAAAAGAGATTGAATTTTTGATATTTATGCATAAAATAAATTGATACACCAATTATTAATATTAAACAAATTGTTAAATTAACAAATATACATAATTAATATTTATTAATTAATTAAATATTTAACCATGGACGAATTAGAGACTTAACGTAGGTACCTAAAGGGTAAAAAGTGCAATGAAAACGTATCTTTATGACAAGAAAAGCAGTTTTAACAAACAGCTCGGCGGAAACGACTCATAACCGCAATGTGGCATTGTAGTAGACTACAAGTTTCCAAATAAATCTTTGCTTTAAAGTTCATGACCTGATGACAGTTCAACTTCAAGTATGTTGTATATAATTTGTCAAACCAAAGTGGAGTTTCATCGTTATAGTAAGATTTTTAATAAATAATGAACAAAATTTAAAATTCAATGCTGGTGTACTAGGTTTGGCTCCTCGACCTGCTCGTTCGCCTATGTGTCCATAATATAACCTATTTCCGTTCCAAATATTTCACTCAAATTCGTTAACCTGTTACAGTATAAAAAACTAACAAAGACATTCACTTCCTCATAAACTTTTTTTATGATCTTATATGATATGATATATATAAGATTATAGAGTATATAAAATTGTTATTTTCTTAAACTAATGACTCACCCTCGCTTTGTTCGGGTTCGTCCCTAGGTACGTTTTAATTTTTTATTGGAACCCTAATTGTTTTTCAAAAAAAAAAACAGTAGCCTAAGTTACTCCTTATAGCATCATATATCTATATACCAGTGAAAGTCCCGTCAAAATCTATCCAGCCGTTTCGGAGATTAGCCGGAACAAACAAACAGACAGACAGTTTTTTTTTTAAATTGTGTTTTTCTTATAAGTAACGTATATACTTTGATATGCATTAATATCGACATAACACACAGACACGTCAATTTTATTTGTCTGTATAGATTGAAATTATTATAAGTTTTTTTATATCTTTTTTATTTCAGGGCTAGATTCATATAATATCATATAATATCTCCTGCGCAGTTGGCTAGTCTCAATGAGATTGGCCGCCGTGGCCGGAATCGGCTAGGAGAACATCATCATCATCATTGATGTTCTAAGTACATAAGATTTATTGTAATAAATAATGTAAAACATATTGAATATACTAAAATATTTATCGTATTACACAATTTCTCTCCATGAACTACAGTCAAATCAGCTGTTTTCTACAAGCTCAATTTATTCAATGTGGAGCGGAACTGCATAACTTTTGTGTAAACTGGTTGCAAATATTTACGCCTTTACTTTCTTCGATATTTAAGGGCCTTATACTTCATATGAAACTCTTATATAGATATTTTTATAATTAAGATCTTCTACAGTGGTAAAAGAAATCGGTAACTTCAATGCAACGAAATGGAAAGCAATCGATATTGTGGAATTCCGAATATTCGAATTCAATAACTTAATTTTTATTCGAGAACTGAGAAGAAAACTCGATTATTTAGTTTTTAAATACTTAACTTTACCATTTTTATAGAATTGATATGAATACAAAGTAGTGCGGGTTCAACAAGATTAATGTGATTGATGATACTTAAGATGATAGTGAAGGAAAACATTGTGAAGTGATTGTATATCAGATAGAAACTAACTTATTTTCGAAAGAAGTGTTAAGTCCGCTAGTTCACGCTGTGAATCTGGCCATAGTATTAGCCATGGCATTAGGGCAGCGTGGTGGACTATGGACAGATTTACCCCTCACATAGTGGAAAGCCCGTGCCCAGCAGTAACACGATGTGCTGATATCGTCTGAATTTCTAACAAGGTTGTTTGCAACCAAGATTTACGTATTTATCTACAAAATTTTAGCCTATTAATCGCAAATCTGACATATGTGTGTGGGTATCAATGAAATGATAATCCAGGCATTATTTCTTACTTTACAAGCCGACATGCTCCATTCATATTGTTACATCTCAGTTGGCCAACGAGCCCGCCCACAAGCGATTTATACCGTTTGATACAATATTGGATTCAATTTATCTGACGACAGATTAGAATGGCTAAAAACAGGTCTCAATCTATCCATCAGTATGCATAGTAGCTCAGTGGGACCTAAGGACTAACCATAGGTAGTTCCAGTGGAAAAATATTAATGATATTTTCGACTCTAGGTCATTTGAAATAGAGACTCGATACAAAGGCATAATATGAAGTAGCAAGTCGCGTGCGCGTTGAACTTAAATAATTTACATTTCATAACACTGTACCACCTTTCTTCGGTTTCTATTTTAGATTTATGAACGGATTTTCGCTCGGAGCTAGTAAATAGAATTGATGTGGTAAAATTTTCATGTTGATCCTCGTTTCTTAAACAACGCAAGTGTTTACTTCAATAATACAAGATACTTTATAATGTCTTCAAGCAATAACTTTCAAGTATCTTTACGTGTAAATTATTTAAGATGCTGCCTACACTATACATTTAAGCGAATAATGCCGAAGAGGATGAACTTAGATTATTATAACAATATTAACAATTAGTTATTGTTATTACTTCTTATACATATATATATATTATTGTTATACATATATGTATATATATATAGTTATATATATATATATATATATATATATATATATATATATATATATATATATATATTAGAGTGGAATTTATATGAAAGTGATGTCATATATGATCATAAGCTTGTTATCATTATAAACAAAGAATGACTCATGAATAAAACGCCAATTCTGATAAAATCTTAACGATGTTGCCAAGTATTAGTTTCATAAACGCAAACAAAATATTACCCTTTACCCATAGAAATATCCGTGTGAGATATGCAATGAGATAAATGTAATCCATTCCAGTGGTAGATAACTTGTGACATATCGAAAATTGATCGCTATTGTTTCAACTATGTCAATAATAGAATCGATTCGACTTATAGGCTTTTAATAACACATGCTAAGGCTGTGTATGGATAAGAAATATATTTATTTAGTTTTTTTTTAAATAAGTATTTATTGCTTTGTTTTTGCGTTTACATCAGTGTTGTTCAATTTGATTCCCCCTTAACCTATATGTAAGTTTAATATGAAATATATATTTTTAAGCATAAACCGTCCTCATAAAAGTTATTTATCTGTTCAGACTGCATGGACATCATCACTTTTGATTATCACTATTACTAAAAGCTAAAAATTATTAAAAGAAGTAAATTTGTTTTTAAAACTTAATAATTGCATTGTTAGTAAATTTTCACTGCTACCATTTGCGTATTTAGAAAGACACTTTCTGTGTAAAGTTTGCGTATTTGATACGTTATAAATATTTATGAACGCCAAAAACTATATATATATATATATATATATATATATATATATATATATATTTATATCATATATAATGATACATAATATATATAAATATGATGTAGAACTGCATTGGGAACTCGAAGCGAGTATGCGTCCACTAAAATATAGAAAATGGAGAGCTATTATCCCTTAGAGATACAATGATAATGTTTTGTTATTACATGTTTATTTATGTACTTTCTTAGGGTTTTAAAAATTAAAAGTAGTATTAAAATTACAAAAAGTCTCTTAAAACTAAATATTAGTTTTTCTAGTAGAACTTAAGATCCAATTCTGTTTTTTAGTATGTTATTATATAGGTTTATTACTATTTTCATAGAAGCTTAGTCTAAAAGCTCAAAGATATTCGGCTTTATTGTCGAAAGTTATACTTAGTATAAGTTGTTATACTAGGTAATTCTAGTAAAATAAATTATTTTCTATATTTGGCTATCAAATCCATTTTAGATATCAAAGTGTTTCAGCATTATCTACCTGCATTGTCAGTTACCTAACTGACAGACAGACTGTACAAACTTTCACAAATAGTAAGGAAATTAAATATACCTACTTATTATATATATCTGATACAATTTCTAATCAACACTTGTTATAATATAAAATATACATACAATCTAATGTAAAGCAACTATCTTATTAATGTAAGTCATCTTCTTTAAATTTACATCCAATGTGTGTTTATTATAATCTCTTATCTCCAGTCTTACTATAATTCTGTTCTAATAGAACAGAACGCGAGACTTGGATTTTGATAAAAAACATTCTTGATACATGATTTAACATGCCTGAGTGCCATTTAATACAGAGGTGATTTATATATGTAGTTATTAATGTTAAATAAAATTATCCTTTTACATTTTTTCGCAGATTTATCTTGATTGTTGGTTCCCGCAAAAAAACGCGAAAAAATCCGAAAAGATAATCTTATTTAAATTGTCAAATGATCTCGAAAATCTAAGAAAGTATTATTTATTACGTATTATTGTAATTATCTTAATTTTTTGCTAATAACTTCTCGTATAACTAAAAGTTCAACGTATAAATTTTTTAGTAACCAGTCTATTAGTGACACAGGTGTTTTAATTTACGGAGAAATAATATATATTTGTACATACCTTTCAAATATTTATTGTTATTTTTTACGTTTTTTTTGTGTAATATCCATGCATTTATATATACATCTGCATCATATGTCATCCTCAAAGGAATGTTAGGTAACTTTTATATAAAAACAAGACCCGTGACGGCTACGTATAAGAAATTGTCGCGATTGACATTCAGCTTCCTCGTTGAAAAAACATACTGAGTTACTTTGCCATCATATGTGAGAAATATCTATAAGATTTTATTTCTATAAAATAACTTAATAAATCATCGTCATGTCTTTGGCTAAAAAAAAAAGATTTTATATAGTTATTAGGTATGTAAAACTGAAGATTTTGTTTGTTTATTTTAACGTATAAATTTCTGGAACTATCAAAAAAAATTTTACCATATACGTACGTACTCAGCCCTTTTTAACGTCCTACTGCTGGATACGGGCCTCCCTTCAGTACGAGGGAATCAGGCCATAGCTCAATTTTAATGCCTCTGTGGATAGAAAAATTGAGTTCAGGGGGTGATTGGCTTCTTGGATCGGTCTGTCTTCTTGTAAAAGGTTTTAAAATAGTTGTCTGGCGAACATATATAAAGATGGAGCATCAGAATTTACGTGAAGTTAAGTCATTATTTTGGGACCTTTAAAGCGTCTGCAAAGCAATACGGCCGACGGAATGTGTCTGGGAGTATTGATGACTTATTTTTAATTATATTGTCTAAAATATACGTGAAAATCAGCTTGAAGAATGTACGTGAGGTAAGTAATCTTTTGAGGCACCTTGATTACCTGATACCTGGAAATTGGCCGTCTAACGAAGTTAGCAGGTAGGCATGCGATCTTAGTACATACTAACACTACCCAATCGTCCACATTTCGTTCGTCAGAAAATACGTGACGTCTGGCGGCCCTGGGATCTTGCACTATAAGAAACTCTCTCCATGTAAATGGCGCTAAAGGAAAGGACATGCGATAACAGCTTATAGACACCCCGTCGAAATATGTACATATATAGTTATGATATATTGCAATGTTATATAAAAAATCGATTGGACAGCTTGTAGATATAATATAAAATAATTTCATAATCAGATCAATTTAAACTGTTAATCGTGCACATCCTGTTCAAATCTGGCGCTACCTTTCAAAACTAGATTAAATATTTCGCTGTCAATCATAACTTCCTAACCGTTTCGATGATAACGACGAGGCTGTATTACTATAAAGTGTACTTAGGTAATTGACACTTTTAATGCAGGTTTATTGGCAGAAGAAAATTACACTTCTCACATTGAACTAATTGGATTATGTCATTTAAACCAGATTTAACAAGCATAGTCCAGAATACGGAATTAAGACTTAATTTTAAACTAATAAAAAATAAAAAATCATATAAAGTAAAAATTTAAAAAACCCCCGACAACTTTGGACTGATTTTCATCAAACATAGCTAAGAACACTTCCGACTAATTCACCTTTCAAACAAAAAAAAAAGAAACAAAATCAAAATCGGTTCATCCGTTCGGGAGCTACGATGCCACAGACAGACACACAGACACGTCGAACTTATAACTCGTCATTTTTGCGTCGGGGGTTAAAAAAACACTATAAATAAAGTAGTATTACCATTATAATAATACTAAAATTGTGTTGCAAAATTGAATTATAGGACAAATTCCTATAGTTATTTGCATTTTATATTATATGTGCCTACATCGATTGTAGAAATAAATTAAAGCTATTGTTTGTAAAAACTACACATTTTCCAGCAGGTCATTGTTTCACATGTAGTTTTAAAGTGTAGCTACAACATTCAGAATCGCTAAATAGCTAAAATTAATACTTACATCTTACAATCTTACAAATACCTGTATAAAATCAAAGTCGTGTTAGTTACACCATTTATCACTCAAGAACGGCTGGACCAATTTTTATGATATTTTATTATTTTGGATTTCACTTAGTCCGGAATAGGATAATAAGTAATAAAACATCAGAAAAATTAACGAAAAAAAATTATAATAAGTACCTATAAATTAAAATTTATATAGCTAACGCTGGCTAATAGCTGTTTATATGTATTTAAAACGTACCTAGTGACGAACCCGAGCGAAGCGAGGGTGAATCGCTAGTATAACAATAAAAAAAAAGCTGTTGACACCACAATTAAGTGATTATGGAAGGAAACAAAAGAAAAGCTAATTACTCAATTAATCAACATGAAAATTAAGTGAAAACTGTAGGACTGAGTGTTTATATAGAAAAGTATGGGAATCACACCAATAATTAAACACATCCGCGTTGAAGAGATCTGATCGAGATCCAAACAATGACGCAGATTGTTATCGACCATCGTGATAAGCTGTGAATGGGAAATGCTAGCTTAAACTGTCTAATTTGATATAGTAAATAATATTTTTGTTCAATTCGCTTCCATTGCTATTACACCATATTAGGAATTTTCCTATAATTATCTAAAAAAATGTAAGGATGGCGATATTTTCCGTATAGTGTTTTGCAATTATTGAAATAATTTTTGTGTGCTTTTTGCATAATCGTTGTAGAGTTTTTTCTCCGGTCTGGGTGTTCTTATAGCTTATGTATTTTCTGAGCTCAAAATTAAAATCTAAGGGATACAAACTTTAGAATGCTAACATTTTTACAATAATCCAATTTGTTATGTATGTACATATAAACATAATTACTTAATAATGTACTATCAATGTGATGCTCCAAGCTATAGCCTATCTGTGCAATAAATTTCATCCAAATCTGTCCAGCTGTTTTAACGTGAAGAACAAACTTACACACATACAAACTTTCCCATTTATAGTAGTATCTAAGTAATTTTAACAAGCGGACTTTGCCTCAAGATCAAGAACGCTAACTAAATACACGATCATAAGTCAGAACAAATGTAAGCGTGAGAAGTAAGTATAAGTTATTGCGTACTGGTTATGTAGGAACAATCTGCAGGGCTCTGACAGACATCCGTCCTATGACGGAAGCATAAATCAAGTAAGGATGCCGATGTTTTATATGCGAATGATAAATATAATATGTTGTTTTTGATATATGCTACAAAGTCCAATAAGTTAAAAGAGTAGGTTAATCGTATATTGACGATCATTCGACACGTATTCTACTTAAAGCTCAAAATAATAGAAAAGTTAGCGAGCGGTATCGCTTAGACGGGCCTTGATATGATGCCTTTTTATACTAATACAATATATGTACTAATATTTCTTTACTCAATAAAAAATAAATCTATCTTTTCTGTATGAAAGAAAAGGTAAAGCAACTAACACTTTTCACAATTATAATAATACTATTACAAAAAATCTATACATATAATAAAATTGTAACTAAGCTAATCTGTACATTAAATATTTTTTGGAAAATGTTATTGAAATAGACATTATTATCGATATATAGGCCGAATCTATAATTTTTATTATTTTGTCTGTCTGTCTGTCTGTCTGTATGTTATCGCATCACGGAAAAACCACTGGAGGGATTTTGATGAAATTTGGTATGATGGTAGCTGGTTATCCAGGTCAATATATAGGATACTTTTTACCGCGGGCAAATATCTCATTTAAGAGAAAAAATACAAAAACTGCAATGTAAGAGTATACTAATATGTAAAACCTAAGATTTTGGTTTTTGGTCATCTGAACGCGGGCGAAGCCGCGGGCAATGCTAGTACTTTATATTTCTATTTATGGTGGGTTTTCTTAATAAAATATCATGCAACATAATTTGTTTTATAACAGTAAACTAAATTATTTATTACTTAAGAAACTTCATATAGAATTTTCTGGTAACGGCCACTTCATGTGCTGAAAATCTGCAAATCTTTCTAAAAAATATATATATTATACTCGTACATAATACATATTACATAAACAAGTGCATTGTCATTTAAATTAAATGAGTAAATGTAGCAATAAAGTCTAAAACACATAAGCCTGATAAAGATCCAGGGCTAAAATAATACAATTGCAATTTAAGTATAGCAACGATACAAGTTTACAACTTGTTACGTTCTTATTACAGTACGTGCAGTACTAATGGCAGGTATTTGTTGGCCCTGACGGTGATGTATGCTGACATCGTGTGGGAAAATTATCAACTAACGATTTATTACCGTGAAACAGCATTGTCAAAGTAATGAAGTGTCGTAGACGATTATGCAAATACCGATGATCGAATGGTTCAAAATGTTGAAGGCTAAAGCTTGTAAATCCTAATCTTATTATTAAACTAGTTTTCGTTTGTGGCCTGGCTCATATTTTTTAACTATAAAACACCAACTCCAATCATCTGTCAAAGAATGTCTCTCCAAAATTGTGTCTCGTAGTACTTTAATCACAGGAATCCCTTTTTCTCTGGATAAAAATTATCCTTTTATGTTTCGCTCAAAACTTGACAGTGAAAGATATTTTTAAAAAACTATGTTTTCTGATTTTGCGGTTGTTTTATTAACATTTTTCGTTACCGTTTTTTCGAAAGATCACGGAAAAGTCGTGAAAATATATTTTATTGAAATTTTGTGAAATATTCAGTTAAATCTTAGAAATAATTAAGTGTTTTTTGGTAAGTAGGTAGTATTTGATTAATAGTAATTAATGTCACAGACAGACATTTTTGTTTCATTTATAAGTAGAGATATGGGTGTATTTACTTACATTCAAATCGTGACAATCAATCTTTCTGTTAAAATATTCATGTTCACGTTTGAAAGTAATTGTTTTGTATTTATTTATTATTACTTATGGTCAAATCTTGTGGTCAATCTAATATAGTCTAATATGGTAAAAATAATTCTTTCATTTCTCATTCCTATTAATTACAAACTTTACTACGCTTACTGTTATGTTCGGGAAAAGCGCGTAAATCTGGAATCTATCTCTGGAACTACTGAACCGATTTAGATTAAATTTGGTAAAAGTATAGTTTGAAACCATGGGAAAGACATAGGATAGTTTTAATCCCGGAAAATATCCCTTAAGGACGTAAAAATGAGGATAAAAAATGGAAAATCATAAAATGTACACTAATTATTAATAACATAAGTGATCTAGAGTACCTATCAAGAGTATCCGCAATCTGATACCTACTATAATGTGTCTTATTAATTTGAACCCACACAAAGTGAGGCTACTAAAAAGTTATGTTTTAGTAATGTATGTTTTAAACTATACCGTAAAATATGAGTTCAAATATTAATTTAAAAAAAAGTTGCACGTAAAGCCGCTTCATGCGAATTAAGACTTTCACTGTAGTATGTAACGACCTTCATGGACCTTGCGCTTCGAACTCGGGCCCGAAATGCGGATGCACAATGCACTCAATATCAATGTGCTGAAATTATATAATTCTTTTAAACAATATAATTCGCTAATGAATTAATTATTTAACATTATAATGCACGATTTGTAATTGCAAATAGTATTAATTGTTGAATGTTAAAAGAAAATTGAATTTGGGTTTATTTGTGAGCCTTCCTTATTTTTTTTGTATCATAGATTTTCCTCCTTTGAGTCTGAAACATAAAAAAGTAAATAATTCAAAGTTTCCAAATTATTTGATCTTAAAAAATAAACTTTTTGTAAGCTAAAATAACGTTTATTTATAAGCCACCACTTTTCAGAATTAGTAATTAGTGTTGAAAAAAAAAACTACCCAATACTTTTTTAGATTTTTGGATTCCTTATATAGTTTTTATTTATTTTATTGTGCACAAGAATTGCTATTTTATGTAATAAAATGATTCATCATTAGCATAAACGATTATTACCCTTTTTTTAACGTTGCGAAATGTATTTACGCACAAGGTGTGGGACTCACCGGCGAAGCCAGTACTACCCACTAAAACCCAACAAAACGTCTTAATGTGGCATCGCAGGATCGCTTACGCATTCAACTACGACGCCCCGACACCAGGTCTGCTGAAGCTGACCACCATAACCATGGAGTTGCTCCAAGGTCCACTCTGCTATCAGTAGTACCAAGAGCAACCCGCATGGTACACCACCGACCGAAGTGTGCCACCTCCCTATGCGTTTCTTGGCTTCGCGCCCGGCTGGATTGCCGGGCACTACTGAGCCCCCCCCCCCATCACGACAAGGTGAACGCACGTGAGGGGGGGGGGGGCATTAATACGCTAGTATCTTACCATGATGCCCAATATTACGGACACGTAAAACATGAAGCTTAGAATGATATAGCTGTTTTATTTGCATTGCAATTTACCACTTAACTACATGTGTAGGTACTCTTGTTATTCTTTTATGAACAACATATAATATAATAATAATAATAATAATATAATAAATCTTTAATTCAGGCAAAAACCCACAATTACACAGAAAAAAGAAGTTAAAACGAAAACACATACAATTTATCTATTCTAAGAGTTAGTAATACTAAATACTTAACCTATGTTAGCTTAAGAAGAGAAAAGGAAAAACAACAACGTCAAAATTAGTGTATAAATGACTTAAGTTTGTCACGTTTCATTTTTAGTCTTTAGAGTAAAATATACTTTTCTCTTTATTATGCTCGCTTTTCTCGCTTTGCATGTTTTGTAAAATGTTAAGTTGGAGGATATGTAATAAAATAGAATAAAACTTGCATTACAATTCATCTAAGACTAGCTGATTCGAGCTTTTCTGTATCAATTTTATTAAAATATGTGAGCCTCGAGGTCATATAAAAGTTACATAGAGAAAAGCATGTTTAGTTTTCCCAATTTTCCATCCATTTTTACCATAAACCTTATTAAAACTATTACAAGCATTAAATAAAATTAAAAAACCCAAATCGGTTTAGATGTTGTCAAGTGATAGCAAGTGAAGCAATTGTGCAATCATTTTTATTATACAGATTACTAGCGTGATTTAAATGTTTTTTTTTGTGGTTCCATATATTATTATCATTTTTCATCTAAAGCTAAAATTATATTTTACGACATCATAAACAACTTATTTTACTTAATACTTTTCCTATCGTCATGGATAGAATGTCTATTTGTAGATGTAATTGTCTTTATTTATAAGCATTGAAATTATATTATGCACCTAATATATAAAAGCCAACATTTAATATCGTTAGTTTTCTCAGGACCACGGGTATTTCATACAAGTGTATCGTGACAACACATGACCTTTAGCCTTTCATATTATTTTATGTAAAATAAACCAGAACGTGTACATAAATCCGGAATAGCACGAGGTGTGGCTCCGTAGAAAAGGTCAAATTATATATTAGACATATAAAACACTCATGACTCATATTATAAAAGATTAAGAATAAAATAAATATGTTATGTTTTAATAGAAACGACGCCATGATATTTATCTTAATGACACTGCTTACTAAGGTTGTAAGCTAGATCTTCATAGAATTGCTATCCGTAGAGGCACCGACGAGAAGCTTAAAATTGAGATTATCACAATTAATTAAAAAAAATATGGTACACGGACTTCTGAATCACTTGAAAGTAATTGTTCAACTCCAGCAAAGATATCGAGTACGAGTGGGTCAAAAAATATTATTTACGTAGATATCTACATGAAAGAAAGATTTTTTATTCAATTTATTCGTTCAAAATTTATTCAATTAAAGATGTCTTTTATTTGTAAATGTTTTTAAAAATAAGGTTGGCAATAAACTTTGTAATAAATACGGAAGTATATGTATGTGTAAATGTATTTTATAAATGTATCGAACATTAGTTTTTAAATTAATTCTGACTTAAAATATAAAAGTGGACTATGTCCTCGTATTTTAGTAATGACTATCGTAACGTGTGAATATATTCACATTTAAGTATAAATACAGTATAATATTTTAATTTTTAATTTGATTAAAAATATCTTTTGATCGTTAGTATGGAATTAAACAGATAATTTCTGAACTGAATTTCATTTAGATTTCTTGTTCACAGCAATAAGCACTTTCTTTTTTGTAACGTTCTATATATAAGTAACTAGCAATGCCCGCGGCTCCGCCCGCGTTCAGATGACCAAAAACCAAATTCTTAGGTTTTACATATTAGTATACTCTTACATTGCAGTTTTTGTATTTTTTCTCAAAAATAAGACATTTTCCCTTGGTAAAAAATATGCTATATGTTGACCCGGATAACAAGCTATCACCATACCAAATTTCACCAAAATCCCTCCAGTGGTTTTTCTGTGATGCGGTAATAGACAGACAGACAAAAATTCTAAAAAGTATAGATTCAGCCTGTTGTTGTTCAGAATGTTTATTTCAATAAGATTTTCCAAAAAATATTTAATGTACAGATTCGGCTTAGTTACAATTTTATTATATGTATAGATAATTAATGACACTACGTGTTGTGTGCTTTGAAAGAAAAGGAGGTTTTATTTTCAAAATTCAATGTCTAATGCCAGTTCGTCTAATGCTCTAAATTGTTGGTGGTCGATCAAATATGAAACTGGGCTAATGTATTACAAATCACTGTTTATATCTTATACATGCAAAAATATTTCGAACTCAATTATATCTAGATCTAGTCATAGAAATTTATGACCTACATTTTTCTGTAAATCGGTTCTCTTATTTATGTCTAATACGATCGTTGCGTCGTTGAGTTGATTGTTATCTATACTTCGCTACAAATAACGTAATTATTTATTTATTAGTCCTAGTGACTCGCCCTCGCTTCGCTCGGGTTCGTTCCTACTTACATTTTAACGTTTAGTATCGATTTCTCAGAGATGAAATATTTTCCCGAAGTAAAATGTATCATATAGGTTGTTCCGGATAACCAGCTATCATCATACATCAAAATCCTTCCAGAGGTTTTTTCGTGATGCGGTAACAGACAGACAGACAGACAAAAAACTCTAAAAACTATAGATTCGGTCTCTGAATCGATAATAATGTCTATTTCAATAAGATTTTCCAAAAAATATTTAATGTACAAATTCAGCTTAGTTGCAATATTATTATATGTATAGATTATCTTTATTAAAATGCATCATATCTTTTATCTCATCATCTTTAGTACTTTGATTGGGCTAAATCTACACGAGGCTATTAAACGTAAAAAGAATCATATGTAATATATTTTAAATACTTTCACTGTATCATGTTTGTTTTGTAAGTTGATATAATATTAGAGTTGTCTAAAGCATATTTAATTTGATTATGATTGGTTGATTGAATTTTGGTCGTACTACTATTTACACTTCTACACTAATAATAAAGAGGTAAAGTCAGTGAGTTTACAAATTTGGATGTAGGGGGCAATTGATCCGGTTCCGAAAATTCTTTTTGTTTGACTTATAGGAAGCTACAATATATTTAGTCCAATCATATTAGGGGTTTCACCTCGGAATGAGAGATAATAAGCTGTAAACTCGTAATAAGCTGTAAACTCGTAGCTGTAAACTTTTGAGACAACTGTTAGAACACCAAAATGAAGCTGTATACAAGTTTACAGCTTATTATCTCTCATTCCGTGGCTGACCCCTTATTTTTGCTTAAATTGTCTGGAGGTGTCCAGGTAAATTTCTAAGAAATTAATTAAAATTCTAAGAAATCTATTGTTAACTGACACGCCGGCGTCTCTGCGGTTGTGGAGGGATTAATTGACTTGACTAATTCTTTTATTCCAGCTTAACTGAAATCGGAAAAAATAAAGCAATAAAATGTACGCATTGGAGCGAAGCGAGTGCTATATTATATACATATTTCGTTTGTAGACATATTTGGTATTTTATACATTAGTGTGAGATATTTGCTTTATAATGGTGTGATCGATAGTCTTGATGATCACTCAAGAATACAACATATATGCACCTACATACTACTATATTTTCCTAATGCTAATACAATAAAAAAGAAAACAATTTATACAAAATTTTATAACATTTAAAAAATTACATGAATATTTTATGTTAAAGTTTATGAGGATGGATGGATGGATGTTTATTACTCTTTCACGCCAGAACGGCTGAATGGATCTAGATGAAATTTGGCACAGAGATAGGTTATAGTCTGGAATAACACATAGGTTACTTTTTATCCCGGAAAAAGTAAGGTTCCCGAGGGATAGATTTGTTTTTGTTTTTCACTAGGGACGAAGTTGAAGTGAAGAGAGAAGTGAGTCGTATGAACAAAAAAAAAATCCGAAAGCAAAATCCGGTTTCTATTTCATAACTGGTGTTACCGAAACCCCTACCATACAGTTTTAACAGTAAGCGACAGATGTATCAAACATGAGAGGATAGATCATTATGTAGTTATTATAATTGCTTAAAAGCCTCCACACTAATGTTACTGACAAGGCTTATATTAGCAACCATTCGCACTATCACTCAGAAATCACCAATCACCTGTTGTCATTTGTATTGCCAACAATCAATCATTCAGCACTAAAATGAAACAAAAGTATATTTTAATCCCAACACATAAAGTTCATAATATTAATTAAAGTTAGTTTAAATAATTACACATCCGCTACAGTAGATGCGCCCGCGCCACTTTTATTATACCGTGATAACATCAAATCGTGACTTCTGGTCACAAAAGGCTCTTTGATCTTTGACGTTAGCGCCGATTCCGAATTATGTATCGTGTATCGAAGTCATTAGCAGAAATAAAAATAAGTAATAAATTGTATCTTCAAAATACAGGTTATTGGACTTGGGAGGTTATTTTTTAAATATCTCGTCTTCGAGTATTCTTGTAATAAGAATAATACATTGTCTCGGGGACAACTTCGTTTTCGTTCCATTCACGTTCATGGTTGTATGAGATAAAAATATATTTACAAAGACGTTGAATAAAACATAAGTAAGTAAATAAAAACATACTTATGGGTATTTTAAATATTTATAGCTTCAAGTTACTTACACAAAAAATATTTCTTTTTAAATGTTAAGCAATTTTAAACTTGATTTAGTTGCGGATATTACCAATGTAATTGATAGCTACATCCGGTGTAACCATAACGATTTCGGATATATCATTTTCAGACAGATAATTTTCTATTTAGTTAAGTAGAATCGACGGTGTATTAAGTTGTTTCTCAATCTAGATCTGATATCATAATGATAAAAGGAGTATCGCACTGAGTATAGCGAAAGTGTTATTAATGAACACCTAAGGCTATATGGTATATACTGGCTTCCAAACTTTAGATTGACACTCATTTGACATGTCTTGTAAAAAGCTTTAAGCTACATTGCAAAATGTATCTTATTATTAAGACTATTAAGTAGAAATATCAATAATTTGATCAAATCGGAAGTAGTCAAAAATATGCGCTAGAGTTCACTATCGTCTGATATAGAGACAATTGTGCGTACACAAGCGACTCTAGATCGATGTTGATTATTTCATACTGACAAGCAAATTAGCCGATTCTTTTGTCTCGTTTAGACGTATTAACTGTGATAGGTGATTGAAAGTATCCAGATAAGGAAACCAGACGTAGTGTTTAATTAAACAGTTCATTTGATCTTATATGAATGGAATTACATAGCGAAATGACCAGATTGTTATTCAATGTTAGTTAACTGGTGAAACTTTCTTTAATCGACAACACATTGTTGAAAAAATTGTTTTGGTGTACGATTAAAACTTTCACATTAGAAAACAAATTTATTTTTATTAAAATCGCGGCACAGAAAACGTGAAACGGTTGGAAGAAATAAGAAAAATCATTAAAATAATAATGAAATAAACGATAAGTACCTACGAATGAGTTTCTCAAGAAAGCTATTATACTCAATTTTGGGTAAAACATTAAAACTCGAATGCATTAGCCTGATTTCCAACAATAACTGTAAACAATAACTCGCAATTCCCATAAAAGTACGAGACCATCACGACAGTGCACATGACCCCGGGCTCGAGCCTTATAGCAAACCCACCGTAAGTTTCCCGACGAGAAAGCGAATGTAATTGAACAAAAATCACTCACACCTATAATAATCAGATTCCTCGAAACTGACAATTACATATCTGTTTCTTCGCAATTTCTCAGGTTATCCATTATTATATTTTATTATTTTTATTTAAAGAACAGCTTTTCCTGCGTTTTAGTCTGTGAATTTTGTTTATATATAATTTCTTCGCTCATAAATGATTACAACTTTTCTCAATAAATAGGACAAAATCCCAAAAAAATAATTAATTAGACACGGTAGTTCTAGCGATTCGTTCAAACACACTATTAAGCTTTATTATATTAAAACATCTAATCAATCAATTTATATTATGCTATTTTTATTAACATACGAATGGAGCCACAGATAAAACATAGTGAAGTATAAAAATACACTAAAAATAGAAAAATAAATTAGTATTTACAATCTACTATATTTTATTAACTTATCTTTACTTGTAAGAAATCTAAAATAATTTATTATTTATTGATTTTAATGTAAACAAAAATAATAAATTTGAATTTCAATAATTAAAAATTCTCTTTAATGTGTTAGATTAGTTTATTTTAATAACGTTTAAGAATTTAATGCGAGTGATACGACGGAACTCATAAGATCAGAGCGTGACATTGATTTAGCATATCTAAGGTCTAAAGCTTACAAACTATGCACCACCGTAGTTTATTGGAGTTACATATAAAATTTATTATTCATTAAAATCACCCGTTCCCGGAAATATATCTTATTAGCAACTGCCAATAGCAGATTGAATGACTTCATAACTTCATCGATCGCTTTCCCCATATTACCTAGGCTTTTCCTGTGACACAACTGTTGAGTATTCAAATATGGATACAAATTGAATAAAGTTCCCATAGATTTTCACCAGTCAATAATTGTCACGGCCGGATAGTGATATCATGATATGACAGAACGCACATATCGAAACACGCACGGTGAGTAAATAACAAATGTTTATTTACTATTATATTCATAATTTTCTTCTAATTTCAACCTTATTATCAAGAAGTTAAGTTCACCAACAATTAACCAACACGAATCTAGCAAATGTATCATTAGAACAGAGAACAGTAGTTGACAAGCTTTGAATTGATCTCGATGGTTATCGATCTGACGTAGAGACAGTCGTAATCGATATTTACGAAAGTGAATGTGAAATTCGATTGACTAAAGAAAGCAAAGGTTAACCATTATAACGATAAAGATACACGTGAGGTTCATCATGCTATTAAATTGCTTGAGACATTTGCATAAAATTACCATAGAAAAAGTACACAGTTCTAAATGAACCGAGCCAATGTATCATTGTTGAAAGCTTTTTCTCTTGAAATACTTTATTTTGAACGTGTCGTTCATTGATATATATTACATGAGTGGCACAGTAGTTACCAGGTATGAACAGGTTTTCTTGAGGTTGACATCCGGACACCGTTAGCCGCTGTATCGTTGACCCGTGCCTTTCTTTGTCTGGTCACATACGTAGCACAATTAACAGTTAACAATCGTATCTAATTTTGTATCTTTTGTATAAAATCGCTCTCAAACTTTCTCTGAAGTTTCTGATGGAAATAACTTAGTTGCTAATTTCTGGGCTCAAACAAAACTATTTTAATTATATGTTACTACTGGAATAATATTTTTTAAAGTTCGACTTTACAAAATTTGTCAAAAAATATAAAGAATCTATAATATATTAACTCTATTTATTAGCAACGACATAAACAATGTGAAAAGTGTAATGAATAATTGTACCTTTCTATCGGTGGAGGAAAACATCGTAAGAAAACCTGCATGTCTGAGAGAACCTAGCAAGTTTTCGATATACATGTGGAGTCCGCTAATCCGATCGATGGTGGACTATGGCAAGATCCTCTTCGTATTGATGGGAGGCTCGCGCTCAGCACTGGGACGTTAAAGAACTGAACACTTATATCACGCTTGTTACAGTATGTACTAGATAGGTACTCACCTGAATATGACATCTAAGCTATTTTTAAAATATGGCTTATATTCTATTGCTAAATATCATTAAGATGGATTTTCCTTCCATCTGTACTAATATTATAAAGAGGTAAAGTTTGTTTGTCAGTAAATCTACTGAACCGATTTAGATGAAATTTGGTAACATTATAGTTTGAGATCCTGGAAAGGATATAGAATACTTTTTTTGCGGGAATCATTCCTTAAGAGAGTAAAAATGTGGATAAAAATTTGTATTGGGAAGCAACCTAGGGACGAATCCGAGAGAAGCGAGGGTGAGTCGCTAGTATAAGATATAGTTACTATTGTTGGCAACAAATATTGAACTAGTTTCAACATAAAAAGCATAACAATCTCACAAGTATCTCAGTTATATTATATGCTTGCATATAAAATTACTAAATTGGCTTTACAGCTACGATTTCTTCACTATGAGAACTACCAAGATGAGCGCTCTACCTGTCATTCCTTTGTTACTTATTGTTTTATTTAGGTCTCATACAGTTCAGTAAGCATAGAATCAGCCAGCGTGGCCTTGTATTGTGTTACAACCGCAAATGATATCATGAACATGCTCTTACTCCTCAATCGATGTAAGATATATGAGATATGGGTCAGTTGGGTCAAGGTTTATGTTACAGCTTCATCCACTGTTTTGGTGAACGGATTTACTGACAAGCTTTTGCTGGCCCATTCAGCACATGAAATTCCTTCCATGGAACTTAACACAATTTCATGAAACTCAACATTTACGACTTGTTTAATATCTCCATTATATAAAAAGGTATATTTTAAGTACATAATTCTTTTTAATCTAGCAATTAGATATTGTATATTAATTTAAAACAGTAAATTAACGTCTCATAGTACGTAAAAAGTCAATTATTTATCGTAAATGAGAGTATTATAATCATAATTACTATTGTTTTTCTGGTACCATGATTTCTCTAAGTTGTTATTTTGAAACTTTTAAGATCAAAGATAACTTTAAAAGAATTAAGTTAAAATTGTGAGATATAAACCTTGGCATTGACTTTCATCAACCTGATTCTAAAAGAACCTGTTAGATTCACTTTATTTACCCATAATTTGCTTTTTAATCTCGCTATTTCCGGTTTATATTAAAATAATTATGTATATTAGTTGGTAATTATTAATGATAATTAGTATGTGACATAAGCTGAGCATGTGTCATGTGTCTTAAGTGGTGGTCCAACTTCTAATTATAATTTACGTCTTAAGTAACATGGTTAAGTTGGAAGCTTGCTTATCTTATCTAAGCAATAAATTAATACTTGTTTTCAATTATAATGTAAATAGTTTTGACAAAACAAATTTATTCTCAAATGTTTATCTCGTAAGTTCATTAGAAATCTTACCAAAGCACAAAGTCAAAAGTTTTTAAGTTATGTTATTTTGTATTGCAAAATCTGATATGCTAAAAACGCCACTACTAATAAACCTACGCTGTATTTCTTTATAGAGATAGAAATTAACATTATATTTTGTAATATGTACTCAATAAGCTTTTTTAAGGATTCATGCGAAATCTGTGCTCGCTGCAACACCTACGTATATGAAAAAAATAATATACTCATATTTAACATTCCCAAACATTAAACTCTGTGATACATAATCTAAAAGCATCATTAAAATTGTAACCTACATTAAAAACAAAGGAGTAATTTCATTCATGAACCTATTTTTTAATTATTTTTGTGAAAGTTTAACTGAGAAAATAAAAGAAATGAAGCAAGTCAATTAAATTACATTGTCGTATATATACATTGCAATTGGTGCACGTATTTTAAACTCCTAATTAAACTTTAAACATCAACATTATAATACACTTAACCAACAATATAAAAAAAAACTCAAATCAGGTGATAGATGCTGGTGATGGTACATAGAAAGTAAGAGGTATAAAAAATAGGAAGTTTCTATTAGGGTAAAAGAAATGATAGCGAATACAGCTAACAATAGAATCGACCATCTCGCTCCAATTCCCAGTGATGATATTTTCTAATCCCAAATCATAATGTGTACCATATTCACACACTCTTGTAAACGCTCGTCAGCAATTATATTTTTTTGCGATATAATTGTTAGCAAAAATTATAGAGTGCGTACGTGATAGGCTCGTATGCTGCAAAAAGTTTTATATTAGTTAGTCGACCTTTTTGTTGCTTTTCTTAAGCTTTAACTTACAATTAAGGTCTATATAGATGCCTATGTGAACTGCTAGATTCGCTGGGACTATAAGTAGCTTTTATCATTCTTTCATCCAAAAGCTCTCCCCCATAAAACTAGCAGAACTTATTAAACAGTTGCCATGTGAAGTAGGGATAGGTCAACAAAGTAACTTTGATAATTATAATAATGTTGTGGATGTTTATATCTTTGCTTTTTAACCTCACACGGTGAAGAAGATGACTTTTGATTATCAATTTTAAGATAAAGGAACCTAGTGTGACAATTCTCAAAGTAAAACTTTGCCTTACCATACGAGGATACACTATTTGTATGGTGAATGCAATCAATAAATTGCATTAATACATATATGAGGTTACATATATGAGGTTTTCTTTTAGATTTATTTAGGACAAGTTTTCTAATTGTTAGATAAAAATCATCTATGTATCTAATTATAACATGACTAAATAAAACAAAGAATCACTTAAGAGGGCCCCGAGATTTTTATTTTAGTAGGACGACCGCGGGCAGGGGAGGAGGGTGGCTAGGATGGTCGGAACGCGTGTGAATTTAGCTATTTCCTTCGTATTATTAAAACAAATATACATTTTGAAAATGTTAAGTGTATACGTTATAGAAAATATATAGTTTTGTTATTATTAAAAACCTGATGAACTTCCTTGAATTATTAACGCCGCACTAATTAAGGGTTTATTTTGTTTTTTAGATATCATTTTGTATATTTTTTCCATCGAGGGAACTACAAGTAATCGTGCTTCTAAAGTGTACGATATTTAGAATAAATCCTGAAATATCCTACATATTATTTGCATAATTAAAGTTTTAGTAATAACAATACAGCACGAGATCAAACGAACGTAATTATTTCGTAATTGCCTCGGTGCCCCCTTAAACAAATTATTTCATTGATAAAACTATTAAATTTTACATTTTATGCTTTGAGTAATTATTATAATTAAAGACTAGCCCTTGATTATGTCTAATCGACTACACTTAAAGTAAATAGTTATTATATCTCATACAAGGCTCTCTCTTAAGTCCACAATTTTATCTTAAACGCCATACGAATAATGATCTTAAAGTAGTCTATCAATCACTGCACTGAGATAAATAATAACGTTTAACTTGACACGCGGAAAGAAATGCATTAACTCAATGTGTATTAACTCATACAGGAAACGGAGATTTTGATAGCTTGATTATTATACTTTCTACTATGGCGAATTGATTAAATAAATCTATCAATCGGCACTATTGAACTACAATATTTAACACTTATAAAATATTTCATAATCTTAACTTAGTATAAATACGAGGTTATATGTTTTGATT
This sequence comes from Brenthis ino, assembly GCA_921882275.1. Taxonomy (NCBI): domain Eukaryota; kingdom Metazoa; phylum Arthropoda; class Insecta; order Lepidoptera; family Nymphalidae; genus Brenthis; species Brenthis ino. The sequence goes on from OV170227.1 coordinate 26,578,783, forward strand.
TCTTATGTTTTCAGATTTCAGGCTAAAAATCTATACTAATATTATAAAAAGACAGAGTTTGTTTATTTGTTTGAACGCGCTAATCTCAGAAAGTACTAATCGGATTTGGGGAGCGGAGCAATAATCATAAATGTCAACAAATCGGACAGACTTCCATACATTATTGTAAAATTATATAGCGTCATAGGCTACTTTTCTTTCACTTATCAATATCTCAAAATTGCAGTTTGCTTGCTATGATTAGTCTTATGAGAAAGCAACATTAACAATATAAGATAATAAAAATGTATATAGGGAACAGCACCATAAAGAAACCTTCTCCATAAGGAATATTCTAATACATATATATATATATATGTATATATATATATATATATATATATATATATATATATATATATATATATATATATACGTTTGGGTATACTACCCAAAAATGAAAACTGTTTGAGTGTGAAATAGACGAATCTGATTTTATACTCCGGTGCTTTCGCTTGATAGTTATTCTTTGCGATATATTCCCGTGCCGCCGTGGCGGAACAACAGTGCGAGCGTTGACCTTGTTGATCGAAACGAAAGTAATCCCATTGTAGTTTCCGCGACCTGGGGTCAAAGATCTGTCACCGGCCATCTGTAAGGTCTCCTCACGTTGACTCACGAATTGGCATCACGATATAATTTCACGAAGCCAGCATCACGGCGCGATCTCAAAACGCCGTGAATAATTTCGGAATTGACAGTAAAGGTTATCGAGATTCAAGGACCAGATCATCTTACATGTTAAGTAATTGATATTGCTCTGGTTTTTGCTCAATTGTCTTAGAAAGAACTTACTCGGAATTCATATCGGAGTATTATAAGGTTAACGCTTGAATTAAGCCATGTTACACGTTATTTATCACCTAATTTATCACAATTACTTTAATGTTTAGTTCTCCAGTTCTGTGAACGCAGTAGAACTAGAAATTCTATGAGCGATTAAAGGCGACGCAAAGTGGAACACACCCACGACTGCAATTAACTACTATATTGGTATCTAAAAGTAAAAGTCACTCATGAACTTCCGTGCATTAAAAGATTCTTAAGTAAAAAGTTGATAATACAAGCTTTTTTTTATTTTTAGTATCATTATATTACTACCAATAATTGATTTTGTTCTCACTCGTAATTTTCGGTTTTATACATCCGCTATCGATAAAATTGACTGTTTTATAAATTTCTACGACAATTTAATTGTAAATTATTTTTTGGTAATATTTAGTATAATTATATACATCAAATTTAGTTTATTTACATACATACAAACATATTTCCACACTGTAATCCCTTGCGGGGGTGCCAACGTGCAAAAAATACTAAGTGCTACTTTCTCTACATATCTTATTGCTTTTTAATTGTTATCGTTCTCTGAAAACATGCTAGTCGGTAGATTCTTAGAAACTGTAGGCTGTCTGTTACAACTATATAATCTCTTTGAGACATCTAAAGCCTTAGTCTCTCCCGTGATCATGATTGCTATAAAGCATTCGAAATGTCGGTAGCCAAAACTCAAAATAAATCCGCGAAAAAATCCGAAAAGATAGTTTTAATTAAAATTCTAAGAATTTTTTAACCTGATATTCTTGAAATATAATAAACACGTGGTTTTCTAAAGTCATTCAACTTTTCCTCTTACTTCAAGAAACATCTTTATTTATATCACGCTACTATTATTATATTATACTCGTGTATGCAAAAGTGATATTGTGTGTGTGTGTGTGTTTGTTTTATTTTGAAGTTATACTTATTTTGGCACGTTTAAAAAAAATATGAGAGTAAAATTTTTACAATGCGCGCGCGCACTGACAGCCAAAAAGCGACATGATGAAGTTAGATGCATTACTTTTACAAACAGAGTTGTGACATACGAGATGAAGTCTTTAGCTATTTTGTTCTGTTACGCTAAAGAAGTATAACTTCTTACGTGCATACATAAGTACACACACACACTTTTTTATGTGTGTATTATTCCTTTACACTGAAACGCTAGACAGATTTGGATGAAATTTAGTAGACAGATAAATTACAACTTTGAGTAACTGACCTAAGCGAAACTAGGTGCGTCGCTACTTATTTAGTACAAAATATGAAATACTACTATAACTAGTACTAAATATGAAATACTAGCAGAACCCGCGGCTTCGCTCGCGCTAAAACTACAAAAAAACTCAAAAAAGTTTCATAAAAACTTTCATCCCCTATTTTACCCTCTTAGGGGTTGAATTTTAGAAAACGAAAAGAAATACGTAACTCATTATTTTTGCCGTACTCAATTTATACGAAATTTCATGTATATATATATATATATATATATATAATATATGTATAGTGTTATATATGTATAAGTTAAATATATATATATATATATATATACATATATATATATATATATATATATATATATATATATATATATATATATATATAGAGATAAGCTATAATCCATCAATTTTTTAATACTACGAAAAGGGTTTACTACAGGCTACTTATTTCTGAAGTCATCACTACTGATCTCAAATGACTGTATGATAAGTTTCTTAATGATATACATTTACCTACCTGTGATTTTACAAACAATGCTTCATAGTAAAAATCATGATTAAGTAAAGATTAGAATTAATCTCATCCTGTTATTATGTTGCTTTGATAGAAGCGAAATTGACTATAATTACGTTTGGAAATTAACGATCAGATTATTTTGTCATAACCTTAATTGCTATTAAATAAAATCTAATTAAAACTATGAAATTTGACTAATTTTACTATTTTTCCAAAGTTCACATAAGTAGCATGTTATTGTTAATATCGACTTGATAGGTACATACATGTATGATACAAAGGCTGTATAATAAGTGTAAAGAAGTATTTATAGTTATACGCTTAAAAAATCTCCTTCATAAATATCTAATAAAATATGTATAAAATTTATTTTATTAACTTACAATTAAGACTAAATAGCTGGCTAATAATTTGGTCAAAAAATGAAGGCAGGCTTTTTGAGAGGACAGGCTTTTACGTGCTATCCCATTTTAAGTGGTAGAACTAGATTTTTCTTATGTTTATAAATATTATCTTTGAATTTTATATTTTCTATAGGTACAATCTATTAAGATAATAGTGCACCAGACCTTTAACATTAAATCAAAAAACGGTCTATCAAAATTAATACGTTAAGTGCGTTCTGACAACACAATTATAACAAGTTCCATAGATCAATATACCATAGATGTAACAGTAACAAATACTTCATAATTGCTATTCATTGTAATAGGTTAAACTTCTAATCAATCCAATATTCACACACCATTCTATATGTGATTGATTTGTATCTAAAACAAAGTTCAACAATATTAAAGTTACATAAAGCGACCTACAGTTTCACCTTAAACAATCTACAATTAGAAAAAGGTCACACCGCCTAATGAGATGTGAATCAATTTCTCTACCTGCGGCGAAAACGTTAACACTTTCTGTTGTGCTTTTAAGTAAATACCGTTTAGTGCAAGAATTATAGCGCCCATGGGCAAGATTGCGTATCTAAGGCAAACACGAGAAAACATGGCCAGTTTTATTACGAGTCTACGCTAATGTTGCAAATAGCGAGTATATTTATTTATTTATTAAGACTACCAACAGAAATGTCAATAATACAAATATAATTAACATAATACAATAAACACAGTATAATTATATTTCTTTTTAGAGGTCTACGCATGTTGTGATTACAACATGCGTAGAAACAAAAGAAAACAATCAGTTTAATAAATGAAAGGATATTAAGAAATCAAAAGCTAAATACATTGTTGAATAAATTAATATAAATAAATTATTAAAAAGAAATATAATTATTAAACAGTATTATAAGTAGTTTTTTATTATATATAATATCAATCACATTAAAGAGAACAACAAATTCATTAATTCATTATTTTTAAAGAAGTCAACTAATTATAATTTGAAGGCAGGTATACCTGTTACTACAAAAATTGAAGCATTAATTTTTAAAGAGCAGACAATTTTGCAATATTTTTACGGTACGCTGTTGTTTACGCTTAAAAAAATAATTAAAATGGATATTTTTATAGCAGCTAACAAAAAGCTCGTAGTTTTTAATTGAACCATGAGTTTACTGGTATTATGATTTGGTTTATTTATGAAAATAGTTGTCATGTAAACCGACCAACACAATTTGGAACAAATTTTTTTTAGATACCAAAAGAAGAAGAATGCGTTTTTAAAATATAAGAGTAGGTACTCGGTCGTAGCTTTCTTCAGGTTTTCACGCGCCTAAAAGTGTTGCTTGAAATTGTCTCAAGGGTGTGCTGGAAATTTGTTTGTAGTATCTACATATGAAAATCTTAGTTTTGTTTTTTTTTTTACTATTTAAATTTTTGGTGTATGAGACCTATCATTAAGCGTTTTTTTAAATTGAAATAAATTATTATATGCTTCACATTTATAATTTTATCCATGATTTCTATAATTATGTCGGTGAAATTTGCTCATAGTTCAGGAATAATGTAACTCAAATTAAATAATTTCTAGAATCTGTACAATAATTCCACAGATTATTAAAATTAATAAAAGTAGCAGTAGCAGTTTTTATTTTAGTAATATTTTATCTGTTGATATTAAAGACGTTCCGTTGATAAAACGCCTGTCATCTATACATGTACTTTAATATAAAAGTTCTGTTTGCTTGGATGCAGGAAACGTCAGTGGGGTAATGATGATGACCGATGTAATGTTTATAGCCGTATCGTATGAGGAAATGCAGAAAATGAAGTCACTTAGTACTCACCTGTATTTGTTTCCTCGATGACACACCTACGTGTTAATTGGCTAGACTTATATGGGAAACGAAATATATTTTTAAGAAATAATTTTATGCATTGTTTTATCCTGGAACGAGAAAAACAGAAGAATTGTTGGCAATCATTGCCTTATTTAAACTTTTTTTAATGCTTCATGCTGTTTACCGCCGCGCTTCACAAAATGGCTAAATCGATAATCGAACCCCCATTTTGTCGTTAGTTCAGTCATCTAGATGGCAATGCAATTTATTCGCGGGTTCATTCCGAATTTTATTTTTCGACAGACCCACAAAATTCGACAAAAAAAAATATAGATGGCATTAAAGTACCTAACATACTCTTCTCCATTCTACGTGACATTACAAAGTAATGTGTGCTCAACTGACACGCACTGAAGCCATTAACGAGAAAATTGAATTGAAAGTCCAATACAATATTAAAAAATGTGTACCTAAAAGTTGTATTGAGATGACAGCTGACAGAGGGAAATGGCAAAAGCATGCTTATTCTACCGATCCCGTAGCGTGGGATAAGGACAAGGAGACGAAGATTTCATTTGTAACAACAGAGGCGTCGAACTGCGCTTCACTGTAATGCTATGCGCTAATGATTTACATGACAGCCAAATGATATATGCCGATTTGAACCCACGATTGTCTTTGGTTATAAATTATTCATTCAAATGATACCTAATTAAATTTGATGTGCATATTTTTATGCCTATTAAATTTATAGCAATATATTTGATCGATCGATTTTTTTTATTATTTTTTTATATATTTACTTCAATAAGAATGAGTATGGATTATGGAATGATGAGATTAGTTTGTTTTAGTTAAATACTCGTAGTATTATAATAGGCATTTAATTTGTTGTGTTATTATTGTTAAATTCTTGAGCATAAATGTGGATGTATGTTTAATAATTTTCCCATCTTACATTCAACGTTCTTACTAAGAAAAGAAATGTTACGTGGGCGAGAAAAATTAGACTGAACTCACCATTTTCAATAATATATATATATATATATATATATATATATATATATATATATATATATATATAGAATCTTCTCATTCTATCGCGCTAATATTATTGACTAAAAGAAACTATAAGTTAGCTTGTTATTTATTTTATTATTTTCTTACTCAAGCAGGCGAAAAAGTGGTTACAAATTAATTAATATGACATACCATTTAACGAGACTACCTAGCACTTAGCACCGTCTAGACCAAATATGTGTATCTTTCATAAAACACATAAAACAAAAGGTACTCAATGTAGCTTAACGTCAAACCGTCGCTTAATTTTGAATTTTAAATGTTGCTTCCTCCACTGATAAAATAGTTGAGAATATTTCACAATAACGCTATTACATTTAAGAATATGATAAAGTAAAGGCTTTCGTTTAACATCAGTTATTCATTTACGAATTGCTAGATTTATTTTAGTTTTTTATTTCTTGACAACTCGACTTAAGTACCTAATTAATAATGAAAGAAAGGCACATCTCAGCAAAAACATAGAAAAAGATTGAGTTAATTATGTTATCTTGCATTTAGATTCATTGTTTCTTGTGGGATTACTGAATAACCGATATTTATATTAATATTGTAAAGAGGCAGAGTTTGTTTGTTTTTTTGAACGCGCTAAACTCAGGAACTACTAATCCGATTTGAAAAATTCTTTTTGCATCAGATAGTCCGTTTATTGAGGAAAGCTATACGCCATCATACGAACCCGAGCGAAACGATGGTGAGTTGCTAGTAATAATAAACGCTACGTTCAAAATTGTGAGTGTGGGTGGGATTCCAAATGCAAATAAGCGCTAAGTAACAGGCATCAACATAGACTTTGCAAAACTTCTACCTCAACTGATTAAGTAATCCTTGGAAAAAGCTCGCGTGCATGTCAATTCGAAAAATAGTTTACATGAAATTTCATAAGCGAAGGATACAAAAATCTGTCAAAAATATTGCATGAGCTGAGTCACATAACGAGTTATTTTATATCGTAAAAAAATAAATTTTGCCATTGTTGTTATTAAATTATTAAGCAATTAAAATTACATATACGAGGAAAATTATTTAAATTTAAGATGTTGGTATATAATTATGAATGAGAATCACATAGGTATATGTATTTATAATGTATATAATATTCTTCATAATACATTAAAGTGGCCAAAACAACCCTTGCTTATAAATGTTGTTTATTTTGAACATTGTCTTGTCTTCTTCTTTTAATACTAAAGTGATTTAAGTTAGAAAGAGACAAACGCATGTAATTAAGAACTCATAAATTAGGATCTGTTTAACGTTTAATGTATAGGTTTAATTTAACTGACATTATGTCAAGCATTTTATAAAACACTAGTATTGCCCACGGCTCCGCCCGTGTTAGGATGACCAAAAAGCAAATTCTTAGGTTTTACATATTAGTTTACTCTTACATTTTACAGTTTTTTTTTACATTTTTTGCATTTTTTCTCAGAAATGAGACATTTTCCCGTTGTAAAAAGTATCCTATATGTTGACCCGGATGACCAGCTATTACAATACCAAATTTCATCAAAATCCTTGTGGTTTTTCTGTGATGCGGTAACAGACAGACAGACAGAAAGACAGACAAAAATTCTAAAAACTATAGATTCGGCCTCCGTATCGATAATACTGTAATGTACAGATTCGGCTTAGTTACAATTTTATTATATGTATAGATTTTATGAAACTAGTTACAAAGTATAATTTTAAGAACTTAATAACGTTATTAATGAAATAGTAAATGTAAGTATTTTCAAATAACTCTGACATTGTTAAATAAACGAAGCTCGTCACTGAAAGCTTTGTATCAAACATGTATAGTGGAAACTATCGCGTGCACGTCAATTACTAAATAGATTACGTCGAAATCCTTGTGTGGAAGAAAACTTAATTACATGGCAAAATTGTTTCATATTACCTATATGAAAAGTTTAAAAAATTGATAAATATTAGTGGAAAAATAAAAGTAATATTAGTTGTTTAAATAATACACATATCGGAAGGTGCCTGTCAGAAAAATATCGTAACTTTCATGTTGGCGATTTTCAGAATCAGATTCTAAATAAATATTCTGTGTGCTTAATTCAAATTCATTCACTCACGAATTACAATTTTAGCGAATGGAAAATATTGTATGGCAGCATCCACTACAATGTAATATCTGATACCTTTCTGTCTTCCTTTTGGCAAGTTTTTTGTATTTAATTAGCCTTCATGGTTACTGAAGTTATTATCATGTTTCATTCTAAAAATTAGTATAACTCACTGTTAATTTTGATGTATGTACCTCGTGTCTTGGTTTTCAAAATTTTATTATGATATTTGTAAAGATTATACGAGTATATCGATGTTCCAAAATCCCAATTATAAGATAGATTGCAAATTTCATTTTCCTCTGACAATATAAAAATCATGCTAATAACATGTTAAGGTAGACAAGTAATTAATCTAAAATACGACATTATTTACGTTTATTATTTGCCTTATTGAGGATACGTAATGACAGTAAATTAAATTGGAAATGATAAGTGAAACTCGCTTGATTCATTTATTTACAATATATCGTAATCAGCTGTAACAATCGATTATACTGCCGATCAAGTTATTAAACTCGGTAATAATGATTAACGTTAGTTGGTAGGCGTGTCATTTATTTTATAAATTTAATCGTTAAAATGACCCGCTTGTTGGACCTTGGCTTAAATCATGAATCTGGTACATCTGTAATCAATTTATTCAGTTATTCGGTTTAAACCGTAGTTGTTGCTCGTGCGGAATTATATTGCTAACGAATTTGTCATAGTAACGGGTGGTTTAGAGTTAAAATAACAGGATGAAGGATTTTTTTTTAATGATTAATGTAATAATTATCAATATCAATTACTTCGATGCCACAGTTACGTAGACACCATCTGGTATAACTATAATTTTTCAGATTTCAAAAACCTTAATCTCTCCCATAACTGTTTGCTATTAAGCATTCTAAACGTCGCGTCGGGAACAAAAAATCAAAATGAAACGCAATAACATTAGAAAAATTAGTTTTATTTAAAACCGCCAATCAATTTTTTTTTAATATTACAATATGTGACAAGATTGACCTTCACTGACTTGTGGACTACATGGTTAAGTTGTGCATGAATAAGTCTGACTAGAATATAAGTAATATTAATATGTGGAATAGATATAAATATTTTCCTGTTATTTTATAATCGCCTTTAGACAACAGATAATTATTATTTTCTAACATGCCTAATATATTTTAAAGGTGTAGCTTACACATCAAAATTAAAACCATTTATTTTACAGCACGTAATCTTGCCTAATGTTGAATCTCATCATTTGTAAGTTATATTTAAGGACGATGATACAACTAGAGTTTCAACGTAAAAGTACATACACACATAAAAAGCTTATTAGGTTTATTTTTTCGTAACGAGCATGATCGTTAAACGGTATTTACGATCTTTAGTGGACTCCCACGATGCCTTATTTATTACAAAATCGTATACAATTTCACATCCATTTCAGTGAACCTTGATTTTAAGACGAATTTTACTAAGCAATTTCATGCCAATTTTTTATTTGGTCACCAAATAGTAATTAATAGTTGAATCTATGCAAATATTATAAAGAGACAGAGTTTCAAATAAAACTATCTTTTCGGTTTTTTTGCGAATTTATTTTGATTTTTGGTACCCGACGTTTCGAATGCTTTACAGCAATCATGGTCACGAGAGAGACTGAGGTGTTAGATGTCTCAAAGGTGTATAGTTGATACAGACAGCTTACCCACAAATAACAAAATGAATTCAAAAAATTGAAAAATGGCACCAAAATACCTTACAATATTTTTAAACTTTAAACATTTTTATAATTTTAATTAGTTTTATAATTGAATATGGAATATTATTTATTTAATTTGAGCTGTTATTATTATAATTATTACAATTTTAAAAATATTAATTTGTAATCTATATTTAGTGTTGCCATTATTATATTTATAACCATAAAAAAAAGAAATATAGCTTGTATTCTTTAATACTTTTTGTACCTACTATTAAATACCATGTACTTATATTTTAGATTCTAGAATACAAGTATGCTCTATTAGTTCCCTTTTAAGTATTACTTGAATATGAAGCCGAGATATATAAAATTTAAAATAATTAAAACATCTGCGGTAAAACCCATAGAAAACAGTTAATACCGTGTACAATAAAATTTATTCAAAGTTAAGATTTTCTAAGGATAATTGTATGAAATTGCTTTTATGCAACCTTCAGTGATCCCACACATTCCATGTCCATAAATACATATCCACCGCAGATCGGCACCTTTACACCCACACTATAGTTAGCTTTTATTAAACTGTAGGCAATGAGTGCGTTTGGATTTTCCGTCATCGTAGAAACAGAAGTTTTAATATTATTTAAACAATTCCCATGTTTCTAACTTCAACAAGTATAAATTTCCATACAAACTTTTCTAATAACCTCTTTAATATTGTAATGTATTAAATAAAAAAATAACATTAATACATACTATCGTTACATAAGAAACGTCGTAGTGTTTTCTTTCGTTATATAATAAGGAACTCTTGTGTAAAATTTTATGCCTCTAGATACAGCTTTATGGCAGGTACATCCTGTTTAATCTCGCTGTCTGTACTATATACGAGTACGTACGTACTGAATGAATCAATGAATTTAAAGTTTTTATGAGGTAGATCTTAATTTTTTGCGAATTTATTATATTATGATGACAAAATATAATTTAGTATTCCAAATAAATATTTTACTTTGTGTGTATGTTTGTTTAAAAATATTTTCTATCATAGAAAGTTTAATTAATAAATAAATATGTTGGGACATTAACACACAGCACAATTTAGTTCCATGGTAAGCTACGAGGCCTGTGTTATGGATAGCAGATATTTGATACACTACACATATATAACTTTAAATACATAGATATATATTATAAATATATGTAAACACCCATGACTGGAGTAAAAACATTCGTGCTATTCACACAAATGAATGCCCCCAACGGGACCCGAACATGTGACCTCTGTCACAACAAGTAGGGTCACTACAAATTGAGCCAAACGTGTCGTCAAAAAAAAATTAATGATACATTCAGATAAATTTAAACAAAACAGTACTTCATTATGATTATGATTTGAAGAAATTTGGTATTTCATATTCCCAATCATTTAAAATTCATCATCTATTACAATTATTTTCCTTGATTAAAAACGAAATCGGATTTGGCATCCCACTACTTAATTTTCCTGGTACGTTGTAACATGCCGCATCTAGTGCTCATATAGGCTAGATTTAGGTTACCTGAGTGGCTCTGTCATGCTCGTTAGATTCAAGAACTCTTCAAGGATATAAGTGGCGTAAGGAATTTCCTATTAGGGTTAATATTGACTGAACTTTTACGTTTACAGTTAACTTTCTAGTATTAGAATGTGACATAATTGCCTTGTTTACATTCAATTAATTTTGCTTAAAATGGCTACTAGTATTGTGGTATTTATTTATAATTTATATTTATAAGGAAATAATAAATACATTAATCAATATGAAATCGTAACAAATATTTTTAAAATTAAAAATTTTAGAACTCTAAAAATATCAACACATTTATAATGGTAAAAACAAATTTAAACCGTTTTATTACTATTATATTTTTAAGACTATTATTATATTATTTTATTTAACAACGCGTATCGCGCTCTCAGATACCAATAGGTATATAAACATTTACATCATATGTAATAAACTTTTAATAAAACAGGCTGTTTAATACAATAGTAAAAATATTCCCTCCACAACAGCGGACACGCCGGCGTGTCAGTTAACAATAGATTTCTTTGAATTTTAATTAATTTCTTAGAAATATACCTGGAGGTGTTAAAAATGTAGCCATCATAAAATATTACATCTGCTTTCGTTTAGAAAAGATATTATGTCGCAATAATATAAATGAAATAAGGAAACTTGAATTTTATTAGTTTATACAATGCGTTACCTTTTAAAATGTAAATCTTTATATACATAATATATTGAAGAGTACAATATTTATACGTTTTATACATAGCTTACATAGGAAATACTATTGAGATTATAAACGGCTAATGCGGATGAACCCGAGTGCAGAAACAAGGAAATACTACTAATATGCCGTCGCTGAGTGCATAGCTCGCGATACGCACAATTTACTTGCATGCGCATGTTTAGCGAAAATGAATAAGCACTTGTAAATTATCCTTGTGAATGCTCGCCGCCTAATTTATTGAAGAAACCACGTCGTTGTTGGTAACAAAGATCAATATAAATTCATATTTTATGATCTATGAAAGTTAATAATAAGGATATTAAACTAAAAACATAGTTTTATACTTTCTATTTCATCCCTTATGCACCAATAACAATAATTAAGGTAATTTTAAAAATATCAACTTTATAAGTTTTCATTTGCTATTATTATTGAATTGTTTATTTATTTAGTGTTTTGCAATCAAGTTTGTCCAATGTATGCGGAAGAAAAATCTCTGCTTTAAAGGGTGTTAAAAAATTGATGATGTACTTTAATTTTATTGCCTTACTAACGACGTCGTATAACTTTTATAATTTATTTAATTATACTATGTGTGTCAAAAGACACAAGATTCATGGTAAAAACACACATCGTTGTTTTTTATCAAATTCGTACACTGCACTTTTAGCATTGGGAATGATTTTTTTCTCGAAATTTATATAGAATGTAGATAACTAGAAGGATTCTATATCAGAAGATACTTACCAAATCATTAAAAAAATATGAGCACCGATTTTAATTGGCATAAATCTCGTGAATCTAGCGCAACATATATCGGTTGGTATATTTCAAATACATACAAACGAACTGAACACTTCCGTTTTGAAAATTTTCATACAACAATACAATCTTAGAACGTTTTTTACAACGTTCTTAGTTGAGATAGAATATATTAAAATTATATAAATTAATTGCTTTATTTATAACGAAATAAAAAAAATAGTATACGTTTATTTATTTTATATATTTATTGTATATATTATATTATTTACTTATTTATTTACGCAAAATCGCTACCGCTTATAGCTGATACTACTTTGGCACGGGTCCAAAGCATGGCAAGTCCGCAGTGGCTGCATTGTGAGCGCAATTTATGGACGTCCGCACTAAGTCCCCCTGAAATTAAAAGCTAAATAGAAATGCCATCGAGTTAGATGCGCTACTTTTATCTAACTTTTATATATACAAAAGACCAACATCAATATGTAATTCCATCTTTCAGGATAAGGTCGTTATATAAAATCCTTAAATAAAAAATGGAGAATTATTACAAATAATGTTACATAAGTATTAAATGACTTTTTTAATTAATTCTCGCATTTAGTATATACAGAATTCTTAGTTATATATATTTTTTATTTTAAGTCAACTTAATTGTAATGATACCATTTCTCCACACTTACATTTCTGCGTGCTTCCCGGTCGCAGGATATGCGCATTACATGAATAGCTTAATAAAGCATCAATGTTTAGAGATGCAATTGGATTATATTACAATTTATAGGCTGTCATAGTTAGCTAGTTTGTAGGGTCGTGTGTTATACTTTGTAATATCAAAACTATATAGATAGAGTGATTCAAGCGATAGGTTTATATGTATAACTAGCGAAGCACCCTCGCTTCGCTCGGGTTCGTCCCTGGCGTATGTATACAACTTCCTTATTTGAATCCTCTATTATTAAATTCCTTGGTTTTTTTTTCGTGGGACCCTATTTTTTTCTAAAATAAAAGTAACTTAAGTTACTTCTTATTACATCAGCTATCTGCCAGTGAAAATCCTGTCAAAGTCGGTCCAGCCATTTCAGAGATTAGCCGGAACAAACAGACAGACAGACAGACAAAAATTGTAAAAAATGTTGTTCTGGTATATGTACCGTGTATACATCCATATACATGTAATATAATAATGTGACATACAAACAGACACTTGAATTTCATTTATCTGTATAGAATATAGATACATGTTAATTATAGTACAGCAAAGCCGAGATATTCAAAGATTTGTATTTCATACTAACCGTTAAAATGTACCTAGGGACGAACCTGAGCGAAGCGAGGGTGAGTCGCTAGTGTTAAATATAGGTCTGTAAACTTTCATGGTCACTGACAATATTATTATGATGTAAAACGGGATATTTTAGCATTTAGTACTTTTTAGAGTTCACGATATTTTGGCACTGTTACAAAAGCCATGGTCACGTGTGTACGTGAATTATCAGGCACTCTCAAAAGTAAGTGATAAATATGGTAAATATCTTGTTTTGCTTCATGATAATAGTGCTCATTAATTTATAGTCGAAGCTTAAGTCGGTAAGCTTTGACTTTAAGCTTAAATAAATTGGGACATTAACACACAGCACCATCTAGTTCCATGGTAAGCTACAAGGCTTGTATTATGGGTACCAGATAGTTGATACACATATATAACTTAAATATATACATATTATAAACCACTGAAGGGATTATGATGAATTTTGGTATGATGATAGCTGGTTATCTGGGTCAACATAAAGGGTAGTTTTTACCGCGTGAAAATATCTCATTTTTGAGAAAAAAATACTAAAACTGCAATGTAAGAGTATACAAATATGTAAAACCTAAGAATTTGGTTTTTGGTCATGTGAACGCGGGCGGAGCCGCGGGCAATACTAGTAATTAAATAAAACAAGATATAACGTTTTTTTTAACAGTTTGTGGAATAATTTTAATAATAATAATAAAATAAATGTTCCACTACGGAAATAACAAATATCCTCAGACTTTCGCATTTATAATATTAGTGTGAATAATATGGAAATTCATTGTTCTAGGTGACATTGAGGATTGCATCGTGACGCCGGCGTACCAGGGACAGTTCACGCCACTACCGGAGGCGCTATGCGATTGTATTATGGATCTTACGTCCCAGGTAATTTAGAATATTTTACTTATTTACATATTTTAGCGAGAAAATATTATCATAACGCTAGCTTATTTTATAAATAGAAAAAAAGATCAGCATCTGGGCGACTGAGCTTTTCTCGGCGTTCGGTACAGATAGGAAATTTTGATTTTTCTATAATAACCCCTATATACGTAAAAAGGTAAGCCTTATCTAAATAATATATAGGTACATCATTCGATTCAAATCGTTAGAGCCCATTCCGAGATATATGAAATAAATTTATATATTTACAAGAATTGGTCAGTTAATATTATAATATTATAAAAGACAATTTTAATGACGTAATAAGCTGTTTACTAAACATTATTATCTTAAAATCAAGCGAGATCTGAGTCAAATTTTAATATTTATTAGACCTATATTAGTATTATAACCTTAGGGCAAGCTTATTAAATTATACGTTCCAAATTATTCAAATGATGCAAGCTATTTGCAATTTGCATACATAACATCGAAATATATTCAGTTATAACAGGATTTTTGCATTCGAATTCCGTTGAGCACCTAATACCAGAATGATGAGGTGGCCGTGAAATGTGGAAAATAAAAATACCAGTCCGGTTTCGTGTGCCAACCTGCCCCGCCGCATATTTTAAGCTTTGGCCCAAGTTTAGCACCTAATGCTATGACAATATTGCGACCCATATGAAGCTTTTATGGATCATCAAATTTTCGCGAAAAATCGAAGGAAAATTAGAAGATTATATAATATAATAAATATTGGTGAGAGTGCTTAAGTTGCTTTTAGCAAATAGGTAGAAGTAGTGTCTTAATGCTGCTATTATATACCTACGTATTGTTGCTATTTCTTATATACGAGTACTTTTAAAACAAAAGTTGTTAATTTATAGTGTTATAAAATTCAATGATAACATAGTAATAATGCGCTGACTTGAAAACTAATAGAAGCAAGGTTTAATCACCCGGTCCTCCACGTCTGACATTTTCATGAACGAATTATTTTGAACAAAATTTAACTAGTTTCAGAAACATGAAAATTCCACCAATATGTACTTGACCAGTGTTGGACCGTGATCCGATCCCCCTCGCTTGAATGGAAGCTTGTAAACAGCAGTAGATCATTAAAGCGGAAATCGTTGTGTAATTATATTTAGATAATCATAACGATTATTTTGAAAATAATACGTTTGATGTTTAATATTAATAGGTTTATTGACGATACGCAGGTTCTTATCGGTAAGTTGCAGAACTAAAAGTGATGATATCTACATTAAAAAATAGAGCTGTTATTGTTACGATTAAGTAACAAATTCTGTAAAACCCATTAACGACTAACATGTAGTTTCAAACAGTCACTAGAGAAATGTACTAAGACGATTAATTATTTTATAAATACTAAAAAATAAAAAGTATTATATTAATATTTAATTATTAGAAAATTGACACATAGCATATTTGACGTTTATTCTTTTTTTTTATAAAAATAAAGTTTATGACTTATACCAATCATTTGCAATCGTAGTCTTTTTCACAAAGCATCCCTAAATAACGATGCTGTGAGGTCAGCTTTTGTGCTTGCCGCGTTATATGGCTATTTGCTATTATAAAACTTTATACTCTCATACGCCTTAGTATGCTGTATACTAATCACTAGGGGAGCTCAAGACGAGGCTAGAATCCGATTATTAATGTAGAAAAACTAGCGACTCACCCTTGCTCCGCTCGGGTTCGTCCCTGGGGTGGGGTCTGGGAGGACCACCCTTATCCTTATCACTTAGGGGTATGAAAAATAGATAGTAGCCGATTCTCAGACCTACTGAATACGCATATAAAATTTGGTAAAAATCGGTAAAGCCGTTTCGGAGGAGTAAGGTAATAAACATTGTGACATGGAAATTTTATATATAAAATAATACTACCGATGCATTTAAAATTAAAAGCTTGGTAATAGATAAATTATGAATAAAATTGGAGCTGTGAAAATTATTTTTTATTTGGAATGAAGTTTTTCGAAGGTATTTTATTTTTATTTGAATTCAATAAATTTAATTTAAAAAAGCTTTTTTAAGCGGTGTGTCATTTATATCTATGTTTTAGAGTTTTAAACATTCATGTCCGTAAATGAGTTCAAAAACCCGTCGTATTTTGATTTTAGTTCAAAATAAATATTTGGGTTTAGTAGTTATGTATGGACGCATATTTTTTTTAGGCTTTAGGCATAAGATCCAAAAACTTTTTTACAACTCTATAGATATTTCAAACGTAATGTTAGATAGCCTAAAATGATAGAGTATAAATGATATACAATTAAAAAATAGTCTTTTAAATCAGGCTGGTAGCTCCACAAAAAAAAAACAAAATAAAAATATTTGTAATCTATTCGTACTTAAAAATCTTTAAAATTGATAGTTATTTATATTTCAAAAGATATCTTGAAAGTTGTCTTTTTTTACAGTACACATTCCATATCTACCTTATAAGGTATATCATAAATATGCGTTTTTGCAATAAAAAAACATTTTACAAAAAAGGCACTAATGAATACTTATAAAAGTTAAAATTGTATCGTTAAATAATAATTAAAAAATCGCGATTAAAGTGCAATAAACAATTTATTTATCAATTATGTATGTCGATGCATAACTTTGAATTTGTCAAACCCTTTCACAAACTGAATGCTGTCATTGTCACAATGCGCCAGCGGTGTTCAAACGTAGTGACCGACGAAAATTGCATCGACAATATATCAAGCCTAGTTATGGCTAAACTAAAAAGGATTACCGCTTTTATCTATATATAAATAGGCAACCGAAAACCGTTCAGTACCTTTTTCTCGTCTGTTTGTCAATCGATTTTTGTTTAGTAGCTATTGGTGAGCTTTAGTTTTGAATGAATTTGAATAAATTATTATGCTCCAATTTCGACCACTCGGCGAATACTAGTATTTATAATTATTAATTAGTTTTATAATTTTATTATTACCCTTAATAAAAATTACATTTTTTGAGCCAAGACTTTTCAGTTTTATAGTTGTAAATATATGCCCATCTTTATAATTGCATCTATACTTTACTATATATTACGCAAGGAAACTGAAAAAATAAATAAAAAAAACCGCATCGAAATCGGTCTATCCGTTTGAGAGCTACGATGTCACAGACAGACAGACATCGACGTCAAACTTATAACACCTCTCTTTTTGCCTCGGGGGTTAAAAACAGTGTCCTAAAGTTAGTACCCATAATAGTGAAGTCTGTGGTAGAAGAGTACTAAATGATTTTCGATAACGATCGCGACTTCGTAGATCAGTACAAATATTTAATTTAATCTGTTTCAAAACAATGTAAAGCAACTTGCACTGCGGCTTACAAGTTGACAACATCTGCTATAGAATGTCGCTTAACGTCCACAGTTCTCACTCCAAATACCAAATGTGGGCAGGAATTTTAAACCTAATGAGGCATTTAGATTATGCAATATCTATTCTGATTGTGTTGAGATAATTAATATTTTTGCATAAATATGCAATTAAGCAGTTCGTTGTAAATTATTCTATTGCTTGTTCTAGCTTTAAATATATGTAATAAAACATGCTCGTATTTAAATATTATATTGCGGATGTTTATTTATTTCGTATGAATAATTTGAGGAAAGTATTTCTATAATCGAACTGTTATTATAAATGCGAAAGTTTGTATATGAGTGTTTGTTTGTTTGTTTACGCTGATACGGCTAGATGGATTTGGATGACATTAGATACACAGACAGAATATTTAGGTAATAGTCTGTCTGAGTTACATATAGGTACTGTTACGGTCCCAGGAAGGAGGAGAAGGTAAGTAGCTAAAAAACCATAAAACTCTTATAATTATGTCGTACTTAGACCACTGTAGAAGTGAGAATCACTTTGCTCGGGTACGTCTCTATGTAATATTTCTAGCAAAAAAATATTTCATACAAAAAATATTGCCTTTTTTACTTTTAGATAATTTAGCTTTCTTGCTAGGCTTAGTTATTTCATAGTATAACATTATATACAAACAGATCTATGTAATGTATTATATTAGTGTAGATTTAACATATCATATTTTTAAGTGTGGCAGGTTTAATTAAGTCGCAGCGTACCGCTAATAGAAAGCATAGCAAGGGCGTGTTACTAGTATTCAATAAATTAACGTGTACAAGTATGGAACAGGTAAGTAAATCACAACCGGTTTTGCTTAACTAAGGCAAGCTATTTAAACGTCGTTTCTCATTTCATTATATATGCGACCGATATGTATCCACGCACCTTTCTCAGAAATTTGCTATGTATAGTTTATCATTACAATTTATCTTAACCTTTAGATCAGAGTTGGCGCAATGGAGGCCCGAAAGCACCAAACTATCGACGATTAGCTTTACTGAAAGCTTAAATTAAATATTATTTTTTCAATATTCTTACTAATGAAACTACTACGAGTATATGTATACATTATTATATGTGTTTGTATGTTTGTTACTCTCGCTTGAATGAATTTGGATGAAATTTAGTACATACATATATATACTACTGGCGGCTCACCCTTGTTTCGCTCGGGTTCGCCTTTAGGAAAACAAAAACAAACCTATCCCTCGGGAACCGTACATTTTTCCAGGATAAAAAGCCTATGTGTTATTCCAGACTATAATCTATCTCTGTGCCACATTTCATCCAGATCCGTCCAGCCGTTCTGGCGTGAAAGAGTAACAAACATCCATATTCACAAACTTTCACATTTATAATATTAGTATAGAGATATGACCTGGAGTAAAACACGATACTGTTAGTCATCTAGGAGTAAGGCCGCATCTTCTTCTCTCTCTTTCTCTCTCTTCGTCTCTTACGCACGCAACGAACAACAGGCCGAATTCATTTTTAGCTTCAAAAGAGGTTGTTTAATTAAGTTTGTACAATTCTAAGTTCTCCGTGATATATATAAAATATTACTATGACTGAATTGTCTGTAAGTCAGTAAGAATATTAAAATCATAATTTTAAATACATTTTAAATAGAATTACTATGCAAACCACATCTTTAGATTTTAATTTTTAGTTCAATAACTGTAAAATATTCAAAAAAGTTCAAAATTCTAAATTTCTAGTAATACTAGGTCACCTTAATTTTCTTCTATACACATTTAAATTTAAAGTATGAAAGTTTGAGAGCCCCTGGTCTATCACTATCAGCCTTAATCGCGTTAATTAACGCATGTGTTAGTATTACTATCGGATACTATCGGCTTAGGTTAAGTATTTGTCCATTTTATCTGCATCTAATACAGATAGAAATGGCTTACTTTCTTAAAATAAGCCTTTGACCAACTTCAAAATTAAGAAGTTAAATACTTAAAGGTGTATGCGAAATGAATATATCGCACAATATTATCGCAAACAAACTTACATGATATTATGTTATTACTATTGTTAAGTTTATTTAAAAAAAAGATAAATAGTAATTTTAGTCTCGAGTTCTTATATCAGTCCTTCTCGAGACTGAGACTTCCCTTTTTGAACTCGTGAAAGACTTATGAAAAATACCTCAGTGATAAATTGTAGTTATTAGCCGACAATATTTTAAGATATGAATATCTAATAGGTAAATATGTTCGTATCGAAATATATTAGATTTGCTTTGCATCGGCTGGCACCGACTTCGAAATATCTGATTAGGTATCTATTTCTTCTTCGTTATAGGTGCCTGGAAGTCGGTTTTTTTTAAGTTTTTATATAATTTCAAAATGACTTTAGTATAGGCAATTCAATTTTCTTGTTAATAATATATTTTATCTATATTATATGTATAGATTATATCTTAAGATTTTGAGCAATATTGACAGTCAATAGGCCTAGTCATTTTACGAGTATAATGTTATGCACAAACATACATATGTCCCAATTGAGCATTAATATCTGTCACATTCTTCTTAAAAGGTCACTTACACAATAGGATTAAGAGATCAGTTTCGAGTATGCAAATTTATACTATCCATAACACGAGATGTATGACATCGATAAAACACTGCGCTAGATATGGAGTATAGTTCTTAGATCATTCAATTGTTACTTTTCCTTGTTCAACTTCAAATTTTAGGTTAGAGTTTCCAGATTTATGTAATACTAGCATTACCCGCGGCTCCGCCCGCGTTCAAATGACCAAAAGTAAACCAACGCGGTAAAAAGTATCCTATATGTTGACCCGGATAACCAGCTATCATCATACCAAATTTCATCAAAATCTCTCTAGTGGTTTTTCCGTGATGCGGTCACAGACAGACAGACAGACAAAAATTCTAAAATCTATAGTTTCGGTCTCTGTATCGATAATTTCAATAAGATTTTCCAAAAAATATTTAATGTACAGATTTGGCTTATTTACAATTTTATTATATCTATAGATGTATTTATATATATGTATTCCAAATAATATGTTTTATTTAAAAACAAGTAATATGTACAATATTTTAATTTTTAATCAGCATAATTTTAAAGCTAATCAACAAATAATAAAACAGCAAACAAAAAGACTAATAGTATCCCGTTGCTTCAAATATTTTATAATAAGAGCTGCATTCAATCTGAAATGCCTCAACAATGATTCCAGATTTATGCTAAATTCTTTTGAAGTAAAAAGGCTTAATTAAGAGAGATAATGAGGGTAAGGAGTAGGAGCAAAGCAAATAGCCTCAATTATGGAAGAAGCGAATGGAAAAAATAAATATTTGCACAGACTATTAATTTATTTTCTTTTAAAAATATTTGAAATGAGAAAATTGTTAGAGATTTTGCTTTCGTAATATGATCATAGCTAAACTAAAAGTTTGTGTGTGAACGTTGTATGGAAAAGTACCTAAGTTGTTTTCGTATTTGTTCTCAAGAATATTTTATAATTTGGTAACGGTTCTTTATAATATTTTTTGCACACATTTTTTATAGTGTAAAGCTAAAAGAAGTTATTATGTTTAAATATTTTGATTACGAACCACTGAACAATTAACGACACTTTAATTTTTATAAAGAATAGATGAACAGAAATAATTTTTTTTTATGTTATTAGTAAACCGGATATGGATACAACAAATAGAAAAATCTAGTAGATAGGTAGCTAGTTCATATATTTACAAGGCATGTATAATATGTACAAAACTTTCAGTCAAAATAGAAATGGGAGCAATATGTATCATAAGGTTTTTGTTTCATTCATCTGAAATGAAGGTCTAGTTATATTATAGAAGATTTATATTAAGACAATATTATGTACCTATTTGATGCCATCTTCATAAAGTATCAAAATATAAACTTAGGAAGCCAATAACAAATAATATTTGTCGCTTTAAATTATATTATGTTGGTACAACACATAGCGCCCTTTAGTTCAATGGTAATTTTTCTTGTAGCTTACAAGACTCGTATTATGGATACCAGATAGTTGATACACCACACACATATAACTTTAAATACATATATGCCCCCAGCGGGACTCGAACCCGCAACCACTTGCACATAAAGTAGGGTCACTACATACTGAGCGTGACGTGAAACGTGACGTCAACTTAAAGTACTCGTATAGTAAATTATATTATTTCCTTTTATTGCAGGGGCAGTCAGCAACACTGGAAAGCATAAGAATATCGCTGTCGGCAAAGTTTCCGTCGATGCAGACACCCTCGCAAGAAGTCGTGTACGACACGCTAGCACAACTTATGCAAGAGCGAAAAATCTACCAAACGTCGCGAGGATTTTTTATTGTAACACCTGAGTGAGTTATAACTTTCTTACTTTAAGTACGTAAATTTGTATCGGTTGTATCAACATACAATTCAGATAATTTTCATAATAAAATATAGCGTTTAAGGCATAGAGAGAAATCTTTGTGAACAACTTTCTTCATTTACTGAGTTAAATTCAAGGCAAAATATTTTACATTTAAATGCTGAGTACAACATATTTTATATATTATCAAGTTTTTTTAGGAGTTATAATTTTAATTTATAGCATTATATAAATGAGATATAAAAATTATGAATATACACTAATATTATAAAGAAGTAGTAACCGATGTAGTAGTAAACTAGGAAGAATCTCGGAACCTACTCATTTTATTTATGATATATATATATATATATATATATATATATATATATATATATATATGTGAAATACACATAAAAATACACATACACATGTGAAAATAAAAAAAATATGGTTACACACAGAGCCACAGAATATGAACATGTAATATTTCTTGACCTTAATGGAATCTTTAGGTATGCTACGCGCAGGCACTTGTAAAGAAATTATGGCTACATGTTATTCATGTGTAAAATTGTGTTTATTTTAAACATACATAATATAATAAAAATGTTACTGATCGCTGTCTGTTCATGGAAGGTATTTGAAAAAAATGTTATTGGCTGTTTTTATTAACGCAACAATGATTAATACTTTCTTAGATTTACGCGAATATGTTTTGACATTTGAAATAAAACTATCTTTTCGGATTTTATTGCGGATTTATTTTGATTTTTGGTTCCCGACGTTTCGAATGCTTTACAGCAATCATGGTCACGGGAGAGACTCAGGTTATAGAATCAACAAATATTATAAGGTACTTTGGTGCCATTTTTGAATTTTTGAAATCATTTTTTGTAAAATTGTGAGTAGGTAGGCACTGTCTGTAACTAGTATATAATCGTTATCGTTATATCCTTTGAGACGTCTAAAACCTTAGGTGCGGTTTTCGCTAACATTGAGTATGTGTTTTTTTCAACCGGTTTATAAATAAAAAAAATATGTCAATTTAAAGAATCGCCGGTGAGTCGCTAGTAATTATAATAAAATTATAATAAATATTTTAAAGTATCATTATCATTCACAAGGTCTTTTATTTACAACATACTAAGAGTTACTTTCTGTTTAAGTTCACAAATATCGTTATAAGTTGTGAAATAACACTTATTTGTGTCAAAATATTTCATCAATAATATTAATTACTTAATGGTTTTCATGCACTAACTGTTAAAGGGCCACATCGCAGTACAGCGTGTATGATTGCTTTGGGCACGCGTCTGATATTTTGATTGATGTAATTATAAAAAATAACTTAATTGATTGATTTAATCTTAATTCTGAAATATAATTAATTATAACTAATTATAAAAATTGATGATTTTTTTACGAAGATAGTGTTTTGGAGTTTTTAATCTTGTCATAGTAACCTGGCAACCTGTTAACACAAATATACGGTCATTGATACTGTACATACAAATATCACATCCCATATTAAGAAATTGAAATGCCTTTCTTCAGCTTATTTTATTTAGTTAGCCTAGTTACTAAACGATGGCGGTCCTAGTGTGCTTATTTTATTAAAATATATGCAACACAAAAGAAATTTTGTTAATTTATACCCATTTGCTATACAAAAAGTCGGTACTTTTTTGAAGTTAGTTTTTTAAAATGTATATTTTGTACATAAATTAAAATGTGAAGTTGCTTGAAATTTTCGAACTAATTTTTATTTCTTCTTGATAAGGCCCCACCAATATCCACCAAATCCAGCAAAAAATCTCATATTTATTAATAATGGATTCACTGACAAAACTAAAACTCTTGGAAAGTTAAATGAAATCTATTTTCGTCAGAATTGTAAAAAAACGTCGATCAGTCACCATATAAAGAAAAACCCCAAATATAAAATTCAACTCAAGCCTTAGTTAACAAATACCGCTGTTCTTATTCTGAGAATATAGTTTGTGTGTGTGACGTACATTTTTATTATATAGTGAGTTCGAATGCGATGTATAATTTCACACCACACTTTGATTTGATGTAACTCTTGATAAGCCTTGTCGGCGTTTTACATGATTCTTGTAAATATTTCTTTGAATGTAAAGGGAATTGCTTATTCCTCGTTATCGTTTATCGTAGATATTCAAATTATACGAATATTCTAAGTAGATAGAGCTTTTGGACCTTTTATAACTTTAAGTCACCTTTGCTTCGCTTAAGCTCTAAAACAGTTTAGAACCGATTACGGATTTCGAATTTCCGTGTGAGCCATATTATGTACAGATATTTATTATATAATTTCCCCTGCCGTGTTCAAAAGAATAACATTGATCTGTTACCATTCGAAAAATTAAAAAAAAAACAATCTAATATTATATTGCGTTTATAATATTTATACGATTACCTTTTAAATCTATATATGGGCACGAAATAGTATAAAGTCTACAAATTCGAATAAAACAAATAACATTTCAAAAGCTTCTTAAGTGTTTTCATATATGGTTTGAAAACAATATTTTCTCAAGAAACGCTGCTGTAAATAACGATGACTCATCACGCCGTATAAAGATTTACTTTGTACAAATCTGAATGCACACTGAATACAAATTGATTGCCAATTTGACATTATTACCTCTTAAAAAACTTAGACATTATTATCGTTTCTGTTACACTAACAATGCAGAGCAATAATGTACAGAATTCTTTAATAGGATATTAAATGGACTAAAATATTATAAGTAATATTTAAACCTAATTAAGACTAAGGGCTCACCCTCGCTTCGCTCGGGTTCGTCTCTAGAAAAGTACAAACACATCTATCCCCCGGGAACCGTTCATTTTTCCGGGATAAAAAGTAACCCATTGATTGACCGGCAATATAAGGTATCAGCATGCCAAATTTTACTAAATTAGGTGCATAAGTTGTTGTGTACTAAGCTGTATAAGTTACCATAGTTTTTTAACTATCCCATCATGCAAAATTCCATTTAAATCGGTCTAACGGTTTCGAAGATTAGCCCCTACAAACAGACAAACAGACAAATAAACAAAAAATTTGAAAAAAAAATGGATTTGTACTAATTCTCTCCTTACATCCCCCTGACTCGGTTTTTAGTAATTTTTTTTTCTATGTACAGACATTCGACCTCTACAGTTTTATTATATGTATAGATTTGTACTATAATATATATGTACATTGTGCATACCCTAATATAAAAGCCTACTTAATATAAAATACACAGATTTCATCAAATATATATCATTTTAAATGAAATATTAACTTAACTGAGTGGTTTTGATCTAAATATAGATGGTATCAAGTCACTTTACACTTTGAATAAGGCAAGTGCTAGCTATTAAATGGTACGATATCAAGATCTTATGATAATCGTCAACATCGTTGTTAACACGACGGACTCGCGTTAATTGGCCAGTGGGCGTTCATGCAAATGTGAATGCGATACATAAACTGTAATTGTTATTTTATTGTATAACGTAATTAGTAAATTTTCATGAAAATCAGTTATTTTAATATATGAAAACCTTTGATGTTAGCTCCTTAATCCATACTATCTCATACCTTAATATCATAAATATGAAAGTGTGTTTATTTGTTTGTTTGTTTGCCCTTTTTTCACGTCCAAGCGAAGGTGAGTCGCTAGTAATATATAAATTCGTATCCATAATATCGAAAGCTATGTAAATATATATATGTTTTGGAAAATGCCGTAATTAAACGGATGTATGAACAGATCTTAAGGTAATTTTATGTCAAAAAAAGAATCCGACGAATTGAGAACCCCCTCCTTTTTGGAAGTCGGTTAAAGAGTTCTAGAGCGATCTTGTCTAAGAATTTAATGCTGAGCAATCAATCCACTGCAATTTGTAAGGCTCTATAAGGGGTAATGTGTAAAATATATTGAACTGCCTCGGTGGTGTAGTGGCTAGCATGTACGGCTGCACACCCGGAGGTCCTGGGTTCGAGTCCCGGGTCGGGCCAAGTTTAGTTATTGAGTCTTCCTGTATAGTAAGTTTCAGTAACAGCCCGGAGTTGGGAAGTTGGCGGTGTTCCACCCCCGTGCCTCGGAGAGCACGTAAAGCCGTCGGTCCTGCACCTCAACTCTCACCGGTCGTGTCGAGCAGTCGTCCCACTGGAGTATGAGAGTGATAGGAATAGAGAGTGCACTTGTGTCTGCGCGTACACTTGAGCACTATAATATCTCCTGCGCAGTTGGCTAATCTCATTGAGATTGGCCGCCGTGGCCGGAATCGGCTAGGAGAACATCATCAATGTGTAAAAGCTGTTATATTTTATTCTAATGAAGATATCACTCGTGAAGTAGACTTTTTTGTATCATGGCAAGATTTGTTAATCGTTAATACTTTTTTTGTTCTTTTCCCTTCTATATAAGCTGTATGAAATATGACATGCGAAATAGATTTATCAAAGAGTATGGTCGAATCAATTCATAACTATTATTTCGTTACATTATTTATACTCTGTTCATATATTGTTAGTGAAGATTGTACAGATAAGACCAGGTTTGCAAAGCTTGGTCAATGTGGCTTTTCTAAGAATTACAGTGTGTTTAAGACATCAGTTTCGTAATAAGAAATGATAAATCTTTACGTATTATCGATTTAATTTTATCTCATAAGTTATGTAAGTTGTATGATTAAAACATGAACGTTGTACTATAAATTACACATTGAAGTAATGACACCTAAGATATTTTAATTCGAATAAATAAATCAATCCTTCGATTGCACATAGGTATATCTGTTAGTGTATATATTATATTAAAAATATTTGGGTATAGTATATTATACTAAAAATATTTGGGTATAAAAACAAGACATTACGACGGTGTGTATACTAAAATTTAAAGAGATAAACTAATAAAAACGTCAAGTATACCACTTGACAGTTGATGTTAAACAAAAACGGTACTCTAAGAATAGCATAACGATCAAGTTAGCCGTTAGGATGAATAATAAATACGTGTAAATAAGAAATTTATTACTTTGTAGTAAGTCTTAAACTCAGTCAGGCCACTGTAGAGGTCATAAGTATGCCGTGAACTTGGAAGCGCAAAAAAAATGTCTACCGGTGCAGTAAAATGTTTAAGCGATATTTTTACGGTCTAGCTAATGCCATCTTATCATTATAACTGCGTCGGTGGCGAAGTGGTTTGCATGTACGGCCGTAGATGCGGAGGTCCTGTGTTCGAGTCTCGGGCCGGTTTAAATTCAGTTATTGAGTATTTCTTACAAGAAATTCTTAGTAACAGCCCGGAGTTGGGAAGTTGGCGGTGTTTCACCCCCGTGCCTCGGAGAGCACGTAAAGCCGTCGGTCCTGTGCCTTAACTCTCACCGGTGATGTCGAGTATTCGTCCCACGTGAGTATGAGAGTGACAGGAATAGAGAGTGCACTTGTGTTTGTGCGAACTCTTGTGCACTATAATATCTCCTGCGCACACGGCTATTATCTCAACGAGATGGGCCGCCGTGGCTCAAATCGGTCGGAGGAGAATTACAATATGAATTTCATTTTTTTATAAAAATGCCGTAAATAAAAAAAAACAAATATGTTTTTTTTTAATTTATTATATATTTACAAATATATATTTTTTAGTATTTTTAAATTTCATTATTAGTAGTATAGCTACCTTAATTCATAGTTTTAGGATTAAAATCATCATAACAATTATTCTATAAAAGCTTATCTATAAAATGTACAGCGTTTTACAAGTAGAATGAAATTTCTAATATTAAATATGAATAAAAATATTGTTTTATTTGAAATATATGGTTTTTCTCTTTAATTCGACAGACGTCGCCGATCTCGGTCGCGATCGTCTTCTCGACACCACTCTACCGAAGATGAATGCAGCTCGCCCCGCACCATCCTCATGTCAGATCAAGAAGCACTTCACCAACTCTATGGCGAGATAACCACTGTAAGAGATGGCGCCATCACGCATCAATGTGTGCAGACCAACTTAGCCGATGTAATTTGTGGAGGTAAGTGATAACATCTCATTGAAAATGCGACTATCCAATATTTTTAAGTCCTACTTATTATTATTATATGTATTAATGTTACATTTTAAAGTAATTAAAAACAAGAAATATAAAAAAAATATTATTACTAAAAAGCTTTTTTTCTTCGTACTACTTTAAATAACTCTTCTTGAAACTCAACATTCGGGTCAAAATATATACCTAAGAAATATATTAAGGTAGGTCAAGACTTAACGACTACTAAGTCCGTGAAATTTCGCCTGGCAGATTCACAAATCCGCAAATCTCATAACTGCAATAAATAATTCTCTGAAAAGCTTTCACTGCTCTAGTAGATAAGGGCTAAAATTCTGTAAGCCCGCTGAAACAACAGAATGTAGGACGGCCTGCAGTGCCCTGATTCACTGTCGCAACGCTTTTTGGGCTTCCACAATTTGCATTCAATACTTAAATTTATACTGCGAGGATATTTTAGATTGATTACTGAATTACCTATATAACTAGAACTAACAAAATGTAAAAAAAGTTTATTCAAAAATAAATTTTGTATTTTAAATTGTTCATTGAACATATTATAAATCTATAAAATCTCTTTTATCTATAAAATCTTAAAATCTCTCGTCGCACTGAGTATTTTTTTTTGTTTTTTTTTTTTGGTTTATCGCAATCTCCAATCAATCCAAAATCTCGAAAGTCTACGATTTAGGAACATTTTGCGAAAATAGCTACCTATCGTCATGATGATATTGGTGAATTATTTATTAATACGTCAATATGTAGAGTATCTATGGACTCTACTATTACCTAGTTAGTTGCCTAATATTTTGTGATAGTTGTATGTCTCCAACATTTTTTGGAACTACAAAGTGTTTCTACCGGCTATGATCATCCCATGTAGATTGATGCACCAAACAAGCCAGAGCCTGGGAACAAACAAAGATCGCGGTAACATCGGCAATATTAAACGATAAACATTACTTTGAAACGGCGCAGATATGCCTCTGATGTCCGATTAAGCAAGTCCTCATCATTGCATCAAGCAATTGTAGCCACAACGTCTTTGAACTTGAAGAAGATAATCGTATGCACGTATTTCTCCACTTTATAACTAGTTGCCAATTAAGGCATGTGGATCAGTTTATACCCGTTACTCCATCCTTCTACGGAGGACGGCACTGACATTGTATCTTTTTAAGCTTATCAGTAAGTAAGATAAAATTAGATTTTGCAATCCCATTACTGTTGCAATAAGCTTACGTATTTATTTGAATAATTGGATAGATATAATATGGTTCTTAGAGCTTATTTTTATTTCTCAAAGGAGTTCATTGTAATAAATTAAAGGGAGGTCACTCGATCCTATCTTGGTTTTGCATTGCTAGAAAGTTTTTAGTATTAAATGGCAGCTTGTTTTGTTACAAGAAATTGTGTTATACTTCGCAAAAACTATTAAAAAAGTAGGTAAACGTAAATGAAACTATAGGTATAAAGAAATATCTTGAAGAGAATTATGAGATAATCCTTACAGGATGCGTCATGAGGTTCTATTGTGGACGTATGTATATATGTATGTATATATGCGTAATATATCGCTAGTAAATGCTACGGGCATTCAAGTCACCTTATCTGCCAAACGAAGTATCAAACCCTATGTTTTTGCACCACGCGCCTTAACGCATCTATCAAGTCAGACATGTTATCTCAGAACCTAGCATTAATCTTTATAGCTCTTATTACGACCGTTTAAAGGCGATAATTGTATGTTACATGCATTTATACGCAGTAAAAGATTGATTAGAGCCGTTTCCTGTGCTTTGCGGATTGGCTTTCCACTGATCTCTTTACTTACATACTGGTTTTAAACGACAAATTTACTTTGCATTTGTGTACATCCTTATTGCTACTGTAGGAAAGTCTATTTTGTCTTAAAAAGAAATTGAGGGTGGCTTGTGTAAGATGTGTGTGGCCTTGGTAGGTTAATGCAACTATTAGATATGGACAAGTAAATACGATGAATTATTATAGTATTTAGATTTAAGAGACAGTATAATGTATACAATAAAGTACAGGAAATGTATTTCATTCTAGCGACCGGGTTGGGTTTAAGTTTTTATATTTTACTAGCGACTCACCCTGGCTTCGCCCTTGTTCGTCCCAAGTTACGTTTTAACGTTTAGCTCAGAGATGAGATATTTCCCCGCAGTAAAAAGTATCCTAATATGTTGACTCGGATAGCAAGCTATTATCATACCAAATTTCATCAAAATCTGTCCAGTGGTTTTTTCGTGATGCGATCATAGACAGACAGTTTCGGCCTCTGTATCGATTTCAATAAGATTATCCAAAAAAAATTTAATGTACACATTCGGCTTAGTTAGAATTTTTTTAAGTATAGATTGATTGTAGGTATACGTAATACGATTAAAAAAATAAATGTGTTTTAATAAATTGTATTTCAAAAATCATTGTATCGGCTTTAACCTACAGCTTAAAAAAAACCTAAAAAAATACGCTTTTGACCAAATATATTTACTTAACGTATGGGACAAGTCAACACGAATCAAATGAGCCCAAACTAGCCATAGAAGTCAACTCGATGGTATGAAATTAGTGTATTATAACTAGAAATTCTCACATATCTAATCATTTCATAATATTAACTTTCAATTAAAAAAGTCTAAACCCGACTTCCAAGATACATATTTCATTACTGACTTAGTTATTTAAAAAAAACTAACAAAGCGTTAAAAAGAAGAAAATAAATATCAATAAACTAGCGACTCACCCTCGCTCCGCTCGGGTTCGTCCCTGGGGTGGGGTCTGGGGGGACCACCCTTATCCTCATCACTTAGGGGTATGAAAAATAGATGTTGGCCGATTCTCATAGATACCGGATAAGCACAAAAAATTTCATCAAAATCGGTCAAGCTGTTTCGGAGGAGTATGGCAACGAAAACTGTGACACGAGAATTTTATATATTAGATTGAAAAAAAATAATACTTACTGTACTAAAAACCAATAGGTACTGTTGTCCGTTTTTCTTAAAAACATGACATCGTATAAATAAAAATTTTATATATTAGATTGAAAAAAAATATTACTTACTGTACTAAAAACCAATAGGTACTGTTGTCCGTTTTTCTTAAAAACATGACATCGTATAAATAAAAAGTTTATGCCTATCAATCATTTTCGGTCAACAATCATTGCTAATCGGGCAATATAACAGTAAATAATCGGATTTATTTTATTGCTGCGGTTCCGTTGTACATATATTTCACAATACCGCTAAGTTTCTTAAACAAATTGGCGGAGTCACGAACTTGTGTGACCGCGGCGACCTTTGCTTCTGATGCGGATATAGAACAATGTCACTAACAAATATATAGCTCACTGTCGACCTAATCTAGATTTGAGTTTATAGCGGACTAGTAAATTGTCCTTACCTACTTAGCTTATACTTTATCCGGCGTGTAGAAATATTTCCACTCCCACACCATGTCCCACTGCTGGGGGTGGGCCTCCCATTAAAGTGAGGGGAACGCTCCACCACGCTAACAAAGCGCAGGTGGGTGGACTTCATGCTTTGTTTAAGAAATAGTTAAGTTTTGTCAGATATGCCTGTTTCCTCACGATGACTCCCCTGCACTTTTTAACAAGTGGTATTCATGCTTCGATTTTATACATGAAATTGTCAGAAGTGCGAGACCTGGGCTCGAACCTGCATCACTTGTCTCATCACTAACTGCTGCTATGCAATAATCAAGTTAATTCGTTGCAGTGTGAACAAACATATTCTCGTATTTATATTGCCAATTGATAAGGTTTTTAAAAACAAAGGGCAGTTCGTCTGACATTTCGAAGCTTAGATAAAGTAATCAGACACGATCTGACTTAAATTGAAGGACTTTGGCTTGCGATCAGTTTTCCCATTATATGGTAGAAAACCCACGTATATTGCGTTGTACATACATAAAAAAATTATGAAGTAGGTAATTGATTTCCCTTTTATATTCATCTAATGGTTATTTAATATATTTAAGTTAATTATTATGTCAGTGGTAAAATCCTTTTAATGATAAAATTATTTTAAAAAATGCTTATTAGTGATTTTTTAAAATGTCTTTCTAATGTCAAATTATTCGTTATTATTAGTAAAATTATTAGTTGACGACACATTTGGCTCAGTTTGCAGCGATCCTCCTTGCTGTGCCAGTGGTCGCGGGTTCGAGTCCCGCTGGGGGCATTCATTTGCGTGATGAACACAAATGTTTGTACTCTAGTCATGGGTGTTTATATTTATAATATGTATGTATTTAAAGTTATATATGTGTACTGTATCAACTATCTGGTATCCATGACCCAGGCCTCGTAGCTTACCATGGAACTAGATGGTGTTGTGTGTTCATGTCCCAACATATTTATTTATTATTATTTATTCTACGGGGGAAAAAGGAAGAAAGAGTTAATACGCTTTTTTTAAGTGAATATCAATTTTATATATTTATATAAATACTTAGGTATTCTATGTCAAAAACTCTACTAACGGTGCCTAGGCAAAGATAAAAAACTAAAAACTACAAATTAATTTTAAAAAACATTTACATAAACGTTTATTTTTCCGGGATGGACTAGTTTCATAAGTTAGAAAGCTTTACTGCTTTTTTTTTATTATTGTAAAATTTTCTAATAATTCTTTTCCTCCATTAACGGAAGATAATGATAAATATATTGATTACTTCCTACCATATTTGTTTATTAAAAAGTAACGACACTTGGAAATTATTCTGCAACAATTAATATGCTATAGGTTTCCCTTCTGATTGATTCAATATAGCGAGCGAAAATCGCCTTCGAATGAGCACCAGTCTAATGATATGTCATTACTGTCAAAGTAAAGACACAGTGACAGCTATATGAAAGTGAAGCGTCTTTCCTGACATTAGTAGGTACTTTCCATGTGAACGAGAAAATGCGTATGCTTAATCACGAGGTATATATATGGCAAGGTCTAGGCCGTGGGATTTAGTGTTTTGTTATGTGATCATTACAGTAATGAAATTGATTTGACCTTTCGATGCAATGGTCAGGGAACTTGCGCCTGCGCATGATTTTAGGTGTGGCCGTTAATTGTATATTGTTATTTGCTTCTTATTATGAATACATTGTGTTGATTATCGAATTTGATAAAAATAAAGTTCTTAAGTCTTATACACATATATCTAGAATAATTGCACTAAGATTGTATCTAATATCTATTAATAATCATTTTTTATATTCTCATATTATTTAATAGGTTTTAATTTTCACACTTTCATATATATTTATTATACTTCTATCTTTGTTTACCTATAAATATAACAGAAAACCATTCTTCTAATTGTCATAGTTTATCTACACTAGGTGCATGCAAAATAACAGATAATAGCCATTGATAAGTGTGTCACTTTGAGCGTAAGCACTAGAAAGCAAGTGTATACTTAATTTCGTTGAGAGCCTTTCACAACCCAGATCCTATTAAAGAACATCAATTCATTGGCAATTGTATTTAGTTAATGAGAAAATCGATGCGTTTCTACTTAAACGACCTTTTCATTAATATTCTTACAACGTTTCTGAGTGATTCGTCTGAGTAATGAGTTAAATAAACGTCTGTAAAAGCATTAATAGATGTAAAAACAAACATTTTATGTAGGCAGATAAACCAAAAGAAAGCATGCTTGAAACAGGTAACTGGATAAATTCCTAATAGGGATATTAAAAAAAAACTATTTTGTTTATTTATTACTAGCGGCGAACCCTCGCTTCGCTCGGGTTAAAATTATCAAAATATCCCACGGGAACTATACATGTCTCCGGGATAAAAAGTAAACTATGTGATAAACGTGATGAGCTATATTATTGTAACGTATATACATACATCTATAAATCCAGACATCTATACATCCTCACAAACTTTCGCATTTATAATATTAGTATTATTATAAGTATAGAACTAGTACTTCTGTAAAACAATTATTGAACAAATTTGAACTAAGTGGTGAAATGTTTATGACGGGATACATTTGTGAACGACAAAAAGCACTAAAAAGCTTAGCGGTTTTTCACGGGAGGCGCAATAAAAGATGCAGTAAAAATGATCTTAGACATAATTTTCTAAAGTGTTTACACCAATGCGGTGAACCACAGCTTCTTCTCAGTGAATATTAGTGGCCTTACAATGTTATCAATAATGAGTAAATATTTTATTTTGCTAAGTACCTATAACTGGTAGCTTATCTTTCAAGAAATAAAAACGAAGCAAGAAATATCGCTTAGTTTTTGGAGACTCTTCAGTTCTATCTTCTATATTGTTCGGTAATATATATCTCCAGTCCGTGCTAATTGTTTTTTGGTGCGCTGGAAAAAAAATCAAGGGGTGTATAAAGTTCATTAAGTCAAAGATTTTGTGAGATTCTCATTCTTTAACATTGCCAGCGAAACATATAATGCTTCCGGTGATACGCAAACAGAACCAACTGGGCTACTTGTGTGTCTGCGTGTATAGATACTTCGATACTTTTTTTTTCATTTCACCGAGGAAAAGCCTTTAGGGCTTCTGCCATTCATCATTAGGCATGGGACTGCTAGACTCGTACTTACTATAACCAACTTTATCGTCGCGATGGTGGATGCGTAGACTACACACGCACTTCAATGCCCCCGCAAAAATACTTTGAGTTTGATTCCTAACTTTCTCTATGCAAAAAAATACGGTAACATGTTACTTTGCTGTGTAGGTGTGAAAGAAAGTTAATGAAACAAATACGTTTTACATTATTAATACTGATAAGGATTATTAAAGCCCCGATGATGATTTCAAAGTAATAACTCTTGGCAATTTTAATAATAATTAATTTCTCATGTTCTATACATTTGTGATTTATCTTCTTTGTTTCCATGATCAAGAATACATTTAAATTATTTTATATAACGTTATGATTGATTATTCTAATAATTTGATTCAATAAATAGTAATATTATTAATTTTGACTTTTTTGTTGATAAGTTATGGCCCCTTTCGGGTATAGGCCTCCTCTAAGTGCCTACACTTTTTCCTATCTCTAGCCAATTTCATCTAGTCTGTGCCTATTATTTTAGTGATCTCATCGATGCAGCATTCTTTTGGTCTGCCTCTTGCTCTTTTTCCACCTCTTGGACCCGCCCACTTAGTTGCCTGTTTGGTCCATCTTAGTGACTAATTACTATTAAATCTATATAAATATAAAACAAAGTCTGGTTGGTTACAACACTTATAACTTGAGAAATGCTGGACCGATTTTTATGATCTCTGTTTTGTTGGATATACATTTACCCCGATTAGCAGAATAACTATTAAAACATCGAAAAAATTCATGAAAAAAAGAAACTATTTCATACTAAGCTTCAAAAAGTGCTTAGAAATGAACCTGAACGAAGCGAGGGTGAGACGCCAGTAATAAATGAAGTCAATAATAAAACATTAGTACCTAGGTGATTATTAAATTAGATGCTTAGTACACTACAATCAACTTTAAGCTCCCTCACCCATTCGTCTGTCAAGCACGAACAAAGTACTATATTTAGTAATTTAGCACAGTTTAAAATGAAAACAAGTCTGTAATTTGAGTAAGTAATGATTATATTCATGCCTTAAGGTATTATTATGTAATAAGACTGACAATCTGTTGATAAGGATTTTATTTCATACTAGCGGTTCACCCTCGCTTCGCTCGGCTTCGTCGCTAGGTAGGTTTTAAATAGTTATAAATAGTTATTAGCTAGCGTTAGCCATATAAATTTTAATATTTATTTCGTTAATTTTTCATTTTTTCTCTTTATTAAAACTTTCCGTGGACCTTAAGGAACATACGAAAATAAAAATTAGCCGAATTGGTCCAGCCATTCTTGAGTTATGCGCTTGCCAACATTCATTTTTATTTATATAGATTCACGTTCAAGACAATATGTATAAGATGGACTAAAATAAAAAGAAGACAATAGACAAACAAAAAAATTCTATGCATATAAAAGCAAAAGGTTGTTCACTCACTGATTAAACGCGAATTCTGGAAAACTTGACCTATGAAACTGCAGTTTGGTAGGTAAGTAGTTTATGGGTAGAAGATGTCAACCAAGCATTTTGCGTCAGCACTGAAATAAGTGTGTGTTAAGACTATCATAAGTTTATATAAAAATCTTATTACGATTTTGTTGCTAAATTTTTCGGGCACAACAAATAAATTTATTCGGGCTAAACAAAAAACGGGCAGAGGCCGGGCGTAAGCCCCGGGCGTCGCTAGTATTATGTACAAATCTCTATTATTTATTTTCCAATAACGCTAAAATTTAACTTTTGCGACCTTTAAATTTATATCTTTAGACCACGTGGCTCGATGTTTTTGTTACCTATACATGAAATATAGTACCTAACGTACCTAAACTCTTAGATATATAATAATTGTCCTATCTAAACTTCTCACTTAAAATTCAGTCATTTATCGTGACATAAAGTTTACAATAACAAAACCTAATCGTAAATAAACCGGAATCACTTTGTGTAATTTAATGAGATCAATTCATACGATTTATCGTGAAGTTACCTAAGAACTATTAAAGTGGGAACCAATAAAGTTACAAATAATATTGTTTACAGCGTTGAGTGCTATTATAATAAATTATAGTAATATTTTATTACAACCTGTGATCTAGAATAATTAAACGACTTGTACATTGGTGATATCAATTTGTTACTAAAACCGTAGAAGTATTTGGATCATTCTATTATATCATAAATCATAACATATACATCCTACATAGTTTATCGAGGTCCCATCCTGTCAAACAATATCGGGCCACCAAAAGTTCAGTATTTTGGCTAGGTGATTCGAAATTAAATCGCTATACAACGCACGGCGTCCTTAATTGATAGGTACTTCCATACAGCACTTGATTTAATTGCCACACATGTTCAGGAGTATGTTTTTAAACAATAATAACTATAATTATGATTTATTAATTAGCACTACTTAATTTGGTACAGGTGATCTATTAAAACGGATGAGAGTAGCCTTATACTATGTGAATGCGAACTTATGACAGATAACTTTTTTATTTTTGTACGAGTATATTTAGGTATTTCTAATCACAAACTAAGTTCATTTAATTTTTCTAAAAAAAAATTTTTTTGTAATTTAATAAAATAATTTTCTTTTAACTTAAAAAGTGTAGTGAGTGTTATGTAAATTGCAGCTTTTACTTCTACATTTAAATTAAAGAACTTTGTTTTATCAGATTGCTTAATCTACTGGTAGTAGGTAAACCTGAGCAGCAAGTCCAAGTTAATAAATAGCTAGCGGCAGTACTAAAATCTAGACTATATCGGAATAATCCAGGCTAATAGTATTCTAGGGTTTGGTGCATGATTGCGTAATTACATGCAAGGGTAGCGGTGGTATGTGTGAAAGGGGCTTTATAAGAGTCATAGACTTAAATATGATAAGTTAGTTCTTACTTAAAGTGCCTTAGCTAAAGTTAATTTTGGTTTTTGTTTTATTTTAACATCAGAAGTAGCAAAAAAATATTTAAAACAAAATTGTGCATAAGTTTTTAGCGAAAACTTTCGGTAGTAGGAAGCTATAAGCCATCTTAAGTCCCATAGTGTTTACCTACTATAATTTTACATATTAGGCAGACAATAGCAATTTCCACACTCACAAAATTTTCGTAATTCTTTTCGGTCGTATATCAACTACTTTATTATGTGGGTTAATTTGAACATATTGATCGGATTATAGAAAAAATATATGAGAATATAAGTCGTTATAATAACCGCTAGAAAACACCGGTGATGACACCGAATTAATCCAAAACTAGGAAAGCGTAGGAGAAATGAAAGTTATCAGCAAAATACAATATAATTTGTAACGATGACTAAGTGTAATGGATGTGGCACATCAATGTGGCTCGACGAATTTGATACACAATTTTGATTTCTAGGTAAATCGGAATGAAACGATGCAACTCGTTAACGATATATAGGTACATGTAATTGAATTACTCGCACTCGGTATAATGTTTGTAGTAAGTAACATAAATAATGATCAACGTGAGAAGTGCCGTTATAATACTTATATTTATATATTGGAATTGTGAAAATTATTCATTTGAAAATTGAAGTGGTACGATATTTTTTTTAATTCGAGATTTTTTGGCAATTTAACTACTTTTGGAAATAGATTGTATTGATTGAGGTCTACTAAAATGTTTTTCAAAAGTTTTTTTTCAAATAATGAATTTATATTTAATTGAATACCTACGTATATTTAGCCTTTTTAACGTCCCACAGCTGGGTATGGGGCTGGGCCTCTCTACAATACGAGGGGGATCAGGTTAAAGCCCACAATGCTGACCAAGTGCAGGTTGACGGACTTTACATGCTAGGTTTGCGAAAACTTGCTAGGTACTCTCAGACATGCAGGTTGCTTGTTCTCAACATGTTTTCTTTCACCGTAAGACAAGACGAGGTAACCATGTTGAAAATTACTCGCGCAGAGACCCGGGATTTGAACCCACTTCATTTAGTTTCCCAAGCGAGCACGTTATCACTTAGGCTACCAGTGCATACGTAATTTAACAAATCTTTACATACCTACTGCACTAACAGTAAGTAATAAATTTCGTAACTATCTCAGGATAGTAGATAATATACTATATCATCTTAAGAAAACAACAAGTCAAGTCTTCTAGTGAAATGACCAAAATGATTGAGGTTATTATTATAATTAAGTATTCTTTTACAGATTTTTTGTATTCTGGCATTGAATTATCTATGCAAAAAGCACACTTTTTTAATTCAAGTTTTTTTTTTATAAATAGCGCTCTATCAAAAAGTGTAAGAGTATATTCTACACAAAAATATTTTTGTAACAACATTGTGTAAGT
Organism: Brenthis ino; assembly: GCA_921882275.1. Lineage (NCBI taxonomy): Eukaryota > Metazoa > Arthropoda > Insecta > Lepidoptera > Nymphalidae > Brenthis > Brenthis ino. The sequence goes on from OV170227.1 coordinate 26,618,492, forward strand.
TGAATACAATAAAAACAAAATGTAAACCACCACTGTTGTATACTATCTAGTACTAAACGGATAATTGAGTGGATGTCACCTTATAAATATTTTTATTGCATGTTTTTATTAAGTTGCTTTTTAAAAAGAGAGAAATCTTTTCTTTAACAAAAGAAAACTTTTGTCCATGGTTCCGGTCGCGTATTTATAAAGTCACAGATAAATCTGGAATAGAATGGAGTGAAATTTACGAATAATAATAGGTATAAAACCTTCTTTAATAAATAGTCTATTAAATATTAAAGTAGCATGCAGTTATTAAACAAAAAAAGTGTAATAAATATTTTAATAGATTTTATCTTAAGCACATTGCATCTTTAGAAAGCTTTAAAAATGACACTGATAATAATTACCAACACAATTTTACGTACATGATTGCTTTTAATGATAATGTTTAAATTAATATTTATAATGTCTATATGAAATCTTAGTCTAGAAAGTCGAGTTTTTACTTTAAATTTCTATTTTCGGCAACTAACATTCTTCGTTTACCCCAAAAAGGTGGGGTCATGTTTAAAACATTAGCTTATCTGGTTTGGCACCGCACCATTTATAGTAAAGAAACCTGACCTGGAATCGAAGTCAGGACCCAGTGAACTAAACCAGTGACATGGTATCTAATGCGATGTGTAATGTAGGCAGGTATTCTAGATAATCTAGATTTAAGTAATTTAGCACATGATTTGTTTAGATTTAATCACTATTTATAAAATGTATGCAAAATATGTAAAATTTCACTTTAAACGTGTAGTAGGTTTTAAATGTTGAAGAAAATAATTCTTTAGACTTTTATATTGGTAACTCAGTATTAATAATGAGATATTTATAGTTTATGTGGTGTTATCTATAAGTAAGTATATAAGATAAAATGATTTCATATCATGACACTGTTGGGAATGAATATAAACATAAGTCTTTATACATATGTATATACATACATACATACATACATACATACATACATACACACACACACACACACATACATACATATATACATACTTTCGCAAAATCACATAGACACGTGGCGCAACGCCATACCCGGTCATGTAATGTTTAAAAGAAAAAACAAATGTAATTATAACATTAATAATATTTTGAGTTAAATTTTGATTTCTCAATTAACATTCTTTTTTTCAAACCGCATAATAATTTACGATAATTGAAATTTTAGTCACCTTGAAAGTCTGTGGTTTTATACAAAAACAAAAAACGTATTTGCATTTATAATATCTAACCTAATAAATTATACGTCTAAATCGATTTTTTTAAAAGCGATAATATCCTATACAATATATACATTATTTGATGATTAATTATATATTAATCATAATGAAATAAATACTACCTGTGGAACATTATACGAGTATATCACCATACCTAACTGATTTTAGATTCATTATCTATCGCCCAGGCCCAAGTACTGGAGTCTACACCAAGAAGATCAAATTTTACTAGTGTATTTCTATGACGACATAGGTAACCGCCATAAATATTTTTTTTTATATTTAAACTAGCGACTCACCCTCGCTCCGCTTGGGTTTGTCATTAGGTACGTCTCAACGGTTAGTATAGATTTCTCAGAGATGAGATATTTTCCTGCAATAAAAAGTATCCTCTATGTTGATTCGGATAATCAGCCATTATCATACCAAATTTCATCAAAATCTGTCCAGTGGTTTTCTCGTAATGCGTTCCCAGACAGACAGACAAAACAATAAAAACTATAGATTCGGCATCTGTATCGATAATAATGACTATTTCGATAAGATTTTCCAAAAAAGATTTAATATACTGATTGGACTCTGTTTGAGTTTTATTATAAGAGTATGTATAGATTGTTGGGACATTTATTGCTTAAAAAATACGAAGCCAGATCCGCCTATTACTCGTAGTAGTAACATAGAAACTTATACATACAACATAATATGTACGTACATTCAAAAAACGTTTTTTTTTCAGGGCAGTAAAAAAAGGAAGTGCGACAATTAACTTACGACAATCTCAAATATGAAAGTTGTCGTATAAGGAATAAATAATTAATTTCTGTCACATAGATTTTGATGAATATTTTCGATTTTACGAAAGAAAGAAATATTTCAAGTTTAATATTTAATTTGTTATTTGTTGTTGAACACCGGTTTATTTATTTTTTTATTAATAAAATATAAAAAATACTTCAAAGCTTTCATTATTATATTTAACATTATATAATAAAAAAACGACGTCAAAAGAAAAACTATTTTAAGACATTCTATTAATGCATCTACATATCATCCCAATTACATTGCTAGTTCCGTTTCCGATTGATCTCCGTCCTGATTTAAATAATAGTCAAATATCCCAAATTGGGAAATGTCAACTAATTTTATTACCATGTAAATAAAGATGGCAGATCAAAGTGTAGGAAGAGCATAATTCAATTTCCTGCCTACATTATAATACGTTGGGGCTGAGACAACCCAAAAATATCTATAGCGATTCGTCTAAATAACTTTCTCTATAAAAGACTGAAGTTTTTAATTTTCTTTGATATTAATATTATAATTTGACTTAGCTCTAATTTATGTTAAACATATTTTGGAAATCGATAATTTGCCGTATTAATTTAGCATTAATTTTGTTTTTTTTTTAATTTATTGATATTATGGCAATCCATCATTATTACTATTAGGGTACTGCTAGCTTTTCTCATTTATTTATTAAGGACCTAACGTCAGAATGCTATTGCAGAACCAATATAAAACGCAGTTTTTTGACGACACGTTTGGCTCAGTTTGTAGTGACCCTACTTGCTGCGCCAACGGTAGCGGGTTCAAGTCCCGCTGGGTGCATTCATTTGTATGACGAGCACGAATGTTTGTACTCCAGTCGTGGGTGTTTATATTTATAATATCTATGTATGTATCTAAAATTATATATGTGTAGTGTATCGACTATCTGGTATCCATAACAAAGAAACATCCATGGAACTAGATGGTGTTGTGTGTTATTGTCCCAACATATTTATTTACTTTTTAGGTAAGATTTGAGAGTTTCAAAAATTAAACCCATCATAATCTGAACATATAGTTAACCCTAAGAAGGGGTTTTTAGTAAATCAACACTTTGAAGGTTGTATAATGTATGTATATACAATGGAAATAATATTAGGAATTGTCCGTTATTTTATTAACAGTAATTTAATATGTGTTTTTATAATTGAACTTCAATTAATACATGTATCGTAAATAAGTTCGTTACGCGGAAGTCTTTATGACATCCGTAGAGTCGTTTGATTCTAATTTGCCGTGTAGTAGCAGCGTCTAATATTATTTCCTCATTTCCATTTTTTAATAGATTGGCCAATACAAAACAATAACAAAAAAGTGCGTGTGTGTGCAATTCACACATATACGGTTTTATTTTTTATAATATATTTACCAAGTTGAAAAGTTATTTTACATTTTATTAGACAAATATACATTACATATAATTAAGTAATTAATTTTATTATTTTTGACTTCCTGTGTAATGTATTCTATCTCAAATAATTAAATAAGGCATATTAAGTATGTTACAATCATATATATATTTATAGAATATCATATACGGAAAGAATATAATATTATATATTTGTCAGACAATAACAACGGTTACCATGGCAACATGGCAATATCTCATCTATCTATCTATCTATCTATATCTATCTCATCCTTTCGCTGGCTTAATCCATATTTCAATATATTTGTATCTTTTTAGTGTCGCATTTCCGTTTCATCGAGTTTCAAATCACAACGATTCTAAAGAATTTTCACTTCAACAAAAAAATGGACAATTATGATAATTTGGCACATTACATTATTACATATGCAATTTTTTGTGTGTATATTTGTTACTTCTTTACCAGAAACGGCTGGACGGATTTGGATGAGTATCTAGTTAGATTATGAACTGGAGTAACTCAAGACTAGTAGTATATGATACTATATTAAATTCAAAAGTCACCTAGAAAAGCGTGGGTATGTCGATTTTTATGATGGCTAAACGTTAAAATTAGAGCGAATTTCGGAAAGAAAATAAATTATGTTTTTTATTAACACATAATGTAGGTATATATGTATAATGGACCTACCAACCTCGCCCAACAACTAGCTTTATTATTTTAAACCTTATAAGAGGGCTTGGTTATTTTAATTTTCTTCATGTATGTATTTAAGCTTACGGGCTGATTGAATTTATATGCACATATTTCTCAATTTCATAATCATTATAGCTTTATGTAAGGTTTTTATTCATAAATGAGTGCGTTATTTTTAATTGAACGGATACGACCACTTTATAAGTAGGTCAGCAATGCAGCGAAATGCATTTATTTGAAGCGCAAACGCGTGCTGAGCTTATGAGTAGCTTTATTATAAATACTACTAGCGATTCGATTCGTAAAATAATTAAATCTGCAACTCCCATATATTAAACATGTATCATCGCAATAAATAACTAAATTGAAACAAAAATTGAAACTCATATATCGTTAAGAAACACTAACATCACTGTTTCATTAGAAAGTTGACCATTTTCAATTAAAAACTGGAACAAAAGTAAGACTTGGTGTTTCAGTTACATGAAATCTATTGACCATTTATCGTTTAAATCAAATGCTAATCAGATAGATTCACACCACTTATCTTTTCACTACGACAGATCCATTATGTTAGAAAAGCAATGAATATTATATATACATATATAAAGCGATAATGTGTTTCTGTTTGTGCACTTAAGCGGTGTTTTGATTGGAAGCAAAGTAAGAGACGAGAAACGTTCGATATGAACATCTAATTACCCAAAATAATTTGATTTAAAAATAAGTAAAAATAACTTGTTTATCAAATTTTATATATAATTATAAAAATATAACTTTTATAATATTGTCAATACTCGTATATAGGTATGTAAAACTTTGGCACTTTAAGGATAGGCCTTAAGCATAGGCTTATTTACAACTAGCGACTTACCCTCGCTTCACTCGGGTGCGTCCCTAGGTACCTACGTTTGATTTTTTTGAGCGGAAAAGCATAAGTTACTCCTTATAACATCAGCTATCTGCCAGTGAAAGTCCCATCAAAATCTGTCCAACCGTTTCGGAGATTAGCTGGAAGAGACAGACAGGTAGACGGACAGAGAGACAGACAAAAATTTAAAAAATTGTGATTTTCTTATAACTTCCACCTGCATTAAGTAAAAATCTGTTATTTTGACATTACAAACAGACGCTTCAATTTAATTTATCTGTATATCTAAATGTACGAGTATATACGTATTTATACGATTTGAAATTAATTTATTTAAGTAAAAGCGGAAATGAAGTTTTCAAAACATGCCTTAAAACTATACATGTATAAATAATAAAGTATACCTAATATTCTTTTAAATACTTTTACATATTCATAGAATTAATAAGGAAGAGATAACTAACTTAAAATGTACTACGCTGGTGGCAATATTCAATAATAACACTCGTAAATTATAGTTTTATTTTCGTACGGTTGCCCATCGAATCGGCAGCAGTGATTTTATGGTCTAATGTTTATTTTGAGTGCGCGTTTATCCAAGTGCATTCTGTTTATACCTTAGCTCTGAGTGTACTAGAAGATCTATGGGTATGCCATTTACGAAAATACATTGTACGTAGGTAGTTTCTGTATTTTAAATTTAAATCGCGTGTGGTAATAATTTTTGTAGTAATGTTACTAAATTAAAACTATTTAAAAGTAAAATTCTAAAGTTATTTGTTACTTTTTTTTTATATTATTATTTTATTTTATTATTTCGGTTAAATAACAAGAAACATAATATTGTTACTAATAAGAAATAAAAATGAATTAATAAAAAATGCTATTGTTATTTGTGCAGCAAGTATTTAGACTTATTAAGTTATTAACAATGTTTTTCCAAGTATTAGGTATATTTAAACATGGTAATGTTATATGTAATATTACCGTGATTCAAATGCCACATATTATCTATACTCGTATAGGTACATAATGCCACGTAATCATTAACTATATGAATGTAAAATACACTCGTTATCATTTCTTTTTCACTGTTCTTAGGTTTTAAATACTTACATTGTAGGTTGATAACCTTTAGGTCTCTCTGCCTTACATTCACATAGGAAGAAAATAAACTTGTGTACATTTTGTAAAAATTTCATATATATTTAAGTAAAACATATCCGTATAAGGTGTTTATGTATAAATATTACTGTTACTGAGCCGGTTAACACTAATAATTAATATGGATTTCGATCCCTTTTAGACCTTTTATTATCGTCATCAATTAAATCTACAAAAACTGTGGCGCCAGCCGTTAATGTAAAAATAACCAATTTTGTATCTTTTATGAGAATTTTTGAGTTTTATGGATAAATAAAATATTTCAAATTGCTAAAATAACCTAATTTAAAATTTTATTGATACGAATTGTTTCATATTGAAAGATAGAGAAGTAGAAATAAGTTTAAATGCAAAAGATTGTTTTGAATATAATTACATTTTATTATTTTGAGTGAGTCATGTACGTATTTTTATCGTTATCGGATGTATGTACATATCTATATAGAGGTGAACTCTAAATATTTAGTTTTGTAATATGTTTATGATTGGAATAAACTGAAACAGCTATTATTTTGTTTAGTCCTGCTCTTTCTATTTTTAATATATAGATAGACGGAGATATCTGAGGGAGAAATATTTAAAAAATATTTTTATTAATAATAATATCATTATTATTTGAACGATGTTCTTCAAGTGGTTCTGCCCTATTAAAAAACTCCAATAGGATCCCATCAAAAGCGACAAAAGCCACATAGAAACCAATACATATTTATTAGTTTCTATGTGGTTTTTGTCGCTTTTGATGGGATTCTATTGGAGTTTTTCAACAGGGTGGTGCCGTCTTTAATAATTTTATATCCAGATTGAGATATACAATATACGTTTAAAATATTTATCACAATATTACTTTCATTTAACAAGAAACATTGTTTGTGCATATTTCATTCTAAATGCAACAGCAACATTCGATCAAACACTTTACATCGTAGCAGTAGACTCAAGCGCTCTCTAGGAAAGTACTAAAACGACGAAAGGCTTAACAGTCGACAGAACTACTTGTTTGTGATGAAAATGCACGAGAATATCATCTCTGTTAAAGATTGAATGAAGTTTTTCCATATCACTATAGTGTCACTAGGTAAATAGACGAAAAGCGAAAAATATGTTGGGCTACAGATTTGGGACTTGAGGCAGTCCACACATAGTTTTTTGTATATTATGATAATTTACAATATATTTTTATTATAATAAATGTGCATGTGTACTTAATTGGCACAGTGCACTCCTGGCTTAAAATCTGAAAAAAATATTATTAAAGATTAAAAAATCGATTATTGTTATTGACATATCTCATTTTATTTGTTATCTATCGATTGACAATTTGGTTTTCTTCAGAGCAGCCGTAGATTGTCACAAGTAAAAGGACGAAAAGTGAAAAGTGTTCTTTTGTCTGAAACGCTAACGGGAGCGTCAACAGTGTAGACTGGAGTCGATCAAAACACTTGACAACTAGACTGGAGTCGATCAAAACACTTGACAACATTGTCGAGTGCTCTTGCAACTGAAATGGCAACGACAAGATGTCAATAGCAGATGGTGACAGCTTATTGACTGTAGCGAATGTTGTTGGAAAAAAGTCTAGTCTAGTAGGGATTTATATTTTTCTTTTTTTTTATTTCACAAATAATGTTAAATTGTATAGGGAATATTATCATAAGGCCACTTGAAAAAGAAAGAGTCATTTAAAACCATACAGCAGTCCATTTGTTATTGTATATTAAAAAATAAAATGAAGCGTAAAGCAGCGTTATAATTTTTTCTTAAGTCTCATGTTTATATCTTTATTTCACATATTAGTAAACTTATAGATATTTACTTGTTTATGTACTTGCAAAAACTGAAATGTCTGCAAGTTATTTTGTTTCAATTGTGGTTTAAAACGGCGTGTGACATACCGGTTTATTTCTGTAAGTGTAACGGAACGCAGGACGGTATTTTAATGGAGAGGGATTCCACTGGAATGACGATACGAAGCTGTTTACAAAGGTTGCAAATGAGGGATAAATTAGCAAATAATTGATTTAAAGTGATTTAAATTATTATAACTTGGCTTTTCGCCCATAGGCAATATATTTTGGAATGGCTTTGTGTTACAAAAGAAAGATAAACATCTTATAAAGTGAAAATTCATAATATTCACTAGCTTTATTTTGTAAGGAGAAATCGTTGTTTATATAATAACATTCATGATAAATATTTAAAATACTCTTATGGTTTCAGTATTTTAGGTAATTTCATCATCAGCGTTGTTTAATTGCGAGGTTTATTTCGCCTGAAAAAGTGATATAGTACATACCTATCACTCCGTAACCAATTTTCCTCTTCACGATTATACTAAATGTAGCACTATCTGTTTAGTGTTTAGAGTTCCGTACCCGAAGGGTACCAACAGAACTCTATTACCAAGCCTCCGCTGTCTGTTATACTGTCAGACGGCTGTATCTCATGAACAGTAATAGGTAGAGAGTTGAAATTTTCACAGAGTATGTATTTCTATTGCTGCTATAACAACAAATAATAAAAATAATTAAAAAATAATAAAAATAAATAAAAATATAGGATACACTTTTTTAACGTTCGTAATCGATCATCGAACTTAATATACTACATACGTAGAGTGAAAGTCATATTATTAGTCATATATCCGTATATTTGTAGGATACAAATGGTACGGAACCCTTCGTGTGCGAATTCGACTCGCACTTGACCGATTTATTTATATTATGTATCTCCTGTATATTTTGTATTAACCATAAAGGTTTGATCTAAAAATAAATGAAGTACCAAGTTGATACACTTCGCTACTTGTTAATATGAGAATTAGTTAATGCAATCACTACACCACACTAATTTCATGCTTATTTTATTATCGCGCATTGCAAATAAAATGCAACAATACATCGAATCGACTGTCAAGTTCACGGGTGATTTATTGGAACATCTGCGGCTCTTTGTGAGTCACATGCGTGAGATGCATCAGCTGCTTTTAGTTTAGAGTATTTTGGGAAGGAATTTGGACATTTAATTTGATTTAGATAAATAATTTATTTGCAGAGCATTCTTAGTAGTAAGTTATAAAATTTCTACAATATTTTCTCTATTTAGTGCGGCATGTTTGATAAAAGTCCGTTTCAATCATCTAAAAAACTGCAAAAATTTAACGTATTTCGATATATCGGACATAGTAAATAGATGTTTGCTTTGTAAAAGCCTCGAACCTGTGATCTCCAGATTATGCTAGGATTTTCTAATCCCTGTGTCTATCCTATCCTATAAAGTATTGATGCTATTCGTCAGATTTGTTTGTGGTGCTTGATTTTACATATTTCTTTTTTTTTATTTATTTTTCTAGGTTCACCAACAATTGTTTACACGATTTATATAATCAGTAGGTATACAATCTTTGATATTCTTGTAACGGTGTAACAATTACTTAAAGGTAAACTCCACATGTACCTAATTTGGTTATAATGGTAACAATATAAAGAAGTCAGTAAAAATAATGCCCAAATAACTTACACAAAAATTAACCAACTTAACAATACTGAAAAAGTGTAATCAACTTCCAATAAAGTTACATAGTATATTTATGTATTATGTGTGTATATGTAATATTTTAATTAAAATAACTTTAATCATGAAGGTTATGCTACAAAAATTCATAAATTCAGCTCAGCGTTTAACTCAGCTTACCTTGTAGGACGTTTTAATATATTTCCAGTATAAATTGAAAGCTATCCACGTTCCAATATAACTTTATGTTTTACATACAATTATTACGCTCGTACGAAATTTAATAATGTAAGTCACTGACTTGCCCATAAAGATTTACACTTTATGTGTAATGTGCCAATGCGGAATTTCCTCACATTACATGTATGTACAGTTGAAATCTACAATAAATATTTACTTAGCCTTGTTCGATATGTTGGTGAATAATGTATTAATTTCATTATATATAAAAGTCTTATTATAACGACATCAATGGTTTGTACTTGCTTCTATAAAACATATCTAATATATAATTGCGTCCTCAGAAAATATACGAAATTGATTATAATTCAGCTATTTTATAAATATTGACATGGAGTGTATTTAGTAGCGGACTGGATTCACACAGCATTGTACTGCACGTTTATTGGTCTTGTACTTAGAACCGTTCACACGTCATTTGTATCTACTGCAAAAAAAGTAGGCACATCGCTAAGCACGTTTAAAGGATACTTATCAATCCAACATAACGATCCAACGTATTTATAAAAAAAGAACGCCTAATAAAAAGGAATAGCAAACACAATATCTTTGGTTCGATATGGCTTAGCGAGTTGTTTTCTTCTTAAATAAAATTCTTACAGTGTCATAATTATGATATAAATGTCATTATTATTGGCGAAAGTAAAAAAATTATATAGAAAAGTTGCATACATATCTACATTTACTTATATTCGTGCCTTTTTAATCAATACATAATAAATTATTTTTACGACCTTAACTAGGTACCTAAGTATATGCCTATCTGTTTAGAAACATAGAATTAAAAATTAATATTCCCATTGTTTCTAGGTAACCCCAACGACAAGATCCTGTACGGGAGACCAAACAAACGTCGCAGCGCGTCTTTTCCTGCGCCCCGCTCCCTCGACCGTCGCCATTCCTTAAGGATCTTCGGTTCATCTAGCAAGTACTTGCAGAGATGCGCTTCAACACGCAGCTTACACCACAAACACGCCAACACAACAGATAGCTCGTCTTCCACCGATTATCCTCCAAGCGTAGAATCTGCGTCGCCTAGTAAGTTTTGTTTTCGCATGTCATTCTTTTAATTTTTTTATATGTTGCTGCTTAAGGCGCTGCTTTAAATAGTAGTTTTAGAATATGTTTGTATGTATATTTGATTAGAATAAGATTGTTTATATATCTTTTTGCCTACTAGTGCGCCCAGTGGTTGAAATTCGACCACAATCATAACCATTTATGAATAGATTTTACCAATAAAAACCACTGTATCCAATTTTTATTGATAACACTAGAACTCGTCAATAGCTATTAAATTAAAATAAAGAAAATCGAGTAATAACAGAGGAGAAAAATTAGCTGTTTTATCTTTGTCTATTTATGGATAGATATGGATTTATTAACTTTATCTTAGTGATAATCATAAGTTTATAGATATTTGGCCATTTATATAACTGCTTTTCATTTCATAATTTCCAGAGAAAGTGTCGTTGCTCTCCCGCTTATTCAGACGAAGCGGCCGCAGCAAGCAGACCCGCGCGATGAGCACCTTCTCTGCCCAGTTCCCGCCCACTGAGTGGTTCAACTCGAAGGCGGTACATCTGCATTGTGTCGCAACGCAAACCGACTCTAAGGTGAATATTTTTGACTACTCATATACCTAAATGTAAAAGTTCACATATTCTTAATAAACCTACACATATAACTCTTCTGTACGTTTGTTTGTCACCTTACTCCTCCTAAAGGGCTGGACCGATTTGAATGACATTTTGTGTGTATATTTCAATGGGCTCCTGGATGGTTTGAAAACACAATTGGACCCGGTAGGTGGCGCTGCTGTCGGCATGTCAAAGAGTTTGTTAGTTTTAGTAGTTTGAACCCGGGTGAAGCCGCGGGTACTGCTAGTATTATATATATATTTCTTACGCTTTCATGTTGAAATGGCTGGATGGATTTTAATGAAATTTAACCCACAAATAGACCATGACCTGAAGTAACAAATAGATTGTTAGGCATCTACGGACGTACTGAGCAAAGCGAGCAAGCGCTGGTACTAAGTATCTGCCTTAAAGGCTTTCTTAATTATACCTGAATTTTCTATTGCTATTATACTTATGAAAATCTTTATATAACTGTATGTGTACGCATCAAGTTCGCGAGTTCGATTTATATATATTTTTTTTTTTTATTATCTACTTTCAGGAGTCCCTGCAGAGTCAAACTTCAATTGTATCATCGTACTATGACGGTTCGGAGATCAGCAATCGGTCATCGACACTACCAAGGAGGCACAAAAGACATCTTTCCACCGAATCAGGATTAGCTACTTCTATACAATATGATCATTCACCCATAAGGCAATCAAGCCCTAGTTCTGGAAGTCTTCCAAGATCGACATTAAGCAGAAGTTCTACTAATAAAACAATTTTAGATCATTTTGGATCACCTCAAAGAAATAGTGAACCCAAGTTACGAGATAGTCCTAATGGAAGCTTAAGACGTGTGGACTATTCCGATAATGTAATGTCTACTAGTGGTCCATCTAGTTTAGAATCGAACATTCTTCGAACACCAAGAAAAGACTGTAAAAACGGTCCATCCGATCTAAATTCGCCGATAAAAAGAAGCTATCAAACTAGCAGCAGTGGCCACTCTAGTTTAGAATCGCACATATCAGATCGCACGCTTAAACCTTCGCCTAGTCATAGTAATGGAACAGGTTTAAGCAGAGCGCAGTCACTTGTTAAAGTTCAAAGTTTACAAAGTTCCCCAAAAAGTTTACATAAGTATAGAACAAAACCTCCAATTGTAGGTGGTGAAATAAAAAATGGTAAGAGTACCTCCCCCAGAACTTCGCCAAAAAACTGTCCAAATACACCCAAAAAAACCGCAACCCCTCTGCATAACAAAACTTTAGGGTCTAAAGTTGAAAATCCAACGACCGCTATGCTTGCTAGCTCCAACTCAAACAATTCTATTACACTAAAAGTCACTACCAATACCATGTCACAAAATGGCGGAACCAACACCAAAGTGTACGTACAAAATTCTCCTGTCCGATCTGTTATTACGTTTGAAAATGGTAAAGTTACCGAAGCTACTAATGGAAGCAACATCTATATCATTAACGACGATAGACAGGTAGTATCGGTGTCCCAAAATGGAGTCACTAATCAAACCTCAAAAAACCCGCAAGAAACCTCATTTGACGTCTGCGTTGAAAAAAAGAAACAAATGTACCAAGAGCCGGAACCTGTAAAACTACAAGAAAACAAATTCAACAAGAATTCGATTAACGACACGGGTATGAATAATAATCGAAAACTATCTTTACAAATAGGTGGCGCAGCGAACAACAATAGCTTTATATATAAGAACCAGCTAAATAATACTAATGAGGTTGCTTCGAATCCGGCTTCTCCGGCTATTCATAACAACATCCACAATATTGAAACTAGTGCCAATAGCAATCCGTCGACACCGACAAAAAGTTACGATAACGTAATCGGATCTTTGGGTAATTTAAGATACCAAAAAAACTCACTAACATCGGCGAATAGTGGAATACATACGAATATAAATTCGAATAGCGAATTAAAAAGCGTCGACTTGCTGAAAAAGGCTGCAGCTTTGCAAATGTTAAATGGGCTTCCAAATGTTCACAACAGAATGAGCTCAGAGTCTATAGCAAATTTATTGACGAAAGGTATCGATCAAAAACCGACAGTGCTAGGTTCGGAACCGAATCTTGCATTGAAAAATCAAGAATTGATTAAGGATATTAATACCTCGACGGAGAAAATAAACTGTTTAGAAAACAAACAGAAACGGTACAGCCTCAGCCAGGATAGTAAGAAAGATCATGATTTTTATAATTTTCCAAGCCTGAGCGATTTGAGCTTTAATTTTACTAGTTTAGCAGCACAAAAGATATTGAAAGGGGTCAGTATAAACAGTGTGGACACGTTGGTGGAGTTAAATATGGCTGCCAACGGTTCGGAAAAGCAAAATAATCGCGACGTCGCTGCAGTGTGTACGGACTTCGGCCTTGTATAGTATTTAGGCAGTTTGTTTTGTTTAAATGTACAATATTAGTCTTAATCGATCAATATAAGCTAGTTAAAAACTTATTTGTAACTTCATAACATACTATAGATACACGCTATATTTAGTTCGGACTTTGTACTCATTTGAGATTTTTATACTCTCCAACTTATAAAATTGTCCTTTAGAAATTTTTTCATGTATCCCTTTAATGGATTTTAGTCTACTAACCTATCTACAACATTAAATGTAGAAATTTATATCATTCAGTATTCATATTAACATTTGGTAAATTCTTAGTTTGTAGTTCACTGCAAATGTAACATCTAGTATCAGTAATCCAGATGCAGTGTATGGCACATAAGATGAGATAGCTTACCAGCTTTTAACTTATTTATTATATAAAATTACAATGATTAAACAATAAAAAAATCACTTGTCTGATCTTATATAGTAATTAATAAACTACAAAACTCAAAGAACTTACCAAAATTTGTTTAACCAAACTACTGATACTAGAACAAAAGTAATGATGAGTATGACAATAAATTACTTCATACAAAACAATGGTGGCCTAAAAATACCCATCCATAAAGGAATTTAGTGCCTATATCAAGTATTAGATTATAACCTGTCACTATTTGTAGTACTAGCGTATACTAAAATTTAGCCTTTAGCACATATCTATTCACTTCATTAGGACTTACTTTTTCCACGCATTAGCACTTCTGTTTGTGCCATCACAGCTTCCAGTGAAAAAGTTGAGTACAAACTAGAATACATCTCTTTATGAAAAACAGATTCCATCCAAAGATGGGAATTTATAGGGGTGTTATGTAAATGTATGTCATGTATAAGTGCCATAAAACCATAATGTTATGAAATGTGAATCAAACCGTTGGTATGATTTTGGAAAATTGGCGACCATTATGTTTATTTGTTTGCTGCACTTAAAGTGAAGCATAAATAAAGGGTAATATTTATTCATTAGAGAATATAATCGGAAGTCAATGCATACTAGGGTTAAGTATTCAGTAACGCCATTTGTAAAAAATGTATTAACAATATAAGTTGATGCTTTAATTTATTTGTTTCATTTATTCCTATATACCTTGTGACATCATGTTGTATAAAATAAAAAAAATACAGCCTTTTAAACAAAGGTTATATAAAATAGAAAACTTTATTAAATGCATTTTAAAGTATTGATTAAAATATCATATATCATAACTAAGAGCAAGTTATAGTACTATGCTCCATTACATCATTTACTTGTGACGGCTCAGTTTCAGTCTGATCTTTAATAGAATTCAGCCAGTCATCAGTAGGATTAATTTTTTTTACATCTGAATCGGAACACTCACTTTTTTCTTCGTCAGAATTAAGTCCTTCACATTCTGTTTCTTTACGACTATCAACACAGTCTTCATTATTACTAATGGAATTGTTAACTTGACTGACTTTAGTATCTAAATTTCTAAATTGTTTTGAAACTTCTTCTGTTTGAACATTGACATAGCATACACAATCCACAGTTTCCGTAACCTGTTTCAATGCAGCTTCTTCTATAGCTTCCAATTCGTCTAGATCTTCTTTCTCAGTTAATTCTTCTATTGTTTTATAAGAGTACATATGATCATCGTTTGGACTAATATAGTCTTCTAATATAAAAGTATTATTATCAAAACTAAGTCTTTCAAAATCAATTACACCATAATTGTTAATATAATCTAATAAACTGGACTCATTACTATAGCATATTTTAATATTCTGAACACAATTTCTTTCGAAGTCTTTGTTATTCTCGCATTGTTTCCGAATAGCATCAAGTTGTCTTAATGTTTTTAGTTCCCTGGCTTTCAAACTCGCATAAATGCGAGCAAAAGATTTTCGAACTGTCGCTTTTATCTAAAAAGAATTATATTATTAACTGCACATTTATTATAGTAATAAGATAATACACAACTTAATAAAAATACTTACATTTTCGATATTTTCCTCGAAATTGTCAGAATCACTCGCCATATTTGTTGTTGTTACTAAGATATTTTTTTAATCATACTGGAAATGTCAGTTGTCAAGGTAAAATGTAAAATGTAGACGACAGTCTTTTAAGCCATAGCCTGCTACCATAACTTTTATATTTTTTATAATACTCATACATTAGTTATTTAATAATTAATTATATAAGTAATAATTAATTTTGCTTCTATTGTGTTATATATTATCTGTGCAATGTATTTTACTACCTGGAAGTTAAACCAGCTGAAGGAAGAATTCAAAAGGAGAGGTGCATACTGCGGTGGTCCTCACTGACTGATGGAACAACACACAAACTAAACTGCTGGTCATAGAAACGTGAAATTTGGAGGACGTATTCCTTATTAGGCATCCGAAAAGAAAGATTTTTTCGAAATTCAAGTGGGTACAATAGGGGATTAAAGATTGTATGAAACTGTCATTCTTAATGGGAAATAAAAAAATGGTGGATTTTCTTTGAATTTCATCCTTAAAGGGGTAAAAGGAGGTAATAGAGTTCATTTAATTTGTAATTTTATTTTGTTTGTAATTTAATTTCATGGAAAAGTATTCCGAATTAAAGAGATTTATTATTATTATTATTATTAAAAATAATTTTTTTTTACGATAAAAAACTTTGTTTTATAAAAAAGTAGGGCAAAGAATTATTTATTATCAGAATTACTTACTTGAAACTTGGTACTATTGCTTTTCTATACAATTAATTAAATACGTGTTTTAACATGTTTCGAAATTCAATCCATAAGGGAGTAAATTGGGGGATGTAAGTTTGCATGAAACTCTGTAATTAATATGTAAAAATGTATAAAAAATAAAAAAATCACCTGTAGATAATTTAAAAGTTTAACATCACCATCAGCCATAAATATAAAAATTGTGATTTCGCCAATTTTGGTCATCTTATTGATTAGCCCACAATTTCTTCAGTTTTTGTCTTTTAGGAACAATTAAAGATATATATTTTCTTTGCTTCCGGGCACGGCACAATTTGTTATTTTAATTTTTAATTAAATTTTAAATAAAAAAAAAACCATCCATGCTTTAGAGCTCTACAACATAATGAGGGCCATAAGGATCGCGACATCTGACGGGATAAAAGGCAAACCGGAAAATTCTACTCCATTATTTACAAACTTTAATGTTAGGTATTTTCTTAATTAAAAATTAGAAAGTACCTACTTATACTTTATAAAATTAAAAATGAATATGAACAGGAATTGTATTTTCCACGGAAGATAACAAGAGATCTAGTACCTATGGCTAGACCGAATTAAAAAAGTGATTAGTGAACTTGAATATTGATTTTTCGTTTGACAACTGGCTTCAAATGAAAAACATCGAACATAGTTTTGCTCTAAGGATAAAATATTTTATTCGCACTAGTATTACTTGTTAATAGGTGTGATTAAAGTTTTGTGAGTTAACATGAGTGAATTGAGGCAGCGTCGAGCTGACGGAGACGGTAACGAAAAAGTGGAAACTGCTGGAGAATCTGATCATGTATTAATAATTATTTATTTCAATTCTATAAACGAGTTTGTTAATTAATACTGTGTTGCAATAAATACCTTATTGTTGATGTTGGCTCACCAGGTGGATTCCGAAGAGGAGAAGGTTTTAGAAGAAAAGTATGTGGATGAACTAGCGAAATCATTGCCTCAAGGAACTGATAAAACTCCTGAGATTCTGGATTCGGCGCTCTCTGGATTATCTTCACGGTAAGTGAACAATTTTATAAAAATAATATAATAATTGTTTCTAATAAATATCAGAAAGGCTTCCTGGTTATTTTTGCTTCTTTTTAATTTTAATTATTATTGTGTATCCATAAATATCAGTACATACCATACATCTAATGTATATTATTTCTTTTGTTAAAATCTTTTAAAGCAATAAATACATGTTTCTATAAACATTATCTCAAGTAAGATTTTAAAATCTGTACTTCAATATTAGATGGAGGAACTGGGTAATACGAGGAATCTTTACCTGGCTGATGATTGGGGGATTCTGTTTACTCATTTATGGTGGACCTTTGGCTCTGATGATAACAGTAAGTTTTTTTATTATAAAGCTTTTAATAATAATACCTTTAATTACTTATTACTTCTTTAACAAAAATTCTTCATTGTATATTTTAATGTTTGTAATAACTTTCATTTATATATATTAATACTAATGTAGTTGTTCTTTATGTACTGAATTTAATTTTTTCTTTAGGTACTATGTGTGCAAGTGAAATGTTTTGAAGAAATCATCAATATTGGATATGCTGTGTACAGAGTGCATGGCCTGCCATGGTTCCGCTCCCTCTCTTGGTACTTCTTACTTACATCCAACTACTTCCTTTATGGGGAGAACTTGATTGATTATTTCGGTGTTGTGATTAATAGAACGGTAAGTCTTTTTGAATTATTTGTTATGTTAATTTGTTTTATATTTCGTAAAAAACATTTCATTCATTGTCATTATTAAAAAACGAAACTACAATTTTGTGATAATGGAATATTTTTTGCTTTTTTACCCTACTGCTCGACGCAAAGGGTGTGTTTATCAGCTTATGTATGTATGTGGGTTTGTACCTTTGTGGCACTAGACAAAACGCGTGGGGCGATTTTGATAAATGACAGATCGTTTGATTCGTCATGACGGCGCGAATGCTTTAGAGAGCATAAAAATTTGGGTAAATCAAAATGGCCGATTTTGGATGCCATAATATGAAAAAGAAAAAAAATGAAAATTGAAGAACTATGTCTAGTGGGGTATCGTTGAATAGGTATTTAAAGTTGGTTAACAACCATTCTCGCTAATTTTCCTACTTAAAAATATTTAAAAGGCTGTAAATAAATAAATAAATAAATAAAATGCAGTTGGGTTTTTATTTTTATAATAATAAACGTGTAATACCAATATTTAATGGTGATTATTGCAGATTGCAGGAAAGAAATTCTAAAGTGTTCTCATATTGCTACATACAACATATTATGTGTAGCACTTAAAGTGTAATACTTAAGATAAATGTATAGTAGCACCTTAATTACCTTTGATTATAAACACTTATTACTGAATGACTTTGTAAATAAACATCTTATGGCAGTTGTATCTCTCTGTATTGTTTATTGTTAAGGCGGTAGATTTACAGATTTTTTTGTAATTTTTGATAATAATATATTAAAGTATATATATATGTAAGTAAATCCAAACAGGCCAGTACCTAATCCATTATGCATATTTTGTTAGTTTTTTGTCTTAATTCATAGATAATTGCAGTGAGAAAGATATATTCTAATTGTATATTTCAGGCTTTCAGTAGAATAAAGAATAGAAGAAAAACTGATTAATAAATTCTTAAGGGGGTATTTCATGTAAAAAATGCAAAGCCATTCATATACATACATATACTCATATATTTCATTAAAAAATTATAAAATTTACCGATACCAGGAATATCGGTTTTTGTGAGTGTAAAATGTTGCAAGTGATGAATATGTTGTATTTATTATACAAATTAGATTAGTCCTTACAAGAAATATATCTTAAATAAAACTCTTTTATTAGGATTTTTTCGTGGGCTTATTTTGATTTTTGCTGTAAAGCATTCGAAACATAGGGAACCAAAAATCTAAAGAAATTCGCGATAAAATCAGATGAGATAGTTTTATTTAAAATGTCAAATATTCGCGTAAATCTAAGAAAGTATTAAGGTATATATAATATACTAGCATTGCCCGCGGCTCCGCCCGCGTTCAGATGACCAAAAAGCAAATTCTTAGGTTTTACATATAAGTATACTCTTACAGTGCAGTTTTAGTATTTTTTCTTAGAAATAAGATAGATAAATATAAATAAGAAGAAATAATATAGATATTTTCCCGCGGTAAAAACTATCCTATATGTTGACCCGAATAACCAGCTATCAGCATACCAAATTTCATCAAAATCCCTCCAGTGGTTTTTCAGTGATGCGGTAACAGACAGACAAAAATTCTAAAAACTATAGATTCGGCCTCTGTATCGATAATAATGTCTATTTCAATAAGATTTTCCAAAAAGTATTTAATGTACTGATTCGGCTTAGTTACAATTTTATTTTATGTAGGTATAGATTATTATATATATATGATATAACGTGAAGTAGGAGAACCCATATCTACTTAATGTAATGACATCTATGGATTTTTGTAGATACACATATTATACGGAGGATAAAATTTTATTACATCTTATAATGTGTAGGTATTAATATAAAATATAAAAATTGACACAATGCTGTAGCCTTTAAAGGCTATATATACCTATGTTTATTGTAGTTAAAACATTAAAAAGTAAGAAAGTAGTAGGTACTCAAAGAACTGACAATTTTATGCCTAAGAATATTTCCCGGTACATTGTATCTAATAAAATAAATAAATTACTTATTTATTGAATTATCTGACATTTAATATCTACCTATTTTTAAAATTGGATATAGCCACTTATATTAAATACATAATGCATTCAAGTAAATAATTAACAAAAAAAATTACATCTAGATATTAAAAAAATAAAAAAAAACTCTTTTCTAAACACAAAAAAAATTAAAAAACACAGATAGGGAGTTTTCATTTACTATAGATACTTAATCAGATATTTTCGAAGTAGTGCCTAATTAGACCTATTACTATACTTCAAATGTCGTGGTTTCCTGATTTTCTTCGAAAAAGGTGTAGGTACTATATGTCAAAGAAAATTTTATGGGACCACACCATACAGTTTAAAGTAGTAAAATCGGTCAAGCCATTGAACATACATAAAAAAGACACATACAGACCAACAGAGAACCTCCTCTTATTTGGAAGTCGGTAAAAAAATAAGCTACTTTAGGTAATTAAATTATGTATGTATTAACAAATTGACTAATGAGATTCTAATGTCGTGAATATTCATTGATCTATAAAATAAATCGGGTTTTTGTGACGGAGTAATATATTAATTTATATACAGCTATCGAATGGCAAACAATTTGTTTTCATTGTTCTGGCTATCGCCGTCCAATTTAGTTCGTTAAGATTGTTATGCCATATGCATATGCATTGTAGTTTTTTACGGTATTATCGACATTAATAATACCTAATTCATATAACGCTTTATATTTTCGGTGTTAAAAAAAACATTGTACCTAATATATTTTTCATTAATTGTTTATATAACAATAGCGACTCACCCTCTCTTTGCTCGGGTTCGTTCCTACTTTAGTTTTAACGTTTAGTATCGATTTCTCAGAGATGAGATATTTTCCAGCAGTAAAAAGTTTCCTATATGTTGACGCGGATAACCAGCTATCATCATACCAAATTATATACATCATATCATATTATACCAAATTTCATCAAAATCTCTCCAGTAGTTATTTCGTGATGCGGTAACAGACAGACAGACAGACAGACAAAAATTCTAAAATCTATAGATTTGACCTTTGTATCGATAATAATGTCTATTTCAATAAAATTTTCCAAAAAATATTTAATGTACAGATTCGGCTCAGTTAGAATTTTATTAATTTTATAGATTATTTAATTTAAAATATATCATACATATTTAAATCGTATTTATTCATTCGTATGCTTTGTTGGTTTCTACATTTCAGGCGTTTCCGCCAACCTTAGTAACATCGTCGTTGAGTAATAAAGCAATTAAAGCAATATGTAATAAACACATTACCTTCCTTTGCGTCGCGCAGTCGGGTAAAAATATGAACTTTCGCTTTTATACACATCTAGGTACATGTTTATAATAAAAATGTAGGTAACTGGTAGCTGTCTGTACATGGAAGATATTTGAGAAAAGCATCATTATTAACGCAATAGATCCCAAAACAAGTATTTTTAATGACGTGTCTGTTTGTCTGTGCGTTTGTGCGTGCTAATATCAGAAACGGGTTAACCGATTTGAGAGCAGTTTTCACTAATGTATTGTGGCAAGCTTTACTTAACATTCAGTATGTCTTTATTTCAATCCGTTTATAAATAAAAAAGTAATGTTATTACAAAGAAACAGGGACGAACTCGGGTGAAGCGAGGGTGAGTCGCTAGTTTTTATTACACCTACTAACACAACTGAACTGATAGGATAAGGAAAAATAAAAATAGCCATTGCTTACACATGCTCTAGTAAATATCGTAAATAGGGTCAAGCAAATGACCTAATTTTAAAGTATCTATTGTATTGTATCCTATATGTTGACCCGAATAACCAGCTATCATCGTACCAAATTTCATCAAAATTAGTCCAGTGGTTTTCTCGTGATGCGGTAACAGACAGACAGACAGACAAAAATTTCAAAAACTATAGATTCGGACTCTGTATCGATAATAATGTCTATTTCAATTAGATTTTCCATAAAATATTTAATGTACAGATTCGACCTATAGATATTACACAGAGTATAAAGTTTTAGTATAAAATAATAATGTGTAAATGATAAATATATTTTGTAATTTACATTATATTTTACCTTGAAATAATGCAATATTCTTGCAAAAATTAAAAAATTATAAGTAAGTAGTACCTACTCAGAACATTGACTATGACATGTTTAAAGAAAGTCGTAAATAGGACTAATAAAATGATCTTGCTTTAAAATACGTTATTAAAATCGAATATACCTCCCTTGAGTATAATATCGATACATGTCTGCTTCCGTTTCTCTTGTTCTCGATATATATACGTTAAGTCGACAAAGTTGTTTAAATTTATTTTGATATAAGAATCGAGGTTAAATCAATTAACGGGATTTGCGAAGTATCCGATAAACTTAATATACCAACCAGCCTACCTAGGTATGTAACATGATAGCGTGATCATACAAAGTTTTCAACGGTTTCATTTAATATAACTAACTAGCGTATGGATAGGAAACAATTTTCTCATGGGAAATCACTAAAGTAAAACGTTCATTACATGAATGTATTAGAGGCTTAGGATATTTTATTTACATAAACTAGCAGAACCCGCGGCTTCGCTTGCGCTAAAACTACAAAAAAAAACTTTAAAAAGGTAGTTTCATACAAACTTTCATCGCCTATTTTACCCCCTTATAGGATGAATTTTGAAAAATGCTATGCAAGAACAAGACATGTGTTTATTTAATTTTATTGAAGAGTATATATACCAAGTTTCAAGTAATTGTGTTTTTTTTTGTATTGTAATATAACGTGTTTTTCCGTGGGAATTAAGTAAAATCCCGCGATAAAAAGTATCCTATGTCACTCTCCAGCCTTCCAACTATGTCCACACAAAAAAATTACGCCAATCCATTTCTGCATTTCGACGTGAAAGAAGGACAAACAAACAAACACACTTTCACATATATAATATTAGTATTGATATCGCACGAATTTGCATAGAAAAGTAAATATCCTTATATCTATTTCAATTATAGTAGGCTAAATTATATAATTTTAATCCTGTTTGATTATGTTATTTCGAAAGCTTGATACAATTTTTTAGAACGACGAAAATATGTGAAAACGGAATTCAGCAAGCATTAAAGTTATCGTAGTATCTAACGGCTAGCATGTGGGACTACAGATTTGGAGGTCCTGAGTTCGATTTTTATCAAGAAATTTTGCCCGCAGGCTCATTAGCGTGTCTATGAAAAACGTAGATATTATTTTTATATTATACAAAACTTAGATATTATTTATACATACAAACAAATTATTAATTTGTTATCGAAATTATTATAATTTACTTCTGTATAAAATTTCCTTTACTTTTTAGTTTTACCGTACTCTGATAAAAGTATCGTTACTAAATGCTACCATTTTACAGAAGGCTGCTGTATCAGGTTAAAATCGTGTATTGTGAACATGGATTTAATTTAGGTATTCTGTTCAGTGGTAATGGCCTTGCATAACTGCACATTCGCAAGATTAATATTGCTTCATCAAAATATACCATATAGCAACATGCTGTATAACAGCATTGTCTTTACGTTCTCAACCAAGTACCTATTTAGTGCTGTGAATGAAATGATTAATTATCAAATAACATTTAGATTTATAGTTGACTTTTATTGCATTTTTATGTATATAACAATACCTCTACCTTTATTTCTACAACGTTGTAACCAAAGAGTTTGATTTGTAAAAAAAAAATAGTTTCATATTTTGTAAAATATGAATCCATACTTCTTTCTATACTTAATATTATAAATGTTAAAGTGTGTTTGTTTGTTTGTCCTTCTTTCACGAAGAAACAGAGTGTCCGATTGGTGTGATTTTTTGTGTGAAGATAGTTGGAGGGCTGGAGAGTGACATAGGCTACTTTTTGCCGCGGGAGATTTAATTCCCACGGGAAACACGTTATAATACAATCCAATAAATAATATTTATAATTAGAATTACTTGAAACTTGGTATTAATGCTCTTTAATTCAATTAAATAAATACTTGTTTTAGCATTTTTCGAAATATATCCTATTCGGGGTAAAATAGAGGATGAAAGTTTGTATGAACCGGCTTTTTTTAGATATTTTTTGTAGTTTTAGTGCGAGCGAAGCCGCGGGTTCTGCTAGTAGTATATAAATAAGTATGTTTGTGATTTATCTTTATAATAATAATGTAATAATTAAACAGAAGACGAAACATCGTGTGTGAATATGAAAGGAGAAATGAATCTTGACTGTATATTAAAAAAAAAGTAAAACCTTTCAGAAAATTAAAGAAATAAATAATATGTTTGTACAATAGGTATATTTACGTATTCAACACTCCTCTAATTATACAGTAGGTAGTTAGACCCTATAAGTTATAACACGTAATGTTAATATCACGTTATCTTTCAGGATTATCTCCGTTTCCTGGTCACCTACCACCGTTTCATATCGTTCAGTTTGTACTGCGTTGGATTTGTCTGGTTCGTCCTGTCGTTGGTGAAGCGGTATTATATGCGCCAATTCAGCCTCTTCGCCTGGACCCACGTCGCTCTGCTCATCGTGGTGACTCAGAGTTACCTGATCATCCAAAATATATTTGAAGGTGAGTTCATTGTATAATTTGTATATAATGAAAATTTTCCTATTTCTATTTCAAAGCTGTCTTTAATTAAAATAAAGCAAAAGGTACGTATTATTATAGAAGATTTACTATAGGGTATTTTTTGTTATGTATGGTTGGCGAAATGTGACTGAGAATAGGTTTTCAAAGGATTCAAGATATTATTTAGTATTTAATGCGTGTATGTAACATTGTATGTTCGAGAAATAACATGGGGTATTAATTTTCAATAAGAAAATATTTTACGAAAATCTAAAGATGCACGTGTAAATCAGTAGATATCTCAGGACTGGTATAAAAGAAATACCTACTACTTTGTCTTTGCAATGTGCGTATGTATACATAAAGTCTCTCAGCATTATTGTTTTCGAAATCATTATGTACCTACAAGATCTTCCTAGATTAATAGAAGCCTTTATTTGCTTTGTGTTTTAATTATGCCAGTGGAACAAAAGCAGACGTTTTACGTAACTACTAAATATTTATTAACTGCCTCGGTGGTGTCGTGGCTAGGATACGGCTGTACATCTGGAGGTCCTGGGTTCGAGACTCGAGTCGGATCAAGTTTGGTTATTGAGTCTTTCTGTTAAGGTAGTCACAGTAACAACCCGGAGTTTTTAAGTTGGTGGTCTTTCATTCCCGAGCCTCGGAGAGCACGTAAAGCCGTCGGTCCTGCGCCTTAACTCTCACTGGTCGTGTCGAGTAGTCGTCCCACGGGAGTATGAGAGTGACAGGATTAGAGAGTGCACTTGTGTTTGCGCGCACACATGCCCATTATAATATTATCTCCTGTGCAGATGGCTAGTCTCAATGAGATGGACCGCCGTGGCGGAAATCAGTCGGGTGGACATTATTAGATATCGCTTTAACGGTCGCGAACATGGCGGCATGGCAGTTAACAATTGATTTCCCTGAAACTAACCACGGAGGCGATATTTATATATTTTTAAAGCATTTATTGTAAAAATTTGTACTTAAAGCGCAAACAATGCTATAAAAAATTCTGTCACAATATCCAGTCGTGTCGCGCGCCATTTAAAATCAATACACAAAGCAGATTTGTTCATTTAGCTACGTAATACGTATGTTTACTGATTATATATATAATGCAAGTAATAATGTTTATATATTTAACCTTAAAGTAATTTTTAGGTAAACGAACGGTGTTGTGTTGACAAAGGTAATGAGAAACGGATTTCGAATGTTAGGTGTTAAATATGTATGTATATGTACTATATATTTTTAGTTATATACGAGGTCAATCCTACACAATAGTTATTCTTATGACTTAATACATTAATAATATATGATAATGTCTTCCTGATTGCGGCTACGACAAACAATCTAAGTGAGACAAGACATATGCACAGGAGACATTGTAGTGCACAAATGTGTTTAGATACGGACAAGATATGTGGTTAGATACTGTAATGTCTATTTCATCATCCAATGGTACGACATTTCGACACGGCCGATGAGGACCGATGACTATCTCCCAACCGCCAACTTCCCGATGTGTTGTTACTGAAAATTTCTCAACAGAAAATCCCTTACTGAAAACTATACTTGGCTCGGCACGGGACTCGAATCCGTGATCTCTGGATCTGCAGTCGTTCAAGCTAGCATGTAAATCAAATATCATAAATAATCACTACATTAAAAGTAACTCAACGTTCAACCACAAGAATCTGTTATTGATCACGATGAAAGGTATAAAAATATAGTTAGATATAATGCTCATGCGCGGTACGTAAGCTGTCTAATCTTTTAAAAAGTAAAGTCTTTTGTTTTGTGAGCACAAAATTTTTTCAATCACTGATCTATTTAATTGGATATTGTGCTTGTTTAAAATGTTTTGGAAGATGGACCCATAGACTCATAATTGAATGTATTTTTGGCTCTGCCTCGTTTTTCTGGTCAGTACTTAGTTGGATTTTCCTATATGACAATGCCCAAAACAAACACACACTCGCTGACCATTTAACTCGGCATCAATGCGTATTAATAGTCTGGAATAACACATAGGCTACTTTTTATCCCGGAAAAATGTACGGTTCCCGTGGGATAGATTTGGTTTTGTTTTCTGATCATAAAAACGAAGCACAACCATATTTCTTTCAGATTAAAAAAAAATTGTATAAAAGTGTCAAATCTGAACTTCCTTATTTAGAGAATAAACTTGCGTAGGTTTTATTTAACGTGCTCTAATCGTAAGTGCGATGGTGATGTATGTATCTATTTTTGAAACGTAACTTGATATTATTAAAAAAATCTTACAACTAGCTATATAATTTATATCTTTATATCGTTGGTTTATAAAAATATGAACTATAATTATTTCAACTATTTTTTTTTAATTGAAACATAATTTTATTAAATTTGAGATTAAATAATACAAATAAGGTGAAAAAATTTAAATAGCAGAACTATTTTGGACATTGGACATGAGCCAAAGATGATCTTAGAAAAATGAAATAGACAATTTTTTATATAGGTACAGCTTTTTCTTACTCTCTAAAATTCATTAAAGTCGTACCTAAAGTAAATAAACTATTGAATGGCAGTCACTATCTATCTATAGATAATAAACTGACACATCGACGCCGCGCGTACATTGTCAGGGAAGCCTTTCAACATATCTAGGTCATACAATAGGGTTGTCGTTAATATGTAGGGACACGTCTGGATAGGGAAAAAATAGTATACTTTTACAACGAGATTGCAAAATAGCCAAGTTTTAGTTTTTGTTTATTGTAAGTTTTTTATAAAATTGGTAATAATTGGTTTTTATGAAGAGTACCAACCCTGTAGCTAAATAGGATTTATTAGAAAATATGCATCATTTTATCCATGTTAACTAATAACTCTGACCAAAAATATTTTATATTAATACGTGATTTTCCTTACTCTATTATGTATATAAAGATATTATATCAAATGTATATAATGTAAGCCCGCTCATAATTCCGTACAAATTTTATTTATAACTAGCGACTTACTCTTGCTTCGCTTGGGTGCGTCCCTAGGAGCGCTGATTTGTTTACAATTTCATGGGTGTTAAATTTTTTTGCACGGAACCCTGTTTTTTCTTCTAAAATAAAAGTAGTCTAAGTTACTCCTTATAACATCAGCTATCTGCCAGTGAAAGTCTCGTTAAAATCGGTCTAGCCGTTTCGGAGATTAGCAGACAGACAAAATTTTGAAAATTGTGTCCTTTTTACTAATGAAATGTACCGTACCTATATACTTTCATATGTCTTTAATAAAAGGCTGTTATTTTGACATTACAAAGAGGCACTTCAATTTTATTTACCTGTATAGGTTATTTATTATATTCATGTATTCATAAAAAACCCTTTCCAATAATAATTTGATCTCGAATTAACTTTTACTCGAACTCGAACTCGAACTCTGTTACAGCGAAACTGTAACACGTGTTTATATGTAAAATGATTTCACATATCTTCCATTATGCCGTAAACGACGTTTCCTTTACGCAATAGGCCTATACTAGTAACTGGCATTCTTAAAAATATTCAGCAACAACTTCTATTTCATTGAAAATTATTTTTATATTTTTAACAAAAACAATGTTGTGGGAATAAATATTTAATTAAAATAATTTATGTAAATAAATTATGTACAGTTAAGATTATTATTAAAATTAAAAATGTATTCAATATGTTTTTTGCAACGTATTCAATTTTTTTATTTGTGCTACGAATCAACTAGTATTGCAATAACAACGTCTCTAATAATTATCACGCTTAAAATATTCCACTTCTTAAAATAATCTTAAATATGTACAATTTTTTCTAAATTTAAATAAATTTGAAATTATTATATTTTTCTATTGATTTGTAATAGTTATACGGATAAATTAAAAAATTGCTGGCAAGCCTAAAATAAAATAAAAATACCAAAAAATATTATGTTTCTCTCTTTAGAAGTAATCAAGCACCAATGATGAGATGACCTTAATAATATGGTCTTACATTGTTATTAATTATTGGATCGATAACGACGACAATTTTCTCACGCTGATAACGGGTCAATAACCTTCGATTGAACAGCTGGTTCTTACTTTGTTTGCATGTTCAAGTGTACTGATTTTTTACGTTAATTTTCTGGTAGAAAATTAGTTACTTTGAATGTTTATTTAACTGGCTGTTTACGATCTTTGTGTTTATACAAAAATCCTATAGGAAAAACACATTAAGTTTTTTCCGAGCTTCCCAATTTTCGGAGAAAATTTTCTTATTTTTTTCCATAAAATCCTTATTCGAAATATTGCGACCACTTTATAAAAAAATAACTAAATCGTCTAATCCATCTCAATATTACTTGGGCATATCAACGCTCCAACGAACAGCATTTCATTTCTATTTAAGTATTAAGATTAAAACTAAATGTTCCTAGTTATTTTGTCTACACAAAGGTTAAAAAATATTGATGAAATATCGATAAAATAAAAATACAATTTTATCTTTATTTGAAAAAGCGGTATCAGTTATGTCATCATACGTTCACGTTCACGAATGTAGTGCCGAATCGATAATTATAATTTGTATGGGTAATAGTAGGCATCATTAATTCGAATTAAAAATCAAACATGAGACTTTCTACTTAGAAATGTTATAATATTCTGGAAATTAACACCTCCAGGTAAATTTCTAAGAAATTAATTTTAATTCTATGAAATTAATTTTAATTCTAAGAAATCTATTGTTAGCTTACACGCCGGCGTGTCCGCGGATTAAGATTTATTATGTTATTATCTCTATAACTACATAGTATATATACCAATGTATTGGATTTGCTAAAATTCATTTTCTTAAAAAATATCTGTACTATAGTTCATACCTATGCTATAAATTTTGTAAATTATTCGACAATTTACTTATGTAATGTTTCCCGCATATTTAGATGATGATGAAGCAGTTTAAATTTGAACGTCCGTGCATTATATTTCATACTAAACGTACACATTGCTCCGTAAACAATAAGCTATTCTTAGACGGTGTATGATTTTATCCTCTTGGTGGTCCCCTCTTTGGTTTGGTCTATTACGTCATAGTTCTCGTGTGTTTCCATGAAAATTAATTATTGATTAAATATATCTATATCTTAGATTCTTAGATGATATTTATAAAAATAAATAATATTTTAAGTAAAATATTATAGCGAAGCATAACTTTTCTATTTAAAAGAATTTTGCTTTTCTTGTATTATTGTTAAAAGTAGGTTTGATAAATAGGTTTGATAATTTAAGTTATACAATAAATAATAACAGTTTCCTTGACGATTATGATTTAGAATTACACAATATACATATTATAGATAGTGTTAATTTTTATGGGCCGTTAATCTGGAACTACACGGAATAGCAAACAATGCTCAAGAGAGTGCGATTTTTATATTTTAAGAGAGATAAAATAAGTACAAGGACACCATAATAGGCCACCCTTGAGACTTATCTATGAAAAAGAGATTTTATGAAAATTTTCTCAATTTTGGTTTTAATATCGCGTAACACACAAAACACTCATTTCTTGAAATCGCTGAAAAGTTCATATCAATGTATCGTAAACGTCTTCGTAAATAGTAAATAATTCTATTATGTATATTGTAATAAGTTTTCTATTCTGTATATTTTGAATGCCCATTCAAATGAAGGTTTCATTCAAATACCGTCAATCTGTCCCATTCTATACAACAGTACCTACCTACTAAACATGAAGATCGAAAAACGTTGCTTACTCACCACTTCCGACACAATTTGCTGATATATTTGTATATCATAGAATTTATCTTTATTATAGGTGTGTTTATCGAAAAAGTTTATCTTTTCTACTTTTTTTTAAGTATATTTTTCCAGCATTTTATACGATTCTTTGTATATAAGTATTAATTATAGATCACAATTGCCGATAATATTTTGTAATTTACGCAAACAAACAAACATACGACTATATTGGATATTTTCCTTTTTGAAACCACTTAAAAATATATTGGAGAAAAATATATAGAAAAACAAAAACGGGAACAGTACATTTTTCCGGACTAAATAGTATGTGCTTTAATCTATCTCTGTGCCTTTTATCCAGATCCGTTCAGCCGTTCTGGCGTGATTGAGTAACAAACATCCATACATCCAAACGTCTGAACTTTTTATAATATAAGTAAAATATCAGAATAAAGTAGTCTAAGGAATAATGGCGATTTTTGTCGTGAAAGAGTTTAAGAATCGGACTAATTAACTGTTTCGAAGTTTGCCTCTTAAATTCGAACTCACACAGTTTTCCTTTATAATATTAATATAGATAAATACGTAAATATAATCATTTTATATATTATATTCTATATATAAAATATTTACCCTTGTAAATAAATTGCTGTCACGACGAAATGGAACAACTGGAATTTAAAATTATTCAAATTACGCTCGATCTATGTAAAACTGCATTGTATGTTAATTATGTAATATATTTATACATATAACAATATAACCTAATGAATTTCGTTAAACTAATAGACTGAACTGAAATAATGACTAATATTGCTTTATGGGGATTAGAACAAACTTTATAATATGGGAGTTCACATACACATAAGGAAAAGAATGTTTTTGCTAGTGCTTATAACAATTTATAAGCTAGTGACTCGCCTTAAGTCACTAGCTTATAAATTGTTATAATCATAACATAACTTTTTAATAGTTTTTTTTTTAAATAAGTATATAATCTATACATTTAATAAAATTGTAACTAAACCGAATCTATACATAAAATATTATTTTGGAAAATCTTATTGAAATAAACATTATTATCGATACAGAGGCCGAATTTATAGTTATTAAAATTTTTGTCTGTTGGTCTGTCTGTCTGTCAGTTTGTCTGTCTGTTACCGCATCACAGAAAAACCACTGGAGGTATTTTGATCAAATTTGGTATGGTGATATTGGTTGTCCGGGTCAACATATAGGATACTTTTTACCGTGGGAAAATATATCATATCTGAGAAAAAATACAAAAATTGCAATGTAAGAGTATACTAATATGTAAAACCTAAGAATTTGGTTTTTGGTCATCTGAACGCAGGCGAAGCTGCGAGCAATGCTAGTATAAAATATAAGTAAGGATGGTTATGTTTTTCATGTGTGTTCTTTGTACCACCATAACGGATTCGATATAATTTTTTGCATGATTTTTCGGCTGCATAGTGGTACATGCTACCTTATCTTATCCTGAAACATGATGGGGAATGTCATGGAATATGATGGGGAATGTGTAGACTGCAGGTACTATTAGACAGGACATTTGATAACCGTTCTTTTTCACTTATGAATTTTCCTATGATTTACAAACATTGTGTGACAACATATTTTTGCTCTAACCGTATATTATAAGCGTAGGGTAATAATAACTGTAGTACTTCAAAGAAATTTATCCTAAAAAATGTATTATTTTCAAAATATATTCAAAATATACAAAAAATCGTACGATTTATAACGTATTAGTTATGGGAAATCATTACTTGATGATGGATAATATATAATCTTTATTAATTATATGGGAAGTACTTTGCATGCATTATTAAATTTTTTATTCTAGAATAACTTAAAAATTATGTTTGTTATTATTTTTCAGGTCTTATCTGGTTCATAGTACCAGTTTCTATGATTATCTGCAACGATGTGATGGCCTACGTGTTCGGTTTCTTCTTTGGCAAGACTCCTCTGATCAAACTAAGCCCTAAGAAAACGTGGGAAGGCTTCATAGGTGGAGGAGTCTCTACTGTTGTTTTTGGACTAGTGGTATGTTCTTTTACTCTAAACCCTTTTATATCAATCATTTTCAATCAAGTAGGTGTATATATATCCAAAAAATTATAATTGAAGTACGCTTCAATTATATACTTTAAAACGTCTAAATTGTAATATTTCCAATAAGACCGTGTCTGTTTATAAGTAACTAATCACTATGTTAAATAATTCTATGCATATTTGTGTCGTTTATATCAAGGTACCTGTCGTGATTGTAAATGTACCAAATAAATAGATAAAAGTATGAAAAACCTATATCTACTGTTTGCTATTGTTTGTTTCAATCCGACTCAATCACTAACGAACGGCTGGTCGCATTTTAATGAAACTTTGTACACATGATAATCTGTATGGCTATTGAGTGGTCTTTATGTTTTTAACTATTCAAATATTCAATCTTCTTTTCTCGGTGTAATATATGACATAGAAAATAATACATATTATGTATATATGTACATAAAAATATCGCTAGAAAATCGATTTCTTTTATTGTTTAGATTCAGTTTTTATGTATTCATTACTATACGGCTATACAATTACTACTTTAAATGCATGACAAGCGAACGAACTGGTTGCCTTGGCTATTTTAATATGGCACAGCTTTTATATAACTGTGTAATGTACATATAATATCGTATAGTAATTTATTATTGATAATTAACGTATCGACTGCGACTAATACATTAGTTTTTATATTATCGGACTACTATTATGTATATGCAAAAGTAGGTTGTATGTTTGTTTTTCACGCTGAAACGGCTTGTCCGATTTGGATGAAAATTTGTACACAGGCTATGACCGCGAGTAACACATAGGCTATTTGTTGGCACCCATTAAAGCGGACTTAATTTCAAAGTTTTTTTTGCTTTTTACACTTTCTGCTGTCGTCTTTACGTATTTATTTTTGTATAAGTTTAATAATTATAAGATATACGCTGAAAAGTTTTACTACTTATATGTCATAAAAATAACAAATATAGTTATTTTTACACAGGAGTCAACTCACATTAAAGTATCATAAATATGACGTTATCCTTGTACTTGACATTTTAATGTGCATATATAATTAAAACATATTGTAATAATTAACATGAAAAAGAAAGTTAATAGGTTCCAAGTAGCATTAGATATGTTAGATTTTTCAGTTTTGTTAACTCTATCTAGAGGGCTAATAGAGTTTTATATGTATATATCGTATTTTTTATATATGACACTAGCAGAACCTGCGGCTTTGCTCTTGCTAAAACTACAAAAAAAACCTCTTTAGTTTTATGGCATAATAATAGTGCACGGAAGTCTGCCCGATTTGTTGACATTTATGATTACTGCTCCGCTCCCTTTGGTAGTAGCATGATAATAATATATAGCCTATAGCTTTCCTCAATAAACGGGTTTTCTAATGCAAGAAGATTTTTTTACATCGAATTAGTAGTTCCTGAAATTAGCGCGTTCAAACAAACAAACTCTGCCTCTTTATAATATTAGTATAGATAATAACCGGCCCCGCAGATACTCTGCCATTTTCAAAATACAACGTACCTATATATTGACCACAGCATTAATAATTAATAATCATTTTATGATTTTCTTCGTTT
Source organism: Brenthis ino (assembly GCA_921882275.1). Classification (NCBI taxonomy): domain Eukaryota; kingdom Metazoa; phylum Arthropoda; class Insecta; order Lepidoptera; family Nymphalidae; genus Brenthis; species Brenthis ino. The sequence continues at coordinate 26,652,962 of OV170227.1, forward strand.
GCACTTTATCCACATAATATTATATTGTCTTATTTTGATACATAAATATTTGATCCTAATAAAATTTTAATTACGTATACAATAAAAAATGATTATACTCGTAATTTTCCTTAAACGACGGCATAAAAATAAATTTCATATTCTTCCCATACAACATGCTCGCCATCTCTCGTATAATGATGGAACCATTTCGCAAATATTCCGGTCGTGGATACAATTTTTTTTTAATGTTTGATCGTAATCGGACAGACGGCTTCTAAGACGTAAATTATTTTTTATATATTAAGATAGCTACTATATTATATCGACACTCTTCACGTTCTCAAGTATTTTTTATAATAAGACAGTGACCCTACATTGTAATTTGACTGCCCGCAGGTATAGACACTGGCATTTACTGTGGCGTTTCTTGAAGTCCTAGGTTCGAAATCAGGGTTGCAGCAATAAAGCTTTTAATTCTGTCAGAAAAGTGTTATTAGCGTTCGGAATCGAGGTTGGATACTTAATGGTGTTACATCCCTGAGTTTTAGAGTGCATATCAAGACGTCTAAAAACAAATCATAATTAATTTTTTTCTTTGAATATTATTTATTTACTTTCAGTTGGCCTACATGATGTCGCAATATCCGTATCTAGTATGTCCAATCGAGTACTCGGAGTCGTTAGGCCGCATGACCATGGACTGCGAGCCGTCGTCACTGTTCCGTCTGCAAGAATATACCCCGCCGCAATTCTTACAGCCAGTCATGAAAGTTGTAAGTATATTTTTTTCTAATGAGCTCTATTTTTGAATAATTTATGAGTTTTTTTATAATAAGAACTGCCTCTTTGATCTAGTGGGGAGTACGGCCGCAGATCTGGAGGTTCTGGGTTCAAATCCCAAATCTCTTTCAGTACCCAAGAGATCAGGTGGTTATCACGTTAGAAATGATTGGCACATGTAAATGTCACAGGTGCGAGACCTGGGATTTGAACTACTACACTCAGTTTCCCAAGCGAGTGCGTTACCACTGAGCTATAAGTGCCTTTAGAGTAATACGTGACTGAAGTAGTGCGTATATGTAAAGTTTTGATTTTTCTTCTGTTCCAGTTTGGTCGTGACAAAATGACCATGTACCCATTCATGATCCACTCGTTGGCGCTCAGCATCTTTAGCTCGGTCATCGGACCGTTTGGAGGTTTCTTTGCTTCTGGGTTCAAACGTGCTTTCAAAATTAAGGTTTGTTCTTTTGTAAACTTATTTTTCTTTAGGTTATAGTGTTTTGAGGCTTTTATGGAGAATATAATATGAAGTAATAAAAAAAAGTCTAAAATACTTTATCATAACTTATTGAATATAAAATATGTATTTTTACTATTAAATTTTAATTGTTTTAAAATAAATTAAGTTTCATATAAAGTTCGATAATTATTATACTTTTACATTTTCCATCTAAATAGATAGAAACATTTATAATCAGACTATTATGATATATGCGAAAGTTTGTGTGTATGCGTGTGTGTGTGTATGTTTGTTACTATGCTTAGTACATAGGAAGACCATGGACCATGAGTAACACACTACCTTTTAGGAGCGAAGCGTACTTAGTCCCTAGTATTGATACAAAAGATTAATATTGATATTAAAAATATTATTGCTACAGGACTTTGGTGACGTGATTCCGGGTCATGGCGGCATCATGGATCGCTTCGACTGCCAGTTCCTGATGGCCACCTTCGTCAACGTCTACATCACCAGCTTCATACGCACCGCCACGCCCCAGAAACTGCTGCAACAGGTACATGAACTGCCTTTCTGCTGTACAAGTTGGAGTTTCAGAACTGATCGTCACTGTTTAGACGGACTGCTACAGCTCTTTATAGAGCTAAATTTTCCGTGGCATTCATTTGTGTGATGAGCAAGATTGTTTGTACTCCAGTCATGGGTGTTCATAATTTTATAATATGTATGTATTTAAAGTTATATATGTGAAGTGATCAACTTTATGGTACACAAACCTCGTAGCTTTACTTATGCACGTGAGAATATCAGAAATGCGAGATCCGGACTTTGAGAGTCCATTTTACTTAGTTTTTATTGCCTTATATAATAAATCTATACTAATATTATAAAAACGTTGAGTTTGTGAGTTTGTGACGTTGTAGGAGATAATCTTTGGATCTACTGAACCCATTTAGATGAAATTTGATAAGAAGATAGTTTGAGACCCCGGGAAGGAGATAGGATACTTTTTATCCCGGAAATCATCCCTTAAAGGGGTGAAAATGGTGATGAAAATTTGTATGGGGAATCAAGCTAGGGACGAACCCGAGCGAAACGAGGGTGAGTCGCTAGTATAATATAATATAACACATTATTATGTCGTTCGTGAAGTATTTATATATTAAATTACAGGTGTACAATTTGAAGCCAGAACAACAATTGCAACTGTTCTACGCCCTGAAAGAGTCGCTCGAGAATAGAAACATTCTCAACATGGTACCTTAGATCCATCGCAGGTCTGACATTGACAGATATTTGACAGACATTGTAAGTGTGGTGTCACACTTATTTAACTTTTCTATGTGATTTGTAAAGGTTTATATAATGAGTTGTTATAGTACGTTAATATATGGTATGTATTACTATGAGAAGTAATTGATTCTTTAAATAACTAAATAGCTGTATATGTTTATTTTATTCTAAAATATTATTTTTTAAGTTTTTCTATATAATATATTTTATGTAATTTTACAACTAACAATTTTTTATGTATTATTGTTCACCCACCGAGAAATATAATAGTTTTTTTTTATATTTAAGTGTGACACTACACTAAGGTTGGACATATCTTGGACTGTTCGTCGAAACAGCGTATTCTAGTCTTTATTGCGTACTCATTTCAATTCATCTATAGTACATAATATATAATATTATCAGAACGGATATATTTAAAATGGTTATTAAAATGAAAGCATTGGAAATTCTACGATTCCGTAGCCGTGTTATTTTTTTTGGGATTTTGAAGGGATTATTAATGCTACATTATTTAATAATATGATTAAATATTTTATTCTGATCTTGTATCTTGAAGAACTTTCTATTGAGAACTAGTATGTTTAATCTAGATATATATACATAATGCTTATTTTTTAACTATCAATTTCTTCAATTAAATGCATATAAATAATAATAATATAAATTTCGATTGTTTAAAATTCTAAAAATAATTAACAACATAAACATTTGATAATTTACGCTATTTTTTTATTAAAAATGTATAGTCAATTTGGATTTCACGAATTGGATAAAACAGGGAATTTGCATTTCTTTCTATTATTTAGATTTTAGACTGAAAATCGACTGCTTTATTATGTGCTAAATATTTCGAACTGTATCCTTATTTCGAACGTTATATAAATATTTTTCTACGTATTTTACTTGATATATCTCAAGTGAGACTTCCATTCATTCATTCGTTCAAGCATTCATTTTATATATTAAGGCATATATTATAATTACATTAAAATATTTCTTGGTTAGTTTCAGCTACGGGTTAATATTGTATATTTTACATGTATTATAAAATTAAATTCAAGTTTTCTTATAATATATGAAAGTCGGCTATAAAACAATGTTTTTTTTTTAATAGAAATAAAACGAATACGTATGTTTTATAGTGTAATAATATTGTAATATATTTTTTCTCTACACTCTATCATATATTATCGTATTACTAATAATTTAAAACTATTTTTCCTGCTTTTTAGTAATTGTAATTCATTCATATGATTTCATATAAATTGGGGTAAATATAGAGAAAATACTTACGCTACGGTAACTATTTGTGCTAGATAATGCAAATATAAACGTTTTAATCATTAAGTAAAATGAAAAATCACTTAGATTTAATTTAGTTTAATTAAATTCTACCTTTGTTTTATTATTAAATAAAAATTTAATAATTAATTTATGTCAAGATGGAGGTATATGCTTTATAAGAAGCTATGTTATATTTTTCCCATAATTTATGAAATAAAGTACATAATATAATGAAAACTATAGTCTATGGAATATTCACTGTCGAAATAAATGCATGAAGTGCGATGTTAATATAATGTATGTTATATATAATTAAATTTAATTTAGATGTCGCTTATGCTATATTTTGTCAACTTATATGGTATACAGTATATATACATATATAGTATATACATATATACATACATTGACGAAGCTATATACTTATTTTTTTTTATTAAATATTCTTTCTTATCTTTCTCTTTTATAAATGCATTATTACGACATTAAGGTTTTTTTTTTTAATTATGTCCACCTGGACCTGGACCCTTTCAGGATCTTTGCTTATTGTGGACTTCATCTTGACAGTTACGTTTTATTTTTTTTAATATGTAGTAATTTGTTAAGTTTTTGTGATTTATTTATGTGATTTTTATGTTACGTTATAATTTTACGTTGATTTTTGATTTGACGTTTGATTGTGTACGTTTAGTTTGAAATCAGTGCGTGTGCGTTAAAATTGTTCATAGAAATCGATGAAATTTCATTGGTTATATACGTATTCCTATACCGACGTCCTACCAGAGTATATAATAAATATATGAATGTCTGTTCGCAGTCAACAGCTTAAACATATATTTAAATATTAATTAGTTGAAGTATAATTATACATATTGAAATGCTTTGAAAAAAATAGTATTTTACGTTGATGTACCTTACGTTTACACAAAAGTATTCTAAGGACCAAATGATTTTGTTTATTGTTGTTCAATTGATAGCTTTTATTCTTATTTGCCGTCGGACAGCAAAATGTTTAACGTGCGATAGATTTATTTGTCGTTGACATAAATATTGTCGATACGTGTTAGGTACAATGCTAGTGGAATGAAATAATTTATAAGGTCACATTAGGCTTGTTCCACACCCAACTGGCCTTTAATTATATTATAATATTAAAATTAATATTTTAGGTATTATTTTTATGAATTCGTTACATTAGAAAAGTACAAAAAGTAATTTACAAAAATAAAAAACCCGACTGTGTGAAAAGCGAACAAAAAAGATGAGAACAAGTTGACGTTGATACATGTTTTATACTAGCTGCCGATCTTGCTACATGTATATTTGTGTGTCTCCGACTGCATAATACTATGTTTCTTTTATTAAAACATACATACATACAGGTCAAACACATAACCCTCCTTTGGGCTTCGCCGCAGTCGGGTAAAAAACTTTCACTTTGCCCCAGGTCCTCCATATCTCTAAATCAAGCCCTGTCTCCACACTAAATCTTTTAATAGCTTAAGATGTAAATTAACTTATTAAGTAAATCTTATTAAGTTATTACGACAGCTTCTCCTTCCATTTTTGTATTATTTCAGTACTATAATATAATAATCATAATTCAACCCTGTATAACGGGTACGGGACTTCCCTTAATATGAGGAGAATAAAGCCACAGTCCATCACGCTGGCCAAGTGCGAGTTGGTGGAGATTACTATATAAAATATATTATTGCAAATCTGGCCTTTATAATTATTTCATTTTGCTACTAAGTTAAAAATATATGTCGTGTTAGTATTTAAATTTGATGTTCTATGTAGTGATGGAACGAAGAGTGCTAAATTTTTAAGATAGATTGTTTAATTGTGACCTGGGTATTGCCATAATATTAATGAATATGCAATACAGATAAAAAATAATAGTTATTTAAATTAAATATTCCATAAAACGATTTTTCTTTTTTTTTGAAAATTTTATCTCTCTAAAATATTTTGGTCGGACAACACTGAAAGGATAAATTGAATTGTTTTAGGAAATATTCGTCGTAATTGAGTAGTTTACTATTTCTATAATACTTCATCTCTTTGTCACAAATGTACAATTAAATATAAAGATCTGATTATAATATTATGGTCTTTGAACATTTTTCGATTGCTAAATATATCAGAAAAATATAAATATAAAATAATCCGAAATATTTAAGAAAATTAATATTTTATATCCATATTTAAAATTCACAACTTAATTTTTGTTACCCAATTTTGGTGTCGAAGAATGTTTATTGACGCTTAAAATTTCAAATGTCGGTACCTTAGTGTTAGATATGTGTCTAATTATAGAATAATTTATTAATTGTGACATATTGTATTAAATAAATACATGATTCCTGATTCAAATGTTTTATTTAGTGATTATTTTAAGTTTACCTAACTTTTTTTATTTAAGAACCGATTAAAATAAAAAACTAAACGTTAAGTGAAGCTTACCAAAATACATTGGTGAAAACCGCACTCAAATCGGTTAAACCGATTCTGAGACTTGCGCGCACAAACGCACAGACAAAGGAAACAAATTATATATCAGATAAATATCCGATAATTATCAAACAGATATAAACTTAGCAAATCTTGTGTAGATATTGGTATTTGACTACTTGTCTATCATAATTTACTTTATAATAAATTAAAATTATACACTTTTAATACTGAAGGTAATATTTTTTTTCGTAATTTTGACCATACCATGACCGTGCTAGGATTGTGTCAGGCAAAAAAATATTCTTTGTATTGAAAATTATGAGACTGCCCACTAGACCGTTCCGTCACTGACCGACACCGTCGCGTGCCGTGCACAGAGCATTAACAATTAGCGTTTGTATATAATATATATACTAGCAATGCCCGCGGTTCCGCCCGCGTTCAGATGACCAAAAACCAAATTATTAGGTTTTACATATTAGTATACTCTTACAATGCAGATTTTGTATTTTTTTCTCGGAAATGATATATTTTCCCGCGGTATAAAGTATACTGTATGTTGACCCGGATAACCAGCTATCACCATACCAAATTTAATCAAAACCCCTCCAGTGGTTTTCTGTGATGCGGTAACAGACAGACAGACAGACAAAAATTCTAAAAACTATAGATTCAGCTTCTGTATCGATAATAATGTCTATTTCAATAGAATTTAATGTACAGATTCGGCTTAGTTACAATTTATTATATTATATTATATATATATATATATATATATATATATATATATATATATATATAAACAGAATACAAATATGAATACAATAGTAGCGGTAAGTAAATAAATCATAATAAATAAAAAAGTTAACGGATTTTATTATAATAAGAAAAATATATAACCTAATATCACAGATTAGGCATATAATACTACACTAGGACTAATATTGTGCTATTTCTCTTTCAAAGGAAATATTACTAATGCATAAAAATACAAAATATATAATATGTTGTTTTTATTATTCATAATGTATTTTTGTAAATTAATGACTAATACCTATAAACCATTTTCCTTAAAAAACCGCTACTTTTTGACTTTCACACATCTTTTTGGCGGACTCTGTCTATATAATATATAATTCTTTACGTTGTCGTCTTCTCCATTCTACGTGACATAGACAAAGTAATCCGTGCTCAACTGGCACGCATTGTAGCCATTACCAAGTTATTTGAATTGAATTAGCCTAAGTCGATATGGATAATATTATAAAATAATGCTTTAAGTTCTAGGGATAATTTTCTTAATTGTTAAATTTTAATCAATACCGTAAAGGATATATGGATTTTGTGGACGAACCACGTCTGATAGAACAAAGCGCGTTAAACTATACAATTACTGTTTCCGCATATAGTTAATTGCGAGCAGAGGTCAAAAAACAATAGGAATATCTACGACGAAGGTCGAATAACATTTTTAAATTTTATATAATTTAGTTAACTTTATTATTTATTTTGAATTTTAATTACTGTACTTAAATACTGTTTAATATTTAATGTTCTTATTACAAAACCAAAGAAGTTGTTCACTGGAACGGGCCAATATCTGGAACTGATTCGTAAGATATTTTTTGAGATATAACGTATTTATTTTAGTAATATCATAAAAAGAATTTATACATATGTTTGCCTTTGTTATATACAGAGTTAGAATTCAATGTAATTTATATAACGTACAATAGAATGATATTGTTTCCCGATTTCTGTTTGTCCGTTATCACATAACGTAGGAACAGGTACCACTGGTTCTTAAGCAAAAAACATTTTATGAGCGTAACCAAGTTATCGCATCGGCACTGATAAAAGATTAAAAATCTATTTAATCTAAAATATTTATATTCCACAATATAACTTTACGTACACGATTCGGATGCGAGTTCCGGCGGTCTAGTTCTTGCATGCAAACGTACAGCCGCACATGTGTTCCCACGCGGCTTATATAAGCATTATTTGTCTTCGCTTTTGGGTACGACACGACATTCTGGGTTACTTATGGATACTTTTTTAATAGTCTTCATAATGTACTTATTTAATTTACAAGAAATCAAATCTATAATATACTGTATATTATTTTTTCAAAACATGTGTATAATGTGTATTCAGTTAATCTTTTTGGGACGAAATAGGTACGTTTACAAAATTTTTTTTTTTATTTGAGTAATTCTTAAGACCCACAGACATGCGTCCGTGCCTTTTTTTGAACATTTTTATATTTTGTTGTTATTTTTATTTTATTTGAGATGGATTCGTGCGTGTATAATTTCAGAATCACAAGATTTTGCGAACAAAAAAAAGAAAAGCTGAACAAAACTCTGGAGTCGGGTGGACTTTAAAGAGTCCACCCAAATAAAATATTTACCTACATAATGTTTCCTACACACGTAATTTTTCCATTCTCATCGGAATTTTTAACTTAATTGTGCATTTTAACGTATGGGTTTTGGGTTATGGGGTTATTGGCTTTCATGAGTAAGAATAGAAACGATGACAAGCATAAGAGCTTTTCTCATAGCTGACTCTGTGTCAAACAATGATAAGTTAATCTAGTGCTTCTGTTTTAATTAATTTAACTATTAGGTACTTACACGATTTTTTCTCACGGTTTTATTTTCTTTTTTTGTTACCAACCTTTATAAAAATTTATAGGAAACAGAAAAAAACTTAAATATAAATCTATTTTCAAGGAAAAATTACTTCAAAATATCAATATTAAGTCCTTAAGCTAACAAATTTATTTTTAGTGTTTATACATATATATTTAATAACTATTAACGTAATAATAAAATTATAGTAAATATTCATTTATATAATTGCAATTGTTTCAATTAAAAAAAAACTAAGCCAAAAAACGTGTATTACATAATATATCTACATAATACTAATGTAATGTGTAATACTATATGTAATATTATAAATATAAACTAGATAAGACTTTCTATATAAAAAAATCTTTACAAAATGCGTGGCTGTCTTTTGAACACTTCAAAGAAATCAATTTATAAAAGACTAGCGACTCACGCTCGCGTTCGTCCCTAGGTACGTTTTTACGATTAGTATAGAATAAACTATATATTATATGCACATAGGTATACAAAAGTAAGTACCTACTTTAAAACTTACTTGAGATATGATTCCCTATACCAACTTTTTATCTTATACAATATAACTTTTTATATTTTCGGTATAAAAAGTATCCTATGTCCTTCCCAGGATCTCAAACTATCTCCATACCAAATATCATCTCAATCGGTTCAGCGGATTAAGCGTGAAAAGGTAACAGACAGACAAACAAACAGAGTTACTTTCGCATTTATAATATGAGTATGGATAGATTTGGCTTATTCAAACTAAGTACGTATTCTATTGAATTCCAAGCTTATTTATCTGTGTCTTTTAAATGCTAAACGATTGTAGATTTTAGCTACCAAGTGAAGTCTGCGAATGACATTTACGGTTATTAAGTGAACATGCCAATTAATATTATTTTGTTGCTGATACTGAGTCGAATCTGTACATTATTTTTTTTTGGGAAATCTTATTGAAATAGGCATTATTATCGATACAGAGGTAGAATCTATAGTTTTTAGAAATTTTGTCTGTCTGTCTGTCTGAGAACGCATCACGAGAAAGCCGCTGGACAGATTTTAATAAAATTTGGTATAATAATAGCTGGTTATCCGGGTAAACATATAGGATACTCTTTACTGTGGGAAAATATCTCATCTCTGACAAATCTATACTAAATGTTAAAACGTAACTAGTACTGTATGTACCTACATATATTATTACTTAATTTGTTTGTACCTACAGCTTAAGTTTTTGGTTTGCTTTTATATATATATATATATATATATATATATATATATATATATATATAATGTTTTATGGTTGAGAATTTAATTTACATATATAATATTTTTTTTATTTTATATAATGGGCTGACATTGGCTTTGGCTTGATTTCTCACATTAAGCCTTTACAGCGCGAATTATAAAACTATATTAAATATTATGTTATATTGTATTCAAATAACATTACACAACAACGTTTTTTTCTTTAAAGGCTAAAGTTTATTTTGTTTATAGAAATGTATTTTACTCTACTACTATGTTTGCAGGATATTTTACACCAAGCTATACATATAATAAAATTGTAACCAAGCCGAATCTGTACATTAAATATTTTTTGGAAAATCTTATTGAAATAAACAATATTATCGATATAGAGGCCGAATCTATAGTTTTTAGAATTTTTGTCTGTCTGTCTGTTTGTCTGTCTGTTAGCGTATCACAGAAAAACCATTGAAGGGATTTTGATGAAATTTGGTATGGTGATAGCTGGTTATCCGGGTCAACATATAGGATACTTTTTACTGCGGAAAAATGTCTCATTTCTGAGAAAAAAGTGTCATTTCTGAGAAAAAATACAAAAACTGCAATGTAAGAGTATAATAATATGTAAAACCTAAGAAGCTAGTTTTGTATAAAATAGACACAAATTCAATCGTTATTATAATATTTTAATAGAAGCTTTATATTTATAAAAAGATAATGGAAACACGTCCAATGAACGAGTATTGCAAAGATGATACATTTATTATTCAAGCCGCATCAATGCGACTGCGATCTGAATAAAAAGGGAAAGTCATTTAACTCCTTTTATAGACTATTTTATTAGAACATCTGAAGAAATCCAACTAGATCGCTTTTATGAATAAAAAACAGTGATACGTTAGAAATTTTCGAATTGTCGATTTTATTTTCATTTGAATTTATATTATTTTTTTGAGTATTGAAGAGCTATTTTTGTAAATTTTGTAAACTTTTCCATTTTTTAAGTATCTATATTAATAATAGAAACAATAATATAATGATAGAAAAATTAAGTAGTATTTTTAAATATAAAATTACTAAGTAACCATCACAGCGCAAAACATATCCATTGCTTTTTCAAATTAACTTGCTTCAGTACATTAACCCGAAGTTACGTAGGTACATACCAACGATAGTTTATAAAGAGTTAATGCTAATGACAATATATATGTATATATACAAAGATACGTATTTACATATACACAAAGATACATATTTCTGTCTGTTTTTCTTTTGTGATTGATTTTAAGAAGGATAGGTACTTTAATTTTTTGTTATGTTAACCAGTTGCTAATAAAGGCCTCTCCTAAAGCGCCTACTATTGGCCGATTTCACCAACGTCACCTAAGTTTAAGGGATCCCCTAAGCATGGATAGGGGGCTGTTAGGGGACAGTTTCTGTTTCACCGACAGTTAGGGGTCACCTAACAATTAAAAAAAATAATTAAAATGCCACCTAATTATAGGTACTAGAAATACGGGCTCTGGCGATGGGGTAACGAAATTTAATTTAGGTGCTAAATTAGGGGAACTTTTAAGCTAGGGATTCTATACGTAGGTGGTAGCTTAAGTGATGTTGGTGAAATCGGGCATATCCCTGTCCAGTGTGCGGTTCTGCCCAGTAAGTAATAGTTCCCATCAGTTATCCGCCACATTTCTTTAATAATAGGTTTTTTGCTACCATCTTACATAACTCTTTGCCTAAGGGCTTACGTATACAACGACTTTTTAACGCCCTTTTTTCGCGGTTTAATGATACGCACTTTGTTGGTGCGTTAGAAGACGTGGTTTATTATAAACGTCCTAAGTTCGATCTCCATTCTAATAGGTATGTCGAGTCTGTCTCACCATTATGGAATATTGCATATATGTATATATATATATATATATATATATATATATACCGCTTGTTAACAAATTTCTACGAATTGGTGGTTCTTGTTTAAAGATTTTCACAATTTTCTTCGCTAATAAGTTACTAGTACTTGTTAGTCTTAGAGCAAGTGTAACTTTAAATAATACTAAACTACAATATTTAGTACACCAAGCTATATTTAACATATAGATATATTATTATGTTCACTTATAAATAACCGGCTTTTTTTCCTTTTTTTAATTAAGTTTTGTAAAATTAATCAATTTTACATAAAAATTTCACTTTCTAATGCAACATAAATAACAATGCCTACTGTCAATATCACGTCCATGTGTGGTGGCAATCCTCAACGCCGCGATTTGTTGTAAATTTTCTTTTAGAGAGAGACTGAAAAGATGCTTAGTATTTTTGTTAGAATTACCACTCACCCTCGCTCCTCTCGGACGTTTTAACGTTTAGTATAGATTTCTCAGAGTGGAGATATTTTCCCGCATTAAAAAGTAACTATATGTTGATCTGGATAACCAGCTATTATCATACCAAATTTCATCAAAATCTGTCCAGTGGTCTTCCAATGGAGTGACAGGAATAGGAGTATATTCATGTCTGCACGCACATTTGGGCATTATAATACTCCTGCGCAGATCGGTCATGAGGACATTATTATTTAAACAGACAAGATTTTTTAACAATCTCAAATAATGAGTATTTGTTGTTGAACACGTTTAGATTTTAACTATAGAATTAAGATTTTAAACACTTTTCTAAACTTACAATTTTACGGATCTAATCAAAAAGTAATAGCACGAGACGACGAACTGACGACCTTGCATGTTTACGTAACGTTACTTCTGCCGTGGAGAACAAATGTGATAACTGATCGCCAAAACTTGATTTGTTACTGATTCGTTTCCTCCATTTATATACACTGTGGAATATTTATATATAAGGCAATATTTATACGATACAGGGATATCCAGATAACGATGTCATAGATCATTAAATATTTTTCATTGAATTTAACAACATAGACCATAAAGCTTATTTTAACGACGCGCTTGCATCTTAGCTACCTATTAATCTTATACCTATCACATTTTTAATTCCACGTTAAAACTGCTAAATTTCTATATTTCCGCTCAAAATCATTCGTGTCTTTCTCACAATACGTGACACTGGCAGAATGTATTACGTCTGTTAACGCAACTCTAAGTCACTAAAAAAACCATACAATAATATACAATGTGATAAGAGCTGGTATTTTTATCAATAAAAGCTCGCTAATATTAAAGAAAGTTATGTTTATAATATATATGTATTTATATAAAAGATAAAAATGAAAATCCGGAAAATATTATATTTTTCTAGATGCATGAATGACGTCGATTGAGCCTTGAGGACAATAAGTATTGCTTTCTTTGCCTTCTAAGTAGGTTGGTCCGGTCATGTTAAGTGTAGGCGCTAAGCGAGTCTATGACATGCAGTGTGTGATGTACTATGATCTGAAATACTCGTAGTCTAAAATTTTACTAAACTAATTAACCCAATAAAAATTGACTAAATTTTATATTATCACAATTACGCAGACCAAATAAAGTCAAAGTTTAAAATAATATTTCACCTAATGCTATTTTGTTCTTGAAATTATTCATTACGAGTATATTATGCTACACGATATATTACTTGTATACTATACGAGTAAATTATATACTATTGACATTAAATCTATACTAATATTTTAAAGAGGCAGAATTTGTTTGTTTATTTTAACGCGCTAATCTCGGGAACTACTAATCCGATTTGAAAAATTCTTTTTGCATTAGATAGCCCCTTTATGGAGGAAGGTTATAGACTTCCATATACCAGCATAAAAACAAAGTTTTTTTTTTCTTTTAGCTAGAGCGAAGCCGCGGGTTTTGCTTGCGGATCCTAAATTAAAATAGCTTTTGCCTAATTAACTCTGAAGACATCTCAATCAGACATCTATAAATCTCCACCTGCATTCTTTACATTGCAAAAATTAGTCAGTATTAGGTAATTCACACGAAAATATATCATCGAACATACTTTCTCTCATGATTATGCGCCGATTAGATGGACCTGCCGAGTGTTTATCCGGCAGTACCGCGGCAGCTCGCGTCGGACTTACATGCGTGTGTCATTTCTGCATTAAACTAAATGCAATGTACGATCGTAAACTCGCGGTTATCAAATTCGACTTCGTGAGATCTGTTTTAGACGTTTTTGATATATAATCTATTTAAGTGTTAGTGCTGTGTGGACAGTCTACGCGTAGGCTCGATAGCGAATAGGTATGAATAATATTATTTAGTCAATCAAATGTTGTTTAGGTTATATATTGCGAAATGAACTTATTTATTATATGGTTTTGTTTTGATAATTATTAGTGAAACGATTACTTGTTATTCTACCCATGTTTTAAAATTGCTTATTAATTTTAATATTATTAGTGGCAACTCTAAACATTTAAGAATAGCTTTTTCTTCTTTCTCTCTATATTTGTATATGCTATGTTATATTTATTATACATATTATAAAAGAATAAAGTATGTATATTTTAACATTTTTTAGCAATTGTTACTTATCTAATCTAAATAACGTCTTAAATAAAATAGTTATATTATGTGTTTCCTTATAAGTATAAATTAATTAATAAAATTATTAGGTTTTAAAAAATTAAGTTATGAATTGAAATTATATTTAAGATCCGGCATAGATATGATTTATTTATAATTTCGTATGTTTTTACGACCGCGCAAGAGAATCACACGGTAATTAACCGAATACAAAATTCGCATCCGCGTGTTTGTACACATCTGATGTATATAATTATGTAGTTCGATTTCATTTAAACTCAGTATGATTCATGTCGTAGATAAGTTTATATACGTAACTAGCATTGCTAGCGGCTCCGCCCGCGTCCAGATGACCAAAAACCAAATTATTAGGTTTTACATATTAGTATACTCTTACAATGCAGATTTTGTATTTTTTCTCAGAAATGAGATATTTTCCCGCGGTAAAAAGTATCTTATATGTTGACCCGGATAACCAATATCACCATACCAAATTTGATCAAAATACCTCCCTCCAGTGGTTTTTCTGTTATCATCATCTAAATTTCATCAAAATCTGTCCAGTGGTTTTCTCGTGATGCGATAACAGACAGACAGACAAAAATTCTAAAAACTATAGAATCGGACTCTGTATTGATAATAATATCTATTTTAATTAGATTATCCAAAAAAAAAATATTTAATGTACAGATTCGGCTTAGTTACAATTTTATTTTAATATTTAAATATAGGTATAATTGTAGAACTGCGAGCGCGTTGATGTCTTTTACTATGAAAATTGTAAAATACTGGCAGTCGATGTTCATATATAATACTGAGTAGTAATAAAATTTAAATTATCTAATTAGCTTACAATGAGTATAGAACATAACATTACAAAAAACCGTATACGCAACTTACCTACTATCATTCTATCACACAACAATGAATAATATAATTTATGATTATCCTCATACAATTGCTCTTTAAAATATGATCTACTTAATTGAAGGCCTGTATTTTAAATTAATTTTCATTTGTATCTACAATTTAATTTATACATTTGAATTAAGTACATATTACTTTTAAGTGTGACACAGTTAAAATTATAGTGAACTAGAGAAACGTAGGCGTCCTATTCACCTACAGTATTGCTCATTGCACTCTGACCCTGTGGTCTTTACCATTTCTTTGATTTATTATATGATGTCTATACCATACAAAGAAGTGAAATTTTAAAGATTTTGAATCGTTCGTTCATGCTTAGAACAATTTCTAGTAAAAAATATTTTTAATTGGCATTTCTCGCACTGATAAATGTAAACTGTTACGTATTAAAAGTTTATTATTTTTGATTGATACTTAATATATATATATATATATATATATATATATATATATATATATATGTAAATATTTAAAACTTTATTAAGTATAAACCATGGATGCTGAGAAAGTAATATTTTTTTGTATTTTAGTGAAAACTGTCAAAAATCTTTAAAACCTGAGAGCCCCTGCCCTTAGGACTTTTGACGAATTCGTACAATTCATTTGACCAATTCAAATTGGACTAAAAAGTTTGACCAGTAGCTCTAAATTATTTAAAGAAATTTTAAACAATGTTGTTCTAGGCAAAGTAGCTAAGGCTCAAACACTTTATTTTTAATATACTTATTATCAATTTAAACAAACTAGAACGTATATCTATACTATAATAAAACAGTAGAGGTCGAATGTCTGTACATCGCAAAAAATGTTAAAAACCAAGTCAGGGGGATGTAAGAAGGCAAATAGAACAAAACCATTTTTTTTTTTAATTTTTTGTTTCTCTGTGTTTGTCTGTTTGTACGGGCTAATCTCCGAATCTAATGAACCGATTTAAATGAAATTTTGCATGGTGGTACCTTATATACCCGGGCAACATCTTAAATACTTTTTATCTCGGAAAATTAAATTGTTCCCGTGGGATAGTTAAAAAGCTATAGTATCTTATAGAGCTTAGTACACAAACACTTATGTACCTAATTTAGTAAAACTTAACATTCTGATACCTTATATTGCTGGTCAAACAACAGGTTACTTTTCTTCCCGGAAAAATGAACGGTTCCCGTGGGAACTAATTGATCTCTATTGGTGTTTTTGTAGAGGCGAACCCGAGCGAAGCGAGGGCGAGCCGCTAGTTATATTATATGGTAGAGGCAGATTATTTCATCACATAGGCTTCAGATAGACACAGACACTTTAGAGTAGTTTATTACTAATTGTATGAATTTACTTAATATAACAACAAATCAGTATAAATAGTTAATAGCGTGAGAAATATTTAACTTAAACTTATGAATTGTCCTGCGAACTAAATCTATTGTTGGAAATTTATGATCCAAAATTTATTTTATTGTTTTACTAATTAAATTAGTTCCTTCAAATTTATCTAAACTTAATCTGTACTAATATTATGAATGTTAAAATAAGTTTATTACCACTTGACGACTCAACCAGTTGGAATGAGAATTAGCAAATTTGCAGGTTTTTCGCAAGAAGGACAAACTCGTACCATAAGTTCTCATTAGGATAATGGAAAAAGTAGTTCAAACAAATTTTGTGTTAAATATATTATCTCAAAAATGTATTATGAAAAGAAACAATGCTTTTTATACCAAATTTCCATAATTAGTAATGTACAGATTTGACTCAGTTAGAATTTTTCGATGTTGATCTGGAATTAGCTAATGAGTTTGGACGGCGCGTATTAATAGATGGTGCTGTTCACATATTATGAGTGGTTTGCCTCGTTTAGAAACAGTTTTAGTAATAGAAAGTAATTTATTAAAAGCATTGAAATTTACTGAACTTAGTAAAATTTAGGTTTTGGAAGTAGAGTTAAAAAATAAAATAAAAAACGCTATAGAATTGATAGAAAATTTACTGTTCATAAAATAATCGTATGTACTATTTACATGGGTCTTAGGTACTCATATTGATTTAAAAAAAAAACAATCCATATTACTCACTTATATAAAATCGTAACTTTTAACAATGTTAAACAAATGAAAGAAAGAATGATCATTAAAAACAAATAAAGTGAACTTGGTGTTAAAAATGTGATAGGGGCTTATCGCTGTGATGGCCACAAAGTTAAGGGCAGTGACGAAAACAAACGTGTAATGCGTGCATGTTGCATAAGGTTGTCCTTACCGTATACTCTTTCAAGGTCTAATAATTAACTACAAGCCTCTAGACTTAGATACCGTGTTTAAATAATAGTTTTCTAAATCAAATACACTTTTTTTTATTTATTTATTGAACTGTCAACAAAAGTTACAATATTAAAGTAAGGATGCATTTAGCATGATTAATCTTATGTTATCTAGAACATAAGATTGATCATGGTAATTGCATGTTTAATTATAGGTAATTACAGCTTGCTACTTTTAAAGTCTATCACATTAATAGATGTATATAGTAACTCGATATTGATATACATTTAGAACATATCAATATTTATTTATATAATTTATTTTATTTTTTCATTTTTTTTCTTTAAAAGTCTATCAGGTTGAATGAAGTAAGATCGAATGTAGCGTATTGAGGACCTAGGATTAGTTAAAATTGTTACAAAATTATTTTAATATACTATTTTGTTTCAGATAAATTCAAAATAGACTTCAACATGTCGGTAAAATTTAGAAGGCTCACTTTACATTTGAGAACTTTTTTGATGGTAAGTTATGTTATAAATATTATTTTTAATAGTTTAAAACCATTTTTGCTCTCCTTTTTCCAAATTTGGAAAGACAACTTATACCACCTATTACGCTTTGTCAAAAAATTAACTTTTCTTTATCTAAATCATGTCTGTAAAACATAATTGTATGACAAACAAAAATAATATTTACTATAAGTGGAAATTGAACTGGTAATATACGACCTTAGTAGAAATCCAGTAAGATAAAATTCGACTGGATCACTAGGGTCAATGTATTTAGTTGTTTTGTTTTAAGTGGCTCTATCGCTTCGTTTCGCTATTCACAGTGAGAGTCACGTTATTTCACCGTTACGTTGCGTCATACACGCACTTGACATAAGTCGCAATGGTTTATAGGTCAAACTGCCTTTAAAATGCAGGTGAATATATGAAATATGTAAATAACTGTAAACAAACAGACTATGAAGACTACTAGTGACTTACCCTCGCTTTGCTTGGGTGCATCCATATGTGCCTTTTGCAAATTTTATTAATAACTAGCGACAAACAAAAACAAATTTGTCCCACGGGAGCCGTACATTTTTCCGGGGTAAAAATTAGCCTATTTGTTGTTCTGATGTATGAACTATATTATTGTACAGTTTCATTAAAATCCAATCTGTAGTTTTTGTGTAGGTACTAAGCTGTATAAGTTACTATAGTTTTTTAACTATCCCACGGGAACTTTTTAATTTTATGGGATGAAAAGTATTTAATATATTGACCGGGTATATAAGGTATTACCGTGCAAAATTTTATTTTAATCGGTTTAACTGTTTCGGAGATTAGCCCATACAAACAGACAGAGAAACAAAAAATTTGAATAAATCTGGATTTGTTCTAGGTCTCTTCTTACATCTCCCTGATTCGGTTTTTAGCATTTTTTTTTTCTATCTACAGACATTTGATCTCTAAAGTTTTATTATATGTGTGAATGAAGTATATCTATATATACTTTTATTATTAGCCTATGTTTGTGTGTGTGTATCTTTGTGTGTGTTTATATGTAGTAAAGTATATCTATATATACTTTTATTAATAGCCTATGTTAATAAATATAATTATATAAACTATCGCATTTAGGTAGTAATAAGATATCGACACCTGTTCAAAACAACGCTGTGACTTAGCATTAAGATAATATTAAAATAGAAATGATTATTTCTTATATTTAAAGTTCAAATTCATAATTGCTACAATATTGAGTTACAAAACAACTGTTTATTGAAAGTAGATGTTTTAAAAATGTATTATGTTCAAAATGGATTTATATTTATTATGTTCAAAATATTTCATGTGCAATTCAATGTGGGCATATCAAGAATATCAGCTACTCGTATTTAAAGTGATAACCAACTCGTATTAGTTTGTAAACGTAACGTCACATCCACATGTTTCGTCACTCGCACTTGACATGAGTGTTGGCTACGAATCATTCTACATCATCGCATTATCGCAATCACTGCATGCTAGTAGTAACTTTTCATTTTTGTTAAAATTTCATAAGTTAATTTAAAGAATTAAATGTTAGCATATGTTATCCAATAGGAATCAGCTTCTCATGACAATACTATAAAATTAAGTTCCAAAATTATGTTATACTAGCGTTACTTTATGTTTTAACATTTAGTATAGATTTATCAGAGATGAGATATATTCCCTCAGTGAAAGGTATCTTATATGTTCACTTAGATAAATAGTTATCATAATACCAAATTTCATCAAAATCTGTCCAGTGATTTTCTCGTGATGCGTTCCCAGACAGACAGACACACAGAGAGACAGACAGACAGACATACAGACAGACAAACAGGCAAACAAAAATTCTAAAAACTATAGATTCGGCCTCTTTATAAATAATAATAACTATTTCAATAACATTTTCCAAAAAATATTTAATGTACAGGAGCGACTCAGAATTTTATTATATGTTAGGTTTATAGATTAGAAAAATCATTGGTTTAAGATTTAGGCAAATGAAAGCGAAAAATTTTATACATCTATAAGCAATAACAGTCAGTACACGACAGGTAAAGCTTTAAATAGTTAAATTTGATGTAAATTACAAGAATGAATTAGTCTTGCTTATTCTAAAGTCTAACCCGATATAAATAGCAAAGTGCATTGACAACTTTCAATGTTTTAAGATTAATTACAAATTCAACAGTTTGTTTCTAAGAAAAGCTCGCATTTACTGGATATAAGTTTATGATAACTGCCTTAGCTAATTTTACACTTTATTGCATAAAGTTAAAGTGCAAAATGGCTTATATTATAATATAATTTAGGCGTGAATAATTGAAATTTATCGACCACTGGGTTCATGTTATGGTATCATAAATTAGTATATCAGATCGGAGTGTTACAATTTCACGGATCTAAGTCTTATCGTGGTCACTGGTCTCGTTTATCAGATTTATGCTATCAAAAATGTCTAGCAGTTAAATTAAACTTTATCCTTATTTTAACTAACAAAAATTCGGAAATGTGTCTGTTTGTCTCAAGAAGCCATGGATTTATCTCGATTTTTTCTCCATTTTTTAAGATTCTTCAGATTCTTTTTTTTTCGTTTTTTTTAACTGAATTTAAGAAAAAAATAGGTTATACGTCCATTTTAATCCCAAAGATGGACGAATTACTTTACTATTAATTATTCTATTTATTGGAATAATGTTTTGGTTATATCTGACCAATAATAGTATAACCTTTTTAGTTTAATAGCATGGCGTCCAAATGCAAAATTTCATCAAAATCGATATAACTATTTGAACGTAAAGACTAAGCGAACAAACACTCAATTTGTTTTGCATATATACCTAATGTTATTAGTATTGAAATATTTTAAGAATACCAATCACTCCATTGTATTATTATCAAATCGCGTTCAAATCACTGCGAGCGCCCGCGCTGCCTTACCATTTACGTAACCCACTGACTCACTCTAATACATATTATATTTTCGAAGTTACAGAAGAGTTTTAATGTTATAAAACAGTAGTGGCGGCCTGCTTTGAATTGTGTCATTCTAATTTCTAACTATTATCATTCTACTACTTCATATTAGCATTTATACGCAAAAGTTTGTATCTGTGTGTATACTTGTCCTTTACGCTGAAATTGCTTGACATATTTAGATGAAATTTAGTATATACTCGTAGATAAACCGTAAACTGAAGTAATAAATATTTGAGAAATTTTATAGAACCCATAATTGATTCGTGATGATATAATACAGTAATGAAATAAATCTGTGTTTTTTCAATTTCGTACTTTATTATATGTAAGTAAATATAAAAGGTAATATAATATTATTATAATCAAATATGTATGTACTACTTTATGTCACTTGAGTTTATGTTAATTTTGTTGTATAGTGATTCGATTCGATCGTTGAACTCATCGAAATAGAACTTCATCTCATTTGTTTAAAGCCTTCATTTAGCTTCACATTAATTATGTTTAATTAAATAAGTTATATACATATTATATAGTCATAGCATTTATTCTATATATACTTTTAAAATATAGTACTTTCTTAGATTTACACGAATATTTGATATTTTAAATAAAACTATCTTTATGGACTTTTTCGCGAATTTACGAGTATTTTGATTTTGGTTCCCGACGTTTCGAATGCTTTACAGCAATCATGGTCAAGGGAAAGACTAAGGTTTTAGATGTCTCAAAACCATTATATAGTTGTTACAGACAGCCTACCCACATATTAACAAAAATGAATTCAAAAAATCCAATAATGGCATTAAAGTATCTAATAATACTTGTTAACTTTAATTTAAACACTTTTATAATTTTAATAAGTTTTATAATCAAAATTATAAGCAACACTAACAACAATAATAATAATAATAATAATTTTGATTCTTTTTTAAATAATTACAAACTAAATTAAAATTATTATTCTTAATTAATTCCAAGTTTAACTTTTTAAATTACACAATAATGTTGCTTTGAATTATTATAATAATGGCAACACTAAATAAGATTACTAATTAATTAAATTTTCTAAAAAAATATAATAATAACAGCCAAAATTAAATAAATAATATTCCATATTCAATTACAAAACTTAAAAAATACTTATAAAACATTAAATATTTTGTATTCCTTTGAAATGCATTAGAATTTTACTGGTTTCAGGTGCTATAAAAAATATTTAATAATTATTATCTCTTTTAAAAATATAACATCATCATTATTTCTCGACATGGAAATTAATTCACTGCGATAAGCTTAAAAGTATTAAAACACCATTAGGTTTCAAAGTTAAAAGGTATTTATTATAAAGCTTGAACAATATTGTATTTAAAGGAAATTTTATCAACAAATACTATTTAAAGTGGCATAAAAATCTAATTCTCCCATAATATTTATGTAAACTATTATCATTTTCTTACAAACTGGTCTGTAACATAATCTTATTTGGATGATTATTTTGATATTTTTTTAAAATTGTATTCTACACAAGAAAACGTCTTATATATGATAATTAGGTAACACATGTCGTGATATTTGACATTGATCTTGGCCCAGGTTTGAAGAAGGTTAAATTTATTTAGTTTAATATAATCCACAGTAGTTGTAATATTAATGAGAGCTTTTACTCCCATACTTACTTTATTATAAAAATATTAAAAAATATTTTAATAATAATAGGTTTTACTTTACAAACTTTTGGCCCACAATAAAAAAGATTATATTGTAATAATATCAATATATGTTTTATATGAAAAACTAATATGTCGTTTTATATATTATAGCAATGGTGCAACAGAACGACATTATTTTTTAAATAGACGTAGCTTAGTAAAGAGACGGACAGCCCAAAAAAGGTCACTAGTTAATCAATAAATAAATATTATATAATCTATATAAGATATAATACGTAAAACGTTAATTTGTGAATACATCACCAATACCGAATTTCTACTAAGAGAGGTGCGTTCTTGACCGTGTTTGAAGTCGTGACCCGCGACACTGCTCCGCCCTTGCGTCTCCGTGCCGCTCGACCTATTGTCTGCTAAAGGTCTATGTAGCTTCTGAGAATACGATTTGTAATTTGGATATCGGAAATACGGAAAGTTTATCCCCATTATTATTAAATGTTGGAACGCTTAAATCACACTATACATTCTCTTTACTGTGTGTTTCCGTTGTCTGTTCACACAATCTTTTAAATTACTCAACGGATTTTAAGGCAATTTTCAGCAATAGATAGAGTGATTTAAGAGGATAGTTTATATGTTATTATAGTATTGCAAAAATTTGTATTTCGTACTAACCGTCTTTATAATTTTCATTTGCTTATTGTATGATATCAACAATCGTTGTTTTAGCATAGAAATGAGTTTACGTAACAGTCCATTTTTCTCATTTCAAAAATAACTTTAAGTAAGGTAATAACAGTTAATAAAATGATATGTAGATCAATTGAAGATTAATTAAAAAAAAACGGATTATATTGTTTATATTAAAACTATATCATGCCTGCAGTTTGGGTAATGTGGTAGTTACGTTGATAAAAAGCCTATGCATTTATACGGGATTTGATCTAAACTATCTTCGAACATACTTAATCCACAAATTTGTTTTTAATATTAGCATTATAAATTAAAATAACATTGGCTTGAAAATAACATCTCCAGGTAAATTTCTAAGAAATTAATTAAAATTCTAAGGAATCTACTGTTAACTGACACGCCGGCGTGTCCGCGGTCGTGGAGGGATAAAATTGAAAAACATCACCAGATTATAATAAACAAAGACACCTTATTCATATTCACACAGAGCTTTATGTACACTAAAGTAGTCTATAGTAACCACTTCGTTTATTGGCATTTACGTTCTGATATCAAGGTAAAAATGTTAATAAGATGACCAGATATAACAAAATCAGTTTCGATTTAGTTTAAAAATTGTTTCGCAGTTCGTTGTATTCAGACGCGACCTGAAACTTGACACTTAATTAAGATAAATTATTTACAAGTGGAAAAAAATATCCTTATAAATATTACGATTGCGAAAGTGTATTTGTTAGTGTGACCTTCTTTATCATGACGAACACCTCGACGTGATGATGGATGTAGAGTGAAATAGACATTTTTTTTTAGTGTGAACATTAAATGATTCATGCTATATGCGTTGTCCCATGGAATTGCTTCCTATTAAAGGATACTAGCGGCTACCGCTCGCTTTGCTCGGTTTCGCCTCTAGACAAACAAAAACAAATCTATCTCACGGGAACCGTACATTCCGAGATAAAAAGTAGCCTATTTATTATTCTGATGTATGAACTATATTATTATAAAGTTTCATTAAAATCCAATCAGTAGTTTTTGTTTTTACACCGGAACTCTTTAGTTTTCCGGGATGAAAAGTATCTAAAATGTTGACCGGGGATATAAGGTACTACTATACAAAATTTCATTTAAATCGGTTCAACAGTTTCGGAGATTAGCCCTTACAAACAGACAGACAGAGAAACAAAAAAAGTGAAAAAATCTGCATTTGTTCTATTTTCCTTCTTCATCCCCCTGAATCGGTTTTTAGCATTTTTTTCTATGTACAGATATTCGACCTCTACAGTTTTATTATATGTATAGATTTGTATAAAGTGCGCAACAGCCATAGAAATAAAATAATATTGTGTTATAGCTTCGACCAACTTCAAAAAAGAGGGGAATTTCATTCGTATTTTATGTCTTTTGTTGTATTTTATTTTTCTAGTCACTTACTGATTCTTTAAATTGACTTAACTTTTTTATTTATAAACCGATTGAAATAAAACAAATACTAAATGTTGAGTGAAGCTTACCACAATACATGAGTGATAACAGCACCCAAGTCGGTTAAGCCATTTCTGAGATTAGCGCGCACAAACGTACAGACACACAGACAAAAATTCTAAAAATCATTGTTTTGGGTTCTTTTGCGTTAATAAAGATCCTGAATAAAAGTGTTTTTCAAATATCTTCCTATCTATCTATCCATGTACAGACAGCGATCAGACACTTTTATTGTTTGTATAGAATGGATTTATTTAGTACACTGACAGTAATACAATATTACATGATGATAATGTGCTTATTCCTGATGTGTCCATACACATGTATATCAATCAAAAGTGTACATAATGTTCCCAAAGAGTAACATGTTAGGTAACTTAGAAAACTTACAGAAAGATCATCCGTAATTTTATTTTAATAATTAACAAGAGCATTGTGGACTATGTCGACGCCAGAGAGACGCTCCCTATTACGTAATGTTTTCACCAATTCTAAATCACACTTCATATTTTTTAATGAATACGAGAAATATATTTTAAGGGTGACATCACTTAAATTAAAAAAAAACAATCCACACTAAGGGTGACTTTTGAGTGATTTTGAAGAAGGTTCTTCTTCAAAAAGTAATCTAATTATTTTAATACCATTGTGGATCCCTAAAAAAGAAACCTCGTGCTTAGTGCCGCAATAAATCTCTACTAATTTATGTTTAAACATTTTCGTCGATTTATGGATTTCTCTTTAACTTTATTATGCAACCATGTCTCCTCTTAATATTTCTTGTAGTTATATGTAAAGTGTTACTAGTTCTTTTCATGATTATTTATGAAGCTATTATAGGACAATCAGTCAATTTGTCGTACATTTAATTAGTCCATTGAATCTATATATGCGTATGATAATCTATACTAATATTATAAAGTTGCAGAGTTTGTTTGTTTGTTTATTTGAACGCCCTTATTTCAGGATTTACTAATCCGATTTGAAAATATCTTTTTGCATTAGATAGCCCGTTTATTGAGAAAGGCTATAATATCCTATAAATTATAATATATACTCTCTGTTCCATACAAACCGTTAAAACGTACCTAGGGACGACTCTATATGACTCGAGTGAAGCGAGGGTTAGTCGCTAGTAGTCTACTAAAGTTAAAGAAAAAAAAACTATTATATTTTTTCTAAGTTTTTTTTTTCAAGTTTTTTTTTTCGTTTTTTGTTTTGTTAAAGTTTAGTAGTTGCATTACACTAATTGATCTTTTAAAATAATTGACTTCTCAACATGTAAATAGACATTATGTCAGACTTCAAGATGTAAGATAATCATGTTTATTTTATAATTCAAACGAAAATATTTGAAATGTCATTTCAGCTACAACATTAGAGAGAACCTTGAGACATAATGTATGAAAGTGTAATCACCGCTTGCGTAAAAATCTGCAGTAAACCTTGTTGATTAATCGTTTATTTAATAAAAGTTGTACAACGTTTCAATGGCTGCGGCTATATTTTAAAGAACTCTTGTGCAGCGTATTTATCTAATATATAAAATTCTCGTGTCACAGTTTTCGTTGCCATACTCCTTCGAAACGGTTTGACCGATTTTGATGAATTTTTTTGTCCTTATCCGGTATCTATGAGAATCGGCCAACATCTATTTTTCATCCCCCTAAGTGATAAGGGTGGTCCACCCCAAAAAAATGTTATGATTCGGCATTAAAAAATACATACAAACCTAAATTTTCACTAGGGACGAACCCGAGCGGAGCGAGGGTGAGTCGCTAGTCGTATTTATAATTTAAGTATCATCTACGTTAGCCGTTATTCAGAAAACAATCTATTATTAACATGTATTTTCAAACACAAGTCTTTTGAAGTGGTATCTTAAGCTTACATTTCCAAATTACAAATCCAATGTACATTTACTACTTTTTATCCCAGAAAAATGTACGGTTCCCATGGGATAGATTAGTTTTCGTCTAGTGGCGAACCCGAGCGAAGCGAGGTTGAGCCGCTAGTCTTCCATACAGAATGAGGTTGGAAAGTTTGAAGTTTCCCATTTTTACCGCTGCCACGAGCCTACTGCCTATTAACTTTTTTCAAAAGTCATTTTGAAAAACTATATGATCTTTAACATAAAGAATTTCAATTTATTACTTAAGCGTAGACAGTAACAACAAGTAGCTTTTTATGTATGATATTGTGATTCAAAGGGAGCTCCAAATATGAGTATAAGCAAAATAAATATTTCTCTCGAACAGGATTCTAGTTATTTAATTTTTAGAATAATTAAAGAAATAATCGAAGTGCTCAATATACAAAAAAAAATATAACCTGACCAAATCCGACCAAGACGATAATTTTTACTGAGACTAACGATGTACACGGTAAATAATAAAAATACTTGGTCTACTATTCTAGTCCCGGGACTCGAACCCAGAGCCTCTGCATCTACAGCTGCACTTGCCACTAAACCAATAAGTCGGTATAAGTAATATTAACCATGAAATGAAGAATAAACAATTAGATTGCGTCTCAAAAAGGCAACGCCTGGCACAGTGCCGCTTTGGTAAATGAATTTGACTAAAGTGCCATTCATGTATTCGTGTCATTGCATGTATTTATCCACTTCGTAACATTTGTTGAACAGTTTTATCAATTACTTTATTTTCATGCATGTTCACAATCAGTACCCAAAACAGTAAATATGAACCATTTACTATTTTATTCATAAAATGTACAATTTGCAATAATTTCATATGAACAATATTATTAACAGATAATATTGTTCTATTAATAATATTGTTTAAATGAAAGCTCTAAAAGTCTCACTTGAATAATATTATTCTTCGATTTATTTGAAACCATAATTTCAGAAGGATTTTTGTTGGCCAGTTACAGCTGACGTATTGTGCCATGGTAAGAAGTAGAAGTGAAAGAGTGTGCCAAAGTAGAAATTATTTATTTATTATATATTAGTACTAGATTTTATAGATTAATCTTCATTTAAATTAGCTTTTATATCTGACCCCGCGAATAGTAGACATTGACACTAATAAGTCAGGCAGAGGTTGCAACCACATTTATTCACTGACAGCGGAAACAAGGCGCCGTCGTAGGCGCCACCAGTGTTGCCACTTGATAAATTTAAATATTTTGATAAATTAATTCTTACATAGGTATTTGTTAAAATCTCGTTTAATATGTATTTCATTTTTTTATGTAAAATGCAGGATGAAATCGCTTTATTCTATATTATTGCCATTTGGTTGCATTTGATTAATGAGCCGCGGCATTTACTTAATGTGGACAAGTTTAATCGAAACTTTCTATGTTTGTAATAGCATCATTTTTATAACTTTAATGAAATTTATAATAAATGATACCAAAACAACAACAATTAAAAGCAGAAATAAAATGTATGCACTTTATAAAAGTACCTCTAATTCAGCACTTTTAACGTCCCAACTCCCACAGCTGGATAAGGGTCTCCATGGCATTGAAAATTATAAGGGAATCAGGTCATACTCCACTAAGCTGGCCATGTGGGTGTCGGGGAACATGATGTGTCTTTTGAAACCTAGTTAGGTTCCCTCAGACTTACAGGCTTCCTGTACACGATAAAGTTTTATCTAACAGCTTTGTTCTACATAAAAAGTATTATACAAGTTATAAGGCGTTTATGCAATCGAACATTCCTCGATAAGTTACAACAAAATATTCAAATAGTGTACCCTACAAGAGTAGTAGTAAAAATTGAATGCTGTTCCATTTTTTAATAATGTTCGTAATAATCCAAATAAGGTTATGAGAGGGAAGAAATTAGAAAAGTTATTCAGAAAATTAAAAATGTCAAGATTAACCAAATTAACATTAAAGTGAAAATTCTTTAGGCGCGCCATGAGAGGGAAAAAAGTATTGGCGTTACGATATTTTTATGTTTCTCGAACATATCATATATACTTTTTCGGATATCTCTCATCATATATTTTAAAATATAGGTATATTAAGTAGGTACTTTAAATATTTTTAAATTTCTATAACACCATTTTAAATTAATTAAATTTATACTGCAATTTGTCAGTGTGTCGTCGAAGGAGGCAGTAACAGAAACGTAAGCTGCCGAATATAAATATGCTGATAAAATTTAGAATAATCATTTTATAATATATCTGCTATTATTTTAATCATTTACTTTAGCATAATTTATTTTATTTTAATATAATAGTATGCATAGCAATGCTTATAAAACATTAATTTTATTTGACGACACGTTTGGCTCAGTTTGTAGTGATCCTACTCGCTGTGCCAGCGGTCGCGAGTTCGGGTCCCGCTGGGGGCATTCATTTGTGTGATGAGCACGGATGTATGTACTCTAGTCATGGGTGTTTATATTTATAATATGTATGTATTTAAAGTTACTTATGTGTAGTGTATCAACTATCTGGTATCCATAATACAAGCCTCGTAGCTTACCATGGAACTGTATGGTGCTGTGTGTTAATGTGCCAACATATTTATTTATGTTAGTGATCTAATTAAGTATACAAATAAGATCATTTTAACAACAGTTGTACATATTGTCATTTCAAGGATTTCCTTCTAGGCTTTGTTATTCTAATCAGAGACATAAAATCAGATTAAAACAAATCAAATATCGTGACACAATAGATAATATCAGTACACGATTTTGAAAGTAATTATATGGTAATTAAAACCGAATATCTTTGAAGTCCTTGAATGTAATTATACCTTAAATAAATGACAACGTACACACAAAAACTTGCAGCTGAATTGAATATCATTTCCTTTTTTAAATTGACTATTAAATAAAAGCTTACTGCTTCAATTCTTAGAGTTTTTTTTTTCTTTTTTAATTCTCTCTTTAGGTAGAGTAAATATTTTCGAGAGTTTATTAAAGAAATGCACGACAAGGGCTTAAATTAAATAGGGCGTAAAAGAACTACAAAACAACTAACCATTTTACTAAAAAAAAGTGTTATTATTTTAACTTTCAAAGGTGAACGGAAGATCTCAGTTTCGCTATGATCCAAACAATCATCAGCATCCCTTCTAAAATACTTGGAGTTTCACGGCTGAGGGCTATCTCTACTGTTGTATTTGTCCAGGTCTTTGGTGTTCCTTCACAGTCGCGCTTGGTATTTCCTATGTTCATCGCTCTGGTAATTAATGTATAGGGCTGGTCTTACTGCCCCTCTTGCATTGCCATTGATTTTTATTGACATTTGATGTTAGGCAGTGATCTCATTTATCTCCATATTAAACAGATTGTTATCTTTATACCTTCTATTTTAAGTCTTACGATAAATCTAATAATAAAATATTTCAAGTTTTCAATCCTACTATAAGGTCTGTTCTCAAAATTTGAGCAAAAAGTAATTATTTATAGAAATCACAGAATCCAGTGACTCTCAAATCTTTTATATACTATATTTTTTTACATTCCATTGTCCTGAATTTTGTACGTTTGCAGTGATGATCTACTGTTTTTTTACATAAATTAGCCTTAAAAATATCTAATAATTTAATTATTTTTATTTATCTTTCTTTTTTAAAAAAGCAATCAGACCAATGACCATACTTAATCGTAATCACAAAAAAAATCATATTTGTTTTGTTTATTTGAAGTCTTATTATAACAGTCCTCGCTTCGCTCGGGTTCGTCCCTAGATACGTTTTAACGATTAGTATAGATTTCTCAGAGATGAGATAATTTGCCGCAGTAAAAAGTATCCTATAAGTTGACCCGGATAACCAGCTATCATCATACCAAAATTTTATCAAAATCCCTCCAGCGGGTTTTCCGTGATGCGGTCACAGACAGACAGACAACAATTCTAAAAACTATAGATTGGGCCTCTGTATCGATAATAATTTCTATTTCAATAAGATTTTCCGCAAAATATTTAAGTACAGATTAGACTCAGTTAGAATTTTATTATGTGTATAGATTAATCTAATATAATACGTTTATTTAACTTTTAATCCTACTACCATGACTAAAACTCCATAAAAAACTTATCTGTACGAAAAACGGCAGTGGCCAATTCCGGGTCACTGTACTCTTATAAATAGATTTACGCTATGACAGTATACTGGTAAATGTCGTTTAACAAATTAAAGCTTTCTACTTCAATTCGTATTTGCAACAACTGCTCACTCGAAACAACTATAAAGTAGCAATACAAATACTTTTAAAGGCTTACTTAAAAGCAACCGTGAGTTTACACCTATCACCATCCTTCAAATATTATTTAAAAAAATGAACGGAAGTCATGTAAATAAATATAGTACGCATAGTCACATTATTCTTGGGATTATCAGTATTATGTGATCAGAGGTATTATTAAATAAATGTTTGTCATTTTCTAACTGCAAAGGAGCAAAGGAGCAAAGGATAAGCTTAATTTTTTGATATCATATAGAGATAATTAGCCCAGTGATCGAGGCAGGGTCCATTTTATCACCAATATTTGTTGTAGTATGTCTCGGCAGGCTTCACGTTAGAGCGTCGTGTTTGAGTGCGTAATAGATCTTGCAATGCCCCATTAAAACGTAGGAAGTTCCGTTGGGTTATAGTGGGTAGTACTGACTTTGCCCTTTGATATGCGATAACGCATTTCCTAATGAAAATAAGGCTCCGTTTTATTAACAAGTGATCGCATAGAACGATTTCCGTGGGATATCAAATAAACTAATTAATCTATTAAGTATTTTTAATTATTTAATTTTCTTAATTTATCTACAGAAACAACCATAAGCCATTTCATTTTTTTTAAATAATAACTTCTAAATAAATATTCCTTTCTTAAAAAAGTATTTCGTTACAGCTTTCTGAAATAAAATCTTAGAAAACATTTACACGATGAGTAATCACACAGAATGGTATCGCACTATACAAATAATTAACATGCGGTCTCTATTGTGGTCTAATGAGATGCATGTAGAGCGAGGCTGTACCGGTGCGCTCGCAAGTGTCAAAGTTTCCTAATCTACATATTATACAAAGTGCGAATTTCAAATATCTTGAGGTGTTCAAGCTTTATACTACCTATACTCTACTAGTTCTTACACGCGACTTTGCTTTCGTGGTAATTATGTACGTCGATAAAAATAGTGGCGTGAATACTGGCGTAGTGTTACGAATGTGTCTGTACCTCTACGATTTATTGCGGGTTCGAATCCCGCTTGGATTTAATAATTGTTCTAGCCACATAAGCATTGAGAATCGTTTAGATGTATGTTAGTCGGTGTACATTTTTGAGGCCTGTTAAATGCGTTGTTTATTTACATTCGATGTAGCATGTATGTATTTATTTATATTCACAAAATTTAATACTTAGAATTGCACAAGCTTAGTACATATATGGGACGCGGCGTCTAGAGAAGTGGGTGGTATTTTTTCGATAGAGGGAGTTTCAATATATAAAAATTATTTTAAGGAAATAAAGAAGTCAAATCTTATACTAAACTGCAGCCCTTAGAATACATAATATCACCTTGATTTATTTAATACAAAATAAATACATTCCAAAGAATAGTTTAGTTTTTCTACTTATCGATTTTAATTAGATACAAACACTGTTCGTAACAGTAATAAACGATTTTTATATTAATTAATTTGTTGTTATATAATAAATAGACCGTTTCTCGCGAATGTACATAACCGGGAAATAAACAGCTCCATTTCAATCCTTAGAAAATTTTATTTCCTAGGAAAACTGCATATTATATATATTATTTACCTTGTATTTAATACAGTAATTAACAGGGACATTTTTATGTAATTCTGTGTTGAAAATTAAAATGCATTAGAATACTTGGAATTTATATATAAATATTAAAGTTTTGGATTTCCGTCCAATCAGATTCCGTATTAGGACTTGTTTATCCGTCTTTTTTGTATTAAACATTAGTTTTATATTCCACATAATTCTAGTACATTGGAAATGATCATAGAAACTGAAAAATATTCCATGCGGTATTTGAAATTAATTTTGTTTTAAAATGGAGTTTTTTTACGTGAATACGTAATTATGATAAAGTATTAATTATATATTAATATCAATTATCAATATAACAGAGTGTGAAGTCCTACATTAAAATGGACATCAATTTAAATATAATATAAATATGTTGGGACATTGAGACACAGCACTGTCTAGTTCCATGGTAAGCTACGAGGCTTGTGTTATGGATACCAGATAGTTGATATACTACACATATATAACTTTAAATACATACATAATAATTATAAATATAAACACCCATGACTGGAGTACAAACATCCATGCTCATCACACAAATGAATGCCCCCAGCGGGACTCGAACCCGCGATCGCTGGCACAGCAAGTAGGGTCACTACAAACTGAGCCAAACGGGTCGTCAATTTTTTAATTCATTAGTTATTATATTTGGTTTTATGGATTTTGTATGTAATAAATTTTCTTAATTCTTAAGATTTTTTCAATTATAATTCTTAGAATAATTAAAAATTATTCATTTAAATTAATATCATAAATGTGAAAGTAAGTATATCTGTCTGTTTTTATGATTACACTCCTAAACCGCTAAACTAATTTTAATGAATTTTGCTATAGAAATAGGTTGGATATTGGAAAAGAACATAGGTTATTTTGTCGCAAAGAAAAAAATGAAATTTAAAGAGTAGAAATATGGGATGAAATTCACACCATAATTTCCCAAATTTAAGTTGATGGAGGGCTCGAAAGTGACATTGATATGCTTATGTACTTCTATTTATTTAGGGATGTAACACCTAAGTGATGTAAAATAAGGTTAATTTTGTGATCAAATAAAAAACCTTTCTTAGATGTACGCGAATATTTCTCACTTCGGTCTCTCCTTTGGCCGTGGCTGCTGTAAAACATTCGAAATGTTGGGAGCCCTAAGTAAGAAAATAAATCGAAAAGATAGTTTTATTTAAAAGTTAAATTAGGTGTAAAGTTACTTATAATTCGTTAGTACCTGTTCAGAAAAATATATTGACGCCGTCGTGACTGAGTGACAAGGCTATAAGATAGACCATTGATCGGTGCGGAAGTGTTTTTGTCACTGACAACGCAATTAAACTATAATTATATTATTAGTAATACAAACACTCAATCTTTAAGTACCTTTTGATATTATTATAATTATGGCTCGAAATTTGCGTCATGTTTAAAATTAATATATTTTTTATTGTAGAATATGTACGAGCCATAAATCATTCATAATTTATACTAAGGAATACCTGTGACTTAGGCTACAATTGCATGTAATATATATATATATATATATATATATACACACACACATATATATGTATATAGTATATATATATATATGTGTGTGTGTGTGTATGTGTTTGTGTGTAATATTACTATTACTGACTTATAATTAAAACTTTTTAAATATCTAAAAACCGCATGACAATATAATGTAAATAGCTTATGCAACTTTCCTTTTATTGTAGTGCTTATTTTATAAATACAAATATACTCTAGCCTCTTTTTTATCGGTTCAGCTATCGATTGATCGTTATGCCAATACGTATTAGGAGTCGTGCACGATAATCCTTGATTCGTATTATATAGCACTTTCGTTTCGCTCTCAACGCTTTATTGTCACGAGGTGGGTGTGGCTGCAATGAAATATTTTGTACTACAAGGAAGTCTATGAAAGAATTTGTACTGATTTTAGTTTGTTTATCAGAAATCAGCAAAAAAAAATAATATTAACAATAGGTTAATAAGAATTCGTATAAATTAATAAAAACATAACTTACTTGGCTAAGTATAAATTATATAATATAATATTTACATATGTATGTTACTTTACATGTTTGTTACTGCTTCACGCTGAAATAGCTGGACGTATTTGGATCATATTTATACATATAATAAAATTGTAACCAAGTCGAATCTGCACATTAAATATTTTTTGGAAAATCTTATTGAGGTTATCGATATAGAGGCTGATTCTATAGTTTTTAGAATTTTTGTCTGTCTGACTGTTACCACATCACAGAAAAACCACGGGAGGGATTTTGATGAAATTTGGTATGGTGATAGCTTCCGGGTCAACATATAGGATACTTTTTACCGCGGGAAAATGTCTCATTTCTGATAAAAAATACAAATGCAATGTAAGAGTATACTAATATGTAAAACCTAAGAATTTGGTTTTTGGTCATCAGAACGCGGGCGGAGCTGCGGGCAATGCTAGTTTACTATAAAATAAATAATACGTACATACATGTTAGTAATAAAATTCGTAAAAGATGGTGCTAGTCATTCGCCAAAAGATGTTTTTTTTTTCAATTATGAACGCACCCGAGTGAAGTGAAGGCAAGTTAGCAGTCTATATGTTATAAATAAAATATCTTGGCCTAAGAGCCTGTGAACGCCAGACCTTCGTCATTTTATAAAAGCTGAAAGTCAGCGCATGCTCCCAACACAGATAAGAACGATGGACCATTATGAAGTTCAGGCTATGGTGGCTTTGGCAGGTACACGGTACTAAAGGTGTGCAAAATACCGATCTAAATTCGTCAAATAATAAAGTGTGATTTTTTGGTATTACCTTCAGAATATTATTAAAAAGCACGTCATTCAATGCCAGACACTTAACATCGTGGCAAACCCTTGCCAGACACCCTTTTCATGAAATCATAATTCTGGATTTTTTGTGTGGAGATAGTTGCAGGACTTTCAGTGACATAGGCTACTTTTTACCGCGGGATCATCTAATCCCCACGGAAAAACACGTTATAATACAATCCATATTTATGATTAGAATTACTTGAAACTTGGTATTAATGGTAAAGTGGTCTTTAAATAAAATTAAATAAATACTGTTTTAGCATTTTCGAAATTCATACTATAAGGGAGTAAAATAGGGGATGAACGTTTGTATGAAACTACCTTTTAGAGATTTTTTTGTAGTTTTAGCGCGAGCGAAGCCGCGGATTCTACTAGTATTATTATAAATATCAATAATATATTTTAAAGATTATATACAATTCGCTTATATTATAAATGCGAATGTTTATTTAGTAAAAAGTGAGTGAATAGTGTGTTTTTACTTCTTCACTTATAGATAGATAGAAAAACGTGACTTCATTTTATCGACGTACCATGTGAGTAGTGTAACAGGTAAAAACAAATAAAAATAACAATATAAGCTTATTACCTAACTTTTAAAGTTTAATTGGCAGAATTTTTATTTATACTAAATCCAAAATTTATTTATATTATTATTATTTTTTTTCAATATTTTGGTAAAACCATGAAACCTGAAAATATAGTTACATAATTTAGGCTAACACATTATTAGCGATATCTTTAAGACAAAGAGATATACTCGTATGAATACGAGTATGTCACATTCAAAATCTTTTGTTGAACAGTATTTGCAATGACTATGATAATACACAATTCTTCTGAACTTAGAAGAAAGAAACTGTGATTTTCCAACGATGGTCAATCAGAAAACATCGATAGTTAAATAGTTCACGAAACTTTTGAAAATGAATAATGTAGTAGAAAATATTTGTAACACTTTTAAACCTCGTAAACATACACATACATACATATATTTCTTTATTTAGCTCTGTTTATCTTTCTGTTGACAACTTGCTTTCGTAATTTGGGGCAAGGATGACTCAAGAATTTCCCCATTTAGACACTTTACGTACTTAAAGTAATTTTGAATGTTTGAGAGTAAGTTATCACATGATGATAGTTTACTTCAACATGTGGCTTAAGTCATATTTTCTATAGATTTATTTTCAGCTATATTTATATTATGTATTGTTATGGGTAAAATAAATCATATCCTGTAATATGTATATCGCCATTTTTAGAATTATATAATTTCCATTTTATCTTTATATTTCAATGCTATATTTACATAGAATATATAAAAACTTAAAAAAAAAGAAAATTGACTTAAAAACACTGAATAGTAAAAAATAAGTGATTAGTAGTTTTCATTTACTAACGATACCTTTAATCAGATATTTTCGAAGTTGGTGTGCTTTTAAT
This sequence comes from Brenthis ino, assembly GCA_921882275.1. Taxonomy (NCBI): domain Eukaryota; kingdom Metazoa; phylum Arthropoda; class Insecta; order Lepidoptera; family Nymphalidae; genus Brenthis; species Brenthis ino. Next base: position 26,690,214 of record OV170227.1, read on the forward strand.
TCGCACCGACTGGCGGTTATTTTATACTTTTATAGTGTAGACGTAGCAAGAAAGAAAGTATTTTAATAAAATATTCGCTCAAGCCACTTAAATTAGTTTGATGCCAATTTATATATGGTACAATCGCTTACAAATTTTCAAGTCAATATGACAATTAGAAGTACGTTAAATTTTCCTTACCTAGTTTTCCACCCTTAGCGGTTGTATTCTTCTTTCAAATTTAAATGGACCAATTTGAAAATATACACCCAACCAACATAAAAAAAATACCGGTGAATTGAGAACCTTCTCCTTTTTGAAATCGATTGATAAAAAAGGTAGGCTCGATTGTTATCAATATCTATTTAAGCTCTATAAGTTTAAATCTCAAATAGATACAAACTGCAGGATTGAGAATTCTTTCATGAAAAACTTTACGTTACTTTAAATTAGTTACCAAAAGCTTTGATATTAATTTTGACGAAAATATTTATAATTCGTGGCAGGTTATTATACTCCGCGATATACGTTCAAATACATATGCCTAAATTAGACAGTGCTTAGCATTCAGCGTGAAGACAGATTTTATCTTCATTGCGCAGTATCTGAGTTATCGTCAGCTTTAGTCCACTTTCCAAAACGCTTCTACCATAAACATTATGTAAAATAAAGGACGTGATTCTAACTGGTTAAAACAAAGAAGATATTAACCCCAAATAATAACTTATGCAACTTGTATTTGGTAAATGTTTCGTGATGTACCATTTTCGGCAAATTTTCCATTTCAAAACATGATAAATTCTGTGAAGTTTCTTTAACAAAAGCTTCAATCGATTGAAAGCTTTTGAAAAGTTTACTATTCATATATCACAAGACATAATTAATACTAATTTATTATGAATAAGGTTTCAGTAATTATCTAAAATTAAATCATTTGTCTTTGTAACTATATTGTCTTTCTAACTATATAGGTTCTCATGTTGTGCTATTACAAATTATTATTAAAATATATACGAGTAGTATAAGTAAAATAAAGCTGCGAAAATATCAAAAAATATATAGGAACATATTTTAAGTTCGAATTTGCATTCATTTAATATTTGTCTTACTTGAATTACAATGAAGAAATGACGCGTTCTAGTAGTTACACGCACGTACGGTTACCACACAATGCCTAACGTAATTCTAACGTAACTTCCGATTTTTTCCCATAATTAATAAGGCAATATTGTTACGGGCTCATATAACAGTAATTTATATCTTTTTTAAACTACTTTTATGAGGAAAAATATTAAAAAAAATATCAGATACAAGTGTTTTATCGTATTGATACTTAATTTAAGACTTATACTTAAAAATAAAAATGAAGCGACCTAAAATGGCCAAACAACAACCCTCTTTTGATGTACTATCATTAAAAAAACTCTGTCTGTTTGCCTGTTTGTATCTCGTAAGCTCCAGAATCGCTAAAAAGCTTCACTGGCAGGTTTTACATGAGTGTGACTAAGGCTTAATTTTTTTTAATAATATAATGATGATGATGCGGCTCCGCTCGCATTGGGAGTCGTAACGTGATTTATACCGTCTTCAAAAAATAAGCTATAAATTGCATAGTTTTAAGCTTATTTTTATCTTTATATATGTAATTTTTCTGTACATGTGTATACTGCACTCCTAAACGGCTAGACCGATTTTGATGATATTTTTTGTTTGATGAATCTCTGTTTAATGAACATCTGTCAGTTCCGCTAGTTTTTATATATATATATTATAACCTTAGATAGTAATTACGTAAGCTATAAACTGCATTAACATTTTTAGAGAAAATAGTAACGGAGCTTATTAGCCGTAAACTGTCAAAGAAAAATGTTTATCCTTTTATTTTCATTCATGTAATAGCATTAATTCAAGTAGGAAAATACGTATATTATGTAAATAAGATTTGCATAGACTAAACAATGGCGCTCTCAGTTCGTTCTGGTTACACATAAATTACGTTGAACTCCGCCTATGTAGTTTGTTGAAACGTAGAACATAATGTAGTTAAAATATTTGTTTTCTAGTGTAGAAGTCCCTGCCTATTGAATTTGCGATAGGAATATTATCTATTCATGAGAAGAAATTTTTAATAACAAGTTACCTTTCAGATACCTAGCAAAATATAGCCAAAATTATATGAAAGGCAGGAAACCTTATATATGAAAAAGAATGGCTAAATTTGTTGCTAAGCACAAAACTCGAGAACGGCTGGACAAATTTGGTTTTATTTTTTTTTCAAATATTCGTTGAAGTCCAAAGAAGTTTGTTATGAAGAGAAAAATTGGAAATATTCTACGGAAAAACATAAAATCACATTTTTCTTTTTCCTTACTACTTTATAATTATGAACGCAATTTTAAAATTAATATAAACTACTTGAATGCATTTGTAGATTTGACACTTTCGCTTTCTATGACATACTGTTTGACTTGCTTTGTTTGTTTGTTCTCCTTTTAAGTCGAAACAGAGTAACGAATTGGTGTGAGTGAGAATAATTTACATTTTTTTTAAATGTAAGTTGATCAATTATGCACGAGCTTTGAAATTTTTTGATTTCTTACAACTCATTGGAAGGCAAAATATAGCAGATGTTGCAGTTTTAATTCATGCGTGTAATTATGAAATTACAAACGTTTAGTTATTAGGCAATTTAAAGAACATTTCAAGGTTTAATAAGGAAAACTATTCATAAAATCTATTGTGTAACAACTACCAGTCTCGTTCTTTAATATATCATTAAAAAAGTTGATAAAATTTTATATTATATTTTATGGTTATAGAATAGGCTATGAGAATGGTTTCTAGAAACCAACTCAAATTTTTAAGTGGTGTTTATTGAGCCCACAAAAAGTTTTAATTTTTAATACTTATAAGTACATTCTTCTTCCAAAAATAGCAATTAAAAAAGTACAATTTAAATACGCCGCCGAAACACTATTTTGCGCAACATGGCGTCAGTGACGTCACAGGGAAGTGTCATAAACAATCGAGCGTCATACACAAGTTGAGTTAGCGTTTATTTTTGTTATTATTTATTATTACTTAATCAAAAAAAGCACAAATGGAGTACTTAATCTGAAAGTTAAGTGTGAGCCGGTTTACCATACTAAGGTTTCAGTATCAGAGAAATCTGTATGTATTTAAAAAGTTTTTTTGAAGTTATACTTCTTTCGGCACGTTTGAAAAAAATATGGGAGTATAATGCGATGCGACATGATGAAGTTAGCTGCATTCCTTTTACAAATAGAGAGTTGTGACATACGAGATGAAATCTTTAGTTTTTTTCTGTTACACCAAAGAAGTATAACTTCTTACGTGCGTATATAAGTACACACACACGTTTTTTTTATATTTATGTTTTGTATTCATAGATAAGATTTTTTTTATAGTTGGGAAATCCTATTACGGATACCACCCGACTTCCCCCGGGGTGGTTATGTGGAGACTCTCCAGCTAATGAGACCGGCATACCCACTAAAACCCAACTTACCGCCCCCCCTGCCGCCATGTGGGACGCCACGGAATCGCTCACGTATACAACCGCGTCGCCCCGACGATTAGCCGAAGCCACCAACCGTGATGCCGCCCCAAGCGGGACAACCCCATTATGGGAAGACTCTCAACCCACTAAGTGAGGCTGCTCCCAAGTCCACTCTGCTGGTCGGAGAAGTACCCGTAGCAGCACCACACCACACAAGCACCGCCCACCGAAGTGGGCAACCTGCAAAAAATAATAACATCCCGCCCAAATTGGGCAAACCCCCCAAAGACGCCCGCGAACGAGCCCAAACACAAACGGCTGCAGGAGAAGAGGATGCGACAACGCCGACACTCCCCTTCCTCTGCAGCCCCACCGCAGAAATGTTTACTCTATTTAATTATATTATATTAAGAAATTTGCAAATTTTAATGTTAAAAACGAACTGTTATATGTTGTTAATTATATAAAGGAATGCTTAGTTCAGATTGCTAACTGAGCCCCCTTTGGATTTAGTGTAATATCTCTTTAGCATAGTTTAGTTAGTTCCAATCCAACATACAACTGATCTTCTAAATCCTGTTTCAAGTGTATTTCTATTTCAAATTTTTTAATTAAAATAAACAATTTCTGACTGTTTTTTGAACTGGTTTTTGAAGTACCGTATAACAGAACGTACATAAAATAGATCTTATAAAGATACGGTGATCGTTTAAGTCTTTTCCACCTCTCATCGACACTCGAGGTTGACACCGAAGCTTAGCAGATTAATTTGCTGACAATTGTTCGTTTCTACTCTTAATGATACATTTTATGCACTCATTATTGTAATGGATGTGATTATCAGAGATTGCATAACCTTGCCCCTATATTATTAATCTTAAGGCTTTATTGCATTGACTCCTACGAGCAAACCACACAGGTTACGAAATGCTACGAAATAACTAAGGAATAAGTAAATTTTAATGATAGATGTTGATAATTTAACTATGTTTCATTAAATATAGATAGCTATTAAATATTGAAATATCTCACTTCGTTTTAAAAGTCACAGATTTTATCCCTAAATGGGGCATTATTAAAAGTGTCTACCAGTCTGGTTAAGAATAAGTGCAGTAACATATAAAAGTTTCAACGGTCATCTAGCACCCAAAGTTTCGATACTTCTAATAAGTTATCATTGAGGTCTTCCTTGTCCACCTTAACAATAATTAATTTGAAGTAATAAAACATAATATTTTTTTGTCATAGCTTTTTCCGAACCCGTTTTAGGTCTTTTCGATAGGATTTTTTTGGATATTATAGTAACTAAAAGTGCACTACACATATATAACTTTATTGCAAATATAAACACCCATGACTGGAGTACAGACATTCGTGCTCATCACACAAATGAATGCCCCCAGCGGGACTCGAACCCACGACCGCTGGAACAGCAAGTAGGGTCACTACAAACTGAGCCAAACGTATCGTCAATTTGTTTTTATAAATCTTCTTTCGACAATAACTACTTATTTTGTCGCAATAATTCTCTTTGCCAAATAACTGTCTACCGTTGTCCAATGACTCAACCAAGCACCGATTGCAATTATTTATTCGTATCACACAAATGAAAGCGACGCACTAATCTGACTCGCCCGTTGAATATCCGTTCACACTCGTGTCTTTACAACACTATAAATGTAAACAAAAATATACAAATCTCTTACATATGCAGATTGTAGACTATAAAGACTTTCTCTAAAAAGTTTACCTTAACAATGGCTAAATGTGGTTGAGGATAAAGAGATTTCGTTAGTTAAATAATACGTAATAGAAGGATTATTAATAAGATAATCACAAATAGTTTTTACTTTTTTAATTTAATTTACTTGGACCATATAGTAAAATATTAATATATCTATATTAATATTATAAAGAGGTAAAGTTTATGAGCTTGTGAGGTTGTAGGGGGTAATCTCTGCCAATATTATATATAATAATAAGCCAGAGGAAGTCGCTAGTAATTTGTAATGTCCTATATATTCTTATATATTCACCCGATTTAATTTCAAAATGGGTACTATATCTACTGAGCTACAATCTTACACCTTGCAGCCTTTGATATAGGAATTCAATAGAGATCATTTCGTTTATTATTTGCATGATATTCGCTGCCGATGAGTAATAATGACATTGACATTTGTATCAAAACCGGTGGGCGTTACTGTGTTACAGTAATGTAGGGCAAAGACGTATCCATGCTACATTCACGATTATTGTTTTCCTTGCTATAGATAACTATATATATATATATATATATATATATATATATATATATATATATATATATATATAATAGTTTTTTGTTATTAGTTATCTATAGCAAGGAAATGTGGCATGCATAATATATATATATATATATATATATATATATATATATATATATATTATGCATGCCACTCTATGAACTTTCTGTCTTTTACATAATATGGAATAGTGTAGCTGCATAGCATTGCAATATTGATAATTAATCGTTATATTATACAAATATTATTTATAATACCTAATTCTAAGAGAATACTAAAATATTCCACGACAACCATTTCATGTATCGAAATTAAAGTCCAATGTCCCCTAAAACTCGAAGTTTGACCCAAAAATATCACATCAAACATCACGTCAATCTGTTGCTCGGTTGCAGCGTGAGAAAAAGACGAACCAAGGTACATTATTTTCACTCATTATATTGGCATAGATGTATTATAACGTCGATCTAAAAAATATACATATAATATGTATCAATAAAGTTTTGAGCTGGTGAGTGAATGCATGAGTGCATAAGAGAGTAAAACTGTGTGTTTGTGCGTGTGTGTATGATGTAATAACAGCAGATTTGAGTGTTTAAAATGGAGAAATCTACCAGATTAAAATTAACATTTTGTCAACGAAATCATCCTTGAGTGTACCGATGCATAGAAATAAGCTACTATATATACATATAAGTTATTTATTATTTTGCATTTACAGGTACTATGGACAGCGACCGGCGGCGCCGGGTACAACTGCCCGTACGGCCAAAATTGCGCGTTCGAGCCCGCGCCTCCAGGCCGCGCGCCCGCATGCGCCCAGCCCGGCCTCACCTACTGCTTGCATCCCGAACCTTACCCTGAGTAAGTTTATTTTATACTTCTTTGTACTTTTATTGTTTCTATTTTTTATACGATTTGTGCATTTATCAGATTGCCGTATCAGAATACGTATACAAATGCACAAACAGTAGTGTTTAGATTATTATAAATTGCATCTACATTTTTGTTCAAAATAAATAATTAACGTAATTGTTAATTTATTATATTTTTGTTAAAATGTTACTTAAACTGAAGTTAAATTAAATGAAGGCAATATATCTAGATATCGTTCTAATAAATAAAATCTTAACATAAAATATGTACATTGTACGTACCCTATTTAATATTTTAGCGTTTTATTTTAAACGAGCGACTCTCACTCGCTTCGCTCAGGTTCGTCCCTAGGTACGTTTTGACGCTTAGTATGAAATAGTTTTTTTTTCCAATTTTTTTTCGTGAATTTTCCCGATGTTTTAAAAGTTATTCTGGTATTCGAGGCGGAGACAAATCCAACATAGCAAAGAATCTCCAACATAGCGAAGAGTCCAGCAATTCTCGAGTTATAAGTACTATAACAAACCCGATTTTGTTTTATATATATAGACTTCATTTTCAAACTAGTTCTTGCCCGAGTAAGCTTGAGAGTCGAACATACAAAAAAAAAATATTCCGACGAATTGAGAACCTCCTCCTTTTTGGAAGTCGGTTAAAAAGGTATACAGAACTACTAGCCGTTTATAAAACTGACAGTTAATCTTTCTGACAGTTAATCTTACAGACAGTTACCCTTACTGACAGTTAAACTTACTGATAGTTAAACAAACTGAAAGTTAAACTAACTGGCAGTCATGCTAACTGACAGTTTAACTTACTAGCCGTTCATAAGACTGACAGTTAATCTTACTGACAGTTAATCTTACAGACAGTTACACTTACTGACAGTTAATCTTACTGACAGTTAATCTTACAGACAGTTACCCTTACTGACAGTTAAACTTACTTTTTTTTTTTTTTAACGTTGGGAAATGCATTTACGCACGAAGTGTGGGACTCACCGGCGAAGCCAGTACTACCCACTAAAACCCAACAAAACCTTCCCCCGTCTTAATGGGGCGTCGCAGGATCGCTTACGCATTCAACTACGACGCCCCGACGGCAGGTCTGCCGAAGCAGACCACAACAACCATGGGGTTGCTCCACGGTCCACTCTGCTATCAGAGAAGTACCAGGAGCAACCCGCATGGTACACCACCCTCCGAAGAAGGCCGCCTCCCACCGCCCACCGAAGCGGGCCACCTTCCTGTGCGTTTCTTGGCTTCGCGAGTACACTACTGAGCCCCCCCACCACGACAAGGTGAACGCACGTTGGGGGGGACAGTTAAACTTACTGTTAGTTAAACAAACTGACAGTAAAACTAACTGACAGTCATGCCAACTGACAGTTAAACTTACTAGCCGTTCATAAAACTGACAGTTAATCTTACTGATAGAAAAAAACCCCACATGCCAAATTTCAGCAAAATCGTTAGAGCCGTTTCCGAGATCGCCGGTATAAATAAACAAAAATTGGTCGTTTAGAAATATCTATTAAAAAAAATTGTGCAGTATCGTCACTTTTCAATTGTTAGTTTCTTATCAAAATCATCCTAAATTGCCAGGAATTCTCATCTCTGGCTTTTTGTACTTGTCAGAGCCTAACAGAGCCTATAGGAATCTACTGAACTATTAATCACTCACAAAATTGTAACCTATAGATGGCAAATAAACGTATTGAGGTCTGAGGTATTGAGTATTGAATTGTATTTTTAACCACTTTATACTTAAAAACCCATAGATGATCAAGGGCTCTTCAAAAGAATTTGCCACGGGCCCCGCGCTTACTTAATCCGGCACTGCTTGAGACGCTAATTAACCTTATTATTATATGTTGCAGAAAAGTTATACGAAAATTAGTTGAAGCTGGGCAGTATGATATTAGGACACTTTTATCTGACGAGAGCCGCGACGACTTCGATTCGAATAAAAAAGGAAGCTACCCGTACGGTTACGGGCCAAATTCTTTGCCTCATGTCGATCAAATCTCATTGGTAGATGATAGTTTATATCACAAGGATTATAATACAAAGTTCAATAATAAATACAATCACGGTAAGTTTAATATATGTATATTCATTTTTACTATTATTTTAGCTTTGAAAGAATGAAGAGAAATTTTGGTCATCGATCAAAAAAGTACTAGATACACAATCAGCGATACAAAAAGTCCTCACCGAATGAGCACTCATTTCAACATTTGAGCGCGTTTTAATTTTTTTTTGTAAAAACTACTGTAAGCATTGTTCAGTTTACATTGTTGTGTATTTATTTCAACTAGAATAATTACCTAAACACAATTGGTGACAGTTTTAAAAGAACTTATGCACGTGATTGTGTATCTAGTACTTTTTTGATCGATGAGTTTGGTTCACTATGAAATACTATCAACTAGTGACCCACCCTCGCTTCGCTTCTGGGATAAAAAGTAACTTATGTGCTATTCCAGACTATAATATACTTGTACCTCTGTGCCAAAATTCATCCAGATCTGTTCCGCCGTTTTGGCGTGATAGAGTAACAAACATCCATCCATCCTCACAAACTTTTACATTTATAATATTTCTCGTAGTTTGGATTAGAACGACTATCAATTATAATAAATGTATCTATAGGGTATATATTACTCACACCAATAATTCTTCTCATAATATTGTAGTTCGAAATTTGTTAGTCATTATATTTAATATTTATACTAAATAATAAAATTGATGACACGTTTGGCTCAGTTTGTAGTTTTACCCTAATTACTATCCCAGCGGTTGCGGGTTTGAGTCCCGCTGGGGGCATTCATTTGTGTAATGAGCACGAATGTTTGTACTCCAGTCATGGGTGTTTATATTTATAATATGTATGTATTTAAAGTTATATAATATGTGTAGTGTATCAACTATCTGGTATCCATAACACAGGCCTCGCAGCTTACCATGGAACTAGATGGTGCTGTGTGTTAATATTCCAAAATATTAAAAAAAATTAAATAAAAAATTATATATTAAAAATTGTTTTAAGTAGCCATTAGTTTACTCGAAATGTATTCCTAAAGTAGAAAATATTTTAATTACAATGGTTACTAACAAGAATGATCGATAGTTAAATTCCAAACATATTAAAATATTATCATTTGTATTTATGCAAATGTTATATTATGATCAATAATCTCAACGCACAAACTCTTCTATTGATTGATAAGCTTATATTTAGAAAGTGTCACAGATACATAAAAATCGATTTATTGAAGAGAAAATCTTAATTAATTTGTTACTAGCTTCTCTGTGGGAATTATTATGATGAAAAGTTAAAGCCTTTAAAAATGTCGTAGCACGCATTAGTTTATTCTAATATAAAATGTGCGGCGTTTTGATTTATCTATACATATACTAAAATTCTAACTAAGCCGATTCTGTACATTAAATATTTTGTGGAAAATCTTATTGAAATATACATTATTATCGATACAGAGGCCGAATCTATAGTTTTTAGAATTTTTGTCTGTTTGTCTGTCTGTCTGTTACCGTATTCCAGAAAAACCACTGCATAGATTTTGATGAAATTTGGTATGATGATAACTGGTTATTCGGGTCAACATATAGAATACTTTTTACCGCAGGAAATTGTCTCATTTCTGAGAAAAAATACAAAAACTGCAATGTAAGAGTAATACTAATATTGGTCATCTGAACGCGGACAGAGCCGCACGCAATGCTAGTCTTTTATATGTATGTATATGTATTACATATGAATGCGTAGAGCGTTTCTGAATTAATAATCATTAAGAATACTAAAAATTATATTCAAATGATAAATATAATATATAGGAATAACTTAAAAATATTGTTTTTTGTTGAAATTAAGTTATTAAATCTAAATACATATAACTTGAAATTATGTTTTATATAAAAATAGATGTATGTACATATCCAAAATATGTTTATAAGCTACTTAGTTTTGCATCAATAGTTTAGTAACTTTAATTTTTAACTATTACATAATTTACAGATGTATATTCTGAGAAGACACCTCTCCAGCCACCGTATATAGCTGGACCCACGCCATACAACATAAAAGCTTATCAAGCGTCAAACTATTCAAAATTCGGCTTTCAAGGGTACCATAGTTCCCCATACTGGAACCCATCGGTTGATCAATTTGATTATGACAATAGAAGATTAAGGCAAAACAGTGATAACAATTTAAATGTTTATAATCCAAACTACTTCTCGCCGTTGTATCCAAACTATGAGGCGGAATGGTTAAGAGCGTCCAGTGGAGTGACCCAGTATAACCCGAGTGAATGGTGGAAGTAAGTGGTCCTGTGCTATACATTGATATTTATTCAGTAATAATGTGTATTTTGTAGACAACGCAATGATATCTTCGATTTTCCTTTCTAAAGCATTTTGACGATGTTATTTAGATTTATTTTATGTGAAACCGCAAGGGATTTATGGTAAACCTAATAATGGAATAATATTAATATATATCACATACATGTTTTTGCCAGCAATTATACTTGTATTTTAGGTACATCGTTGTATTAAGATGTGCTAAGATATTGTAAATTGTACTCAAATCTAAAGTGAAAAATTCTTTTTGAATTCTATAACCTATTTTAGGTTATACAGGTTTTAACATAACAATACGATCCTTATGAGCATAACAATTACACATGAATAAAATATGCAGGGAAAGCCGCGTATGCAAGTTTTTACGAGAATAGTGCCAATTATTGGTAACATAAGTCTATTTATTTATATCTTTGAGTATAATTTTATTTTCTTTTTCATGAATGAAACACAAATTCGAGTAATGGATGAGCATTGTTTAAGTGTTTGCTTACTAATGGGTTTATCCCAGCGAGTGTCATGTACCTATATTTAGTCACTATCGCTTAAATAATATACGGTAGTCGGTTTTGTGATTCACATATCTAAGTTTCCGAACTTTCTTGGATACTTTAATAGAGAATGACTAACACAATTTCCTTCTAGTTATTTATTAAATAACTAGCGACTCACCGAGCGTCCCTAGCTTGATTCCCCATACAAAACTTACATCCCCATTTTTACCCCCTTAAGGGATGTTTCCGGGATAAAAAGTATGCTATGTCCTTCCTAGGATCTTAAACTATCTTCTTACCAAAATTCATCTGAATCGGTTCAGTAGATCCAGAGATTACCCCCTACAACCTCACAAACTCACACACTTTACCTCTTTATAATATTAGTATAGATAATAATAATATTCCAAACTTCATTATATATCTATAATTTAAAATAAGTTTGATTTTATAGTTTGATTTTATCTCAAAACTTGCATTGACTATTTATAATTAAATCCTTAAATTATTTTTTTACCTGAGTCATACATCTACGCTGTTTCATAATTACAATATTCAATAGAGCTTGTTAAGGAAATATTTAATTATTATAATAGATTTTTATATTTTTAGGTACATGTCGCCTTCGCGGTCGGACGCGGACGTGACGATTCAACGGTCTCTAACGTTTCCAACGCGCACTACCACGTTACATTCGAGGCGACGTCGCAACGCCGAACTCGTGAAGGCCGCTGCGACCAGAACCTTGACTGGGACTGAGGCTTTGAGGATAGCTCTGGGATTAGCTAAGTAACTAACTGTTTACTTTCTTAGATTTACGCAGATATTTGATTATTTGATTTTATTCTCTCCCTTGACCATGATTGTTGAAAGGCATTCGAAACGTCAGGAACCAAAAATCAAAATAAATCCGCGAAAAAACCGAAAAGATAGTTTTATTTAAAACTAACTGATTGCTAATATTCTTACAATTAACTAGAATTATTTGCTTATATAAGATGTAGTCTCGTTCTTTACCTTTCAGCTTCTCTGTGTTACTTAAGATTCCATAGTAACCAAATGTAGCGTAGGTACATTGTTTGTACATGTAGAGGTGCTGTACACTTTACTTTTTAAGCACTATTTAATATATATATACTATACTAATGTATTAGTAATTAGTTAACTAATATTATTAATGTAGAAGAGGCTTTATAATATTTCAAGAGATTCTTTATTTTTTGGATAATAAATTCAAATAATTCTAGACGTAATTATTTAATTTACCTATGAATGTTAATAGACCTTTTTTAATGTTGGGCAATACATACCACCACACATACAGGTGGTTATGTGGGCCTCAACGGCTAGAAAAACCAGCACTACCCACTAAAACTCAACAAAACCATCAGAACACACCAACGAAACCACCGGGGGGTGGTGTCGTGGGTGGTCTCACCACCACACGGTGAAAATCATCAGGGGGAATGTTAATAGACCTAATAACACAATATGTAACAGCGAAGACGCGTCAGCGGAACGTCCTCGGCGACAAGCGGGCAACACTGAGGAGCTGTGCAGGGTCCGCACGCAGTTCATCACGCCGCGCGCCGCCCTTAATAATAAAGGCAACTGGCGCTACGTCGTCAACATGCCTGATAACATGACACAGCTGGTCAGGGCTGAGATTTGCTCGTGAGTATATATACTATTTTTTTATAGTCATCAGTTAGTTTGCCTTCATCGCAAGGATATTACGCGAAGATAATAAACTATACATACTTTTACAGTTTGTATTTTTTTGTAAAAATATATATAATGCTAGTTTATAGAAGTGGTTCTGTTCGTGTGTTTATTTAGTCGATAAACAATTGCGCTAAGGATATAATCTATCTCCATACCTAATTTTATAGGGTAAAAGAATACAAAACCTTAAAAAAATGTTTCTGTTTATGAGTGTTTTAAAAATACATAATATGTATGTTCTCAATAAATAACAAAATATTTCTTTATATTGGTGAAAATGATTTTTTTTTGTGCTTTAGATCATAGCGCCATCTATGTTTAGCTTAGAGAACTATGACTTTCAACGCCATCTAGTGGCAAGTAGAACTATATTTTTTTACAAAAAAAAATTTTTTTTAATACTTTAATAATATAATTTTTATAAATGTTGTTATACAGATCAACTGAATGCAGTGGAATATGTACGTTGCCTATTGGATACACTTCCCGTTGCGAACAAAAATATATTCAAAAGCGTTTGGTGGCGCTCGAATCTAGTGGACAGAATTTGTATACCGACGTTTTTTGGATACCAAGTTGTTGTCAATGTACTATCATGAATAATAATAATTAATAGGTACTCTTTAAATATTGTGATGCTATTTTAAGATTTGGTTTACGGTTGCTATAAATCAGAACGCTTATGAGCTACAGCTTTTCGTCACTAGATGGCGTTATAAGCTTAAGCTTTCAATTACTGTGTATATGACTAATAAAACTTAAGAGCATTGTTCAGATAAAAGCTTGATATGACAGACAACTCACTTTACAACGATGTATATACGTTATATCATTTGTGCTATTTTTAAATGAAATTTTATAATATTTTGACTTATTTATGCAAAGTCATGACATTAATATTGTTATATTCCCCATTTGTGTATGAAAGTTTTGTAATGGCTTCGAATGTTTTAGTTATATGAAGTTTTATTAGAATAACATATAATCCTAATGGCAGAGTATTAAATAAATATGTACATATATATAAACATAGCTTTATAAGTATATTAATCGAGTATTATGTGTAATTTATGCAATTTGTAAATAAGTAGAAAACACAATAATTATTGTTTATGAAAAAAAAAACGAATAGCTATAATTTTGTACAAAAATTGGAACCATTTACAATTCTACTTCTTTATACAATGCCAATTAATGTATTACAATATTAATTTAAATATATGAATGCTTATTTTAATGATCTCTTGCAGTTCTGGACTTGCTTATTATATTATAATTATAGCTAACTACACGTTTCGATATTTTTTTAACTCCGACAATTTTCAAACTATCGACTAGTTGGCTTATTAATGCATAGTAATATAGAGTATAGAAGTACGTGTCTGGAATGTAAATTCTAGATTACTATTGTCCGTTCATCTATCGATTTGTTTGTTGAATTTACAGGAGCATCTATTTGAAGTTTATTTTTTTAAATGGAAGCTTAAAAAGCTTAATTCTCTTGTGGTAATAATTGAGCTTTTATATCTAAATAAGTTACATTTAAAAAAATAGTCTTGTATCTTAATTTGAGGTTATGTTTGACACTTAAATATATATTGGTATGTTTGTATTTCGAAATTTAACTAGCTTATGTATGTATGTATGTATGTAATTTTATTTATTAGACTTTATTATAATTATTGTTCGTCGAACATAACGTAGAATATATATTTTTAGAATATATATATAGAATAGTGAATCTGGGCTTAGAATTTTTCGAAACATTTTGCATTTCATTTGATTTCAATTAAATTATCTCAATTTATTATTTTTTATTTCTTTTGTGAGATGATAATAAATAAATCAGTAAAGAAAATTACAGATGTTTTTATTTTTCTACTAATTTGTTACATTTCCTACAAATAATTTCAATTTTATGATATAAACAAGTTTACTTCACACAACGAAATCGTCATGTTGTCTTCAGATAGGTAGATATGTATTTTGTGCATTTGTACATGTCTTTATGATGGCTTTGGATTTATCTATAAAGATAAATAAAATTGAAGTGCCTGTTTGTATTGTCAAAATAACAGCTTTTTATATAATACATATGAAAGTATATACTGTATTATACGTATAAGAAAAAAAATCATTTTTTAGAATTTTTGTGTGTCTGTCTGTTTGTTCGGGCTAATCTACAGAACGGCTGGAACGATTTTAACGAGACTAACTGATGTTATGAGGAGTAACTTAGGCTACTTTTATTTTAGAAAAAGAATAGTGTTCCGCTCAAAAAAGTTAAAACCCATGAATTTATGAAGAAAATTCACGTACCTAGGAATGCAACCGAGTGAAGCGAGAGTAAGTCGCTAGTTTTAGCTAAACCAGAACAAAATATACCTATGATTTTACATCTATACTTATAAATAAAAGGATTAAATTGTCATTTTAAATAGCTATTATATACATATAGGTATCTATAGCTTACATTATTTATTATGTATACCAAAAAAAACCGTTTCACTTAGCTCAGTAGCGGCTGAAACGATTTTAGCTAAGCCTTTATTAGCAGGTAGAGGAAACAGTAAATGGAGAAAGAAGTGTGTAGACTACTTTTATTTCCGGCATATTTTTCAGCATAAGCATACAGTGTCCTACAAAACAATATAACATGAACTGCTAACTGTAAATGAAACTCGTAAAAAAGTTTAGAGGAGAGTTTATGGCTAATATATGTATTAGTATGGTGTAAAGTGAGCACCCAAACAAACCAAGGGCTAATTTGAGGTGATCTGATGGTTGATATGTTACATAATATAATGTTACTAGCGGCAGATACCATAGCGGCAATCATAGAACTGATTTGTTCGGAAAGTTAAGACAATCTGGAGACAAACAGTAGTTTCTGAGATTTTCCCCTACATAAAGCCATTCAAACTTTACTCCTTAATAATATTAGTATAGATAAAAATAATTGAATTTTAAGTTGTAGTATAAATTAACAATTAACATTTATATTATAAGTCCTTGGAGTTTAACAATTTAATGAAAAAATCGAAAAGATATGATCAAATTTACTTTGCACTAGTTTCACGCCCGCGGCTACATTAACATGACCTACTAAAAGTCTATATCTAAGTGATGAGAATATAGGTACTTTTAGAAAGAAATAATAATTAGCATATTTCTATTTTATACCAATGAGAACATTTACAAAATCAAAAGATAAAGAAAATTAAAAAAAAAACAACTAAGAATACTCAATCACTTTTCATGTCAACTTGCTCGCTGTGAAGTCTTCAAACTTTGAACAGAATCGTCTTTGGGAACGTTGGATGTTACAATTTCATGTGTTAATAAAAATCCGGCATTTATTTTATCAATGTTACGTAAAATGAAAATGACTATAATCGGACTACTATTTTAGTTACTCCTTCGCGCTCTAAAAGATGGACAGATTTGGGTGAAATTTAGGACACAAATAGTGACATGGAGTAACCGATACCCTTTTTTTTAGCGGTGGGAAATGCATTTAGGCACGAGGTGTGGGACACACCGGCAAATTCAGTACTACGCCTAAAACCTAACAGAACCTCCCCAGTCTTAATGGGACGTCGCAGGATCGCTACGCACTTAACCACGACAGCAGGTCTGCCGAAACAGACCACAACAACCATGGGTTTGCTTTCACGGCCACTTTGCTATCAGAGAAGTACCAGGAGCAATCCGCGTAGCACACCGCCCGCCGAGATAGGCCGCCTCTCAGTGCGTTTCTTGGCTTCGCGTCCGGCTGTATTGCCGGGCACTACTAAGTCCCCCACCACGACAAGGTGATCGCATGTTGGAGGGGGTGGGATGGGGAGTGGGGGAGGGGGTTTGGAGTTACCGAGGCACCCGAGCCAATCGAGGGTAAGTCGCTACTATTAAAAATAAATAATAAGAGATAATAATAATTACTAAATTCACCTTAAAAAGACATTTTAATTTTTCTTTTTATTATATACAATTAAATGTTACCTTTTAATGAGTACTTAGAGTATATAGTATAGTTCCATTTAAATAAATAAAATCTATCCCGCAGGGGAAAATACCTAATCACTTTTACGATGATTTGAAGTAGATACTGCTATCACCTTTGACTCCGTCTTTTTTTTGAGTCACTTAGGATATATTATATATATATATATATATATATATATATATATATATATATATATATATATATATATATATATATATTCAACACTTTTTAACGTCCCACTGCTGGACACGGACCTCCCTTCCGTACGAGGAGGATCAGGCCATAGTCCACCACGCTGGCCAAGTGCGGGTTGGCGGACTTCACATGTCTTTTGAAAACTTGCTAGGTTCTCTCAAACATGCAGGTTTCCTCACGATGTTTTCCTTCACCTTTAAGACAAGTTTTAATCATGTTGGAAATGATAGTGTTCCTTATTTTCAAAGACTGCCTTACATACAAAAAAGCAAACACACTTTACCTCTTTATAAGGGTGTAAGATTAAACTCCTATGCGTGACTATCTCGACTGCAAACTTAACGTTTTCCCACTGGACTTATTACTTTGCATTCATCTTTGTGCCACAAACCGTGTACATATAAGCTGTGTAGTGTAACATGATCAATTAGTATGTAAAATTTAATTACTAAGGATAAAAAAAACAAATAAATTAAAATATAAACTTAAAGAACTAAGAAGTATCATTACTTATTTGAAAATGTATAAATTTTATTTTATTCAATTCCTTTATATTTATGGAGCTCTACATTATGAGCAAATCTGTGAAACATTGAGTTCTAAGATGGGCCCGCATCTCCGACATTTTCCTCAGATTGAGTTAACAACGGAGTTAGAGGGTGAAAATCCGTTTGTGAATTGCGAGGGACAGCATGGGCCCTCGGGTTAACGGGCCTACCTTAACTTATTTCGTCTTAAGCAACAATATAATTTGTTTATAAATAATATCACCTTCTGTAAATTATTTTACTATTTAAGTAATAAAGAAACATACATATATTAAGATTTTCATATTTTTAAAACAGCTCAACAGAAGTTATAGGTTTAGATAAACAGAAAAAAAATAGTAAATTGGTTTCAAAGAAATCATTTAATACATTTCATATTAATAGCAATAAACAATTTATCGCCTGCAAGTCTAAACTTTTACGAAGCTTAAAGCAAAAAGAATGCAAAGCGCTTAGTCTCACAAACGTTACAACCCGTTCAAATAACCGAGAGCACTCGTACATAGCGCCAAAACTCGCGCTTTTAAAATAAAAATCCAAGCAAAAAGTCGACACGCGTAAAAGTAAAAGAGGAAGCGGGGAAAAAATCAATGCCTGCGTTTTATGTTCTGTGCGTGTGACAGATCGGTTGTCATGGCAACCACGGCGGGGGGAACGCATGGCGGGAAAAAAGGGCTTATAGCGGCGAAGAAAACAAAATGGCGTTTGTGCTTCGCGCGCAAAGTTGACGTTTCACTGCGTTCCGTTTTACGATGTTATTAGTACATGGGATAGTGCGTCGAAGCGGGCCGGGGCGAGGGAGTCGGTAATCGATATTACGCACTTTGTAGCAATGAAATTGGCGCGATGCAAGAACGCTTGCACGTATTGCAACTTTTTAATTTTTGATTCTGTTACTTTTAGGTTTTGGAATGCTTTTGGAGCTTTTTCGGTTCTGTTTTGATTGCTCTTAATAGACAAACATTAAATAGACATTTTTATATAGCTTTTCAAGATGTCTTATAATTTGTATTTAATTATAAAATGCAGATATTTTTTGTAACTACCTTGATAAAATTAGACTATTTTAAACCTATATAGATTATATTACTATAATAATAATAAAGCTTAATCATATTAGAAACTAACAAAATTGGTTCTATTCAAATTGGATTCCAATTTTCTCCGCATAAAATATTAGTCAGCAATAAAAATATAATCAATAACAGTGCACAGATGGCAAATGGAAACGCATGTATGTAAGAAATAATGACGTTGGGACAGTTAGTAATTCGTTTGTGAAAATTTGATGAGTCACTCGGGCGCGGGGCAAACTTCGCAATTATTGTAAATGCGCAGAATTTAAAACTTTCTTAGAAATTTAATTTATAGAAATAAAATTATAATTGCTCTGTAATTATAGGTCAGAATATTTTATTAAATTTGAATTGTGTCTGTACATGTTCTTTTTGATTTTAAAAAAATAACGTGACTCATAATATTGATGTTGAAAATATTTTATAGGTTGTGCGTAGGGTGGCATACAGTAAGAACGTGATTCATTCGTGATTTTCTATTTCTCTCCAATTTCGGGGTAATGTTGGGTGCCATTTTTAATAAAGTATTTCTATCTAAACATACTATTATTATCTGAAAAACTTCATAATTACCAAAGTATAAAGTCATTTTTATATATAATAAGATTTTTATGTATATCACTTTTGCATATCAATATTTTTATTTATTTTCATTCAAGTTTGTTGTAATTTAATTTATAGCCGAAATGATAAAAATATTTCAATATTTTTTTATTATCTTACTGTGTCGTCATTTATTATTTATTTTAATTAAATAATATTACGTGAGTAAAAAATAGTATCATTTATCAAATAAACGTAGCGGTTCGCCTCTAAGAAAGCAAAAACACAACTATCCCACGTGAACCGTACATTTTTTCAGGATAAAAAGTATGTGTTATTCCAGACTATAATCTATCTCTGTGCCGAATTTCATCCAGATCCGTGCAGCCGTTCTGGCGTGAAAGAGTAACAAAGATCCATACATACTCACAAACTTTCACATTTAGAATATTAATATTTAATAAGGATATTTCAAAATAAATTATTATCTTACTGTGTCGTTATTTATTATTTATTTTAATGAAATATATTACGTGAGTAATAAATAGTATCATTTATCAAATAAACTATAAATGACTCTGTAAAGCTCTTGCAAAGACCCTGCTCATATCGATCGCGCAGCCAAGTTTAGTATAGCTTAAAGTATAACTTGCGCGTTTTTAAGAAATATAAACTTTATTCATAAATAAATAGAAGTCGTTATTGAATGTTATGAACAGTTATTGTCAGTCGTACTTCTACGTCGCACTTTTAACGATGGTGAACTCGGAATGTTCATATTTAAATATATAGGGTTTATTATTAAATTTTATTAAATGGTGTTGGCACATGGATTTGCTTGTATAGTTGTTGCATACATATAGTCTGTCTATATTAGTCAGAAACAGTGTTACTTTCTATTAGTAAAATAATTTCTAAGATGAATTCAATAGTTCCAAAGACTATCCTCAGTCAACAAACAAACAAATAAACTTATTTTTTCGTTTTTCAAAATGTGCTCTTTGGATATTTAAGCTACATCTGTTTATACTCGTTTTTTAATAAATGAAGTACCTATGATAAAAATCAATACGTTTCGGCCCTAGCAAAAAGTTTTGTTATAGAAATTAATTTTATATAGGATTGTATTTTTATTATACTTTATAAAATAGAAACTTGTTTTTAGATCATCCGCTAATTTGTGTTAGAATTTTCGATATGGTGTACGATATATTTTTCAAATTTTGTTTAAGTATGTAAACATGTGGGTTAAAATTAATAACATAGTTAAAGAAATATATATATATATATATATATATATATATATATATATATATTTTAAGTTACACTTGAATATTGTCTTAAAGAATATAATTTATTAAAAACAGCTTACAAGCCCAGATTGGCCCAAACAAAAATATTAAAATAAATTTTAAATAATATTTTAATGTTAGTATATATTACAACTGCTCATTACATATGTAAAATAAAGTTGTAACTATTATTGCCATTGTATATAAAACATTCCTACTTATAGATAAAAAATTTTTTAGGAAAATTTTAAAAGCAAGTGCTTTCTAAACACAAAGATTCAAAAAAAATCAATGTGCAATATAATTATCCTTTACGTTACGTTTTAATACTGACTAGCGAAAAACAATGATAAAGATCTATTAGTTCCCACGGGAACCGTTCATTTTTCCGGGATGAAAAGTAACCTGTTTTTTGACCGGCAATATAAGGTATCAGAATGTTAAATTTCACTAAATTAGGTGCATAAGTTTTTATAGTTTTTTAACTATCTCACGGGAACTATTTAATATTCCGGTATAAAAGGTATCTAAGATGTTGCCCGGGGATATAATGTACCACCACGCAAAATTTCATTTAAATCGGTCCAATAGATTCGAAGATTAGCCCGTACAAACAGACAAACAGACAGAGAAACAAAAAAATTGAAAAAAATCTGGATTTGTTCTATTTGTCTTATTACATCCCCCTGACTCCGTTTTTAGCATTTTTTTGCTATGTACAGACATTCGACCTCTACTGTTTTATTATAGTATAGATATCTTGGCAACAAAATATTAACAAGACGTTTATTTTATTTTTCTTTTCTATGTAGCTAGTCCATGGACACCATTAATCATTGGCATGGCGACATTAGATATAAATAAGGTAAGGAAACAAATAGGTACTAGTTTAATATAAATTACATCGTAATGTCGTGTCGTAACTAAATTATTTTAATTTTAATCAGTAAAAAAATCTACAAATGTATGAATAAATACCAGTTATTAAAAAAATATTTTAGCTTAAGTTTGAAACTTTCTTTTAACTTATTATTATAAATTATTCTTCTCTGTCTTCTTCGATTGATTGAAATATTTACCCTCTATGCGTCAGTTACGTCAGTTAAGACAAGACCAGAACAAGTATTCATATGACCAAAAACATTATACAATATACATACATATATTATCTCGATGTTGAATATATAAATATCCTCTAATATAGTTATTCCAGGTATGTTTCTATATTATATACATACAACCTGCACTGTACTACAATGGTCAAAATTTGTACTTTATGTCTTCCCTATAAAATTTGTAAGAGCTTTTTACATTTCCTTATAATTCATATAATAATAATCTTTACTTTCAAATGTAACCACTATGTCAACATCGATATAATCAATGTCAATATGTTCTAGAGCTTTTGTGATTGCATAAGTTGGCAAAGCATCTGCTAAGTTAACCGTCGATTTGAATTGTTTCAGCTGCTCATTGATAGGTGGTCGAAATTGTTTTCTTCAGTTAGCACTTTTTAAATATAATAATTAAATTAAAGAAAGTACTAGTGTATTGATACGTTTATTTATATTATGATATTTTTCATAAAAGCTTGTATTTATATTTTACTAATATAATTACAAAGTCCCTTCTTAATAAAATTGTGTAAGTATTCACTTGGTGCGTAATATAAAATAAACTAAGGAGCTTTTGATCGATTTTCAATTGAAAGATGACACCGATTACCCTATATTTTGCCACCGTATGTTATTGTAATTTATGAAGGTTGACAAGGTAAACGGCGAGATAACGAGGGTGTATTAACTGGGTGAAGGGGATCAGCTCGGAGTCTGTCAAGTGTTTCACTAACAGGCCACGGGGCACCTCGTGTGGGGCCAGCGATATAGGTGAGCTATAGGGCTCTACCCTCCCTGCACCTTATAGCACGAGCAAAACAATCGGAAACACCAACCTGTCGCAACACACTCACCCTCGCCGAAATTGCAAAATAATTCCATTATTGAGCATAAACTGAGGAAACGCTATGGAAATGAGCGTGGCAACCGAATCGACGAAAATGCGAAAGAACACAAAACTGAATTGGTGAACGTGAACGCGAAACGAAATGCGATCGATCGAAAGCTTGTAAGAGTTGTAAGTAAACAGATCGAAGCATTCGCTCGAATCCCGCCAAATGCAGCGACAGCTGTGCGTAGCTCGTAGCGCGTAGCTGTACGCCGCGACCGTAGAGGCGCCACCGGCCCTATTATTATTATTTGTAAACAACGTGCGGGCGCGGATGGTGAGGCGCGCGGGGCGCGGACGGGCGGGTGCGGGGTGGCCGCGGGGGTGCGCGGGGCGGCGGGAGGCGGCGCGGGGCGTCACGTGACCCACCGCCATTGGCCGCCGGCCGGCAGCTGCGTGCCCGCGCCAGTCCGCCGCCGACCGCTGACGAGACTGCACGCGCTTTTTACTCCCGCGTCGCAACACGCGCACCGACGCGATCGCGATCTGCAGCCCTTTTTGTTTATTTTTCGCGCGCGTCCTTCGGGCCGTTTTGTGTTTCGGAGCAGCGAGACGAAGAAAAAAAGGAGCGGATGGATCAAGCGACCGGAGAAGGTACCGCGAGTTTGTAAAGTTTTGTGCGGGCTCGAAAGTTGTGGAAGTGTTTGTAAAGTAGTATAGTGGAAGCTTCTGGTTGTTTTTGTGTTGTAAGTTAGGCAGGACGACGGCGGTGGAGCGTGAAGCGGGCTCCGGTGCCGGCTTGCACGCTTCCGCCAGAGCTTTCGTTGTGCTTTCGCGAATTGATCCCCGTTTTCCTGCTGTGGTGTTTGTCACAATGTGAGAATTATAAAACGTAAATAACGATGTAAAACTGTTCTGTGTAACATTTGATTAAATTACTAATTTGTTTGATTTAATACATAAGCATAGTTCAAAATAACTTTTGAGAAGTAAAGCTATGAAGCTTTTTTGTTGAAATACGGTTAGTATGTGTATGCGCAGGAACACGGGGTGTAGAGTAAATTAGTGTGATGATACACAGGCATGTCGTTGTTATTGCGCATGATTCGTAATTTAGCCCTTAATTGTGTCAGGCCGTACTATTACGAGTAGAGTTGTACTTATCGATGACTCATTTTTTTTTAGTTTTGTGTTGCTTTTTTCTGTAGAATTTGGATGAAATGGTATAAAATAGTTATATTAAATGATAAAATATATACTAGAAAAGTAGAAACCATATATAAACTTTTTCAACATAGTTTAAAAGTTACTAATATCGATCCAATAAGATAATTATTATCATAATAATAACGTTGTATATGCATTTCTACTTCATTTTTATTGAAGCGTCAATTTGGATTAATATTTTAAATAAAGTATGTTCGATAAATATCTTTCTTATTTCTATAAACAGGCCAATAAGTTGCTTACTTAAATTTTTGATCAAAATATATTTAATAATACGTATTCTATTAATTATTTTTAAAATCGTTGTTACATGAATTTGTTTATAATAAAACAATATATTAGAGTAACAAGATCCTATAGGATGTAAATAATATTTTAAAACACTCTAATAAAAACACAATTGGAATAAAGTATTATAAAGGTATACTGTCCAATTGTCTTTTATTAAAAGTTTTAGGTACATTTGAATACTTATAAATAAATATATAATAAATATAACGTGTCATGGTCATTCGAATGTTTCGAAAATTGTATTAGATACAATAGATATTATAAAAACATATCCAAAATCATTACAGTACAATTTAGTCAACGTATCTAGTTCTCGTTCTACATACGCTAGTTGATAAGAGTCTATTCGAGCAAGCAGTTAACACACGAGCTCGAAGACGACCCGGACGGTCCCACGGAATAATCGAATAAATAATACGCCTTCCTCCCGTGAATGCGATAATGGCGAGTCAAGTTCAGTGCGGCCAATGAAAACAAATAAACAAATTGGCCAATTTTGCCGCTGACTGCCGCGCCGATGCCGAGCGTTGTGCAACGAACTTCCTTTGAGTTATGCTTCCTTTTTCTAGATTTAGTTTTTTGATCCTAGTTATCCTATGTCACATGACTGATATGCCGGATTCGTTTGTCTTTGTATTTTTAACCGACTTCGAAAAACGAAGAGGTTCTCAATTCGTCGGAATCTTTTTTTTATGTATGTTCACCGATTACTCGAAGACGCCTGAACCGATTTGGAAAATTTTTGTTTTATTTCAAAGGGTGTACTTCTCAGGTGGTCCCATATATATTTTATCGAAATCGGTTGAGCGGTTTTATAAAAATTCAACAATTAATATATTTTTTTAAATAAATTGCTTAATCGAATATGTTATTAAAAAACTTTCTTCTTACAAATTACCTGCTTATTACGTCTACACTAAAAATGGAAAAATAAAAACTTTTTAACAAAAAATAAAAACCGACTTCCAGGCACTAAAATTGTGAAAAATAACTAAACGGAGGTTTTCATTTAGAATATATACCTAATCAGATATTTTCGAAGTCGGTGCTAGCCTACAATATTCTGAGATTATATCGAAATGTATTAGATTTGCTTTGCATCAGCTGGCACCAACTTCGAAAATATCTGATCAGGTATCTATTCTAAATGAAAACCTCCGTTTAGTTATTTTTTACATTTTAGTGCCTGGAAGTCGGTTTTTATTTTTTGTTAAAAAGTTTTTTAAATCAGTCAAGTTTTTAAGACTCTACCTAGAGACGTTTCAAAATATATTTTTTTGTTACTTTTATTTTAACATTTCAACGTTTAGTATAGATTTCTCAGAGATGAGATATTTTCCCGCTGTAAACAGTTTTCTATATATTGACTCGGATAACCAACTATCGTCATACCACATCAAATTCTGTCCAGTGATTTTCTCATGTTGCGTTCCCAGACAGACAGAGTGAAAAAATTCTAAAAACTATAGAATCGGCCTCTGTGTCGAAAATAATTAATATTTCAATAAGATTTTCCAAAAAATATTTAATGTACAGATTCGACTCGGATTTCATTTCAGATTTCATTTGATTTTAGAGATTTTATTATATGTGTAGACAAAGAAGTTATTTTTATGTTAAAACTTAAAACGTTTTAAATCATATAAGAATATGATCCTAAATCATTATTATGATAACATAATGTGTATAGAATTGTAAGGAATTTTATAAATGATCCTAGAAAAAGTAAATCTCTGTTCTGGCTGGTAAATCTGTTCAGGCTAATATCTTAGCATAAAATATATTATTTTTTCATTCATAACAAATAAATAATATACTAAGAATTTATCTTATATGCTAATATTGATAAATTAAAGTGCTTTTATAGCAAATAAAACGAGAACTAAAAAAGCTCACTTCTTATTAATCAAGAGCATAGCAACGTATTTATATGATTTAAAAATATTATGTAATTATCTGTTTTATGCAGTTAAGTAAATCTTTCCATAAAATAAAATATTGATTGTTAAATGCTACAGTTTTAATAAATAGATAGAACGTATTTGGATATATAGATAAACTTATTCAGTACCTTGTCTTTATAAAATATTAATATTTTACAGAGTTAATAAAACCCTGTGGGGTTAGTTAGAATTGAACCCCTAAAAAATTCTAGGTCAAAATTTTATTTTATTTCACCAGCCTATAAGGGGGTTACTGGGAGTGTAAATTCAAAATCGCAACCAAATTCGGTGAGGCGTTAGCAGCTGTTTTAATTTTATGAGGGAATCGTTTTCCTCAATATCTAGACTAATTTTAAATTTTAGAAAAAAATCATGAAAACTAAAGTTGTTCATTATTCAATTCTCTACATTTTATTTGTTGCTGTTTCTTGTGATTGACATTTTCCGAATTAAGAGAGAAAAACGGGGGAAAATGGCATTATTGAATTATCTCATTAGTTATTGACTTTTGGTCCTTAATGGACAGGAATAAAGTTGTTTGGAATTAAAATTCTGAATTAAACCTGAATGAATGGATGGAAAAGATTGAAGGCGATTTAACATTCAAAAAACATCGACAAAAGGAGTATAGCGACGAAATTATTGTTTGAGGCACCAGGATTATATTTTCATGACACTGGTCACAAAATCCTCTCGCAAGACTGGTATACGGCAAGTAATCCTATAAGGAAGAAAGGTTGAGAGTCTTTCTTGAAGCAGATGCTATTATTTTAGAAGACATACCTACTGTATGTTACAGTCGTGGAAAAGAAAATGTGCTTCATGGGGTTTTGCTCATTATATGAATAAATCTCGATGTTCTAAGCCTGGACCTTAAATATTGGTACTACGAAAAAAATGGTGGAGATTAAAGTTGTAGGTTCCTGTATATTTTGGCCCCAAAGTCAAATAATAAATGAGATAATTCAATAATAACATTTCCCTCCATTTTTCCCTCTTGAGTTGGAAAATATCGATGGAATGAAAAAATATGAGCAACAAATAAAACTTAGAGAATTGAACACCTAATGAACAACTTTAGTTCTTATTAATTTTCTCGAAAAGCTGAAAATAACCAAGATATTGAGGTAAAACGATTCCCTCCTAAAATCAAGATGGTGGCTGACGCATAGAGTGAACAACAACACACCCCCTCCCCCCCACAATATGTCTGGCGAAAAATTTTTTGACCCAGGAAATTTTCGGGATTACAATCTTTTTTTCAAAAATCCGACTGAGCTAATATTATTTTAGTTAATGGAGTCAGTTAGCTAGTATACTTCGTTGAAGACATATTTAACATTCTTACATTTTAATGCTTAAAAAAAGAATATTATTTAATCTATATTCATATTATAGAGGTAGAGTTTGTTTATTTGTTTGTATGTTTGAACGCGCTAATCTCAGGAACTACTAATCCAATTTGAAAAATTCGTTTTTCATTAGATAGTTCGTTTATTGAGGAAGGCTATAGGCCTATCATATAATATATAGTATATCTATTTCATACTAACCGACAACCGTTAAAAAGTAGACGACGTAACGTAGACGGAACGAATCTGAGCGAAGCGAGAGTGAGTCGCTAGTAATGTATAAACGTGCAGCCCCATCTACCTATTGGACATAAAATGTATATAACTACTCGGATAGAACAAAAATGGTGTTATGGGGTAATAGCATAAAAATACCTTTATTATTTTATTACATTTAAGTCCATTACTCTAAGAACTTATTTTTAATTAAAAATGCTGTTAAAATAAAAATATCGCACATATTCTCAATCACGCTAAACATGTAAGTATCAAACAAATGCTTTACGTCTGCGGCTCTCGATTGCGATAAGTAATATATTAAATCGATTCATATTTTCTTAAGGATAATCCGCTTCTTATTGCTCCTAAGTAAACTAAGGGTTTCGGTTTTCATATTGAATATATAAAGCTGTACGTTCAAACATCGCCGGACAAAGTTTGTGAGTAATTGACGATATTTTATTTAGACGGAGTCTCGCCGGTGAACGCTCGATGGCATTGTATCACAGATCGCACTCCAATTTCTATTTCAGTGCTCATTCAATAAATTCGCGACTCGTTATTGATAATGAATGGCATTTACCTTCTATTTTATGCACTTAGTTCAACTGTTGATTCTTAATTTGAAATGTGTAATTGTATATTATACCTACAATTATTTTTTGTCTATTTGTCTATCTATGGACTGAAAGATCAATTTTTACAGTATAAGTGAGAGCAAATTATTTTAGATGATATTACTTTGATATCCATGAATCACTTATTGTGACTAGTTTAAAAAATGTTTAGAGCTTCAACTTTAAAGTCCTGTGTTAAACTTAGCGTGCAGCTGATGTAAAATGTAATTTTTTATTGCAGTAAAAATTAAATAAAAGCGACAATCCAAAAAGGAAACAATAGTAAATCATACAGTACATGTGTGACTTCCTTCAAATTTAGTCAGTCTCATAGGTGTAAGTACAAAAAATACTCAATTTCCGATGTCGCATCTGATAGTAAAAGACGTATGCACAAAAAATCTTTACAAAACTATAACAACTAACTTACCACTGCGTTTGAAATACTAAAAAGTTGAAATTAGAACTTCACTACCTATTAAATAAAGCTTAAAGTTGTAGAGTCTTTATTTTGTGCATTATAAGTTAATATGGTGAGGTATTAAAGCGTAAGAAAAAGTGGTAGTGTGGGAAAGATTGTTGTAAAAAACGCCACATCTGCGCCTCTATTCATGATTCGAGTGCCTCAATGGGATGGGACGGTAACTCTATATCGGTATTCCTATCATTGTACTGTCTTTAATCACGGCCCATCTTTTGTTTTATACCACTGACGTCACCACTCAGATCACACTTTAGGTATGAATTTCGGTGTATTTGTATCCGGAGACATGTGTTCGCAATTTATGCGTTCGCGTTTATCGTTTTACTTTATTCGAGCGAGATATTTTTAGTTTAGTTCATTTGTATTTTTTTTTTAATATATTTATGGAATAAAATTAAAAACTAGCTATGCCACGCTGTTTCACCCTATATTTGTTTGATTATAAATATCAGTTTTACAATAATGTATGGAAGTATGCCCGATTTGTTGACGTATATGATTACTGTTTCGCTCCCATTGTAGTATAACGTGGTGATATATAGCTCACAGCCTCCCTCAGTAAATGGGACATCTAATGCAAAAAGAATTTTTCAAATCGGATTAGTAGTTCGTAAGATTAGCGCGTTCAAACGAACAGTAAATATAGTTTTATATTTACATTAAATTAAAAAAGAGAGGTTTTTCCAGAATTTATAAAATAAGATAAATTTGATAAAACAATATAGTTATTAAAATAATATAAATATACGCTACTTCGATTGTCTCATGTTTGTGTTAATATTTAAACTGATCAAACGAAAGTTAATTTAATAAAGTATTTTTAAAGCCCGTGAACGTAGAATACTCTAAGATAATTAAAAATATATTACCAACATAAAAAGATAACTAATTATGATATTTAAATAACGTACGTACATATACGTACAACGTAAATACATACATATGTAAATAAAAGCATTGATTAGTATTTTAAGGAAGAAAGTTCTTCCAAAAAAATTCTATTGTACACTATATTATAAAACAGGGTCCACACTATAGCAATCAGTATGATGTACATATCCTGTGCTTGTGGTTATTATATTGATGGCGTGCGCAGGAGTGGTCAGAAATTGCTTCACCATAGATTATTATACGGTTAAATAAAGAGTGACAGTATAAAATTCCATGAATTACATTATTGCTAATAAGCCTTCGAAAGCTTTTGAACGCGTTATAAGTTTTATTTGTGTTTTAATATAACTTCTTTTAGTATATAAATAGCACCGCTATCAACTCCTTAAGTAGTATAAAATAAGTTCGCATGATTGATAGATATAGTTATCGATAAGTTTTATCAGCAATATGATCACTGTAACGGAGATATCAGTTTCCGGTGCAGGTATTATGCGCAGGCGCCGGATGTGATACTTTGTATAACACAGCCGGTAGTGCTATAAAATTTATTTAAATAAGCCAATAATTTTAAACTTGAACAATTCGAATACACAACGTTTTGTAAGCTTCCACTATATTTTAAAATGCTTTCTTTTATAGCCACTTTAAAGTTCTTCACAAAAGAATCACGAGAAATCTAGCTGCATTACCAAAAACACCTACATTAAAACATTTGTAGAACAATGGGTATTGCATTAACGCGCACATTTTCAACAGCGGCGTCGCAAAAGCGAAAACATGAAAATAGCGAGCAAACTTCAAGTTCAGCTTTCAAGATTCAAGGATTTCCGAACGTCATCTAAACGTGCATCGCGTTGCGCCAGAACGCGCCAGGACAAAAAGGCGACAACATCCGATGCTAAAAATAAGCCGTATAATTACAGCGCAAAGCTGAAAGCGCAATGCTTTCGCTGCAGCGGTTGTACGGTTGCCCTTGACAACCGAGACCCAGATACTATCGCGTTCCGCTCGCACACACGCGCATCGCATCCACACACGCACACCGCACACTACACAGACATATCCTTGCACACACAAGCGTGCATCGCCAAATAATAACGCACGCACACAAACGGACACTTGCGTTCCGTTCCGACTGAGCTTTTTAATCTTTTTTTTCGACGAACGCTCTTTGTGCGCATCTACAAAGAGTTTCGCCTTGTGATTACTAGTCGGGACGTTTTGATCGTACTTTTAAGGCTTGATGACGCAATGCTGGAGTAATTTTCTTTTGATTTTTAAAAATAATTCGATGTCTTTGCGAAATAATAAAATAAATATTAATGTACTTCTACTGCATTTAGGTCTAGTCACTATATCTTTTAATATAAAATACTACCAAAAACACATCCTTAAGTACGTACTCGAACATTTTATAAAATTGGTTCTAAAATACTAAAATTTTAATATAATTTAATGTATATGTAATGTTGTAAATAATAGAATAAAATTAACAACAATGTCTAAACTTGAAGCAAACTCTATGATGGTCCTTACGCGATTTCTCAGTTAGTTGCGAAACGCTCAAGTAGCGTAAGTTGTAGATATAAAAACTTTTTATTTTCCCCAGGAAAATCGACTTGAGGGGTTGAAAAAGTCGAAATAAGCATGTTGCAATTTAGCCCCTTTTCGTAGGACAAACAAAAGCCATCTTTTCAAGTTGTCTCAAAAACCAGATTGAGGGAAATACCTTGGTTATTATAATTAGTAAAGCTTCTGTGACTAAAATATTTATTTAATAGCATTTGAATTGAAATATAATCTATCTTACTCGAAGTTCTCTGTTTAAAAATATATCAGTATTCTATTTTAAGGATGTAGCACATCAAAAACAATACATTTAAAAATAAAATGCTATCAAATACGTGGTTTTAAATCGAAATCTACGAAAATAGTTGTCTTAAAATAGTGGCTCCGAAATAGAGCGTGGCACTAGCGTACCCTTCTATTAATAGTTTGTTTACAACAGCAACACGTGACGAGATATCCCAATAGTTCGGGATGTACAAAACCTTATATACAAATCTGGTTTGTGAAACTTAAAATATCCAAGAGAACGTGATAACCTATAACTTATAAGAAAAGGAAAATTAACGTTTTATAATGAAAAGTACTGCTAATACTTTATAATTCAAGGTGCTGAACATATAAACAAAATATGATCTTTTCAAATGATTACGAATATAGAATAATATAGTATTTCAAGAAAAAAATATCATTATAATAATTTATACATACCTATACATACAAAGAGATAATATGAGATCGTTAAAAATTAATGCAGGTTTAATCTATACATATAATAAAATCGTAACTAAGCCGAATCTGTACATTGAATATTTTTTGGAAAATCTTATTGAAATAGATTTTATTATCGATACAGAGACCGAATTTATAGTTTTTAGAATTTTTGTCTGTCTGTCTGTCTGTCTGCCTGTTACCGCATCAAGGAAAAACCACTGGAGGGATTTGGATGAAATTTAGTATGATGATAGCTGGTTATCCGGGTCAACATATAGGATACTTTTTACCGCGGGAAAATGTCTCATTACTGAGAAAAATACGAAAACTACATTGTAAGTGTACATTAATATGTAAAATTAAGTATTTGGTTTTTGGTCATCTGAACGCGCGCGAAGCCGCGGACAATGCTAGTGTAACTATAAAACTAAAAACAACGTCAAATCACATTTTTTCATCAAGTGTTTTTTAATATTTGAATCAATTAAATCATTTGAAATTATATGGAACTACTATCAATTGTGCAAGCACCATGCTTTACGCCATCGATTTATGCACGCGCTTCAAAACACAGCATACGCATGCGCTTCCTTGCGCAATAAATATAACCGAGTGTTGCCATAATTTTAAATAAAACATCATGCAACTAAATTTAATACGAAGTTTGTAAATTTTATGTTTTATTGTCCACAGACTGGTGCAGGCCGCACGGATAACACCGGCCAGCCTCCACCCCAAGACAGACACAAACTGAAGAACAAAATTAACCAAAAGCCACAAAAGCCTCAAACCAAAGCCTCCAGTCATATCTTTCATTTCAAAAATTTAATATAAGCACTATTTTTTAAAACCTTTTAACGATTAACTTTACGCAAATAGTATACGCTAACTCCCAAACAGTACAAATTAATTTAAGTCTGAAGTGATCGGTATTTACAATAAAGAAGCCTTCAAAAGTTAAAAAGAGAATCTATCAACGACCAGTATTTTAACGTTCCAAAATAAAATAGTTCGTTAAATGAGTGCACAAAATATTTTATTAATAGTTAAAAATTAAAAAAACGAACCAATTCCTCGAGCATTTTCTAAAAAAGTCAGCCAAAGATTTTTATAAGCCTTAGATATTAAGACTCATATAAGTTAACTGCCTGTTGTTAAGGACTTTTTACATAATTTATTTGATAGTGAGAAATCGAAGATATTGTGATTAGTGTAGTGTCAACCAGTGTGCCGTATAATCGTAACTTAAGTGCTATTTAGTATATCGTGGACGAAACGAAGCCAGTTCAAAGAGTACAAATTATCAAGTTCCAGTTCAGTTCCGAGTGTTCAGTACAACGTAAATAGACTTAGTAGAGCTTATTTTTTCTAAAGATAGGTGAATAAGAGTGACGCGATGAAGTTGCGTCGAGGTAACACGTCATGAGCGAAGCGCTCCGTAGTGAGGCGGGCGCGGATAGCGCGCACTTGCCGCCTTTCTCTACCTTCGGCGAGATGGCTGAGAACGAGCAACGGATACTCACCGCCGACACCCGACTCTTAGACCCGGGCTGGGAATACTACGAGAGGACCGGCGACACGGTATCCGTGATTGCCAGCCAGCCGCAATACCGCCCGTGGGAGTCCATGCCTATCACGGTCAACTCGAAAGATGCAATACTCCGGGCTGGTTTCTCATCTCCTCTTGAGTACCAGTCAGTCACGCTACAGCCAATAGCGAATAAGCTACCGTCCTTCCAAAGCCAATTCCAAACATTTCCAGAAACCACAGTGATACCGGAAACGGGGCTCCCCAGTGTGACACCAGTACCTGTCACAACTAGCCCGACCCCTAGCGCGAGCCCTAGTCAGTTAACCCAGCTCACGCAACTCACAACACCATCATCACCACACTTAACCACTCTGGCACAGGTGGCCCCTTTGTCGACAACTCTAACGACACTGTCACCTGTAAATGCCACAACATTCCATACTTTAACTGCTGTAAATGCTCGGAGTTATCCAATAGTCCCTGCTCCTTTGCAAGCTCGAGAATTAGCGCCAGCCGGCCAGACGTATATCGACGATCGGCATATACAACTCTATCAGCCAAATATTGCGACAATAAATGCGTTTCCTACACAAAACAGTATATTACACCAAAATGGAACGCTTCTACATCAAAATGGAAGCTTAATACAAAATATCCAAAGCCCTACCGTAGTTCATGTATTGAAGAATGAACCTTTTGATGTAAAATCTCTTCAAGACAAATATACACCGAATGGATTACATCATAATAATTTTCAAAATCCTATGCTCATTGACAATGGGTATGATAAGAAATCAAATGGTTTTGGAAGTGGCTCCTCTCCTACACGGTCAGATTTTCGAAAAAAGGAGAGACGGAAAATGCGTGCTAACAGTTCAGAATCAGATTGTTCTAACATGGAAGTAGGGTCAGAGAGTAGTGGGCAAGTTGCCGCAGTATCGTCTACTGCCGGCTTCAAATCCCCAATGCATGGGGCACCACCGATGGCCACTGGACCAATGGATCTCGATGATATATCAAGTGAAAAACAGGTGAGCATCTAAATATTATATCATATTTTCTTAATAATTTGTAATTGATATCCCACTCTTATAACTTCGTAAACATCTCGACTTAGTCAGATACTAAATTTAATTTTTTAATTTTAACACTTTATAAAGATGTGAGTTATGTTCACAATATAAGAGCTTTAATCGCACACTATAAAGTCAGTCCAGACAGCAAATCTTAGTTTCCGCGAATTGGTAAATTGTGTAAACAAGACGCCAGGTAATTGAGAATAGCGAATATAAGACGAAAGATATGAGAATTCCGTGAATTGCCGACTACACGGGGACGACTAAGGCACATATTCGGGACTTTGGAAAGGACAAAGTTTTCCAGTAATTTCACCTTTTATTATTCGAGAAGCAGTTTTTATTCGCGTCCCGAGTTCGAAATAGCCGAACTCTCTGTCTTCGCGGCTATAAATTTAATAGTTAGCCGATTCGCTTGCTCCACCAATAAATTAACTTCCTCTCTCATTTAAAACACAAATTAAAGTCGGACGATTTACGCGTGTCCTGCTTAGAAAATTTTACGAGTTTTTATTCTTTTGTTCGATAAGGCTTTAAGCCTATTTATTTAAAAATATTATAAAAGCGAAAACAAAGTAAAATTACTCATCTTAAAGTCAAAAATATTTTAAATAAATAATACACTGTAATTTTCATACGTCAATTTCATACAAAAAATTCTATAAGTCGATAAATAAATGGTATAATTTATTTATAATAGCCATGGTTATAGAAATCATAAAAAATATAAGAAAAGCTTCTAATTTCTAGAAAAGGTTCAAACTAAGGTGACATTCCATTACAAATGTCAGCATTTCCTAGTCTAATAATGAACACCTTTGCGAGTGCGCAGCTGCTCGCATCTATACTACACTAATTACATACGGCACGTTCTTTTCCTCACAATTAGAATTTAACTTATATTTGCCTAATATATATGAATATATATATATATATATATATATATATATATATATATATATATATATATATATATATATACTAAAACTCAAAAACGGCTGGACCGATTTGAATAATTCTTTTTTGTTTTATTGGGGGTGTGTCAGGGGAGGTTTAAAAATTTAAAAAATTGGGGAAATCCAAAAAAATTGCTGGAAAATCGAAAGCTTTAGAGATAATTATTTTATATGGGAATCACTAACCGCTAAAACGTTTCTAGCGAAGAACACGAGCAAAGCGAGGGCGTGTCGTTAGTATATTATATTTTAAGTCATTTATATTTACTTAACATCGTTGTACTTATTTACCGTTTACTTAGATATGAAAATGTGTATAACCTAAGACACGCTACACTATTAAGGGTAGAGCATGTTTTATTTCTCAATAAAACGTTCAAGAAGCTAACGTGAGTACTATGTATGTAATAAAAACTGACAGCGTATCAATTACAAGCCACAAATGAGCAAAAAAGCTTGCAAAAACTATTTTTATAATAACATTGGGCTTTAAGATTATATCTGTCATGAATCATTTATTAATAATATTATAATATTAATAACTTATAACGTGTTAAAAATTTCAAACAATAGCTAAGTTGTATTTGATATAAAGATTTTATCAGATCCATCATTAGTGGCACGCAAATGGTTATCATGAAATTACAATTTAATAATGAGAATTTAATAATGAAATTTTAAAAAGTTGGGCATTCTGTATTTCTGTTATATAAAATTTCCAAGACAGACGATATTTTTTCTAAGAACCGTTACCGTACCTACTTTCCATATAATTTTAGTTTTTTTTAAACTAATTGTAATAATAGTATTAATTAAAAAAAATTTGTTTTAGATTTTTTGTAAGACATATTGTCATACCTATTTATTTTTTTATTCTAGTAAATCTATATTTGTTAATTTTTCAAGTAGTCTATAGGTACATGCATTAAAGTGGTTAATTCATGACATACAGATCTTTCGCCATTTCTATTCTATTTATTGATCTATAAAACAATACATATGACTAAACTACTAAAATCATTCGCAGCAGTTCCATAGATATATAATAGGATAGATAGGTTTTTGATATTTGGTAGAGTCGTCGTACGAATGACTCAAGCTGGGAAAACCAAAGTTTCCTGGAAACTCAACGCGAAACAAGGACGGTCCAATTGAATATTAGTTTATATTTATTTCATGTTGAGAATGAAAATTAAGTTGAAATTAAGAAAATATTTAAGTTTTTGACGCTCTTAGGCATAAAAATTTTGTAGGACCTACGGCTGCAAAATTTATTTGTCAAATTTTTACAATCAATGCAATTCATTAACTAATTTATACAGAATATGTTAGCGTTGTAAAAACTACTTAAT
This sequence comes from Brenthis ino, assembly GCA_921882275.1. Classification (NCBI taxonomy): domain Eukaryota; kingdom Metazoa; phylum Arthropoda; class Insecta; order Lepidoptera; family Nymphalidae; genus Brenthis; species Brenthis ino. Next base: position 26,727,304 of record OV170227.1, read on the forward strand.
TTTAATCCAAAACAAATATTACCTTACATTTAAACTTTAAGTATTTAACACGTATAGTTTAAATGCATTTATAATGCATATGTTAGATCCAAACAGGTTTAATTAGAATGCTGTATACTACCTGGGTGTGACATCTGCCCAACCGCAAAGGTGTTAAAATATAAAAATAAAAGTGTTAATTGAAGATAAATTTTAGTTCTTACTACACATATAAAAAGAATGTTGTTATTTTAATTCAATGCATTTTATTGATCAAAGCTTGATTTAAGCTTTAATATAAGCTTTCTACATTATCGTATTTCATTTTCGTTTATTTCATATATAAAGTTATAAATTATAACAAACACATATTATTAGTACGTAAAAGTAAAGTCCCTTTTTATAACGCGTCAGCTGTTTGTCGGGAACAATCGGGCGATTCCAATCGCGATAGGAACGTGGATAAAATGGCGGCTTCGCATCACAGCTGTATCTAATTTTATGGTTATAATGTAAGTTTGTTCGTTTATAACAGTTAATACAGTAAACTCAAAAATTTATGCGAATTTATGGATGTATGTATGTATCTATGTATGGTATGTATACTTATTGTTAAATAAAGTCTCCTGTCTGTCTATCTGAACGCGGTAAACTCAAAAACTGCCGAACGGATTTTCATACAATTTACACGAATAAATGGAGTGGATCATGAGGAAGGTTTGTGTGTATAATTCATTAAAGTTTTGTTTAAATTGGCTGAAATATGACGGTGATTGTTGAAGATGTCGGAAAAAATCATGCCGATTGAGAGCTTTATAAGCGTGCGCTGCGTAAACTAATAAAGTAATATTACAGAATTATTTCTCTTAAAATGATCATCTTATTAAACTGTAGCAACGCTATATGCATCTAGGGGCGCACCAGAGAACATCAAGTGTAAGTCACTAGTATAAGTATAAATGTAACATATTTTTATACATCTATACGTTATGTGTTACTCTTTCACGCAAAAACTACTGAACGGATATTGATGACACTTTACGGAAATATCTTAATATATGTACATATATAATTCTTCTGTACGTGTGTTAGTCTCCTAACTCCTCCTAAACGGCTGGACCGATTATGATAAAATTTTGTGTGCATATTTCAATGGGTCCCTGGATGGTTTGAATACATAATTAAACCCGGTAGGTGGCGCCGCTTTCGATATGTCACTGATCTTCTCCTAAACGACAGGGACAATTTTAATGATATTTTTTGTGTACGTTCGAGTGGATCCTGGCAAGGTTTAAATTTACAAATGGACCCGGCAGGTGGCGCTGTTATCGGAGTGTCATCAAATTATTATTAGTTATGACGTAAAGCCAAAAAGTTTGTTTTTTTAGTAGTTTGAACGCGGGCGAAGCCGCGGGTACTGCTTAGTAGCTTATATATCAGAGTAATATTTTGGCTATAATATAATAATACATTAATGTACTACGCGGGTGGAGCACAATAAATGCTTTAACAATTGTTTTTAATGAAAGGTTATTAGTTTAATAACTTTGTATTAAATATAATAATTTAATACAAATTAAAATACTATAACTATTTTATTTTCGTTTCTTATAATATGATTTTCAAGATCTCATCTAAACAGCTTTAACTATATAATTCAATATAAATGTTAACAAAGATTGATATCAAAGCCGTCACGATCGAGCGCATGCGCATGACGCGAGCCAGACGAGTCATTAACGAGTTCAGAATGCGCCGAAATTGTTGTCTGCATATAATTGCAATCTTTGTGTTTGTACGGAAGTTCCGACACGCAAACCAAATATTGAGAGCACATCATTTCATTGCAATTTATTTATTTATTTACATTATTATTTACACAGAAAAATGTCAAACGGACAAAACGGTTGTGGTTGAAGATATTTATTTTTAATAATATTATTCTGTATCTGACAAAGTCGAGTTGAATATTTTATAACTTTAACTTATTTTTAAAATATCTCTTGTCACACAAATTTGTTAAAATAATACCTTACACAGACAACAACACCAACGAATTAGTTTAATATGATCGGAATATATGAGAAATTTTATTTTTTATTTTTGTTTTACACATACACACAAAAAAGTCATTTATGTGTTCGTTTGTTACTACATTTTGCTGAAACGGCTGCACGTATTTGGATGAAGTTTAGCGCACAAATAAATTACTAGGTATTACCTAGGGACGTATCAAAACAAGCCGAGGGTAAGGAGCTAGTAATATAAATATACTATAAATAATGTTATTACTAACAGAAGTTTGACAAACAAATTGACTCAATTCTAGTGCTTCCCATCACAGACTAAGAAAAAAAGGAAGAGATGTGGCGAATGCATCGGTTGCCAAAGAAAGGACAACTGCGGCGACTGTGCGCCGTGTCGCAACGACAAGTCTCACCAAATATGCAAGCAGCGGCGGTGCGAGAAGTTGACGGAGAAGAAGGTAGGACTTTTAAATATTTTAGAACTATCTAAGAACTTATTATTATTATATACTTATTGTTTCCTAAGAAATACTCTAAATGATACTTTTTTTTTCAATTATTATTTCGCAATTCATTTAACTAAACAATAACAATCACTAACCATACAAAATTCCAACAGAAAATTGTTAATTGAGTATTGATATCATAGAAATACACATATCGTTTATAAAAAACTCTAGGAGCAGCTCGTAAAATTATTCCTTATTCTTAAGAAAAATAGCCGACTGAAAATAAGCTACTTATTTTAACTTAAAAAAAAAGAAATGCGAATTTTAATACCTAACATTTAAGAGCCTGGAGATGACAACATATTTCCTAGAAAATAATTTATAGTAAAATCATAGGTTTTAGCACACAAAAGTTAAATATTCTTTTCATATAACAAATCTTCTAAATTTTTTTTGGTCTTATTCTACTAGAATATAGTAATTAAATAAAAACTCTTTAATTTATATGGATATTTGACATTTTATATGAAACATTCTAGACTTACATAACTAAATAAATAATATTTACATGTAAAATGAATTTAAAATGCATTATAATAATAAAATAAACCAAGAGAAAAAGAAATGTAATAACACAAAAAAATGTTCTGATAACGTGACAACAAACGTTTGAAATCAAATGTACTTATAAGTAATGTGGTATTTTCGGTAACACATAGTAAATTCAACTGAAAAAAAAAAACTGAATCGATTTGTGAATGACGCAAACACTTTGTATGACTTATTTACGAGGCTCAATTTGCATTAATTTATTCGTCTGCATAGATTAACGCCATCTTGTTTTGAGTTGTCGGTTTCGCGGGCTTTGTAAAATGGCGGAAGCAATGTGTCTCACTTTATATCCGGAATATACGATATAAAATACCCAAAAATACTTTATCATGAATTTCACTTTACATTTGTATTATTATCTATTCTTTTATTAAAAAGTACATCTAAATTTTCTTAGGAAAGAATTTTTTTTATAAGAAACCTAGCAACTCACATGATCCTTAGTTACATTTAAACGGTTAGTATGAAATACAAATCTTTGAATTTCTCGGCTTTTCCTAACCTTCCTCTTGAATCACTCATCTATTAAAAAAAGCGCATCAAAATCCGTTGCGTAGTTTTAAAGATATAAGCATACGTAGAGACAGACAGACACAGGGAAACGACTGTTTTATACTATGTAGTGATTAGAGCCATTTGTAATATTTATTTTGTGACTATGTTGATAATGTATTTTACAAATCGAAATTCAAAACAAAGACTGGTGATTACCATAAAACTGTAATAAAAACAACTGCAAAGTTAATAGCCCATGAAAAATCGTAGGCAATCTCTCTTTTCTGACTTCATTTTTGTCTAAAATTTATATTGTAATAATAATAGCATTTATTATATAATGGTTTCAAATCTACATTAATTTTAAAAATAAATATTTAATAATAAACCAATTTCATAAAAAAATTATTTCATTAAATATGTACAAATCTAATTAATTTGTTTGAGAATATTCCACACTTTAATAATGTAATAAAATCTATACGTAACGTAAGCTTGATATTTCATGTCATTTTAGTCATGATATTTCAAAAATATCAAACTAAAGAAATCAATCTGCAAATAAAGTACGATGTGGAAAGTGGATATTAGCGATAAAATTGCTTCGTAAACAAGATTTACGATATAACCAATAGATATTTTTCTTTTTAGAATCTATTTCTCATTTAGACGATATCAATATAATTAATAACAACAAAAACAAATACAACCTAGCATATTGAAAGAAGTAATAGAACTATTTTAATATAAAGAATGAAAAAGTATAATAATTAATATGGAGCAGATTCCGAGGGAAAAGTTTTGGCAGAAACTTGAGAGAAGAAATCTACTTGACTTAATTTACGATTATAAGTTAAGGGCTGCAAAGTAACTTAAACTTAGCAAATTAGTTTTATAACAACCGCCGTAAAGCTGAGCCAGGGAGAGAAGGGAGTCATTCCCTTGTTCTGTTCACCTTTATTTAAACCTTCCAAAGCAATTATGTTGTGCCTGACGTTTTTACTAGTGTTCTCATTAGAATTACATAAATCAAGTATGGGCTCTACTAATAAGAAATGAACAATTGTCACGTAGTTGTGTGCTACGTAACGGCGGGGTACTTTGAATAAATATGCTTTTTCAAACAACTAGTGCAGAGTGCTTGCGGTTTCGCTTGCTTCTAGTAATCATTTATGCATTTATTACCTACTAACGACTTACCCTCTCATCACTCGGTCGGTCCCTAGGTAACTTTAAATATAAATAGTTATTGCGAGTGTACTTTGGAGATAGACACCTTTTTAGATAGAGGCCTTTTTAAGTTAAACCGTGTTAAATCTAACATGTTTAGCCAACGTTAGCCATGTTTTCTAAGGATGACTCGAACCTTGTTTTCTAGGGAAACCTAAAGATTTTCCTGTTTTTCTAAGCATACAAACATTTTAATAAATATTGTTTTAGGATCTATTTTCTATACATAATACGTTACAGTCATTGTTTTTAAAATATATTTCATGGATAGATTTCGATTCGCTAAGTTACTGTTTTATTATTATGTACAGATTATTCCTTAGACGTTATTTTTTTATTTGTTTTTATGAAATTTTATGGTTTTTTTAATTCTATCCATATCAACTATAAAATCTTGATTAGAAACTTTAGGTAAAGTAGAGCTATAAATATAATAATTTTAGTTAGGTTCTAATAAGTTAAATAACTTAATATATTAGAAAATATTAAAATAAACCATACTTTTATTTTATACCGTCGGTACAGGAACTAAATAAATATTATTTACACAAGCTGTGACGTCCGTTACTGTCTTTTTTTTTAGTTTAGTATAACCTCACAAGATTATTTATATTATGGTTCATATGTCGCCCACATTATCTGTGCGCACGAGTCGCGCAATGTGCTCGACAGCTGCGAGCGTGCTCCAATCAAAATCGATGCAGTGGATACACCTCTAGGATCTTTATCATAGGCCGATCCTACCCATTGTCGACCAAAGGTGCCGTTTTGTTGATGTTTTTGTATAAGGCAGATGTTACGATTGTGTACAATTTATATAAAATTATAATCTTTTTTATCAACTTGATAGTGATTAAAAATCTTTACGCCTAGATGTCAGGATGTTTATAAAGGTCGAATACAAGTTTTAAATATTTAAATGTCGAATGATATTTCACGGTTGCAAAAAATGTAGATTAGTCACAAAAATAGTCTAATGTACATAAAAAACAATGAATTTTCGCTTTTCCTGTCGAAACGCTACGAACAATACAGCAATAAACATTACTAAAAAACTTTGTTACAAATCCATTGCTTTTATCGCAGATTTTAATGGCTTTTTTTGTTTTGTGGATTACTTTAATCGGCAACATTTTTTGCACTCGAATTAATGGCAATGAATACCGTCGCGACATCTCGAAATTAAAGAGGATTTATTATAAGTTGTATTTTATTTTGTAAGATACTTGGATTGCCTTACGTTAATATTATTATGTCTAGATTGCTGATATTTATGTGAATAATATTACTAGAACAATACTTACATAGTTTTATTATAATTTAAGCGGCTATAATCAAAAACTAATAAACATAACCATAACTTATGAAGAATACTAAATCTTATTTTATTACATTTTGCAGTAACTATAACGCTATCTATACATAAAAAAAATTGTAACTAAGCCGAATCTGTATGTTAGATATTTTTTTGGAAAATCTTATTGAAATAGACTTTATTATCGATACAGAGGCCGAATCTATAGTTTTTAGAATTTTTGTCTGTCTGTCTGTCTGTTACCGCATTACAGAAAAAACCACTGGCGGGATTTTGATGAACTTTGGTATGATGATAGCTGGTTATCCGGGTCAATATATAGGATACTTTTGGGAAAATGTCTCATTTCTGAGAAAAATACAAAAAATGTAATGTAAGAGAAGAGTGTTCTAATATGTAAAACCTAGGAATTTGGTTTTTGGTTATCTGAACGCGGGCAGAGCCGCGGGCAATGCTAGTATTGTATAAATTTAAAATAAATTTTGTCAAGTTTATTACAATTTTATTCACATGAGAAAGAATTATTGTTAATTCTAAGAAAATCGTGACGACATTCTTTAACGTTTCATTCTTTAATTTAAGTACAAAATTAAATTTTAACATTATATTAACAAACCACATTTAAACAACACCACATTTAAACATACTTTTCAAGAGGTTCACGCACGAAAACTTTTTTAATTCCATATATTGTTATATTAAGTTCACAAAGGAAATTCCCCGCTAATCAGTAGTACAGATAACAAAATGATCGAGTAAAAAAATTGCCAAGTCTTAGCACAAAAAAATATCGATTTTTAAACGGGGGTCCTGCCACGTGGGTGGACCCACAGATATAACGGTTGGGTTGTTTTTTTTGGCACGCGCCAAGGGCCGGTGATTCATGGGCCGGCAGATGGTGGGGTTTTTGTGCTATCAGCTGATGTAACGGCAGATCGACGCGTTAATGATGCATCTTGACGGACGTAATAAAGGTTGTGTAATGAAGCTTTTTTTAATTGTACTTGTTTTAAACACTTTTTATTATTGATGAGTGTAGATTTTAATTTAAATATGAGTTTATAATGGAGCTGTACGTGGAAGTAATCAATGATTATATTGCTTTTGAATTTGTGTTTTTTCGTTCTGAATAATTTTGCACAAATTGTGCATTAAAGTTTTCTCATGTAATATCATATTATTATAAATATTATAAGTGATTAAAATATAATTTATTATAAAGAAACTAGTTCTTTAGTATACAGTTTATAACGTGCGTGAACCATTGTCATTTTATAATAATTTAAAAAGATTTATTTATATAATACAAAGAGGGAGCTAACAAATGATGGACAACCCTTTCAAACAGGTTTTCATATATCAGTTTCGTTTGAATTTAAATATAGCAGAAGGTTTTAAGTCTTTATATGTTTTGACTTTTACAATTCTCGAAAAATCTTAAAATTGTAAAAGCTCTACAAAACTCTTCCAACGTACAACAAATCAATACTTTTTCCTAGCGAAGACTACCCCAATGCACGCAACTAATTCATATAGCCTAGACATAAATAACTCTATCTATACGACCTCCTTTCTACACCAAACAGGTACACACACAGAGAAAGATCTCGTCCAATCATGTTCTAGTTTCATAATATAGGTGCACTGTGTATACAAGTGTGCGTAAGTGCGTGAGGGGTGCGTTGATGCACCCCTACTACGCATTCAACACTATACAAATGCTGCGTTTTATTTATCATATTACTCTTTGAAATTTCGTTTTGCGTAATATTTTTTAAAACTGACCATCTAAATTTAATTGCATATCATTTGCGAGATGAAACAGGTTTTATAAGTTGTTTAATATAACTATTAATAATTAAACCTAAGATTAAATATTTAAAAATCAAGCTTAGAATAGTAGATAAATAAAGTTATTTTCGTTTTGGTTAGTATATAATATACAATTTTAATTATTTTTTGGTACATTACGTATGAATAAACCCGACCTCTTGCCATTAAGTAAACCTGTGGAAGCAAACGATGCGTTCAGACGCAATGCGGTGGTAAAATCGCGCGTGGCCACGCATACGCAGTTCCGCGCCCCGGGCTCTAACTATTCTAATGTAGCTTCAAGGGCTTTTAACACATATTTAAAAAATATATTTTCCTTTAAGCTTGCGCGCTTGATTATTATGTCTGATGTTTTCATTTATAATTCTGTCAGTACTTTACTAAGATACCAATATTTGTCATATATTTTACATTTCTTTTAAAATCTTATTTTTTTAAAGAAATTCAAAATTAGAACCCTTTTTTATAAAATATCTAAATAAAATTTCGAATCAGCGAACTAAATCGATTAAATGTTTAATAACAGAAGTATATTATTATTCTGTGTCATATTGTACATTAAATTTGCTTAATGATTAAGAAAGAGGCATTCTTTATCCTTTTAACATACATTAAATCTCTTTTTCAACCCGTTCAATCCGTTTCAATTAAACTCCAGTATATTTAGCCGTACATATAACTTTGTTCGCTACAACCTTATATTCTATATATAAGTTTTATCTATATAACGTTTATCTATATTACGAACCGGAATAAAAAGTAGCAGTTATTACTCTCCGGGTGGTAAACAAGCTCTATGTAAGCAAATACCACATCGATCAATTACCCCGTTACTGTAGAGACATACCAACATACACATTTCATTCCATACTAATGTCATAAAGATGCGAGTAACACTAGCAATATTTCTTACCTTTTAACGCTTAAAAGGCTGAATAGATTTTGTCAAAGACAAGGACATAGATTGCACTATGGAGATGGACATACGCTGTCCTTTATCCTCATTTACTTACATACGAGTAGAACTTACTGTGTGATACTTAAATTTTATGAAAATCAGAAAAATATATTAAGTAAAGTAACATCAAAGTAGTTGTACGTGACTAGGTCTAGGCTTAGTTTTGTACGCAACTTCTAGTTCATTAGAGACTTCCCCACAGGCACGCGTCAGGGGCATGCAGCGTGAACGCCTCACCCCCGATATCTAATTCTGTCCTTAGAATACCTATGCCTACAATATACTACCTATTGTTTGTATGGAATTTTGTGAAGTATGTCAAATTTAATACGTTTCTCAACCATAAATAAACGAGTTAAATCGATGGAAAATGTTATTTTGCTTATTATTTACTTTTTTAAATGTTAAATAATTTATTTCTTTTAGATTAAAGCATTAGAAAATGTCTTTAGGTATAATTCTAAGTTATATATATATATATATATATATATATATATATATATATATATATGTTTTAAGTTTTTTAATTAAAAATACCCTTTTAGTTATCTTCTATTCCTAAAAAGATAGATTTTGAAATACAGCTCTTTCGCGTCTATAGCATAAAAAGCGTAAAACGTCATTAAAATTAACAAATAATTCGATAAAATCTCTAAATATGTAATATTGACGAGAAACATTAAAAAAATATCTAATTATCTACCTATATATGTGAGATGATAGACAATAATATATTACGTGAATTTAAATAACCGTCAAAATAAAGAAAAGATAAATTTATTAATAAACAATAACCAAATTAACGAGCAGAAAAAAAAAACTTTTTTTTTTCTTGGATGAGTTTTTAGCTATAAAATCTCAGATTTTCCTGATTCAGATTATTTTGTATCAAAGTTAAATATTGCCCAAAAGCATCTCAATTTTATTCTTCAAGAAACATAAATCATTTATTTATAACCATTTGTTTACTAAAAATACGTAGAAATAATTTTCAGTTTTCATCTCCTGTAGGACGGAAAGTTTTAATGGCAATTGTAACTACATCTCTAAGCTTTTGAGCACCATAAGCTCTGCTTTATACATAAACACATTTCCCTACAGGAAGTCGAGGATTTCTTTCTACCTTATATACAGGCTATATATTAGACGCTCCGCCCCCCAGTGAACGCCTAACCCACATCTGCTGACCTACGGCTCGAATTGTGTCATATAAATAAGATTTACATTCAATATGGAATTAATATTTGTATTTAACTGATTACTTTATTTATGTTACATATAATAATATGTATTTATATCTGTGTCTATTGGTTCCTAGATTAAAAAAAAATATTAAAAAAAACAGTCAAATATCTAATTTTATCACAAATCTACTTGAAGAGCCGCTTAGTAAATTTTGGCTTACTTATTATAATATGTACTCGTATACCTAACATATTAAATAAATTATAATTTTGTTTTGATATTGCTCATATACTAAGCTTGTATAATGATTGTATGTATATCCACGGTGATTTCAAAGACTGGGATGGAGATATACGTCTTTTCATCTCGTTACTTCTTGGGTGTACGTATAAGAAGTTATTTAACCGTTTACCTCAGGCGATCCAGGTAATGAGAGCAAGGGTTAAAGATAGTTTATTTACTATGTAAAACTTAGCAATGCCTATGTACAAGCTACAAGTCGAAGGGGGAACGCATAACCTAGTGAACGCACTGCCTACTTTAAAAGAGGCATATAGGGGCGAACGGGGAAAAGCAAATACATACGATTCTTACGTGAACAGCCTTTTATGTTTCAACTCGTACATGCATTTCAAAGAATATGCTATTTCCTAGTAAATAAAGACTTCCCCTATTAAAACGTTGTTTACTAACATACCCTCAAACTTAAAGTTCGCTAATCTAAAATATATAAATACATATTAAAATACATAAATATTAAAAAAACTTATCATTAAATACAGTCATACATTAAATAAAATTTCGATAAATTCAATATGTAAATACTTTTCTTTCATGAAAGATACTAGAAATACCTTTATTCATAAATTTCCCATTTATTTATACAGGCAAGTGACTCATTGCTGTACTCATCGAACAATCAAAGCTAGGCTAATGACCTCCCAGCATCAAGCCTTTAGCCCCTTCAGTTTTCACCATTCACACTTGAACTCTCTATCTTCATGTTTCACCCTCTCAGTTATCCCATCTTCTAAGTTACCAGGAGGTGCGGAAGGTCAGATAAGACTGGTTAGGGTTTACTTAGTATTGTGAGTGATAGGTGATTGCAGCTTTATACAGCGATGTAGGGTAAGGGAGATGAGGGCACGCAATTGAGGTAAATAAAATACTCTAATGAAGCCTGATGGAGTGCTAATTACTAAATGAGTGGATAATTTTGTATGTAGACTGTTGTAATTGAGTTTACTTAGAATTATTATGACTCCGACCATTTTTAGTTCCTTATAAAAACTATATTGCAATATTTTGATCAATAGGTATTATTGTTGCATATTATTAGTTGTATATTAAGTGTAAATAAGAATACTTTAAGATCGATAAATATGAATCTAAATTAATTTAATTATAACAAAATGGGGTAAACAAAAAAACAACTAAACAGCAGCCGCCTAATACCAAATTTTGCTTAATTTTGAAATACGAAACTTTTCCCTATAAAAAGCTGTAGAATAAAAAAGCAAAATATGCATCAATACATAGCCAAAGACTTTTACTCTTCAGCCCAGTGCAACAGTTATACAGTCTCTGGACCGCAATCATCAGTTAACACCTATATTTTTTATATTTTCTCGAGAATCGTGAAAGCATCTGAAAAGCCTGTGCCTATTTTTTTAATATTTGTACATTGTCAGTAATAAGAAACCCACGCAAACATTCTAGATAGCCTAATTTAACACTAGAAGAACTATAGAAGAAGAAAATCTTACCTTTACTTTGTACCAAGACAGACTACCAATGGAATTATTGCGGGTTTCACCAGATTCTTAATATATTAAGGGAGATTTTTGTCCCCTAACTTCCACCACATAGGCGCTTAATAAGAGCATATCTGAAGCGTAGCCGTTCTCACCGATAATCACAATCGAGAAACGATAATCGTAATAATTAACGTAACTGGATCCCGGCGGGAACAGTAAAGTATAATTTATGATGCAGCTCCGGTTCCGAGCTTCCGCCGCGCCTCACTCAAACATTGTAACGCTATACGGAGACACCTTTATTTGATTTATGTCTAGTTTTAATTTTTTTTCATTTCATTCAAAAAAGGCATGGGAATATATATGACAAGCTTGTAAAATTATAAATTATTAAATATCTTGAAGTCGCCTCATTTAACAATGCTTATTATTTAATACTTTCTTAGATTTACGCGAATATTTGACATCTATACATATAATAAAATTGTAACTAAGTCGAATCTGTACATTAAATATTTTTTGGGAAATCTAACTAACATAAACATTATTATCCATACAGAGGCTGAATCTATAGTTTTTAGAATTTTTGTCTGTCTGTCTGTCCGTCCGTCCGTCCGTCTGTCCGTCTGTGTGTCTGTCTGACTGTGTGTCTGTCTGTCTGTCTGTTACCGCATTACGAGAAAACCACTGGACAGATTTTGATGAAATTTGGTGTGATGATAGTTGTTTATCCGGGTCAACATATAGGATATTTTTATCGCGGAAAAATATCTCATTTCTGAGAAAAAATACAAAAACTGCATTGTAAGAGTATACTAATATGTAAAACCAAAGAATTTGGTTTTTGGTCACCTGGACGCGGGCGGAGCCGCGGGCAATGCTAGTTTTAAATAAAACTATGTTGTCGGATTATTTCGCGAATTTATCTTGGTTTTTGGTACCCGACGTTTCGAATGCTTTACAGCAATCATGGTCACGGGAGACACTGATTTCTAATGCTAATTATTGTTATTATTCTATTTAATGTTTTCACGCCAAATTAAAAAAAATATGTAATAATTCATCGTCTGATAATCACACAGTATGTTTTGAATACGGAATTTCATTTAAGATAATAAAATTGTTTGTTGTCCTTGTATCCAAACTAAACGATTTGTTTACGTGAAGTATACAATCGCAACTATGTAGATAATATTAGTTAATCGAATATGAAAATTAATTTCAGTGTCTTTTTTATATTCTAAGGAATATTTAAGTAAAATATGTATTTATTTCAATTAGACTGTAATAAAACTTTGAATTTCTGTACATGTAATGAATATATTAAAATATTAATATTTCTAATATCAAACATAATAATTTAATATCATTTCATTTAACTATATAACATATTGTACTGTACTGTGTTTTTTGATAATTATTCGCACAACCCTCAAATCGGTCAAGCGCAGCAACAAACAATATATTAGCATATTATTTGACAGATAAAAAAATTCGTTTTCACATCGGAACTTAAACAGATAATTAAAACTAAACAATAGTTAGTTTAGACACGAATATCATTTGTATGGCGCCATATGTTGCGGTTGTATTTATGACAGATATGTCATCAAGTCGCGAAATAAATTATGAATACGGCATACTCTGTTGTACTACACTATTATTACAAACTAGGTTTGAACGATATTGTATAAGTGTCACCCCACCTTTATTATTTATTAGTAACACCATAATTGAGAAAAATTATTAACAGGCGTAATTACTACTACGCAAAATAACTATCACGTTTATTTTCCTTCAACTTTTATTAATTACTTATCTCCTATCATTTTCATATTTAATAAATATAAATAACTAGCAGTATCAGCACCAGCGTTCAAACTTTCGATGGATCCAAACTTCACAGGATCAGCCGCTGGGCTAATCTGAAAATTGCCTGAAAATGTCATCAAAATCGCACCAGTCGTTTTGGAGCCAATAGGGAACAAACATACACACATCGGTTTTTGTATACCTACATATAATATAGATTATAAATAAAATGTTCATATTCAATAAAACATTTTGAAGAAAGAGAGTTAAAGAGAGAGAGAGAGTAAAGGAGATAATATTTGTTCGATAAACACTTTGTCTTCTGACCTTTTTCTATTTAGAGGCAAAATATGTTTTTTTAATATGTAATAGATAAATATTTTCTTTATGTGCAAGCATCATTATGACAGCCGCACTAAACTTATGATTACTTTCAGTTTCATTTTACTATATTTTTTCTAGGCTAAATATAACGTATTAATTCATAAAAAAGCTGGCCACATTACGCTCGATGCATAAAATCCCGATTCAATTCATATCAAACCGGCGTGCATTTATTAATTTTTGACATAATGCCGCCATTTTGAATTGGAGCAGCTGTTGCATTGAGTTCGATGACCCGTTTTTTATACCATATCCAGGTAGACTCTTCTAAGGCCGACCGTATTTTGAAACCTTATGTTTAGATATCAACTTAACTAGTATAACATTTTAAACCAAGCTTATATTAGGATTGACTTAATAGATGCGTTTTATCATTTCGATATTAATTAAGAAAAAGTTTTGATAAAACATAAATTTGAAACCATATTTTTATTGCTTGCCAAAATTGTAGAAATATCCAAAAAGTAGCTTATAAGGAAATAAATACTTTGTTGTAACACCAGCCTTCAGATTATAAATCTGCCCTTTATATTTTTGCACAGTATCGAGTAAGCTTTACAAGCTCTATTTACAAATAACAAGTAAAGCGTTTTTTTTATTGAATCCAAATATATTAAACGATTAATTTATTGTAAATTTATGCCATTTTTTCTTTAATTTGCACGTGTAAAAATACAGCTAACTACGTATATGCTACCATATTGATAGTATCCAGCTGGGATCGATGTTTTTGTATAAATAACATCATATCTTTTATGGAAAGAAAAAAAACTAACTTGAGGCTATGATAAATTCATTACGTTCATCGTTTACAACATTAAGGGAAAATATTTAGCATTTTACGAAATATGTTACGCAATAAAATGTCATGTCCCTATATGATGATTCTAGAAATTGAATATGTATATTGTATATACAAAACAATATCGCCCTCATGTTTTAAATTCACGCAATTCATATCACAATTTAAGCAGATACGAAATTTCCCCTTTAGGTGAACTACTTCCCTTGTAAAAAATTTTTATATGAATAATGCCCCATAATAAATGTACCTGATAGTGATACAACTCCATAGTTCATAATACTACGACGATAATATATCTTTGTGAATAAATTCGTTTTTAATTCTCTCTTAAAATTTGAAAAAAATATTTATTATTTGTATACTTTTATATCCTGTCTATATGTATTAAATTACATTCAAATTCGTCCAGGCATTTCAACGTGAAGGAAAAATATGCAAACTTTTGCTTTTATAGTAAATTGTCCGATTTACGGTGACGACACGTTTGGCTCAGTTTGTAGTTTGTTGTACTTACTGTGCCAGCGCTCGCGGGTTCGAGTCCCGCTGGGGGCATTCATTTGTGTCATGAACACGTATATTTGTATTCCAGTCACGGGTGTTTATATTTTATGCTTTTCAAGTTATATAATGTGTAGTGTATCAACTATCTGGTATCTATAACACAGCCTCGTAGCTTCCCATAGAACTAGATGGTGCTGTCTGATAATATGCCAACATATTTATATTTATCTATTTATTTTTCATTTTAATTTAATAGGCTTATTTGTAATTTAAGTTAAAGAACTTATAAAATACTAGCAACTCGGCCTCGCTTGACTCGGGTTCGTCCCTAGGTTGATTCCCTATACAAACGTTCATCCCCATTTTTACACCCTTAAGGGATGATTTCCGGGATAAAAAGTCAGGGGCAAAAGTCCTGTCCTTCCAAGGGTCTCAAACTATCTTTTTACTAAATTTCATTCAAAATCGGTTCAGTAGTTCCAGAAATTTCCCCCTGCAACGTCACGAACTGACACACTCACAAACTTTACCTGTACTAAACTGCACGTTTGATTTTTGAACTGAGCGTTCTTTACTTACTTTTAATTTAAATTATTTTCTCGCCAATGTTTCTCTCAATGCAAAACGCGCCATTTTAAAATAAACTTATAGACCAATTCTCGTATCAGTCTATATGTTACTCTATGAATAAAGTTTTCAAAACATCATTTATGTATATTATATAATATTATAAAAGTAATGTGTATTTGAATTTTTTTTCATTAACAATTTTATTTTACTTAAGAAACACAAAGTGCTTTTTGACAAATTGACGTCGACTAAAATTTTTAAGTAAGCAATGGAACGAAGTGAAAAGTTCTTGTTCCTTTTAATAGTTAAATGGATAACGAAAATTCTATCCTAGCTATTGTTGTTATGTCTATATTTTCTTAGTTTCAATTATTATAGCAATAACTTAAGTCTTCAATTTATTTAAGTAGGAAAATATTTATATTTTAAATATTTAATAAGTAACCCGCAAACCAAAAACTCCGTGCACATAAGATAAAAAAATACTCTTAAATATTTTTTTTAAAAACAAAATTCAAACAAAATTTATAAACAATGTGCCTTCACAAAAATAAAATATAAAAAAGTCACGTAAGCAATATTTACGTACCTATGTACTTACATATATATACATTTAACTTTACTAACTTTAAACCTTCACATGTCTTCGGTAACTTTAGACTTTTAAACCTCGATAAGTCTACCTGATTAAAAAAAAATTCTTTAAACAGTTAAGATTATAAAATAAATTTTTAAATAAAAATAATTTGAAATATTATTTTATATTAATTATATATAATACTAACAAATTTTTTTCTGGTTTCCGTAATTAAAACCAATTAGTTAATTATTTAAAAGAAATTGATTGTTAACTAAGAAAAGTGATGACCTTTCTGGTTGCCAGTCATCATAACCTTTAGGCAGCTGGCTGGAAGTAGCACCATATGTCCACATGTCAGCTGCCTCCGCCAATGGATTTATCGCATTGTTCCATTATCCGATATACGCGTGCCTTAAAAATATGAAATCATTTGCCGCGTTTACATTATTTACGCTTTATTAAAAAAAAACAGTTTTACATTTAAATGCCATAGATTAGAAACTATTGTGACATATTTTAACGTTTAGAAAACTGATGACATCTTAAAAAAAAAGTTTTATTTAAAAAAAAAATATGCGAAAGTTAGCGTAATTCTAAAACTAATTCCTAAATTAAAATGAATGATAACGTTACGAATCAGACAGCATCTAAACAATGAGAAGAATTAACCAATTTATTTATTTTTAGGAAATTGAATACACATTTCTCCGTAAAGCAACTATTCTATGTAACAATCATCTTGATTCTGATCTATACAGACAAATAAAATTGAAGTGTCTGCTTGTAATGTCAAAATAACAGCTTTTTACTAAATTCATATGTAGTTGAATATTCAACAGAAATGAAGAAAATTCATATATATTTTTTTTATATTACGGACGAAATGGCTGAACTAATTTTAACAGAACCTTTACTGGCGGATAGCTGATGTTATAAGGAGAAACTTAAACTATTTTTATTTTAGAAAAAAATCAGGGATCCGCGCAAAAAAACCCATGGAATTAAAAAAAAATGGTATATCATACATATCAAGAGATATAAATGGAAATTTGTATCATATTGTTAAACGTTTCTTAATATTTATCTCTCAATATTAAATATGTAATGTATGATCGTTCTTACGTAAATGTGTCTGCTACACATTTATTTTGTGTGTATATTTTATACGACTGGTTTCTTTTAAAGAAAACGTTAAGGTATAATAATTAATATTTTATTTCAAGGAAAACTGATAATTTCTACTTCTCAATTACGTATTATTAATAATTATTATTTATTGGTTACTTAAGAGTACGAAAATAGGCGGGGCCAAGTCGGAGCCCTCTTTAGCATTATTTCATAAATTGACAAATATTCTCGTTTGTTACAGGTAAGATTTCTAAAGTTCTTTCAGAATCATCATGAAAAATATAGCTGAATGGCGTTCAACAATAAGGTAACAGTAAATTAAGCCGTAGTGTGGGTGAAAGTCGACAGATTGCTACATTTCCAATAATATTTAAAACGTAATTAAAACTCGCAATAAATTTACCAATGCACGTTTCGTAATTATTTCTAACACCTTTTGGGTGGTTATAATTTTAAAAATAATTAAGGTTAATCGATCGATAAACTTTCGGTGAAAAGCAAGAGAAAATGACATATTATATATTTTAATTTTTGTTATTGAATATATTATTAGTATTTAAACTTGGTTATTTTTTACGTTTTTCGATGAGACCGATCTCAAAAGATGTCTACCCGCATCGTTGTGCTTTAAATAAACTGATTTCAATAGAATAAAAGCGCGACGTGCGTTCCGATTTACTCGACATATGAAACTTTCAATAAAATTCAAGTCCTTATATCATATTATTGATAACAAAAGATAATATGAAAAGGGTTTATACATAGGTGTCGTATTAATATACAGCTTAAAAATTTAAACGGGCGCTTTAAAATGCTTTGGAGAGTTTGATTTTTGAAGATTATTATTTTAAATAGTATAAACAAGTGAACAATTTTATGTCAATAATTTGAAATAAAATTAAACAAGTTTCATTTTTAAAACCCCATGCATATTAGCAAAAAATAATTTAAAACGTGTTATAAAATAATAATCGTAATTGTTTTTCGTAATTGTAATTTATATTTAAAATACGCGAATGGCTAAGTTTTCGTACAAATCTTAATCTGTGACCGAGTCGAAAACCAATGGTAGCGATTCAAAGGTTGAATGAGTCACCACAGGGGAGTGTGAGGGAGCGCGACGTTGCATTTCCCCGGTTTTACTCTACGCAGAAATCTCTTTTCACCCTCTAATTACTAAGGATTGTTTTAAAACGTAAAGAATTTATATTAATAGTGTAAGATCTTTTGAGTCAGAAGTGTTTCATATTAAAATTTATATTAAAAAGATTAATTTAGCTTTAATTAAAAAAAAACGTAATTTGCACTAGATTCGTGGTTTAGTCTAGGTTTTGAATATAGAAAGTCATGTATGTATCATTATAATTAAATATGGCGTTCTTCATTACATACTTAAATGTTTATATTTTTACGTACGAATCACAAGAATTACATACAATTCCATAGGTATCAAGAAACAAACTATTCTGTAATGAATAAATATTTACTTATAAGAAACCTTTAACAATTCTATTTACATGGCCTAGATTTTGTGACATTTTGCTGTGGATGCGTATTGTTAAAGGAGGATGTATACTTGACATAAACAAGAATACCATATATTCTGTTTATCTTATAATACAAATATTATTCTAGCTTAGTTTATATTTGATTACTATCAAAAATCTCAAACCTAGCGTTGGTTTGGTACCAGCTGCTGAGCCACTAAATTAGCAAGCGATTTATCAAGCATTGTTCATCGCGAATCGCAGCTTTCGTTGCACAAGAATCACAACAAAAGGGGCTACCTGGTTCTTTATTTTTAACAACAATACCTTATACGCTTAACTGAGAAATGTCAACTGCTACTAAATAGTCCTTATTATTTAAATAGAAAAGCTTATAATCGTGTATCAAAATTGAACAGATGCACACATTAGCTGCAATGTCGCTTATCATAATATATTGTTATGGGGATGAAAAAGAATCACTTTGGTTCAAGATAACAATAAATTAAGTCTTACTTTATTTGAATTGTCTTTTATTAATAATAATACCTACATATGAAAGAAAGACATGTTCACGTATGGTTAACGCTGTTAGATAAATTGAAAAATAAATGTAAGAAACTTTTTTGTTTGTGGCTGTACATCGTTCGACCATTAAGCCAGCTTCAAATAAAGAAGCTAGACTTGTAAAGCCATACACTACCAACAAAAACCTATTTTCAATGAGGCTCGTGTATAAAAACGCAGTGCAAACGCAAGATGGCGCGCGTCCTGTACTTCCGCCGGATCGTATCCGGCGTAACTCGACTCCGGCGCAGCCTGCTTAGCCAATCGATTGATGTCGTGAAGCCTTTACAGAAAAAAATATTAAGTTATGCTCCGTTTGAAAGGAAACGGAACTAGACACCTAAGAGAGCGAGGTTTAATTGAAGAATTTAATGCTACGAATAATATATTATGAGTAACATTAAGTTCTTACTACCTATATGTACATACATAACATATATAGAAATAGTATTTGCACTTCTTACTTTAATATAAATGTAGTATCACGTATGACGATACTTTAGTCAATTTTCAAATATAAATAAAATTGAACTTTATAAAGCATAGCTCACTTTATGGCTTATAGATAAAATGATGCGATTTCAATGGCGAAAACCAAACATCTTTTACTATAAGTAAAATATATTACGCGAATCTAAATATCTCAGGCTTATTCTAATATAAAATAATGATGTTATTATAAATTGTTTAAGTAAATAAAAATAAGGCATACTCTTATTATAGGTAAATTATTTATATTTCTCGCGCTCTGTTAAAATTTGTCGGAGATTAGAAATTCATTTAGGGCAGTAAATCAAATTTTATTTTGCATATAAATATAAAATTTTTCATAGTTTTTCTATATTTCAGGATTTTATTTTTTATTTAATGTTTATTTAGTGCACACATCGAAATTCAAAAGTACCATATTGATTTAAATTAATCATACAATAATATAAAATTATACAATTAAATAAATAATTTATGCTAACTTATTTAAAAGAAGGATATATACATATTTTATATAATTTAGTAAGTATTTTAAATGACAACTAAAGTTTGTAATAAATGCTAAGGTGTTTAGTACACAAAAACTCCATTCAAAAATAACAACAGACAGGCATTTAAACTACTTTGTATTCAAAACTAAAGGTACAGGGCCTTTATCAAGAGATTCTAACGCATAGTCATTACTTTCAATTTCAACATTCGCGAACGGAATTATAAAACTCCAAAACGGAAAGTATTCAACTCGCGTCCCTTTGCAAGTCGATAGTCGTGAGAGTGAGACAGAGTATCGGATCCACTCCTCACACATTCAAGGATGACACTTCCGAGAATCGTCTGAGCTTTGAAGTGGGAGCGTATTCGAAATGCCCTACACACTATACCGTTAGTTTACTATAACTTTCACTTTTTTTGGACAAAATTATGATTTTTTTTTTAGGTAGCAAAAACGTTGTCTGTCTATATAAGCTTTTCTTTACAAATAGTTAAAAAAGAAAAACAATAATGAAATAAAGCTCAAACAACACAAAGGATAAAAATATATTGATGCGTTATTAGTTATTACTGTACATTGAAAATAAGATAAATTAAAATTATATTCAGTTTATTATTTTAATATAACAACATAGCACTTAGAAGTCAGATGGCAACATTAAAAATGAAAATGTCGGTTTCGAAACGAACTAGCCGCACCACCCCCTTTCAAATGTCGACGAACGGGGGGGTGCGACGTTGCCAAAACGGAAAGTGAAATTTCGTCACACTCTCTCTCTCATTCACGCACACCACTAAACGCGGGAATGGTGCGGTTCCGCGTGTGTGAGTAATTCGGCAGACGCATGTCTGCTGTGTGCGTTTGTTTTGATGAATACTTGCGTTTGTGTGCATCAAATTCGTAAGAGCATTGCAGTATACCTACGACGCTTCCGTGTTCGATCGACTTTCGTAGACGCCGACTTCGTAGAGACAATTAAAGACATCGACGCGATAAAATTAAATGTCTGTTATTTTTTATGTAGTAACTATTTGCTCTATCGATTCTTGTTAATGAAGATAGTTTTAATGATCTGCGAAGTTCTTATGAACTAAATGATATATTATGTTATACCTAGATACCTTTGAATGTTATATGTTTGTTTCATAAGGTTGCCAAAAATGTTAATCGTATTGCCCATTTAGATAAAACAAACAAAGCAATAATAATAATTTATCAAGGTATAAAAAAACAACGCTAAACAAAATTAAGCTTTCAAGTCCAATCTGGGTGTCTAAAAATATAGCCCCAATTTCAGTGAAACTTAATTTTCTTATGTATATATATTTTTCTCAAATAAAACACGATAATATACTTTACTTAGCTTAGTAAGCAATAAATATTGTAAATGTTCAATTCTTTGTTCTATTGGCTAAAACGAACTTACAATTTGTAAGATGTTACAGCAGCAAGCTAATCTATAACGCCATGATAATTTATTATCTGTGACAGTTCGTGAGGCGATATTATTGTCTTGACAGATAATTATTCGAGCGATAGTGAAATAAAGCTGTTAACCTTCGTACTGATTGCGCCGAGCTCACGGCTGGAGGCGCGAAAATCCGATAACTTTCATACCCCCATCACCCTTACCCCACCCCCATCTTTAATGGCATAAAAAATCAATTTCCCGCCCAAATTACGCCGAGTCGACAAATTGCGCGTCTAGTCTATAATCAAGTATTTTGGAACGTCTACGTTTATTGAGAAAAACTATTCGGCAAAGTTATATTTCAAACATAATTGAATTT
Organism: Brenthis ino; assembly: GCA_921882275.1. Lineage (NCBI taxonomy): Eukaryota > Metazoa > Arthropoda > Insecta > Lepidoptera > Nymphalidae > Brenthis > Brenthis ino. The sequence goes on from OV170227.1 coordinate 26,749,750, forward strand.
TATTTTTGCTTTTATAGTTCATTGACTTATAATTTGCTTTTTAATGCTCAAGCTTTATTTTATTCACGTTTAGTAATAAATATAAAATAATTTTAACCACTTTCTCACACTTACACAATTTTTTAGACTTTAAAGTGTAGTGTTTATTTTTGAATTCGAGCTTCAGATCCATGGTAACGTCACTTTCGATTTGACGTAAACAGCCGAATTCGTAGCCGAACTGAACCCACACTGACACCCTGTGACCTTGGCGCGAGGGTGAAAGTCCCCCACGTGTCTTCCGCGTCTATTTCCAGCCAATGCTAAAGCATTGTTTTGTTCCATTTAACTATTATTTAGGCTTTATACAAATGCTTTTATAATCTGTGCTAATTTTATTCTGTGCTAATTGTGATACTAAAAAATTAGTGCTGGTATTCTACTCTCATCTCCATTCTTATTTAAATTTATTATGTCGTATAAAATACGCAGGTAGGTACCTACCGTCACGCTCTTATTTCGGGTAGATTTAGTGCCTACTTAAAAATATCCTCAACCTTTGTTTATCTGTAAAGACTTACTGAAAGAACGCAATTAGGTACATAAAAAAGCCTCTAGAACAAAGAAATCGTTTTTGTTATCCAATAATTGTTTGTCATTTTTATCTCGGCTTTAGAACGTTCTAAGGCACGTTTTAGAAAAACATTTAAATAAACTTTATTATATATAATAATATTCTATTATTATATTAAAAAAATAGTAATCATGTAAATCAACGATTAATGAACTGAAATTAAAAAGAAACGATATATAGATAATTCAATAAATTCAAGCCAATGCATACAGATTAAATGTAAAATTACATAGATAATGTCAGATATGCATTTTTAAACGTCAAAAGTAATTTGAATGCGTGGTCGGATATCCACACCTGCAGCCCTGACCTTGAGCCAATAGATAAGCATTAATCTCGATAACGTATCCAGACGCGCGCCAGACGGTCCGAAGGGACCAGCTCCGGATATTCATAAGCCCAAGGGATGGTAATGTCGTAAAGGAAAACATCGTAACGTAAACCTTTTTCTTCTCGTCACTTTTACGTCACGGGTTTCAAGTTTTACGGTTGATTTAAAGCGAAATTGAGAAGTTGTCAGATTTGATTTCTTTTTATTAAGAAATTTTTATTTAAATAAACGGATGAAAATATTTTTAAAGCTAACTAAATCATTTTTATTTTATAATTTTTATTTTTGTATTATAATTAGTATTTAGTATTCATCATATCATAGTATCATTTAAATAACACTATGTTCATTTATATTTATACTAGCGACTAACCCTTGCTTTGCTCAGGTTTGTCTCTAGATACGTTTTCAATAGATGAAAATAGTTATTGTGATTGTATCTTAGGAGATATCGCGAAATTTTGCGTAAAATCGTAAATTCGAATTCTGTGTAATTTTGAAGGGTTTTCGATTTTCAAACTGGAATTCTAAATATTTTCGGAATAAAACATACCCTATACCTGTAGCCCTACAGGTGAATCTATCTTTCAGTGAATGTCTCATTACAATCGGTTAAGCCTTTCCAAAAATTACCCTCGATAAGGGGAAAGACAGAGAGGCAACAATTTTAAAAATCTTTTTTTAGGTCAGTACCTAACCAGTGTATCATAATATAAAAAAAGTCCATGTACTTGAAAAAACATAGTTGTCTTGAAATCCCAGACAGACATTTCAATTTTATTTATATGTAATTCATCATCATCATGAAGCAGATGTAAAATTGCTAATGCATATTTATATAATATTCCCGTTATTACTTTAATTAAATAAATAAAATTGTTAATAATATAAAAAAATAATATAAAGATTTACTTTAAATACATAATTAGGTTTCACATAATAAGAATTTCAGTTATGCTTGAAAGCGGTTTTATATTTTTTAAAGTATTCTTATAGTAAATCAAACATAATACTTAGTACCTACGTAAGTCTTACATTAAAGCTACAAACCGTTCATAACAATGTAGGCGTGTCAGGTCGTCTACGAGTTGTCTACTTGACCGGGATTAGGGCCGTTACGTCCGGGATTCCCGCGTAATCCCGGGACACCGCACCGAGGTCAGGTTCAAGACCGCACTCCATCCTTTACATCTATTTAGTGACATACAAAGAAAATCAGGCAGCCCTTTTAGCTGTATTCAAAGGACTCTTATTTTTATGTTATTTCTATGCATATACATAGAAACGCATGCTGTAATATTTAATACTTTAATTTGCTTTCTTTATTTGCAAAATTTAGTTGTTATTCAAATTAAAAACTAGCCACTCACCCTCGTTTTGCTCGGGTTTGTCCCTAGGTAAGTTTTAACGGTTAATATGGATGTCTCACGGGAACCGAGAACCGTATAATTTTCCGAAATAAAGAGTACCTATGTGCTATTCCAGACTACAATCTATCTCTGTGCCAAATTTCATCCAGATCCGTTCAGCCGTTCCGGCTTGATTGAGTAACAAACATCCATACCCACTAACTTTCACATTTATAATATTTATACAGATTGCATTTTAGTCAAATATTGTTTTCATTTTGATTAACAGTTAAGAAAACGCCTAACTAATAATTTTCGGATACAATAAAAATGCCCCAAAAACCGTGTTATCTATACATCGTAATTGCGGATAGTTAAAATTGTTTATGGTTTATGTTATCAAAAAATGGAGTATTTCTTAGTTGATTTATATCAGTCATTAATCAAAATATTACGAAATAGGGCGCGGGGGCAGAAGAAAACGTTATCTTGCAATAGATAGAGGGTACAAATCGTTTTCCCAAATTATGTGGCGTCTACAGGGACTTACATTACGGTTTTGAATTATGTCTTCGATATATTAAATTTTGGACTTCGAAATTACGGTATATAAGTGAATTTATCAAAGCATAGTTTTTTCAATAAGAAATTTTAGACAATAGTGTTTAATTTCTGAAATAAAACTTGCTTAGGTGTCACTAGGGGCGTGGCACCGACTTCAAAAATATCTGATTAGGTATCTATTCTAAATGAAAACCTCCGTTTAGTTATTTTTTACATTTTAGTGCCTGGAAGTCGGTTCTTTTTAAGTTTTTATTTTTATATTTTTAGTGTAGACGTAATAAGCAGGTAATTTGTAAGAAGAAATTTTTTTAATAACATATTCGATTGAGCAATTTATTTAAATTTTGTTATTTATTGTTGATTTTTTTTAAAAACCGCTCAACTGATTTTGATAAAATTTATGTGGGACCACTAGGGAAGTATATCCTTTCAGACAAAACAAAAAAATTCCAAATCGGTTCAGGCGTCTTCGAGTAATCAGTGAACATACATAAAAAAAAAAGATTCCGGCGAATTGAGAACCTCCTCGTTTTTGGAAGTTGGTTAAGAAAGATGCAAACTGCAAAGACGTAATAAACTATAGAAAAAATTATAAACATATTACGGGTGATTGTGGTGAGGTGGTTTTTTTGCTGATATCCTCAATCCCCAATTACTAATAATTTTATAAAAAATATTATATTAATATTTTGGCTAGTTTTGCCTGAGCGCCAAAGATATTTTACAAATACTAACGCGTGTAATGGTTATATGCACGCAATGTATCGACTAACTAATGTTTTACGACATAGGTTTTTTTGACTTAATTTCTTGATACCCACTCATTACTTACTATATATTTATTACTTGCAATATAATTCAAAACGCATTTAAATAAGCCTGAACATAAATATTTCTTCATGTTTAATGTTGAGTTTTCTTCCTTTTAGAAATACCGAAAACTGTCTCTAAAGAAATAAGTTAGAGTTATTGTTTAATATTAACTAAACAACAAGCAAGCAACAAGCAACTACAAACATAAAAATTACATCATGGCAATACAAAATAAATTAAAAAAAAACTTAATTAAATGATTTTAAAATTAAAGAATAAAGATACTTTATTAAAATATTGGTATTGGGTTATTAATAATTATAATTGTTTTATAATAATAAAAAAAATGTTCTTCTGGTAGTTAACATATAATCAGATTATTTATACATTATGAGCATTTTATTGCCATGACACCACTGACATACACGGGTCGAAGACAGGGGCTAAATTTTATACCGTCTAGACAGATTAATAGACCACCCTACATTACTATTTCGCGAATAATCAGTTATAATCTAAAGAAAAAACAAATACGTTTTGATACTTTATATATATATTTAATTTCGTATATTTAAAACAGATTTAGCAATATCAGTGGCTTTTTATCGCTACATTAACTAAAATATTATGGCGTATCTATACATATAATAAAATTGTAACTGACGAATCTGTACAATAAATATTTTTTGGAAAATCTTATTGAAATAAACATTATTATCGATACAGAGGCTGAATCTATAGTTTTTAGATGCATCACTGAAAAACCACTGGATGAATTTTACTGAAATTTGGTATGGTGATAGCTAGTTATCTGGGTCAACATATAGGATACTTTTTACCGCGACAAAATATCCCATTTCTGAGAAAAAATACAAAAAGTGCAATTTAAGAGTATAATAATATGTAAAGCCTAAGAATTTGGTTTATGGTTATCTGAACGCAGGTGGAGCCGCGGGCAGTGCTAGTCTTCATAAATGTATTGAGTGTGTTAATATTAAAATATAAACTATGAAATATATTAAAACAATGACCTGTTAAAATAAATTTCTTCTTGTTTAGCCTCTAGATTTATGTGACCTTAAAGGAGTAAACCGTTACCTTTTCGGGGTGTCATGAAAAGGTCGTAGAGGAAAATGGTCGGGTCCGAGTTGAAATAAACCGGTCACAAAAATACTCACATGTATCCGAGGTCAGGCATGTCCTTGAACTTGATAGCAAAATAATATGTATGCGAAATATATACTGGCAAAACATCTATTTCTGTTCGCTATTCCAAAGGCCTTAACATAATTTGTGCTAAACGGTAGATCACACAACAAACATACATTTTATACGATGTCAAATATAGACATTTATAAAAGAATAATAAAATATCTAAAGCTACGAACACACCTGCAGACGACCATAACTTGTCTAAAGTAAAAATAATTTTCTAAAATCCCATCTTGTTTACAACGTAATAAATAACTTTGTTCAAACGTATATAAACAACACGTTATGTATTTAATAATAATTATGAACTTCAGTACAAGTACTATATTTCTATACATAGGCTACTTTTATCCCGAAAATATGTCCAGTTACCAAGAGATTTGTTTCTCTTTTATAAATAAAATACAGTAATATAATAGAAACTCTACATTGGTAAATAATTAAAAAACATATACAGAAATAAATATTCTTTTTGTCTGTTTGTATCAGCTGATCTCCAGATAGACAAATTATAACAGTTATTTTTTTTTTATTCATATTTATTAAATACAAACAAGTAAAAGTTTGAAATATTACATATATAGATGTATGTAGTTATATATATATATATATATATATATATATATATATATATATATATATGTAATTATATATAAAGAAGAAATGATTAATATATATCTAAGAACAAATAATAAAGACATCTATCCCATATCTGCAAATTCCAACAACAATCACAAAGTAAGACTCTCCAAACGCCCCATAAATGAAGCACTTAAATAAAATTAGGATGAAACTATCCGATATATTTTTAAAATAAAAAGCCATTAAAAACAGATCAACTGTAAATCACAGTATAAATATGCAAACAAACTGAAAAGTACTTGAGAATCGTTTTTCTGTAATTTCATCCTGATAAAGATAGGGTTCCGTACATTAAAGGACAAAACAATACGACAAACTTATTTTCTCTGATGCTATTTATTGGACGGAAAAAATAAAAATCGATAAGAAATGAATTCTAAAGAAAGTCAATTTTGGAGGTCATGATTGATAGTTAAAATAATTAATAGTTGTATTTATTGCGTCACAAGAAAAATCATTGACAAGAAATTGAATAGCAAAGAAAATATATACGAGAATTTGTCATTCCTCCTATTTTATCTCCGAAACTTCTGAGCACACACGCTTTACTCTTACTTTACGGAAAAATAAACCAAAATTAACTTTTAGCATTTCTTTAAAGTTTGATAATATGAGAGTCGAACTGTCTTTCACGCAAGGCCGACTCTATGACCAATTATGAAATTTAAATAAATTTTAATTTTGACAATTTTAACAACATTATTACAAAGTACGTATAATAAAAACGAATATATAACTATAGTTTCTGCGTGGAACAATCACGCTATTGTTTAGGCAAAGTTTCCACAGTATCTTAATTTTATGTTCCATTCCAGTATGAAGTAAACACAATTTTGCTGCGGATGTATGAGTCAGTGTCCAACACAATGTAACTGAATCACCAGTGACTTTTCACGCGAATTCCAAATTTAAATTATCCCGCTGCCACGTGATTGACATTTCATTGTATATAATTTTTTTTTAATTGTAATTTATACAAATAAATAAAATTGAAGTGTCTGTTTGTAATATCAAAGTAATAGCTTTTTACTAAATGTATATGTAATTATATACGTTACTTATAAGAAAAACACAATTTTTAACATTTTTGTCTGTTTGTTCTGGCTAAGCTCCGAAACGGCTGGACAGCTTTTGACTTTCACTCGCAGGAGCAGTGCAGAATGTTATATGGAGTAATGTAAGCTACTTTTATTTTAGGTAAAGAGTTAGGGTTCCGCTAAAAAAAATTAAAACGTAGCTAGGGACGCGCCCGAATGAAGCGAGAGTCAGCTAGTTTTTGATTATTAAGGAATAAGCAATTACGCGGGAACAATGTGACTGATTTACAATACTATTGAGACAATAATTCCTACAATTTTGTTTATTTAAATGAATCAATTTTATAATTAGTTTCCTTTTGCTAGTCACTAAAATTTATTTAAATAGAAGGGATATTGATAGATTCTTGAAATAAATATTTATAATATTTTATATATTGCCAGGATGAAAAATGTTTTGTTTCTGCCTAATGGCTGTGTACGTAATGTGCGTCACAGCGCGGCATCATGGCGTATCCGGCACTTGGCTCGGCGGAAGGCGCTTCAATTTGTTAAATTAAGCGCATTTGCTCGTTGCACAGATTCACTCGTGAGTGGATTATGAAGGATGTCAATGATTTTCGCGCATTGTTCCTTGTGGAGTATCTGTTAGACACGGGATGAGTTAATCACTTTAAACGACGTCGTATGTAATAGTGTGAGAACTTACAGAACATTTGAAGCTGTAAAATGATACTCATTTGTTACCTTTTGAATATTTAGTCTGCACAATTAAGCTAAAAGTCTACTTATATCAATAAATAAACTCTTATACTAAATAAAAAAAACTCTCTAAAACTTATGCTAAATAAGAAAAATCTGATATAAATGTAAAGATTAATAACAGAAAAGGTCTATTAATCCATAAAATAACGCTCTACCGTTGTCGTCAATAGCGTCTCCGTGACGCAACTACTGTGCGTACGCGCCTGATTGCACTGAATTAAGCTTCCGTCGACAGGATAAAAGCCCGGCCTCTAAACAATGCCAATCTGACCGACTATTCCACTCTGTAATTGAATTGATTCATGACATTTATTTTGATATTCGATCAAATTACGTTTGCTGTTTGCAGTATTTTACAATTTATATTAACCTTTTGTGCTTAAGTAACATTTTTATTAAAGCATAATTAGAATTTAAACAAAGTAGAGAAAATAAAATATTTTTTTCTAAAATTATTGTCTGTTTAAAAATTGTATTTTATAAATATCACTTAAGTTGTAACTAAGTTAGAGTGTAAGTTCTTCCCAATATGCGATCTGTAATCCTTAAAAATGAGGCTATTAATTGGACTCAATAATAAATGTATAAATGTGTCGAGAAACTTTTTCTGAAACTACATATTGATCAAATTGCAATAACTATCTTATTATTTACTAGCGACTCACCCTCGCTACACTACACTATATTATTGTAAAGTTTCATTAAAATCCAATCAGTAGTTATTGTGTACTAATCTGTATAAGTTACTATAATTTTTTAACTATCCCACGGGAACTCTTTAATTTTCCGGAATGTAAAGTATCTAAAATGTTGACCGGGGATATAAGGTACCACCATGCAAAATTTCATTAAAATGGGTCCAACAGCTTCGGAGATTAGCCCGTACAAACAGACAAACAGATAACCAGACAAACAGACAGAGAAACAAAAAAATTTTAACAGTCTGGATTTGTTCTATTTCTCTTCTTAGATCCCCCTGACTCGGTTTTTAGCATTTTTTTTTCTATGTACAAACATTCGACCTCTACAGTTTTATTTTATGTATAGATTGCCATAAGTTTCTCTTAACTTAGAAGATAATTAAGATTCCATTAAAATCTTTTTTTAAAAGATAGATAGACTATCAGTTTATTAGATTTTACTATTTAGGTAGATACATTATAAGTATTATATATACACTAGAGGCTTTTTGCATGAAAGAGTAACAAACATACATACATTTATATATCCAGACACCCATACTTGCTCACAAACTTTCGCATTTATAATGTTAATAGGAGTCCAGTAGTATAACGTATTCCTCGAGTAAAAACAAAAACGAAATGATAAACATAATAAGAACAATCAAAATTAATGATGTACTGGATAACTTTTAGTTTTAGGACATGCGAAGAATTTATAGTACTGACCTCAAAAATTAGCAGGCGTTTCAATGAAATTTGGACGGTACTTAGTTTAGACACACGCAAACCAAAAGTATGAGGTTTTAAGTCTAGATTCATTTGGTGCTCTATATTTTAATTTATTTATACGGCAAATCTAAAAAACTGCTATTTACATTCAAATGACGTGATCTTTAAAAATCGTGTGATTTTTTACCACAAAACGAAAATCTTCAATTAACACATTTTCTCAACAATTTCAAGGTACTTAAACATACGTGATGGTTATTTACGAAGTTTCTGGGCGATTTGCGCCCAATCACTTTGCGCCCCCGGCGCCCTCGCTGTCAGCCGCAGCTAACCAAATAACACCTGTAACCTTGGACTCTGATAAACCCCTCTGAATGCAAAATTATGTAGACAAAATGATCGATAAGCCGTTTTTAATCTATTTGAACTTTTTTCTTTGAATGAGATTATATAAAATTATGTAAAATTTTTGCCCCTTAAATCAAACTTGTTTCTATGTTTCCTACAGTTTATCTAGTGCAGATCATAATCGTTCCATATTATAAAATAAAATCCCCCGCCGAGTCTGTCTATCTGTCTGTCGGTCTGAACGCGATAAACTCAAACACTACCGAACGGATTTTGATATACTTTTCACCAATAAATAGATGGGGTGGTTCCTGAGGAAGCTTTAAGTTTATAATAAGGTTTTGTGTTAAATGACGATAATTGTTGAAGATTTCGGAATAATCGTGCTGAATGGGAGCTTTATTGGCGTGCGCCGCGTAAACTAATAAAGTTATATGAAAACAATGTTTTATGGAATTATTACTTTAAAAAAAATCTTCTATTAAACTGTAGCAACGCTAAAGTTTTACTTGACTTGATATTTAAAACTTTTAAAATCAATAGAAATACAATTTGCAAGTTAAAGTACTTAAAATATCTAGGGGTAGGTACATGTAATAAAATTGTAACTAAACCGAATCTGTACATTAAATATTTTTGGGAAAATCTTATTGAAACAAACATTATTATCGATACAGAGGCCGATTCTATAGTTTTTAGAATTTTGTCTGTCTGTCTGTTACCACATCAACGAAAAACCACTGGAGGGATTTTGATGAAATTTTGTATGGCAATAGCTGGTTATCCGGATCAATATATAGGATACTTTTTACCGCGGGAAAGTATCTCATTTCTGAGAAAAAATACAAAAACTGCAATGTAAGAGTATACTAATATGTAAAACCTAAAAATTTGGTTTTAGGTTATCTGAACGCGGGTAATGATAGCTTAAGATATATTTGTATTAATTAATAGTCAAAGTTAGTCAATAACTAAAATAAAATAAAAAAATAGTGGTGATCTAAAAACTAAATAAAATATGTATAATATGCTACATGCAATGAAAGCTATTATATTCTTTGCTGTTTCATTTTGAAATGTATGTATTAAAAAAAATCGATCGAATCGAAAGTTACAATTTTCTCCTTGGTTTAACATTATCGGCAACATTGATGCGTCAAATCACATTTCACGTCGTATACGTCGCTGACTGAATATTTTCAGCCAGCGGCAACTATTCATACTTTAAGATGGAAATTATTTTATTTTTGCTCTCGTATATAATTTTATACTGTATTTTAATTTTTAATATATAATATCACACGCACTAAAAAATAAAGATGCATAGGTACTTGTATTTAATAGGCCATTTATTTTGAAATTACTAGCTAAAATAAATATCATGTCATCTATAGAATTAAAAGCATATGGCTGCATTATGTTATTCGAAACGCGTATTATAATATGTTAATATTATTTCAAATTTCATTACATTAATCTTTATTTGCATCACTAAATTCCCAGAACCAATATCGCCATCTGTCGTCCAATAGCGGAACCAAACATGGCAAAAATAATTTACTAACGGCTCGTAAACTGAAACACGGTAAAAAAAACAAAAAACATTCCAATTAACCTCTTTATTTTTTCTATAGAGATTAACTGTAGAGATTATCTCGTCCTTTTATCTTGTTATACGTTACACCTGCCGTTTTAACCGATTTTAAATAACTGCCATTTTCATCCATCATGGCATGACAATTTAGCGAATCATGACAACAAACGGCATTTAATTGCGATATAAATTTGTATTGCATACTCGAGTGCTATATATTTTACAGTAACATCTTCATATTTTATGAATTAATTGCTATACTAAGCCAGTATTAAAATCCTATGTTCCGGTGAAACCGTTGAGATCATTGAGCTTAGTGGTTTGAAGTCATTATTATGTAAGAACTTGTATTGTATCAATGTCCGAGATGATACATTCCTGTTTCTGAGCATTTAGATCAATGGAACAATCGGGGTTTGCGTGTCACGACCTGCCCCAACAAGCGGCCCACGCATTACGCACATTCTCATTATTACGTTACACACGCTAGAGTAAAACGAGCTTTTAGGCGCGAATGTAAACACCCAATTTTGTTGTCATGTCACTTATTTTCAACGACATTACCATCAAGACAAAACTTAAGTTATAGAGATAACTATTTTGACTGTCATAATATCGTATAGTAATATAATATGATATTATATATTTCCAGTCGAATTATTATATATAGTAATTTTAGCTCTCAATGTACATAAACATAAATGTATTGAAATATATATTATATTCAATAGCGAACAATACATAACGCAGCAATTATTCAGTAAAAAAATTAGGTGTTCACATTTTATCTATTCTAATTAAGTTTACGATAACCGGTTTATCTATTTAACGCAGCTGCGACGTAACCGTCATACCCACTGATACGGTGTAGACGTTTAATATTCATTAAATCATGAGCACACGAAAAAGTCATCTGACCTCGCAAGGATAATTACAAAACCTGCGATTTCAATGGGAATAGATAAGGAGAGAGAAATAGTGCGAGAGAGACAGACAGAACAAATGTCGTGCGTTCTAACACAAAACAGGAGTAACGAACTAAAACGCCAGGTGTGAGCTGATGCCATGTGCTCCGTAACAGAAACTACATTTATTTATACGTATCTGAGTATTCGTTCTATCTAGCGATTCGACATGAAATCTATAACTGACATTTGTATGGCATTTGTCTTAATTTCCCAACTGTTCGTATTAAGCCATATATATTTTTATTAGTCTATATAGATCTAAAATTACTACATTTAATGTTTTTTTTCCTTAATAAGTTATATAAAAACACGCTAATTAAAGTTTTCAACGGTTTTTTTAATATTCTTAAAATTGATATTAAAACCTTGATTCTAAAGTGAGGCGTTAATTTTTTTAAATTGTATATAATAAAATTAGTACATTTACTTATAGAAAACAAATAAAAAAATATATAGATAGCAATTTATCAAAATTATAGTAATAAAGAGAACAAACCTTATTAAAAAATTCTTTACCAGTATTAATTAAAGGATTAAAAATAAAAAATGATAATTTCTGTACTCATAATTAAATTGTTATAAATTAGTAAGAAAATTAACGAAATATCTTTGATTACAAAAGTGTCAGCGCCATCTATCCCTCTGTTAAAGCGTTACTTTAGTTTATCCTGTTACGTCTGTCCTCTAGCGCCGGATAGGGTAACTATTTGGAACTAGTCCAAGCAGGCATCGTGAAAGTACAACAGATGGCGCTGTACTGAGTTCTTTAAAATCTTGAGATTGAATCCAAATTAATTTCTTCATAATTTTACTAAAATCACTAATCTGTCGCCATCTAACCCCATCCATTGCATGATTGTCTATTAATTTTCCCTTATTTTGTGTTAACGTTCTGTTTATTTTTACTTTATTTTGCTTTATGTTAAGTCTGTGGTGTGTCTTTGTAGCTTATTTTGGCGCCGGACGGGACGTTGCAGACGGTCAAGAGCGAGTCGCGCCGAGGTCGCGGAAGAGGGCGCGCTTCAACCACACCTGTGAGTACTTTCTTACTTTCCTTATTTCTTTTGTTTTATCCCTTCCTTACCATTAAACATGTGTTTGTGACTAATTGTTATTAACACCTAAAAAATTAAAATGTTATGTGCATTTCGTTATAACGAAGAAATTTTATTACTATACTACTCTACATCGTTTCTGAAGACTTTACGTAATTTTGTTGTTATAATAGCTATAATAATTGTAATCTTGTGTTGTCAAAAATTTAAAATCTATCAGCAGCAGCTGCGAGGACGTGATACATCATTATTTATTTTGTCAATTTCATATAAATTACCTAATCGGAAGTGTTAAAGTAGAAATTGACCACTTCTCATAATAAAAAAAAAATATTTAATATGCAAATATGGAAACTAATTAGTAGGTACTAATTCAAAGCTTATGACAAACTTTCTATTATCATTACAAAATTAGGTTGCCAGCTGGATGCAAATCATCGAGGTCGACAAAGTCGGGCAGTGATAAATCAACAAAAACCGGGTCGCTTTCCCTTTCCGTCCAAATGTAGGAATAAAGTGTAACCCGCGTGTCCACAGAAACAAACGCCATTCACTAATATTAGCACCCTGTGCATCACAACAAGTGGTTAAAAACACAATTCAATGTACACTGCCGTTTTCATACTAGCTCTTCGAATAATTGTCAGTAGAAAACGAGATATGCAAATGACGTTATAGATGAAATCGCATCGTGGTCCAGCTTTTCACAGCCTCCGGCCTGCCACCTGTAGTTCATTCAGTGGCGGATTTTGAATTGCAAATTGTAATTCAATGAGTGAAAATTTTCTCATTGTTAAGCTTTGTCCTTGTGTCAGCCTCTCATTTTTACGGATACGATATTTCTTTTAGCGTTTTTTGATGTTAGCGCCCTCTTAAGCTATCTATACTTTTATTTTTGTTTCTTAATTCTTATTATATAGCTACGAAAGTAAACATTATTATATATCAATAAAAATTATTGGTATTATATATGATGGTGCTAACACGATAGCAAATAAAAGAAAGGTGTATAATAAGTACTCAAGGAGGCGGGAGGAGTATCTTTGGTGGTACAGTATAGAGCTTTACGTTTTTATTGGGGCATGTGTAAACATATGGTATTTTAGTGTACATATGTTGTACACGTAACATTCGAATATTAGTAAAAATAAAAGTGGGATTGCATCATTTATTACAAAAGAAGTGAGTTGAATTAAGTAAGTTTTCTTTAATGGGAATTTTAAAGATTATTTTTGTAGAGGAGAACTAAAAAAAACTTTTACAAATAGATAATTGCTCTAATCACTGACATTCATCAATGAGAGCAGAGGGCAAACTCTAGAGTTACATAAACTAATTATTACGCGAAATAAAAATAAACTAAGCTATAAAGCAAAACAATGTTGACTCATTATTTTTTAACACCTCAAGATAAATTTCTAAGAATTTAATTAAATTTCTAAGAAATCTATTGTTAACTGACACGCCGGCGTGTCCGCGGTCGTGGAGGGATTAAGTATATCATTAAATTTTAAAATCCACGAAAGCTTTTTAATAAAGCTTCTTTTAGTAATTTAAAATACATAGATCAAATAAAATTCGACGACAAGAATAGTATAAAGCTAACACAACAGTAGACTATCAGCTAATGTATTTTCAATCAAGTAATTTGGAAAAAGGAAGTACGCGAATACAAAAACGACGTATTATTTGAAGGCCCGCTTACGATACGATGTAGAATACGTACGTACATATTTTCCATAGACAATAAATCTTGTGTCTTATATACAACCATAAAATTTTATCAAAAATGGTTGATTTTGTAATTTTAAATGAAATTCTCCCTGCACTTAGAATGGATATTTAAAGGCGCCATTGCGTTGTAAAATAAATGAGAAAATAATATCGGAAAATTGAGTCGTTATTATTTTACGTTGTTAAAGATAATCATGTTATTAATTGATTTTTGATTGTTATTGATATTTACTTAAAACCATATACAAACATATATACGTATATATATATATATATATATATTCATGAAGCTATGCGTCCATCAGTGTTCTACAATCATCGTACGAGGAGGCTTTTAGGCGGTAGTCTTAATCGAAAAGGGGCAAATATCTGTATATCGCTACAAACAAGGGATGTAGGCACCCTTACATATTGGCACCCTAGTATTGTAGGCATAGCCTTAGAAAACAATATAGATGTTATATAATAAATAACTTTTATATAATACTTAAATTAAAATTCAATTTTTTTCTGGTTCGTGTTTACAGTAACTATTAATCCTAGGTTCACTCCAACGTGACCTCTGTTATATAAGGAAGCGGCTACTGTACAAATATCTGACTATTATAAATACGAAAGTTGGTGTGTAAGTTTGTTACTTCTTTACACTAAAACGACTGATCTGTCTTTTAACCGACGTCCAAAAAGAAGGAGGGAGGTTCTCAATTCGTCGGAATCTTTTTTTTATGTATGTTCACCGATTACTCGAACACACCTGAACCGATTTGGATTTTTTCGAAGGATATACTTCCGTTATCAAAGTGGTTCCATTTAAATTTTATCGAAATTAGTCGAGCGCTTTTTAAAAAAAACAACAAATAAATTATTTTTCTAAAATAAATTGCTTAATCGAATATGTTATTAAGACTACTTCTAACAATTGGCACCAACTTCGCAAATATCTGATTAGGTATCTTTTCTAAATGAAAACCCCCGTTTAGTTATTTTTTACATTTTAGTGCCTGGAAGTCGGTTTTTATAACAAAATTTAGTATATTGATACACTATGACCTGCATGCAGGTCATATCCAGGTTATTCCAATAGCTCTAACTAACTAGTAACTGCCTCGGTGGTGTAGTGGCTAGCATGTACGGCTGCACACCCGGAGGTCCTGGGTTCGAGTCCCGGGTCGGGCCAAGTTTAGTTACTGAGTCTTTCTGTATAGTAAGCCTCAGTAATAGCCCGGAGTTGGGAAGTTGGCGGTGTTTCACCCCCGTGCCTCGGAGAACACGTAAAGCCGTCGGTCCTGCGCCTTAACTCTCACTGGTCGTGTTGAGCAGTCGTCCCACCGGAGTATGAGAGTGACAGGAATAGAGAGAGCACTTGTGTCTGCGCGTACACTTGAGCACTATAATATCTCCTGCGCAGTTGGCTAGTCTCAATGAGATTGGCCGCCGTGGCCGGAATCGGTCGGGAGAACATCATCATTCCAATATCATATACGTAGATTATTTTTAGGCATCTAGGAACGCACCCGAGCGAAGCTAGGGTAACTTCCTAGTAACCTGCATGAAAGTATAAAATACCTAAAAATTAGGTATTTATGAATACGTTCAATAGAAAAAAAACTAATTTCAACGAAATAATTCAGTAAAAACTAAAAAGCAAGACATTAGGAACAAATATATTTAGTACAAGATATTAGTTACAATATAAAACCAAAAGCTCTGTAATATTATGTTAGAAGCTTATACTTAAAATCCAGAATATAAATTTTATATCCTATTAAAGAAGTACCAACCTTTAACGAAGGCTGTAGACAGTCGAATAGCTTATACACAACTAATAATACAGTGCATGAAAAGAAGTTTTAACTCCTGGGGAAACGCTGTCGTCCGTCTGACAAAACTTCGCAGTAACTTCGATGCATATTTCGATGAAACATATATTTTTATTGAAAGTACATGTTCGAGTTTTCTACTTGCTAATACTATTGCATTCAATTATGCTCTAACATTTAGTTCTCTTATTAATTTATCTGTTTTTCACGTAATGAAATGAAACACGCGAAATAATGTCAAACGAGATGTCATTTGTTTTATAATCTAATATTAATATTATAAAAAGTTAAAGTTTGTTAGTTTGTGAGTTTGTTTGTAGGAAGTAATCTCTGGAACCACTGAATGATTTTGTTGATATTTTAGTGAAAATAAAACTTGTATTATTTACAATACGTATTTATTGTTACATATAATTTAGACAATAGTGACAGGCAAAGGAATAATCATCGAATTGAAAAAAATGTCCAATCTTAAATACTATTTGTGAATTTTTCTTTTTTTTTATTAACATTATAAGAATAATGTTTGCGTTCCTAATTCTTAATAGATTTAGATGAAATTTGGTAAGAAGATAGTTTGAGACCATGGGAAGGACATAGGATAGTTTTTATCCCGGAAAATGTCCATTAAGGTGGTGAAATTGAGGATAAAAGTTAGTATGGGGAATCAACCTATGGACGAACCCAAGTGAAGCGAGTTTTGGGTCACTAGTAAGAGATATGTAGTTTATGGGCCCTAGAGTGATGTAGGCTACTTTTAACAAGAGATATATAAGCCAATTCATGATGTCCAATTCGAAATGAGGAAAAACAAGTAATACAATGTGACTCACTGATATAGGTACTTCTGACTCACAATGATCTTTGATGAATATCTAACTTTGTCTTGATCAGTCTCTGTTTAAGTTGTATTAGTCAAAGTACAACAAAATGCTGTTAAAAAAGATTAATTATACCAAACTATTACCTGACCTCCTTAGTCCTTATGTCTATGCTATAAATAAATATGTTAGGATATTAACACAGCACCATTCAGTTGCATTTTAAGCTACGAGGCCTGTGTTATGGATACCAGACAGTCAATACACTATACATACCTATATAACTTTAAATACATATATATTATGTAAGTATATATGTTTGTATGTATGCATGTGTGTATATATATATGTATGCGTATATATATATTTGTATATTTATATTTGTATAATCATAATATTTAGTTAATATATGTATTATAATATTAGGTCAATTCCATTTAATGCTGTACTGTACCTACACCGCACTATATTAACTTATTTTCTCACTTCTGAAGGGTTTCTGGAAGAAATCTCTTAAAGAGATAAGTTATCCTTTGTCAACATTTTGTTATTTTATTTTGTATAACATATATTTTATGGTACATAAATAAAAATAAATAAATATTACACCCAATTTAAAAATATAAACACCCATGACTGGAGCACAAGCATTCGTGCTCAGCACACAAAAATTAATGTCTCCAGCGGGACTCGAACACGCGACCGCTGGCACATCAAGTAGGGTCACTACAAACTGAGCCAAACGTGTCGTGCTACAATTCTTTTTACAGAAAAATTTCATTTACTTTTAACATTGTCGTATTTAATATAAAATACTCTCTCTACTAATTAAAAAATACTCGAAGAATAAATACCTCAGACCAGTATTAAATATTTATTTAAATAGGAAAAGGAAGTTAGTACTCTAAAGATTCATGTCTTAGGGTCTATAATGTAATGAAACAGACAGTTTCGGTTTTAGATGATTTCTTTAGATAAATTGACTCTGTTTTCTTTCAATCATCTAAGTAAGTTTGAAAAATTGGTAGTTTATTTTTATTATATTGAGATTATTTTTATTATATAGTATTTTTTTATTTATAAATGTTCGATAATATTATTTTATGGATCAGGACATATTTTGTTAAAAATGTAAGCGGATAAATCTAAAATGGCACAAGTAATAATAAAAACAAAACTCCCTGAATGACAACTTCCGTGAAGAATGAGAAGTGCTGTATAACAAATATGGAATAACATATTAAAAGATTAAACGTTAAAGTTTACAAGGCAAAGCTTTCAAAACTAGAGAAGCAAAACTAATACAAATTCTAATCCGAAGTTCAATTCGGAAATAAATTGAAATCCGACATAATGAAGACGGTGCGCATAAAGCCTGCAGACGTAGGTACTAATTTCGCGGAGGCCATCTTGCGGTTGCCATGGCAACCAGACTGCGCCCCCTCCCCCCCTGGGGGTCCACCACCCTCCCCGCGGTGCACTCTAAAACCTAGACTATGTCTAGGTACGTTGAGATAGTTCGCCTGATTAGCCAATTCGGACGCCACCCACCGATGCATTTTTAATCACATTTCATTTCACTTTCCTTTGATGTTTATTGCTATTCATTGCCGTATTTCAATATGAATAATAATTCTTGGTTACATTAATTTAATTATAATAGAAAATTAATATTTGCGGCTTTCCTATATTTTTTTTGAAATCGTTTATCATTTTAATTAGGTGCATAGCATATATATAATGTATGATATATAACATTGATTATTTTTATTAATTGGATAATATTCTTAAATAATAATTATTATTAATTAAGTATAATAAGTACTCTCTTTCTTTAACTTTTATTTTTCATGTACGTTGCTTAAATATTTTATTTAAAATAATTTAACATCCATAGAAGGCAATAAAATATGTACCTAAACTACCTATAAACTATATAAAATAAGTCTCCAATATTTTACTCATTAAATATTATTTTATTATTAAATTATATTTATTTATTATTTTTAAAATATTATTCTTAAACTTTTATAAAGCTGATGATATTTTAAGTTCAAGGACTTAATAAAAAGCTAATATCACCAACTTTATTGTTTATAATAATACTGAAAGTTTAATGAGAAAAAACCTTAAATTAGTTTCTTATGACGGGTCAAAGATTTTTAATTACCATATTTTTTCAAACAATTTTACATGCAAAGTAATGTGAGAATTTTAAAAGTGGCACATCTACTGAAAAACATTTTCAATATGCCGTCCCTCTCCTTACGATCGTGAAGCAAAAATCGCCACTAAAGGCCACCTCCGAATTATAAACTCGGACGAAATTTGCACAGAGCACTTTGTAATTGCAAATTTCGTTGTTTTACGCATGCGCCGCACCCCGATCAATACGCCAAGACTTTATTTTTTTTTTATATAGAAAATACAATTTACGCGCCAAAACATAAAAAGTGTTTTTGTCTATGGAATTTAATAAGCCAGATTAGATATTTTTATTAAGGTGGAAACCTTTAGAGTTTTCATTGAATTTATGATTGCGGGTTGAAGGTGGGGGTGAGTGGGGTCAGGACGCCCGTCGCTATTGGATAGTTACTCTAAACTATTGCCTGAAAGTTTCATTAATGCATTCTATTGCCTCGTTATGCATTTTCGGTGTCCCTTTGCCGTTTCAATAGTGTTCTAACTTTGAAATAGTGGTATTGTTTTGGTTATAATTTAATTCAAAGTTTATTAATTTATGGCTCTTTCGTAGTATTCAAATAGATTTTTGCTTCAAATTTTATTATTACTTACGAGTCTTTTTAAAGCAACATGTCTTTCCCTTCTTAAAACGATGCTTATTCTGTTCAAATAAGTATAGAAAATATACACTTGTATATATTAATTGTCGTCATTAAACGATCATTACAAATTTAAATTCATAAATGAAAACATAATACGGGCAAAAAATGGACAAAAAAGAACTCGTGAATATAACAAATAGCTGCTCATATCGCATTCCTGTAATTTTCGTGTAAAGCTTAATTTCCGGATATTTGAAAATTTCATAACTTTTCAAACGGCTGTTACGAAGAGACGTTAAATATTTTATTCGCAGTCGAAATTGCTCTTTTGATTACAGAAACAAACGGCTACGGGATAGCTCTCAATTGATTTCGTAAATATGTAATATCCTTATATAAGACCAACTTACCTTAACTCTCTCCGCTTAATATAAAGTTTTCTTGGAAAACTTTCTGTAATATTAGACTTAATTTAATTTCTAACGTGTAGGAGAAGATATCTAAAATTTTAATTATTAAATCTTGTAATTAAGTCTGTTTGTAATATCGTAAAAACATACAACGTACATTAGATTTGTTGAGTTGTTATATTTTTTATGTATAATAAATATGTTAATATAAGGTTTTTGTAAATATATCTTGACAGAACAAAAAAAACAATTTTCATTGAATTGAAATACAAAAACAAAACAGATATAAAACCTTTTCCGTGCAGAGTTCCGTTAGTCAATTAAGTCAAGGCTGGCAACATTCGGAACTCAAAAAAAGTACTTAAAACAATGCCCTATTGTAACCCGTCTGGCACACACACATTCAACGTAAAGCATACATTGCGAACATTTTCGCCTGCATTTTACGTGCGGGCCATATAGACATTAATAAATAGCTTTTATTATCAAAGATATAAGGTTTAGAGTGTGCATTTGTCTCTTGCACTAACGAGCCAATATGCTGATGTGAACGTCTGCCGCTAAGAATGCCTTGTGTTCCTTTGTACAAGCATATGAAAACGGGTGTTTGAATCAAAAAAATCCGATAAAACACGCTATTACATAATACGAATACAGTCTTATAGTGGGCACTACGCTCGGAGAAATTCACTTAGCGGCGTACCTACTGCCGATTTTTTTCATTCGGTAATGTGAAACTAACCCTTATACATAATACTAGGAAATATTTTTAAAAGATAACAGCTTGTATAGAGATTAAATCATGGCATTTTATGTTCATGATAGAAAATTTAACTTTTATAAATTCTAAATATCATGTTTAGTATTCGTAAAAAAATCATTAAAAATATATGATACTTATTTAATACCTCAAAAAAACATTCAGTTAAATAAACTTTATTTCTGTAAATAAGACAAAACAAGCGGAACAAAGTTATCCACAATCCAGTAACCTACTGAATATCACGCAGCGGGATTTGCGGCATCCCGCGGAACAGGCCCCAAGAGAAACCAACTATTCAACAAGTGTAAATAAATACCCTTATAAAATTATTATTATGAGACCAGAGATACTCTAAAATTTATTCTTAGTTAAATCTTAAGCATTTCTGAAAACTAGACCAAAAATAGAAGCCAATGTTGAATAAGTGAATATATCCTATAGGATATAACATGTAATAATAATATAAAGATTTATATTTTATAACCAATGCTATGTCGCGGCTTCGCTCGTACACTTCATTTATGTAAGTATAATAAGCTCGATCGTCGTAGTAGTCATTCTTCATTAAAACAAAAGCCAACAAAAAAAAATCTTCGGACTTAGAAATTAGTATAGATAAAGCTGTAAATGGATTTTTGACTTAGTATTTATAGGTTCAATCCTGTATCATCATCATCATCAACAAATAAGACTAGTTTTTGCCCTCAGTTTGCACGCATTGAAGGTTCTTCAATAAAAATAACCTATGTACTATACTAGAATATCTATTCTGCTATCTGAATTCAGAATTTCATTCAAATTCTTTTAACCGCTACAAATTGAAGAAGTAACAAATATCACTCACAGACCCCTTTTAATTTATACATTTGTTTTAATCATGACTTGAATTTTCGTAGGATTATTTTGTACTATGTGCTAAGATTACTTCAAATTATGAAAATATAAAATCAAAAATTAAAAGACAATAAACATTATCACTTCAAAATCGCGGAATTTCATCGCAACTCTGTAAGTTGTACAGAAGCAACAAGTGAATCGACTTGTGAACCCGACACTAATAAGACACTGTGACAAACACCGCAGG
Source organism: Brenthis ino (assembly GCA_921882275.1). Classification (NCBI taxonomy): domain Eukaryota; kingdom Metazoa; phylum Arthropoda; class Insecta; order Lepidoptera; family Nymphalidae; genus Brenthis; species Brenthis ino. Next base: position 26,771,871 of record OV170227.1, read on the forward strand.
ACCGTTTAGCTGTTCCCTCACGCCCAATGGGATCATGACAAGTGGGGTCGGATCGTCGGATTTCCGCGAGCATCGACACCTAAGTGGAGGCTTTTACGTTCGAATACGGATAAATAAAAAGGATTTATATATTTTTATTTTATTTCCAGTTAATGACCGTTGTAATTGTTTAATTATACGTTTTGTCTTTTTGTACTTTAATTTATATGTATTTAATGCTGAAACTTGTATAAAACTTTAGTAGTACTTACTTCCTTTCATTTTCCTCGTCATTTAAAATTTTTGTGCTATTTTTTTTTATAATAATTTAATTTAAATAATAAATAAAAAACTCATATTAAAAAATATTTTCGAGACTTAATAATTCCAATTTTGTATCTAAGTATTCAAATATGAACTTGGAAATACATATAAAACCGTCAAGCACGGACTGCATAAAGCCAAACAGCCCGCGATATGATCTGTGACAACACAATCGCGGTCGCAGCGTGAAAGAATCCGAGCAACAAGTACCGTAAATTCTCTCCCGATAACAACTAGTGAGCTGTTTCCGACAAATGTATCTGAAATAAAAATATAGCTTTCAGTTAAATGAGAAATATATGGAGAAATCGCTTTATGGACTTTAGACTACCAGCCGATATTTGGTTTATATGAAAATAAAAATAGGCATAGCCAATAAATAATCATAAACAAAAAATAATAATTATTATTATACGTTATCTTAATCTTCAGAGCGACTTCTTTGTAATACTCAGTTAGTTTTTACCTGTGTATTTGCATGCATGTCATGCGGGGTGGCGCTAAAAGGCAGCATATGTCCATCCTCATCCGCTCGCGTCTGAGTCAGATTTCTCCGAAAACTATTCAGTGTTAAGTGTGAAAAGGCAACAAACAGATAGACAGAGCTACTTTCACATTCATAGGCAATATTATTACGTATTTTACTATAATAATATTTTTATATTTAATATAGAAGACACGTATTACTTTGACTCTCAAAGATGGAACTACGGAAAATTATTAATATCTTTAGTGGATCCTAGGGAGTATTTTCTTTCAATTTCAAATCCTATAACAAACACACTTTAAAAATACATAAATGTTTTGACTAATCGTATCCATTGGAAAAGCAACAAAACAGATGCTTTACGTGTTCAGTGCACATTTAGTTCATAGTCTAACATATATCACGGGTGGCATCACAATGTCGCTCTGTGAAAGAATCCGTGCAACAAGTGCAATAAATCCACACCCGATAACAGCTAGTGCGTTGTCACCATGCGTGCCTGAAATAAAAACACGCTTACCCTCCACTGTGTATTGAATTGTGCAATGAAAAGGATATGGAAACGATTGAACGAACGAGACTGTACTGTTTGTTTCAATTGAAAAATAACATATGAGCTTTCGAAAACTTTTCAAGTATTAAGATGTGCTTTTATATTACTCGTTATTGAATCATCATTATTTCTTGATGTCACGTAAATAAAATATGCAACGGTTATTACCTACATATGTAGCACATATTGTAGATATTCCATGTAATGCTATTTTCTATCTCTGAACGTAATTGTATTTCTTTTTATTATTAGAAAATGCCAAGAGTTCCTTTGTTTACCTTTTCTCAATATCTGATTTTGATAATATATTAAATTCAATTCATAGATTGAATACTAGCGGCTTACCCTCGCTTTGCTTGGCTCAAAGGAAATATATATTAAGAAATCCTTTTTTTTAGTTTAGAAACCTTCGCGGTTTTACTCAGAACAACTCGCCAAAGTTTCATCACAATCGGATAAATGGTTTAGGAATGCTACATAGAGTACAAACATACAAAGGCTCAAATGAAATTAAAATATAATTTATTTAAGTAGATTTTTACAAGCATTTTTGGATCGTCTGTTTATTTTATTTTTATTCTTTATGAATCTTTATGATTACCATATAAAAACAAACAATAACTTGTATGTAAAACATTCAAATTTCACTCAACAAAAATAAACTCTGAAACACTGAAAATAATGATATTGATAATAATTTAACATTTATAGTTCTGTTCATTAATATCTCTTTCAATAACACGTGAATAGCGACCGCCCAAGTTAATACATACCTTTCACAAAGTAAAAAGCTTTTTTAAATTCTTTGTCACAAGTGCAAATAGGAAAAATGGATACTTCGATATTATATTTGTTATTTTATTTTATTTTTTTATAAAATATACTTCAATAAAGTATTGTAACAAAGTAATATTCGTCCTTATATAGTTTAAAAACAACGGGTGACTATGTAACTCCTGCTTATTTTTAATCTATACTAATATTATAAAGAGGTAAAGTTTGTGAGTTTGTGACGTTGTAGGGGGTAATCTCTGTATTTACTGAACCAATTTAGATGAAATTTGGTAAGAAGATAATTTTTATTCCGGAAATCATCCCTTAAGGGGCTGAAAATGGGCTAGGGCTGAACCCAAGCAAAGCGTGGGTGAGTCATTAGTTCTTAATAATCCCAATCAGTTTTGTATGGTTAAACATATACCGGCTACATATAGAAAGTGAACCTGTGACCTGTTTTGAAAAACTGATGACAATTTTTTTAACCTTATTCACCTCTCAATATTCTAAATTAATTGAAAATATATTAAAGTGCTACGGAACCAAATTACCATGTCAACAAAATAACGATACCAATGCTGAAGATAATAAAATATACATTATGTATTACCGCATACATTATTCATGGGCGATGTCAATTTCCAGAAAGTTCCACGGCGACATTTACATATTATCTAGTTCAAGAAAAAACTTAAGTTTAATTTAAATATGCCATGTGAACTTTTGAAAAGTTTATTCAAATCAAAATGCTACTAGTACATAAGAAATGTAATAATTCAAACGATATAATTGATGTGTGAACAAAAGTATTTAGGGTTCCATACCTGAAAAAAAAGATACCCTTGTAGAATCACTTCGTAGTCCGTCCGTCTGAATGTCTGTCCGGACCCTTTTTCTCATGAACGCGTGGAGTATCATATTGAAATTAATATCAAACTCTGCGTTCCCTTAGAGCTGTGCAAACAACCAAACTTCTAATCAACATTTATGCTACTCTATTTTGACACTCGCAGAGGAATCAAAACCTATAGAATAATTCCCGTTGACTGAGAACCATGAAATTAAGTAAAGTAAGAAGCGACGTCTTGCACATGCAAAGGGAAAAATCCGAAAATCGTTTTGTAGTTGCATCACAAAAACAATAGATATTTTTTTTAATATTATTTGCGATTATAAACTTTTTTAATGTTTTATGCTACAAAACCATCGGTGTGAGAGTAAGGCTCATCTGTCTTTTTAGACTTGTCAGTTTTTTTTCTCTTACATATTTATACTATCAAAAGCAATGATGCCCGTTGATGAATGTCGCAAAATTGATTCTTGTACAGAAAATCTAACCAAACAGATTTATAACTTATCTTCTTGGAAACACTCAATAAGCATCAAATTCTTAGATATATATGTACTAAGACTTAATATAGCTTTCATACAATCATTTACGTTTTTATCAGAGTACTATTTATTATAAAGACGCAAGTATGTGTACTTATATGTTTGTTACTCAATGACGTAATTTCGTACACAGATAGACTAACCTGGAGTAACACATAGGCTTTTGTGAGGCCCCTAAGGACACACTAGAGTGTGGCGAGGGAATGTTGCCAGTTAGATACTAATACTAAGAAGAATTATATTTTTTTTTATTTTTTTTTTAATTTAGCATTTAAGAAATTAGAATAACCCATACCTAACTAATAAAAATCGCAATATTTTCTAAATTTCCAAACTGTTTTATAATTTATATATATACTTGCATACAACGTACAGCAAAGATTTCGTATGAAATGTAATACGTATGCCATAACGTAATAAGGGCGTGTAAGGGCGGGTTGTACGCTAAGAGGCTTACTCGACGACTTTTAATATATCGCGGATTACTCGACAGAGCTCTAAAATCTGCTTTATAGCGAGATTATACTTCCACGCAGCTTACCTATAGGTTTATAGTCAATTCAATATTTATTGTACGAAATTTGCGTATCGTTTATTGCTCTCATAAAACTAGTGAAACAACGAGGAAAAATTATGTACAAGTAAATATGACATTTGTATGGCTGTTATTTTTTTATTAATATCGATACATAAAATTTTAAATAAGTATACGGATTCCTATCTAATGAAAGGAGATATCTACCTTCATAGGTTTTAGCATTCTATACTAATATTATAAAGAGGTAAAGTTTGTGAGTTTGTGGAGTTGTAGGGGGTAATCTCTGGGTCTACTGAACCGATTTAGATGAAATTTGATAAGAAGATAGTTTGCGACCCTGGGAAGGACATAGGATACTTTTTATCCCGGAAATTATCCCTTAAGGGGTGAAAATGGGAATGAATATTTGTATTGGGAATCAAGCTAGGGACGAACCCAAGCGAAGCGAAGGTGAGTCGCTAATCTTTAAATAATTTACGGACCCCAAGATAATTTAAACTGGCCAATACAAGTCGTTGTCACAACTTTAATCTTATACTTTATAAAAGGTTCTATTATTGCTATAAAAATATTCTACGGGAGTTTCTAAGATATTTGCCTTGTTTTAGGCGTGTAGCTTTTTCCTTGAGCGTTGAATTTAATTTACTGTAGAAATTGCTATCCCGAGGCATAGCGGCGCTGCAGTAAATTGAATTTAGCCGATAAAACTTCCATAAATACAAATTATGAGAAGCTTAGAATCAAATAAGATATTTTAAAGACTCTTTTGTTTACTTCTTTGAACTTAAAAATGTAATAAGTTGAGTAAAAATGAAAAGAAATGCAAAATTTTTTCCACTTTGACGTTCAATATCATAAGTTATTCCTAACAATAACTTACTACTGCAAGGATACGAATAAACCTTAAAATCTATTATTTTTGAAGCCATTAAGAGAATTGTATTGAAAATGTCTTATCATTTCGCTATGCAAAGTAATGTGATAGATTGCGTGACTAGTAAGAAATTGTAAAAATATCCGCCTATTAACTATAAAATATGTTACGACGGCCTTCAGTCAATAAATTTTTCATATATTACCTACTAGCAGAACCCGCGGCTTCGCTCGCGCTAAAACTACAAAAAACTCAAAAAAGGTAGTTTTCATACAAACTTTCATCCCCTATTTTACCCCCTTATGGAATGATTTTCGAAAAATGCTAAAACACGTATTTATTCAATTGTATCGAAACGCGGTATTAATATCAAGTTTCAAATAATTCTAAACATTTTTTTTTCATTGTATTATAACGTGCCTTCCCGTGGGAATTAGATAATCTCCCGCGGTAAAAAGTAGCCTATATCACTCTCTCCAGCCCTCAAACTGACACTCTCCACACAAAAAATCACGCCAATCCGTCTCTCCGTTTCGACGTGAAAGAAGGGCAAACAAACAAACAAATAAACAAACAAACAGACACATTTTGACATTTATAATATTATTAGAGTATCAAAGTAGGTAATATGTTATCACATTAACATAATTTTAATTTAAAACAATATACCTGTATTTATTTCCCGCAAGAAAGACTACAATGAATATAGAATTTATCATTGTTTTCAATTTTTTGTCAATCTATTCCTACGTATTATAATATTCTGAGTCGAATCTGTACATTAAATATTTTTTTACAAAATCTTATTGAAATAGTCATTATTATCGATATAGAGGCCTAATGTAGAGTTTTTGGTTTTTTTTGTCTGTCCGTCTGCCTGTCTGGGAGCGTATCACGAGAAAAACACTGGACAGATTTTGATGAAATTTGATATGATGATAGCTGGTTATCCAAGTAAACATATACGATATTTTTTACTACGGGAAAATATCTCATCTCTGAGAAATCTATACTAAACGTTAAAATGTTACTAGGGACGAACCCGATCGGAGCGAAGGTGAATCGCTAGTTTGTATTTAATAAAAATATATCTTATACGAACCAGAAGTATCATGACTATAGTTTAAACTTCTAAAGCTACACAAGAATCCAATTAATGGCTCTGTATCCAATTTATTAACATATTTCTAATATTGAGTTTAGCACCTACTACAAAAGAACGCCTTAAAATTCTACTATATAACAAATAATTCTATATTCCAGCGATATATTATATATATATATAAATTATTTTCGCTTTCAATATTTGTAGGATCGGAAATAACATTCATAATTTCGAGATAAATCAGTCTTGAACCGCGCTTGAACCAATAATTATCGACACTCGTAAATCACTAAAAGATATTTTAATTAAACATCCTCTATATATCAGATGGCGGGGCGCGCGGGGGAGGGGCGGAATTAATTTAATTTCAACTTGATAATATATCACCCAGCGTCTTCGCTAATAATGGAATTATGTTTGTTCTTCCAGAATCCATTTGCATTCTTATTAGACTCGTTATGAGGATCGATGGTTATGTAGGAATTTTAATGTAACATACACATTTAATGTGTAACCGAAGCTTTATTGGCTTAAAATGTTATTATCATTACCTATATCATGGCCTATTTTTTCTTTCACGTCTACATATTAATTTATGCCGTCAAAATGCTTCAAAAATCACAAAAACCTATTTATTTAAGAGTTACTATAATAAAATAAATTAACATAATTATAAAATGGCTTGATAACAATTATATTATTATAATAATTCTAAATCATGCTTAGAATATCATAGCCTAATTTAAACTTAATGTATTTTCGTAGTGATGGGCAGTCAGCAACGCCAGGTATTCCATTCAAGCGGCCAGACAATTCAGGCTCCCTAGATTGCTATTCTAGACCCCACCTTCCCCCTACACCCTGGGAGGAACGTCTACCCCTCTTCCCTCGTATAGCGCTTAATTTCCGTATCGTATGGTCATTAATTTGTAAAATGATATGTTAGATAACTAAAATACTGCATATTATTATTTAGATATTATCATTAGAGTAGTAAAAATGGAACGATTTTAAGCGCTTTATTTATCTACATACGAGTATCTATTCTATAATATGTAATAATAAAACTAACCTAGTCTCTAAGAAATATTGTTTACTAACCATAATGAGTCACTGGTCACTTGAATAAAGAATATTATTATTATTATTATATATTAAAAAATATTCGTAAGTAGGTACCTACTTACGAATATTTTTAATAAAAGTAGGTAGAAATTATTAAGTTTTTTATGTCAAGAAATATGACGCAAAACTAGTTTGATACGAACAGTTGTAACGTTTAAATGGAGTTTGAACCTTGACTTTTGTTTTTCAAGTCTATTAAAAGTGAGCGCTTTAGATCTTCCAAATCGCAACAAAAAGGCGAGAAGTTGTTTATCTGTGTAAGTTTGGCGCCCTTTTTACCCGCTCCGAGACATGGCGGATTGCTGTCACCGCGCAATGCTACCAACTTTTAATTACGAGCATTGTGCAAAAGTTTAACTTAACGACAAAAGAACTTTTTCTAATGAAACTTGGAACTCGTTATTTCCTAAGCGCTTGCCCGGTCTGGCTATTTTTATAAACGAAATTTAAATAAGGTTTTTACAATTTCTTTATAATTTCTGAAATGTTTAAGTGCATATTCTCGAACGCAAATTGAGCTCGTTCGTGGTGTTTACACAGAAAACTGAGACACGGTCCTGCATAAATTGCAGAGCTCTACATAATTAAAAATCAACATTTACATTCTATTCAATCTTCATACAGTATATCAAGACGTTCGGCGCTATAAACAATTTGGTTTTTTTTACTAAGCAATATATAATATTTTAAATTATTATATTATTTAATTATGGCAGCGTTTCAAGGTTCTATATTATCAAAGTATTAAAAAAATAGCTAATACCATACAAATAGAAGGAATAATACATAAAATATAAAATATTGTGAAGCAGTCGATGATGGTATACAATTTGAGTAATAGCTGTAATCACTTGTAATCATCCGTAATCATAGGTCGAGCATGTTTATTCAATACTTATTATATTACCGGTCGCAAGATCGACCGACAGTATGGCGGACCGCAGATTAAATATTGAAATTTAAAGTAGACTTTCCAATAAAATTGTCGCGTCAAAAGCATTTTAGTAAAACTGCTTTAATATTTTTACCCATGATTCTATTATCATACAAAATGTAGCTATGACTGTATCCGTATTAGTATTATAAATGTGAAAGTTTGTGAGTATGGATGTTTGTTACTCTTTCACGCCAGAACGGCTGAACGCATCTGGATCAAATTTGGCACAGAGATATATTATAGTCTGGAATAACACATAGGTTATCTTTTATCCCGGAAAAATGTACGGTTTCCGTGGGATAGGTGTGTTTTTATTTTGCTAGAGTTGACCCCGAGAGAAGCGAGGGTGAGCCGCTAATAATCAATATATTATGTTTAAAACTTTGTATTAATATCTTTTAAAATAATATACATGAAAATTAGTAAATTAGTAATTTCTTCTTCAATTATAAATGTATGTAATAATGTTAACATGGCAAATACAAAGTAAATATTGTGTCTGTAAAGATAGGCATTGTTCAATTACTGAGTATAAACATTATTTCCAAGCGATAAAGTGGAAACTTCTAACTTTAACAAATCTATTTGAAGCAGAAGAAACTGGCAAAGCAATAAAAGCGAAATAATAGTTATGGAAATAGTCTTTCATTTTCCACGAAAGAAAACTCCGCGAAACTACCGACAATATGAATGAAACTATAATATTAGAAAAGTTTCGTCCCGGGAAATGAGAAAACGCTGTACGAACTCGTTCGTCTAATACACGTAGTTATAAACTTGTTCAATATAATATCGAGTGGTGCGCCCTCTCGCTCACACCCGCTCTCTCGAACTGCCCTCATTTAATTGCATATTCAGCTGAATAATGCAGCTACGACTGTCTATAGCCGCAATTTCCCAAACAACCAACGACTAACGTAACATTTTCAGCAATGAGTGCTTAGAAAAGCAAAATTATTATCCAATTTCTTGCCCTTAAAAAAAATAGCAGGGGTACATTTTTCAGCTGGCAAGATTCTATTTTATAGATCGTATCGCCATCACATTTGTTAAAGTCATTTTTTATCGATAACCTCATAGGCGATCGATCATGCATCGATTAATCTCCTTTGACAAATTCGATAAAAATATCGACTTAAAGCTTGATGCGGATAAAATTATGTATATGAGCTTCATGTGCATAAATTCATAGAAGGCTGCGGGCGAAACGCTTAGCAGAGTCCGCGATTGTTATGATAATATGGGCTGCAATAGACGGGGAGCGATGAAATATCGGCCTCTTTTGCATAAGCACCGCGTAGACCGGAAAGCGTCTACGACCGCTACGGACTACGGCCGGAACTCGTAGCTCGTTAATTGTTCATTAAATCACTTGGCTAACAATCCTTCAGGGCTAATGATTACCTTCATAATCCCGGAAACCTGCTGTCAAATCTTTACTAACTTTTATGGTATAGTGATGTCGTCTGCAGGATTCTACAAGATGGTTATCGATATTGTATCGTGTATCGATTTTATTTTACTATTTTTATAATTTGAATAGGCTTTTCCTACCTAGTACTTACCTACTCTCTACTAGTAAAACTTTAATATATGATATAGTTTATTAAGAGCTATATAGTATACTAGCATTGCCCGCGGCTCCGCCCCCGTTCAGATTACCAAAAACCAAATTCTTAGGTTTTACCTCTTACAATGCAGTTTTTGTATTTTTTCTCAGAAATGAGATATTTTCCCGCGATAAAAAGGATTCTATATGTTGACCCGATTAACCAGCTATCACCATACTATATAATTTCATAAAAATCCCTCCAGTGGTTTTTCCGTGATGCGGTAACAGACAGACAGACAAAAATTCTAAAAACTATAGATTCGGCCTCCATATCGATAATAATGACTATTTCAATAAGATTTTCCAAAAAATATTTAATATACAGATTCGGCTTAGTTACAATTTTATTATATGTATAGATAGTAGCAAAACAAAGACACACACGCACACACAACACAATGGTAATATATTATGCGAGACCCAAAACAATGTTATTTCACAAGATTACTTATCGCGAAATATTGGTAATAAAGAAAATACATTCATCATATACGCGATAATTAACGTGTTCGAGCGCTCCCTGATACCGAACTTCTACCAAAATATTACAACGAGCCGTTAATATTTTGAAAGTGTTGTAAACATTTTCTAATTATAATATATCAAAAATAAAAAAAATCACTTAGAATATGTTTATTGTTATTTGTAGAGGTTTCTAAATTTTATATTTTATTTATAACTAGCATTGTCTGCGGTTCCGCCCGCGTTCAGATGTCCAAAAACCAAATTCTTAGGTTATACATATCAGTATACGCTTACATTGCAGTTTTGTATTTTTTCTCAGAAATGAGACATTTTCCCGCGGTGAAAAGTATCCTATATGTTGACCCCAAAAACCAGCTATCATCATACCAAATTTCGTTCATGTTCATACGGAAACAGACAGAGAGACAAAAATCTAAAAACTATAGATTTCGGCCTCGGCATCGATAATAATGTATATTTCAATAAGATTTTCCAAAAAATATTTAATGTACAGATTCGACTTAGTTACAATTTTATTATATTTATAGATTATGGAAAAACAGTTGAAAATGTACAAATGCGAAGAAAATGGCGAACGAAGTCATGTCATTAACATTTAACGTCTTGCGGCGGCAACAACAAATTAAAAAGTTTTAATTAAAAAGCACACGCTTAGGTCCTATTTCGTTTATTAACATTTAAGTAAATTTAATTAAAATATGATAGTGATATATATAAATAAATACATGTGTTTATTTATTATTATATTTTATTTTATGTAAATTAAATTTCTGCAACTAGACTTACGTGCACTTGTATTTTCATTTATTTAACCCTTTATCTAGGAATTTATATTATACTAGCATTGCCCGCGGCTCCACCCACGTTCGATGACAAAAAACCAAATTCTTAGGTTTTACATAGTACTATACTCTTACAATGCAGTTTTTGTATTTTTCTCAGAAATGAGATATTTTCCCGCGGTAAAAAGTATCCTATATGTTGACCCGGATAACCAGCTATCACCATACCAGGTTTCATCAAAATCCCTCCAGTGTTTTTTCTGTGATGCGGTAACAGACAGACAGACAAACAGACAAAAATTCTAATAATTATAGATTCGGCCTCTGTATCGATAATAATGTTTATTTCAATAAGATTTTCCAAAAAAAATTTAATGTACAGATTCGGCTTGGTTACACTTTTATTATATGTATACTTACTCGTAGATGAGAATGTGAACTACATGCACGTAGTACTAAAACCTGACTAGATCTACTGTTTTTTTTTTCAAACTTTTATTTATAACTTTGGAATACTTTAGTATAGCTAAATGAAGAATTCCATTTAATAAATATTTTAATAAAATTCTTCATATGTTTCTCATGCGCATGGAAACTGTAAACACAGATTAACAAATAAAAAAAACGTGTGTGTGTGTACTTATGTACACACGTAAGAAGTCATACTTCTTTGGCGTAACAGACCAAAAATAGCTAAAGATTTCATCCCGTATGTCACAACTCTCTGTTTGTAAAAGGAATGATAAAGTAATAAAATAAATAAGGCATATCAGCCATATTACAATCAAATATTTATAGAATATCATTTAAGGAAAGTATATAATATTATATATCATATGTCAGATATTATAATAACAACGGTTACCATGGCAACAAACAGTTATCAGCTAACATCATTATGTCGCTTTTTGGCTGTCAGTGTGCGCGCGCATCGTAAAAATTTGGCTCTCATAATTTTATCTAAATGTCCCAAAAGAAGTATAACTTCAAAAATCCTAAAAGAAATTTTTTAGCTTTAGCAATAAGCTTTTAGCATAAAAATTGCTGATAATAATGACATTTTAAATCAAGATATGATAGACCAGCCAGATCGTACTAAAAACAAAATATTTAACATTCATAAGAGAAAAATACTTTTTTAATCAAATAAAAAATTTGACCAATTTCGTTATGTCGGTCATTTGCATTGGATATTACACATTGAAGTATCAATCGCATTAAATATTTGTATAGGCCACGGAGTAGCCTTGGCGATAAGGTAGAGACTTTTTATATAAGAATTTTTACATAAATTTGTGGAAAATAGTTTTAAAAATAATTTTTAAATAACTTGTTTGTATTTATTAATTGTTCTATTCTATTGTATACTTTTGACTATTAATGTATTTTAGGCTAGCGACTCACCCTCGCTTCACTCAGGTTCCTCCGTAGCTTGCTTCCCAATACAATCTTTCATCCTCATTTTTACCCTCTTAAGAGATGACTTCAGGATCAAAAGTATCCTATGTCCTCTCTAGGGTCTCAAACTATCTTTTTGCCAAATTCCATCTAAATCGGTTCAGTAAATCCAGAGATGACCCCCTACAACATAACAAACTCTCAAACTTTACCTCTTTATAATATTAGTATATATAGAGAATTGTGTTTGGACGAAAGAAGAGAAGTTTTCTATTTATTATTTTAAATTATGAAAAAGATAAAATAACAATTCAATACTTGATATGCTTATGTTGAGAACATATTTAAATTATTATGATTCGATTCCTTCGATTTGCTTTACATTTTGTTGTGATCTTTAACATAACAATAGCCTATTATAAATGATTTATGAGCCAACTTTAAATGTCTTATAAATAAACCATAAAATATTTATCATTTAACATATATAAGGATGTATAAATTATATCAAGTCTATAAATATGGACTTGATTATTTTATAGCGCTCCAACAAAAATAATTCGTATATGCCAAAAAGACCGAAATCGCGACTTTTGATTTCCCCGATAATATTCATAATTCTAATTTTTAAGACATACAACGTATATAATAAATAAATAATGAAATAAATCTATGCATCTAATAAAATTGTAACTGATCGCTGTCTGTACATGGAAGATATTTAAGAAAAACTATATTGGAGGTCTTTATTAAGGCAATGGTAACAAAACAATGATTTTTAGAATTTTTGTCTGTTTGTCTGTATGTTTGTGCGCGCTAATCTCAAAAACGGCTTAACCGATTTGGGTGCGGTTTTCACTAATGTATTGTGGTAATTTTCACTTAATATTTAGTATTTATTTTATTTCAATCGGTTTATAAATAAAAAAGTTATGTCAATTTAAAGAATCACATAAAATAAATAAATTATACATTAATACAGAAGATACCTTAAATTAACAATCATACGACATTTCACTGTGACCTTCCGTAAGCTTAGTACATTAACATTAATTAACATAGCATAATACGAACAAATTATAAAGTAAGCAAAGTCAAATAAATGTCAGACCATAAAAATTCCTATACGTCCATCGCATCTCGACATATCTCGACGTATCTACAAAATCGTAATTTGTTTACGCGGGGCGGGGGCGCGCTCGCTCGCTCAGTCACGTGCGACGTTCCGGACCCGCCACGCGCTTTAAACGAGCCATCGCTTCCCGCGCGAATCACTTCGAATTATTTCAAATTTCGAACGCGTGTGTTGTGTTGTTTTTGGAATCTGTGACTGGATTTTCCAACTGCGTTTTTGACGTCTTGAGGTTTGTTTTGTATTTCTTTTTTTTTAATATTTTTTTTTTGTATTAAAAATGTTCGTTTAGTATTTTTAATTTCGTTAATATAAATATTTTTGGTCTAAAATTAAAGAAATATAAATGTTCCATATTTTTCTAAATTATTCATTTTTAATAAGTAATAATAGAAAGGTCGATAAACTTTACGGCACGCGACTAAGACGGTAAATGTAGAGCATTACCGTCCGATCTGATGGATAGCTGATGCTTGACCGCTCATCACTTGTTAAATGTTTTTTTTTAAATTATATCATTATCATATTTTACGCTATTTACAGTATAATTTTGTATAACATAATTTTATTATTTTCTCGCTAAACGTTATTAATTTAAAATAAATTTTGGGGCTCTTACAAATTACTATAATATGTAAAATAAATTATTTCCTAAATAAATAAATATAACTATAATTTAATAAAGTTTCTTTACAATATCTTGTAATATAATTTTTATGCTTATTATTATTAGTAATTAATAATTATTATCTATAAATAAACTTTAAGACTTGTTATATAATAATGTGAACGATCGTGAGAGGGTGAACCTGTACTCAAACATAAATATAAAACAACTTTTAATTAAAGCTTCGTTAGGAATTTAAATTATAGTAACCTTCCATTATAATGTCAAATATAAAAGTAATGAGAACGGAGAAATATACTTCTAACTTTCATTAATATAAAATAATGATTTTATATAAAATAAAAAGTGAAAAACACACAGTGTCTACAGAAATAAAAAAAATAGAAGTACCTATCTATGATTTTAAAATAACTTCGAATTGTACGAAAGCCCATACAACCAATATAAAATAGCACCCACTAATCTTCGACATGGCTTAACCAATTTTAAGAGAACTTTCATAGTCCGGTAGACTATTCGAGTGAGAGTGATGTATTATTTTTCAATTGTTTTATGCGTCTATTTTTAAATTAATATATCAAAAAAATTAAGAAACCCTAAACCTTTTAAACTATTAGTAGGTATTTTTTTAAACATGGCTGTATTTAATTGTACTTAATCTATTTGCAATATTGTCTTTGTTGTTGTTTTGTTAAAATCGATGTTTCTTCTAATTAAAAATTATCAATAACGGGATGTTGGCTACGAAATTATTAATTCTTACATCCTCTAATGAACAGATAAGACATGTTTTGAGTTCAAAATACTAAACCTCTATCAGTTATCGTGATACTGTTGACATTACTGAGTAAATATAGATTGGGCACAGGACAAGCACTTTTTATGGATCTTTTCCATCGGATAATATGCTTGTTATGTTTTACTAAACGAATAAACAAAATTGACGTACGTGTTTGTTTCTTTTCTCTTGTCATATATGTACTTAAATACCAGCGACTCATCCTTGTTCCGCTCGGGTTCGTCCCTAGATACGTTTTAACGGTTAGTATAGATTTCTCAGAGATGAGATATTTTTCTGCAGTAAAAAGTATCCTATATGTTGACCCGGATAACCAGCTATCATCATACCAAGTTTTATCAAAATCTGTTCTGTGGTTTTCTCGTGATGCGTTCCCAGACAGACAAAAAAGTCAAAAAAATATAGATTCGGCCGCTGTATCGATAATATTGACTATTTCAATAAGATTTTCTAAAAATTATTTAATGTACAGATTCAACTCAGAATTTTATTATATATATATATATATATATATATATATATATTATATATATAGATAGGGTTTATCTGTGTGCCCTGAATGAATTTAAATGTAAGATCTCTATGATTATAACACTATTGTCGGATTTGTATTATGTTTTTTATCTACATCAAATGCCTGAAGTACTGATTCTATTTTAAAATATCTTTCGCGTCACGTGTGGCACCAAATCAAGATGTTCACTGCCACATGGTTATTATGAAATAGTATTTATTGTTGCTTGATTCGTAATCATTTTACTACCTAACATTACTTATTAATAGTTTCTCTAGATAGTTTAAATTTTAAACTAAAAAAAATCTTTATCAGAACATTTTTTAAATTTACAATATATATATATATATATATATAACATAAAGACTAAATTAGTTTAAAACTATGTCGTAACCATTAACGCCCACCTCCAGATCATTAATACATTTGTTTCAAATTAATTACATATTTTAAATAGCCATTCTCTTTATCCACTTTATTGGTATTTTTTCTATTATGATTTGTTAGACTAATTATATTATAGTAATGGCAAGGGCTTTCCCGAAACAAACACAAACTCTTTCGTTTAACTTTAAAGAAATCGTGTGTTTTATAAATTGGCGACTAAATTCGGTGTTCTTGAAGCCTTAGTTTAATCATAATTATATAGTTTTTAGATTATTATATTTGGCATAACAAAACTAAACAAAATTCCAAAAGTTATGTAATAAAACCCATAAATGTAACGAATAAGTATAAGGCGTTATCAAATAGTTGCATATCTGTTCCGTTTCCCTCGTTTTGGCAATGACGTAAGTCCCATGAAACGTCGATTGACGCCGATACCGCAAGTCAGCGTGGCATGGTGAATAAAAATGTAGGTCACACTGGCCTCGATCCATTGAGAGCCAATAGCTGTTTGATAGTGGTGTAAATAAAAACACGTGGTTTCCACGCACGCTGGCATCTGTAGTATTCGTATGTGAACGGTATGAACGACTGTCAACGTTCCGACGCAAATACGAAATGATACTAGACACGACTCAGCGTTAACACAACCTTTAACCGGTGCAAAGATATTTCTTAATATTACTTTAATATGCAGCAAAAATGTTTATTTAAAATCCTATGTTTTATAATGAGTACTTATTTTTATAACTCAGAAAAATAGCTAATAACTTGTATGAAAAGAATCTTTATAGAAGGGTAGTTAAAGTTTATTATTGTCAATGTTTTCTAAATATAATGCTATCTATAAATATAAACTATCAGCAAACTAAATAAATATTCAATTATGTTTATACGAGTAATATTTAAAAAGCTGGTTACGGGAAATTTTCATTTGTCTGTCACTTGAACTTGGCCATAAATAAGGCCGACCCTGAAACTGCAGTAAAACCTCCCTCGATATCCGCATTTGTGCGACACAACACATGGTGACAGGACACAGGGTTTTAATAAGCGTATTTTAAAGCAGACGGCTGTGGGAGGGCAAAAAAGTGAAAATCAATATTGGACACCGGCAGACGAGATAATTGGAATACCGTGAAAGCCGTACATTTTTACTTTTGCACGTCCCTGCAGTGACGTGTAGGTACATTTGTTTACAACTTTTAATTCGTAGTCACATAAAGCAAGTTTGGTTAAATTAAAAAGATATCGTTAAAAATATTCATTATGCGAAGTTAATCTGGCGGCGAATCTTAATTGAATCAGAAAAAAAAATGACTACTTATATATTTTTTATGTAAAAAACGTTAAATGATTACAATTTTTTGTGAGTCTACCATTAGTTTAGAAAGAAAAAGTCAGAGTCATATTATATTATAATTATAATTATATTAGGAAAACAAAAACAAACCTACCCCACGGGAACCAGTCATTTTCCGGGATAAAAAGTAGCCTATGTGTTATTCCAGAATATAATCTATTTCTCTGCCAAATTTTATCTAGATCCGTTCAGCGGTTCTGGCGTGAAAGAGTAACAAACACCATACTCACAAACTTTCACATAATATTAATACGGAAATACGGATGAGTTTAATTATATATATTAATCCTATACAAGAAGTAATACAAGTTTGAACAAGAAGTAATATAATTTATCTTTTGGATTTGGAGTCTTAGTACAAAGAGGAGTTTCGGAAGTTTGTAGACTGTTCTATATTATAGCTCTTGAAATCTAAATCTATTCTATCCTTGAATGATAAACAAAACTTTCTTAATTAAATTTAATGTATACTTATTAGGACCTAGCTTGCTGTCTGTTGGTCTGTCTGCGAGTCAGTCCTCTTATATCTTTCTGTTTTCTAACACCATAAATATTCTAGCCCTGCTTTATAATTGAACACGCACAAAGGGAAATAAAATAAAATTTAGCTTTTTAATCTTACTCCATCTAACCGTTTTCAAGTGATTTGTGACTAAGACACTGACTGCCCTTTTCCATCACAAGTTACCGAAACATTAAAAATAGGACTTTTAATACTAAAACTATTTCACTAGATTCAACACGATTCGTGATCGGTCGAATGCCTGTACACACAAAAAAAATGCTAAAAACCGAGTCAGAGGGTTGTAAGAAGAGAAATAGAACAAATCCAGATTTTTGTCATGTTTTTTGTTTATCTGTCTCTCTGTTTATCTGTTTGTACGGGCTAATCTCCGAAACTGTTCGACTGATTTAAATGAAATTTTGCATGGTGATACCTTATACCTCCGGTCAACATTTTCGATAGTTTTCATCCCGGAAAATTAAAGAGTTCCCGTGAGGTAGTCAAAAAACTATAGTAACTTATACAGCTTAGTACACAAAAAATACTGATTGGATTTTAATGAACCTTTACAATAATATAGTTAATATATTAGAATAACAAATAGGCTACTTTGATCCCGAAAAAATGTACGGTACCCGTGGGATAGATTTGTGTTTGTTTGTCTATCTCAGATCGAAAAAAAAACAATTAAAAAACTGATAGAAAAAAGATTTCTGCTTCCCTATATAGTGTTTCAATCACTCTAATTGAATTTCCATTATATAATGAATGCATGGGAATTGGGATAAAAAACGTAACTCTGTAGTCATCCATTACACGTGGGGCTTTTACGGCGAGTGTAAATTTTAATTCTGCGCGTTGCGAGCGCCGTAATTGACTTTACGACTCATATCAGGTACAATTAGCCCGTGTCACGCTTTTCAAGGCTTCTTCTAAAAATTAAATGCTCTATTTTTATATTCGTATGTATTTTACTTGTATATATATTTATTAATGATATATATTTTATGTGAATAAATAAATAAAAAACAAATAAATAAATAATAATAAATAAATAAATTTATATGCCCGTATGCATAAATTTATCTTTCTTAATTTTAACTCTTACAAATGTATAACATAGATGTGTACTTATTTAGTTCATCTGTAACTTTCTCTTATGCTTTCTACTTAAAAATGAAACGATATTTGCATTACTGAGAAACAATGGGACGAAGGCTTTCTTAAACGCCTTTAACTCATATGGTAATTATATTACAGCATCATAACGTCTCATATAATATTAACGTGCTTTCAATGACTTTTTTTTTCTTTTTTTTTTAACGTTGGGAAATGCATTTACGCACGACGTGTAGGACTCACCGGCGTAATACAGCCAGTACTACCCACTAAAACCCAACAAAACCTTCCCCCGTCTTAATGGGGCGTCGCAGGATCGCTTACGCATTCAACTACGACGCTCCGACGGCAGGTCTGCCAAAGCAGACCACAACAACCAAGGGGTTGCTCCAAGGTCCACTCTGCTATCAGAGAAGTACCAGGAGCAACCCGCATGGTACACCGCCCCCCGAAGAGGGCCACCTCCCACCGCCCACTAAAGTGGGCAGTGCTTTCAATGACTATGTCATCCTTAAAAGTTACATTCGTGAACATTAATTTGATTTCTAATATATTTCTACATCAGTCTCTTTTAAATTAAACCTGTAAAAGTAGAGCTATGGAAATTCCTAAATTTAATAATAGCAATAGTAAACTATTGAATTTGTTGTTGTGTGAAAGATTGAAAAACTTTATGGGCAATACAATTCATAAATATACCTAATTATATTTATACTAATATTATAAATGTGAAAGTATGTGAGTATGTTTGTGTGTTTGTTATTTGGCGCAGAGATAGATTATAGTTTGGAATACCACATAGACTACTTTTTATCCGGGAAAAATGTCCGGTTATCGTGGGATAGGTTTGTTTTTGTCTTCCTAGAGCAGTTATAAAATGCTAATTTTCGACCACAATTTGTATATAATGAAGAAACAATAAACGACATAAGTGGTTACTTATTTAGATTACAAATATAAGTATTATATGAAGAGGTTCTTAAAGTCTAGCTGAGTTTCAACTAGACAGCACGCCGCCAGTCGCCAATGTCACTCTCTGAGCTTGTGTCATTTAATGATAACACTTGTTTGCTTACGATTTTGCAATGTGCATATCTCTGGTTACTGTGTAAGATTTGGAAACCACTTATAATTCTTTATAATAAGCAATATGATATTATATTTTTAACGACTTTTAAAATTAATATCTCAGCTATCTGTTATATATATATATATATATATATATATATATACATTCATTATAGCAGTATGGTAAACGTACTGCGCCGACCCCAAGTAATTTGGGAAACGGGCAGGAAGAAGAAGAAGATATATATAACATATATATATATATATATATATATATATATATATATATATATATATATATATATATATATATATATATATTATTTATTAAAATTACTGCAGTTTATCTATAAAATTATTAGAATTCAACAGAATTTGTACAGAGTGCATCGTTTTACACGTCAAATATTATAACGAATAGTGCAGTGCAATTTCTAGTTTATTTATTGCTACGTTATAAAATGAAGAGGTTAAAATCTGACTTATATTGTGGCAGGTTAGCGCGAAGTGTCATTTTGCGCAAAGCACTAAAACATCAAACTTGTGCTTACTATGTAATTTGATAGAGCTGATACTAAATCACTATTTAAAAAAAACGTTATGGGCATTATTTACTGTTTTTGAGCTTTTAACCCTCACGATATATGAATTAAAAAAAAATTTTTGTCATAAAAAATTGTAAAAAGGAAAAAATGCGAGTTTGGGTACACACATAGACTGAAGTAACACGTTGGCTGCTATTAGGTACCTAGGGATGAATGAATGAATGAATGAATTACTCTTTATTGTACACCCAAAAACAAAAAGAGAAAAGAAAATATACAAAATATAGAACAAGGTACAAGAGGCGGCCTTATCGCTAAAAGAGCGTTTTCTTCCAGGCAACCTTACGGTGTAGGAAAAAGTACTAAGATAGAAGGTGCGCGAATAAGACATAGATAAAGAGACAATAGAAAGAGTATATATTTATACATATATGTATCATACAAATATATAATAAATACAAAATAAATACAAGTAAAATATAATTAACCGATAACTAAATATTATAAGTGCATAAATAAATACTATACCTATATTATACATATATAAATATAAAATATAAAAAGGCAAGGATGCTAAGTTGCTAGTTTTAATAAATCGGTATAAGTGTACTTACATATATACATTATGGTAAACCCAAGATGAAATAGAAAATGAAATTTAGTTACCATAGAAAGTTAAAAGCCCGACGAGTTATAAGCGCAACTAAAAGTTTATTACAGTACAAGCATCAATAGAGCCCTTAGTGAACTTCAAATAGCCAGAACGTTGAACTCGATTCAGGTGATGAAGGTTGTTGAACTCACAATAAAATGTAAACTTTGTTTACAAACAAACCTAAATGGTTCCATTCAGTCGTTGATCGCGAGCCCTCGGGATTTCTGGGATCCCAGCGTATCCCGGCCTTGAACTTGTGCGTGACGATCCCGGGACGTTTACCTTGACTGTAGATCCCTCACCCGCTAGGGACTGGCGTCTGAACTGAGATGAATAATTGTAATGGAAGTGTTGGAGAACTTTATCAGACATGGTTTTGTTTTTATTGTTATATATGTACTTACGTGTTGTCTTTGTTTTAATTTAAATTATAAAACAAACATACATGGTTTATTTAACTTTAAAAGAATATTAAAAATAATGTACTTTCAATAAAGATTTCTTTTATAATTTTTACTTACAATTTTACGGTCTAAAGTAGAATCATTTTACATAAACCTGTAAAAATAAGCAAGACAATATTATGGAGTCGGTTTCAAAAAGGTCTAAGTATGCAGATGTAGTCCTCTGAGAGTGATTAGATGAGACACAGGCTCGATCATGAATATAGATCGACGATGTTCGTCTGCACACTAAAAAAGCAACTTACCTATAAATTATGCAAAAGGCACTATTATTCACGTTTCGATTTGTTTTACTGTTAAATATTTGAAGCATATACCAAAGATAAAAAAAAAGTTATATAAGATTTTTCATTATAGGAAAACATGTACCAGTAAAACATAAATAAATTACTTAGCATTTTTCCCCACCTTTAGAGGTGGTTTCTTTTTAAATTTTAGTATTAATATATTGATATAGTTTGTGCTATACATACAAAATCAAATACCTATGCGAATTAAATACCTCTCCCCCTTTTCAAATCTATACATACATATAATAAAATTCTAACTAAGACGAATCTGTACATTAAATATATTTTTGAAAATCTTATCTAAATAGACATTATTATCGATACAGAGGCCGAATCTATAGTTTTTAGAATTTTTGTCTGTCGTCTGTCTGTTACCGCATCACAGAAAAACCACTGGAGGGATTTTGATGAAAGGTATGGCGATAGCTGGTTATCCGGGTCAACATATAGAATACTTTTTATCGCGGGAAAATGTCTCATTTCTAAGAAAAAATACAAAAACTACAATGTACTGTATACTAATATGTAAAACCTAAGAATTTGGTTTTTGGTCATCTGAACGCGGGCGGAGCCGCGGGCAATACTAGTTAAAAATAAAAATGGAAGTTTTTTAAATCTAAATCAAAACGAATGAAGGAAACTTTACAATCGTTTAATTTCTACGATGCGGCTTTATCAGATTTTTGTTTATGAAATATACAGTTATTCAAACACAAGTACCTATTACTGTGTATGGCAGTCAATTAGAGCAGTTTAACACCTGTTAGCGTGTTGTGCAATCATTGTCTATCATAACACCTGTAACACTGAATTTCAAATGTTCTGTTTGTTACAAATAAAAACAAAAGCGTATATTTATTGAGCATTGGTTAAAACCTATTTATATATTTATGTTTATTGTTGCACATATCTATACATATAATAAAACTGTAGAGGTCGAATGTCTGTACATAGAAAAAAAAAATGCTAAAAACCGAGTCGGGGGGATGTACGAAGAGAAATAGAGCAAACCCAGTTTTTTTTTATATTTTTATTTCTCTGTCGGTTTGTCTGTTTGTACGGACTAATTTTAAAAATTGTTGGACCGATTTAATTTTAATTTTGTATATTGATATCTTATATCCCCGGTCAACATATTAGATACTTTTTATCCCGGAAAAATGAACGGTTCCGGTGGGATAGATCTGTTTGTGCTTTGCTAGATGCAAACCCAAGCGAAGCGAGGGTAAGCCGCTAGTTAAATAATATATTCTTATTATTATTGCTAGCTTTTCTAAATAAGATCATGTTGATTTTTCAGATTGGAAAATCAATCATTATGATATTAGCCATTACATTTACATTTTTATATCTCTTAAAGTAATAGAAAATATTATAAAGATTTCTAAAATTATTTTCAATAGCACCTATATCAATCATATTATTTATACCTTGTTCAGTTATAACTGCTACGTTTCCATAGAAAATATCTAACAATTTTCACAATTTTTTCAACGAAATCAAATTTCAATTGAATTCAGTTCGTTTGTTTAATCGATAAAAACCAACACACCTGTTCAGCTCAGCTCTAGTTTAGCACTTGTTTGAACAGCGATAGTTCACGCGGATCGTGACGATAAATGAAACTACTATTACCCGGATGTACAGTTGCCTGGGTCGCAGAACTTTTGTATTATGCAATAAGTTTTATCAATATCACTACGACAAAATCTGTATTTGATTTTAAAGCTGCACTCCAGATATTATAAATATATGTATTAGCCACTTATGCTGTTCGCTAGGTGCCTTACGCCATTAGACTATAAGTTTCTTCAGACCATAATCTATCTGTATACTTTTCATTCAATCGTTTTAGCATGAAAGAGCAAACATACATACATATAAACTTCTGCATTTATAATCTCTAATATAAAATACGATGATTCAAAATGGACCGATCGATCTCCAACCTGGCTAGCGTTTAAATCACGGCCGAGACCTCGATTTTCTCTCGACTTCATTCAAATTGTTGTATACTTGTAGTTGTAAGTAAACTTATATTAAGAACTCAGCCAACTTTACAAATAGCGTAGAACAGTCGTAGTGTAAACAAACCTGACCTAAGTCCAAACGATGATTATCAGAGCTGGGTCACTTCGAGGCGCTGACCTTTACTGTCTTTGGGAGCACTCGACCAAATTTCTTTTATGTAAATATAAAGTACAAATTCACTATTTTAATGCCAGATATTCGACATATTTGTAGAAGAATTGACATATTATATGTAAGAACTCATATAAAATAACTCTTATAGGTAAATAAAAAGCGACTAAAAACCGCTAATATATACTTCGGTTACACAACTACGACAATAGTAATTTTAAACACGATAGCGCATATTTGTGCGCATAAAAAAATCTATATAGTTTTAGAATAAAATATAAAAAAATGTTTTCGATCTAAAAGTTCAACCCGATACAAATATATATTTAGTATAGGAAATGTTATATATTACAATATATCTAAAACACAAAGTTAATAGTATATTAATAATATGATCATTATACGTGCATTTTATAGAGTTATATTTTTTTTAAATCCCTTAGCTAAAAAATATTATATTAAAATTATTAAAAATGTGAAGCAAAATAATATCGATTCTCCGTCGCCTGTGTCGATCGACGCCCTCACTACCCGCATTTTGTCGCTTATCTTCATACTCTATTGGGATACCTGCATTGAATTGAATTGATAATTTAATTTTAATTATTTATCATAAAAAAATTGTATTTATTTTTACATTGTAAATTGTTATCTTCTTTTGAGATACTTTGCAATTACATAATGTATTCTTAAAATATATATTTAAGATGTATATATTTGTTATATATAGTTACATTATAAGAATTTAATAATATTCTTTATATACTTTAACTAATATGAATCTAATTGTTTACAGGTCTTACAAGACATCAAGGTAAATATATAGATGGAAAATTTTTTTTCTGTTCTTAGCTATCTGTTTCGTTGTCGTATAGCTTTATTTTTTTGTTGCGTTTATGCACGTCTTCCTCTAATCTAGATTTCCATACTTCTGACGTGCTTGTATCTTTTATTTACTTCTTATTATTCCTAAAATATTATTTTGAGCATGGTTTTACCAGAATGTGATTAATTGTAATCGTAGATTATAATTATATTTCATATTAATTTCAAAAGAGAATTTAATCACTTTTTCAAACTTATAAAAATTTATGGCTTGTGTCGAAGTTTGAAATTTTTTTATATAGTATTGACAAAGTCCGCGAGACAGCTCAAGTAGTCTAGTATTTTACATGCCTATATAAAATAACTAAGACATCACATCCGCGAAGGTTCGATACGACTGGAGGGAGTGGGGGGGCGGTCGATGGGTCGACGACCCCGGCCTGAAACCACCCTCCACCCGACACTTATTTATTTATTATTTCGTATATATTGACGGAGGGGAGATGAAATTAGGAATATCTAATATTTCGTAAAAGCGTACAAATGTATTGATAGCTGTAAATATAAACTATGAGAACTTTATAAATACATAATCATTATAATATTACGTGTGCTATTTCATACTAAGAATAAAAGCAAACTCTTAGGTCTTACGTAAGAGATAGTTCAATAAAATTAAATTGAATTTAACTGCTTCGTTCCTTTTTATAACCAATTCAAAGATGAATTGTTGGAACGTAATACAATCAAACCCTTGAGTTAGTATTTCTTCTATTGACAATTGCAATTTAATTTAAAATTAAGCCAAGGGCACAATATCGTTCTAAATATTTATAACTCACGATTTTTAAGACAAAATTAAATATTTATATTAAATATTTAATAAACTTTGTTGGAAGAAATCTTCACGGATGCGTTAATCTATTAATTAATCAGTCCGTTGCAACTAACGTAATAAACGAAAGAGTTGCTGATAAAGAAATATTACTTAGAGCTTTAAACGCTCAAGCAGTTCGGAATACACCTAACTGTTCATAAAAACTCCAGAAACATATTCTGAGTTCCATATTTCTTGGTCATAGAGTTCAATTTTGTTTTTGACATGTCGTCTGTCCCTTTTGTTTTCGTGCATCTATCCCGCTCTTACAACAATCGTTCTATTTACAAAACATTTTAAGCGAGGTTGCCATTCTGTGCTGTGCCTGCGCAGGTGACGTCACACTTGCCGTCCCTTTCTTCAGCATATATTGCTTCCCGGTTACACACTACTACGTTGTAGTCATGCTTGACAGGAAAATGTACTATTAATGTTTTAATATTATAAACGAACTTTCCATTTGTAATTGAGTCATAATATATCTAAATTAAGAAAAATATAATCATATTATTGAGTTTATAAAACAATAGATATACAAGTTTTCATTTATTAAAGATATATTTTAGATAAAAAATATGTACGTAGATTTTAAGTCCAAACCACAACACCAAACTCTACCTAGTTTTCAACAACTCTATCACAACTTGCTTGTATAGGTTTCAGTGTTTCTCAGTCTTTCATGTGACTTGTTCTATTGTTCAATAACTAGAGCCGCTCGGGGCACTGAGAGCTGAATTTATATCCAACATATGAATCTACCAAATTTGCATCTCGTAAAACGCTTATGTAAAATGCATTTAAAGAAATATTAAATTCATATATGGAATATAAAATATACATATATTATTTAGGTAGACAGAGTCCATAAAATGAAATAAATGAAAAATTTACCATAGGGAAAACTCTTAAATAACTCCTTATAAAATTTCATCTATGTACCACACAAAAAGTTTGGTAGATTAATCGATTACAAAGAAGATCGATAAAATTTCCAAACTGAACTCTAATAAAAAGTATCGATAGAAATTTGCCATTGATTGAGTCAGCTGTCATATAATGTAGATGTTTAGATACGAGCAACGGATGTTTGGAATACCCGCGAATTATTACCGCTCGCAATGAAATAATATTTATTAAACATTATCATTAATGTTTATATAACAATTGAGGAATACTTATCGAATAACGTTTTGGTATCTTTTAATAACAAAACAAAATTCAATGGTATTCCTATGAACACAATGACATCCTATTTAATAATATATATAAAACTGCTCTATTTATTACAACTACGAAATATGTGTTATTGTAGAGTTTACCTTGTTATTTCACAAGCGACTCATCCTCGCTTCGCTCGGGCTCGTCCCTTTGTATATATAATAACAATATATATAGTTTTACAATAATGTATGAAAGTCTGCCTGATTTCTTGACATTTATGATTATAGCTCCGCTCCCTTGAGTAGTAGCATGATAATATATAGCCTATAGCCTTCCTCAATAAACGGGCTATCTAATGCAAAAAGAATTTTTCAAATCGGAATAGTAAAACTAATAACAAACAAACTCTGCTTCTTTATAATAGTATAGATTTATCATTTTATAACACAGTAAAAACTACTTTTAAGATATGAAACAGGATATTTTATGTTATCATATTTTTGACTTTCTTGCTTAAAAAAAAAGACTCCAAAATAAAAAAAAATAAAAAAAGACTCCAACTATTAAAATAATAATAATAATAGTGTTAGTGTCCATAAAATGTTAAAAGTTTATATAATAAGTATTTCAATATACTATTATTTATTACGTTAACATTTGATTTCAAGCCATATGGTACATATAGCTCTTGCGGAAGCAATCAATTCAAGAACATAATAGGCTCAATAAGGAAGGTGAGGAGTCAATCGTGTCACAATACGGATAACCTTCAAGTTATTTAAATTGTATCGATCAATTGCTAGCATTAACTTTTGAAATATATATATATATATATATATATATATATATATATATATATATATATATATATATATATATATATATCTTAATTATTTTTTATATCTTCTACACTACAAAATTGATGTTTTTTATTTCACTGGTATAAGTTCCTATTTTTAATTTTATATAGCATTATATTAAAAAAAATTATTCAAATATTCAAAACTTATAATATTTAAAAAAATTAAGTAATAGAAACATGTAGCTTTCCCATTTATTATTTTTTTGTTGATAGAAAAATTATTAACTCACACTCTACATCAAACACTAAAATTTAAATCATATTTAGATATGTAATGTGACAGTTAAATGGCTCCTCAAAAGACCATTACATTACAGTTTGGTTTTACATTTACGCCAATATTGTATCACTGACAGATTGATAGACAGGTACGTTGCGTCGTGCCAAATGGTCATGTGAAAATTAGAAATTTCTAAAATCACCAATATTTTTCTCTAACGTTCAAAAAATATTTTAAAACAGACTCTTAGAACATGCAATTTTAGAAGAGGTCTAACGATCTATAATCTACTAGCAGTACCCGCGGCTGCGCCCGCGTCCAAACTTCCGATCGCTAACAAAATTCACACGATCATCCGCTGGGCTAATCTCAAGATTACCTGAAAATTTTATCAAAATCGCTCCTGCTGTTTTGGAGGTCATAGGAAACATACATACACACATCGATTTTTATTTTATTTAATCAACAATATAAATTTATTTATTGCTCGGAAAATGGAGTGAATTATGAAAATTTAGTGACACACCAACTGCAGCACTATCTACTGGATCCATTTGTATTTTCAAACCATGCAGGAACCCATTTGAATATACACACAAAATTTCATCCAAATCGGTCCAGTCCTTTCGGAGGAGTAGGGTAACAAACACACGTACAGAAGAATTATATATATTAAAATATTATATGTACTTATTGTTTATTTAATGTCAAATCATTTTGTTCCTTCTATAAATAATTAAACCTCTGGAAAGTTATCTTTACATATTTATAGAACATATTTTCAACCAAATAGTTTAACAAAAATGTTTCTTACTTTATAAAATACTAGCTGACCCGACAGACGTTGTCCTGTCTACACGTCTTTAATTTGAAAATTTCAAACTTTTTTTAATAAGCTAAAACATTCTGGACCATTTTGATGAAAATTATTATTCAAATTGTGAATCTAAACCATTCTCAGATCCCCTTGAACACACACAAAAAATTTCATCAAAATCGGTCCAGTCGTTTGAGAGAAGTTCAGTGACATACACACTCACAGAAGAATTATATATATAAAGATATGTTTTAAATTATAGCTAAGCGTGTAATTGTGTATAAGAGGTCTCGTTATTGACTCTACAGACTCTATTATAATAATTTTAAACTAAGCAATAACAAATGGATACATTTAAAGAGGACGGATATTTATGAATACCATTCGACATGCATGTCAAAAACTGATCGTAATCTGTCTTATTATTATGTACATCTATTTGAAACTATACCCGACGGCTTTGCCTCTCGCTATGCCTGCTCTCGTACACACCACAAGTAACACAGTGTAAGATTGTTGGAAAACGCAAATAGTGTATCTTACCGTCTGTCTTTCTTACTCGTATTACGCCTGATAGAGATGGCATAACATGAAAGATGGTAGGTCTGATTTCCATGACAATGGCCATTCAAGTTTTCATGTACATTTTCCCTCGCATTTCCAAACCATTTCTATACGGAGAAACTCTATTTAATTCTAAATATAAATGCGAAACCTTATTGCTATACAAAGAATGCTCGAGTAATATTCTAATCAGTTACATAAAAAATTGCACGCATTTTATCATACCTTAGCCATGCAGCTTCACAAAACACAATTAATATTTTATTTAGCTTATACAATAATGGCCTTTGTTTCCATTAGCATTAGTATCATATTGTTATCTAATATTAACACAGTAGGTATATGACTCGCCTACAAGTACTCCCGCCTTGGGCAGGAATAAATATCGGCCAACGTGGTGTAACACGTGTTCTGGCTGCGTGCTTCAAAATCACGTACAAAGTTAACCGTTAGATAATTTCAAACTTTACCCCTTTGTTATAAAGTTTAAAATTAAATACAATCTTTCCTCTAAGTACATAATGTAGGATACATTTTATCATAGTTATTGGTGATAAGTCACTTTCATGGCTTCTAAGAATATAACACTCAAGTTTTGAAGCGTGAAAAATAATTTATTTTAGCATCAGACATTTGAACAGGGCATATTAATACATTAATGTATTGAATCTAGACTAAAATTATATCTTTACGGGTACTAGTACTTTACGGGGTAGGCAGTAGGGTAGGAAGCGGGATTGATTACCGCGCCTTTCATGTAGTATCTACTGGATTCAGTTATATCTAGGAAACATCCATACTAATATCTATTATAAATGTGACATTTTGTTTGTTTGTCCCTCTTTTACATCGAAACAGAGTGACGGATTGGCGTGATTTTATGTGTGAAGATAGTTGGAGAGCTGAAAAGTGACAGGCTACTTTATACCGCGGGAGATTATCTCATTTCCACGGGAAAACACGTTATAATACAACCCACAACAACTCATCATACCTGTGTCTATACATATATGATATATATTCTATCTATTCCATACCATACTAACTGTTAAAACGTACATAAGGACAAACCCAGACGAACCGAGAGTGAGTCTCGTAGTCTATTAAATAAATTTTAAAACCCAAACAAAAATATGTAATTAATATATTAATAGAACTTTCTATTCTTACCAGATAAATAATCCTTGTTCACTGTAAAGAGCGAAAAATCCAATATGGCCGATGGTTCTAGTTACGCAATCACATTATTCTCAATCGAAATAATCTTATCACGAAATTATTCAAAATAAATAAATATACTAAAATATAATTTGTATTACAATTGTAAACTTATTCTTATTTCTTTGCAAAACAAAACATGTAAATCTCACACGTCACAGATAAAATACGCTTAAACATATAGCAATAAAGATTCGCTTACTTACGAAGTAATATATTTGAAGCATATATTTCTGAACAATTTTCGTGATCTGATTTATTGAGAAACATAAGGTACTATATTTAATACATTATCACTAAAATAAACGTAAAGAAAATATTAGAATGAGAGAGAGAGAGAGATACAGAATTTATTATTTTAGTAATATACTTGAAATAACGGAATAGAATCCGTTCTAACCCTTTCCATTATGCAAAGAGGTATAAATAATAAAAATTGGTTCTATAACCAAAGTAATATTAACATTTATATATTCCAACTCAAAAATTTCTTTCAAATATCATTTGATAATACAATTCTTACTTTAAAATATTCGCTGAAAGTACTGATAAAGTTAAAATACCGTCTTTATTCTCTGTGTTTATATTTCGTATCTTTTCATTCAAATTTTATATGCAAAAATACATTTAAAAACAGACAAAAATTCCGAAATCGGTGTTTCCTATTTAAAAACATTCACAGGATAGCTGAATATTATTTTTGTAATGAGTCTCGTTTATTGCCCGCGGCGCACTTTGCCCAAAGTATTGCTTCTCTCTGCCGCTGTATTTACATATATTTGCCGTTCTGAGCTTTTTACAAGCCACTTTTATCAGATATCGTGCGGCCAGATTAGCATTTTCCTCAAACCATGTGTATTTAAAAATTTATATAATACGCAAAGAAAGAAAATGTACCTACTGTTTGTTTTGTTCCTTCCTTTGAATTTGCATGTACCGTTTAATTTAAACGAGATGTATTGTCATAGTACATTATAAGTTTTATATATTTACAAATTATTTCAAAGCGTCGATTATAATCTATTTAATTTAAAAATGTTAGTGTAAACATTAGATATGAAATCTATATTTGATGTCTACATAATATGGTCTTGATAGTTTGTTTAAAATGTTTTAAGAAGATAAGCTCAAGAACTTATATATAATATACTAGCAGAACCCGCGGCTTCGCTCGCGTTAAAATGCTAGAAAGTGTCTATTTAGTGTTTTTTGTTGTAGGTAAGCCACGGGTTCTGCTAGTATATATTACTTTAAAGTACTCAAAAATGCAGCGGAAATCTTTACTGATTATTAATAATATTAATTTAGTTAATTTTGTTTAATAGAACGAGATTTAAAACTGTTGTTTATCAAAGTCATGAGTTCGATCCGTTCATAGAGTTAATTGGCTTACAAATAATTTATTTAAGTTGAAGTATTTGTACAATAATATATGTCACTTACAAATAGGCTAAAAAGAAATCAAAGTAACAATTCTACAGTATAATCTAACAGGGAAGTAACCATTAAATAAATAAGATAAAAATTAATGTATTGTAAATAACAATACGGATAAAAAGCAATGCTATTATTTTAGATATATCATATGTACATACATTTACATGTATGTACATATGTTTTTGGAGGATTATTATTTATTAGCTAAGGGGTTCCCGTGAGATATCAGCAGGTAGTATTGTAAAGAAACACCCAGAGACAGGTCACTACTGATAAATTATCTGTGAATTCTATTTGGTTTAAAGCTTTTAAAAGCATAATTACTGACTATCTTAAAAGGCAAGTCAACTTCAAAAAAATATACACTTAGAGGCAATTTTTTTTTAAATTCATATAGGACCACCCGAGATGTGGTTTATATGAAAAAAAAATGAAATCGGTTCACAATTGACGAAGATATCGCATAACATTCACAAAAAAACTTACAACAATTGAGTAGGTACATCCTTTTAAATTGGTAAAAAAAAAACATAATCATATGTATCCGCTCGGGTTCGTCTCTACTCACGTTTTAACGTTTAGTATAGATTTCTCAGAGATATTTTCCAGCAGTAAAAAGTATCCTATATGTTGACCTGGAAAACCAGCTAGCTATCATCTTACCAAATTTCATCAAAATCCCTTCAGTAGTTTTTCCGTGATGCGGTCACAGACAGACAGACAAAAATTCTAAAAACTATAGATTCGGACTCTGTATCGATAATAATGTCTATTTCAATTAGATTTTCCAAAAAATATTTAATGTACAGATTCGACTTAGTTTGAATTTTATTATATGTATAGATGTATAGATTTTTATGACTTTAGTATGCCTAATACTGACAGTACATATAAACACTAACTGCGGCATAGATTACAATCCGTACTAAAGACTTTTAAATATTAATGAAACATTTTTCTTGGTTCTAAATTTATCGCGACCTATTTACTTGGCCCATGGTGATTAATAAGTTGTTTAGACGGAAACCATCGCTCTGATAGCACTATCTAACGAGGCCTCGGGCGTGCCTTAGAAATCTCTTTCACTGTAATTGATTATAATAATAAAACTACAACCTATTTTCAACATTTATAACCAGTTTGTCGCTTTAAATCGTGTGGTTTTTTCTTTCAAATATTATAATAAACTATTCAAAAATATATAAGTTGCTCTAAAATTAAATAAATATGGATTTTACAATATAAATGATAATACAATATCGTGTATAAGTTAAAGATTAAACTAACCTAAGGGTAGATTGATTTCTTTAAATTTGAATTGGAACAATTTGTTTCATTTATCGCATGACATACACAAAAAGAATAACCAAATTTTGCTTTTTTAAAGCTAGCTGAAAATTATAATTTAATATGTAAAACATTTTCCTTAACATAATTCTTGTGTAACCTTTTGTTTTCTCACGAACAGAAGTAACATTCGCGTTATAAATCATTATGATATATACCGACCACGTATCATATTCTAAAAGCAAACAATCGCCCGCCAAAATTAATTTGAAAGTCACACAAAATTGTTAATTTACGCGTTTTGATCCCGCGCCAAAAAGATCAAACGCTGCGTGACCTTCAGTGCTAGCGATCTACAATACACCTGCGCTGTTATATGCCTATAAAATTTACAATAAAAATCTAGCTTAAAAATTTAATTTTTTATATTTAATAAAATATAAAAGTTTTACTCGAAATAGGTATAATAACAAAGACGTAATATAAGATAAATAACCAAGATAAATGCTCGTTAAAGACTTAAGGACAGAACGTGTAAGAAGTTAAAAATAAATAATATTATAAGCATATTTTGAATACACTGTACAATATTTGTATATGGTAAGCTTTTAAAGTTTGAAGTTAGCTTTTTATATAACATTAACGTATAAATTTGGATAGTCAAGGAATCTTTAGCAATGACAGTTTCATTACACAAATTTATCATAACCACTATAAAGGCAATTAAAATGAGAGCTAAAGGCGCTTACACAAAGTTACACAAAGCGGTTTACAGCGAGTCGTGGACCAACAATGAGCTTTTGTTTGTTGGTAATGGACGGCCTTTGTCGCGAGCCTAAATTTTGACTTATTGTTCGCGGTGTGCATACACCTTTAGAATTTAATTTACATTAGGCACAGTTTCTAGAGAAATCTTCATTTTATAATTTATAACAGTCTTAGATGCAGTGGAGAGTTTTTTTTTATTTTCATGTATTAAATTATATGGCTAATAAAAACATTTGGTAATATTAAATATACACTATGGGAATATATTGGTAATCATTGTGATTTTCATTTAAAAGCAGCTACGCACAAAAAAATCCAATCCAGGTAAGAAACATGAACATGTTCAGAATACAAAAAGCGTGTATTGTAAAAAGCTCAATTTTTTATATTTTACATCAGAATAGAATAACATAACAACAATAGGAAATATTATAATCAAATATAACTTAATATTTACGCAAGGGCTCGTAAAAGATGGAGATTAAAGTTAACGCAGTGTAGCGCAAACGTCTAACCTACAGCTGCCTTCAATTTATTGTTTAATGAACCGATGTAAGTTTTACTACTAAAGATGTCTTGAACGCAAAAAAAAGTTTTAATGCAATTCAAAATAAGTTTAACTATTTATTTTCTTATATTTTATACGAGCTTAGATTTATAAGGCTTAAAAGTAAAACAATTATGGGTTATATAATTCAAATTAAAAGTGCTAACCCCTGTTTAGCAGCACTTTACGTTGCTGGCTCACAAAAACTATCTACTAAAGAAACTTCACCCACCAATCCTAAAGTCAAGGGATTAGAACTAACGATTAAAGTTTAGTATTAAAAATAAACTAGTCTTCTCGAACACTGCCTTCGATCTTTTTCTCTAAATGAGCCATGACTTTAATGTGACTTTAAAATGTATTGAACACAAGCTCTATGAATAACTTTTAAGATGAATCGTTAGTTTGTACAGCAAAATAATACCATACCATTTAAAAATTTAAATAGACCAACGGTAATTACATAGTTAAATTTCATTTTTTTTCATATTTCATATATGAAAAAAAAATGAATACTTTAAATATGGTTTTTTATTCTTAAAAAAACTGAACGTCGGTATAATATTTGACATTTATTCTTCGATTTTCTACTTTTCTACATAAGATACTGTTATATCTTCTATTCTTATGATCTTTAAGTATACGCCACTATAATTAATTTAATTATTGTTTATTTGTATATCCGGATTTATCCGGTCTTAGACAAATATTCAATCCCTTCACAAATCGATCCTCCGACTTTACTAACTTGCAGTGTAACTAAATTGCAGTGAGCTACTCATTATAAACATTCCTAATATTATGTAAAAGGACGTGAAAAGATTACATAAGTAGAACGTCCATATATAATACTAGCATTGCCCGCGGCTCCACCCGCGTTCAGATGACCAAAAATCAAATTCTTATGTTTTACATATTAGTATACATTACTTACATTGCAGTTTTTGTATTTTTTTCTCAAAAATGAGATATTTTCCCGCGGTAAAAAGTATCCTATATGATGACCCTGATGACCAGCTATCTCCATACCAAATTTCATCAAAATCCCTTCAGTGGTTTTCCTGTGATTTGGTAACAGACAGACTGACAAAAATTCTAAGAACTACAGATTCGGCCTCTGTATCGATACCAACGTTTATTTTAGTAAGATTTTCCAAAAATATTTAATGTACAGATTCGGCTTAGAATTTTATTATATGTATAGATGAAACATATTAAAGTTCTAAGTCCAATGATCCGGATCAAAGTTAATTGTCCCACGGCGAATGAACATCAACCTAATATTATTCCAATCGCGCCATTGTTTGCAATACACCATGGATATAAAGAATACTAATGTATCCATAATTTCGCTTTTTAACTAAATTGGCGGAAAAGTCTAATCCTTCAGACAATAGAATACGTGTGTGGCCATTTTGTAATTTATTACAAAGCTTTTTAATTTACATTTACATTTTCCGTTTTGTAAATGTTATACGAGGGGCGTTCAATAAAAAGTGAGTATGAGTATGTTGCTGGTAACTTTTATTAAGTGTTATTTTATTTTTCGATATAGTCGCCTTTTAGCATACTACACTTGGAATATCTTTTTTCTAAGCTTAAAATTCCTTAAAAAACCCTTCATCCTTAGCACCTAAAAGTTCCTGTCCTGCAGCGACTACTGCTTCATCATTTTCAAATCTCTGTCCTCTCAGAGAGTCCTTCAACTTTAGAAATAAATAGAAATCACAGGAGCTAGGTCGGCTAAATGTGGAGGATGCTGAAGTATTTCAAAGCCAGCGTTTCAGCAAAACAATTTTTACTAGTTTGCCCCGTCTAATTTCGTTACACCATTTTTTTATTTATTTTGCATACAAAGAGCCCGTAATAGTAGCTCCGTGGTTGAGATATTCTATCACGACCGACCCTTTACTATCCCAGAAAAGAGAACCCATGATCTTTACGGCAGTACGACTCGCCTTTTGGAGAAGATAGTCTTTTCTAAGTCATAGACTGTAATTTTGTTTCTGGATTGTTTATGTGCATTGTGATTGGTAAGCTTTCTGGGGACCCAGCGCGCGGATACTTTTTTATCCCCATTTGAGTAAAACGCTATGCACACTACCTCTCGAGTCGTAATCTTTATTTCTTCGGCTACAAAACGTACCGTGACACGATCGATCGACGATCTGCGAAAACAATGTTTTCGTCTTTTTTGACAATTTCTTCGGTGACTACTGTTGTGAAGCGGCCCGAGGGCGGGTCATCCTTGGTGGATGTTCTTCCACGTTTAAATTCGACGCATCAACGTAGAACACAACTATAGCAACTGTAGAGTACGGTAGAGCATTTGCTTCTAAAGTATCCTGTAAGTGTTGATTAACTCGTTTAGTAGTGAAATTTCTCAACCAAATATCTGATTTAATAACCACGCGCTATTCTATTTTTTCCATTTTCGACAACATGCTACAACAGAC
This sequence comes from Brenthis ino, assembly GCA_921882275.1. Lineage (NCBI taxonomy): Eukaryota > Metazoa > Arthropoda > Insecta > Lepidoptera > Nymphalidae > Brenthis > Brenthis ino. The sequence continues at coordinate 26,808,887 of OV170227.1, forward strand.
TGCATTAACTTTTTTCGGTTCCAAAGAGTTTGTACTTTGTACCTCATTCTCACTTTATAAAGAACACCCTACGGATATAATAGTTCAAAAACATGCATTCCTTTAGATCGTATTAGCATAAAAACTTTTAAACTTTTTCACTTAGTAATTATATGTGTTTGATAAAATTATTATTTTCTTGTACGACCAGCAGAAATTGCTAAACCAAATCAACTATTTATAACCCACGTTATTCAATGCAAGCATATGAATTAACTTCAATTATCTATTATTATATGAAAACGCTATTCCTTTATTTTACACTGCTATTTGAAAAGTTCAAATATGTTCCTAATGACAGCAAATAAGCCTCATTATGTCCGGTAATAGAAAATAATGACATAGGACTAGTACTCTTCAATTTTCTATTTCCAATTTAAAATGATCGTGTATTAGATATACAAGTGTAGCTCGGGCCCGGTGAGCCTTATTACTATATGTAATAAAATAATAAGCTCACGAGTCTTTATGGAATTAAAATATACGAACAAATAACCAAAGTATAATGAAATTTATTATAAGATATAGTTTGAGCAAACATTTCTAAATATAGCTTTTTTGTAGCTGCTACCTCGTTATATAAAAATTTGCTTAAACAATTTATAACAGACGGTACTTTGATTTCCTAAAAGAAACAAAGTATTTGTATGAACTTCTAACACAAATTTTTTATTCTTTTTTCTCTAATAATTTGCTGCGTGAATTCTTTAACAATACTTATTATTTTTGCATTTTCCTATTTGCATCTGAAATATTTTGCTTTTTAATTATAATATTTTGCACTCTCATTTGTCTCTATTTAATTAATTATTATATCAATTTATAAGCTATTTCATCCTTAGCCATGATATTTTATCGGATGAAATTTTAAAATTTGTACATATTAATAATATTTCTAATACATATAAATTAAGATCTGGAGTGACACATGGCAAATAAATAAAAAACAAAATGTTTCCAGAGCTACCGCGGTCGCAAGCCCCTCGGTGGGGCAGTGTCGGTCGGCCTGAGCCCCGGCGTGCCCGCTGCCGCGTCGCCCGGCCCCGCGGCCCCCGCCGCGCCCAGCCCCGCGCCCGCCACCGCGCCAGCTATGAAGCAAGAACACCCTAGCCAGCCAATGGTAAGAATCAGACTGGTAAATAACAGTAGAATTAGTTAGAGATAATAATAAAATTCTCTTTCTTCTTCTTGGAGAATTTGGCCACGGCGACTCGTCTTCCTGGGAGCAGGGCTGTACTGGATGTGATGGGACTTGGGAAATTTCAGTACAAAATTGGAGTCTTGTGGATCTTCTGGCACATCCATACACAATACAACCTATATTGTCTGTGGGCACATCATAACGATTTAAAAAAGCAATCTCTCATCTTACATAAATACAATTTCACAATATTTCCTTTATTGAATAACTAGGAAAACTTTCATTTTCTTTTATTATGTACTTATATCATTTTACTAGTGCAGTAGCTTTTCTTTCTTAAGATAGGTACTAATGTATTATTGAAAAAATTTCTTTCTCTACACATAAACAAACTTTTAATTAAAATTATAATTAACCACCACATGTAAGTTAAGTTTTCTATAACATTCATTAAGATAAAATATCGAAATCGCTAGAAGTTAGTTAGTAAGTTAGTTTTATGAGTTTAAAACAAACAACACTAATTACAAATATTACGGTAGTTATGTTAATTATTGCCCCAATTATTAGCCGCATATGATATTTATAAACTAATAAAGTTTAATGGAAGCGACCTAACAACGATTAAAGTAATATGAAACTTAAAGTAATTACGAAAGCTCAGAAATTGTTGTCTATACTGTGCGACGTTAAATCGAATTCCTTACAAATAAAATATGCGAGTCCCGTCAAAGAACTTGCTTAATTTGTTTATCTTTACCCCATTATTCTTCTACAGAATGAAACAGGTTTTCATAATTATAATCAACTCAAGTTTGTACAGTGTAATTGTGTTTGTTTCTATAGGAAATTCATTTTATTATCACAGTAACTTAATCTAAAGCTGAGCTTAGTAAGAGCTTACTAATTTTAAATTAGAAACAGAATATGGAGTTGCTATATATAAAAACTTATTTTTACTAATATATTAAAATAAAAAAAAACAAAGAAGTAATTGGCAGTTGGATATAAATAACGTGGCAAAAAGTTCAACAGCGTTTGAATTTCAACGGCAACTTGAGCAATTTAGGCACAGTCGCAACTCGCGCTCAATTTATCGTGCCTATAGAAACTCGCGCTCTGTATCGTACTTCACAAACGAACACTTGTGATTAACGCCTGTCCCGATATGCAACTTGTTCTTTTAAACATATTTGTTTACCACCTTATGATGCCGTTATTTTTCGTAAATACTATTAAGCTTTTATTTATTTTTTTATATTCGAATATAGGTACTTATTTTTAATAAAAGCGTTTTAATTGCTTTAATCCCTCCACAACCGCGGACACGCCGGCGTGTCAGTTAACATATTTAACAGATTTCTTAGAATTTTAATTAATTTCTTAGAAATTTACCTGGAGGAATTACAAATACACAGAATAACACCTTAGCTAACCATATTAACAATTAAGCTCGTGTTATGGAACGTAACGTGGAACGTTCATTAATGAAATTTCAACTTTGGACTGCTCCTATCTTATAAGAAATTAAAATCTTTCGTCAAAGTTCAACTGTTTCAAACAACCAAAGAACCACGTAATGTTATAACATATTGTGCCATGCCTTGATTTCTTCAGCAAGTTTCAGAATTTAATCATTTTTTCCCTGAAACGATATTAAAATTTTAACGTGCCTTTTCATACGCTGGAATTTAAGTGGCTCTATTTTTAATTTTCCGAACGAAAATCTGCAAAAAATATTATATAATATATACGTTAAGTAACTCGCTTTTAAACGTTCTTACGTTAGGCACGTTGTGAGAAAAGAATCATGTTTAAGAGAAAATTAAATACCAGTTTATATTAAAACTTGTCTTAAAAATGAGAATAAATTTTCCCAAAGAAAATTAAACTCTGCTTATGAAAACTTGTGTTAAGTTCTTTTTCTTCGCGAGAAAATATCTCGCTATAGGTCAACGACAGAATATAAAATAATCGTGTAATTATCTTTGGCTTTTACATTTTTGTCACCTTTCGAAATAGAAAATCCTAAAAAAAATTTTTTATAACATGATATGCTTTCTAATGCTTAAAGCAATCACAAGAAAAACTAGTTACATACCTTAAATTACTTTAAAAGATAATCAATTTGAAAAATATTTCTAACAACAAATATAACATTGTTTTATATAGAAGATCTTGATGTCTCATAATGATTTTAAAACCTTCATAACAATGCCCTTGGTGAAAAATTACTTACCTATAGTATTTACTGACCATAATATATGGTTTGTCGACCTCGATGCGTGATTGCGTTGGACAGTTCACAGGTAATTAGGTAAACAACGCCCGAGGTCGCGTGCCCTTGGCCGACTTATACTATTGTACACACACGTTTAGCTACGCATACTTATTTCAATTATTATATAAAAATTTGGCCATGAATGAGTAAGTTAAGCCAAAGTTTATGAGTTTAATTTAAGTTTTATTCTATTTGTTTATAATCAAACAAACTTAGGTTCCTATACTGCATTCCTACATATAACGGTATAGTCAAAGTTTAAAATGTATGTAAATATTTTTGTTTCAGGCACCGATGCCGTTCTACGCGGGAGACCCAAACAGATTCCCCACAGCCTGGCAAACGGATCCTTCGCAGGGTACGTGCCAGTGTTTACTATTCATTAAAATGTTATTTGAGTAAATTAAACTTCCCCGAGTTTAAACCTAAGTTGAAAACATTTTTTAACGAGGACGTGTGCTTTTCACATTTTATATAATTAACGCTGACAGCGAATTAGCAGTCTCACACCACTCTAATCAACAGTTTTAATTACAATATTGTTATAAGACGCGATCACTTTCCCGTTAAAATTCTTATTTTAATAATACCTTATAGTAAATATTTCAAATATTTTCTTCCAGGTTGGCAGAACCAGTTTATTCAACAATTACCAACACAAACGGGTCAGACCACTTTAGACTATCAAGGAAATCATACTCCTTACGCAACATCTCCTCATTACCAAGCAAACACCACTTACACCGTCCAAAACGTCGCAACAACATTTGATGTTACGAGTAATACCTATTATCAAGCCGGAGTCCAAGCTGTTCCAGCGCAGAGACCACCATCCAATCGCGGTGCATATACGCCAGTGCCATCCCCTAGAGCTCCACATTACACAACAGAATACCAACAACAATACGCTCAACAAGCATCCACTCCCGGTGTTACTTCTGGCAACGACTCGAGACCTGCGTCTGCTGCTTCATATCAAAGTTCGGTCCCAACAACTGCTGCACCAGTTTATACAGTGAGTCAACCGAGCTACGAACGCACAGAATATTCAACAGAACATTCTGAGGATTACAATAGCGGGGATAACACGGTTGAGAGCAATGATGGTGATAGACAAGAACAAAATGCCTCGAATAGTCAGCATTCGGGAAACGCCGAGCCTGGATACCTGCAGGGGAGCAACGGTCCGCGAGCTTCACTAGATTGTAACGGGTATCCGGGCAACTATACAGGCGGACAATATACAGATAATGGGCAAACGCAAAACCAAAACGATTGGCAACAGCGCCAATGGCAACATAACCAAAGAATACAAAATCAACAATTACAAAACCAACAGATGCAAAATCAACAGTTACAGAACCAGCAACAAATTCAAAACCAACAACAGATGCAAAATCAACAACAGTTGCAAAATCAACAGCAGATGCAAAATCAACAGCAGATGCAAAATCAACAACAGATGCAAAATCAGCAACAGCAAAATCAAAATCAACAGCAAATTCAAAACCAGCAACAATTTCAAAACCAGCAACAACTTCAAAACCAACAACAACAACTTCAGAATCAACAACAACTGCAAAGCCAACAACAACAGCAACAACTTCAAAATCAACAGCAACTTCAAAGTCAACAGCAGTTAAATCAATTGCAAAGTCAACAACAACAAATGCAAAATCAACATCAACAAATCCAAAATCAGATTCAGAATCATCAAAACCAACAGCAAATGCAAAGTCAGCAAATGCAACAACATAGACAAGAAGAATCTGAACAGCAAATGTTTTCTCAATCTGACAGGGTCAATTTGAACTCTAGACTGAAAACAATGATATTAAATAAGCAAAACCATATTAGGGATGGCACAAACACACCACCCGATAAAGGAGACCCAGGAGAAGGTCCTCCTCGCGTAGATGATAGAAAGGGTGGAATGACCGATGATAGAAATAACACCGGTCATTTTTTATCGTATAGCCACCATCTCCGAGATAATTACCGCTTAGGCGAACAGGGTTTTCCTGTCGCTGGTAATTATTCACAAAGCACTCATGCTTATAGCGTGAGTGAATTCGGAGGTGGTGGCCACCAAGTATGGGAGGGGGGGACGGAAGTCTCGAAATCTTATGATAAACATAATTTGTCCAAGAACGTCTCTAAAACTCCTCAAAAATTACCATCTTATGCTGATATGAGAGGACAGTACGCATCGTATCCCAGTATACCTTATGAAGCACAGAAATATGCCGAAATATACGGTAGTGATAGTAATTTAAGTTATAGCCAACAAGACAACAAAGATTTTCAATCGAAAATGCTTATTGGGCCCGTTTCTGACATGAACCAACAAAATTTAGCACGAGAAACAAATACACAAAAGAGAGGGTATGATAGAGAAATTTTTGACTCTAAATTAAGACACGCATCAGCACCTTTAATACCTAAATTAGAAATACCTGAAAATTATCAATATTTTAGAGATCCTATTAAAACGGAACCTCAAAGAATTATGACTCAAAATTATTACCCAAAACATAGCGAATCTATCAACATTCCATATAAAGAATATCCTAACGGTGTGGTATCTTCGCCACAGCAAATCTCTGTATTACCTCCTATATCCACCATAAAGCATGAACATTTTGCCCAGAGACCACAAAACTATCAGAATCTTCAACAAACTTACGACAGAAAACCTATTAAATCCGGTACATATGCCCCAATTCCTAGAATGCCAGAAAGTTTAGCGTTTCAAAAATACAATAGAAATTACGATCCCAGATATAGCAAGGAAATAGAAAGCCGGGGGAGCTCTGAACGTAACACTCCTGTAGATCCAAAACCATACTATATAGAACAAATAAAATCAGAGCACTCGCCACCGGGACATAAGATATACAAAAATCTAAACTATGGTCCACCAAAAAACGAGCCATATATGTTTGCTGGAGAAGGTGGACCGGTTTGCATTAGAAATGAAGTCGGTTATGCCTGCTGTAGACAAGGTTCTACTAAAAAACCACCGCCGGAACATTTAAGAGACGGTGCATGTCCAGGGCTTCAAACCAAAGATGAAGTTTTAGAAGATGATCCTGATTGTGCTGATAAAGTAGATCAAAAAAGTCAGTCTAAGCCTGGTACTCCAATACCAGACCCATTTGTTAAAAATATAAAGGAGAATCAATTCAATTATTCCAAAGAATATTTAGAAAACTTAGAGAGGCTGAGAAATAATTCTAGAACGGAAGTACCAGATTGTAATTGCTTTCCTGCTGACAAAAATCCTCCTGAACCTGGCAGCTATTATACTCACTTAGGTACGAAAGTATTTCCTAAATTTATACGAAAATTTCAGCTGTGAAGTATTTAAGTTTTTCGTTCAAAATAAATTTAATTTATTTTTTAAATAATTACAGGAGCATCTTCATCTTTATGTGAACTAAGAAAAGATCTTGAAGCACGTACAGGCTTAACTGGCAAAGAGTTAAGGATAGAGAAAGTCTGTTATACTGGGAAAGAAGGCAAAACTGCTCAAGGTTGTCCTATGGCTAAGTGGGTGAGTGTATGGATCGAAACTAATTTTTATTATTACTTACACTTTCTCATCTCACTTTAAGTTTGCCTTCATGACGGAATCTCGATTTGTTCCTACATAATGTAAAATTTCTATATAACTTTGTAAGTCTTATAATAATTTATCCGCAGTAGTCTAAAGTTAATATTATACCTATATGATATTATAGTAAATAACAATATTTTATTCATATTACAGGTAATACGCCGGTCCAATTATACTGAGAAAGTATTAGTAGTAGTAAAATTTCGCAACGGCCATAAGTGTCCTACTTCCTGGATAGTAGTTTGCTTGGTGGCGTGGGAGGGTATTCCACAATCTGAAGCTGACTTAGATTACACATTATTGTCCCATAAATTAAATAGATACGGATTACCAACGACTCGTCGATGTGCGACGAACGAGAACAGAACTTGTGCTTGCCAAGGTAAGTATTGTATTGTAAAGCGATTTTTTTATTTATTCTTGAGTTTGAGTATTTACTTTTGTATTCTATGGAAGACGTTATAAATACGTTCTGATTTAAACACTTTTAACATAGAATAATTTGTATTAGTAGTAAAATTGTTTTTCAGGTCTCGACCCGGAGACGTGCGGCGCATCGTACAGTTTCGGCTGCTCCTGGTCCATGTACTATAATGGATGCAAATACGCCCGTTCGAAAACCGTCCGAAAGTTCCGACTTTCGGTCAAAACTGAGGAGAGCGAAATTGAAGAGCGCATGCATGTGTTGGCGACTTTGCTGAGCCCTTTATACATGAATCTTGCTCCGAAATCGTTTGATAACCAGTGTCAGTTTGAAAAAGAAGCTTCAGATTGTCGATTGGGTTTTAAACCAGGACGTCCATTTTCTGGTAAGTTTTTGTTGGTTTTATATAAAAATAAATTGTTATTATTTAATACTCATTTCATTTTATTCAACTTTTTTTAATTTTATCTACACATTTCATTGAAAAAGCTGTTGATGCTAAATTACTATTTTCATTTCAAGGTGTAACAGCATGTATAGATTTTTGCGCACACGCTCATAGAGACCTACACAACATGAATAACGGTTGTACTGCTGTGGTGACTCTTGCTAAGCATCGGGCACTATCTAAACCTAATGATGAACAATTTCATGTCCTACCGTTATACGTTCTCGATACAACTGATGAGTTTGGATCTAAAGAAGCACAGGAAGAAAAGATCAAAAGTGGAGCTTTAGAAGTCTTGGACAAGTGAGTGGTGATGTACAATCTTCATTATATAATTTCATTACATATCCACTTTTTGAACATTTGATACAATATTTATAAAGCAAAAGAACAAATTTCACATAACTTATTATAGCTACACTCTATATTATTTTACTAAAAATAAAACTTTTACATTGCAGATACCCTATGGAAGTGAGAGTTCGATCAGTACCATTGCAACCGTGCCGACGTCACGGAAAAAAAAGAAAAGATGAAGATAATTCAGAATCAAATAATTCTACAAACACACCGCAGCAAAGTCCCGGAAGTCAGAAGAAACCGCAGTGTACAACACCTGCACCAAAAACTCCTCAACCAAATGACATGAGAAACAATTCTAGCCCAAGAAGCCAAAGTAGTGCTTCCCCAAGAGCTAGCACACCAGCTCATAATCAACCTCAGTTTCCAAATAATCCCCACTACAATTCTGCATTTGTTAACCCTAATATGCACAACCCTAACTCAGGACTAATGAATCCTAATTTAAGTAACCCAGCTTTACTCGACATGGCTTCAATGATCGATAATTTCACTGACGCCCAGTTACAAAGCAATCAGATTTCTAGCACTGTACTTGATTCCCCATATAATCCATATGACCAAAGCTATAATATACACAACCAAAATCCGGTGTACAATCATAACCATGTACCTTCTTTAGTGGAGAATAACTGTCAAAATGCAAATACCAATCAACTGCCAAGTTTTACTCCTACTTTACAAAAAAGGGATCAACAGTTTAGTACACATAGTTCTGTACCAATAAATCCCCAGCAACAGTGGCCCGATTTTGATAATCCTGAAATATTTAATAATGTTGTGAAAGAAGATCCAGATTCAACAACAGCCCATTTAAATATTCCGCCTAATAACTATAGTCCTGATTCTAATCGAAGTGAAACAAACTCAGAGCAAATTCCTAAGAATAGTTCAGAACTAGATAAACAAAATCCTATGGGTGAAGTGCCCCAAAAAATGCCAGAATTTGATATGCCGAATTCCCCACGACTAACAGAAATTTCTCAAAAAACGCAGCGAACGCCAGAATCACCGGTGCCAATACAAGAATTAAAATCTCCGAATAATGATACTCTCAACAATTCTGAGTTACGTAAAAGCGTATGGAAATCACCAGACTCAAAAAATTGGGAGTCGCCCAAACCCAAACCCAAAGAAGTTAGTGAAAATGAAAGTGCGCTATTTAGAGTTCCAAAAGCTAGGCCACCGTCGCGATCTCAGTATGCAAACCCCGCGGAAAATATGGAAAATTCTACGTTTCTGAAACCTTACCCACCCTCTGAGAGACCTCAATTAAATCAAGGCTATGAGAATAGAAATCCTTATGAAAATCGAATGAACAATGCACCCCCAACATCAGCGCACCAAACAAATTTTACCATAAACCATGAAGACAACCAAAACGCTGAGAATAAACCAGTCGCCGAATTTTTGGGCAATAATTTTCATCCAGTTAGTCAAAATAATTACAGCAATCAAGGACCAATACAGGGGTACGGAAACTATCCGCAAATGACCAACGCTTATCCGTTCACGCCAAATCCTTATGGTCATTTTAATCCTTACGAAAACTCGTACAATGATTATAATATCGCATATTACAATGCCGAAAAATATAAAAGAGAAGAATTAATAAGGAACTCACATTGCTACAATTCATATGGATACCAATACAATCCGAACTTTGCAGCTAACTTTTATCAAAATCCAAGTCCCAATTGGTGCCAATCTTCACCCAACTGGTGTTTATATCCCCCACCATTTTCTATTCCGTATCCCCCGGAACCACCAAAAGCGGAACCAATAGGGGAAGTTACAGGGTTAAGTGATAATCTTGAATGTTTCAAGGACAGCCAAATGGGAGGTGTTGCTATCGCTTTAGGCCACGGAAGTGTTTTATTTGAATGCGCCAAACACGAAATGCATTCTACAACTGCGGTTAAAAGTCCGAATAGAGTAAACCCGACGCGGATATCATTAGTGTTCTATCAACATAGAAATTTAAATCGCCCGAAACACGGCCTTGAAGAGTGGGAAGAAAAGATGCGGTTGAAAAAATTAGGTCTAAATCCTTCAACACCAAATACTCCAGGGCCAAATTCAAATTCAGTTTCACCAGCAACCACGCCTGGTCCCGACCAAAGGCAAACTCCCACTGAAAAGTGGAAGAATAACGAAAACCACATCCCTGGAGGTTTTAGTTCGTTATCAGCCTTAGTGGAGGCTACAAATGCCGCTAAAAAGAGTGGTCAAATAAGATTAAGGACGGACACACAAACAACAATGTCCTGGACAACTCTATTTCCCATGCATCCGTGTACGGTGACTGGCCCGTACCAAGAATCTGGTACTTGACGTAAACCAGGCCCAGTAGGGCACAGTTCTTCCAAGAAGCGGAGTGAAATCCCTCCCTTAGGCATGTAAAGTCTAAGTGGCCTTTCGATCTATGTCTTCTATAGCGATGTGCTTTCCAAAATTGTTCGTAGTTCCTGGATTTATAGAATTAAGCTCTCCGATCCTCGAGACTGGTCCATTGTTCCGATGACCATTGCATTTACATTGGAATTGACTACCGTATTAACATGTATTTTTCAAACCGAGTGAGTTTTTAATCAAAGATGTAATTTAAGTTTATATTTTAATAGTGTTTATCGCATTTCAGCTAGTCTTACGTTACTACGTTAGTGCTATGGTATTTCTTAGGCCGTAACTGTAGAGCTATTTGTATATTGATGTATTTAGTTTTACCGGCGATTTTCCGAATAAGTTTTTATTTTTACATGCTCTGTAAAATGACATTAGCATACGGTTTGTCTGCATATTTTGACAAGTTTCTAATTAAAGGCATAAGCAATGTTTTATGCGACTCAATGATCTCATAAAATACTAACTACGATTTATTCATTATAATCATTATTCAGAGCGAAAGTACAAAAGTCACAAGGAAGGCTACAACGCTGGCCTGAGGAGTCACGTTCGACGATCGTGTTTATTTATATTTTTGTACCTTTGTCTATTAGTTACTTCGTATTTTAATGATTTTATTATCATTCCTCTGCCTATCCGATTGTTTGTTTTGGCATTTTGTTCTTGCGAATGGAATCACGCGCAATCACAATCAACGGCAGCATGTGTACCACAAACGTAACGAGTGCTTTTATATTAGGTTAAGAGGTGTGTATTTTTAACTTTTAGAATATTTAACTTATTTATATTGTATTACGTGAACCATTATGAAATCATTTTCTTTGTAATAATTTAGCGTAGGTATTAATATTTAATATATTTGCTTTACGATTTGACATTAAATTATTGGCAGTTGTTTTGTGCATGTTTCGAGAGCCTTTACTTTAACTTGAGTGCCTGCGTCTGGCGAAACCAGAGAGAAATTCTTATTTCGAAAATCTTTTGAACTATTTAAATGTGACCTTATTTAAGAATCGAGTGCATCTATTAATGTTCTGCTAGATAAGCGATTGTGAAAAGTTAGTTACGTTCGTACATAAAAGAAAAGAAGAGTAATAAATTACATACATTTATAAGATAGAGTATTTGCAAAAAAATAAATAAATCAGGCGCTTGGAAAGATTATAAAGTAGGCATATTATTGAAAATGATCGAAAACATACTGATGAATAGTTATTAATATATAATTAGGTTAAGAAAAAGTTTGTTTTAAAGATTAAACTATTGATATAGTTTATATTTTTTACGTGTACGTATTTATTGAATGGTAAATTTATTGGAACATGAAATTATTTATAGGTAAAGAAGTTTTGAGAACAAAACTTATAAAAACTAAGCAATAATAGACATCGGGGTCTATGTACATTGTAATGTAGGAGTGATGAATATTATAGATAACGAATGGTGCGATTTATCGTCTGTCTTATGGAAATACTTACTCTTACCAGAAATTGCCTAAATTTTAATCTGATATTATTTTGTCATTGGTAAATGCCTGATCTTGCCATTAATTTGTTTTGTATAACGTCCGTACGTGGAGATGCATTGTATGACAAGACATATCAGAAGCATTCACAGTAAATTACAATATGTTAAATTCTCTTTGATATTATTGAAAATTGTAAAAAATATAACTCAAACTGGATTTATAGCTTTAAAAAGAGTTAGAATGAAGTCATTAGTCTGTCTATAATAAGTGATGAGAAAAGTAATGAATGACATGTTTTTGTTCAAATATATTTGAAACAATACGCAGCAAAATAATAAAATTAATAAAAATTAAACAATGAATTCTTAAATAGTTTGAGTTATATTTTATTGCCAGAAACAATGTAAACAATTTTAAGTTACGGCAGCAAATGTAGGACTTGCGTTTGTTTTATGTACTAAGTATTCGGATATGATATTATGTTATTTTTGTACCAGCAATACCTGTATGGATGCAATTTGAAAGGTTGTATAACTGTAGGTGTATTACTTGCGAGCTGTTTTTATAAGGATCATTTAGGCCACGTTAGAAACCTGTGATATACCATTAACTCACGAGTGCTTGCTTGTATGGTATGTATGTCTGTTCGCGGCCGACACAACGTTACTGACAGAACGCAACAATTTAAAATTTAAATTTAGAATATAATGACATTGTGTCGCGACCGCCACTAACCAAAAACGACCAGTATTTTTTAATATTGTAACCAAAAAGTTTTCTTTTTTAAGTGTGCGTTTGCGTTCCCGTGCGTGTTCCCGGACGCCGACGTTCGTTGCGTTTCAGTTACGACGGACCTATTTGTGTAATAATATTTTGTCTTCTGCCAAAACAAAAGAATGTGTCATGTAAATAGAACTACCATTATTTATTAATATAATAATTTAAAAAAGACATTGCCTTGTTTCATTTGTTATTATGTATCCTGAAGTGTGGGAAAAATAAAACGAGAACAGTTTTTTTTATATAATTTTTTTTTATTAAAATGAGCAAAAGCCCAAGTTAATGTACAAAATAGTAAAAATAAAGGTACAATTTGGAATACTCATTACTTACAAACTAAACTTGACTAACAATGTAATAATTTGTATATTTTTGTATATAACAAGTAAAATATTTCTTAAGATACGATTTTAATAACAACATAATATATCAAATTATGTAAATTTTCAAAGATTCAGTTCATTGATTTCATAGTAATATTGTTTTAGTGCAATTTTAGATCCAATCATCAGAAATGTACATATAAAATATCTCTCTGTGGTAACTAAAAATTTGTATAAATGTTTTTCATTATAAATATAAATGAAGTTATTTAGTTGTACTTAGGCATTATATTTCTTTTAGAAACTGACATTATCCACCGGCCGCCATTTTATTCTTTTCACAATAGTAACGCACGAATAAGATTATGTGTAATAGATAAAGGATATTTAAAACATACAAAAAATGTAATATTATTGCTAATATTACATTTTTTGCTTTTTGGCTATTTACTCGCGATATTTGGACGTAAAATATGCTTATATAATAACTATCGAGACTATTATTTTAATACAAACGTATTACCAGTTACATTTTGGGCCGCAGTTTAAAAAATAATAATAAAAAAAGAATAAACATAATACAGAATACTGCAAATAATAATACAATTAATTTAGAATAATTGAAAAAAAAATCACAATAACTCTGCATTGTCACATAATACTTTTGTTTATTTATAATAAAGCATATTGTCGCTAAATATTTACATTTTAATATAGAATGAATATATTACAGCAATTTTAAATTTTAATATTAATTAAATTTTTATATGTAAAAGCCCTCACCGTCATAAAAGTATTAAATCAAAAAAACTGGTATCAACAAGCCATATTAATCATAATTATTTAAAGTAACGTAATATATAATGTAATATAAGTCTACTAATCATGTAACGAAAACATATAGACAGGGTATTTTAACGAGACGCGCGGGGGAGACGCGGGTGAGCGGCACCCGACTGTCGTATACATTTTTACATGACAGTCGGGAAACGGCTTTAGGGTTGATGGGTGAAGAAAATTATTATTTTTGACAACCCTTGGATTTGCTAGCATTTACGTTAAAATTAAATGCGATCACTTACTGTATGGATTTTTACACTGGGGTAATGTGGTGGCTATAATAGGCTGGCGGAAATATGTTGAGATAACTAAATCGCAAGTCTTCTCCATTCTCGTGACATTGGTGAAGTGCTTAAATGACACAATATATTATACAAAAATAATTTTTTGTATGCTAAAATGAATAATTACACAAACGTATATAATGTATATACACGTATGTGTATAATAAAGAATATATCTTTATTATACATAATATATAAACTGTTCAAAACTAAATTGCAATTTCACAGTTTTATCAAATTCAGTTATTTGTTGTAATTTAATATTTAATATTATTTATGGATATCGATATAAAATAGGCATTTAGAAATGAACATATTACAGCAGCCACTGATGTGATCAACGTTACCTAGGGGTGCATGGCGACGATGATGTTGGCGAGCGCGGTGCGCGCGTCGCAGTAGGGGAAGGCGGGCAGCACGGCGCGCGCGCGTGAGATGTGCTGGCGGATGAGCTGCTTGGTGCGCTCGATGCCGGCGCCCGCCACCACCGCCGCGTACAGCTGGCACGGGGGAGGTTATCGATTTCAACTAGCGACTTCCCAAACGATTCCTAAGCCTCAATATTACTTGCGATAACTTACCTACCTTTAATTATGTATAATGATTAATGATAAAACTATATTTATACGTATAATAAAATTGTAACTAAGCCGAATCTGTATATTAAATATTCTTTAGAAAATCTTATTGAAATAGACTCTTATCGATACAGAAGCCGAATCTATAATTTTTAGAATTTTTGTCTGTCTGTCTGTCTTTTACCGCATTACGGAAAAACCACTGGATTTTGATGAATTTTGGTATAATGATAGCTGATTATCCGGGACCAACATATAGGAAACTTTTTACTGCGGGAAACTATCTCATTTCTGAGAAATCTATACTAAACGTTAAAACGTATAATATTGTTATCGTATTTACAGGTATTAATCTATCCAATAATTTAATTCAGTTTTTAATTTATTATCCTATTTTATTTATTTAAAGTTTTTTTTTAAGTTTTTAACTTAAAATTTATTTAAAAAAGAAATACAATTATACTATATTTAATTATGTGGATTATTTTTGTATTGCTGTTGTCATTTCTGTTAGTAATTCCAATAAATAAATGAATAGCTTCGGTCTGGTGTGTCACAGTAGCCTATGTGTTATTCCAGGTCGTAGTCTACCTGGGTACTCGTACAAATTTGTCTAATGCTTACAGCGTGAAGTATGGTAATACCCATATACAAACTTTTGTATTTATAATAGTCACGGAAGAGAAAAAACAAAGGATGTGCGACGTGACTATATTTGTATCGGGACATGTGTCGCCAAACCCATACAAAAACACCATTAAAAAAACAATGACTAATTCACATAATCATCAATAGATGGCGTAACATGTTTGGATTAGTTATGGAAGTTAAGATAAAATTAATAAAAACCATCGATCAAAAAAGTACTAAATACACAATCAACGATAATAAATGTCCTCACCGAATGAGCGCTCTTTTGACATTTGAGCGCGCTTTTAATTTAATTATCTAATGTTGATTAGCAATTATTTTTTTAAAACAATGAATTTATTACTTCCTTTTACTACAGACAATTTAATAAATACGATTAACACATTGCGTACGATCATATTGTTATAGATTTTTATTCGTACTAACTCATACGTGAATGGCAGTCAGTCATAACTAACTGGACAAAAAAAATATCTAAACAAGCGCATTCCAAGATAATATCAAACTTACCGCGTGATAGTCCACATCGTGCACACTCTTTTTGCCAGCCTCTATGTATGAATACAACTCCGGCCGGTCTTCCAAAGTGAAGGCTAAGGGTGCCCCCACGAGGGAAAAGCTAGCGGGTTCGGGTCCCGTGAAAGCTTCTAAATCTAAAAACGCTTGCCATGCAAGAGCGAGATGACAACCGAAGAGATAGCCCTGAAAAATATTAGGGAAAAAATGTTTACAAATGCTTAAATAATGAAAATAAATATGTGCGTAACTTTATACTATAAAGCGATTGGAATGATACAATCATCCAATATTTTAAAATAAGAGCATAAACTTAAAGGAAAAACGAACGTGTGAAATTTTTAACTAATTATTACTAAGATTCTAGGGATCCAGACATATAGCAATTATCATGTATGTATGAAGCGTTTTATAGCTTGAAAAATCATTAAAACTTATATAAAAACAATAAAGCAAAATTGCACTTTTTATAATTTTCCACCATCATCCGTTCGAATGTAAATCGTGCGGATTTGACCTAATGGTTGTTTCTTACACACTATTTGAAAGTAAATGTGCTTCTCAGAAATGTTAGAGATTTTCTCGTAAGGAATTCGATGGATTATCAAGAAATATGCGTAGAATAAACATTATCGGTGGGCGGGGTGCGAAATGTCAAGTAAATATTAAAACGTAACTAGCTCTTACTCCGAGCTTAGTGGAATGTTACCGAATATCCGACTTGTTAGCAGTTACTTCTAAGTTCTAGTTCACTTATATTACTATATCTAACTAAAACTTAGTAAAACTACTACTAAGATTTAGTAAAAGTTTTGAAAAGGACTCCGAGCAGTGAAATCAAAAAGATAAATAAAATCCCGTAAAAACAAAGTCCATTAAACACAAAGAGATTTTCTAATCTAAAAAAAAATCTCGGAAAAATCTCGTCATACACCAACAAAACCGTGGATCTTATAAAATCATTAGTATCTTATAACATCTATACTTATTATAAAAATAAGTCCCCCGGCCGCGTCTTTCTGTCCTCCTGTCTGTCCTCCTGTCTGTCTGTACGCGATAAACTCGAAAACTACTGAACGGATTTTTATACGGTTTTCAACAATAGAAAGAGTAATTCTTGAGGAAGGTTTAGGTATATAATTTATTATGCTTTTATGTAAATTAGCTGAAATACGGCGACAAATGTTGAAGAGGTCGCAAAAAATCTCGCCAAATGGGAACTTTCCACGCGAACGCCGCGTAAACTAGCAAAGATACAGTTAAGTAATGTACTAGAGAATTCAAAATCTATAAAAATGCTACAAAAAAGTCCGCGATAGCATATCTCTATCTCTTACGGTTGACTTACAATAACCACTTTTATGTTAACATTTTTAATTAAAAACATTACGTTATTTTCAAAGTTATTTTCTTTAGTTCGGTATTAATCCTTATCCAAATGAATATTTTAGTTAGCTTAGTCATTTAATGCAGATTAAAATTGCTCTTTACACTAAATCAATCAGATGAATAGTTTTTGAGATATCGTTGTTAGAAGTAATTAGTAGCGAAACATTTTTAATGCTTGGCGAGCATTGAGATGCCTACGGCGAGTCCATCCCCTCTGCCCCGCATCGCTCGACCGCCTGCTCAAGCTATATAAACCGGGCGATGTAGCGCGCGATCCTAGGATACTTTTTACCGCGGGAAAATATCTTATTTCTGAGGAAAAATACAAAAACTGCAATGTAAGAGTATACTAATATGTAACACCTAAGAATTTAGTTTTTGGTCATCTGAACGCGGGCGGAGCCGCGGGCAATGCTAGTACATAATAATTTCAAGTTACTTATGTTTATACAAAAAAGGACATCTTTTACGCACTTACCTGAGTTTGCAAAGCAGGTTTATGTCCAGCGAGCTTTAAAGCTGCAGAACAGCTTTTTCCCAACAAGGCCCCAGCAGCTAGCACGTGTCGCGCCGCCCATTCCCTCTGCGCACACCCTGCTACACCCTTCATTGGTAAAGGTGCTAGGATACAATCCCACTCTATAATTGAAAAACAAATATATTAAAATTTGCTTTAACATTTGTGACAATGGATTCGTAAAGTTTTTACCAACTTTAATATACTTTTTAATGCTTTTATTAGGTTCACTTGTATCTAAATATATATGTAAACAAAAAACCAACTTCTAATTTTATTAGGTATCATTTGAAACTTTGCAAATGTACATTCGTAATACCTACCACAATAAACTAAATTTGTTGAACTCGAGCTGGTCGAATGATGAAATAGGTGAATAATTTTGGAACTCTTCAATGCCTTAATTCTTCAATCCCACTAACAAGAAATCTTTAAGGGGGTATACAATTTTTGATTAGAAAAACCTACATATTCTAAATCTAGACATTTTTATAATAAATAATTAATGACAAAGGCGAGATCAGAATATTCTTTCTTCAATTTGACCTTACAAATACTTTTAACTTTTGTTCTAAGTGTTCACGATTGCCAAGAATTCTGCAATATGCAATAAATAGTACGAGTTGTAATGTTAATTCACAAGCTCAGATGTACACACTATGTACCTGTTCGACCAGTTTACTATTTGTAAATTACTATACCAAATATCAAATCAATATTCCTAAAAATAGACGGTCATAACTGATCATATTATGAAATAATTATATATAAATACGCAATATGAATGAAATGGAATCTTTATTAGTCTTCGGTATAAAAAATTAAGCAGGCTATATTATATAATTTAGAATCAAGTTATTTAATATAAAGATTAGTGTGTAATAGATACATAATCTATGAATAAAATTTCGCAGAAGCGAAAATATTGAGGGCACTGTGACAGTTTAGAAGGCCGTTGCTTTTTACCGGTACCGTTTCGCCAGCGAAAACAAGTCCTTTTTGATCTTGAAAAAAACACGTAGTAATAGAATCTATGGTACGGTACCTAATGGCCATTAAAAGTAATGTAGATAATCTAGCTAGAGTAAGCCAAAATAGTTGTTTTCTACCGCAAATGTAAGCATTTTAATCTATACATATAATAAAATTATAACTGAGTTGAAAGTTTTAATTTTTTTTTAATCTTATTGAAATAGTCATTATTACAGAGGTCGAATCTATAGTTTTTAGAATTTTTGTCTGTCTGTCTGTCCGTGACCGCGTCATGACAAAACCACTGCACAGATTTTGATGAAATTCGGTATGATGATAGCTGGTTATACGGGTCAACATATAGGATAATTTTTTACTGCGGAAAAATATCTTACAACATAAGTACGGACGAACTCGAGCAGAGCGAGGGTGAGTCGCTAGTATTCTATATCTATATCTTATTATTTATGTACATTTTTATTACTGAAGCCATATGTTGTGTTAAATTATTATAAAACTGTCCCACTTTCGATTATTTAGTTTATTACACACAGTTGACACAAAGGACCTGGAAATCACAGGGTCAGTAACTCTATATGTGACCTTTTAAAAATTAATCCATATCTTATGTATTCGTAAGTATATTTCATAATTCAATTTCCAATAGACCTATAAAGAAGTAAGTTAAATCTTAAAATTGTGCTGTCATAGATACATTAATGTATCGGCCACTCCTAACTGATATGAATTCAAATCACACGCGCGTCGCTTGCGCATGTCAGTATTCAGACACAATAGTTTAAAGAAAATTAAGGCTATCGAAATCGTACTAATAAAGAATGTAAATCTCACATTTTTTACATGGCTTAAGTATTTGTACTAAAAATTCTAACTTACTTATTCAATTAGAAAAAATACTTTTTAAGTAAAAAACGATCAACTCACTAAATATATTTCTTAAATATAAACCTTAGGGTACAATAACATATTATTTTTTTAATTAGTATAAATTAAATAAATAGATCTTCTATAACAAGCGCATAAAACAAGATGTAAAACCAAATTGAATAAATGCACTCAGCTTTTCAAAGTTGGCAACAGCAATCAAATTTAAAAATTAAAATTATTCCATTCACAAACTTAACATATTCTTCACATTACGCCTGGTGTAAGTACAAAATTGTACAACTAGCTAAAATGCATCTGCATAAATAGAAACTAACACGTTCCGGTCCTATAAATATCCATATTAGTGTAATTTTATATCGAAAGCGAGACTCTGTGTATCATGTTTTACTTGATTCCGCAATTTTTTTTTTAAATCCTTGGTTTTTCTCATCTTTCCTTTCTGCTTTACTATCAAGGAAAAAGTTCAACTGTACTTATGTACTTATATACATATTTTTTTTTGGGAAAAGTATTTAGTATTTCTATCAGCTTTAATAGCGCATCAATTGATGTATTTCAATAAAACTCTCCAAGTTAATAGCTATTTAGATAGGCTGAATTAAATAAATAAAAAAAATAGCTAAATTTTCCTAAGTATAAAGAAAGTTATCTTATTGAGTTCAAAACGGGAAAATAGTTATAATCAAATCAAAAATCAATGAACACCTGCAATTGTAGAAAGTTGCAGTTCTATCGTTAAAATTAATGACTGAGAGATATCACTTTTTTACTAGGTTATGTATTCATTAAATGTTTCTTGAACTAACATTTCTTAATATTAACAGTATATCTCTAAAATATTCTTAGGTATTATTATCTTAAATAGTTGCATGAATTTTACTTATAAACAAGAAGTAAATGTATGAATAATTAACATAAACACAATATATTAATGAATTAATCTTAAGACATGACATGACATGTTAGCATTCTTGACGGATGTGAGCACGTCTCATTAATTCCAATGCAAATAAGATTAGAGTTAACCTATTTGCTCAGATATGCAAACATGGCTAGGCAGTTTACTTCAATATTTATTTATAGTCTAAGATCCACCTATGAACTATGTACCAATGGTGAAATTGTGCCTAAATTGGCGTAAATGTATTTAGTTCGTAATATATTGAGAATTTTATCACTTACTACACACATATAACTATGTAGTATGTAGTTATAATACACTTATTAATATTTATTTTACAACTCCATACTTTGTAACATTTATGATAAATCATCCCTTTTATGCTCTTTAGTGAGTCTTCGATTTATATATAAACATTCTAAGTACCTGATTTTAAATAGAATGCTTTAGAGTACTTAAAAGAAGTGAAAACTAAATTAAGTATACTTTTAAGAATATTGCAATGCATCGAGCATTATACGGAAACTTACCAGATGCGGTCTCTCTTTGGTCTTCTGGCAATGGTCGCGAAGGCAAAGGGTTGTTTTGTTCGTCGCGGTCCCCAAGAAATTCTGCTTCGGCTAGATCTCGTACTGCTGATGACATCAGTTCGACTAGCTCTTGATTCCTATTAGTTGTAAAAAAAAATCTTAGTTTTTTGGTTTCGTAACATTTTATTTAGGTTTACAATTTCAACTGCAGATCAGAGACATAAGGGAAAGAGAAATCATAATATTTAAAGCTTTATTTACTTCGTAGTTCTTGTGACCTGTGAAATGAACACAAATAGGTACTCTCTGTTTGCTTCGACATCAAATTAACCTCAAAAGTAACTTGGGCATTATAAATACGAGTATAGGTAAATATTTTCTTTAAAACGCATAAGTTTATCTGTTTTTTTTAAGTACCAAATTTAAAATATTTATTATTTTTAGATTATTAGTTTTAAATGTATTTGAGCAATATTGCGGTAAAAATATACTTTATTAACATTCAAAAACAATAATCGTTAACATTCGTGATTACTAGTTACCCTAAATAAATCTAATCAGTTAAAACATTAAAAACTATATAAAAGAAATGTTTTTACTGAAATAGAATATTTACATATAATTTCTATATAATTTTGAGCAATATAAATAATTTTCCTATAAAAATGTACTAATGAATTATATTTATGTTCATAAATGATGGTCATAGAAAATTAGGACGACTAAGGTGTTACCACGGCAACACCAAAAACAACTTTTTTTACAAGCTTTTATTTAACTTGCAATGTTTGTATGAATGTTTGTTCGGATCAAATCTTAAACAACTGAATTTTAAAGCGGTTATCCTCGGTTGAGGATCAATCGCTTGATTGAGCTGAAATTTTCCATACACGTTTAGTTTGGATGTCAATGCATGGTGAGATAAGTGACGTTATTATAAATTCAACATGGCGGACTCCCAACGATGGCGGACTATGTTTTTTATGTTACCCCATGATATGGCTATCAAATGAAAGGGTTTGCTGAGAAGAATACGAATAAATAGCTAAAAAATAAACTTTAAATTAAATCAACCTCATTTACTATAAAATTTATATGACATAAAAGCTTGTTTTTAAACATATATTTTTAATAATAATTTATTTATATGTAAGCGTCTATATCATAAAATTACATCAATATTAAAATTGAAAGTATCTTTGGCTTGATCGGTGATTCACCCAAAATCGTAGCTTGTCACACAAGATACAAGACCAGTTTATATTCAATATAAAGATAATTTCGTCATAATAAATGAATGACCGGTAAGATGGTCAAAGCAGGAGACACACTGAGAGCAAAACTTGAAAAGAATATTAATATATTCTAATGAATGTCTCAACCGATTCTATATTTAACTACGAACTCCTTCAAAGTCCATTCATGTTTCTTTATAGTTTGAATTCTGCCTTACAAAGTTACTTTGCTTTTTAATAGTTAAATGAGGCTACCACAATTTATTAAGTTTTATAATTAGATACAAGAAGCCGCATTCTTCTTATTTTGTTATATATCTAATTTGACTCTTAGTTACCTACCTACAAGACAAATAAAAATTTTCGTATACCCTCGATAATTTCTTTTAAAACTGCCTGTGTGCATTTAGCTGTAAACCTTCCTCTATCATAGCACTCTCTCGTATTTAGCTTTTAAAGATTACTTCTACTACTCAGAACTACTCAGGAAATGCATCTCCTCTATGTTATAAGTAGTTACCTATACTTTTTATTTCATGCTCAAGTTTTAGGTACGTTTTAAATAGATATAAAGAGTTATTAGCAAGCCTTAGTCATATACATTTTAATTTTGTGTTCCGTTAATTTTTCTGATGTTTTAATACTTATTATTCTATTCTTAAATAAGTATTCTTATATTTTGTAATTCTCCGCGCAATTTTTTAAATATTTTTTTTCATAAGAACCTTCTCCTGACAATAACAAACAACAAAAAAATTTGTTAAAGCGGTCCAGCCGTTCACGCGTGATGGCGTGACCAAGGGAAATAGAGATTCATTTTTATATATATACCTATAGATTATGAAACACTATATGTATATATTTAAAACAATGAAATGAAATGTCAACACAACTTGCAAATAAAACATACCTGACGTTAATCGGATTTTTATTGATTTTAAGTCTACGTCGATGTACCATATATGCTGCTGTAAGATGTAATAAATAAATTAATAAAAAAAACTCGCTGCCATTAAAATGATTAATTAACAGCACGAGTACAATAAGCGGAAATATCAAGAGTTTCTTTTAAGCAAAGTAAACTTAGCGGGGGTGGGGAAAGTAGCGCGTTTGAAGACCGGTCTGCCCATAGTGAACTTATATGTGAAAGAGGACGAGTTTTCTTTGAAGAAAATAGTATGGTTCATATAATATATTCAATTTGGCTAAGTTTTCAAGTAAAAATATACAGCGGCATTTGAAAACCGATTTAAAAAAAAAGCTTTGTTTACATAATAACATAAGCTCATATGAGGTTAGGTTGAGTAGTTTCATTGAGTTTTAGTCGCCTACGAAAATATAATACGTACAGATTGCAAACAGCAAAACAACTATATGTCAATAGGCCAGTGGCCTCATGTTTTCGATGTAATTCACAAGCCACAACTTGCAAAACAAGTTATTGGCACATTAAAACGCTAGTCGCTACTATTGCGTACTATTGACCTCCAGACCGTTAATACCGTTAGAAAAATCAAATTGTGCTTACAGATGAGTTCAAAAAGCATATATGGGAAACATTCTATTTTAACTTATATTATTGTCGGTTATATGAATACCTACAAAGTTATTGGGGTCAACACGAGTACATAGTATATTTAAAACTATTGTAGAGCATGTATAACAGTTAAAAAGCCGAAGTAGGTATGTAATAAAAAATGGAAGAGTGTAAATTAAAAGTGAAAGTGAAAATCAGTTTTAAGTACCAACGGACCATTCATTATATAATCCCTTAAAATATAGGTATTTAAAATGACAAAATAATATTTTTATTTCAATAAAATTAACCATTTACCTCCGAGAAGTAAATATGATCAAGAAATTTTTATTAAATCATAATTAAAAATATATAAATCACTCACTGTCAGGTTTAAAATATGGTTTTAAAAAAAAATTTTAAATAAATAATTTTTTTCAAAAAAAATGTAATTGATGATAAAAAAAATATTACAATTATTATAGTATTTAGGAAAGCTCCATTGAAATAGTGTCTGTGACCCAGACATTCCTATATCATATGCAATATCAATATTCTCCTCGAGTAGAAACGAAACCTGTGATCACAAGTATCAAAAAAACAAAAAGTAAATTTATTTGTAACCGTACAATATAGTTCAATATCTAAAATATTACATATGTATATACATATGTATATAACTATCAAAGCAACAATAACATAATACATACTTCTAAATATATCATGAAATAAAATTTATTTATACTATTCATGTTTTAATTATGTTATGTACGAGTATATATAATATATTACATATATGTTAGTTCTTACCCCTTCCCACTAGTTTACTATTTCCTATACCTAAGGCAAAAGAAGTCGCTTCTGGGCCAAAGAATGTTGATTCATTGAAGCCGATTCATAGATAAGGCTGCCTCTAGTATATTTTCCAACTACTTTGTATATATTCTCTTTTGTACAATTAGGAGTTATTATTATTATAAAAGAAAATAATGGAAAACAGATGAAAATTGTACAGATTAAGTAAAAACAGAACTCTAATAACTTTCCAATACCTAATTAAATGAAGAAATGTGAGCATGAGAAAGTAGTTAATATTATTTTCTACAAAAATGGTATACTAGCTATTTTAGGGTTCCGTACCCGAAGGGTGCCAACAGAATTGTATTACTAAATAAATAAAAATAAATAAATATATGTTGGGACAGCACCATCTAGTTTCATGGTAAGCTACGAGGCTTGTGTTATGGATTACCAGATAGTCGATACACTATACATATATAACTTTAAATACATAGTACATATTATAAATATAAATACCCATGACTGACCTAAGTCTCCAATGTCCGTCCGTCTGTCTGTCAGCGGGCTGTATCGTATGAACCGTAATAGGTAGAGTTTTTTGAGTTTTTGATTTTTCACAGTGTATCTATTGCCGCTTTAACTACAAATAATAAATAGCACCTCTCTTGTTTATTTTACAAAAGTATTTGAAAAGTACAGTGTTATATCTTGTACGATAGTATTTCTATACTCGCACTCGAACCATTCGAGTCCGACTCGTACTTGACCGGTTTTATCTTTGATATCTTTAAATTATTTTAAGTTACAGAAAATAACTGTAAATTATTATTTCTCTCCTTAACTCAAAGCAATTTCCTTTAAGTAGATTGAGAGAATCTAGTACGAGTAACATCGCTTTTTGCGTTTCCTGCCTATAACACTGTTTGTTGGACGGGGAATCCCCATAGCGCACTGCAACTAGGGACAAAATACAATATGCATTCAATCGAGAATCTCTGGCGTACCGCGCCACGACATAAATATATATGTATATACATATACAGTTAAAAATAATTAACATAGTAGTAAATAAGAATTAATTTGAATAAACGTAACATAGTAAAAGTGTTACATAACCTAATTTGATTTTTTATTGCGGTTCTTGATTAAAAATAACTCGCTGTAATTTCCTTGATTTTTTTATGAAGTGGAACATAGCAATGATATAATATATACACACCTACTTAGATTAAGGAAGTAAAATGTAAACTACGGTTATAGTGCTGCAATACTGTATCGAAACTAGGATAGGAAAACTCCAAAACTTACATTTTTTCATATAAAATACATAACGGCAACCAAAAATTAATTTGATAGGAATAATATACTAGGCAAAGTTACGCCTGAACACTGCCATTCACCCATAATATATGAATCTATTAAGATCTAAATTATGATTCTGTTAAGACCCAAAATGACTAATAAGTAATAACAACACACAGAAAGCGCTCAATAATGTTAACTGTACTTTCACCTTCTAGCCAAATATCGCAAGTTCTATTTCCGCTCTTGATTTAGAACACATTGTATTGTTAAGGACACCTGAATATACGGTAAATACTGTGTTATACAGAATACCTAAATTATACTTTCTTCTCCACTGTATAGTAACCAATTATTTATACTTTCTGTACATTTTATATTATATTATATATATATATATATATATATATATATATATATATATATATATATATATATATATATATATATAGATGTCTAATTATTAGGTATATATAATATAAAACATGTATGTATGTCTCTGATTACATTATGCTTTGTTCTTACTGTATCGTATTCTCTTATTTTTAGTTACTTTTAAAGAATTTAGCTGATAATATTATTTTATTGCGATGTACGTCGTACATTCTGTTTATATACAGAGATGTGAGACAATAAAATACATCCCAATTAGTCACAGTCCGTCATTGGCCATACATTTACGTATACTTTACCAAATTTGTTCTTCCGCAATATTGAGTAGAATCTTAATTTTAAAATAACCTCGACCATAAAAGCGGTTTAACCGTTCAGGTTTTGACCGCTTCTTTCATACTTCAATACGTGCTTTATCATTATGATGCATTGTTCACATACTTACTAAATATATACATACATATAAACAAGCGAGCTTTTAAGCTTTCACATAGAATAACAGAGTTAAAAATGAAAAATTTAGAATGTTTACAATATAAAAATACTAATGACTCACGCCCGCTCCGCTCGAGTTAGTCCTAGTGAAAGTTTAGGTTTGTATGTACTTTTTAATGCCGAATCATAAAAAAATGTTGTCCAAAAAAATTTAAAAAAAATTTCTTAGGGGTATGGAAAATAGTTTACGTCCTATTCTCAGACCTACTGAATATTCACACAAAATTTCATAAGAATCGGTCAAGCCGTTTCGGAGGAGTTTTGTTACAAACACTGTGACGCAAGAATTTTTATATATTAGATAAAAAGAAACTAGAAAGAGTATATTGGAAACTTAACAATTAAAGTGAAGAATAACACAGTTAATTAATCGCAAGTGGCACAGACCGCAACCTGCAACCTTTCACTTAAGACACGTACACTCCGCTAGCATACGTAACTGTCATATGAAGGGCTCTCTATCATTGACACACCCCAAACCGATTTTTCGGAATTTATGAAATAATTGCCAATCAAATAGCAGCTATAGTGCAATTATACGACAAGATGTATGTCAGCCTTTCAGAAAATAATACGTAATTATAGTACAAAGAGGAAATTAAAGTCATTACCATTAAGACGTCCTAGAAAAATTATACAAAAGAACTATTGATTTGTTATTTAATATATTATTTTTCACATAAAAAATAAGTTTGACTATTTTTTTGTAATAGTAAAAAAATCAGAAATATGAAAAAAGAATTTAGATACAGCGTAAAAACAAAGACAATGAGAAAAATGTACTCTATAAAACCGTAAACAAAATTGCATGATGTATCCAGCATCATTTATAATATAAAATATATACTTAGGTAGCCAATGTGCATGTTGCATTTCTAACATATTAAAATACGAATGGAATACCCAGGCCCGGAACATCGTATAAATATTAAACAACCGGCCGTGACTTCGCCGTTAAATGGAAGAGCACACGGATGTTACATGCTTCAAGTCATGCAGATAACTTTCACTTATATTATATTGTCTATACTGGTCGTATAGAGAAACAGGAAAAATCGAGTGATTCTTTCTAAAGGTCAAAGATGAAAAAGTATGAAGATAAAGAATAGTAAAGAGTGACCATGATAACTGTAAAGTATTGGAAACGTCGGGAACCAAAAATCAAAATAAATCTGCGAAAAATTCCAATAAATCAGTTTTATTTAAAATGTCAAATAATAGAGTAAATCTAAGTATTATGCACCCCGCGTATTCTAACCCCTCCTATATCCTAAGTTCAAATACCTAGGCTTCCTATCGCAAGCAAATAAATATTAAGACCCTGTTCTTTGCAACAAGTTGAAACTTAAAACAACTAAAAACAACATAAGAATCACTTTTACATCAATACTAGCTTATAATAAAACTACTCTAAAGAAATCTATATACTAATATTATAAAGAGACAGAGTTTGTTTGTTAGTTGTTAATTTATAAATTAAATATTATGTTCTTAAAAAACCAGCGTTCAGGAAACAGCAAAAGCAAAGAATTTTAATTGGTTCTCTTTTATAATTAACTTCTAGTTAATAGTTATACAAGATAACACATATACTTATTAGCGTTTTAAATGATTTCGTATTAGTGTTATTTAAATCTTGATGTATAGTGTATTTTTATTTTTTACATTAGTAAGTGTGATAAGAATTAAAAAAAGCTTTAGTAATGTAATATTTTATATTTATTAGAATAAATAATTTATTTTTCAAAAGGGTATGTCTGTCTGTCATTTGCTATTTTTTATTAATCAATACATATAATAAACTTCTGAGTCGAATCTGTATCTTAAATATTTTTTGGAAAATCTTATTGAATTAGTCATTATTATCGATACAGAGGCCAAATCTATAGACTATAGTTTTAGAATTTTTGTCTGTCTGTCTGTCTATCTGATGTCTGTGAAATTTGGTATGATGATAGCTGGTTATCCAGGTCAACATATAGGTTACCTTTTACTGCGGGAAAATATCTCATCTCTGAGAAATCTATACTAAAAGTTAAAACGTAACTAGGGAAGAACCCGAGCGGAGCGAGGGTGAGTCGCTAGTCTATTATAAAAATATTAAAAACTAGAGACATACATACCTTCGTTTCACTCGGGTGCGTCTCCCGGTACTTACTCACGTTTTAAATAGATAAAAATAGTTATTGTGAGTGTACCTTAGGACATAGACACATGCTATGGCGGACTTTTCTGTTGGCTTTTTCAAGGCCTACAATTTTATAGTACATTGTTTTGATGTATATCTAAAAGTTTAGCCAACATTAGGCGTGTTGTTGTCAAAACATCGTCATAGTTCAGCTATTTTGTACAAATTAAATACACAAACCTTACTCGTGTATCGCTCTTTCTATTTGTAAAAACTATCAAAATCCGTTGTATGGTTCTAAACCACAGGTAAATCCCAACAGCGACTTTGTTTTATACGAGTACTACGTAGTATGTATAGAATGTGGGTAGGAATGATTGGAATGAATGACTAACGTCGAACTAAATTTTGCGTTTTCCCATAAAAATGAGAGATTTTACCGCGCAGAATTTTGTTAAATGTGTTAATTTTTAACCTAGCTATCAATATTTTTTAAATTTTGTGTAATAAATCATTATTTTTATACACATTAACTAATGTGTTTTCCCGTGGGAATAAGAGATTTCCCTGTAATAAATGGTATATTAAATGTTAATCACAGTAATAGGTTATCGCTACACAAAATATAGTTAAAATCCGTTCAGTACTTTTTGCGTGAAAATCACAATATATACAGACAAACATACTTTATATTACTAAATTAAAAATATTTAGTTACATTGTGTGTTCTTTGCTTGACAAAAATACTATAATTCAAGGCAGTTTTGTTACTGCAATCATTTATGTTACGCTTTGTGCTTTTACTGCGATTCAATATACAGTATATTGGATACCTAGTAATTACCGAGTACGTACAAAATATCCCATTTTAGTAATTTAATAATATTAATGACTTTAACGATATATGTAAGTATAAAAATTAATAGTTTATACGACTTATTAAAAAGTTGCTTAAATGATATATAAACACTTTTCAATTAAAATTACATAAAAAAATATTACTGTGATTACTATAACACAAAAATATTAAATGATTTGATTAGCTAACGAAAAAATTTGCATTAACAAGCATATCAAACTTTTTACATAATATCTATAATAAAATACATTTCAATAAATCAAAAGTTGAACAACCTGTCCAAAAAAACTTACCTCAAGTTAGCGAGTTCCGAACAGGAGTTAGCGAGTAGATAATCGCCACTAAGTAGAGCGATTTTGTTCCCAAACATCATGTCGTCAGGTTCCCCGGCGACCACTTGCCGAGCGTTCATGTTGACCAGGCCTTTGTGTACCAGATGCGAGGTACGTATCATTTCTGTGACCTCAGCAAGCGCTCGTTGACTAAGGAGATAAATGTCATATCTTATTTGGATATTATTGATGTTAAAATAAATTTTGTATATTATATCAATTCAATTCTTATGTTCAATGGCGCCTAGAAGTGCCGTTTAGGCACCATTTACTTCGCCAATGTCGCATAGAGTGGAAAATATAAGTTATATATAGAATGACCGGTATAAAAGAGAAAAAAAACTATAAATCTGATTATATGTAGAAAGTAGAAACGGAGCAATTTGTTGTAAATTCGCTTCAACACAACACAATATATACAAAAACTGTAAGAGAAGAATTAATAATTGCTAGAACTAATACTTACATTTTTTAAATATTATATCTACATTTCCATTACTTTTAATGTATGCTACACAGAAATTTATATAATGGACTAAACACAAAAAACAAGAAACTGCAATGCAAAAAGCTGCACACCCGGAGGTCCAAGTTTAGTTATTGAGTCTTTCTGTATAGTAAGCCTCAATAACAGCCCGGAGTTAGGAAGATGGCGGTGTTTCACCCCCGTGCCTCGGAGAGCACGTAAAGCCGTCGGTCCTGCGCCTTAACTCTCACCGGTCGTGTCGAGTGGTCGTCCCACCAGAGTATCGAGACCCACGAGAGTGACAGGAATAAAGAGTGCACGTTGTGTCTGCGCGTACACTTATGCACTATAACATATCCTGCGCAGTTGGCTAGTCTCAATGAGATTGGCCGCCGTGGCCGGAATCGGTCAGGAGAACATCATCATTACCCAACGTTCCGTCTGTTTTCAATAAAAAACCAGGGGCGTCTTGGAATCTCTAGCTGAATTGCAGCCTAATTACCTTTAAAAGATTTTGATAAGTCCCAGTTATTTTTATAGGATTTATCTAAGCGGGATTTAGCAATAGAAAGAAGATCATCCGCTGAGTATAAAATACCATTGAATGATTTTATATAATTTAGCAAATATTCTTCGCAAATAAAAATTTTTACATTCAATATTTGCTAACCACTAAACCACAGGACACTAAAAAGTCTTTTATTTTTATTATACGAGTATAACCCATGATAATATTTCAGGCTGGAAAAATATTACTGAAATAAAAAATAGGCTCTCTTACTTTTGGATTATGTAACATTCCAATGGCGAAAACATTATTAAAATCTGTTTAGTAAAAGTTTATCTAGTACAAAGAAGCAAACAAATAAATCTTTCCTCCTTATAGTATTAGTGTAATATTATGTAAATTAACCTGTGCAAAACTCCAGCTGCTTTGTCTTGCTCCATGTCGGGGATCTCCGGGCTATGCCCCGCTGCCTTCGACACCAATAAAACAATGAGACCCCACGCTTGCATGTTATTTTTTCCATTGTAAATTAGATTTCTAAAATAATAAATGTATGTTAAGTAAATAAATTTAGCTTTCTGACTATTCGAATTTAATAATACCCAATGTGTGTTCTTATGACAAATGAGAAAGTATAAAAACTTCGGAGTTTGATAAATGGAAATTAGAATGCACTTTTGAAATTATGAGACACTAGCGACTCACCCGCGATTCGCTCGGGTTCGCCGTTAGAAAAATAAAAACAAATCTATCCCACGGCAACAGTACATTTTTCCATAATAAAAAGTAGCTTATGTGCTATTCCAGACTATATCTATATATATTTATCTTTGTGCCAAATTTCAACCATATCTGTTCTGGCGTAATTGAGTAACAAACATGCATCCAAACATCTAAACTTTCACATTTATAATATTAGTAAGATTAAATTAAAAAAATGAATTTACTACATAGATAAATATTTACTCCTAAAAATTAATTGAATTTAAAATTTTACTGAACGGAAAATCCAATAAGAATAGTAGTTTGAGGAAAAAGAGGAGAAAGATTCTGTGAAATTTAGTACTCAGTATAAAAAAAAAAAACATCTATGTAATAGCTATTTCAAACGGTTTTACAATTTTAGATCTTTAAAAATATTATATATAAATTAACTCTACGATTTTTCACGTACAAATGATATTTTGAATTAAAGATGAGTCCTTTACAGTGCTAAAGTAGCTGCTCTATCTGAATACAACTAGCCGATTACTTGCAGTGACACGCGATAATGCAAAATGAATAATTATTAGTATTACGAGAGATTACGTGAAGAAACCAATAACCATGTAACAAATCTATTTTTAGCTAGGAAAATAATTTACCATTTTTTTTTATTTAGAAAAAAATATTTTAATTAATATAAAAATTTTATTTAATATTTATATTCTTTGTTACTTTCGTTTCATAAAATAAAATTTATAAAATAGTCATAACATTTGATGTCTTTTTTTTTGTAAATATTTATTTTGTTAACAAACGAAATTGTTTATATTTTAATCTAGATTTATTTCAAATATATCTTTTTATTTAACTTATACTGGTTTTAATGAACTATATCTTATATTTTCTTCGCGTTTTTTTACATATTTAAGTGATATCTTTATATAGCAATTTAAATCAAATTATAGAAAAATACTAACTTCGCGGTTTTAAGTAATGGATGATTACTTCCAACAAGCTTTCGCAAGTGTAGAGCAACGTTGGCTATTTCATCACTTAGCACCCATCTTAAGCTGAGGAAAGAGGTTGGGTAACCAACGATCTTCTCGGCCTCGCTCACTGCCCTGTTCCAGTCTGGTTTCGTGTTTTGTTGTGCAACAGCTCGTCGAGTGTCACTAGTACTAACTTCCCGTCTAGTACAAGGTCCCCATAGCTTCGCAACTAGGGCGCCAGATGGACTAACTTTCACTAAATCATATCTCACTGCAGCCCTCAATCTACTCAAACTCATTTTTGCACAAATAATTCAATTATTTAAAAAATGCGCAACTCTCAAATTTAATTTTAATAATTTAAATGTTTCAAAAAAGTAGAATCAAAATGGACATAACAGAGAAATGTAGGTACGTTATATATTCGCAATAGTAGCTTTAAATAAACCGGGTAATTGTAACTAAAATCGAAATGTTTCTGCGAAGTTTAAATAAATGTTTCGTAAAACACTAAGCGCGCCACATTACAAACGTTCAACCTTTGCCGCTAAAATACTTAACTGATGCGGATTGGCTGATTTCACAGTTAAGGTTGACGTCATGTATAGATTACAGAATGAAAATAAATGAATGAACTACGAAATACGTAAGATTAGGGCGCGTGTATACTAGAAACCTATTTAGTAGCAAAGTAAAAAAATATTAATATTATTTACGTGCATTATGTTTTTTAAAAAATAAGTCATTTTCTTTATAACTTTTATTTCTTTTATGTTATAAAAAGATTTATTTATAAGTAAATATTTTTATTATATAGCAACACCGTTATTGAACAACAACCAATCACAAACCTTAATACGATCATTCATTCGTTTGGTGGTTTTTCCATTCGATAACGAAAAATCAATTCGTTCTTGACTCATTCGAGATTCAACAATCACAATTCAAATGTCATATCAGTCAATCGTGAAATTCCGGCCTTTGTAGTCAGCCGTAAGGGGTTACTACAAATTGCCGGCTTTTTAAGTGTCTCAAGTTTTTTAAATCTTTCTTGGAACTTTTGTTTTTCTGACTTACTACAGATTTGGTCTGTGAAAGTGCAAACTTTACGGAGTGCATTTCGCAACCACTTTCATTCTACTATCGAACTTATTTTGAGGTATGTTAGCAGCACTTCACAACAATTTATTTCTTTTTGATCCGAAAGGACTGTCCACGTGTAGTGCATACGTGTTTCAAAGTCGATGTTAAATGTTAAGTTTATATATCATGCTTTTTTTTTAAATATAATTTTTAAACAAATAATTACCGTCATACCGAGGTGTACAGGTCCCCGAAGGAATGTTACGTACACTTGTTATTGTTTCAATAGAAACTGCGCAGTTTGAGCTATTGCATAGATAAATAGTAAAATACATGGACATTCAGGTACTTCTAACATGTTTAAAAAATGCTTTGAACAAAAATACTTAATAAGGAAGTCGACTACATAAAATATGTTCATAATATAATATACCATTTAATGTAGATCTTAGATATACAATATTCATCATAATTTAATAAAAATACAAATTCTTGCTTTTATATGCTCATATTTAAACACTGTTTACTAAAATCATTAAACATCAACTATCAAGTTTCAAGAACACAATCTTGAACCATGATAACACTATAGGTATATTAATAGTAAATTATAGGTCAAGGTAAAATTTGTGGCTTAGTATACCTATTTTCTTTGATGAATATTTAATATTTACATAGTAAGGGAACTATTTTTCTATTCTATGGTTCTATCTAATGGAGGCTACATTGGCAGACAGTAATTATAGCAATTGAGATATAACTGCAATCAAATCCTTAAAAATGGCTTTCACTTTATTAATATTTTTAGTGCCAAAATTTTATTGAATGTGCACTAAAGATACAACCTGGTTTTTGCTTAAATAAATGATCTCAATTCTCAACATAACAAGGGTTGACAGTGGCTGTAAAATTAACTCTGGGAAGATGTATTAGCCAGACTTTTGAGTAATAATTTGATAATGCAAAATATATCTTTTACAATGTTTCTTGTAACTGAGCCGAATCTGAACATAATATATTTTTAAATGTTATTAAAATAATCATTATAATCGATACAGTGGCTGAATCTATAGTTTTTATCTATAGTCTATCTGTCTGCCTGAGAACCGACAACCACTGGATAGATTTGGATGAAATTTAGTATGATGATAGCTGGTTATCTGGGTCAACATATAGGATACCTACTTTTTATTGCAGGAAAATATCTCAACTCTGAGAAATCTATACCAACTGTTAAAACTTAAAACATACCTAGTTTAAAAAAAAACAATAAATTTTTATTATATTGAATATTGATCACTATAGCCAGGTCATAGTATGTGTACTAAATTTCATTCAAATTCACCAAGCCGTTTAAATGGGAAGGAGTAACAAAGGTACACACTTATACAAACTTTTACATAATATGTAATAGTAGTTTGATTACATATCTGAGTGTAGTCTTACATTGATCTCAAATCCCACTTTAATCCCAGAATTGAACTTGAAACTTATAGCAAAGTAGATGTAGCTTTATTTTTTTATTAAAATTAACACATAAAATTAGCAGTATTAGTATTTCCGAGTATTATATAAATACATTATTTAAACGAAAGTCCTGATTTAACTTTATTTGTGTCTTTAAGTGTAAAGCTAGTCAAAAACAGAGATATTTTATTAATACTTCTATATAACCTTGGAGTCACCTTGAAATGGTTTAGTCAAGATTGGTCAAAATTAGTAAGAATTGACAAAAGTACTTTAATCCCTAATATTTTATATCATGCATGCATTTAGCATGCATGTTTAATGAAATAAATTTTAGATATCTCATTTGTCTTTGGCCTGACACTGCCCTAATGTCTGAGGAGTCCGGAGGCTCTGTCAAACCACTACAAGAGCTCTGCAGTTAAACTATAAAATTGAATGTGAATACTTGCCAAATGATAGATCTGACAAAAAACAAAAACAAGCTAAAAATAAAAATTAAAAACATGTTGATGGCTCATTAAATGGGAATGTTACAATGGAAAATTATGGTGTTTTATTAATTACATTATTATATTGTGGAACTATTACCTGTGCAGTGGACAATGGTTTCTGTAAAAAGAATAGATAACAGCAGGTTTGGTTTATTTGACGACTCCATAAATTACTGAGCATTTTAAAAGGATATCCTTCACCATAAAAGCTTAAGACACTGGGCTAAAATAAGGCATAAGTAAATGATAGAGATATCATCTTAATTCAAGATAAGGCTGCTGTTTACGTAAATAATTAATTGCAAGCAAGATAGAACCTGTCCTATTGTAAACAGAATGTATATGATTTTTATTAACCACTGAAAAGAAGTTTTTTCCCGATCAAATAAATTTATATGAAAATAAAATAATTCTAACAGGTATGGAGTGGGAAGGGCCGCCCAAGCAAGGCTTGTACGACCCTCAGAACGAGCACGAGGCTTGCGGTGTTGGCTTTGTAGTTGCTATCGACGGAAAACGTTCTCATAAAGTAAGTAAACCAGTAGTATGATTTAGTACTGAACAGTGTGTATTATTTAAATAATATTATGATGATGTTATTCGTCAATCGGAGATTAGATATATAATTTGAAGAAATAAACACACATACAAATTTTGTTAAAAATACGTTAGGTACCGACGGGTGTATGTAAATTTTCCACTTAGATACTATTTTTGTTGTATCTAACACAACTATACATATCCAGTTTGATAAAAACTTCGTTGTAACATGTCAATTTTATAAACAACGTTGGCGAAGGTCTAATTAGATCGTTTATTGGATTGTCGTATATTTGACATTGAATTAAGCTTTAATAGCGTTATTCTAATATGAAATATCGTTTCAAGTGCTCATAATTTCGCTCTTGTAATGTTTTAGATGTTATCTGCACGTGTGCAGCTATTTCCAGGTGTCTGTCATACAGCTTCCAATTAATGATCTGATATAGATAGGTTATACTTTTATTATATTTTCTTTATAATGGTAACATGTTATGATTTTTAAGTATTTTAAGTGTGCCAATGTAGTCACGTGTGCAGTCTTTTTTAATGTCTACTGCTAGGCACGGACCCTCCCCTTAATGCGAGGGGAATCAGGCCATATCCGTTAGGATTTACTTTTATCCATATCAGTTCAAGGTTTTACTCATGCTTGAGTAAAATATCTTTCAAACATCTTGATATCACATTTATAACATTACTTAATAGAGTGTTATATTTCCCTTGTTAGATTGTTCGCGATGCCGAAACCCTCGCAAAACGTATGGAACATCGCGGCGCGTGCGCATGCGACAACGATACAGGAGACGGTGCAGGAGTTTTAACTGCTATACCGCATCAGTTCTACTGCGCTCAACTTAGGTAAGTTATACGAAATTTTATTATTTGTTAAGAAATGTTTTATTATTTTCACTACAATGATGTATATTGGACATTTGTTTTTTAGAAATACTAACATAGTGTTGAATATCCAACGCATAAACTAGTATCTTCTTAACACCTCCAGGTAAATTTCTAAGAAATTAATTAAAATTTTAAGAAATCTATTGTTAACTGACACGCCGGCGTGTCCGCGGTCGTGGATACTTAATCCTTTAATGCAGAGATTCCGCAAATAAATGGTAATTCTTAATATTTTTTCTTATCTTAACCATAAAGTAAATAGAGAGCAATTCAACCTCGTTATTTATATTTTAAGATTATTTATATGAATAATCTAAGTTTATATTATATTTTACTGCATGCCACAACAATCAAAATTTTCTTCATCTTGTTTTCAGCTAAGAGTACTTGAATAAAAAATAAAAAATTGCAACATTGAAAAAAAAAGAATTATTATACGTGTTATACTTTGTAAAACAATTTCATATCACATTCATGTAATATAAAAAATATTTACATAAATTACGTCAGATTTTTATAAAATCCTATATTTAACATTACATAGCATCGTTTTTTAAATATTATATTTTCTGCATGTGGTTGATAATATTAAATAATATTCAATCACGATTTTTTTCCGAGCTGAGCTAAAAAGTTTGAATGCGCCCAAAGTTGCAAGAACAGATTCTAAAAAGTAAACACTAAAAAAAATAAAAATATGTCTAGATACCGTTACAAAGTGATTATATATGTATGTATAGGTAGGTGTGTTAACACATATTATTTTTATTATTATTACGTAACGAAACAAAATTAAATCAAAAAGAAACATGGGCATCGAGCCACGTACAGGTAACAATGGGTTCGCTTTACTTGGCATAGTTCCAATGTTCCCTTTGACAAATCGATTCCCTGGAAGTTGCGGTTTGGTTATCTGAAGACAGTCTTAAAGCCCTATCGATGCTATAGTACTATTTCTTTGCTCTATCCATACTTATTAAAAGTATTCATTCAAATATGTTTTTAAGCAATTCGATTTTGTGTTTGCGTCGTATTTTGTATTTTTGCAATAAAAAAAATCTATTTTTATTAATATTTATTACTATACTTTGGACTCACCCTCGTTTCGCTCGGGTTCGTCCCTAGGTTGATTTCCCATACTTTCATCCCCATTTTCATCTCCTTAAGGGATGATTTCCGATGATGATAATTACCCCCTACAACCTCACAAGCACACAAATATTTACCTCTATAATATTAGCATAGATAAAGTCCGTTTTTTGTACTCCATATTAGTATACGTAGTTATAACCGCGTCATATTATGAGCACGATAATATAATTTAGCTTTAAAGACTTGTTCAGATATAAACCTATACCTATATTTTGTTACATATCGGTAGCCCAGTTTTGTAATACGATAACTTCAACGTATAGTTTGTGGTTTACCAGTCTATTATATTACATCCGATAGGCATGTGTATTGTGTACGCAGGCATTAATTACCTACTGATAAGATGTCTAAAAGATAGATTAAAGATTTTAAAATAATGATGAGAGATTTTTAAAGCTTAGCATAGTGTTTATGTGTTGCGTATTTGCTTAATAAAGGCAAATAACACACTATCAGTATAGATCCGATCGCTCTCATCCGCATTCCTTCCACTGCAATTTTTTGAATTAACTGATTAGTTAAGCGTTCTGAAGAAACAGTTGTGTGTTCAGTGTACAATTTAAAACACGTGAATTTATTTGCTATTTTATATTTTTTGATATTATTACAATATCACTATCAAACTACCGACTCATCCTTGCTTCGCTCGGGTTTGTCCCTACGTTTTACATTCAGTATAGAATTCTCACAGGTGAGATATTTTCCCGCAGTAAAAAGTATCCTATAGGTATATTGACACGGCTAACCATCTATCATTACAAAATTTCATTAAAATCTGTCCAATGGTTTTCTAATGATGCGTTTCCAGATAGACAGACAAAAATTCTAAAAACTATAGATTCGGCCCCTGTATCGATAATAATAATTATTTCAATAAGACTTTCCAAAAAATATTTAATGTACAGATTCGTCTCAGTCTGTATTTTATTATATGTATAGATTTTTAAGCGCATAGTATAATTGATTTCGCTAAAATCAATTTGAATAAAGAAATAACGAGAACTTTAATTTTAAAAGCCTTGCAATCCTCAATAATAAATTTAAAAAATATAATTTTCAATTTATCTAAAAATTCGTAATCATTATACATTCAAATAATAATTTTAATAAGAAATTGCGTACTTTTTATTTAATAGTTGTATTTACTTATAAAATACTAGCGGACCCGACTGAGGTTGTCCTGTCTACACGTCTTTAATTTGAAAATTTCAAACTTTTTTTAATATTTTTTTTGATGAAAATTATTATTCAAATTGTGAATCTAAACCATTCCCAGATCCCCTTGAACACACACAAAAAATTTCATCAAAATCGGTCCAGTCGTTTGAGAGAAGTTCAGTGACATACACACTCACAGAAGAATTATATATATAAAGATAAACATTTTTAAAAAATTCGAATACTTTCATAAAATTTGATAAAGGTGTATTTGTAGCGTAAGGTAGAAAACTTATGTAAAAGTACATAATATATTATGTTATTTGGGTTTCATCTTATTGATGCGGGACTGCGAATTTTGTTATTTATTATATTTGACTACTCCTAACTATAAGATCACTTTACTATGACCTATTCGGTTCCAAAGTATATTTAACGAAAGTCGAATCGAACCGTTCATACTTCATATTCATAGTCAGCTTGTCCCAATGAAAACTATTGTCGTCTGACCCACTGTACAAGTAGATAATGACAATATACAGTTTCTAACTACGCAGTTTAGAAGGACGTTATTTGTATAGAAAATCAGAAAATTTAGATTTGCTGTTATCTATCTATCTATCTATATAAATAAAAATGAATCACCGAAATCTGTGTACGTGCATAACTTCCGATCGACTGCACTAAATTATAATTCTTTTTAAAAAAAAGTGTTTGTTATTATCAGGACAAGTTTTTTATAGAAGAAAATTATTTTTTTCACTAACATAATCTCATGATATGGAAAGTGAGTGAGTGACATAGTTTTATCCCGAAAATCATCCCTTAAGGGGGTGACAATGGGGATGAATGTTTGTACAGGAAAGCAAGTTTGATATAAAGTTAAATATACAATCGAACATCATTAGCTAGTTTGCTGGTTTGTTCGTGAAAGGCCACGCAGTATCAGATCTACACGCGATTTTTGTACTAAGTACTTACTATCGATTTACCCTCGGTATGCTCGAGAAGTCACTAGTTACCAAACGGTAGCCTATCTGCTACTACAGCTTATTAGCTATCTGTGCACTAAATATCCAAATTCATCCAGCATTTCTAGGAGTAACAAATATACACACAAATACAACTTTCGCATTTAAAATATATAGTTATCCGACAACAATTATTTTCGTTCATTAAAAGCAAAAAATGAGTTTTTTTTATTCCGTAACGCTATGCATTCCCTAGGGATGTTAGTATGTTAATTTGGGGTGTGCCTTAAATAAAAAGGGTGGGATATTTCTTCGTATACAATACTTTTATAGAATCGTACTGTGAGCTGTAACTTCCTATGGAAATGGTATATGAATGTCCCGACCGCCAGATGCGCAATAGATATTATAGCAACTCCGGGCTGTTACTGAGGATTTATTAACAGAAAAACTCAGTAACTAAACTTGGCACGAACCGAAACTCGAACCCAGGACCTCCATATATGCAGCCGTACATGCTAACCGCTAGACCACCGAGGCAGTTAACTCTATGAACGTTGTCATATCAGTGTTGATTCTGTACATTGCAGTGTCGTGCGTGTACAATTCTCTCAGAACAACCGCTGCTAATTGAGTTTACACTCTTACAATGATTCAAGGACGTATCGGATACTGTACCTACTTCGAGTATTTGTCATTTGACAGACATTACAAAATACATACAGCGTTATTGATATTAAATATTCTATATAATAAAAATTAAATACTGTTTGTTGGTGACCACATCACGTGATAACGGTTGGATTCATTTGGCTATTTCTTTATACATACATATATTTAATTCGGAAGAAACTGAAAGTGCCCTTTTATGTAATTTTTAGGACAACGTCCGTTCTATCAGCCAGTATACCTACCTACAAATAAAGTAGCAATATTGTTGCGTATTTAATGATTGAGCCCACTGCCTTGGTTCTTTTTATGTTGGTTATTAAAGTAACTTATCCTTATTCAATTTTTACTTAAAATATAATTTATACACGATGCTATTTAATAATTTTCTTTTAAGAATATAATATAATTATATGCACTGAAACGGCAGCTGAATAGTTAAGTTCCAATAAAACTTAATATCACTAACATTTACGGAATGCTTATCCAGCTTGGAATCGAGCAATAATATTTTAGGGGGCCGTGTCACCCCTTCCGCCGTATTCAGGTCACGAGCATTATATCCTCTAAGACCTAAGTGGTTGTTCGTGCAAGACGCTGTCATATTAACACTCGCTATTCTAGTTAACAAATATATCCTTTTTAGTTTCTTGTATTTATTATATTTACTTTACATTATATATATACACTAGCGACTCACTCTCGCTTCGCTCGGGTTCGTCCCTAGCTTGCTTCCCAACACAAAGTTTCACCCCGTTAAGGGTTGATTTCCGGAATAAAAAGTATTAAATCGGTTCAGTGGATCCAGAGTTTACCCCCTACCACGTCACAAACTCACAGACTTTACCTCTTTGTAATTTTAGTATAGATGTACATACATTAGCTAACTCTACCGACTTTGTCCTGTGCAAACAAAATTGGGGCTAAATTTCCTAATTTTCTGGACCACTTTTAAAATATTTTCCCCTAAAAACCTTATTCAATTTATTAGAAACACTAAAAACATTTAACCGAATTGGTTTTAGTTTTTCTAATAAATTTTTAAATACGTTAAAAATATTATAGCATCTATTACCATGTACCTACTATTTATACAACATTGTATTCCCTATGACTTCGTCGACATCATAAAAACAATTTTTAAGACATTTTTTTACTGATAATATTTATTATGCCTCGTTCGTTACAAATGATCATTGTAACAGCGCAATAAATTA
The DNA here is from genome assembly GCA_921882275.1 of Brenthis ino. Taxonomy (NCBI): domain Eukaryota; kingdom Metazoa; phylum Arthropoda; class Insecta; order Lepidoptera; family Nymphalidae; genus Brenthis; species Brenthis ino. Next base: position 26,851,646 of record OV170227.1, read on the forward strand.
TTAGTAACATAATATTATACAAGGATATTTTAAACCAACGATATACATACATACATACATATTAAGTTTATTAAAAAAAAAAGTGAAATTTAATATTTATTTAATAAAATATTACCATATTCTTTTCCTTAGAATATAATAGTACATTTTATTAGACAATATAAGAAATAAAATAAATAAAAATAGTCTTATATTATTTGTATGATTATTACATGTAAATTATTTACAATATAAATACTTCAGTTCTTAGGTACATGTTTTAATAATATTAATATTATGCAATATTGCGATAAAATATCCCAACTGAGTTTGTTCTGTTACTCGTACCTCATGAGACAATCGGTGGTACTTTGCTTATTGTTGGACGATTTTACTGCAGTTTCGGTTAAAATGATAGCTTTCGATTCGATATTATATAATGAAAATTTCATATGAAATCAAAGAAGAGCTAAACGAGAACTTGTTTTGGTCAAGCAAAGCTTTGATACTTCATTTTGTTGTTCATTGTTTATGTATATTTCAATTTCTCAGTTTTTGTTTGTAAATAAATAACATTTAAAGAAAAAGCTTCAAAAAAAATAAAAGATGCTCAATTCGGGTGTATGTATTATTATTTATTAGGTAGATTGGGTTGGTTGCATTAGCCAAATCGTAGAACTAGGTAACGAAAGTACGCGCATTGATTTAGTAAGACAGCGTGTCCAGAAAAAGATTGTTATTGATCACAGACGCTCGGCTTCGCGATATATTTTTAGCACTGAATGGTCATTGTTCTGATTGCGAACCGTTCCCATTAAGATAATAATTTTATTTTTATGAGACGCTTATATAACAGCTCTGACAATCGCGGCATAAGGTGGAAAATTACTATGGATGTGTAGTGCAATATTTATATTATAGATACGTCATATAGTATGAATAATTTTATCCACACAAAATTTTACATCTATATAGTCTAAAAAAAATATGATTCTGTATAATACAAACTTGGACTATGAATAATTTCTATCGCTTGTATCATACATACAAAAAACTGCCAAAAAATATAAGAAAATAGAGCCATTTATCAAGTTGTAAAAATAAATTACCTAACATATTTTTTTTAAAACTTCGAATAAATATTACTATTTATCAACAACAATTTGAATATACAATGAACTGACTAGTTCTAGGAAATAGATATTGATTTTATCGAAAGCTATTAATAGGCTAATAATTGTTCAGGTATCGTCGATGTGTTATGCCGATATCAATAAAGTTATTTAATCATATAGTTAATGAACATCAATACATGTGTATGAAGGCTAAACTTGCGGTCGGGGATTAGATTAGTTCATGCAATAAATGTTTATGTGGACTACGAAGATAATTGCTTCAGAATTATATAAAGCGCCATATTGAATAGCAAATCTAGCAAATATTATTCCAATAGGTGTCGCCGGAAAGCGGAGTATAGGTAAGTACTTGTTCTCCAATGTTTACTGTAATTTACTGATGTCAACTAAACTTGTGTTAAATACTGTTTGTTTATCACACAAGGAAAAAAAGATGGTGATAAAAAAAAAGCGTAAAGTTTGAAAGATTAATATAAGTTTTCTTATCTTATTCTAAGACGGAGACAGATTTTGTTTTTATGTACACGTCAGAACGCTAGATTTTATTGAACTGGCTCAACTTGGCTATTCCCATCTGAATGATAATTTATTTTATTGATACTTCAGATAACAGTAATTGGTGCAATTATAACTGTTTTCTTAAAGATAACATGGAGTAGCAGAAGTGTACTCTGCTCTAAGTGGGTAAATATTAGCTCTCAGATACAATAGCCGGAAAAACAAAAGCATTCATTCTCTGCTTCTGTTAGAACTACAAAGCAATGAGTATCTGTCAAGCAAATAACAAAAAAAAAAATGAAAAATTTTATACATTTTTAAGCAAAAGTAAAAACCTTGAACGGCTTTAGACGTGACAAAATAGTACTGATTGGTTTCAAACAAAGTAGAACTAACCAGTTCATATCTAGTTAACACCAAGTCTAATCGCTTACTCTTTAAATAAAATATAATAAAATAAATTAAGTCGGGTGCAAACTACTTAAATATTACACGCATTATTTTATACATACGTTCATTACTAATACATACTGCAATAATACTGTAAGTATAAAGCACACAATGATCCATAGAATTCATTTGTTGATTATGTTAAATTGAGTACAAGGGATTAAACGTTTTTATATTATGTTACTAGCATTGCCCGCTGCTCTGCCCACGTTCAGATGACCAAAAACCAAATTCTTAGGTTTTACATATTAGTATACTCTTGCAGTTTTTGCATTTTTTCTCAGAAATGAGATATTTTCCCGTGGTAAAAAATATCCTATATGTTGACCCGGATAACCAGCTATCACCGTACTAAATTTCATCAAAATCCATCCAGTGGTTTTTCTGTGATGCGGTAACAGACAGACAGACAAAAATTCTTAAAACTATAGATTCGGCCTCTGTATCGATAATAATGTTTATTTCAATAAGATTTTCCAAAAAATATTTAATGTACAGATTCGACTTAGTTACAATTTTATTAGGTATATGTCTAGGTAATATGTTGAAAAAAAAAACAAATTCTGAGAATTAAATAAAAATGTAAGTTATATTACGAAGAACTTAGTCAAAGGGCAAAGTTTAATGTTTCATTTAGTACGATTAATAAAAGCTTATTTTATATGACATGCTTATAGTAATTAATTTACTAGAAACCATTCGAAGTCTGACTCAACAGCTTGCTTTTATAATTATCTACTAAAAACCTATTTAATTATAAATAATCACGAACATAGAAACAACACGTTTTAGTTAAAGTCTATAGTTCTATACTGTGGGACATTGTACCGAAGTAATGGGAAAATTTATGGATTTTTAGCTCATGCACGAAGAGTAACGACCCTGAACTGCAGTGTTTTATCTTTCTGATATCCGTCCCTGTCATATTTAAAGCTAGATATTATTTTGTATTTTACTACTTTAACAATACCTGGCACGTTGTTTTATCATTACAATGGCAATTATAAACAACTAGCGACTCACCCTGACTCCGCTCGGGTTCGTCTCTACTTATGTTTTAACGTTTAGTATCGATTTCTCAGAGATGAGATATTTTCCCGCAGTAAAAAGTATCCTATATGTTGACCCGGATAACCAGCTACCATCAAACTTACGTTTCAAGTTTAGTATAGATTTTTCAGTGTTGAGATATTATCCCGCAGTAAATAGTTTCCTATATGTTGACCCGGAGAACTACTAGCTATCATCATACTAAATTTCGTCAGTCTGTCCAGTGGTTTTCTCATGATGCGTTCCCAAACAAACAGACAGACAGACAAAAATTCTAAAAACTATAGATTGGGCCTCTGTATTGATATTAATGACTATTTCAATAAGATTTTCCAAAAAAAAATTATGTACAGATTCGACTCAAAATTTTATTATGAAATTATTATATATGTACATTTAATCAAAATGTTCATGAGTCACGAGTATAAGTTGTTTATAGTCTATTTTTCTATCATTCATGGTCAATATGAGCTTTTTAATCAAAAAACGCAAAAAAAACTCAAAAGCTCTACGTCCACTTATTATATACTAGTGTTTGCGTATAGGTATATCTATATAGTGTATACCTATACACTACAGTGAACCTCCCACTTATATCTTGACTAACTAGAATTTTATTATGTTATATTTCATTTCAGAAGTTATATATTAAAAAATATTCATTTAGGTTCGTTCGGAAGTTGTCGATCTGATGCAGTAAACATTTAAGACTCACTGTAAACTGCTGGCTTTTAATCTAATCATCTAATTTATATAAATTGGAACCTTTTACATTTTATTATATAGAGAAATATATATAAAAAAATGTACCACGTTAAAAAACTTGTTGTGGTCGTGTTGTCGGAGCAACAACTAAGATCCCGTATGTAAATTACAAATAGCATAAAAATAAGTCATTGAACTGTTATCTATACATATAATAAAATTGATAATAATTCCATTCTTTTCTACGTAAAATTCATAGATTAACAGCTTGTATTACAATATAAAATATTACACAAATTTAAATTAAAAAGAAACTAGTGTTACCTTTTGAAATTATGTGTACTTCTTTTTGCGCGTTAGGGTAAAAATGATGAGAGTGAACTTTTACGACGCGACAGAATTTGACTATAGTATGAAGTTAGCCGTTAAAATACACTTTAGAATAGTGGTATGGGTAAATTTTCGATTCAATTCAATTTTCTTGTTTAAATGGCAATGTCACTTTTTTATCTTATACGTAACTAGCGACTCACACTCGCTTGATGCCCCATACAAGCTTTCATCTCCATTTTCACCCAATTAAGGGATGATAGTTAAAATTATCCTGTGTCTTTTCCAGGGTCTCAGACTATCTTCTTTTCAAATTTCATCTAAATCGGTCCAGTAGTTTCGTAGCTTATTCGGTACAAAGAAACAAACAAAAAAATCTTTCCTCTTCATAATATTATAGGATAGACTAAGTAGACATGGGGTATAATTCAATAAAACTGTATTAGGGTGCCTCTTATGGCAATAAAAAGATAATGAGATATAGGTATCTGATAAGCCCTGAACACCACGAGGCCGTTTCGTGGATACTAACCTTTTTCGGTAAATGCACTTTATCATTTGTTTACATTTTAGATACTGGGGTCGTAGAGTATTATACTACGTAAATAATATTTACGTCGTGTTTTTATTATGTCGTGTTTTTTTTACATAGTCATTACAAATATTTCGTTATTTGTTTGTACAGTATCTGGGCTTGTCATTTGAATTTAGTATGTTTTGCCAACTGTCAGTACGTATGTAAACGTACTGAATATTTAATTTTGTATGGTACTAATAATTTGTTGCATCGATATTATGTTACTTAAGCTCAGCTGTAATAATTAATTATAAACCGTAATTTAGTACCTATAATATATCCTTGATTTTTTTACTTCCTATACGGAAAATAAACCTTTTTCAATATAAAACAAAGGAATAATATATAAAGATCATAATAAAGAGATCGAAAAATTCGCCTTGATAATAGCGAGAGGTACAGCCTAAAAAATTTTTTTCTTTAACTTACTATCGATCGAGGTATCAAAATGAAGTTTTTAATAAATTATCACAAAATATATACAACTTATATGTTTAAAAATAATATGTTACATTAAACCCAAACTGTGTTACTGGTCAAAACTAAAAACACTAAAAACTCGACAGCGTAAAAATCGGACTTAAAAGTCGGATGAGCAATCGTGTCGGTCTTATTACATATAGCAATACTTCGCAGCAAGCTTAAAACATTCGTCTCCGAGTTCGATGTGATCTTGTTTCATCATTTTAGCTTTTCAGAGATTTTTGTTTTTGTTATTTGATTTTTATCTTCCTAATTGTTGACGCGCGATCATTCATTTTAATTAAATTAATAACACATACTTGATAACTTATCATACCGCAAGGGATTTATAAGCGCTATTAATCGGTATTCGGTATTCTCTAATCTACATATAAATCAAATATGACTTAAATCAGAGTCGAGGATATCTTGAGCTCCAAGTATTTTAATTTTAAGCACTGTGGACTACTTTCCGAATTTATTTTATTTTTCCAGAATGTTTTATTATATATTAGTTATTGCATAAGAATTATCTACAAAATAAAAAAATAATATAATAAGATAAAAAGCTATATATTCATTTATATACTGCAACGTTTATTTAAAGTAACAGAAAAACACTTTAAAAAATGCGACGGAGAAACTGGCATGGAAGATTATTTATTAGTAGGTACTTAGTAAAAAACATTAATATAATACCTATATTACCTTTTTTAAAGCGATATATATTTACATATTGAATATATTTTGAGATTCTTCAAATAAACAAAATTATTAAACACAGAGATCGTTTTTATTCAAATACCCACCTAACTGCAACAAGTAGTACTATAATCGCAGTTTTACAACTTGTAGTTGAGTCGCTAAAACAGTCTTTGTGTTTATTTGATATTCGGCTAATTTTTATGCATAGTGGGATATTTAAAATTTGTTTAGTTGTCCGTCTTGCGATCACTCGACTGTCTGTTGACATTAATCAAAACATTAACAATAGTCGGGGATAAACATAGATAAAAAAATGAGTGTGTGTACCCCCTTTCGCGCGGTTGAAGTAAAACTTCTTTGGCGCTGTGGCAGATACCGCAATTAAATTAAAACAAATTAAATTATAAATATAATATATTTTTTAAATTATTAATAATTATTTGTATAAATAATTATTACTACACTTTATTGCATTTAAAAAAAACAATACATATATCATCAATAATAATTATTATAAAAATAGAAATATATTTTTTTTAGTTGTGTATTCAGCCCTTTTTAACGTCCCACTGCTGGGCACGGGCCTCCCTTCAATACGAGGGGGATCAGGCCATAGTCCACCACGCTGGCCAAGTGCGGGTTGGCGGACTTCACATGTCTTTCGAAAACTTGCTAAGTTCCCTCAGACATGCAGGTTTCCTCACGATGTTTTCCTTCACCGTAAGGCAAGTGGTAATCATGTTAGAAAATGATTTGCACATGAAAATATCAGAGGTGCGAGACCCGGGATTTGAACCCGCTTCACTCGGTTTCCCAAGCGAGCGCGTTACCACTGGGCTACCACTGTTTAATATAAATTAAGTTTAAAAACGGCTTTTTTTTTAGTTATTAATAATAAATTTGACTCTCACTTCCGCGAGACTCATTTTTCCAATGTATTGACTTACCCCTCAGTCACGCCTAAAGAACTTTTACTTCAAAAATAATATTATATTTGCAATGATTACAGCTTATCTTATTATTCTCTCATTTTGTCTTATCTTGATCTTAATTTTTCTCTCAAAACCAGTTCTATCTACACAGTCCTATCTAACCAGTCATATCTTACCAGTAGATTACAGAAGGGGATTTAATGATAATTATTAATTAATATAATTATGATGATTACAATTGTTGTCTGTCTGTTGATTGTAATCAAATGTAATATATTTTATTAATCACCATAAAAATGTATATCTATATTTAATATTATAAAGATAGAGTTTGTGACGTTGTAGTTTATTGTAATTAATTGCAATGTAGTTGTAATTGCAACCTCTGGATCTACTGAACCGATTTAGATGAAATTTAGTAAGAATATACTTTAAGACCCTGGGAAGGACATAGGATACTTTTATCCCGGAAATCATCCCTTAAGGGGATGAAAATGGGAATGAAAGTTTGCATGGGGAATCAAGCTAGGGACGAATCCGAGTGAAGCGAGAGTGAGTCGCTAGTTTATAAACAAGTGATGTACGTATTTGGTGTCTATTGTAGTTCCTACAATCAAAATATATCTAATAATGCACGGAAGCGATAACAATGGTTAAAACGTAATGCAAGAGTGGTAAAGATAACATAAATACAGAATCATGCGCTATGCACGTGGTAAATACTATAAAGCTGTATCAATGCAATCAATGTGAAGCCAAGAAAATATTACATCTAATTAGCTTTTTATTACACACAAAATAATTTAATACCTAAATCACAACACTACTATATAGGTATATTTTTTAAATATTTTCAAACTTAATTAATCATTTAGAAATATCATAATTATTTTCAATACGCAGTAAACAGCGTGCATAAATAACAAACATGCTAATCGCTAACATTATTGCCACTAGGCACACAAGCCCCACAGGTATTCATAACAAAATGACACATTATGACTAGAATTTACAAGTAATACTAGATAGTAGATACTAATTCGTAATAAATGTATATGAGAGATATTACATACGATATGTTTTACTACAAATCACTCTTGCATTTTCACTATAAATTATTACCGGCAAGTGTTTTCTGAAGAATTTATTTTGCAAGCCAACGATTTTATTTACCGATATGGAGACGAATGTCATTTGAAAGGCTTAGAATATTTAAATCATAATCAGGCTTTTATCATCTTCCTTTTTTTTATAATTAACTAGCGGCTCACCCTCGCTTCGCTCGAGTTCGCCTCTAGAAAAACAAAAACAAATCTATCCCACGGGAACCGTAAATTTTTACGGGATAAAAAGTAGCCTGTGTGTTATTCTGATGTATGAGCTATATTATTGTAAGTTTCATTAAAATCCATTCTGTAGTTTTTGCGTGCAAGAGTAACAGACATCCATACATCCAGACGTCCAGACATCCGTACATCCATACGTCCTCATAAACTTGCATTTATAATATTAGTATGGAAAATACTAATACTTAGTTAAAACACTAACTTACTCTCGCTTCGTTCGGATGCGTCCCTATCTGCCTTTGCGTTACTCCAGATTACAGTCATAACTTTTGCATTTATAATAGTAGTCCAATTTAAAAAAAAAAATTTTTACATAATTGCCATAAATGTCAAATTTATTCAGTTTCAGTTCAAGCCTGGTAATGTTTAATAGGTTTATGAATCATCTAGATTATTTTGTCATATGTAAAATTATGTACATATTGATTTATTGGTAAAACAAATAAATGGAATCTCGTTGGCAAGCTTTGTTGTTTATAGCTAAAAGTATCTTATGTGATGCCTACGCAATGTCATTTGCTAATTTATTTAAAAACAAACATATATATATATAATATTTCTAAATACAGATTGTCAATGAGGCCATTCAGGAATATATCATACTTCTCATGCCTCAGCATTCAAATTTACATCTTCATTGTAATGTCAGGTCAATTTTATTAATAAACGAGCTCGCCCTCGCTTTGATGCTCTTGCTCATAGAGAATCGTAGTTCTATTCTATAAAAGTTCCAAGCGGATCATAAACTATGCAAATCGTTATGCGTAAAAAGACTAACCAACAAACAAGCTCACTTTTGCATTGTTTACTATATGTGTATTATTAATAAGGATAATTACTAATAGAATTTATCTAATTTTGTTTTTGGTTTTCCTGCTAACATGATATTATACTTATTATTGAAATGGATTACAATCATTTACATGCATATTTTTGTAAATCATAAAATCAAAAAGTTTATTTCTCGTATCTTTGATAAACTCGTACAGGAATGAAATGAAATCATACAGGAAAAAATGTATGTATATACTGGTAAATACTAAATACTAATTACGTTATTTGTGGAAAAATGTTTTGCAAGGCTTTAACCTTTGACTAACTTTGTCAGCTATTTCATTACCGATCGTTTACTGTGCGTGGGTGAACTCCCTACAAATGCAAAAGTTATAAGCATGTATACTGAAACATGAAGATCTAAAAATAATGAATCCTTTATGTAGAATCTTTTATAGAAATGCTTAGAAATACTTTTATATAATAAAGAAAAATAACGTCCACATTTACATTAGTTATGTACCTGTCATAATTTAATTATATAATATTTTTTTTTATAATTTTTCCTCGCAACTTGGTGTCTGTCATTTTTTTTATTATTTATTAAGATCACAAACACATAACACAACGTAATACACAGTAGATTTAAAATTCATTCTTAATTGCAAGTTCTATAAAACATATATTTTTTATTATAGTGTAAAATGACTAACTAAAAACATGGATAAAAAAATTATAGAAAAAAAACGATTAATAATTAAAAAACCAACTTTAAAACAATATAAAATAAAGCAAACGCAGGTACATACATATATAATTATCCAAATGAGAATCCTAGAATTTGTACTTTTTAAGCTATATCTAAGTCGTTCTAAGCCTATTGAGAATGTAATTTTTTAAGATGGACTTTTGTAAACTACCCGTTTCGTAAGAAATCGCTCTGAATACTCTAGCTCTTAACAAAATAATCTGACTCTATATTTGGGAATCTGTCAGTAACAGACCTGTTTCTATTTTATTTATTTATTTAATCTTTTATTTCAGGCAATATTTACAAAAAGATCTTAAATATGTAAACAGAGGCCCATAGCATAATTATAAAAACTTAAACTATTTAATTCGTAGTGCAGATGTGTGAGCTGTGTCTGTGTTCTATGCATGTCTACTCGTAATACTAAATAATAAATATTGTCTCTTAAGTATTTTTTAATTTTGTAAATATCATTCCAATCTCTCACCATGGACCTTATTATAAATAAAAAAACAGGTTTGTTAATAAATATTTTATTCATTAGTCTAAGTTCAGCGGCCGCGTCGGTGTAAACGGTAAATATCCCAATGCGTCCGCCATGTTGGCAGTTCTCCAGCTGCCGGCATTCCGTGTAGTAAACATGCATAACCATGTGCTCAGCATTTGATGTTGTCATGGTGTTGCTTGTTCATGTCAATTATATTAAATGATATTGACGCCATTGCAGACTCAAGTGATATGGGTCAGATTTACTGCTAAAGAAGTAAAAAGTACCTAGTGCTATTCTGTGAGAAATTTATGTAACTCGATAGCTGAATCCATGAACGTATTTCATAAATCATACTTGGAGTACTTCCGCTGATTCAGCTGATGAGTTACACGAAAGTGCTTACAGAATAGCACTACGGCTACATATAATAAATATTTACATACATATGTATGTAAGTTCCAATTATTAATGTATTATTTGTTACTTTAAAGCTAGCTATCCCTTTCTATGGGATAGCTATCTAAATACAATTAGACGGCAATATTTTATTTAAAAGTAGTCAAGCTCAATCAATTCTGGTTCAAATCTGGTTCAATACGCGAGCTCGCTATTGAAAATCAATAGACACGCAGTATCGAAGCGATGTGATTCGGGCCTTTGTACACGCAATATATGCATAAAGAAGAAATATGAATACAAATTATTGTTATGCTTTCGTTTTATAATAAATTACAATTTTTATTTAATTAGACGTGTATTGTGGTGATCACCTCGATCTACAATTAATTTAAGGCTTAGTGAATGAAGGAAGTAGATAAACAGAGTTTTTAGATGATTTTTATTTTTCTAGTGACTTCAAACAATATCCACCAGATTAAACAATTTTGCGTAGAAAATCGTTGAATGTATCGTTTATTTGACCTAAAATATGTGATCGTATTGCGTGTTATTACAGTAACTAATTTTAACAATGTTTGTACTTACTTTATTTTGTTAAATTAGTAAAAAGTAATAAGTGACACAGTTTTTTTTAAACCAATATATTTTGAGGCGATATATTTATATTCCATATATGTATATGTACATCTATACATATAATAAAATTGTAACTAAGCCAAATCTGTACATTAAATATTTTTTGGAAAATCTTATTGAAATAGACATTATTATCGATGCAGACGCCGAATCTATAGTTTTTAGAGTTTTTGTCTGTCTATCTGTCTGTCTTTTACCACATTACAGAAAAACTACTGGAGGGATTTTGATGAAATTTGGTATGGTGATAGATCGTTATCCGGGTCCAACATATAGGATACTTTTTACCGCGGGAAAATGTCTCATTTCTGAGAAAAAATACAAAAACTTCAATGTAAGAATATACTAATATGTAAAACCTAAGAATTTGGTTTTTGGTCATCTGAACGCGGGCGTAGCCGCGGGCAATGCTAGTATAATATATAAATGATGGTCTCTAGTAAAACTTTAAGCTGTAGATAAGCTATCAGGTACATATGTAACATATGAAAATTGTATATAGGTACATATTCCTATATAGTTAAATACTAATCAAATAACCCATGAGTGTAAATGCATTCTCATCAGCGGTACATTTACGGATGCTGATTGTTTATGAGTGAAGATAACACGGATCTGTGTCACACTGTGTATTGTAATGCACTCTAGATAAGAGATGAACTAGCACACTATAAGTTCTTGTAAATGCGCATAAGCTTAAGCTTGTAAAATTAGATAAGGGGCTACCCTCATATAACTTTTCATTTATTAAAAAGGCGACTATACAGTTAAATTTATTGAAATTATACTTTTTTATATATTTTAAACCTTATTATATCGCCAAATTCAAAAAAAAATATTAAGGAACGTTTGTGTGCCAAAGGCTATTATACAATAAATGATTTTATAGATGGATGGCACGCTTAGGAATGAAATGATCGCCTCCAGGCTACTTCAACTTGATAGAAATATTGTAAATTATAATTTTACTTTAAAAAAAGATAACAAGTCAATATTAGTCCCGCTGAGTTTCTTTCGCCAGTTCTTCTCAGGTCTGAGGCTTCTTCTTTCCGAACTGGTAGTAGACTCATGACGTTCAGTAAAAAAATTTTGATTTGATTTATATTGTCAGTAATGTGGTTTATATGGATTCAATATAATATAAGAAATGTTCTGTAATCATATTTTTATTACACTGTTTTTCTAAGGAGTATGGAAATTACACATATTTTTTCAACGTCCTCTATATATTAAGAGTTCTTTTGAAATTATTTTCTCAAATAACATGTTTATATTAATAAGAAAATACGTCTGTGATATAAAGATACAGAAATATTTTTCTTATTCGAGAATTTCTCATAGCAGAACACTTAGTTAACTTTTTTTTTTTGGTCTGGAACGGAATTCCACTAGATAGAGAACAAAACTCGTCTATCTAACAATTACGATTACATAAAAAAAGTTTTCTTCAAAATAGTGTTATATTTAGAAAATCATGTACATAACGTTTTACATGCCGTAGGATGTTTTAAAATTAGTAGACCTGACGTATATTCTAAGAATCCATTCGTCTTATTAAATGCAGTCGATGGCGCGTTGGTATGCGCTAATGTCTAAACAATTTTAAAATAATGCTTAATGCGCGACAAAGCTCGTAGTTGAGTATTTTTTATTCATTGATTTGTTTGAATGGTTCCTTTTCTTTAAAATAAATATTCTCTTTAATCTTATAATGTTATTTCGGAAAGTGTATAAATACGTGAATAAAAATGACATTGTAATTATTAACTACATATAGCAAATTCTAAAATTCATACTAATATTATAAATTTTAAAGTGTTTGTTTGTTTATTTGACCTTCTTTCACGTCGAAACGAAGTGACAGATTGGCAAGATTTTTTGTTTTTATATAGCTGGAGAGCTGAAGAGTGACATAGGCTACTTTTTATCGCGGGAGATTATCTCATTCACACGGGAATCATCACACCACACCACAAACGCATGAAACAAGACCCAAAAAAACTTATGTAACGTTACTTGAAACATAGTATTAGTGCTCTTCAATACAATTAAATAAATAGGTGTTTTAGCATTTTTTAAATTCATCATTTAAGGGGGCTAAAATAGGGGATGGGTTTTAGCGCGAACGAAGCCGCTGGTTCTGCTGCATAAAACATTTGTCTAGTCTAGAATATAATTTCACAAAGTACACGAATTAAAAATACCACTTACTTAAATATTCAAGTTCAATTGTTCATCCTATATTTATTCGTAGATTTTAATATGTTTGACTCATAATTTGAAAAATTAATACAAGATTCAAAACATACATCAATCAACCTGTGATATTTTCGTAGATGTACATCTATAAGTAAAATTGTACAATAACGCTGCACAAATAACAAACGAATGCTTTCATTATGTATTGGCGTCAGAACTTTGCCCGTTTTCTCCGATGTGAAAATTGAAAAATGTTTTTTTTCCCATCATTCTTGCTTATTAGGCCACTGATAATGCCACGATGTAATAATTTCTGCTGCTTATTGAGGTACTAATAAAATGTATCATATTACAATTTCGTATTATGTAAAATGATAATTTATTTATTTATTATACAAAATCCACTGCTAAACCTTAACATATAAAATACACAGATGTTGTCTTTACAGAGGCCATAAGTTGGATTTACACTATTTATGCAAATAACTAAAAATTATTTTCATTTTCAAAGTAGTCCTGTTTCATTCATCATACTATTATTTAAAGCATATTTTCTACCGTTTTTTGTTCTATTGCGTATAAAAACAAATAAATTCAAGGTAAACATAGCTTCAACGGAGTTTCTTAGAAGCCTCATTTAGTTTGATAATATTTAATTGTAAGTACCTACTGGGCCAAAATGATAACGTTTAGTCTAGACTCGGTTTGCAGTTTTCCTATTACGTGTCACCTTGCATGGCAGCAAAATATCATAAAGTAAAGACATTGGGTTGATATTACACTGTCTACTGTAAAAGATTGATGCGACATTGGTGGAAGTTGTTCCGTTGTATATTGGTCAATAGTGTTGGTTTCAGGCGTGACGTAAATGTGCGCGCGCATCTTCCATCTCGTTCATGCTCCTTTGACCTTTAGAACAACTCTCTGCTAAGCAAATCTTTTGAAAAATATTATACAGGCTATTTCAGTATGGAAGTTTCATAACATGAGAAATGCTAGGTAAAACGATCCTAAGTCGTATTCTTATTCATTTAAACTCGCTCGTTGGATTGTAATGTTATTAGTACATTTCATATAAACCAGGTAGAAATTGATAAAAAATGTTTCCCGTGCATTTCAAATATATTTGTACTTACTATTAATAAATAAATTATTATAAATCACTGTTACTCATTTTATTCTTAATTTAATTTATTAAAATTAATTTATTAAAGCACAATTTAATATGCCATTGTAATTGTACGAGTACAAATTATACACTAGAATCAGAGTCAATTAACAATATATTAAACAACGTCCATGAATGATTTCGTTCGTTTGATTGTACATATGTTTACCCGAAAAAGTATTTACAGAGGTTGCGTGTTATTTGTTTTTCATGATAGTTTTTTCAGAAATGTCTTGGAAAATTAAGTAGGTATGTAATAAAACTAGAAGGTATCATATAGAAAAATGCTATTTCACACAAAATATTTGCACGTAACCGTATTTGCGGTCTGTATTCCACATTTTTTATTATTGAGAGTGCAAAAACTTAAATATTTCATAAGCTTCTTAATTAAATGTATTAAAATCCTTATTAACCAATTGCCATTATCTTTTCAGAGACAGTCATCAACTAGATTTGCCTTCATTTGGGCACTATGCAACTGGTATCTTCTTTCTCGATAAGCTTCATCATCAAGACATCGAGAAGAAGTTCCAAGAACTCGCCGAGAGCCTTGGCCTTCGCGTGATTTGCTGGAGAACTGTACCAACTAATAACTCTACCATTGGTGAGTCATCGAGGATATCCCGTCTTACATTTGTTTAATGTTGACTAGAAATAGATGAAGCAAAATTTAGAAACATTTAATACTAAAGCCAATACCAATTTCATAAATTTCTTCATTTTGCATTAAAATGTTAACAGTTGAATTACTCTAATAATAATCTTGTAGAGTTATCATATTTTTCGTTAAACTTATTTAAATGATGTGCGATATTTTTATGAGTTCCTTTCACATTATCGCGTTAAAAATTATATAATAATTTTAAAGTAATTATTTTTTGAATATAATATTAACTATTTTATCAATATTTATATTATGGTAATGAAAGCAACTCTTAATGTATAATTATTGTCATTTTATTTTGTCAATCAAACGTTTCGATCACCATCATCGAACATTTGTCCAGCTTGTTTGTGCATACGGGCAGTTTGCGATTTGCGGCTATCATTCCAGGTCGTACACGTAGTCTAAGTCGGTTGGGTCGTTAACGCGGCCGAGCGGTCTTGCGATGCTTGACCATACGGTTTGTTTAATTTAAAAATATGAAACGGCAGGAGAAACTCGTTCAATACTCGGTTCTCTCTCGATTTATGCTGCGGAAAATAACAGTTATCGCTATAACCGTTTTATAAAACTATATAATCAAGTTATTTATATAAGAGTAAAAGTACATTTTAATTGCAATATTTTAAGGGACCATATATTGATGTTGAATTCGATAAGCTAGGCAACCGGTTATTTGGAATGTTAGTATTTCATTTACGTCGAGGATCGATCGAGTTTTTCTTGCTATATTTGGAAGAAATTTTCATTAATTTGCACCAAATGTAAACACGCATTCTAGTTAGACCACTAGTTTTTTGCGATGCAAATTGATGGAAATATTGCTTGTTATTGAGGTGCCATGGCGCGGACTCTTAACGGCCACTTGCTATGTTTCTTGATTATTATTATTGATATATCTATTACAGAACATATTATTATTCATTATAAAATAAATGCGAGTCACATACATTAAAGTACGAGTCCGTGCCAAGAGATTTAAGAAGTAATTATATCTTTGTGATTAGCTTGAGATGTGTTTTATAAAACTTTAAAATGTACATAATTTATTATGTATTACAAACAAAATACGATAATTAAAATCTCAAGTTAAATAAATGATTTAGATTTACTACGCTTAGATGGTAAAAAAAAAAACAAATAATGTGACTTAAATTGTAATGTACATTGTACACTATTGGAGCAAGATTAAGATAATATTTTTTAATGAGTCAATTTAATAAGAAAATTGTAACATTACAGCTTCTGTAACAAACATTATAAATATATTTTCATAATTACCATCGGAGCGCGTTGCCTTATAGTATCATTTAGGTTTTCATAGTTTAATAAATGATAAGGGCGATGAAAAGATCAGTCAGTAATGGCCTTATTTGACTCGCTTTCAGGTCAGGTGGCTCGTAACTCGGAGCCATATATGCGTCAAGTGTTTGTTACCGGAGATATCAGCGACGAAAACCAACTCGCACGTCAGGTAAGACATGGACGCGAGATGTCTAAATCGGAACGACTAATGTTAACAAACCTGAGTATGAACTCGCAATAGTATCGTAAATTGCGATTTCAAACTCGTTATATATATTTTCTTTAGGACCCAAAGCACTCTTGAAGCATTTTTTTCAGATCGTTGTTTCGCGCCAGCGCTCCGAGGAACTTCGCTCGTCGTTGAAAACGTAAATTTAAACGTACCGTATATATATATGTATATTGCAAATTAATTTCGTGTGTTTCTTTGTCCTTCGATTTGTGGAATAGTATTACGCTGTTCGCAGATTTTCGTGTTGCGTAAACGAGCGTCTCATGAGCTAGTGGTGCCGGGAGCACGTTTCTACATTTGCAGCTTGTCATTGAGGACTGTCGTATACAAGGGTCTTCTCACTTCAAACCAACTATGGGTAAGTTTAAATTAACTGCATAAAAGTTAGATTTACGTAGAAGAATATAAAATTTTACATTTTACTAATGCTTATTTTTTTATATTTATAGGAATATTTCAAGGATTTGAGCAACCCAGCTTTTACCACCTATTTGGCGTTAGTGCATACTCGTTTTTCGACCAATACTTTCCCCAGTTGGGAACGTGCGCATCCTTTGAGGTAACATTACTGATATATTGAAAATGAATTCAAGATAAATGGATACGGTATAATTATTTCATATGTTTGTTCTCAGAGTGCTTGCCCACAATGGCGAAATAAATACGTTACGAGGTAATGTAAACTTGATGAAGGCTCGTGAAGGAGTTATGAAAAGCGAATTGTTCGGAGATGGTAAGCAATATGCCTTATAACAAAATATCTAATAAATTTTATTATTTCAAACCAATATATAAATTTTCATAATTGCAACTTCATTTCAGATCTCAAAAAGCTGTATCCCGTAGTGGAACCAAACCTTTCCGATTCGGGTTCAGCTGATTGCGTCCTCGAGTTCCTCATGCATTGCGGTAACAGAACTCTCCCGGAGGCTGTCATGACGATGGTCCCCGAGGCCTGGCATAATGACCCGACTATGCCTAAAGAAAAGAGGGATTACTATCAGTGGGCCTCATGTGCGATGGAGCCCTGGGACGGACCCGCCCTCGTGTCGTTCACTGACGGACGGTATATCGGTAAGTTTCGTAACAAACTAAGATGTTTTTTTTTATTACGATCATGTAATGGGTTTGAATTGCGTCTCAAATATTATTATTTTATTTCTACCACAATAGAGTATGCCTGAGTGATAGGAATTTGTGAAATTGATTTTTTTTAATTAAAACATATTTACATGCTCTAATAGATATTAAACGTAAAAATAATTTTATATTATATAAATATAAAATAAATGCTATTCGTTGGCAAGGCGGCATTTTTTAAGTGTTAAAGTCCGAGTTCGTTCTTGGTGAAAAAATGGCCGGAAAATTGGAAAATTCGCACTAAACTAAGTTCTTTTCTCTACGATTTTGTATCACCTCGAATCATAAATAAAATTGCATTGGGACATGACAGCGTCTGTCGTGACAATAAATAATAACATGTGTAAACTAAAAACAGCGTTATTTGGACATGATCAATGGCTATCGAAAACATTCTTATAATTAATCATGGTAAAATAAAAAGGTTTTTTTTTTTAAATCAAATATCATTTTTTGTGACAGGTGCTATATTGGATAGAAACGGTCTGCGTCCGTCTCGTTTCTACGTGACGGACGAGAACGTACTCGTGATGGCGTCTGAAGTCGGCGTCTATGACGTCGCCCCCGAGAAGGTCATACACAAGGTCAGCACTGACTATTTACCATTGAATGTTGAATGAATTCTGATTGTTTTATAATTTATTTTTATATCTGTTGGATTTGTTTACATGTTTTATTTTAAATTATATGTCCATCAACATATTTTTATAATACACTAAATATGTTGCTTTTAATTTTTAAATAAATATTACATAATAATACACTATTATGATTTAAAAAAGATAAGGAGCGATATTTTTACTGTTAAAATAAAGTAATAGTTAAATTTGGAAAATATCACGGAATTGTAATTGTTACACACAATGTAAATATTTTCTAAGATTCGAAGACTGTTTTTATGGAGTACTCTAAAAGCTTGGCATTGCCTACTGGGCGATAACATCAAATTTGTGTTGATCACAACCATGAAGGTTAAGTTTAATATACTACGATGACAAGTATCATCACTCATCGATGAGATCAAGAGTGTAGTGACTTTGATATATAATTTAATATAATAATATGATTAATCCAAAATGTTATTTGTGTCAACAGAGTCGTCTAAAACCCGGCCGTATGTTGTTGGTGGATACACAAGATAAGAAAATTATTCAAGATGTCGAACTCAAGCTGACAATTGCTCAAAGCAGACCTCACTCCCAGTGGCTAAAGGAACAGGTATATTATAATATATTTACTATTAAATATTATACTTTGTTTACTCGAGTACTATTTTTATGGGTTTTTTTTTCACTTTTTTGATTTTCAATAGAGGAATTTAAAAATCGGACTTAAATGTGAAATGACTAAAATAGTATTATTACAGTATTAAGTATGTTTTTATATAAATTACATACTTAAAAATTATTTCCATGCTGCGTTTATTGGGATGTTTTTTTTCTTAATCACCTAACAGATGGTGAGTAGAACAAAATGAAATTATTATGATAATGTATATAATAGTATATATTTCAAAATAAGCTTTAGAATACGTTAAATGACTACAACAGATTTTTTTACCTATGAAATAAAATAATAACTTATAACTAGCACGAAGAGATTTTACAGAGATAGAGAGATAGGCATTATGAATAGGTTAAACATTAATTTCGATATTACTAACTCCAAAATGATGAAACATGAATGATGACTGATGTGTTAAATAGAAAATCAACTTCTATTTAACCCCTTCGTGGAATGAATTTTCAAAACTTCTTAGTTGCTACTTTAGCTATATATAAGAAATCGTAATTTTTTTCATTTCATTTCTTCAATAACCGCAATATATTATTACCTATTGAAAACAGATAACAATGGAGGACATCCACAAATCACTGCCGTCGTCTGAGGTCGCGGCTAACGGCAACAACACGGCGGTGAGCGGTCTCGGCGACCCGCGGCTCGGACTCTTCGGGTACACCATCGAGTCCATCAACATGCTGCTGCTGCCCATGATACAGCAAAAGTTAGTTTTCTTTTAGTTATGCTCGTTTTAGAAATTAAAATAATACGCTTTCGATCAATTTTAAGTGATCGCCTCCAGGCTATTGCAATTTTATAGAAATATTGTAATTTATAACATAACTTTATAAAAAAGATAACGAAAGTTCCATTGAGTTTCTTTCGCCAGTTCTTCTCAAGTCTGAGGCTTCTTCTTTCCGAACTGGTAGTGGACTCATGACGTTCAGTAAAAAATTGTAACAATTTAATGCTGAATAAAATATTTTGTATTTGAATTTACAATTGTGTGATACATACTTGTCATGTCGAAAACATGAAAAAATATATGTTTCTAATGACATTTTTCCATTTGGCAAAATAGTTTTGAACTACTTTCAAATTGATTTTTTTTAATACAATGATATAAAGCGAGTAGTACAAATTATTGGCTATATTGACTGCCCGATTTCAAAATGTTACCTACATAAAATTAATGTTGTGTTGTTTATAGCTAAGTAAATGTCATTTTGAGAAATAAATGAATGTTATAAATCAATTTAAATGTATGTTCCCAACAGAAAAGAGGCGCTAGGCAGTATGGGCAACGACGCGCCGCTCGCGTGCCTGTCGCGCTTCCAGCCGCTGCCCTACGACTACTTCAAGCAGCTGTTCGCGCAGGTCACCAACCCGCCCATCGACCCCTTCCGGTAACTATACTTCACTAGCTTGGGCCCTCGACCCCTTCCAGTAATTGTACTTTAATAGCTTGTGCCCTTGACTCTTGAAATTTTAAAATAAAACTAACTTTTCGGATTATTCCACGGATTTATATATAGATTTTTGGTTCCAAAAACTAAATTAAATCAAAATGGGAATATTCGCTTAAATCTAAGAAAGTATTGATACCGCTAAAACACAAATGCTATATAAGATATATGTATATCTCTTTCCAGTGAGAAAATAGTGATGTCGTTGATGTGCCCCATCGGCCCCGCCGCCAACATCCTGCAGCCGGGGGCCGACTTCGTGCACCGCATCTTCCTGCCCCAGCCGATACTCTCCATACCCGACCTGGAGGCGTTGAAGCGCACTACATTTCGCGGATGGAGGGTACGGATGAAATCTATATTTATGTATATTTTTTTATTATTTTAAATCTCAAATACGAGCAAGAGATTTTTGAAGTTATACTTCTTTCGGGTCGTTTGGAAAAAAATATGAGAGTAAAATTTTTACTATTCGCGCGCACACCGAAATTTAGTTGATAATTATTTGTTGTCATGGTAACCATTGTTATTGTCTGAAAAATGATGTATAATATTTATTATTTCTTCTACAAACAGAGAGTTGTGGCATACGGGATGAAATCTTTAGCCATTTTTGTTCTGTTACACCAAAGAAGTATAACTTCTTACGTGCGTGCATAATTACACACACACTTTTTTTTTGTTCTCATTTAATATTTAATGAAGGAGATCGCATATCATTGAAATGAACGGTAACCATAAACGTTAAACAATACGTCAAAAGCATGGTGTATTGGTTAACGCTTATGGTTACTGGTTTACTATAAAAAAATTAAGTATTTTTTTTCTAACAGTTTTATAAGTCACGAAAACTACTTGATGAACTGTAATGTCTGGCCCATAATGTCTATGCAAAAATTCTCGTCTATCGATGATATAAAAATAATTAGCTATGAATAAAATAGTTACCTTATATAAACCAAGCCCATACAAGGTTTATCTATAATAATGTACGCTATAATAAGTCATATAATTATTAATCGTTTAAATTATTGAATAAATTCAATGTCGTGGTTGCTTTGCATAGCACGTTTATTAATATTGATAGGTATATTTGTATTCCTTAAGTAATAATTCTCTAAGGAATATTTGTGTCCATCCAATCTATATGTAACAAGATACATGCCACTTTGCTGTATTGCGCACTATCAGAAAACAATGAATAAATTGACCGTAACTGAGACGATTCTTTTGTATACCTACTTATGCGTAACAATACGTCAATAACGATGAATGTTTATTATTTTGTAATTTCAATGAATTTGTTAGTGGGATTTTAGTTCATTCGTTTTGAATAATAAATTAATCAAATCGGTTCCGGCGAGTTTTCTTAAGTGATGCGCTTATAAGCAACAGTATTTGATTTTTATTTATGAAGGGGGCATTTCACGTGAAACGGACAACGAAATCAGTGAGGTTCTGAAATTCGTTCATATTAGGCATGTTTGTAGCTCTAGTAGGGGATATGGACATGTACAGTACACATATTTTTTTTTATTTGAGATTTAGTTGTCAAGTTATGGGATTCCAAAGAATCGATCAAATTGAAGAAAGGGTTTTTTTGGATGCTTATTTCATGTTCAAGTAATTAGAAATAAAATGATAAATTTAGTGTTCTCTATAAAAATTTTACTGTTCTTTAATCTTTTTGATTTTTAGTCAGATTTCAAATTTGAATTATTATTCTAGTGTTAAACCGCAAGTAAATATTTTAAATAAAAAAATAATAACTTCGATCATTTTAATTTTTATTATTTTTACTGCAAAAGTAAGCTTAATATATATTAATTTTATCATAAAAATTACAGGATATGATCTTAATTAGTTTAGGAGATAAATCAATTACAGTACGTACCTGTCCCACTGAGCGAGGTAAGGCTGGCGCTTGTGAAAGCCGGCTAGTTGATATGAAGACATTTAAACGTTTATTATATTTCAATAATATTGATTATGTATTGTTTGTCTACCTATTTTGTGTCATTTTAAGGGTATTTCATATCTTAATAAAAAAAAATAGTTCACACAATAATTTCTATTTAAGCACTAGGGTCTGGACTAAGCGGAGCCCGTGTCTCAGACGCCTCTCTGTTATACAATTAAATATTCATTAAGCTGATAAATAGAGTGATATATAATAATAGAAATATTATACTTTATAGAGTGTATACAATTGTAATTGTGTGTGTGTGTGCAGACGCAAATAATAGACTGCACGTTCCCGACGTCGGCGGGCGCGCACGGGCTGGAGGCGGGGCTGTCGCGCGTGGCGGCCGAGGCCGAGGCGGCGGCGCGCGGCGGCGCGCAGCTGCTCGTGCTGTCCGACCGCGCCGCGGGGCCCGCGCGCGTGCCCATGTCCTCCCTGCTCGCGCTCGGTACGTACACACACACACACACGCACACACCTCACATATACATACACACACGTTTTAATTTACCTATTTAAACTGTATTTAATAATTTACTTTAAAATAACAAAATATTTTAAATTCGATAGTATTTTATGTTTGCTAAGGTGTCTTTAACAAAATAATTCTTCTTAAATTTTTTTCATTACAACTTTCATTAAAATGAGCAAGAACAGTTTTTTAAATAATAGCCAACAAGCTTTACAATTTGTATGTTCTTTTAGGTGCTATCCATCACCACTTGATTGAAACGCGTCAGCGTATGAAAGTTGGTCTTTTAGTGGAAACTGCCGATGCAAGAGAAGTTCATCACATGTGCGTGTTGCTTGGTGAGTATATATATTCTCGTATATAAAATTAAAAATAAAATAATCCTATTATTTTAATAAATAATACAAAATATTAAAAAAAAACCTTACATAATAACTGACTTTAAGTGAAAATAAATAAAAGTTACGTTCACTCTGTAGTGTCTTTTTTTAATTTATATGACTTTTTTGTTTTACTATCTAAGGGATCTACCAAAATGTAGAATAATTTAAATGTACCATTATATTGTGAATTTTATTTTCATAAGAAAGTATAGTAAATATATTTAAAAAAATGTCACTTTTAATAGGTTACGGCGCAGACGCAATCTGCCCATACTTGGCGTTCGAGCTGGCCTTCTCCCTGCGCAACGACAATCTTATAGACCCCAATTTAACCGATGAAGAAATTTACTTGGCTTACCAGAAGGCCATCGAGACCGGCCTCGCCAAGGTCATGGCCAAGATGGGCATCAGTATGCTACAGTCGTACAAGAGTGCTCAGATATTTGAAGCGGTCGGTCTGAGTGAAGAAGTCATTGATAAGTGCTTTAAAGGCACTCAGTCTAGAATTGGTAAGTTCTAAAAATTGTGTTATTATATTTGTATATATCTAGAAAATTTCTTATATTTTTGTTCTTTTTTATCCTTGAGTTTGACTTAAGATTTGTGTTTTGTTTGCAGGTGGCGTTACGTTTGAGATTTTATCTAAAGAGACGTTTGACAGACATGCATTAACTTACGGTGAAAGTAAAGACATGCTAGTGCTGAGGTAAGCATATTCATATAATGATTTAAAACTGACCCACACCCTGGTCATGTCGGGTAGCTTGTTTTCAATTAACTCCCGAAAAATGTATTTCATGAAAAAAATCCATGAAAACTTGAAGTTTGTAGTCAATATTGAACCACCAAGTATTCATTAAACAAAATAATTACAGGAACGAGTATCGGGGTCTAAATAGCGACAATCTCTTGCAACACAGATCCAGATTACATAATACTTTCTTAGATTTACGCGAATGTTTGAAATTTTTAAATAAAACTATCTTTTCGGATTATTTTGCGGATTTATCTTGATTTTTGGTTCCCGACGTCGGGAATCCACGAAATAATCCGAAAAGATAGTTTTATTTAAAGATCCAGATTAATTAACTCCTTTTTGAAGTCAGTCAATGAACAAGAACATATACTAGTGATTTACTTTCTACCCTCGCTTCACTCGGGTTCGTTCTTAGGTACCCAATAGAAGCCGATAACTCCAGATCATTTCTCAAAGGAGTAACAAACACACATACAAACATTCGCATATATAATGCCAGATACGCACATTTGCCACAACTTCAAACCTCTACAAACACTTGGCTAAATTGGCTAATTTTGAAGAGAAAACATCGATATCCACACTTGTGTGCTTCGGAGGACGTTAATCTTGTTTAGTCTATTACACACTCTTTTTTTATAATATTGTATACTAGCAAATTCCACAGTACATTGTTTTCATATAATGTTATATATTGGTTTATGCGGTGTACGCCAGTAAAACTTCCAGTCGACATAATGGTCATAATTCAGCCAATTTACACAACCTTAATGAATTATACACCAAAACCTAATGAATCACTCCACTCCGTCCATTGGTTAAAACCGTATGAAATTCCGTTTGATAGTTTTTGAGTTTATCCCGTTCAAATTAACGGATAGACGCGACAGGCGAATTTTATTTTTAACCGACTTCCAAAAAGGAGGAGGTTTTCAATTCGTCGGAATGTTTTGTTTATTTATGTATGTCGGTGGTAGCACCGACTTCGAAAATATCTGATTAGGTATCTATTCTAAATGTAAACCTTCGTTTAGTTATTTTTTACATTTTAGTGCCTGGTAGTCGTTTTTTTTTAAGTTTAATATAATACTAGCGACACTCCCTCGCTTCGCTCGGGTTCGTCCCTAAATACGTTTTAATTTTTTTGAGCGCAACTCTTATTCTTTTTCTAAAATAAAAGTACCTATGTTACTCCCTATAACATCAGCTATCTTCCAGTGAAAGTCCCGTCAAAATCAGTGAGTCGTTTCAGAGATTATCCGGAACAAACAGACAGACAAAAATTTTAAAATCTTGTTCTTCTTATAAGTACCGTATATAATTTCATATGCGTTTAGTAAAAAGTGTTTTTTTGACATTACAAACAGACGTTTCAATTTTATTTATCTGTATAGATTAAACATATGTATGTATATTGTGACAGGAACCCCGGCAACTACCACTGGCGCGCGGGCGGCGAGAAGCACATCAACGACCCCATGTCCATCGCCAACCTGCAGGAGGCCACGCTCGCCAACAGCGCCTCCGCCTACGACCGATACAAGTATGTCCACCCTCGCCGTTGTTCACTGCGTTATACTAATTTGCTAATTTGTACTCGTGGATTTTTTTTACATTAACACACAGCACCATCTAGTTCCATGGTAAGCTAACAACGCTTGTGTTATGGGTACCAGATACATAGTTGATACACTACACATATAAATATAACTTTAAATACGAACATATTATAAATATAAACAACCATGACTTGGAGTACAAACATTCGTGCTCTGTGCTCATCACACAAATGAATGCTCCCAGCGGAACTCAAACCGGCGACCGCTAGCACAGCAAGTAAAGTCACTACAAACTGAGCCAAATGTGTCGCTTTGCTTATCATCAGTCAAAACGGTCCAGCGTAAAATTACAAATGAAAGGCTTCGCATTTACAGTGGTGGTGTCTCATATATGTATAATTTGAAAATAGTAAACTTATATTATTATTTTAATTTAATTTTATTAGTTAAGATTTAGAGGAAGAATAAAAAATCACAATAGATTTTGAGTTCAAAATCTCCATAATAACTCCATATTTCATCACAGGCTAAGTTGAAAGCATAAGCTAGTTTCTTTATATAATATGTAAACACGTGGTATACAAATAATATACTAAATAAAATATTTAATAACAGGGAGAGCGCCTTAGAATCAGTCCGCGCCTGCACACTTCGTGGTCAACTTGAACTTGTCAAATTGGACGAGCCCTTGCCGCTGTCTGAAATCGAACCTGCGTCTGAAATAGTCAAGCGATTCGCTACTGGTAAGTTATATTAATAATTGATTTGTGAAACCAATCAGAATAACTAATCTGTATCTAACAACAAAATCATATAACTTTCTCGTTTTAAATTATAATAGTCTTTAGATTCCTTTAATGCAGCCCTATCGCAAAATGTGTTCTTAACTGATATATTCTCACTATAAATTACTTAGTCCTACCAATTTTCAGCTGCATAGTTTTGTGTGTATATAAAATATTTACTTATTTATTTATTTAAAAAATTCACAGTAAAATGGTACATACACAAAAAAAAAAGAAATACAATTAAAGAAATGTGCAAAGGTGGCCTGGCCTTATCACTGAAAGCGATCTCTTACAAGCAACTGATAGGAAAGGATACAGAAAATAAAAGAAAAGAGCGGAAATAGTGCATAAAAGTATACATCAATGTAAATAAACATACATACAAAGCTACATATAAGATACTAATTTAAATATATCTATATATATTTATTAGAGATATACATAAACGTACATAATATTATTGTAAAGTTGAAATAAATAGTATAAAATATTATTATTGCATTAATGTTTTACCAATACATGATAATATATGCGTTTGCTAAGTTATTACACAGTTTGTATAAACTAGTAAATAAATACCGGCTTTATTTCTGTCAGGTGCCATGTCGTTCGGGTCGATCTCAATGGAGGCGCACTCCACGCTCGCGATCGCCATGAACCGTGTGGGCGGCAAGTCTAACACTGGGGAGGGCGGGGAGAACGCGGACCGGTATCTCAATCAAGTAAGCGGTTTTAAATAACATAACTCTGAATAATTAATATTGTCTAAAAAATAATGTATGTGAATCATTTTTGTATAATTTCTCAAAAGAGAGGGAAATAGCGTTATTTTTGTTTCATATATTTAATTTAATTGTTATCGTAGGTAGTTTTTATTTGATACTAGCGACTTTGACTCCTCATCTCGCTAGGGTGTGTCCCTAAGTGCCTAATATTAGCCTATGTGTTACCTGTTAATCCGCATCGATTACGATGCGGATTAACAGGTAACATATATTACTACATATAGATTACTACCGTCTGTGTACATTTAATTCATCCAAATCCGTTCGGCCTTTGAACGTAAAGAATAAAAAACAACAGGAGTACAAACTTTCGCATTTATAATAGTAAACCGATAACATTTTATATAACTTAAAATAACACAAGTTGATACATTTTAAATGTTGAAAATATTCAGCATTCCTTATTATATGTTTTCGAATTTTTTCTCACGTGACTATGATCGCTGTAAAGCATTCAAAACGTCGGGAACCAAAAATTAAATAAATCCTAAAAAAAAACCAAAAAATAGTTTTATTTAAAATGTCAAATATTAGCGTAAATCTAAGAAAGTTATTCCCTAAATGATTAGTCAAACATGTTTAGTTTATTAAAATATATGTATACACAAAAGGACCCAGAATTCAACAAGCGCTCGGCCATCAAGCAAGTGGCGTCGGGTCGGTTCGGCGTGACGGCGTCGTACCTCGCGCACGCGGACGACTTGCAGATCAAGATGGCGCAGGGCGCCAAGCCGGGGGAGGGCGGGGAGCTGCCTGGTATGTGCATGGCAGATATTTAAATCGTATTACAGAATTTGTAATTTGTAGTACTTTGGTAGTAAAGGCTTAGTTAGGAAGTAAAATTAAGTGCTTAGTAACTCTTGTTAGACGCAATAGAGTTGAGTTCAGCTCGCACTGCTCCTAGTGCCTCGCACTATTTTCCACTTCAAAGTGTTTATCTTTAGATAGCGTAAGTTTTATTTTTTCTTAGAAAGCTTGTTACTTTAGTGTTATCGATAACGATAGCCAACTAGTGAATAATGAGTAAAACATAAACGTGCAATTCGAGATGCAAACAGCAATCTCACTGAATGGACTCGAGGATTCACTTGTCATTTAGCATGTTTTTGTAGTGAGTTTTAAAATAAAATCTTGAGCTTTTACTAGCAAGTTGTAAATAGACGAGTAATATCATGTGTGTAACATATATTATAATTAAGTATAAAATCTTAACAATATCATAATATGTAAAAGGTAAAATATTACATGTTATAAAAAAATCTTCTACTTGTAACATAAATAGAATAAAAATGAAATAATTCCTATGAACCATATTCAAATTTATATAATTTTAATACTCATGTTTAAAATAATTTCGTTAATTTAGGCTACAAAGTGACAGAAGAAATCGCCAAGACTCGTTGCTCAGTGCCGGGCGTAGGGCTGATCTCGCCGCCGCCGCACCACGATATCTATTCCATAGAAGACTTGGCAGAACTAATCTATGACCTAAAGTGTGCCAACCCTAAAGCCCGGATATCCGTCAAGTTAGTGTCGGAAGTGGGCGTCGGTGTTGTCGCTTCCGGTGTTGCCAAGGTGACAATTATTTATTAATGAGGTTTTGCTAAATCAATGTGCTATAATTTAGAAATTTTACAATATAAATTTAGATATTATAATTTCCAATGTTCCTTCATTATTATTTTCATTTATTTACATGAAACAGGCTTAAATAATCCTCTAGATATTAATAGAAATTTAGATAAAATTCCTTTATATACTAATTTTACTTCTAAAAATTGAATTTAATTTATTATTTCAATTTTTATTGTATTCTACCTTTATCTCTGCCAATCCTTTAGTAACATAATTCACATTCTAAGATATAATCTGATGTTTAAGATATAGTGTGATCGAAAACATTGTATAAAAATAATTTTGATTAATGTTTTTAAAATTAAAATAAATTTGACGACACGTATAGCTCAGTTTGTAGTGACCCTACTTGTTGTGCCAGCGGTCGCGGGTTCGAGTCCCGTTGGGGGCATTCATTTTTGTGATGAGCACGAATGTTTGTACTCTGTACGTGAGTTCTAGTAAAGTTATTTATGTGTAGTGTATCAACTATCTGGTATCCATAACACAAGCCCCGTAGCTTAAGATGGAACTGGATCGTGCTGTGTGTTAACGTCCCGACATATATATTTATTTATTAATGTTATAAAACCAATATGAAACACGCAGGGTAAGGCCGAGCACATAGTGATCTCCGGGCACGACGGCGGCACGGGCGCCAGCTCGTGGACGGGCATCAAGAGCGCCGGCCTGCCGTGGGAGCTGGGCGTGGCGGAGACGCACCAGGTGCTCGTGCTCAACGACCTGCGCTCCAGGTAGGGATACCACTTTATTTATTTACTAGCGACTCGCCCTCGCTTCGCTCGGGTTCGTCCCTAGCTTGATTATACCTATACAAACTTTCATCCCCGTTTCCCCCCTTAAAGTATGATTTCCGGGATAAAACGATTTCACTCACTCACTTTTCATATCATGAGATTTAAAAAAACTTATTTTAGTAAAAAAAATCTTTTAATTTTCTTCTATACAAAGCTTGTCCTGACAATAATAAACACAAAAAAATTTATCCAACTTGGAGCAGTCGATCGGAAGTTATCATACGCGTACATCGGTCATTCATATTTATTTACATAGATTTAAGATTTACTAAATATATTTCTTTATATTTATAGTTTTACTATGGTTTAAAAAATAAATTGTTTTCAGAGTGGTGGTACAAGCAGACGGTCAGATCCGCACGGGCTTTGACGTGATGGTCGCTGCTTTGCTTGGAGCCGATGAGTTTGGATTTAGTACCGCGCCGCTTATTGCTTTAGGTAAGACAATTTATGTATAGAAGATGATATTAGATTTTAAATTTTTGTATGTATATTCAATAATAGAGTTATCGGTTCTTTTAAGTAATAAATTGTTGTTATATAATTTTAAATGAAAATAATTTGCATATAATAATGTAACATGATTTCGAATTCGAAACAGCTGGCAATAGAAAAATAATAATTGCTTTGGTGATAAAATCATTATTTGAACCAAGTAGTAAGTCCGATGAAATTACCCATCGGCAGAAAACATAAACTTGAACAATTTCCATATACCCAATTCGAAAATGACGAACTTACCATATAAATTTTTTTATTTACATCTCTTTTTCGTAACTCATGTAGCCTTGTAGGGTATGTTTTTAAGTCCTAGTGCCTACCTTCGTTATATAAGAGTGGCTTGTTTAGAAACGCATAAAAACGTTAAAATTATATTACAACAATAACAATTCATTATTTTATATATATAGGATGCACAATGATGAGGAAGTGTCACTTGAACACGTGCCCGGTGGGTATCGCTACGCAAGACCCCGTGCTGCGCAAGAAGTTCACGGGCAAGCCCGAGCACGTCATCAACTATCTGTTTATGTTGGCTGAAGAGGTAAGTACTCAAAGATTTTTTATAAACAATGTTCATTTTTTTATTTACTATGTTAGTTATTTCTATTAATACGTAAACAAATTTCTCTTATATATTTGACTAGCAACTCTCCCACGCTTCGCGTCGGGTTTGTCCCTAGACAAAAACAAATCTATCCCATTGGAACTGCACATTTTACCGGGAATATATATAGGATATAGGGGATATCTAATGCAAAAAAATCCAAATGGAGTAGTAGTTTCTGAAATTAGCGCGTTCAAACAAACAAACTCTGTCTCTTTATAATATTAAGTATAGATAACAATTTTATTATTAAATTCTATACATTTATGTTGAGTTTTATTTATATTGTTAATTAATATTAAATTATACTGTTAAAAAGTTATTTTTTTTAAATAACAACTAGGTACATATATGAAGATGTGTTTATATGAATAGTATAAAAGTATTTTATTTTAATATTTTTATTCCTGTACATTTAAATATGTACATAAAATGTTTTAAGAATTTCAATATCTAAAGAATATAAATTTCATGTATACAGGTACGTGTGCACATGTCGGAAGTGGGTGTGCGTCGTTTCGGAGATCTAGTGGGGCGCACGGACTTGCTGAAGGTGCGGGAAAACAACGACAATCCTAAGGCGAGGCTGCTTAATCTGTCGCTCATACTGAAGAATGCGCTCCACATGAGACCGGGAGTCAATATTGTGGGAGGATCTAAAGCACAGGTCAGTATTTGAGTGTAGAATTACACATTTTATATTACTTTTTAATTAATTTTCGTATAACTTTAAATAAGTATAAGACAAGCATAATATATGCCATTCATTTGTGCTAATATAGTTAATATTATATTATATTGTATATAATTTATTTAATAAAAATTGAATGTAAATGTTAGAGAATTAAATGTTAGAGTTAGACGAATATTTGACATTTAGATTTTTTCAAGACTCCACTACGTGATCATGAATACTGTAAAGAATTCGAAACGTTGCAAACCAAAAATCAAAATAAAATTGCTACTTTGCAAAAAAAAATTTCGAAGAGATATGTAATAATATCATAATGTAAAAACAAATTTTGAAACGCTGTTTTAATTTCTTTCTTGTTTAAAGTACCTATAGTATACATTAATTTACATATAAACTATTACAGGACTTCCAACTAGAGAAGCGATTGGACAACGCTCTCATACAACAGTGCAGTGGCATTCTGGACGGTAGTCAGCAATGCATTGACATCAATATGAAGATTACCAATGAAGACCGTGCTTTTACTTCTACACTGTCTTATCACATTGCTATGTATGTATTACTTAATTGATTTTATTATTTTCAACAAATATCATTTACTATGCATATGGGGTTAAAGACTGTCTAGTTTCAAAGCTATTGCGGTATATATTATAATACTATAGTAGAAATCACTGTTTTTTTTTTAATAAAAAAATGATATAATTTAGTATAGAAATCGGTTAATTTTGAAGTACTTT
This sequence comes from Brenthis ino, assembly GCA_921882275.1. Taxonomy (NCBI): domain Eukaryota; kingdom Metazoa; phylum Arthropoda; class Insecta; order Lepidoptera; family Nymphalidae; genus Brenthis; species Brenthis ino. The sequence goes on from OV170227.1 coordinate 26,884,005, forward strand.
TTCTCCCTCCTCAATAATGTATCTATTATTAACGTATTTGAATTGTTGTATGACAGGAAGTACGGCGACGAGGGCCTCCCCGACGGCACCACCATCAACATATCGCTGGCGGGCTCCGCGGGGCAGAGCTTCTGCGCGTTCCTCTCTAAGGGCATCACTGTCACCTTGGAGGGAGACGCTAACGATTATGTCGGTTAGTTATATTTATGTTATATAACAATATATATCCCGTGGGATAAATTGTTATTTGTCCCACGGGATATATTGTTATATCTTCTTAATACATATAATACTTCCGTACGTGTTTTTGTCACCCTACTCCTCCTAAAGGGTTGGATCGATTTGGATGAAATTTTTTGTGTATATTTCAATGCTCTAGGATGGTTTGAAAACACAATTGGACCCGGTAGGTGGCGCTGTCGTGTGTCGGTGTGTCAAATAGATTGTTTTTTTTAGTAGTTTGAACGCGGCGAAACAGCGGGTACTGCTAGTAATATATATAAACCGTACATTTTTTCGGAAATAAAAAGTAACCTATGTGCTATTCCAGACTATAATCTATCTCTGTGCTAAATTACATCCAGATCTGATCAGCCGTTCTAACGTGATTGAGTAACAAACATCCATCCATGTAAACTTTCGCACTTATAATATTAAATGGGATTAATACTTTCAATATTTTTGATTTCATGGAAATATTTTATTGGTATAATTTTAGCCATTTATTGCTTTCCTTCAAAGGGCTCTGAATTGTTTGTTACAATGATATGAACGAAAATGATGTATATAATAATAATATGCTTGACCGAAGCTCCACTCACGTGACAGTAACTTTGATAAAAGTTCTGTGTTATTTACGATATATATATGCCGTGTAAACGATATTTATTAGTGTTATATATTTACAGAACGAATTTCCACAAGTCAAATATTTAAAATATATTCTTAATCACAGGAAAAGGCCTTTCTGGTGGTAAAGTGATCATCTATCCGCCGAAGAACTCTCCGTTCGAATCGCACTTGAACGTGATCGCGGGTAACGTGTGCCTGTACGGCGCTACGTCCGGCAGAGCGTACTTCAGGTATGTACTTATAATGTATAACTGCCTTGGTGGTGTATAGGCTAGCATATGCGTTTGCACTTCCGGAGATCCTAGGTTCGAGCTTTAGTGAGATTAGGAGGACATCGCAGTGTATGAGATCAGAAATTATTACTATATGTTTAATAAATTGACTTCAAAGTTAATTTTTAGATACACACGAATGGTCATTCTTTTTAAAAATGTATTATATACTAGCGACTCACCCTCGCTTCGCTTGGGTTCGTCCCTAACTTGCTTCATATTACAAACTTTCATCCCCATTTTCACCCCATTAAGGAATGATTTCCGGGATGAAGAGATCCTATGACCTTCCCATAGTCTAACTTCTTACCAAATTTCATCTAAATCGGTTCAGTAGATCCCGAGATTACCACCTACAACGTCACAAACTTTACCTCTTTATAATATTAGTATATATATAACTTGATTATAATTAAATGAATATGAATGTTTTGGTGTGATGGTGTACAGAGGCATCGCGTCGGAGCGGTTCTGCGTGCGCAACTCCGGGTGCGTGGCGGTGGCGGAGGGCGCGGGCGACCACGCCTGCGAGTACATGACGGCCGGCACCGTGCTCGTGCTCGGCCTCGTCGGACGCAACTTCGCGGCCGGCATGAGCGGTGCGTACACACACACAAGCGTGCGCGCGCATTCGCACGCACACTCACGTACACACACACGCATACACACGCACACACGCACTCTCACACACACACGCACTATATGCACACACAGATAGACCTAAATACGACGACTAATAATTAAAATTTTTGACGTTATTTGGGAACATTTCTTTGGTTTTATTTTTCTAATATCTCGGAAGTTATAGATATTTTTTTCTAATAAATAATATCATAATTTCGCCGCAAACGTTGCAAATATCAACTTGCGAAATTTTTAAATTCCCCTAAATAATCTTTTTTTAGCCATATAGAGCTAATTTTACTGAATTATTTCTATTTTTTTTTGTTATTATTATTTTTTATTATTAGTTTACAGTTTTTTTGTGAGCAGCGGATTTAATTCAGCCAAAAAATAAGATAGCAATTAACTCTAAAAATTAAATTATGATACATCTTACCGTTATTGGCGTTGATTGTTAAACATGTATTGCAATAAATTATGTTTAACAGGTGGTATCGCTTACGTGTACGATATCGACGGCTCGTTCAAGGTCAAATGTAATCTCGAAATGGTTGAATTGCTGCCTCTAGAAAAGCAAGACGATCTGGATGTAGTGCGGACACTTCTAGAAGAATTTGTCGAATATACTGGGTAAGATATTATTATAATATTAATTTCGTGGTTTTATATTATCCCTTAAAATATAGTTTTCTTAAGGCCTTTATAGTTTTTACTGATTCTATTTTATTATAACGTTAAAAATTACATGTATATAATATTATCATGTATCATTCAATATTTAAATATTCTCAATAACAAATGTTGTTATAAAACTTCACAATTATTATTTTTTTATTACAGTTCAATAATCGCCAAGAACCTTCTCGAAACTTGGCCGGAGCCAGCTAAGATGTTTATCAAAGTGTTCCCATACGAATATCAACGAGCTCTGAAGGCTATGGCTCTTAAAAAGTCCACTCCTAAAGTGGATACTAACGGAGAAGTGGAAGAGAACGGTGTTGTCGACATCGAAGAGGCCGTGAGGAATGTCGAACTTGATAAGAAGAATTTGGAGAAGGTTCTAGATAAAACTAGGTGAGTTTACTTATTGATTTATCAAAAACTAGTGTTTGAACTAAGGAAATATTAACAAACACACAGGCATGATATTATCCAGTATTATTCATTAGTAGGTGATCGCTTAACGTTTTTAACGAAAATGCTGTCAAATGCAAGGGTTGTCAAAAATGCTACGAGTAATTTAGGCAAATGGTTTCGAAATTGTACTGTAGTGTCATCTCGTAACTTACGCGTCAATCTTAAAGACGTTTTCCGTCTTATTAAAAAAATGTACGACAGTCGCGTCTACTCCTGTGTGGGGCATGATTGTTATATCTAGACCACTTCGTATAGATTAATAGGCTGTGGTATTGTATTTTTATCTTATATATGTACATTATGGAATGTTAAAATTTAATGATTTTAGATCAATGCTTTTAAAATAAAATCCCTTTTTTTGTTTATAAGAACTACATGTCTGGGTAGTTAATATGTGGTTTGGTATGTCTCAGGTGCACCATAAGTATAGAACGTTATTATTATTATATATTATGGTAAATTATGGTAAATCATCAAATACAAAGAGATATTATTATTACAATAACAAGCGGCTCACCTTCGCTTCGCTCGGGTTCGTCGCTAGGTACGTTTTAAATAGATATAAATATTTACTAGCCAGCGTTAGCCATATAATTTTTTTTTTCGCCGAAAAAAAAACATTAACAGAATTGGTCCAGCCATTCTTAAGTTATGCGCTTACCAACATTAATTTTTATTCATATAGATAAAGCGTAACGTATTGCGTACTGTTCGACAGGGGCTTCATAAAGTACCCGCGCGAGACGTCGCTGTACCGGCCGGCGGAGAAGCGGCTGCGCGACTGGGACGAGATCTACAACTTCGGCAGCGTGCGGCGCGGCCTGCGCGTGCAGGCGGCGCGCTGCATGGAGTGCGGCGTGCCCTTCTGCCAGAGCGCGCACGGCTGCCCGCTCGGCAACATCATCCCCAAGTGGAACGACCTCATATACAGGGCCGACTGGCGGCAGGCCTTGGCGCAGCTCTTGCAGACTAATAACTTCCCTGGTGAGCTCTATCGATTTTTCTCCCTTATTCTTTTGTCCCAACTTAAGACGTTATCTTCCTCTATCTTCGTCATCTTGTTTCTTTCTTTCTTTTGTTTTATTGTCTCTTTTCATTTTCACATACTCTAAGGTTCTCGGACAAAATAATTGAACGATTATGCACGTAAATTGGTTTTTGCTTGACTTTTAAGAACGCAATTAATATTTAATTGACTTACATTGTCTTCATTTTGTTGAAATTTCTATTTCTTATATGTTACATTAGAGGATTTATATATCATAAATGTTTATGTATTACAAGATAAAATAATATTACTATTCTATATATTATTTACTAGCGACTCACTCTCGCATCGCTTCGGATTCATCCTAAGTAAAAACAAACCTATCCCACGGTACTTTTTTCCGGGAAATATGTATAGCCTTATATATAGCCTTCTTCAGTAAATGGGCTACCTAATGCAAAAAGAATTTTTCGTCGGATTAGTAGTTCCTGAGATTAGCCCGTTCAAACAAACAAACAAACTTTGCCTGTTTATAATATTAGTATAGATTATATACATATAACTTATGTGTATATATATGTTACTAGTGATTCCCCATACAAACTTTTATCCTCATTTTCACCCCCTTAAGGGATGCAGTCCGGGATAAAAAGTGTCCTTCCCGGGGTCTCAAACTATCTTCTTACCAAATTTATCTAAATTAGTTTAGTAGATCCAGAGATTACCCCCGACAACATCACAATCTCACAAACTCATAAACTCACAAGCTTTACCTCTTTATAACATTAGTATAGACATGGTTATTCAAAACTTTAAAGATTATACATTCTCTTCTCTCTATCTTTTTCGAGTTTTTTTATAATCGAGCATTTTTTTCATATCACTTGAATTGACCAAATTAGATACTTACGAGTTTATTATATACATATAAGTAATCGAACAATATGGTCGTATGCCAGAGTTCACGGGGCGCGTGTGCCCGGCGCCGTGCGAGGGCGCGTGCGTGCTCGGCATCTCCGAGCCGCCCGTCACCATCAAGAACATCGAGTGCGCCATCATCGACCACGCCTTCGAGGCCGGCTGGATACAGCCAGAGGTGAGTCGGTACTATCTATTTATATACTACTAGCAGAACCCGCGGCTTCGCTCGCGCTAAAACTACAAAAAAATCTTTAAAAAGTAGTCTCATACAAACTATCATCCCCTATTTAACCCCCTTATAGGATGTGATACATATCTATTTGATTTTATTGAAGAGCATTAATACCAAATTTCAATTAATTATGATCATAAATATTTCTTTGGATTGTATTATAACGCAATTTCCCGTGGGAAAAAGATAATCTCCCGCTGTAAAAATTAGCCTATGTCACTCTCCAGTACTACTACCTCCACACAAAAAATCACGCCAATCCGCCAAGCCGTTTCGACGTGAAAGAAGGACAAACAAACACACTTTCACATTTATAATATTAATATGAATGATTATAACAATTTACCCTACTGCGGAAGACCGAAGAAGGGCTATGTGTTTTGTGTGTATGTCCGATTATAGGTTGACTCGTAATTAATAAACGGCTTAACCGATTATGCTGATTCATATGTCGTTACGTCTACGTCATATGATTTGAAGACATGATCATTCGTACGTCTTGATAAAGTGAGTGTCATAGGATATATGATGGGATGTCATGAAAAAGTTTCTTCTCCCAAACCAATGTAATCAATTCAAAATTTAAATAATTTAAATAGAAAACAAATCTGTGTAAAAAGCGGAACGAATTGACGCAGGAACATAACATTATGCAATTGGGACATACAAGCACGTAGCAAGTCTAGCAGCAAGGATAAAACATTCAACTTTTCATAAGTATATATAGTTTTAGCAACATATGAAATGTTTACGCTGCAGCTATCGATTTGCTCAAGCATTTATTATATTATAAATTTGAAGAATATATATAGATAAAATAAGTATATATGCTACGGATCAAGTAATTAATAGGACATTATTGATCATGCATAGGCATTTCGCAAAATGCCTAAAGTGAGAAGATAATTATCAAATAGTCCGGGCTTGATGAATCGTGTCCTTCAGTTATTGGGCAGGATAATAAAAAGAAGTATTTACTAAAATATTAGGTGCCGAATAGTTGAACAGGAACATAGCACTTATGATATTGGGGGTTCTAGGTGGCTAAAATAAAAAAAAGACCCTACGTCATCCATGTCGGACCTGTCACTATCAAGAAACGCTAATATCGAAAAGCTGTAATCAAACCAACATAAGCCATTGCAACGTTCTTAACCGTAATCGGTCGATTTAATAATCGTCGCAAGTTTATGAAAATTGTAACGTTTATCCATTGTCACTTCTGGATTTTACGCATAAATGAAAAAAAATAAAAATTCAACAAGAACAGAAAAGACGGGAAAACGTGGAAATAAGTGTGATGAGCTTTATTTTTCTGTAACCTAATGAAACAATCATAACATTATCAAATTACTGTTTATCAAGTATCAATATTCATAATGCCCACACACTGTAATAAATAATGAGGTTTAAATAATTATTAATCACTTGACCATATTGATTATACAAAACATTATAATAGTGCCTTAATGAATCACTTGACCATGACATATACATATTTCTCTGTAACCTATACCCTGTATTTATATGGAAAATTTATTTTTACCTGAGGCATACAGTACAGTATAATGTGTACCAATTAATGACGACATGTTTGGCTCAGTTTGTAGTGATCTTACTTGCTGTACCAGCGGTTGTGGGTTCGAGTCCCGCTAGGGACATTCATTTATGTGTTGAGCACTAATGTTTGTACTCCAGTTATGGGTGTTATGTATGTATTTAAAGTTATATGTGTGTAGTGCATCAACCATCTGATACCCATAACACAAGCCTTGTAGCTTACCATGGAACTAGAAGATGCTGTGTATTAATGTCCCAACATATTTATGTATTATTTAATTAATGTGGTTATTAATTGATTTTTTTATTGTTTACAGATCCCTGAACACCGGAACGGTAAAACTGTTGCTATTGTTGGCTCAGGACCATCAGGCTTAGCGTGTGCCCATCAGCTTAATAAGGTATTTTTTTTATGACGATAATAAAATTTTCATACTAAGTTCTTAAAAATATTCTCTTGTTCTAGAATAAAGCATAATGTCAGATATCTGTATATGTAAGAGTGAGAAATATAATAGAAAGACGTTAAGAAGGGTTGAATACACAAATTCCACTGCACAGTGTACATATATTACAGAATATACATAATATATTATAGTACTGTTAATTTTTAAATGCTCCTTGTAACTGTTTATGCATGTCGTGGTTACCTATAAGTAAAATATCAGATTGATTTAGACGTCTTTTGCACAATTCTGTATTTTTGTTAAGTTACTGTATATCATGTTGGTGATTCTAATTAAATAAATAACTAAAAATATTGTACAACTCAGCAGCATGGAAATACCATATTGAAAAAAAAATGACAACGTCCAAACAAAATTTATTGTGTATTCAAAATTTATTTCAAAATATATTAGAACATTAAAACTTTGATTAATATTATAATTTGTTTTTAAGAAAATAATATCGAGTGTGCATATTACTAAACACCCGCTATAAACAATAGCATTCCCAAGGAGGGTTGACGTCAGGCAGGCGGCCGTAAAACTTTTGCCAAATCCTATCAGCAGTACAGAAGTTGTACTGCGCCGAGCCCACGTGATCGGGAAATGGGCAGAGAGATGATGATGATGATATTGTATATTCCAGGCGGGCTACACGGTGACGGTGTTCGAGCGCAACGACCGCGCGGGCGGCCTGCTGCAGTACGGCATCCCCAGCATGAAGCTGAGCAAGGAGGTGGTGGCGCGCCGCGTGCGCCTGCTGGCCGCCGAGGGCGTCGCCTTCAAGTGCAACGTCGACGTCGGCAAGGACATATCCGCTGCAGATCTGGCTAATGAGTGAGTGCTTGCTTGTTTTTAGGGCTCCGTGCCTTAAATGGAAAAAGGAATCCTTATAGGATCAAATGGTTGATCGTTGTACGTCTGTCTGTCTGTCAAGACTCTTTTTGTCAGGAACTCGTGGAGGTATCACATTGAAATTTATATCCAATACTCTGCAATGCAAACTTGGAAAATTAGCTCTGAAAAAAGCAAACTTCTAAGTTAACGCAATCAAAAGATACGGCCGTTTCTGCCCCATACCGCAATGGAGTGAAAACTTATAGGGTACTTCCCATTGATCTAGAATAATGAAATTTGAGAAGTGATGTCTTATAGCACAAATAAAGAGAAAAATCCGTAATCCGTAAATTTGTAGTTACATCACAAAAATTTTGTTTTTATTGCTAATTTTAATGTTTTATGTTAGTGTAAGGGCAATGTCGATAGTTAGGTCGAATAGTAATAGTTTTGTAATAGCAACACCTTAAACAAGGATAGATATAGCAAATAAATGTAATGTTGGAGTGAGATAGCGTTATTGATAATACATATACTTCCAAGATGTCGTTGTTTCATTAAGCCACCCTATCATGGCGCTGCGACAAATTAATTAAAATAAATAGGAAAAGTTAAAGTTAAAGTAAAAATAAAGTAAATTTTCGATAGAATATATAGTAACAAGTGATGATCAATTAAAAATAATTGAAAAGTATTATCTAAAAACCAGATGTAGCCGGATTGTGAAAAAGCATACGTTTCATGCAAAGTAGCACGCAATACGTTTAATTGCGAGTACCACGTTCAGGTACTATCTGTAGGGTTTTCAGGTATTTTCAGCTACAAATTAACTTAAATAATGGAAGCAATAGAAGAGGAAAAATTTCAAAATTACACGGTGGCACAATTAAAGGAAGAGTTGGTATTACGATATTTGCCAACAAGTGGCCTTAAGCAAGACTTAATTAAACGGATTATACAAGACAACAAGGTAAAAATAGAGAATGGTACATTGGAAGCGTTAAAAGAAGAAAAGTTTAGAAGAGCATCTCAAGTTTTGGAAATGGAGTCTATGAGACAACAAATTCTAGAGTTACAGGCACGGAGCGTTCCTTTTTCAAACCCAGGTACGTCTAGCGATAGTAACAATGCAACCTTAACCGAAGTTTTGACTCAATTGGTACAAACGCAAGAAATAATTGCTCAAAAGATATCCCCTACATTTCAAGTATTCTCAACTAGCGACACAAGCAAAGCTATACCGCTTTTTGGTGGCAATCGTTTTGAAAATGCTTCTGAATGGATAAAACAAGTCGAACGCATCGCTGCTTTAGCTAACTGGTCTGATAATTTGACAATGGTAAATGCATCTATGAGGTTGAAGGGTCAAGCTTATAATTGGAACACAGTTTGTGGTAAAAAAATTGAATCTTGGTCAGTATGGAAGCAACAATTTATTGATAGATTTAAAATAAGAATGTCATTTGCTGAATTCATACAATACCAAAGTAAACGAACACTTCGCTTAACTGAAACCATAACTGAATACATATATGTTAAAAATGCTATGCTTGAAAAATCTCCCAGTATTATTCCAGAGCCAGATCGAGTGTCACTTATTTTAGAAGGAATCCAGGATATGCAGTGGTCAACGCCTTTAGCAACTCATTGTTGTAAAAACGTTGAGGACCTTATTACACATGCAACAGCTATGGACAACATCAGGAAGGTACAGCGTAAGATGACCGAGCATTATGAATCAGTAAGTAAACCATTTGACAGACCTAAAAGTAGTTTCATACCAAAATATAACCCAGGCACAGATAAACTTGAAGAAGTAACTTGTTTTCGATGCAAAAAGAAAGGACATGTTTCATATAATTGTGATATGCAAGCTCAACAACCTCATGTACAGAATCTTAAAGAAAAAGTAGTCACAAAACCACATACTAACCATTTTAATACCCCAAGCACATCGGCGAACACAAAAAATTACCAACAAAAGGAAAAACAAGTTAATTGCATACAGTTTAATGAACCAAGTGTAACTTTAATTCCAGTAACCCTTAACAGTGACATAACATTGACAGCTCTCCCAGATTCAGGATCAGTCATTACATTGGTTGATAAGAAGTTGCTCCCAAGTGATTTGCAAGTATATCCATGGCAAAAAGGCTCATACAAGGCAGCAGGTAATATGATCACACCCTTTGGATGGATTACAGCAAGACTTCAGGTAGGAAAAATTGATTATATTATGCCACAGATAGCAATTTGTGACAACTTACCTGTAGATATGATACTAGGTAAAGACTGGCAACATGCAGTTTATGCAAGAATTATACATGAACCAGATGGCAGGGTATGTATAATTACACCTACACATACAGAGTATTTCACTAATTCAGTACAAGAAGACACTTCAATAGCATGTTGTATGAAAATCCCAGGACCTAACAAACAGGAAATTTCAGTCTCAATGGAAGATCAAGACAAAATTAATAAATTAGTCGATAAATACTCAGATATTTTTAAAAGGGACAGTAATGACATAGGAGAATTTCAAGATGTAGAATTAGAAATCAATTTAAAACACAACATTCCAATAAAATGTAAACCATACAGACTTCCACAGCCAGAACGTGAATTTTTAAGGAAAACAATAGAACAATGGATAGAACAAAAGATATGTAGACATTCAAATTCCCCTTATGCGGCACCAATGTTTGTAGTACAACAGCCATTTCATAGTACAACACCATTTAGACCTGTTGTAGATTATTCTAAAACAATAAACCCAATTACAGAAGAAAATGTACAACCTATAGACAGAATGGAAGACATAATACTCATAATTTCACAATTTATTTACAAATTTAAACTTGATATTTATCATGCCTACCACAATATTAAAATCAGAGAGGAAGATATTTACAAAACAGCTGTTATCACACAGGATCATCATATAGAATTTATGCGAGTAATGTTTGGCATGGTCGGAGGTCCAGCAATTATGTCGAAAGTTATTAACTTAACATATGGACACTTGTATAATGAAGGAGTGCGATTATATTATGATGACATTTCAGGAGGAGCTAATAGCATTGAGCAATTGTTGACAATTTTGGAAAAGGTATTTATTGCCACACGTGAAAAGAAATTAAAACTAAACAAAGAAAAATGTGTATTTATAGCGACAGAACTACCACTTTTTGGAAGAATAGTTGGTTACAATGAAGAAAAACCAGACCCGCAAAGAACAGCTGCAGTTAACAAGTATGACACTTTGAAATCATTATCAGAAATTAGATCATTTTTAGGATTTGCAAATACTTTCAGAAAATATATTCAAAATTATGCATCTATAGTAAAACCACTATCTGAAATTTTGAAACAAACCTCAAAGATGACCATAGAAAAAAAACAGGATCTAAAGAAAAATAAATTGATATTGACAGATAAACAACAAGAAGCTTTTCAATTAGTAAAATCACTTATAACATCTTCACCAATATTAGCATACTTTCAGCAGAATGCAGAGGAAACTATTGTTGAAACTGACAGTTCTTATAGCGGAATTGGAGCGTGTTTGTTACAAATACAAAATGGTCAGAAAAAAGTTATAGAATATGCAAGCCGTTCACTAAAGGACACAGAGACAAGGTATCATATTAATGAACTCGAAGTAACAGCAGTGCACTGGGCTATCACACAAAAATTCAGAATATATTTACTAGGCACTAAGTTCACACTTGTCACAGACAGCTATACTACAGCATATGTCATAAATAAATCAAAAATGAACAGAAAATTCGCAAGATATGTAGTAGACCTAGCACCATTTGACTTCACACCAGTGCACAGACCGGGTAAACAAAATTGTATTGCAGATCATTTGTCAAGATATCCTTTAGAAGAACTATGTATGATGATAATATCAAGTAATGAAGAAAAATTAAAACAAGCTCAAAGTAAAGACAATTTCATTAAAGTTATATGTACAAAATTAAGTCAAAAGCCAACAACAAATCACTTAAAACAAATAAGACAAACATACAAGTTAGAAAATGGTATTTTATTACATGTCGACAATCAAGAGCTTTTCAACAAGGAGAAAGTTGTAATACCACAAAGTTTAAGATCTTCAATATTAAAATTAGCACACGATGAAAGTGGACATTTGGACATGAAATCAACCTTATCACGGATTAAACAAAAGTATTGGTGGAAATCCATGCACAAAGATGTTAAAAATTACACAAAAGCCTGTCTAATATGTGCAAGTACAAATAGAAGAACAAAATTTGCATATGGATTAATGGGAAACAGACCGATACCAAACACACCATTTGAGGTTATATCAGTTGATCATATAGTTGCATTACCACAGACCACTTCAGGAAACTTATACATGTTGGTACATATAGATCATGCGACTAGATATATAATGGCTAAACCTACAAGTTCTTTATCAACAACAGATGTTATAGATACCATAGAAAAGGATATTATATATGTATATGGTCCACCTTTGACATACATTTCAGACAAAGCACCATGCTTTATGAGTCAAGTAATGCAAAAGTTTTTCACAAAATATGGAATACAACATCTACCGACAACACCATATACTGCTCAGAGCAATGGTTTGATAGAAAGGGCAAATGCTACCATCATTGCAACTTTAACTAAAGTGGCATTAGAAAACAGTACAGAGTGGGATAAGTTATTACCAAATACATTGTTAGCCATCAACACATCAAGACAAAAGACCACAAGTTATTCACCATTCTACTTGTTACATGGATATCACCCCAGAATTCCACCAAATGAAATTCATATTGGAACCATTCAGGAAAACATGGACCGGACACACCAGTTAGATTTATTAGAAAAGGCGAGACAAGAGGCTATCATTAGAATACAGGATCAACATAGCAAAAGTAAAGTAAAATATGACCAAAAGAAATTACAACATAATTTTGAAGAAGGAGAATATGTTTTATATGCATGGCCCCAACCACAAGACCATAAGTTGACACCAAAATACAAGGGACCATACAAAATTATTAATAAGATAGGATCAGTTTGTTATGAAATTCAGAATACAAAGAAACCAACACAGAAGAAAGTAGTACATGTTCAATATTTAAAACCTTTATCCCCACCTCCAGTCCTAGATTCTTTTTCAGCTTTTTCAGCAATACACAATGATGACCAATATAATGATGACAACAGCAATAATGACAACTCCCTTGGTATACAAATGAAGGAGGAAGATCAGCTCACGGATATGACACACACACCAGAATATTATGAGGGTACCAGCCAACCAGTACACAAAAGGCAGTATGTTACTAGGAGAGGACGCATCACCGAGAAACCATTCAAGTATGGTATATAACCGGATTTGACTGTATAGATATATGTATTTCTTTTATATTTCATGATAGTATACAATCTATGTACCGAAGAGTCTTAGATATCATTATTTTTCTTCTTTGCAATCAAAGTTTATTCAGTAACATAACATAATTAATAGCAAATTTTTTTTTAACAGTATCTTAATGTTTTCAAACTAAATAGTAATAAGTAATAACTCAGCATAAAGAATGTAAAAAAAAAAAGTAGGTAAGTAAATTGAAGTTAAATATACTTGTAGTAAATTGAAGTTTAATATAATTATAATAAGTAAGTTAAATATACTTGTAACTTAATATTTTTATTACAAAATTAAAAAAAAAAAAGAGCATAAAAATATAACAATAAAAACAAAAAAATAGCATAAAATTTTCAATAAATAACAAAAATATATTAACATGTATATAAACAAAGGAAGTTAAAGTTGATTTTATTTTGTTATTAGTTGTATTAGAAGTTAAGTTTGAATAACAATGTAAATAGATTCTATAGGTAAGATATAAAAAAAAGAAAATTATATTATTATTTTTTATTATATAAATGTTAAGCAATGCATGAGCATTAGATTTAAAGATCAGTTGTAGACATCGCTTATAGTTTAAGACCAGACAAATTAAAATCTAAATGTAGATATTGAGTACAGACATAACAATATCAGTTGATTTGTATACATGTAACAGTGACAAATATAGAAAGTTTATTCATAAAAAACATTGTAAGTAATTAAAGTTGTTATTAGTTCAGTTTCAGGCCTGCCCAATAGAAAAAAAAAGTAAATTATAAAGTTGCGAAATTAATTGTTGTTTTTAAAGTAATTTTTAATAAGAGTTTGTTAAATTGATTAAAGTTGTTTGAAGTAACGGCATGTAAGGAAGATGTGAAATTAAAATGTAAATGAATAAATATTAATTTAAATTTGAATTTCAAAGGGCATGTAAGGGCAATGTCGATAGTTAGGTCGAATAGTAATAGTTTTGTAATAGCAACACCTTAAACAAGGATAGATATAGCAAATAAATGTAATGTTGGAGTGAGATAGCGTTATTGATAATACATATACTTCCAAGATGTCGTTGTTTCATTAAGCCACCCTATCATTAGGAAACCCTCTGTGTGTGTGTGTGTGTTTTTTACTCACTAGTTATATGCTATCTCGTTCTTGTTTATGCTTAAGCATAGTTGTAGGATACAACGTCTCTATTACACAAGTCGCACTTTGGATTTTAGTGAGGAAGAATCTTACAGATTATACTTAAGAGGTTATTTATAAATAGAATATACTATTAAAATTTTAACCTTCTATGTTCAGCGGTTTGATTTGGGTGAAAGTTGCCAAAAACTTCCACACTCAGAAAATGATTGTTACCGCTGGAAAGTTAAAAATATGTCATTTTTTTGGGTATATAAATCTTTTGCTTTTCTTCAACTTGATATTCTTGCTTTGGTATGGTACTTTCAAATAGAGGCAATTTCACAGATAGATTTTCTCGGCTTGGTGATACAAATATGACTGTATTTCACTGTTCATATTATTCAGTTTATATCGTTATGTATATATATATATATATAATAGTTCCAACTTTGACGATATGCAGCTCTATATGAAGGAGAATAAGCTTACATTGGAAACTAAATTGAATTTTTGACATTACAACAAAACAATTAATTACAGGTATGACGCACTAGTCCTGTGTATGGGCGCGACGTGGCCCCGCGACCTGCCGCTCAAGGGCCGCCAGCTGAACGGGATCCACTTCGCCATGGAGTTCCTGGAGGGCTGGCAGAAGAAGCAGGCGGGGCCCGTGCCCGGACACGGCAAGGACACGCCAGTTCTGTCCGCTAAGGACAAGGATGTGCTGATTATTGGTGGAGGTGACACCGGGTAGGTCGTGATGATGTATTAAATAAAACAGTTGAAACGTCCAATATCATTTGAAAACATACACACAAATTCAGTACCTTCTTTTTTTTTAACTAGCGACTCACCCTCGCTCCGCTCGGGTTCCTCCCCTAGTTACGTTTTAACGTTTAGTATAGATTTCTCAGAGATAAGATATTTTCCTACAGTGAAAAGTATCATATATGTTGACTCGGATAACCAGCTATCATCATACCAAATTTCATTAAAATCTGTCCAGTAGTTTTCTCGTGGTGTGCTCCCAGACAGACAGACAAAATTCCAAAAACTATGGATGTGGCCTCTGTATCATCGATGCAGCTGTTGAAAATCTTATTGAAATAGTCATTATTATCGAATAATGACTATTTCAATAAGATTTTCCAAAAAAATATTTAATGTACAGATTCGACTCAGAATTTGATTATATGATCAATACAGGTATTGTAGCAGTAGTAGGAGACAGCTAGTCTACATAAAATACTTGCGGGAAACAATTTCATTGTTGTAACTGCTCAGTCAGTATACTAAAGATAATTCTTGTTTATAGATGCGATTGCATAGCAACATCGCTACGTCAAGGCGCTAAATCCATCACAACATTTGAAATTCTACCCGAGCCAAAGAAAACTAGAGGCCAAGACAACCCGTGGCCGCAGTGGCCGAGAGTGTTCAGGTACTTATATATTAGAATGTTATTTTCAGTAATATTATTATTAATTCGATAGTATATCTGTATTTTTGAATCATTTTATCATCAATACCACGGAAACCACATCGATGAAATGTAACATCATCATCATTCATCTTTTGAAGTGAATGAAAGAATGGTGATTTGAAATTCCATGAAACGGAAATGCGACACTAAAAAGAGACAAACACATAAATATATAGGATTAAGCCGGCGAGAGAATGACATAGAAAACATCGCCATGTTGCCATGGTAACCGTTGTTCTACCATGCGTGAATTGCATACACACGCACTTTTTTCATAAATTTTCACTAAAGTTGTTGCAAGAATTCATTAAATATATAATTTATAAGTCATTTATTATTTTTCCAAAAGGCTCTTAACCATCCATTATCATATGGATTGCTAACAACGTTTTAGTATAACATTAAAAACTTAGATATTTATAAAAAAATATTGTGTTTGTCTTTAGGGTTGACTATGGCCATGAAGAAGTAAAGGTGAAGTTTGGAAACGATCCTAGACAATTCTCTACACTCACCAAAGAGTTCCTCGATGATGGTAAGACCTTATAATTATACTAGCGACTCACCCTCGCTTCGCTTAGGGCTCGGCCCTAAACAAAAACAAATGGCACGGGAACCGTACATTTTTCCGGGATAAAAAGTAACTTAAAGGGGCATTTCACGTGAAGCCGACAACGAAAAAAAAGTAAGTTTCAATATGAAAAAAAAATCCAAAAAAACCCTTCCTTCAATCTGATCAATTCTTTAGAATCTCACAACTTAACAGGTTGAAATATGCCTAATATGAACGAATTTCAGAACCTCACTTTTTTTTGTTGTCCGCTTCATGTGAAATGCCCCCATGTGCTATTCCGGGCTATAATCTATCTCTGTGCCAAATTTCATCCACATACGTTTAGCCGTTCTGGCGTGAAAGAGTAACAAACATCCATACACACTTTCACATTTATAATATTAGTAGGATCGACAACTTAATGTTCGTAATACACATTGATGTAAACATAAATATTGACGACACGTTTGGCTCAGTTTGTAATGACGCTACTTGCTGAGCCAGTGGTCGCGGGTTCGAGTTCCGCTGGGGCATTCATTTGTGTGACGAGCACGAATGTTTGTACTTCAGTCATGGATGTTTATATTTATAATTATAATGTGTATGTATTTAAAGTTATATATGTGTAGTGTATCAAGTATGTGGTATCTATAACACAAGCCTCGTAGCTAACAATGGAACAAGACGGTGCTGTGTGTTAATGTCTCAACATATTTATTATAATGTCCCAACATTTATTTATTACTAGCATTGCCCGCGGCTCCGCACGCGTTCAGATGACCAAAAACCAAATTCCTAGGTTTTACATACTCTTAATTACAGTTTTTATATTTTTTCTCATAAATGAGATATTTTTCCGCGGTAAAAAGTATCCTATATGTTGACCCGGATAATCAGCTATGACCATACCAAATTTCATCAAAATCCGTCCAGTAGTTTTTCTGTGATGCGGTAACAAACAGACAGACAGACAAAAATTCTAAAAAGTATAGATTCGGCCTCTGTATCGATAATAATGTTTATTTCATCATGGACACCGTATACACATTAAGTGTATACGGTGTCCATGATTTCGTACGGATATTAATGTATTCGACAGTCTTGCCCTATCGTTTTATACCAATTTAACATTTACATATTGTTTTTAATCGTTTTTTTAGTCAATATCATTTATTTACTGCCAGCGGATTTTCTCGTAAAAAACAAATCGCCTGAAGCCAAAATTTGCGATCTTACTAGTATTCTATCCTTCTATCATGATCATATCATCATCTGATCCCTCTGTTTAGGCTTTACATACTTAATAGTTTTAAAATTACTCTAATATCTGATTACGTACAAGCTGTGAAGCTTATGTAAATTTATGTATGTTTGTTTGTATGTATTAGAAATGTGCCGGAAATTAAGTCGAATCGTATTAAGTATGTTCGCCTTTTTTTATATGCGTGTTTGTCCGAATATTTAGTAATTTGCCGAATGTTTACCGAATATTTATAGTATTCTTTTAAGATTGTTATATGCTAAAATATCTTTGATGACTTTGGCTCAGTAGTAGTAGTAGTGTAGTGACCCTACTTGCTGTGCCAGCGTTCGCGGGTTCGAGTCCCGCTGGGGACATTCATTTGTGTGATGAACATGTTTGTACTCCAGTCTTGGGTGTTTATATTTTTAAATATGTATGTATTTAAAGTTATAAATATGTAGTGTATAAACTATCTGGTATCTATAAGACAAACCTCGTAGCTTACTATGGAACTAGATGGTGCTGTGTGTTAGTAGGTACGTTTTAACGGTTAGTATGAAATAGAAATCTATGAATTTCTGGGTTATTTTGTACTATAATAAGCATGTATTGTACATATAAACCTTCCTCTTGAATCACTCTATCTATTAAAAACAACCGCATCCGCAATCCGTTGCGTAGTCTTAAAGCTGTAAGCGTACATAGGGACAGAGAGGGTGATGTATCGTGTCGTACGCAGGGTCGGGCAACGTGTGCGGCGTGTCGGCGGTGGAGGTGGCGTGGTCGCGCGGCGCGGGCGGGCGCTGGCAGATGGCGGAGGTGGCGGGCTCGGCGCGCGCGCTGCGCTGCGACCTCGTGCTGCTCGCCATGGGCTTCCTCGGCCCCGAGCGATACGTCGCCTCGCAGCTCGGTACACACACAACATACATGCGCGCGCACTGCAGATACATGTGTATTAGGATGATTCATTTCCGCCAAAAAAAAAATTTTCTCTGTGCTCAAGCAGAATATGAATCTACATATAGAAAAAAAATCTCACCAATTTTGAGCTCTTAATATCAATTTTAAATACTTACTATTTAAATTTGGAGTTTTCTCATAGAAATTGCGTATAAAAAATGTTTTTTTTTTTATTTTTTTCAAATTTCTAATGTTTAGCCACCTTTTACAATATTGTGAATCGGTTTGATGGACCTTATGATGAACACGCTCTTCGAAATTGCTCTAGTGTTTTAATGTGTAACCCGCACTGGTTTGTCAATAAGAACCATCAAAGTTCAGTTTTCTTTTTCAATTTTTTTGAGCAAACCACAAAAACTAGAGAGAAAGAAGGGCTGACCCGTCAAAAATAGTTCTCTGACCAATATTTAATGAATTTACAGCGATTTTTATACCTCAAAACGTAAGAAATAAAATTTAGAGCTCCTGGCGCTATGCACCATGCTCGTTGGCTATCGAACCCTCTATAGAGTTTAAAAATATATATGTTTACAAAATATCTATAAATTATCAATTTCTTACGTTTTGAGGTATAATACTGGGGTTTAAAATAGCGTTGTTGGGTCTATATCGTCGGCGTACTATGTATAGTATTGAGAGCGAAAAACTGTAAAACGCATCAATTACTATAATAATAAATATGTTAAAAAAGAAAGAAAATTTTTACGCATAATCATAAACTTATTTTTTTTAATTATATTTTTTTTTATTAGTATATGTAATTTAACCATAATAATCATTAATTAATATTATTTTAGATCTGCCACTAGACGCGCGCAGCAATGTGGAGACTCTAAAGGACAATATTTACCAGACGCCATTGAAAAATGTATTCGCTGCTGGAGGTAAATGATGTTTACTAACTATTTATTGCCACAATTCCGTTCGCGTGGTCTATACAAAATAGGTGATACAAACATGGAAGAACTCATGGACTGAATTATAATAATGTCCTGAACAATTTCGATGATGGCGGCCAATATCACTGAAACTAGCTAACTGCACAGGTGATATTACAGTGCACAAGTATGTGTGCTCTCAACTACTTTCACTCTCATACTCCGGTAAGATGACAAATCGACATTTACTCATTAAGGCATGGTGGTGAAACACCGCCCACTTCTTGACAGAAATCTCCAATAAATAGAATATAAAAATTTGGCCCGACTCGGGACTTGAACCCAGGATCATTATCATAACACGCTAGCCACTTGATCGACAATGCAGTTATCAGATACTATGACACATGACCAACGAAAAAGAAATATTCACACATAATATTATAAATTCGAACATTTGTAAGATAGTCGTTATGAATGTTTTTTTATTACCTCGCCCTACGCAACAAAAGAGCGAATGTTTTGGACCAACTTAGTACACTTTTTATCCTGAAAAACAGTTTTCACTCGAGTAAAGCTGCGTGCATTTATTCATGACACGTACAATACACATGGTTTGTTACATAATCGACCCTGAACTGCTGATTTTATATAAATTTAAATGTATTATTTAAATAAATTCAATTCATTTTAATATTAAGGAATATAATTGTCAAAACAAGTAATTAATGAATTTTACATATTGAAATTAATTCTTTTGTTACAGATTGTAGAAGGGGTCAATCGCTTGTGGTGTGGGCCATAGCAGAAGGCCGACAGGCGGCTAAAGCCGTAGATATCTACTTATCCGGCACGTCCTATCTCCCAGGCCCCGGTGGTATCATCAACCAATCATTAGCAATCAATCAATCGATATAATCAACCTATCAACCGATGTATTCAACCTATCGACCGACGCGAGCAAACTATCAATCTATCAACGCGTCAATATATGAGATATCGAAGATGGAGAACAGATACGTATTTGAAATATGTATTAATAGCAGCAATCATTTAATGATGAATTATTTCATCAACAGCTATTTATAATGCGGTTTTTAGTTCTTTTTTTTGTCATAATTATTTTTTATTAAGGAAATAAATCAGATGAAAATATATATTTGAAAATAATTAGTAAGGGACCTACTAGTCAGATGCCTATACGTATGCGATTTTTAGTGTTTTTCAACTCTGTAACAACAACTTCAACTTCAAAAACAAACAGAAAGTTTCAACTCTATAAAAATCTTGAAAAAAATCTCGCTACGTGTTTTAATGCACTATTTTTTTCGTAGTACAAATAATAATATCATGAACGAAATTTGATTTAAAATAATTGATAGATGTAACTGAGATACATATATTGTATAATACACCCGTAGTGGTTTATCATTTAAAGTGGTTTTTTTCTATGGAGTACCTACTAATAATATTTCTCGCTATAAGCTTTACACGTGTTGCGAAATATTTATTGGTTAAAAGCTTAATTTTATTGTAGCCTATAAGAATCCAAGTTAGTAAAAAAATTATCTTTATTTTTCAATTATTTTCAATTATAAGGTAGAAGTAAGAAATCGTTTTTCAATGTAGTAAACAATTAAACAACCGGAAGTGATTATTTAATGCCCAAAATGTTTATTTAAATACGGAAATTTAAATATACTTACTTGTTAATTAATTAACATTCCGTTACAACATTTTATTTTCGTCATCTTTTCTTACGCCAAAAAACAGAAAAATTGTACTGTTGAATAAAACTTGATTATCATACAACTTATTGTTAAGATATTTAAATAACAAAAAATTACCAAAATAATTATAAGTAAACTGGGGCGCGACTGTCGACATTAATCCCGCCACGACTGCGGACACGCCGGCGTGTCAGTTAACAATAGATTTCTTAGAAATTTACCTGGAGGTGAAATATTATGTGTTTACTTACAAGTTATCTATCTTGTAAGGTCTAAAATTGAGTTTTGTTCAGTTGAAATGAAACAATGTATAGAGCTCATGTATACCGAGGTTTTTTTATATCTACTCACCTATATCCTTTAAGTTTTTTTTTATTCGAACCCACATTTTTAGTTATAAAATATATCCTATCTCAATCGTAAGTTCGTTCATGCTCCGTGCCCCTCTGACTTTGTCTACACCAAACGTAAACTAGCAAAAAATTAAACTTTATGTACATACATGTTATTTAAATTATTGTTTTACACGTTTTTGTTACTCCATATTCATTATTTATTTATTACATGCTACCTTTGTTTTATTTAACTTACGTCATTGAATTAATTACTTTTGTAATAGAACCTATCAAGTTAGATAATACATGTAAATCATATATTATACATTAACCTTATAACGATGCTAAGTAGGTGTTCTTTATTGTATGATTGTAGTGTTAAACCATGTTCCAAATTTTTAAACAAAATTTACTTTAACTAGAAATCGAACCAGGGATATATGTTTATGGATACTATAATATTTGTCTTATTATAATTTATTCGATTTAATTACGTTAATATTTATTTTATGTACAAATTTTAATTTGACTATAATATGGAGGCGTCGTAAAATGCGTATTATACGACGTACGTATAATTTAACTGTAATTAATTATAATTTTTAATTCAAAAGTTAACGCAATAGTTAACGTGGCGTGTGCGCTTGAAAAGTTCCTACGGTAATTATTTACATATCTTTACAAATATTTGCGGCCTCTTGAGTGCTGTTTGAATAATAATGGAAATTATTAAATATTATTTTCATTTTAAATAAAACTATCTTTTTGGATTTTTTCGCGGATTTATTTTGATTTTTGGTTTCCGACGTTTCGAATGCTTTACAGCGACCACAGTCTTGGGAAAATAAATTCGCGAGAAAATTCGAAAACAAAGTATTAACATTTTCATTATAATTTAAAACATATAATGCCGCCATTGGAATTCATTTTATGAAAATGATATTCGATTGTCTCCGCTATATTTGTAGAGGGAAGCTTTTGTAGTTGTAAGATTTGAGTCGTAGTAACCAATGTAATAAACAAATTATTTATTATATGTACGTACAATGTGTCACTGTGTGTGGATATAGTTGTTATATCGTTTACTTCTAGATGTAAATGGAACATTGAATAAATAATAGCTAACAGAAAATGTTATACAAATAAATAAAACGTATTTATTATATTTCTTTAAAAATACACAACATGAATTCAAAGAACAAAAATAATATCAGTAATTGATAAGACAATAAATGAATGTTAATACTAAAAATGCTATGTATTTATGCTTTAAATTTTAAAATTTGTCTTGTGACCAAATTATTACACCAACAATTTTGGACTATATAAGATGTGTCACTATTATTCTTTAAAAAATATATAAACAGACGAACATTAAACGTCCTTGTTTTTTGAAGTCGGTTAAAAATGCTTATTTGGTTCACCTAAATGAGTTATTTATATATTGTGTAAAAAATATTTAAAATATTACTTGTTAATAGTAAGCCACATCCGTGCTATAGAAGTAGACTCGAACAGTATTCGCTTATACGTGCTTTTATAATTTTGTCAATTTTGAAATTATTATTTTCGCTATTATATTTAGTTACATTTTTATTTTGCAAATAAATGTAATATTAATTTATTCTTATTTATTTTATTTTAACCCTTTTGACAACAGAAATTTTAATTTCTAAGAAGAACACTTAGTTATAATAATTTTACTGTTAAAATTAAATCTAAAAGCAGAGATTTTATTGTTTAAGCTTTTTAAAAAAAAGTTTTTAGAGAACTTGTTAGAAAAAAATGAATAAATATTATCTATAATATGTTTCTTGCAAGTAGTATGATATATTGAAGTCTCATTAAAAAAGTACCTTTTCAATTAAAGTTTAGTAGGCAAATAGATAAAGTATACTGTATTAGGTGACTTGTTGAGAGTAATATATATATAATATTATTATTATCATTGACAATAATAAATGTCTATTGTAGCCAAATACAGTGTCGTATTAATATATTATTTCAGCACAGCAACTTGTTTTATTTTATTTTTTTACAGTTATAAAATAGGGTTATGCCTACTACCTACTGATCCTCGAGTTAAGAACAAGAAATAATAAACGTAAGGAGTTTCTGGTTCTCATTTACCTTTCTGTTATTTTATGAAAATGCCATTTAAAAGCACAAAATAGAAATATCATAATTAAGAAGTAAGAATCTCAAGAAGAGATTGAAAGTTCCAGAAATATTGAGGAACTAACATTGCCCGCGTCTCCGCCCGCGTTCAGATGACCAAAAACCAAATTCTTAGGTTTTACATATTAGTATACTCTTACATTGCAGTTTTTGTTTATTTTCTCGCGGTAAAAAGTCCTATAAGTTGACCCGGATAACCAGCTATCACCATACCTAATTTCATCAAAATCCCTCCAGTGGTTTTTCCGTGATGCGGTAACAGACAGACAGACAATAGTTCTAAAATCTATAGATTCGGCCTCTGTATCGATAATAATGTCTATTTCAATAAGATTTTCCAAAAAATATATAATGTACAGATTCGACTTAGAATTTGATTATATGTATAAATTACTCTTTATAGAAATCAAATATCTATACAGATAAATAAACTTAAAATGACTGTTTGTAATTAATGTAAAATAACAGATTTCTACTAAACGCATATGAAATTATATACGGTATCTATACTCTATAGGCTACCTATATATAGAAAACACAATTTTTAAAATGTTTGTCTGTCTGTTTGTTCCTTTTTGACGTCGACGGGACTTTCATTGACAGACAGCTGATGTTCAATGGAATAATTTAGGGAACTTTTATTTTAGAAAAATTATTAGGGTTCCGCTCCTACTACGTACCTCCTATTCAACCGATCATTCTTTTCCGAGTTAAAACATGTTAGAAATCTAATATCTTTATAAGTATCTAATTGTTATAACTTTTTTAGAAGTACCTACGTAATACTAAAATGATTTAAAATGGATCTTTTTACCCGACTGCGGCAAATTTCAAAGGAGGGTTATATGTTTGTTCTTTATATTGTAAATCCTCATCTACAAAAAGATTCGCGATACCAAATGCCCAACTTTATAGTTATTTATGTCACTAACTACTTTTTTATGATAAAAAAGTTAATAAAAACACCGATAGAAACTACACTGTACTTTATTCGTACCGACCGCATCTTAGTATTAATCCTAATCCAAATAATTTCTTTCGTTTCAATACCCGTAGATTAAGTACTTTTGAATTAAACAAATCGCACGTTCCATTCAAAAGATATAATGAATTTAAAAATATTACTAAAACAAAACACAAATAAGTTTGTACCTAACATAGCACTGTACTGACTCGAACGGTTTTGTTGTTAAAACAAAAAATGCAATATTGCCAAATTAAATGGAAGATTAAAGTAGAAACCTTTGTGGCATTGCCAACCACCGCCATATTTTTAATCTTCTGATGTACGATGGAAGTGGTACATATATCACAACTAGCATTGCCCGCGGCTCCGCCCGCGTACAGATGATCAAAAACCAAATTTTAGGTTTTACATATTAGTATACTCTTACATTGCAGTTTTTGTATTTTTTCGCAGAAATGAGACATTATCCCGCGGTAAAAGTATCCTATATGCTGACCCGGATAACCAGCTATTACCATACCAAATTTCATCAAAATCCCTCCAGTGGTTTTTCGGTGATGCGGTAACAGACAGACAGACAAAAACTCTAAAACCTATAGATTCGGCCACTGTATCGATAATAATGTTTATTTCAATAAGATTTTCCAAAAAATATTTCATGTAGAGATTCGGCTTAGTTAGAATTTTATTATATGTATAGATGGCTAATTTTAGGCGTCAATAAGGGGTTTTAAATTTTTTTCCTTCCAAACCTTTCGAGTGGTATATAAAAATGAAAGTTTTTAAGAGGCGATCACAAAAATATACCTTTGCATCTTATATGTTTAAAAATAATTTAGTATAACAAAAGATTAAATAAATAATAATTTTTTATACCTATAAATTTTATACTTGTTGCGCGTACATACATACGTCTCTGATTGCTCAATACCATCTTCTTACGTCAACACTTAACTTGTTTCCATTTTTTAGCTTACTGTCTACGCATTTGGCTTTTTATCCCTACAATTTTATTACACTCATTATCGTTTTAAAATTCATAATCTAACAATTCATTACCTAAAGCCATATACTGCCTTTTTTTTTAATGTTGGGAAATGCATTTACGCACGACGTGTGGGACTCACCGGCGTAATACAGCCAGTACTACCCACTAAAACCCAACAAAACCTTCCCCCGTCTTAATGGGGCGTCGCAGGATCGCTTACGCATTCAACTACGACGCCCCGACGGCAGGTCTGCCGAAGCAGACCACCACAGCCATGGGGTTGCTCCACAGTCCACTCTGCTATCAGAGAAGTACCAGGAGCAACCCGCATGGTACACCGCCCCCCAAAGAGGGCCACCTCCCACCGCCCACCGAAGTGGGCAACCTCCCTGTGCGTTTCTTAGCTTCGCGCCCGGTTGGATTGCCGGGCACTACTGAGCCCCCCCACCACGACAAGGTGAACGCACGTTGGGGGGGAAGCCATATACTGCCTACCACAGCCTACCTAATGTGTTTTACCTAACTTATTATGTTTTAATCATTTTTAACCTATTCAGAGATTTACATATTTTTTGTAATGAGAATTTAAAATTCGCTTTGATATACGATAATTACCTATTAGGTAAGTAGGTACTCAATAACTTTCTTCACGCAGTATCTTATTTATGGATTCAAAGAAAACCACGACATATCCACATCAGATTAGTTACCGAGCTTGAATTTAACATACAATACTGTGGGGAGTGATGGTTTCAGGATAAAAAACCTAATGAGAAGGCCAAGGCTTTCAAATGAAAAAACCGCATCGAAATCTGTCCATCCACACATCACACACACACATCCAGACACACACACATACAGACATCGACGTCAAACTTATAACACCCCTCCTTTTGCGTCGGTTAAAAAACCAACGGAACTATCCCCGTCTTAATGGCCACGACAACGGCTGACCTACCGAAGTAGACCACATCAAACAGGGGATTGTACCGATTGACCGAACTGGTAGTAGACTCATGACGTTCAGTAAAAAATTGTAATAATTTAATGCAGAATAAAATATTTTGATTTGATTGCTCCTTCTGATAACAGAGAAGTACCAGGAGTCACCCACCGCTTCCCAGCCCCTCTCATAGTTACACGCCCGGCTGGATTGCCAGACGCTAATGAACCCCCAACGACAACGTTAACACATCGTGGAGGAACTAACTAGTAACTACTATGACATGATTTATCATTTTTTAAAATATTATTGTTAAAACTTAAAATGCGATCTAAAATCACAAAAAAAATGAAATACATTTGAAACACCAGTAAAAAAAAAACTTTATCCAGAGTGTATGCCTACTTTGTTGTATTAATTTACCTTGACGGCATAATGTAATCAATGGCACGGAAAGATCGACTTTTATTCACATTATGCTTGTGCTCATACATAATTATATTGGCACATGATTTAAGGCAAATTATAGCGAATTAAATATCGTAACAATTCACCCCTTTCACCCCAGTCTTGCTAGTGCCGCCGATGAAAGCTAACCAATATGGATAGACTTCTTTATCTGTGTAAGTACCTAAATACTCCGTCGTATATGTACAAATCTATACATATAATAAAATTGTAACTAAGCCGAATCTGTACATTAAATGTTTTTTGGAAAATCTTATTACAATAGACATTATTATCGATACAGAGGCCGAATCTATAGTTTTTAGAATTTTTGTCTGTCTGTCTGTCTGTTACCGCATCACAGAAAAACCACTGGAGGGATTTTGATGAAATTTGGTATGCTGATAGCTGGTTATTCGGGAAAATATCTCATTTCTGAGAAAAAATACAAAAACTGAATTGTAAGAGTATACTAATATGTAAAACCTAAGAATTTGCTTTTTGGTCATCTGAACGCGGGCGGAGCCGCGGGCAATGCTAGTATGTATTGAAGTGGTTATTTAACTAAACACTACTTTAAAATAAACTAACTTCAATATGGCTTATTAATTAGTACTAATTATATGTCTTAAAACGTAGTTATTTTTTAGGGCACAAAATAAAAATATGGATTTTATTTTTATTTCAAAAAATAGATATGAAGTTTCAAGAACAATTTGGATTTCATATAAAAGAAGTCACTTTTGTAAAATTGTCTGAATATTTGAACGCCTCTAAGGACTCATCTAGTTTGGCAATATCGAGGATTTTGTTTGGTAAGATATGATCACCGCGCAACAACTTAAATACCCATTTACATATTATGATAATATTATTATTAATGTATAAAATAAATGTATTTTTAAGGTCTAGTGAATTTGATATATTGCCAAATATCCACTTAGTAAATAAAAAGATTTTAAAATATTTAAAATTATCATAAGGTATTTCTTATATACATCTTTATTTTTTTTAGCTATTTACAAATTCTAGGTACTTGAAATCGTAACATAAATTTAAATTTTAAAAGTTTCTGAAAAGCAATAACTTTTGAATTATTTCCACAATCTGCGAATTGTGACTATGAGAACTAAACGTTGAGTACCTACTTAGGTAGTGAGCTTTTAAAATATTATAAAATTATTTTAGGGTATTTGTATTTACTTATGAGTTATGTACTTATAAAAACGTTTTATGAATAATAATGAATATTGAGTATATTAATCACTTAAAAGGGTCGCTAAACGAATAAAATCAAATCTATACATATAATAAAATTGTGATTAAGCCGAATCTGTACATTAAATATTTTTTGGAAAATCTTATTGAAATAGACATTGTTATCGACACAGAGGCCGAATTTATAGATTTTAGTTTTTTGTCTGTCTGTCTGTCTGTCTGTTACCACATCACGGAAAAAATACAAAAGAGAAAGAATACAAAAACCGTATTGTAAGAGTATACTAATATGTAATACCTAAGAATTTGGTTTTTGGTCATCTGATGCGGACTTATTTAAGAAATCAAATCCAATAGGAATTACAATGTTATTCGATATTCCGGACGAGCGTGGCGGCGCTATTATGGACAAACGCTGGAGAGAACCATCGACTTGCCACTTCCCCCTTATCCCCTTCGTGCGAGCTATGCCCATGCCCTACATGGCGCTGGTTTATGCGGGTCTTTGGATCGGTACGTTTTAACTCTTATCCTCTATCTAGGTTCTAGAATATTGAAATTGACGACAAATACCTCATGCGATGCAACGGGTATCATATAAAGGAAATGCTAGATTTATATTTTGTTGATTTTGTATTTTGTCAGAGCTATGAGATATTCACATCCTTTTAATGTGATTGCCTTTAAAGCAAAGAAATGTCTATAGTTAATGTATTATAATAATGTATTAAAGTCGTTACTCGTAACATATTACGGTCTCCCATTAGAGGATGACGTGAATTGTTTCTGTGGATAAGTCTCTGCCTTGCCTTTGTCTTTAAAACTTTAGTTGGCTAATAATTCTAGTTTAAATCTATTTAGTTTAAATCTATATAGAATTATCGAATAAGATAATTCTTAATCCTGACAAAAGAATAAGTAAGAGGTATTATAAAGGATCACTTAATACAATCTTTTAATACTGTTACGTTCTATGAGTTCAAGGATCGGAAATTAAAGCACGTCTTGCACTATCGATGTTTTATTTCTCTCGAAAGTGAGTGTCACTGAGAGTGACTTTAGGAGATTCACTAACACACGCAGTATATAAACAGTTCAGGTTAAACTCAGTCACTGAACACTCGAAACACTTCCACTATAACTTCACTTAATTTTTCTTCACTTTTCACTTTTTTTGTACTTCTTCTCAATCTTCTCTTAACTTCGCAATTCAACTGATCTCTCGACAAACTACCGGACTTTTTATATGTATAAACAAAGATCATTTTAGTATTAGAAAATTCGAAACCTTTCTAGTCATTTCGAATGTCTTGTTCCTCTCTCACTCTCACACGGCAATTTACAAATTATTATTATCTGTCCTATTATTATTATTATCTGTCCTTGTCTTAATTCAAAGCTTTTAGTAATTTCAATGCCTATCCCAAATGTTTTGTTCCCCTCTCACTCTTACACACGGCAATTTACGATTAACTATTCATGTCTAAATCTTGAAACTTCTAGTAATTTCGATGCCTCTCTCGAAATGTTTTGACAACTGTCTTAGGATGCATAAAGCATGCTTCAGACGTGTCTTTTTAATTATAAATATTTTTGGTGTAAAGACGTTACCACTCTCCATTACGCGACAATACTTACAATTTTGAATCTTATTATGTATTTAGTTTTAATATTTCGGAAATTTTTCAGGAGCTTTCGGTATTGCATTGGGTTACAAGTACCGCTGGTGCGCGTCAACGTTCACGGTTTGCTATTGGTATATATTTCTAATAGAAAAGAGCTATTGGAACAACCACAGCTACTTATTTGGATTGGTCGCCCTGTTGTTCACTTTTACAGAAGCTAATTGTTATTGGTAGGTATTTGTTTTGTTTTATGGCACGTTCGCTTTTATTATGTGTATAATTTGCTAGATATAAACACTATCTATATAATATCTTAAATATTTTTATATAAACTTACTATTTATCTTATCTTTGCAAGATATATGTTCCCTAGCAATTGCAAACGCCAAACAGTTAATAAGAAGCCTACATTTGAGGGTATACATTGGTAATATAAAAGTACAAAATATATATTTTCAAAATAATATATTTATATTTTATTTCAAAAGAACTTTAAAAAAGCATACAAAAGGTCAGTAAAATACATATAATAGGTACTTGTCTGTAAATGTTTGCTTTTTAGATTTAAGTAACGCTTATGATCACGTCAAGTAGAAGATTCACATCAAATCAATTATGAAATGAGGCGAAGCAACCCTCGTCCTCTTATCATCTTATATTAGAACACAGTGTGTATCACGGAAGCTTCACCTCTTTAGTGTGCTTATTAACGATCTGAATAAAAATTAAGAGTACCTAGGTGGGGATTAAGGAGTCATATAGGATCCACATCTGTCGGTGCATAGGGAACGATTATAGGAAGAGCTGAGGCCTAAAATATAACATTAAGAAACCATAAATAACTAGCGGCTCACGCTCGCTGCGCTCGGGGTTTCCTCTAGGAAGACAAAACAAACCTATCCCACAGGATCCGTACATTTTTCCGGGATAAAAGTAGTCTATGTGTTGTTTCAGACTATAATCTATCTCTGCGCCAAATTTCATTCAGATCCGTTCAGCCGTTCTGGCGTGAAAGAGTAACAAGTATCTATACTCACAAACTTTCACATTTATAATATTAATACAGATGGTATTTCTTGTAGGTAAAGATATAGAGCCCATCGAGAGTAAATTGCTTGGTTCTTAAGTAGGGTATGGGTCACATTTTGTAAATTTAGTTGTTTCGAGACTTTCGGGTCGACACTCGAGAAACTCTTTTACTACGAATTTGAATAAAACTGCACTTATTGCGTTTGCGGAAGAACTTTTTTGCAGACTTTTTGAAAATATCTCTCGTATCCAAACGCCAGAATCGGAAATAATGGACGCCAAACCTAGTAACAATAGCTCGATTACTGTACACAACGAACCCGACGAGTCATTTAAAATTCAAATGAAACAGACAATAAAAAAATAGACAATAGAAAATGTATCTGAAATTCTAGCAAAAACATCAAGGGCAACATTAAAAAACAGATTGCAGTTTTTCGAACCATTTTTAACTATGTATAAGATTTTACTGCCAAAAATAGTGATTATTTAGGCTATACATATATATATGTTAGAATTTAAAACATAAAATATTTTATATATTGGTAAATTCCGCTAAAAAGAATTATTCTGTGAAGACTTGAAGTCCCGAAACGTCCCGGGACTTTGGTCATGGGTGATCTCGTGTCTCGGTACTTTGAATAAAAAATAATACTATTTAAAGATACTAGAAGGTACATATTGCATAAAAAATGATAAAAACTTATTCATAAACAATAAAAACATACTCTTAACACTTAAATAACATTCGATTACTGCATAAAAACTAAGAATTTTCTTTAAAACGTGATTAGAGCAGTCAGATTATAGTTATATAATTACTTATAACATAAAAATAAACAGATATACCTGCATTTTAGGTCCTTAGATGTGTACTTGAATCCCTGTCAGTCAAAGCCGTCGGTACCGTATTGGAACTATTTTATTTTGAAATACCAATTTTTCATACTCTACTTTATGGCTGGTTTAAAGAAAGGAACCGCTGAATGGTTAACGGGATACTCAGTGCAAAATCTCAGCGAACACTGGGTTTTTAACCCTTTCAAGTAAGTATCTATAGTGTATATTTTTAAAAAAGAGTCATATTTCAATAATTTTGAAAATACGAAATACATAATATGATTTCTCTAAAATATAGCATAAACAATATGTTCGACTTTGACAGTCAAAAAATTGAATTTTCATTACAAATCTTAGTGGTAAAGTTTGCTTCTAGAAAACAAATATATTCCACGGAAACCGTACATTTTTCCGGGATAAATACGTAGTATAATGTGCTATTCCAGACTATAATCTATCTGTGTGCCAAATTTCACCCAGATCCGTTCAGCCGTTCTGGTGTGATTGAGAAACAAACAAACATCTAAATATCTAAACTTTCACATTTATAATATTAGTAAGATTAAAATTATATGTGTTTCAGTAATTAAGTAATTATTGATACGTAGTTATTGATATCTAGCAGAACCCGCGGCTTCGCTCGCGCTAAAACTACAAAAAAAAATCTAAAAAGGAAGATTACCTACATAGGTTTCATAGAAACTTTCATCCCCTATTTTACCCCCTTATAGGATGAATTTCGAAAAATGCTAGAACACGTATTTATTTATTTGTATTGAAGAGCATAATACTTACTAAATTTCAAGTAATTCTGATCAGAAATAAATTTTTGGATTGTATTATAACGTGTTTTCCCGTGGGAATGAGATGAGATCTCCCGCTATTAAAAGTAGCCTATGTCACTCCCCTGCTCTCCAACTAGGTATATTCACACCAAAAATCTCGCCAATCCGTCACATCGTTTCGACGTGAAAAATAGACAAACAAACACACTTTCACATTTATAATATTAGTATGGATGCATCATTGTTTTTTTTTTTCAGATTATTTTTAACCGTTGCACAGACAGATTTTCTTATAGTCCACTGGTTTGTGTTTGCATTCGACTTGACCGTGGCTATGTGGATGATGTGGGCGCGAACGAGACATGTTGCCATGTTCTTCTGCGCTCTCTTCCATCTGATGAATAGTAGACTATTCAGTATAGGTTCGTATATTTAAAATAAATAAAAAAGAAATAAATGAAATGGCCTTTAATCACTTATATCATTACAATAGCATAACTTTTTTCCTTACATAATGTAAGTACATCAAATATGATTGATGAATAATGATCAAACTACCTACATACATGCATTAATTTAGATTGATGATGATGATTTTCTCCTAACCGATTCCGGCCACAGCGGCCAATCTCATTGAGACTAGCCAACTGCGCAGGAGATATTATAGTGCAGCGCGTGTACGCGCAGACACAACGTGCACTCTCTATTCCTGTCACTCTCATACTCCGGTGGGACGACCACTCGACACGACCAGTGAGAGTTAAGGCGCAGGACTCGACGTGCTATCCGAGGCACGGGGGTGAAACACCTCCAACTTCCCAACTCCGGGCTGTTACTGAGACTTACTATACAGAAAGACTCAATAACTAAACTTGGCCCGACCCGGGACTCGAACCCAGGACCTCGGAGTGTGCAGCCGTACATGCTAGCCACTACACCACCGAGGCAGTTTCACACTATTTAAATTAAGGTTATCATCACTCAAAAGTGTTTTTCCGTCGCGTCGTTTAAATAACAGATTATTTTAATTAAATACAATAGTTACCTGACATTCTTAATTCATATGTAGGTAACTTTATTATGATTAATTTTCTTTTCTTTTTTAATTATTTAGAATTAAACGAAATGAATGCATATAAAAATTAATATAAAGATATTTACTGTTAATTATATTATAAATGGTAAACTGTCGTGTGCACGCCTATTTAAGTTTCTGACTCGGTAGCAACAGTAATGGCATGATTAAAGATTTATTAGTTTTAAAACAATACGTACAATTAGTAAGTAATTATACACTTGCACTTATACCATACACCTGTGCAAATCCAGGGCAGGCTTCTAGTTTATTTTGTATAAATATTTTTATTTATTGATTAATTTATTCCTAAAATTGGAGCAAATTTCGTTTATGTCTATTTAGATAAGGAATGAGATTTAGAATTTCAGAAATTGAATACAGACGTACCTAGGTGAATTTCATAACAAAGTAGTTGCTATTTTCATCGAAGTATATAATTAACATAGGCAATATAGAATTATAAAGAAGAGTGAGTTAGCAAAATAATAATAAGTACCTAATAAATTATAAATAACCTAATAGTTATAATATTCACAATAATTCTGAGAATAAATATGTATAAAGTTGCAATTTATAACAGGAAAAGAAGATAATGAGACCTCATGTACCTACTGTACTTATTTATGATTTATATGCTTTAAGTGATGATTCTATGGGAAATCGTTTTATAAATGAATTGAAAATATAATTATCAGCGTCATCTAATGTCACTCTTTAACTTATTTACCGATATACATATTAAATAAAAAAGGTCGAGCGGTTTTTAAAAATACAATAAATATTTTTTTAAATAAATTGTTTAATCGAATATGTTATTAAAAAACTTTCTTCTTACAAATTACCTGCTTATGACGTCTTAATTAAAAATGGAAAAATATAAACGTTAAAAATAACGACTTCCATGCACTCAAATGTAAAAAATAAGTAAATGGAGAAAAATAAAAATAATTTTATTGCACCTTCTAAACGGTAATAGTCCAGCATTAGCAAAAGAAAGTGCGTGTCCGGTGGAGAGGAAGGGGTGTAGGAAGCCGCGTTTACTCATTTAAACTTGGCCAGATGCTAAAACTTTAAAGTTTAGAAGGTGCAAAAAAAATATTTTTATTTTTGTATGAAAATAAAAATTTAAGAAATATTATTTTTTCTTGTTACAGATGTTGTTGTTATGATGTAAATAGTATGTTCCCAAAAGGTTTTTGGTAAATTAAAAATGACCCTGTATAATTCTTTAGTCTGAGCTTATTATATGTTAAACATTTCTTGAGTAACTTTACCATCAAACTATACTTACTTACTACAAAGTATGTATTTTATAATACTTTCTTAGATTTACGCGAATATTTGACATTTTAAATAAAACTATCTTTTCGGATTATTTCGCGGATTTATTTTGATTTTTGGTTCCCGACGTTTCGAATGCTTTACAGCATTCATGGTCACGGGAGAGACTGAGGTGTTTCATGTCTCGAAGGTATAGTTGTTACAGACAGCCTACCCACAATTAACAAAAATGAAAATTTCACCAATTACCTTACAATATTTTTTAACTTTATATGTATTTTATCTTTGGTAACTTACGACTACATGAATTTCAGGTTTAATTTTTTAGTTTTTACTTTTTAATATGTTATCATTGTCATTAAACACACATGATATGTTTTACCTATCATGCGCTCCTCATATCACGGTTCTATAATATAAAAATTAATTTTATTTATTTGATAAATATGTACCTAAAATATCATACATATACATGTAATGTCGATAAGAATTCACAATTTAGTAACATGTTATGTTTCTAAATTTTAATCATTAAAAAAATTTAGAAACAAAAATTTTTAGAAAATTTTGTACCTATTACTTTATATCTACTGCAAATTTTTAATATTCTGCTAAACTAGAAGTTACGTAATACCTTTAATCATTATAGCACAAAGCCATTTTACTTTTTTAAAATAAATAGGTAGGTAAATAGGTACTCAAAATGTGTAAAACATAGCAATTTAATTGATTTAAAAAAAAAACTAACTTATCTGACTGATTACCGATTGCATATTTTTAAGGCATGTTTCCATGGGTCTGCTTAGCTACGATGCCATTATTTTATCCTTTCGATTGGCCAAAAATAATCTTGAAATATGCGGAAGAGATAACAGTGAAAGGACGAATTTGCAAATATATATACGGATATATATTTAGTGTATCTAATCACCAACAAAACGCCACGAATATAACAAATAAAGATTCTGTTACGGAAGAGAAAATACACCCTGACAATGAAATCATTACCAACAAAATGGAGAAAATTGAAGAGAGCGAATCAAGTGCAGATGAGAAAGAAGGAGATAAATTGAAGCATACCACAGATGGACGAATGAATTCAATAACATTTGCTTTAATAATATTTCATCTAGTATCTCAAGCATTTCTGCCGTACTCGCATTTTATTACGAAGGTTAGACCATTAAATTCTTAGTAAGCCTTTTGATACCACATTACATGACTTTCTACTTTAATTAAGCATTGCGGGTCAATACAGAGAATTCAATGAAAATCCAGGTAAATAAAAGAATTCATGAAAAATTGCCAAATAGGTACCTACCTATAATTCAACACTTGCGCTAAAGGTTTCAACTTAAATATTTAGCATTACACCTAAAGTTCTAATTTATTCTTAATACCATTACACGCTGCTCTTAGTACGTAGTTTATTTAACTCGTACAACACGGATTTTGTTTTTATTTGAAAAAATCTTTAAAAGAACTACTGGCATACGAGCGATTGTCTTTATATCATAAAAATATGATTTTTTATATCAATGTTAAAAGTATTCAAATTATAAAAAAAAATACATTTTTAATGGAGTTGTGACTTAAGTTTTGTCGAATAACTATAAAACCTCTCGTTTAAAGGAAGTTTATTTGAAAACCAGTAGAAAACCTATTTAACAGCTATTTAAGCTGTTAAATAGGTTATATTTGATATAATGCAGGCATTAATAGACATTTACCTACCTCTTACGAAATGAAGAAATTAACGATCAATCTCTTCAATTTCTCTATAATCCTTAAAAATTTAAGTTACATTTTCACATACTTTAAACATCCAATGCTTTTTGTTTTCATTTAGAATATTTTATATGGTTTTTTTTAAACACAGGGTTACAACAATTGGACTAAAGGACTCTATGGGTATTCATGGGATATGATGGTACATACCTGGGACATTGACTCAGTTGTTATCAAAGTAGTCGATAACAAAAACGGTGAAACATTTTACGTCGATCCTTACGTATATTCTCCCAACGACCGTTGGACCAGACATGGGGACATGGTCTACCAATACGCCAAATGTTTGAAGGACAATATTAGGCGAAAAGATGAGAGTCTATCAACGAATATCTCTATTTACATAGATGTTTGGTGTTCAATGAATGGTAGGTTCACTCAACGCATGTTCGACCCTAAGGTGGATTTGTTAAACATATCCTGGTCAGCGTTTGAGCCGGTGTCTTATTTAATGCCGCTACTGGATGAAGCGTTAGAATGGCGTAGTATTTTACAACAGATAAAGGAAGACGTTCACTCTTGGAACAACTATAGTGATGTTATATTTATTGCTGATTTCCCAGGTACGTATTATTATATTTTATATTGAATCGAATTATTTTTTTGAGATTTTGAAGAAAATATTTTTTTTTTAAATAACTTTTAAAAATAATCTGAGATTTTTATTTAATTGTTGCAATAAAATATTCTTAGTGACATCAATTCTACTTTATACTTTAGTTCTCGAGTCCCGAATTCTCTATTCTACTGACATTCTAAGCGTCCTTGCACAACACAAAGTACCTTGTTTTTTGCATTCTTTTTCGGTGTATGGCGCATTGCATTGGAACAGACTCCCCTAAGATATCCAACTAAGTTCCTCTATCACTTCCTTTAAAAAGAAATTTTAAAAACAGCACTTTCTCACTCAGGTTTCTTATTCCACGATTATCTTTTTTATTATTATATATTATATATAGATATGTATTTGTGTATGTAGTAGTATAAATAATAGTAAGTAGGCGAGTTCTTTTTTGTTGTATCATATTTTCTACATAAAAAAGTAAAAACTTGAATAAATACAAAAAAAGTAAAATCTTTGTGTCCGACCGGTGTTCGAACCCGGACATAAGACCCAGGCATAAGACTAATCTAGATCGATTTTTCGCCCCCGAAAACTCTCACATGCCAAATTTCAGAGAAATCGTTAAAGCCGTTTTCGAGATCGCCGGTATAAATAAATATACAACAATTACTCGTTTAAATATATATGTATTTTATATAATATTTATTTAACTATTTATATTTGAGTATTTAAATATCATGTAGGTACTTTATTATAACTGCTCAATTTTAGCCTGCTTCATAACACTATTTCTCATTACCAAAGGTCGGCTGGAAGAGATTTCTTCTAGATAATATAAGTTCACCTTTGCCATTAAATTTCATTGTATTTTAATTACTGTATTTTATTTAAGTGCAATAAAGAATAGTATATAAAGCAGTATGTAACTAGTTGTTAGTAGGTATACAGGTGAAACAAATCGATGGGACGTAGAAGAAAAGTACCTACCTTAAATATTGAAGTTATCAAGATTTACTTAAAAGAAACATTTCTATTTTCTATATATCTTAATATGTATATATAATTCTTCTGTACTGTGCGTCTCTTATAGGCTGCAAGTCCTGAGTCATCTTTTAAAATACGCGACATGGTTCTAGGTGCTATCTTCATCACCCGTGATAAAATATTTTGCTTTCGGACAGGATTTCTTTGAATTCTTTCCCTTACTGCTTTAATCACCTTTTTCGTACGAACTCTACGTGGATGGCCAGATTTTTTTCTGTCACAAACAAAGGAGGTTTCATGTAGCCTGGTACACAAAAATTTGACTAATACCAAGCGTATGGAGAGTTTTAAATATTTGTATTTCGCTCCATACCTACTTTATGTAATGCAATCACAGCGATTCGGTTCTCGTTATAACCCCACTCTATTTTATTATCACTTAATATTTTACAATGTAGGTATTGGCGCGAAAATGAGAAAAGT
Source organism: Brenthis ino (assembly GCA_921882275.1). Classification (NCBI taxonomy): domain Eukaryota; kingdom Metazoa; phylum Arthropoda; class Insecta; order Lepidoptera; family Nymphalidae; genus Brenthis; species Brenthis ino. The sequence goes on from OV170227.1 coordinate 26,922,787, forward strand.
GAAAACAATGATCAATCATATGAAAATGACAGGTTCCAAATTCAAATGTAATACCTATTTTGTTTATTTTTTATTGTATCAGTATTTATGGCCAGACTATGTATATATATAGGATATCCTATTTAGCATTTTTATCTGGTTCGATTCCCGGTTCAGGTAATCTTTAAAACAAAAATTAAATAAAGTTATTATTATTTTTAAATTAAAGAAATTTTTCCTTTGAGTAAATTTTACTTTTCTTCCATGTCCCATCCATTTGTTCCACCCTGTTTATCTACATCCAATTAACATACAATGTGATACAATCAAGAAGTATCTATATAATATAATTACGAGGTAAATAAATATACGTAATTGTTAGCTTATATAATAAATAATATTGTATAAGCTGTTTAATAAACGAACTGCAACTGTGCAGATGTTTTGAGTAGATTAAAGAAATAGGACCTATGCAAAAACAGAAATCCTTAAAAATAGAAAAATATCCAGAAATATTATTTTCCTATTCGTATTCAACCCTTTTTAACGTCCCACTGCTGGGGGTGGGCCTCCCTTCAGTACGAGGGGGATCAGCCCATAGTCCACCACGCTGGCCGAGTGCGGGTTGGCGGACTTCACATGTCTTTCGAAAACTTGCTAGGTTCTATCAGACATGCAGGTTTTCTCACAAGGTTTTCCTTCACCGAAAGACACGTGGTAATGATGTTGGAAATGATTCACCAATGAAAATATCAGAGGTGAGAGACCTGGGATTTGAACCCGATTCACTCAGTTTCCCAAGCGAGCGAGTTACAACCGGACTACCACTGCCTATCATAAATATTTACACATTATAGTTTCGCATATACATTAAGTAAAATTTCCTAAAAAAAAAACTTTATATAGTTTTTTTTTCAGGTTATGTACAAGAGAAATTCATTCCAGTTGAATTATTTAATGTAACAATGACTATGTTGGATGGCATAGTGGCATATGAGCCTGAGATTACTACGGAGTTAAACGGACAATCGTATCGTTTGAGAAAAGGGAACATAATAAAGCTACATTCTGGAACATTCCATAAGATTCTAAATATTGGGACAACACCAGCCTACTACATGTACACATTCGCTAATAGCACTGAAGCAACTAATTTTGTTACTCCATCCCCAAAACCAAAGCTGCCAATAGACCAAGAGCTAACGAGACGATTTTTCAATATGATAACATTCGCTAAATTAGTCTTAACAAATACATATGAAATGTTGTTTAAATTCAAGCATTGTTCTTAGTTTATTTATAAAAACTGGTCCTTTCTAGTATTTATAACCTAGACTTTTTGAAATTTATTTAAGATTACATTCGTATTAAATATTTGTTTTATGTGTCATATATAGTATTTTATATTTATTTAAAGTTACCGTATTAAATGTAAAAATATTTTAAGACGTTCATTTAAAAGTCTGTTATATAAACTGTTCATTCGATTGTGTGCTTCCTAATTTTTTACTGTGATATTTTGTTAATATTTTTAACTGAATTAAACAGAGCTAACTACTTAGGTATGCAACAATATAAGAGAAGCTTGATTCAACCAGCGTGACGTGCGTTCTTTGGATTAATCCTACTGCAAAACATATTTTAACATACAAATAGAATACCACTTGTATCTACCATTAGGTATCAAGCACTGCTTTTTACACATCTCAAGATAATTAAATAGTTGGGTAGTTATACTTTTCCTTATATAATTTATTCACAGTTTGTGATTGCTAAAAAGTAATAAATATAAATTTTGCATTATCATTATCAAATTATAGTGGATTAAACTTTTTTGGTTTATTGGAACTTATACATGTGTTTAGTTACCAAGGTACCAAATACAATATAAGTTTTTTTTTAATTTCTCGTATAATATCCATAGCCTTAACAATGTACACATTATACAAAAGTAATGAAGCCAAATCTAAACAGGAAATATTTAAAAAAAAAATGACTGTATCGTACCTACTTATTGTGTAAAGAGTAAAGGCCCGAAAACAATTGTTGTTGAAATTTTTGTCTGTTTATCTGTATATCTACATAGATAACTTTTACTCTAGGAAAATATTTCATTCCCACGGGAAAACTCAACAAATGATTTTGTCGAATCTCCCTTAGAAATTTATATGGTAAATTGCTGGCTAAACCTTAAGAGTTACATCAAAACAATGTATGTACTAGAAAACTGTAAGTTTTAAAAAGGTCTCTAGAGAGAGCTCCGCCAAAGCATGTCTTACTCTAAGATACCGATCTATGTGGTGGACCCCTCACTCTTTTTCCAGGCAAAATATATTTTTTAAGTAATAAAACATTATTAATAAACACGACCCAGGGTGATTGTCGCCATAAATTAGCTCCAGGCTATCTTTACAGATTTCTAAATTTAATTACGGATTTTAATAATAACTTTATGTTTATTGCTTTAACTTTTTCTATAAATTTTCCTTCATGGCCAGGCCAGAGGACCCTTGCTCCCCCTTCTCAACGCCCATGCTAATGACAAAAGTTAACCTATCTTTTCACATGTGTTGATATACATATGCACCTATCATGGACGAATTAGAGACTAATTCGTTCATGGCACCTATGTATAGCGGGAATTATAGTAAGTGACAATGCATGGCTAAATACAAGTACAAATGGTAACTTAAAATTAGATTCGAAAAAATATTGCACTTTTAGAATCGCCTATTGTTTGACCTGTAGTCTGTAGACCGTATGTTGTTTCCATGTGTAATATTTCTCTGTCTGTTGTCTTGTAACTAACCGGCTTTACCGATTTTGATGATTCATACGTTGTATTTTTGTCTTGGTAACGCAAGTGTTATAGGTTTCATGAATATTATAAAAAAATAAAATGACGGATCTCAAGTGCCAATTTATGTGTCTATAAAAAATCTTCGAAGCCCATCGAGTGGGGTATCAAAATCAAGGTTTTTAAGAGACGATCACAAATTTATATACTACGTTTTTTATTATTTAACTTTTTAAGAAACGATCACAAATTTATACATTTATAAGTAATTTGAGATAAGAAATTGTTAAATAAAATTACAAATATCTACATGGCCAAAACTAGAAATCTGTAAAAAAACAATTCAATAATAAAAAGAAAAAAAATACCGGTACCCCTAAAATGCTAACAAAAACGAAAGGAACTATTAGAAAAATAGTATTATGCAGTTCCTTTTTTACGCATTCGGGTCTTGTTATTTTTATAATTTAATTACAATTATTCCATTAATATGTAGATTTTTTTAAATAAATAAATTCATAATTAAAACTATAAAGTATTTTTTATCCTTAGCCCTTTTTTTAAACTTTAATTTATTTATTTATTCATTTCAAACATTTAGCATATGTGTAACAAAAACAACTTAACGATAATAACTATATTATTCTAAAACTGTGTCGTTTTAGTTTGGTTTGTTTGTTGCATATTATATATTAATTGAAAAAAACATTACAGAACGAATAAAATTTTAAGTCTGTGGTCCTGCTGCGGGAAACTGTCAAATAGTTTCTATAAAAATGACATTGTGGGGCATGGTTGGTCGGCGAGTTGAGTAGATTACTGATACAGTGTCATAAGTGGCGTGATTATGGCATGAGGCGAAAACTGAGTTCATTCATCGTTTCGTCTCAACGCTGTGACGAGTGAATTAAACTCGGGCTCTGGCCGACGCCTCGTCACCGCGAATATATAATCAATGTTTAACCATTCCACGTCCATAACTAGAATTTAGTGCCTCATCGGCGGTACGCCTTGCCGCCCCTTGGAATATTGACATTTTAGCCATCTGTGATATAACACCTAAGTATCTTGTTAACAGTTTTTAGGTTAATCCTTTGCCGGTGATATCAGTGCAACGGTTTAATTATTCTAGACTCAGACTGTGAATATTGTACTTTAGTGATTAATTTTTTACGGTATACGGATACCATGGAGACGGCGATGAGTTACGACCTGGATATCACGCCAAATTATTCGTACATTTTCGAATTTGAAAACGAATTTATTCACCAAAATTCCAGGAAATGGATGACTGAAAACTGGACTGTAGCTTTCTATTATGTTGGGGTCTACATGGCATTTATTTTCGGAGGTCAACATTACATGCAAAATCGCCCTAGGTAAGTTATATACCTACTTTGTTTTATTACTTAATTAAAAATATCTCAATTTGTTTACTTTCTACTTTCTAACACTTTCTACTCTACTCTTAACTTATAAAATTATTCTCTGAAAAACTAAATTGTGCATTACTCTAAAGTTTAATTTAGTATCTCATTAATTCGAAAATATAATGTACTTTAACCTTCATTTTTATACGAATTATTATTATTTATATTTGAAAAAAAAGAAACTTTATTTATTATAAATGGGTATATAATAAATTAATTTAAAATGTTCATTGTCTATTATTCACAGTGCCTATGAATTGTAATTTTTATTCATGAAATAATAATATAATTAATATAGATTAAAATATTTCTTAAATTGTTTTTTTTAATCATACTCAATATTTTGGACGAACACATTAAAACACATAAATGTTAATTATATAAATGATTTTTTTTCGCATCATATACTTAATGCAATCTTTGTTTACATTTTTTAATAAAATCATTTTGTTTCAAAAATTATTTTTTAAGTTACCAAAAAAATTACACTTAACTATCACTGACATAAACTTTCTAATCAAACTTGATTATGACTATATCTATAGTTGGCTGCGATTTAGGATTGGGGACTCTGCCCCTAGCGGAGTGGGTGGTATTTCTGGATAAGGGACGTGATAGGAAGTCGAAATGTTAAATAAAAATTTTCCGCGAACATATGAGTAAAAATTTATTGAGACTTAAAGTTACAACATTTCCATACATTATTTTGACATTACTACCATTTAGACACTTGGAGTCAAAACGTCACTTTCAATTGTCAAAATAATCTCCAGATGATTGTCTTTATTTGTACTTTGCGTGAAATTCAAATTTTCTAGTTTTCTAGTCATTTATGGCACTCGCCGGCCGCTACCGCGGCACGCTCGCTTCGCTCGCTCGGCTCGTGCGTTGTGGCAACTGTTCTAACCTAACCTAACCAAGATATGAGGAATAATAAATAAATAATCTTAAATGTTCTAACCTAACCTAACCCAGATATGAGGAATAATAAATAAATAATCTTAAATGTTCTAACCTAACCTAACCCAGATATGAGGAATAATAAATAAATAATCTTAAATGTTCTAACCTAACCTAACCAAGATATGACGAATAATAAATAAATAACCTATGTCTTAAACTAACCACGATGTCGCAAAATAAAAACCAAAAGTAAATAATACATTTAGATTTTAAAAATAGTCTACTCACGTTTATAAATTGTTTACACTAACACTATGAACACTTAAAACTATAAAAATAATATTAAAACAAAAACAAGAAACGAAAGTATATAAAAATTAACAAAAACTAATAACTAATGGAAAATACACAGAGTACAGAGTCACAAATTATGAAACTTCGCGGTATTTTAAGAACACCCGCCAATAATACTGAAAAATATTCACAGATAAAAAAATGTTTTTTTTTTTTTACTAAATGTACAATTGTAAAACAATATATTTTACATAAATCAGATAAAAAATCATAAATGTATTTATGAAATGAAAATAATATTTTTCTTTTTATTTATTTATTTATTAATATTAATATTTTACCAACAGAAAAAGCAAAAATAATCAAATATAATCTGTTGTCATTTAAGCGGTAATATAAAACAAAGTGTCAGTTTTGCTTTTGTCAAAATGTAAGATCGTTTTGTTTGTGTTGTGAAATTATTAAAATATTAAATACAATAAAGCATTAATTGTTGTGAAAATGTGTAATGTACATAAAAAAAGATGCGTACTATTCGTTAAAGGTATGTTTATCTGTTGTAATCACTTATTTAGGTAAAGAAATGTATGGAAATGTGTTAGATATGTTATAACTTTAAGTCTCAATAACTTTTTACTCGTACGTTTCCTCCAAATATTTTTAATATATTTTGACTCTCTGTCACCTCCCCTATCTAAAAATACCACCCACTCCGAATGGTGGTAAAGAAATATATGAAAATGTATGGAAATGTTGTAACTTTAAGTCTCAATAACTTTTTACTCATACGTTCGCGGACAATTTTTATTTAACATTTCGACTCCCTATCACGTCCCTTATCCAGAAATACCACCCACTCCGCTAGGGGCAAAGTCCCCAATCCTGAATTTGTGCCCTATAGTTTGCAGTTATATCTCACTACTATTGTCCAAATCGAATTCCATAAAAATAAGCTTTATGAATAAAGGAAAATGTTGTCTGAATTGTTTAAAAAACATGAAATATATAACATTACACTAATTAACATAACAGCATTAATTTGCATTAATCCTGTTATTAACATAATAAAATCAAATAATAAATATAAACATAACAGACAGGTAGATGTAGTAAGTTCTTACTGTGTAGATCAAAATGACAGCATATCAGATTAATATTTTTCATTTCTCATTTGTAAAAGTATATAGTAATAGTGTTGCTTAGTAAGTGGTTTTTAAATAATAGCAAACTAAATTAAAATAATTATCCCTTAATTAACTTTAACTTTTTAAATTACACATAGAACAATTATATAGCTTAAATAATTAACACTATATTTTATATTTTCTTTATGGTTATAAATATAATAATGGCAACACTAAATATAGATTACTAATTAATATTTTAAAATTGTAATAATTATAAAAATAATAGCAAAAATTAAATAAATAATATTCCATATTCAATTATAATTAAAATTATAAAAATGTTTAAAGTTAAAAAATATTGTAATGTAATTGGTGCAATTTTCATTTTGTTAATTGTGGGTAGGCTGTCTGTAACAACTATACCTCCAAGACATGTAACACCTCAGTCTCTCCCGTGACCATGGATGCTGTAAAGCATTCGAAACGTCGGGAAACAAAAATGCAAATAAATCCGCGACAAAATCCGAAAAGATAGTTTTATTTAAAATGTCAAATATTCGCGTAAATCTAAGAAAGTATAAAAAAAAACATATTTTGAACCAAACATTTTATTGTGCAAGCAATAATTAATCAAATTAATCTGGACTATATATATCTATGTATTCAAAAATTAAAAAAAACAACTGTATGTAAATACTCTGTGTATATCAGACTATAATTTATTTTTTAGTTCTCTTTGTACTCAGTTGGTTCTTTTTGCTTTTGTAATTGGTTTTTATTTACAACTTTATAGTTTTGCTCAATTAAACATTTTGAGTTTTGTTGCACACTTTCTTGCCCTGAATTAACTAGTTTTAAACATATTTGTAGGTATATATTTTTGTAATGGCCGCCTAAAAACCTGTATTTTGATACCTCACTCGATCGATTTGGATAACATTTTGTTTTCAGGACAAATTAGCACCTCAGATCCACCATTTTGATTTTTAAAGATATCTATTTACTCTATAACACTCGCGTTATCAAGACGAATCTAATGGCGTATTCAGAATAATCAAAATCGGCCCACGCGTTTAGTCACTAGAATTCCACAAAGGAACAAACATACATACATAGGCTGATATAAACTTAACTTTACCTTCCTTTGGGTTGCAGTTGAGTAATAAAATAGTGTTTTATATGTCCAATTAATTTCAGTTTTATAAAACTCACTAAAATTATGATTATAATATTAACGAATAATACAATGAATATTAAACACAACAGATTTAATTAGATAAATATGATTGAATAACCCAAATTAATAAAACCAAAATAAATAAAATTAATTATGGCATTTACAATTACATATCTACAATAGTGGAGAGGGTGAAAATACAAAAAATATATTTGTTTATGTCATAATATATTACATATGTAGACTTTAAGATTCTTTACTAGAAATGAAACATAGATAAGCTTTAATATTCTTTTTTTAATCTTTATTTAAAGGATTTGTTCATATTACTATATTAATATATTATTTATACGAGTATTAATATTTTGATATTCAAAATAGAAGTATTGCATGAACTTTTTATACTGTAATTTATGTACTACTAGCAGAACCCGCGGCTTCGCTCGCGCAAAAGCTACAAAGAATATCTAAAAAGGTAGTTTCATGTTAAATTTCATCCCCTATTTTACCCCCTTATAGAATGAATTACAAAAAATTCTAAAACACGTATTTATTTAATTTTATTAAAGACCATTAATACCAAGATTCAAGTAATTCTGATCATACATATGTTTGGTTTGTATTATAACGTGTTTTTCCATGAGAATCAGATAATCTCCTGCGGTAAAAAATAGCCTATGTCACTCTCCAGCCCTTCAACTATCACGCCAATAAGTCTCTCCGTTTCGAAGTGAAAGAAGGACAAACAAACAAATAAACACACTTTCACATTTATAATATTACTATGGATATACTATGGTAGTGGGTGGAAGTGATACGGTAATAATTTTTTATTTGCTGCCAATTAAACAAAATTGATCATATTCAGATAATAATTGGTATCGTCCGACACGTATGGTATGTTACCCTCGCTTCTCTCGAATGCGTCCCTAGGTACGCGGATTTTGCTCACAATTTATTTGGTACATATTTATAATATGTATGTATTTAAAAGTTATATATGTATGTGTAGTGTATCAACTATCTGGTACCCATAACACGAGCCTCGTAGCTAACCATGGAACTAGATGGTGCTGTGTTTTAATGTCCCTAATCCCTATACATTTATTTATTTATTTATAATTTCATGGGTTTTATTTTTTTTCTAAAATAGTTACTCCTTATAACATCAACTATCTGCCAGTGAAGGTCCAGTTAAAATCGGTCTAGCCGTTCTGGATATTAGTCGGAACAAACAGATAGACAGACAGGCAAAATTTTTAACAATTGTTTGTCTTATTAGTACCGTATACATATACCTTATATGCGTTTAGTAAAAAGCTGACATTACAAACAGACATTTCAATTTTATTTATCTGTGTAGATACTAGATAGTATATCATGTCCTTGACAATGACGGCTATAGCATAATGATAATAATTTAATGTAACTGAATTTGTGACTTCAATTATTGCTTGAAATAAATACATTTGAAAATTGCATCGTTACCTATGCCATATGGTGTTTACTTAATCGACTTATATAATAAGAATTCTATTTGAGTAGTTATTCCATATATGAAGTATGTAAAAAATGTAATTTATTGTATCACTAGCATTGCCCGAAACTCCGTATATATCCGTAGTATTTTCTTACAATGCAGTTTTTGTATTTTTTCTCAGAAATGAGATATTTTCCCGCGGTAAAAAGTATCCTATATGTTGATCCGGATAACCAGCTATCACCATACCAAATTTCATGAAAATCCCTCCAGTGGTTTTTCCGTGATGCGGTAGCAGACAGACAGACAAAAATTCTAAAAACTATAGATTCGATCTCTATATCGATACTAATGTATATTTTAATAAGATTTTTTGAAAAATATTCAATGTACAGATTCGGCTAAGTTACAATTTTATTATATGTATAGATAGTGTGTGCAAAAACATCGGACCGGACGTTTGGAATGACCCGCAATTGATCTGCATCGCGTTATGTAACTGCTCAGATGCAGACAAAATTATGAATATAAAGGTTTATAAAATCTTGCAGTATATTTTTATTACCGTGTTTTTTATTTTGCAATTTGCATCTATTTGATCTTTCAACTGGGAACATGAGGCGTGCTCACGGCCGCGCTAAAGTATGCAATCATGCTTGCGATCCCGCTTACACGTTCTCATAATTTCCATTTGAATTTATACTTTCAGCATTAAATATGTGATTATATTCTTATTCTATTACTTTAAATTTAAATTATTTGACATATATATTTTTTACTTTATTCATACTAGTTTCCGTTTCCGCCCTCCGCTTGCATGTTAGTAGTTAGTACGCATACAGAAATCCATCCATCTCGCAGAAGAATGAGCGCTAATACATACCTACTAGAAAACTTGTAAATTCTGAAAATTACAGAAGATATAGACCGGGAGAAATATTTATTTAAAATAGTCTTTCGTTTATCAGCTTAGAAATTACTTACTCGCTTCGCTCGGGTTCGTCGCTAGCTTGCTTCCCAATACAAATTTTCATCCCCATTTTCACCCCCTTAAGGGATTATTTCCGGGATAAAAAGTATCCTATGTCCTTCCCAGGGTCTCAAACTATCTTCTTATCAAATTTCATCTAAATCGGTTCAATAGATCCAAAGATTACCCCCTACAACGTCACAAACTCACAAACTATACCTCTTTATAAGTATAGATTCAAAACAATTATAACCTATAGTACCTACTACCTACGAACCTGGATGAAATATAAAATAAATTTCTTTCTTGTATAGGATTTCGCTATCGATTCAAATGGCAACAGCATGAAACTTGATAAGATGAGATAAGAATATAGATAAAAGTATAGGCGCTTATCAGAAGCATTCAGAAAAGAATTTAAATGCTACGAAATCATAGAAAATGCATACGTATAGGTATAATAAAAGTATTTACTATTTATGTAAGTATATTTATTATTGTATCCAATCTCCATAATATAATTCGCCTATCCCTATTAACATTGTCGGATGTGAAAATCGGCAAATTTACAGGAGAGTGCGTCACAGTTTGAATTGTTGATATTTTTTTAAATGTACAAGTTAGGTTAACAAAAATTACTTGTGGCTATTTTAAAAACTACTCGTAAAAAATATTTTTTTGTTGCAGCTACTAAAAGAAGAGACTTTTTTAAAAGTGATTAGTTTTTATATATTTTTTATACATGTTTATGTTGCATGTTATAAAATTATGGAGCATAATATATAGAACATATAGTACAAAAAGTGGCTATTCTAATAAATAAAAATATATAATAATATTTTCTCGCATCGATACTGTTATTGTATACCTAAGTATCTAATATTATTAAGAAAACCTAGCATTAAAAAGTTTCTTAGATTTGTGCGAATATTTCTCGCGGTGTCTCTCTGGACTGTCCCGTGGGCCCTGACCATGTTTGCTACAAAGCATTCTAAACGTGGGGAACCAAAATCTATAGACAACGTAATAAAATTCTAATTAAGCCGAATGTGTACATTAAATATTTTTTGGAAAATCTTATTGAAATAGACATTATTATTGATATAGAGGCCGAATCTATAGTTTTTTAGATTTTTTATCTGTCTGTCTGTCTGTTACCGCATCACGGAAAAATCACTGGAGGGAATTTGATAAAATTTGGTATGGTGATAGCTGGTTATCCGGGTCAACATATAGGATGCTTTTTACCGCGGGAAAAACATCTCATTTCTGAGAAAAAATACAAAAACTGCAATGTAAGAGTATACTAATATGTAAAACCTAAGAATTTGGTTTTTGGTCATCAGAACGCGGGCGGAGCTGCGGGCAATGCTAGTATAAAAAAAAACCGTGACACAATCCGAAATAATGTTTCATTTACTAAGCATTAAATATACAAAAAAAATAACTCGTTAAAGATTTATACATAAATCATAAGAAGTAAGAAGTTTTTGTTATCATTAAAAAGTAATTTTATATTGATTTATTACTTCAATGTAAACCTATTAGTTTAATGTTAGTTATACATATTTTAAAAATAAATTTTGTAAGTGTAGGAACATATTGTGGAAATTGTAAAAAAACATGAACATACAAAAAGTAACACAACAAAGAGCTCTTTCTTTAACGAAGGTCGTAAGGCTTACGAAAATCTCAAGAGCGAGTTATACGAGAACAGTGAATAATAAAAATTCAGAAGAAGTACCACCTACACTAAGTTCGTTTACGATATGAAACTCAACCCTTACTCGAGATGATTTATTCGAGCTAGATGACACGCTTGAAGGATTTTTAAAAACAAAACAATCTTAAGCAAAAGAGTCATTTCCATATGAAAACGTCTGAAAATAAAAAAAAATTCCTGGCCTGTTGTAGATTTTGCTGTAACTTTGAGGGGTTGTTTCTTAGGATCCCAATAAACAAATTTTACGCTTATTTGGTTTCTTTATGCGCCCGTTTCCGCCTATACGAATTTAGAGAGAAAAAATAGGATTTTTCCGTTTTTTAACAGACTCCAATGTTTCGAATGTTTGATGAAAGTAACTAATTTTACTTAGAAATTACGTTTACATATCATAGAAGAAATAAAGCCAAAAATCAACCCAAACAGCACACTCTTTATATACAAAAAAAATTTTTCTTAGATTTACGCGAATGTTGGACATTTTTAAATAAAACTATCTTTTCGGATTATTTCGCGGATTTATTTTGATTTTTGGTTCCCGACGTTTCGAATGCTTTACAGACTCCCGTGACCATGGATGCTGTAAAGCATTCGAAACGTCGGGAACCAAAAATCTAAATAAATCCGCGAAATAATCCGAAAAGATAGTTTTATTTAAAAATACAAAAAAATTGTTTGTAATTTTGGAATTTCTAAAAATGCAGTCATTGAACGTGTTGACTGTGAGATAAAAATATGAATTTGACAAGATCTTCAGTTCTCACCTTTCACTTCAAACGTCTGCAAAGCTCGTTTTATTATTTTAATTCTTAATACCTTGTTAGAAGGTTTTTTAAGGAAGTAGTAAATAGCTTATCTTTTTATGTAATAATTCAGTAATTTTATTTACAATTGATAAATTTTCTTGTACATAATTTATAACAAATGACATATCACCTTCCTAATTTAATCTTATAGTTTTATCAGCACTGTTCATTATCTCATATTACAGAAAGTAGGTTAAATTAATTTAAGAGCGAAAATAATTTTCAATGTGGAATAATATTTATATTGTTATTATAGTTATGAGCACATTGAGAGAAAAAAACAACCGTAAACTTTCAGTATTAAAACATCTTTTTTTTTTAAATCTTAGCTTTAAGTCTTACAATATTGACTATATCAACGTTTTCTGATGCTGAATAATTGATAATAATTGGTGTTTTAATTTCGCTCGGGTTCGTCCCTAGGTACTTTTTAAATAGATATAAATATTTATTAGCCAGTGTTAGCCATATCTTTTTTCGGGAATTTTTCGGATGTTTTAATAGTTATTCTGCTATTCGGGGTAGAGACAAATCCAACAAACGAAAAATCATCAAAATGGGTCCAGCCGTTCTTGATTTATAAATGGTTTAAGTAACCTGACTTTGTTTTATATAATATATAGATTAATTTTATTATTAATACTTGCATTGCCCTCGGCTCCGCCCGCGTTCAGATGACCTAAAACCAAATTCTTAGGTTTTACATACTAGTATACTCTTACATTGCAGTTTTTGTATTTTTTCTCAGAAATGAGACATCTTCCCGCGGTAAAAAGTATCCTATATGTTGACCCGGATAACCAACTATCACCATACCAAATTTCATCAAAATCCCTCCAGTACTTTTTCCTGTGATGCGGTAACAGACAGACAGACAAAAATTCTAAAAACTATAGATTCGGCCTGTGTATCGATAATAATATTTATTTCAATAAGATTTTTCAAAAAATATTTAATGTGCAGATTCGGTTTAGTTACAATTTTATTATATGTATAGATAATTGTGCTAGAGGTTTAGATTCATCAGATGTTACAAGGTCATCTCCTTTTTGAAGAACTTATGTGCAATACCTATAAAACATGTAGATTAACTCTAATAAGGCGTGCGCTGTAAAAGGTAAAGTATAATTGACTAAATATCTGCTAATATAGGTGTGCGGATTAATTATATCAATTGCTTATTTAGCTGGTTTTTCTTACTCATTAAAATTTTATTCGTGTGATTATAAGGATACTGTTTTTTTGTACCGATAGTGAGAAATATTTCATTCGTATTTGTATGTATGTATGTATGTTTGTTTGTTTGTTTGTAAACGTAGTTCATTATGTCTGTATTTAGTGTTAATTGTACTGTCCCGTCTTCGATTCTTCTAATCCTTTCACCAAAGGTTGTCTGTAAGAGATTGCTCGTAGCAATAAGACCGCCTTTGCATGCCTCTTTGTTATTTATTTTTATCTTCTGTACTCTTCTTTTGTGTGTGCAATAAAGAATTTATCTATCTATCTATCTTTCTTGGCCGATTTCGACCATAGCGACTGTTAAGACTGGATAGGTTTTGCTCTAATATTGTGAGTTAGGGATTCGTTGCTCTACCCTTTGATGCGCTCTTGAATAACTTGCATAACCGACTTTATTCGTAAAGGTACGTGCGCATTGTACATGTGCACATTCGTATTTATATTAACATTTAGGCGGCCAACTAATATTTAAAAGGATAAAGATTGCCACACACACTTTATACTTTAAATCATTTTACGTAATATATTTTTTCCTTATTTTATTCCAAGGACAACTTTTTTTTATTATCAAATGAAATGTCTAAGGTGTCCGTCAGGTTAATGCCCAAATAACACATGTGGTTATCAATCGAAGATTGTACATAGATTATATACCTGAATAAAAATATAATCGATTATACGATTATAATTATTTATGTGAAAATTAGGCACCTATGTAGGTATATACTAAGTTTTCTAAGAATAGTAAGTTATATCGGTGGCATAATGTTTTTTTTATGGTATTCAGTGACAAACGAGCAGACAGCCCACCTGATGGAAAGCGGTACCTGTCGCCCATAACACCTACGGTTCATGCACTTAGGTTTTATGTTACAAAAATGTAGAACCGCAGATGCGTTGTCACTGTGAGGACTAAGATGATACGCCTCTTGCCTGTAACTGCGCTGGCTACCTTATCCTTCAAACCGGAACACAACAACGTAATCCTCGTTGCTTGGCGGGAGAAATATGTGTCACATACTTGTTAGTTACGGTAGCCTATTAATAAAATTGCATGTAATAAGAAACTATATAAACGAGTACTTATCAAATTATCGATTTTTATATACTAATCGTGTCCGTTGAACTAGAATTAAAACTATAGAAAGTAATGCAATTAAGATGGTTTATATGTAGGTTTGTTGATGCATTGATAAAAATCGATTTCACTTGATTGCGATTACATAAAAGGTCTAATACTAATTGATGCGCACGTACACGTGTAACATTTTAATTTATAGTAGAATTAAACAAGACCCAATTTATTTACTTAATAATTAAGTGTCAATAAATATTTTATATTTATATTATTCCATATAAAAAGATAAATAACTTATTTTTTTATTATATGTACATATAAAATGTAAATAACAAATAACATAAATAAAAAGTATCAACATAGAAGGACAGGAATATATACATACCTACAGTGTATATAAACGCAGAAGCCTATACTCGTATTAATCGATAGGAATTTCTAACGTTAAATTTAGGCGGTACTTATTATATTACTAAATTGAGAGTTAACGTTGGTGCATGTAACAAGTGGAAATTATATATGGCTGTATACAGTATTACCGTGTCTATATTTAGTAAAAATTAAGAGATCTCTAAAGGTTAACAAATCTTTTTATTTTAATGCCATTGTTTTAATACTCTTATGGTATCCTATTATAATAATACAAACTCATAATAAAAAATAATAATGCCATTCAAATCTATACTAATATTATAAACAGGCAAAGTTTGTTTGTTTGTTTGAACGGGCTAATCTCAGGAACTACTAATCCGATTTGAAAAATTCTATTTTCATTAGATAACCCCTTTATTAAGGAAGGCTACAAGCTATATATCATATAATATGTAGTCTATCTATTCCATACCAATCGTTAAAACGTACCTACCTAAGGTCTAACCCGAGCGAAGCTACGGTAAGTCGATAGTGTAAAATAAACAGACGAACTAACAAAGGACAGAGTACGTTTAGTGATAGCAACAGAACCTTTACAGAGTTTAAGGTTATATTATTTGATAGATAGCCAGAGACAATATTTTTTTTTATCATAGACAGTTAATTACTTATTTGTTTTACGTTGAAGCATTAGGTATATCTTAATCTATTTGATAGATTTATCAGTTTTATATTGATGTATGAGGACAGTAAACACTAATAAATCATAATTATGTAATATATTATGACTAAATTTTGACAAGTATAAGCTATCCGAAAAAACCTGTTTTTATATGCATACTGGTTAGTGGTTATGTATGGTATTGCAGAGATCCCCGTACACCTATGTCTTATGAGAGCAAATTCTACGTTGTATTAACAAAATTCCACCACATTTATGCGAAACAGTCGTGCGAAGTTTCGACAGAAAATTGCGTATGTACAAGCTAAACCGGAAGTCATTAATTTATACCATAATTTTGACAAACAAAGCTTTGTTCTTTGTCAAAATTATTCGGCCACTATATTATAGCTGGCATAAAAAAAAATGTCAGCCTAGTGGTTTTTTATTTTGACCACCTATAGTTTCTTCTTATGAAATAGCTAATTTATTAACGATTATTATTTCATATAGGTATATGTAAAGTAGGCCGACCTAAACTAGTTTTTAACCTCTTCTCCCCCTCTTACCGATCTAACGCAGCGTCCGCTGCGAAGCGGTTTATCACATTTGACCTTAGTAAGAACTGGACATCACATTCGCGCAACACGAGAACCAAACACGCGTGTCCAACTCCGTGGCATGTCCGTATTATACAAAAAAAGATAAGAAACATGGCAATATTAAGTAATAATTATTTTGTATTACGGTATCTCGGCGAGTTGAACGTCCGGTCGGTAACTGGCCTCGAAGTAACCTTAGTACTTTCTCAATGCTAATTATTGTATACGGCACCATTTTTTTTAAATACTTTCATATTTAACTGTTTGGTCTAAACTCTATCTTCTTATTTATAGTTTTGTATAATATATTTGTATGTTGAAATAATTCAGTATCTATACTAATATTATAAATGTGAAAGTTTGTTTGTTTGTCCTTCTTTCACGTCGAAACGGAGTAACGAATTGGCGTGATTTTTTGTGTGGAGATAGATAGTTGGAGGGAGGGCTGGAAAGTGACATAGGCTACTTTTTACCGCTGGAGATTATCTAATTCCAAGAGGAAAATACGTTATAATACAGTCAAAAAAATATTTATGATCAGAATTAGTTGAAACTTGGTATTAATGCTCTTTAATACAATTAAATAAACACGTGGTTTAACATTTTTTTTTAGAGATTTTTTTTGTAGTTTAGCGCGAGCGAAGCCGCGGGTTCTGCTAAAAAAAAGTCTAAGACAATAACATTACAAATAATTGACTGTTACTGATAAAAATAAATGAATAATCTTGTTGTTATTATAATATGTCGCCTTCATTTATATGTAATATTGTAATAAACTTCCACGTGGCCTTTTCATGTTCATCATACATGTATGTGTGTTTTTTACATTTATGCAATGCATATTATCAATATCTCATAAAAAGTTCTTACCGTATTTCGTGGAAAACTTTTCCCTTTATACTTTAAACATTTTAATTATTAATTTATTAAGCGAAAATAAAAATCCGTACCGCTGTTTCTTCTCCAATTTATATGTAAGTATAAGTTTATACAATAGTATTTTTATAATAATAAAATAATAAACTAATAAAAAGATTGAATTATATATTATATTATTTACTTATATTAATTTTTTATAATAATAACAGGTTCATGTTATCTGTAAAAGTATTACAACACATGTTTTTTTTGTTCCCCAAATTTATTTCCTTTAGTTGTTAAAAATATATTTTTAGAAACGATAAGAAATAAATAACAAATGCCCATTTTGTATGGAAGTTAGATAAAGAGGAAAATATGTATGTATTAATTGGTTATAACGTCGCCATGTCTTTACTGGCCTATATATCTAGCATTATCTCCGACCTTGAAACCAGTTATTAGATGCCAAGTAGGGACTGTAGAATGCTGCTTTAACAATTTATTTACATAAATTTATCTTGTTTTATATATATATATTTTTTCACTATAATATATACCTTGTAACACTATTACTTTTGATGATCAATTTGATCGCGCCTCGTACCTTAACAATAATATTCGAATTCTAATAAATCTTTATCTGTAGTTTTTCTTACAGGTTAGAGATTTGACATAAATTGCATACAAATTATCCCAAATTCATAGGAATTTACCATAATTTACCATAACAAGGAATACCGATAGCGGTAGTAAGGAAAAACAGATAGATATGTCATTGGAATTCGTTGTGCTTTAATTTTTTTGATTAGCCTAAAAAGCTGAAATTACTTACATATTTCTATTTTTAGCCCGCCACGCAAAAAGAGGAGTGTTATAAGTTTGACGTCGATGTCTGTCTGTGTGTTTGTCTGTCTGTGGCATCGTAGCCCCCAAACGGATAGACCGATTTCAATGCGGTTTTTTTCATTTGAAAGTTCAGTTTCCTTGCAGTGGTTCTTAGCTATGTTTGGTTAGTATCGGTCCAGCAATGTAACAGTATCAGCTCTTTTCCAAATGATGTAAGGCATTTTGGCGTATGATTACTCGATAAAGTGCTTCACGCGTGCCAGTGTAATCGTTAAATGAGAAATAATTTGCGTAGGGTTTTTTTTAATTTTTATTTTATCTTATATTCTATCTCTAAGGTACCTTCTATTATTATTAGGTTTATGAAGAATTGCCGGATCGTTTTATGACTATCCAATACAGTAAGAGCAATTCGCATGTCACCAAGTTTATGTAATATTAATTTTTATGTATAATACTATTTTTTTAATTTCTTATTTGTAACTTGGCTGTCTTATTATTTATAATAATATTACTATTTTTTTATCACGTATGTGTTAATAACTATTGATCAAATTGAATGAAAAGAGGTAAATGCAATGATCAGTTCAGTGATTACTTAATAAAAATATATGTGGGTATACAAGTAAAGCCGCAAGATAAGTCTAGTTTAGTGACCTAATCAATTAACCTCGGAACTGAATCATCAATTATGTATATCTTTGACATTGCAACAATGTTATGAATGCTTAAAGTCAAATGTAATTAAGTACTTGCTAGGAACTATTTCTTATATTATATTTAATTAGCATTGCCCGCGGCTCCGCCCGCGTTCAGATGACCAAAAACCAAATTCTTAGGTTTTACATATTAGTATACTCTTACATTGTAGTTTTGTATTTTTTCTAAGAAATGAGATATTTTCCCGCGGTAAAAAGTATCCTATATGTTGACCCGGATAACCAGCTATCATCATACCAAATTTCATCAAAATCCCTCCAGTGGTTTTTCCGTGATGCGGTAACAGACAGAAAGACAGACAGACAGAAAAATTCTAAAAACTATAGATTCGGACTCTGTATCGGTAATAATATCTATTTCAATAAGATTTTCCAAAAAATATTTAATGTACAGATTCAGCTTAGATACAATTTTATTATATGTATAGTTTAACTAGCATTGCCCGCGTTTAGATGACCAAAAGCCAAATTCTCAAAGATAAAAGTTATCAGAGGTTACTTTTGTTTCGGTCCACGTCGTGGTTCTCGAGGCGTAATTGTATAATTTACTAGTATGTAAATCAAAGCAACGAATAAAAATGATTAGGTACCTATTACGGACATGAATGTTTAATCATGCATAAATAATAATCACAAAATTTCAAGATATTTTGTGTGGCACTTAGTGAAAATGTTTTAGTTTTAGTTTTTTTTTAAATAAAGTTAAACATGTAATTTTTATTTTTTTATATATAAATAATTAATCCATACTTAATATTTAAATGTGAAAGTGTGTTTGTTTGTTTGTCCTTCTTTCATGTTGAAACGAGAGACGAATTGGGGTGATTTTTTGTGTGGAGATAGTTGGAAGGCTGGAGAGTGACATAGGCTACTTTTTGCCGCAGGAGATTATCTCATTCCCAACGGGAAAATCTGTTATAATACAACCCAAAAAAATATTGATGATCAGAATTACTTGAAACTTGGTATTAATCTCTTCAATAAAATGAAATAAATATGTGTTTTAGCATTTTTCGAAATTCATCCCATAAGGGGGTAAAATAGAGGATGAAAGTTTGTATACAACTTTCCTTTTTAGATATTTTTTTAGTTATAACGCGAGCGAAGCCGCGGGTTCTGCTAGTACTCTATAATTATTAATTGTCACACCATTTTAATATTCATGCTTGTAAATTAAATACTTAAGTGTATAAATTACTTTTAATGTAATGAATGATGTTTATTCATATTTTATTATATATTCAAGAAATTATCGTACAAAAATTCTGGTCAACCCTTATTAGGGTAACCTTATCTATACTAATACTATAAAGAGGCAGAGTTTGTTTGTTTGAACGCGCTAATCTCAGGAATCTGATTAGAAAAAATTAAATTTAAGAAAAATTGATTTTGCATTAGATAGCCCGTTTATTTAGTAAGGCTAATAATCTATCTATTCCATACTAACAGTTAAAACGTGCCTTGGGACGAACTCGGGCGAAGCGAGGGTGAACCGCTAGTACTTGGATAATTTCAATAGGTCTTAGTTCAGTTACTCATTAGAGTGAGAATGATTAATTATCTAATCAGTGTGTTCAACATTCTAAATATAGTTTTTAAATGTAGTTTATTTTCTGCATTGAATTTAGCCAAGTGTACAGCCGCCTTAAGATTTTCCGTCGCGTCGACTAGGTCACTTGGGCAAGGGACTGGTTTTACAACCTGCAAGTTTCCGCTAAATAAGTACACTGTTATTATATAACTATTCATTTCATAATATATTTTCTTACGTGGCCATCGTAAGATGTGGCAATAGGGCAGATATCTGAGTAATACTTTAGATTTTGCAGCCGATTGTCGAGGGTTTGACTCCCGAATTGAATAAATACTCTATAGAGATATTTGTATCGCTAATTAGCAGTACTATACACTATAAGCCAAAGGCAACAATTTGAATAAATAATTACCATAAACGTATTTTATATTTCATAAGCATCTTGGTATATTTAATTAAGCACAGAAGATATGAGAGAGAGAGAGAGAGAGAGTATTCGCTCAACTCTAAAATAACAGAAGCCTGATTTATGTTTCATTGCTGCTTGCTATTTAAATATTTATGTAGAACCCGGTAAGCAAAAATTTTCCTGTGAAAGATCTAAGAGATTTCCAGGAGAATATAAGTACATAAACAAATTTCATCAAAATCGGTAAAGCTTTAAACTTTAACAGACAGTAAGAAAAAAAGAATTCATCCGTAAACACGCAAGCCGGAATTCTATAGCTATTAGGTATTATAAATTTTGTTTTATTTTTTTATTTTTATTTATTTATTATAAAGGTCAATGTCATATGGTAACTATTTTGATTAACAATAAGATAGATTAAATAATTAATATAGTAGTTTTTTTTACATTATGGAATATGGATATGATAATGTTTGAATATTTTTTGTAATATGACTTTGGTTATTAAAATTTCTAATAATAATAATACAATAGGGTATATATTCAAGAGATTTTAAATACATTTTTTACCTCTGATACTTTATGGTCTGACATTATACTACAACGGTCAGTCATTATTTTCTCACTTAGTTTGTAATTAATTCCATAAAATTTTAATCGAAAAGTGCCAAATAAGCGAGCGAAATTCGCGAAACGCACCACCAATTACCATTGTTCGAATCGAAGCATGACGTGATATGACATGTTATGAGCAGTGTTGCCGTTTTAGCGACTTCGTCTTTAGATCTAAAGCTATGTCCATACCAGTGCGCTTTCATGTTTATCTTGCGTGTTCAACTTTCAATTCGTCTCGCGTCAAGCGTATGCAAAATATTGATTGCCTTAAGACGCATGTAGCTTATCGTCTACACCTGTGCGCCCTGGTCAGTCGTCAAGATAGACGTGTGAGCTTGTAGCTATTTGTGCGACATATTTAATATTAAGTACAAGGAAAAAACGCAAAAAAAGAAATATCTGGATGAAAGATTATTTGAAGAAACGGAACAACAAGAAATTGAAAGATTTAGAGCTAAACAATGGCATCATTTTTAAAAACTTCACACGAATGTCTAAAGTCACTTTCAACAAGCTTTTGAAAAATGTAAATCTAAAAATTACGAAACAAAACACTTATTATCGAGAAGATAAGTTATAAAATCTATATATAAAAATGAAACCCCATTTCTCCTGGTCACGCTATATCTTTGAGAACGGCTGTACCGATTTCCACTCATTCATCTTTTTTTTTAATTGTTTTCTAATACATATTACTTGTTATTTATATATTAAGAAAATATAGTATATAATAAAACGCTCGGAATGTTCCACGTGAACCCACCAGAGACGGATCAGCGTGCGCGTATGCGCTGTTGTTGAACTAGTTTTAGCGTATGCGTCATTGCATGCGCTATGACGCTTCATGCATGCGTCAGATAAAAACGCAAGATGAACATGAAAGCGCACTGGTGTGGACATACCTTAAAACATTTTATCTTTTAGTAACAATATCTATAAAATGATTTTTTTAGCGTTTTCCGTCATCGTAATAGCGATAAAAAGAGAAAAGCCTTAACTAATAACTGTCTATACATATTATAAGCAGCACTGAACGTGCCCTGTGAGCGCACCATCCAAAGCGCGCGGAAAATGGGGGCGTTGAAACAGGTCAAGTTTAATCGTTGTTTTATATATTATTTTAAAAATTAATTTAAACACTTTCAACAGTATTTATACTTTTTTAATATGTTATTAATTATAACGAAGCGAAAAGAGAATTAAACAAATAAAAAATATATGTATATTCCCTATTGTATAACTTCGCTTATAACTTTTCTGATGCTACCAATGAATATTTCACAATATTAGTCTAAGAAATTAACATTTTATTACTTTCATATTGTTTTACTACCATTAATTTATAGAACACAATATAAAAAATAAATAATAGTGAGTAATTGTGCTCTTATCGTGTCCTCATGTAATGTTTATAAGATATGTAAATAAGATATTATATTATACTAGCATTGCCCGCGGCTCCGCCCGCGTTCAGATGACCAAAAACCAAATTCTTAGGTTTTACATATTAGTATACAGTACATTGTAGTTTTTTTTCTTTTTTAGTTAAAAAGTATTCTATATGTTGCCCGGATAACCAGCATACTAAATTTAATCAAAATCCCTCCAGTGGTTTTTCAGTGATGCGGTAACAGAGACAGACAGGCAGACAGACAAAAAATCTAAAAACTATAGATTCAGTTTCTGAATCGATAATAATGTCTATTTTGATAAGATTTTCAAAAGAATATTTAATGTACAGATTCGGCTTAGTTAGAATTTTATTATATGTATAGATAACATATCGAGCACTGTCTCTGTCACGTGAAGATAAAGGTCAATGTTAACATTAATGTTAACGATTCGGTAAATCTTATGATCATTGCTTATTTCATAAAAATAATATTAATAAATAATTACACAAACAAAAAAAATATAAGAGAATTTTATATACGAGTACAATCAAAATCTTTGCGTAATTTGAATATCTCACGCAAATATGTTTTAATTATGTATTTCTGCGCAATAAAGCTACATGTAGGTAATTAGATATTATTTTTAGATTTTTATCTGCAGTCGACTTACGCAAAAGCAGTTGTTTTGTAAGTACTAAGTGTTCTTTTATACCTATAAACTGAGGGAATATAAAAATATTTTTTATATTATTATTTATGTTTTCCCATAAGTTATAAAAAAATCTTGAATTATTTTTGTTTTATTTTAACACGAGCTACTTACCAGTGGACGCTTGTCACAAAATTATTATTGAACCAGTCCAGCTAGTCGTGAGCAATACGTGATTAAACAGCCAGACTAACGAAATTTTAAGAATTCAAAGCATTTCTCAAGATTAAAATTTATCAATAATATTTAATAAACATCTTTGACAATCAACAATTTTATCATGTGTATTTTACGTAATTGTAGCTAAAACATAAAAGCTAAAAAACTATAAAAATTATTAAAACCACATTAAAGTTAATTTCGTCTTTATGTCCATGATAACTAGAATTTATACATTATCGTTAAATTTTAATGGAAGAGTATGAAATGCAATGGTGTTGGTCACCTTCATAATATGTTTATCTTCCATAGAGTTCCGGTTAGCTTATAGTATTATGACGTAATTAATCAAAGAAAATTACTGTTTGTAGAAACTCCGAGAAATAAAAATACCTTAACGAAGTAGTTAAATTGATTAATTATAATATATTGAAGATAGGATCAATATGTAATAAATGATTACTATAATATTAGGAATTATATACAAACAAATGTGTCAAGAAAATTACTGATATTATTTAGAGTTTTTTTTTAATTTTCATTATTATGTTACCAAGCGGAAGTAAAACGTTGATGGGTACTTCAACTTTCTCCACTCTCAATGAATAAAATTCTTTTTTAAGGCATGAAAATTCAAGGTTGCAAGACCTTTGTTGCGAGCTAGCAATTATGTATATATACAGAGAAGTCATTTCTAAAAGAAATATTCACTCACTCGTACTCAGGCAGCAGCTGCTTTCAAATTCTGTCTCTTTTCTCATCAAAGCTCGAAATTAGTGAGATAATTTGCTGAATCTAGAGCATGATGAGGCTTGCATTAAATTAGAAATGTGCCTACCTACATCTTTAAATTATTTTTTAGAATTTCGACATTTGCATAAAAGTGTCAAATAAACATATATATATATATATCTATATATATATATATATATATATATATATATATATATATATATATATATATATATATATATATATCTTATATCTTGTTTTATGCTTTCTAATAAAATCGTATTAGATTTACTAACTTCAATATAATTTTTATTCTTTCCAGATTTGAGTTACGTCGTACGCTTATAGTATGGAACTCCATGTTAGCGGCGTTCAGCATAATGGGAGCTTGTCGGACACTGCCCGAATTCATCCACGTACTTCGGAACCACGGTCTCTACCACTCTATTTGTGTGCCCAGGTGAGATACACAATTATGTACATACAGCGCGAAATTTTCTATGTAGTTGGCTTGATGATAAAATTTAAAAACTTTATGAAATACTTAATGCTTAAGCGGGAGAGATCTGATTTTGATTATTACTGAAACTGAAATGTAAGTTTTATACATACTTCAGCATAATTAATGCCAAAATTTGTGAGGGAGTGTGTATATGTTAGTTTAAATTACTATTATCGTCGTACCATGTAGTTAACACCACCAGGTAAATTTCTAAAAAATTACTAAATTTCTAAGAAATCTATTGTTAACTGTAACGCCGGCGAGTCCGCGGTCGTGGAGGAATTATAGCCTCCAAATAATAGTAACTTCTGCTATATAACTATGACCGGAACCGTAAGATATGGAAAGAACTAACTGTATTAACTGTTTAATTACCTAAAGCGATTAAAGTAAATTATGTATATATTTCTGATTATAGATAATTACCTAAAGAACAAGTTTGAAAAATTTTCCACTTGTACATTCTACTCTATTATATGATAAATGCACTTTGTGTACATATATTATTTTAATTTGGGTAAAATATTCGCTATTGTGTTTATACGTCAAGGTAAAGAGGTCTTCCGACTCCTAAGCGAGCTACGCGTTGATCAATTTTACTTCGGTTCTAAACTATTTCAAACTTTCCAAAAGCGGACTATCGAGCGAAGTAAATAGTAATTCAAATTGTGTTTTGAATATTTATGTTATTCCATAAAACGCTCAACAATAACTTTAAGAATATTGAAAGGCTTATGTTAAGAATAAATAAAAACTATAAGAACAGTTTTTAAACTGTAAATAATCTATACATATAATAAAATTGTAACTAAGCCGAATCTATACATTAAATATTTTTCGGAAAATCTTATTGAAATAGACATTATTATCGATACAGAGGTCGAATCTATAGTTTTTAGAATTTTTTCACTCTGTCTGTCTGTTACCGCATCACAGAAAAACCACTGGAGGGATTTTGATGAAATTTGGTATGGTCATAGCTGGTTATCCGGATCAACAAATAGGATACTTTTTACCGCGGGAAAATACAAAAACTGCAATGTAAGAGTATAATAATAGTTAAAACCTAAGAATTTGGTTTTTCTTAATCTGAATGCGGGCGCAACCACGGGCAATGCTAGTAAATGTTATAAAAATCTAACAAAAATTTAGATCGAATAGTTATTTAGCGAACCGAGTGTTTAATCAGCCTTTAAAGTTAAACACGTAAATGTATTTTAACAAGATCGTAGAGAATATAAATAGTTAGTGTAAATGGCTAAACTGTTTGTAAGATAAAAATGGAATCACTCATTATCAGTCGATTTTAGACGGTTATTTGATATAGGCCTCTTCTAAGGTGGTCAAGATCTGTGGCCCTTTCCAGCTAATAGCAGACTCGGCAGAAAGAAAATCGATACGTCTGTAAAAATTAAATATATGTATAAAACTTTAAAAATATATATTAATTTGTATGTTATAAAAGTAGGATTTACTATATGATTATTGATAAGTCAATCAAATGTTCTTAAATATTTTCAACCGACTTCAAAAAGGAGGAGGTTCTCAATTCGACTGTATTTTTTTAATAACATAGTTATGGGTATGCGTTTATACATATTTGTTTTTCAACAAACAATAAATGTTTGATAATAAAAATATTTTTTATTAAAATTTCAATTGGATAATTTGACTGCTTTAAGCACTATACAGACATCAATATTCATATATTACATTATATTCATATCTATTACGTAATATCTTATAACATATTTTAAATATTTATATCATATGCGAATTTTAAACGGCAAGTAATAAGTTATTAACTACTTAATTTTGTTATAAAATTCTTATATTTTTCTTTCTAAGACGTTAGCTGTGTAAGACACACAACAACATGTATACGATACACATACCTATTATGTACATAAGTTCTCAATTATGTACATCACTTACGTTGCAATGGCAATCGTCAATAATGTTTTATTATTTACAGAATGATATAATTATGAAATTACATACAATCAAAGTCTTAGAACTTAGTTTTTTCTAAGTAAATTATAGTAGAACTTATTGTTAGTGATGTAACATGTAAAAAAACGACTTTGTTTTTTTTTTCATTATGTTGAAAAAAAACGTAGTATCTTTGTTTTTTCTCTAAATATGGTTTTTTTTTTCAGAAAAAAAGTCTTTAATGAAAAGGTTTTATGGATATATGTTTTCTAATTTCTTACATTTTATTTAAATTACAAACCGAATAAGGTATAATGTATTAATTAAATAAAAAAATATTCTTCCTCTGTGTCAATGTCAGTACCACTTTCAGTATCATTGCCATCAATATCCTTGTCAGTGTCGGAATTTTCACATATAAGCTTGGCTAAGGAAGTGGTAGCCCAGTGGTAACGCGCTCGCTTGGGAAACCGAGTGAAGCGGGTTCAAATCCCGGGTCTCGCACCTCTGATATTTTCACGTGCGAATCATTTCTAACATGATTACTACTTGCCTTACGGTGAAGGAAAACATCGTGAGGAAACCTGCATGTCTGAGAGAACCTAGCAAGTTTTCGACAGACATGTGAAGTCCGCCAACTCGCACTTGGCCAGCGTGGTGGACTATGGCCTGATCCCCCTCGTATTGAAGGGAGGCCCATGCCCAGCAGTGGGACGTCAAAAAGGGCTAAATACACAAGCTTGGCACTATTCAATCAAAAAAGTATGGTAGGTTTAAAAATAGACAGAAAATTCCAATATGAAATCTTAAGGAATATTTTTTTACGGAAACTACCTGAATGATTTTGAATTCTGTACTCTTGAAGAAACATGCTCCAAAAAAGGTGTTTTTTTTTCATGTTTTTTATTTACTTAGATATTTTTTTCAAGATAGAAAAAAAAAACAGTTTTTTTGCAACACTAGTAGAACTACAGTTACTTGAGCTTGTACATAACATATGAATAACTAAAACTACGTGAGTACGAAACCTATCGAAGAAATTGAAATGTCCATATAAGATAAGGCGTGACTTTTCCCGAATGCCTATATATAATAGTCGGTCCGCAACACGTAGGTATGCGATAGGCGTGCGTTAGTTAATATTCTAAACTCGTCGTCAAGCGAAAGTTTACTTTAAAGAATTTTGCATTACCTATATTAGCCCTTATGTTCACTACCATAAGATGCTTGATTTAAAACATGTCCGAAATGTTTTGACTGTGATGATGTAACTGTCAAAATAAAAAGTGTAATTAGAATAAGTGTGTACTGTGGTCATAGATGTATGTATGTTTATGTAGAAATAGTATAGTAGGTATATTTAATTTCATAGAGTGTAATCATTTCATATCGAAGAGTGCCCTAACCCTGTGAAATAATAGTTATCAAAGATCAGTTAACACGCGTTAACTTAATGTCCCTTTTAACCAACATCAATAAATTTTTAATTGAGTTGTATTTTTATTGTTTACTAGCGACTCACCCTCGCTTCACTCGGGTTCGTCCGTAGGTACGTTTCAACGGTATTATATGTTCTGTGATTGTTGATGTGAATTGTGGTTCCTGAGATTAGCGTGTTTAAACAAACAAACTCTGCCTCTATATAATATTACTTATTAGTATAGATATTGTTGAGAAGAAAATGTATGGAGTAGCTATAAACGAAAATACATTTCATATACTATTAAGACAGCAAATTTCGAATACAGTTTTAATAAACGTTATTTTAAATTTTTAACTATATTATAACATGTAATTAAGGTTTATTGCTTTCTTAATACTTCACGATCAACCCGCTTTGGCTTTCTTAGATGTAGAGACTCGAGACCCATATCCCGCGCACTTTGGTATATTATATTGCTATGTTACCAACCTTCCCGGACGTGTACACAATAATTATAAACCTTTTATTGTAATCGATCGATTGATTGTTATCGTTATTGTTTAACTTCTAAAATATTTATTTGACCACTTTTTAAGAGGATTCAAAATCTCGCAGTACATAAATTAGTAGATTAGTCAACAGGTGTGAAACAAAGGTGGCCATTAAGGGCCAAGGTTTGCTTGACACAAAAACATGCTTTACGAAATACCTTAAGCTTATTGCCTAATAATCTATGATTAAATGTATGTGTGTATTATAAATGTATAAAATATGTAGAGTAGTTTCAGGAACTTAAAGAATTAAACGATGTGAAAGCAGGACAAACAAACACACTTTATAATATTAGTATGGATGCATTTAAATAACGTCAACTTTTGTAACCTTGCCTTTATATTCATGAATAAATAATGTTATATCTAATACAGGTTGTATTAGATATTCTTAAGATATTCTAAACAAGTACGGCTTGTTCATTGATGTGTAAATATCTTAAAAACAAGTGTAGAATTATGTGGATTACTTTAGGAAAGGGAGGAAATCGTTTCAGATAGCATAAGGCTTCACTATACATATAATAAAATTGTAACTAAGCCGAACCTGTACATTAAATATTTTTTTGGGAAATGTTATTGAAATGGACATTTTTATCGATACAGAGGCCGAATCTATAGTTTTTAGAATTTTTGTCTGTCTGTCTGTTACCGCATTACAGAAAAACCACTGGAGGGATTTTAATAAAATTTGATATGGTGATAGCTGGTTATCCGGGTCATCATATAGGATACTTTTTTCCGCTGGAAAATATCTAATTTCTGAGAAAAAAATAAAAAAAAACTGCAGTGTAAGAGTATACTAATATGTAAAACCTAAGAATTTGGTTTTTGGTTATCTGAACGCGGGCAGAGCCGCGGGCGATGCTAGTGTTATAATAAATACAAAAGGGCCTCCAGATTTTCATATATGATAGATACTTTATTTATAAGCATAGATATTCATGACTTTTAAACATTGATAAAAGTATTAATAAATGTAATTCATTTATCGCAGTGACGATTTGTATATTATTTTTATAACTCTGCCTTGTTAACATTTAACTGATAATTTTCAAAGTTCTGCAAATATTATTCATACCGCCAGATTTGTTCTTACTTCTTAGACATTAAAAAATGACTTAAATGAAAATTTTCTTTTATACATATTATTATATGCCATTTACTATTACTTTATAGGGATATTTTTTTTTAATTTAAGCTGAATCAATAAACAATGTTCATCAATGCCACGCGTTTCTCTGATGACATAATGTGACACATTAGATGTATGTATTTACAAACAAAACGAGGTGTTGTGATTTTAATTCGTGAACTATCCAGCTCATAATGTCAATACAGAAATCAAATACGAAACAGGAAGCAACACTTGCATTGATAAAACAGTGTATATATCAACATATAATTTCAGGACGAGGAAAATAAGAACACAGTAAACCAATGCAATAAGCTTTATATTATCACTTTTTACTTTATAAGTTTTACAATGTCACTTCAATTTTCGTATTTCCATATAAGATCACAATTAAATGTAGTTTTAACGATCACTTTATATCACTACTATTTAACCAATCACAGGAAAACTTTATCTTTTTACTTTTTACACATAAGTTTACCACTATTTTGATCAATAAGTTTACCAGCATAAATTCAATATTATTTTAACAACGATTACTTATCTTTTCTGGCGTAATGCACGTCTGTCCAAAAACTAACCCCTCCAACGGTTACCTTACGCTTTTTATATCAATCAGCCGGAAGTGAAATTTTAATTATTTTTATAAAATCGTCCGAAAAATCAGTTAAGTATTTATAATTTAATTTTATTAAATTAAACAATAGTATTTCAGAATTTTTAAATGTAATAATATAATTATGAACTTCTTACTATTTGATTTATTTTCAAGCATTTATTTATAAGCATATAATTACAAAATTAGTAACTCGAAAAATATGTTTAATTTTAAGATATTGACTGTTAAATTATTATATTTTAATATTTCTTTAAAAGTATAACCAATAGATATTCCATATTAATTTGGAGTAGTCAAATATTTCCTGTTAATTTATTAATGACTTTTAATGAAAATATTATTATAATTCATGATTTCTAATTATGTATATTATTTTATTATGTACAATTTTACTACTCCGTCTAAGCCTAGTCTAACATAATTAATTTAGTTGCTTCGTCTAAAAACAAGTATATTTTGAAATTTTCCTCAATATATATAGTTTTTGATCGCATGGTCACGTAAATTGTATGTTAATTTTAATTTGCAAAAGTTGAAAAATATTTACGACTTATTAATATTCTTGCTTCGCTCGGGTTCGTCCCTACTTACGTTTTAACGTTTAGTATCGATTTCTCAGAGATGAGATATTTACCCGCAGTAAAAAGTATTCTATTCGTTGACCCGGATAACCAGCTATCATCATACCAAATTTCATTAAAATCCCTCCAGTGGTTTTCCGTGATGCGGTAACAGACAGACAGACTAAAATTCTAAAAACTATAGATTCAGCCTCTGTATCGATAATAATGTCTATTTCAATAAGATTTTCCAAAAAATATTCAATGTGCAGATTCGGCTTAGTTACAATTTTATTATATGTATTGATGCAGCATCATATCCTGTGTTTTCATAGCGAGTCGGTATTTTTATTATTATTCTGTCATTAATCATTATAATTTTATAGGTTGCGTTTTATTCTCCTCTGCTATATTTTAACCGACTTCAAAAAAGGAGAAGCAATTTGGTTTCTAATTTTTGATATACCATTAGTAGAATATGTATTTACTTTTAGATTTAATTTAAAGTTGGTGTTTTTTTTCTTACTGTAAAGTAATTATTATTATATTATTATTATATTTTTTTCATTTTTATAATATTTTTTGCAATGTCTTTATAATGAAGTTGCTAATTGTTTCGAGGCTTTTATCTAACTAAAATCCTCTCTTCTCACGTTTCTTTGATTCAAAGCGTCTGTGTTCAGTGTTCAGCTATTTTATTCACGTGCCGCTGCGAGCTAGATAAATTATATGACCCGTTTTATAATACCGTCTATTTGTCATAGTTCAATATTTTTAACTTTGACACTCTCTCTACTTTGTCTGTGCAGTGGCATTTATGTATTACTAGTATTTCCCGCGGCTCCGCCCGCGTTCTCTTACAATGCAGTTTTTGTATTTTTTCTGAGAAATGAGATATTTTCCCGCGGTAAAGAGTATTCTATATGTTGACCCGGATAACCAGCTATCATCATACCAAATTTCATCAAAATCTGTCTAGTGGTTTTCTCGTGATGCGGTAACAGACAGACAGACAAACAGACTGACAAGAATTCTAAAAACTATAGATTCGGACTCTGTATCTATAATAATGTCTATTTCAATTAGATTTTCTAAAAAATATTTAATGTACAGATTCAACTTAGAATTTTATTATACTTATAATGTATAGATTAGGTACGTATCACAAAATCTCTACCAGCATCCTTACTGTATGCTATTTTTTAATTGATATATGTAACTAATAGCTTTTTTCCATGCTGGGCTAACCTTAGTTTCCATTAATTATCACAGTAATATTATAAAAGTTTGTGAATGATTGTGTATTTTTGTTTCGGATTTTAATGAAATTCTGAAAGGAGATGGGCATGTACACTCTGTTAACACATAAGCTACCTTCTTTTTATCGATGTAGATATCTTCCAAGCGAATGGAATCGCGGAAAAAAACGACAATTATAATAATTATAATTTTGTCATCTTTCATATTTTCTTCATAGTTTTAGTGAAGTCAGACTTTACTCTTAGATTAAGCTGTATATATCTGTATCTGTTACATGTTTTCTACCGTAATCTTAATTTATGTTTTTTAGATTCATTTTTTACCGAAAATCGCCAAGTCATTTGATTCCTATTAAAATTAACGAACCCATGGAAAATATCGTAAATCTAAAAAAAACCCAAAGAAAGATAAATATTATGTTGTGATGATGTTGCCTATTTTTTCAAGCAGGTACTAATTGTGATGACGCATGCTTTTAAAACCATATTGCTTAGCGATAATTGATTTAGTAAAGCTTAGTTTTGCGAAGCCATTATCGAATAAACTCACAAAATACTAAGAATCTTTTAGTATAATAATTTATTGTATTATTATCAATACCTTAGATTTGTATTTTGACTGTGTGATATAGGTACATAGATAATAAAATGTGTCGTTTTTTATCATGACCTAGAAAATTTATTGTATCATATTTAAAAAAATATAAAAGTCGTGTTATGTATTAACATAGAAAACGAATTAAATTATATTTATACACATTTTGACTATTTTTTTTTAAATGTCCAGTGTTCATGTAAAATTCATATTCGATATAATATATAAATAAAGTGTATTTTATAATTTGAATATGATATAATATGTTTTAGGTTATAACTTAAATAAATCTTTGATTAAATGTATTGGTGGAAGCTTAAAAATGAATGTTCAGCCAGTCACTAGTCGAGCTCTTGTCACTTCTCTCAACTTGACCCTCGCGAATGAGAACCGCGAAGGGTCCTCGTATTTTGTCTTTTGATTTAAGTTCCATCGGCATTTTTCTAAGTGGACACATCCCTTACACTGCTATTCTAAAGTGTTTTCTCGATTCAAATTTCAACATATTAAATTGACTTTTGAAATTAAATATCTAATATATTTAAACGAGCAATTCTTATATATATATATATATATATATATATATATATATATATATATATATATATATATATTAGGGCGACCCAAAAAAAAGGATTATTTTTTTTTTCATGTCTCGTGTGAAAATATGTTAGTTTACTATGTTTTAAGAGTCCCCTCCAAAGGACAGCTCAAAAAAAAATTTTTTAAAGGTCGCTCACAATTTTTTTAAATTTCCTAAATCCTCAAAAATCGATTTATTTTTTTTTCAAATGCTTTTTCTCGTAATTTCATTTCTTTTTACATGAAAAATTATGAAGATCCTGAAAATTTCAAGTCAAAATTTTAATATTTAGAGGTCGCTACAATTTTTTTAAGTTTTCAAATCGAGTACTTTATATCTATTTGAGCAACTTCTTAACATGAATATTAACGAACTTAATATTTTTTTCCTTAAATTTCACATGCTAAAGAATGAAATTAAAGCACGAGATAATTTTTTTTTGTTTCTCGTGCTTTAATTTCGCATGTAAAAAGAAATGAAATTACGAGAAAAAGCATTTGAAAAAAAAAATCGATTTTTGAGGATTTAGGAAATTTAAAAAAATTGTGAGCGACTTTTAAAAAAATTTTTTTTGAGCTGTCCTTTGAAGGGGACTCTTAAAACATAGTAAACTAACATATTTTCACACGAGACATGAAAAAAAAATCCTTTTTTTTGGGTCGCCCTAATATATATATATATATATATATATATATATATATATATATATATATATATATATATATCTTCAGACTAAATTCGTGCCTATGAAACAGTTATAAGAGCTTTCATTAACATTATGTCATCAATTCATAAAACTAAGCCTAGTGCTCAATATACCTACTGAATGCTTGTGAATTATCAAACATAGGTATATTTAACATAAAAACAAGCCAGCAATAAAGACAAATAAATATCAAGAGAATTCTTTATAGTAGATTGATTTACGTCAATAGTATAGAGATTTTATACTACCCTTGCAATTTTCTTACCATCCCTAGTGAAGGGACTCTGTTGTTGGTTTTTTTTTCAATGACTCTAAGGGCACTTGCACCTATTAGAACAATTTGTATGTAACATATAAAATACATTTAAAACCAATTAAATATTTTGGTGCATTTTGCTAAAATTGGGCTCTTTATAAATCAGATTAATTTTATATATAATTATTATATACCTTCTAGCTGGCCAGACTGACTTCGCCGTCTTGTCGTTTTAATTTGTTGTTGTTATGTTTGAGTTATTATAAAATTGATATAGAAACGAAAGTGTCTGTAAGTGAAAGCTGAAATACTTCACCCGATTTTTCTTATTTTACATTTATTCCATCTTAAAACCTTTATTCATAGTATTACGGACACTTTTAAAAAAAATATAATAACCAAATGGGCCCAACCGTTCTCAAGTGAATCCCAAAACAATGATTTTTAGAATTTTTGTCCGCTTGTCTGTGCGTTTGTCCGCGCTAATCTCAGAAACGGTTTAACCGATTTGGGTATGGTTTCCACTAATATATTGTGGTAAGCTTTACTTAACATTTAGTATTTGTTTTATTTTAATCAGTTCATAAATAAAAAAATAATTCAATTTAAAGTATCACCTAGGGACGAACCCGAGCGGAGTGAGGGTGAGTCGCTAGGTAATTATATACATACCCAGTAAGGCTTCAATAAACTATTTGACTACATGTGTTCATAACGATACAGAACATTTATTTCTTTACTTAAAATTTTATTACTATTACACATTCTTATAAAAAGTCCAAAGTCTTATGTTACATAAATCAGCCATAAAGTCAGACATGCGATAACGTATAGAATAAAGATATGAAATTATTATTTAAAGATTGCGAAATGCGAAATCAAATCAAAAGATACTTTATCCAAATAGACTTTTTGAAGTTCTTTTGAATCGTTAATTTTACATTTTAAATTTAAATTAAATGTCAGTGTAAGTCAGTCCGTGAGGAATCTACCACCGGCTCGGAATGCAGTTTTCTGCTGAGAAGAACCGGCGAGAAACTCGACATTTGCTATTGTAAAAAAAAATAATTGTGTACAATATTGTGATACAATAATTATCTATTTATCCTTTTAACTGCCTCGGTTGTGTAGTGGCTAGCATGTACGGCTGCACACCCGGAGGTCCTGGGTTCGAGTCCCGGGTCGGGCCAAGTTTAGTTATTGAGTCTTTCTGTATAGTAAGTCTCAGTAACAGCCCGGAGTTGGGAAGTTGGCGGTGTTTCACCCCCGTGCCTCGGAGAGCACGTAAAGCCGTCGGTCCTGCGCCTTAACTCTTACCGGTCGTGTCGAGCAGTCGTCCCACCGGAGTATGAGAGTGATAGGAATAGAGAGTGCACCTGTGTCTGCGCGTACACTTGTGCACTATAATATCTCCTGCGCAGTTGGCTAGTCTCAATGAGATTGGCCGCCATGGCCGGAATCGGCCAGGAGAACATCATCACATCATCATCATTTATCCTACTAATTCAAATTAATAAAATAAATTAATGAATTCAAAACAGGGCTATATAGAAGGAAAGTGGCTTTGATTTAGTCAAGATTGTCAAGTACCTAACAAAATAACTTGGTTAATATAACAAGGTCTGTATTTGTACTTCAAATAGATGAATTAAGAATAAATTTAGATACACAATATAAATAAATATGTATGAGTATTTATGTTGCTTAAATCGTTGACTTATACGGTCAAAGTGTGAGAAGTCCCTCGCTAACTGAATTTTAATCAATTAATTTTATTTAAATAAAACTTGGGAAATGGGCAGGAAGAAGAAGAATTTTATTTAAATAATTAAACGCTAATTGAATTTTAATCAATTAATAAAATCGATATTACTAAAGCTCCATTAAGAACTTAATCTAGAAACTTCAATATTCTTATAAAACAATTTTCCCATTTTGGTACAATAACGCCTACGAATTATGTACTGAATGACTGTGACGAGCAAGCCAAGATGACAATATGTTTTCGCCGTAGCCTTCAACGCAATCTGATACGTGCAATTTGTGTCAACTAAATGGTGTGTATTCAGCCCTTTTTAACGTCCCACTGCTGGGCACGGGCCTCCTTTCAATACGAGGGGGATCAGGCCATAGTCCACCACGCTGGCCAAGTGCGGGTTGGCGGACTTCACATGTCTTTTGAAAACTTGCTAGGTTCTCTCAGACATGCAGGTTTCCTCACGATGTTTTTCCTTCACCGTACAACCGTAAACAAATGGTAATTGCCTTAAATTAACACATTTTTTTAATTATTGTATATTTGTAAATATACATGAAAACAAACAAAATACATCTATCGAGGACCTGTGCTTGCCAAATTATCTACCTCTAACTTGAAATTATTTTATTATCTAGATTCTAGTCTGAAAGCTTTTTTAATAGGTAACTAACGTAGATTATACTAGCTCATTGTTGAATATTTAAAGCACGTCTGTCGAGTTTTTAATTAAATTAATTTAACAGTACCGAGACTGTATGTATCTTCTAAGTTTGAGTATGAATATGAAATAGGACTTTCATATGTTCATAATAATTCATTCGTTCATTATAATATAGATTTACACTTAGTAATTATTCCATATAATTATTTTCACTGTTTATCTTTGTTACGCGACAACGGAAGAAATAAGCTATTTAAAGCATACTAGCATTGCCCGCGGCTCCGCCCGCGTGCAGATGATCAAAAACCAAATTCTTAGGTTTTACATATTAATATACTCTTACATTGCAGTTTTTGTATTTCTTCTCAGAAATGAGACATTTTTCCGCGGAAAAAGTATCCTATATGTTGACCCGGATAACAGCTATCACAATACCAAATTTCATCAAAATCCCTCCAGTGGTTTTTCTGTGATGCGGTAACAGACAGACAGACAAAACTTCTAAAAACTATAGATTCGGCCTCTGTATCGATAAAAATGTCTATTTCAATAAGATTTTCTAAAAAAAATTTCTAATGTACAGATACGTCTTAGTTACAATTTTATTATATGTATACATTTATTACAAAAATCACTTATAATTAATTTATAACTGTTGTAAAAAAGTGTGAAAGATAAGTGTGTGTTCTATGTTTTTGTTTAGTAATTAGTATACCTTGTATATTATAATGCGACAGTGCGTGACGATACGTTTGGCTCAGTTTGTACTGACCCTACTTGCTGTGCCAGCCATCGCGGGTTCGAGTCCCGCTGGGGGCATTTATTTGTGTGATGAACACGAATGTTTCTGTCCTGGGTGTTTACATTTATGATATATATGTTTTGAAGTTATATATGTATAGTGTATCGACTATCTGGAATCCATAACACAAGCCTCGTAAGTCGTAGCTTACCATGGAACTAGATGGTGATGTGTGTTAATGTCCTAACATATTTATTTATAAGGATTGAAGACATAGAGTGAAATACAATCATACAACAAACAACACATCCTTCTCTGTTACAATTACATATTAAAAAATATATCTTATAAAGACACGGTAAAGTGTTATTAGAAATTAAGTTATGACTAAGTCTAAACTTGGATACATTAAGTCAAAACTAAAATTAACTTATGACTCAGTCCGGTCGAAGTGAGGTCTCCCGGAACTTTGTGGTTATCAAGCTTCCGGCGGCTTCAACAAATAAACAACCCCTAAATCGTTAAAAAAATCTGCTGTACAGGTGTGGATGTACTAACATCACTAGATGCACGTAATTTCACCATTTTCATCATTTTTTATACAAAATTTCGTCGCCCATTTAGGTCTACTGCTGAACGTAAGCCTCTCCTAGGACGTAGTTATTACGCAGCTTATTAAAAGTAAACTTATAAGTTAACAAATTAAAAGTTGCAACGTGTGTAACACTTTAACGTATTATGAATTTATTTTCATTTAGTGCGAACCGCCATCATATAGGAGATATTCGGAAACATATCTAAGCTTAAAATATTTATTAGCATCTCAGTGCTGACGTAAAACCGACGTCCTTGGAGGTCAATATAAATAATTCTGTGGGTTTACGTTTACGTGGATAAATCACTTGCTCTATGCACTGTAGCGTCGGTCAAATATTTGCCTTACTCGTCCACAGTTTATACATTAGTTTCCACTTTTATTTTATTAGCACTTCAATGTACCTATTTGACTGTTTTGAATTGTTTTTATAATATTTGAATAATAAAAAGTTAATTACCGTTTACTTATTATCTAACAAGTTATCTTTAAATATTAGTATTATTATCTATATATATATAATAAAATTCTTAATTATTTTGACACAGATTTTTCTATGTATTGTATAGGTATTACACAATTTTTGTTAAAGAATACAAAGCAGATTTAACCTCACAGGTTATTCACATCGATTCTTTGTACGTGGCTACAAAATTATATAGTGACAGAATCAATCCTACTGGTTGTTCGCATCACAATTTTGTAGTAGACATGATATTCTTATCGGTTTTCTGTAAGTAGCTACAAAATTATATAGTGACAGAATCTATCCTAATGGTTGTTCGCATCACAATTTTGTAGTAGACATGAATTTTATTTTGCCCTCGTCGTTCGAACTTGAAGAAATAATCCTTCTGAGTCGTTACACTCTTGACAGAGTGGTCGTGGTCATCACTTGAGCGCTGCACACTTGACAATTCGTCGCCACTCCTCCCTAACAGCTGCTTTCCTTGTACACTCGTATAAGGGAACACTCACCGCAGCCCTCACTTGGTCTGTCCACCTCATGGGCGTTCTGCCGCGTGCCCTATTGCCCTCTACTCTTCCTTGAATTGTTCCTTGAAGAAATAATACAGGGACAAATTCTTTTCCTTCGTTGTCCTGTTTGCTCGTTCCTCTCATGCTGTTCATTATTTCTATTCGATCTTCTTGATTTGATTTTCGCTCATCGTGTAGAAAATAACTCGTTGAAACTCGAACGGACGAATTAAATATAACGTGTTATTTAACATTTTGAAACTTGCGATGGCTACCACACGAAAACGTAGAATGAAGTATGATGACATATACCGGAGTGAGGTAACTTGGTGGAGGGTAGTCAAAAATTATTTTGACTACTCTCTAAATATCCGTGGATGGCTGATGCGTGGGACTAGTTACAAATTGTAAATTAAATCGCTTCGAATGAAGCTGCTCATATAATTATGATTGAACTTCAACTACAGGTAAGTTCGTTTAATCATAAATTATTATCTATACATATAATAAAAGTCTAACTGAATCAAGTCTGTACATAATTACTATCGATACAGTACTATATAAAGCAAATATGTAATACCAGCGAGCAGCGACTCACCCTCGCTTCGCTGGGCTCGTCCCTATAAGCATGCTTCCCCATACAAACTTTCATCCCCGTTGTCACCCCCATAAGGGATGATTTCCGGGATAAAAACTATTTCAATCGCCCACTTTTTATATCATGAGATTTAAAAAAAAACTTATTTTAGTAAAAAAAATCTTTTAATTTTCTTCTATAATATATGTATAGACTTGTCCTGACAATAACAAACACAAAAAAAAGAATTATCCAATTTGGTGCAGTCACGGTAATTATGCATTACATTACCGTGGTGCAGTCGATCGGAAGTTATGCGTGTACATACATTTCGGTGATTCATTTTTATTTAGATAGATATAACATATATTTTGACATATTTGATATATTCCAATTATAAACTTTGTTTTACCGTATCGTTTTTTTATTTTCATATACATACATATAGACAACATTGTATTGGTATCAATCAAAGCAGAAACCAAGAATTTGTAGAGTATTTTGAGAAAGAGGATAATTTAGTATTTTGTTGTGCTATTAGTGGTTTAAAACATAAATACATTGAATTAAATGCTCGAGAATGGTGACTTTTTATAGGTATATTATTCAAAAAGAATTGATTGATGTTCTCCTGACCGATTCCGGCCACGGCGGCCAATGTCATTGAGACTAGCCAACTGCGCAGGAGATATTATAGTGCAAACGTGTACGCGCAGACACAACGTGCACACTCTATTCCTGTCACTCTCATACTCTGGTGGGACGACCAGTCGACACGACCAGTGAGAGTTAAGGCGCCTCGGTGGTGTAGTGGCTAGCATGTACGGCTGCACACTCGGAGGTCCTGGGTTCGAGTCCCGGGTCGGGCCAAGTTTAGTTATTGAGTCTTTCTGTAAAGTAAGTCTCAGTAACAGCCCGGAGTTGGGAAGTTGGCGGTGTTTCACCCCCGTGCCTCGGAGAGCACGTAAAGCCGTCGGTCCTGCGCCATCCTCTCACTCTGAAAATTCATTTTCTAAAATCGCACATTGTATCATTCCTAAAAATGAAACAAAAGGGGATACAGCAAGGAACCTGAACCATCAGGATGGAATCTACCATCAAAACATAAAAGAGATAGAAAAAAGGTATCAAGGTTTTTGGGACGTTGCCAGGCTATTTGGATGCTTAGACTGTATATGACATAAAGATATAGTGAACATTCATAAAGGAAGACCAACCAAACAGGTTTTTAAAGAACAAAATATTTTTCTTTTTTTTTCTTTCTGTATACCTTTTTGCTTTAATTTAATGAATAAAACTGAAGAATAATTAAAATTATATAATTATTTTTTTTGTTTTGCACTTATTTTTATTCAAAGTTTAAACACAACGCTATCTGGT
This sequence comes from Brenthis ino, assembly GCA_921882275.1. NCBI lineage: Eukaryota > Metazoa > Arthropoda > Insecta > Lepidoptera > Nymphalidae > Brenthis > Brenthis ino. The sequence continues at coordinate 26,964,216 of OV170227.1, forward strand.
AAATTTAACGATAACGTCTTCTTTAATCACAACTATAACGACTATATAAACAGTTTTAGAAAAAAACCTTTAAGGATTATCGCAAGAACTGGAGCAAAAAAATATATTATAATATTATTAATTAAAACCTGAATTAATAATATTATAATTATCATGCTGTATTAACCTGTAATTAAAAGTGAAAAAAAAAACAAAAATGAAAAATGTTAAGTGTAGTGCCAAGATTATTATTAGGGGAATGAGGGGGAAACCGGATAGGGGGTGAAAACAGATAGTTCCTATTTCATTGCTTCACGTACAGCTGACTCATTCTAGCTAGTGGAGAAATACGCGCAAACGTTTACTCAGTGCGGTTGCAATTGGCGGCGACGGTATCATCTCGGCGCGTGCGTCTTTATAACGAAATTTAAAAACAAGGGTAAGTTATCTATATATTTAATTTTTTTTAAAGTTTTATCATTAAATTTAGATGTGTGCTATCATATACAGTTGCATTTTTTAAGAAGTAATACATATTTAACCTTTTAAAACGGTATTGGTTTTTGCTGTGAGTGTAAACATAACCTGTTAGTTATTACAATTTCAAACATGGTACTTGTAGGGTACAAGCGGACGGGGTGATTTCGACTACCCGGTTTCACCCCGATTGATTTTATATGTAGGTATTGTGGGTGTTTATTTTATACCTCTCTTTAATTACTATTTATTTTTTTATTTTTCACAGAGTGCAAGCGACAACATGCCACGAACATATGTGAAAAATCAAATAAATTGCAATGGTCGGAATCAGACATGCTTTTAGCCATAAATTCGGTGATAGAAGGTAGAATGGGATATCTTTTAGCGTTACTTACATAAAGTGTATCAAAAGTTCGTTAGAAGATCGTGTAAGAGATCAAGTGTGAAAATCCAAAGACGAAGTGTTTAGAAAGTTCCCCGTTTTCACTGATGAGCTGGAAAGTATGCTAGTCGATCATATCAAAACTATGGAATCTCTACTATTTGAATTGACTATAACAGATCATTCAAACTAGCTTAAATTCCAATTAGCTGAAAGAAATAATTTAAACCATCCTTTTAATAGAGAAACTGAACTGGCTGGCTTAGATTGGGTTAGTGGATTTCTAAAACGACAAACTGAATTATTATTAAGATCACCTGAAGCAACGTCAGCTGCAAGAGCAATGGGCTTTAATAGATCTGTAGTTTCATCATTTTTTAATGTTTTAGTTACCCTTTATGCTAAGCACGCTTTCAATCCCACGGAAATTTTGAAAATGATTGACCTCTGTACCACAATACAAACCCGACTTCCAGGCACTAAAATGTAAAAAATAACAAAACGGGGATTTTCATTAAGAATAGACCTAATCAGATATTTTCGAATCGGTAAAAAGACGAGTAAAACTATCAGGAAGATTCGGAGTCTTTGGTTTGAGGCGGAACGTAAATAAGTCCACAAATGAATGGTACCAACGCACTGCTTAACTTAAATGGGCTCACGAAAGTTGCATCGGTTGTTCTGAGCAAGAATAATTATTTTTTGTATGCAAAAACTGCGAATAATTTGAATATTTAGTTTTATTATTAGGATCTATATTCGTCCCTAGAATATAAAATACCTATCCGGTTTGACCCAAAGGTATGGGGTGAATTCGGATTCATAATTTTTAATTAAAATTGTTCTATTTTGTAGTTATTAAGATTGATCTCAAACATTTTCATACCAAAGTTATGCCTAAGGTATACTTAAACGTTTATAATATTGATTATCTCAATAAATAACATAGTGATTTATTTATTGTGTCTTCTTCTTAACTATCCGGTGTCCCCCCACCTTCCCCTATATGTTAACCATTGTAACTTTTTTTGGTAAGTCAATAAATAAATAAATAAATAAATAAAAATCCAAAATTTTACTTATTTTATACGTTTTGTAATGTCGAGTATTTATTTTAGATCTAGAAAATCTACAATTGTATTTTTATATTTGCTCGATCTTTTAAAATAAAACTTATATTTTTAATTAAAAACGTTATCGGTGCAATTAAAATTTCCTATAGAAATCAATCCAGCCATGCTCGAGTCTCTATTATTCGAATGCTCCAGTAGTAATATAAGTATTTTTTTCTATTGAACGTAACACTTGACCTAGAAATTTAATCGTAAGACGTTAATCAACTAGAAAACTAATAATTTTCTCGATTTCCCTGAAATCGGTAATTTATACTCGTAGGTTTACTCGTAGGTTACCTTTAGTATTCCACGAAGTTAAAGAGAGTTTTGATAGGGAAAATGTTCGTTGAAATTTTCATTTCTAACTATCCTATACCCTGGTAAGAAAATAAGAATAATAAATGAATGCCCCCAGCGGGATTTGAACCCGTGATCGCTGGCACAGCAAGTACCACAACAAACTGAGGCAAATGTGTCGTCAAAAACAAGTTAACTTCCCGAGTGCTTTTCATATATGTACCTGAGATTATCATAATCGTAAAAATGTTTTATGATAATTGAACATATTAATATATGTATATGTAAATTTCTAATAGCTTATGGTATGCAAATATGTTTTTTTTTAATAATAACAAACAAAACATACTTTATTTTTTTGTGCTCACTGCATATTACTCGAATATATACAGATGATATGATCTACAATCACGGTAAAGCTCGACCTAATTCCACATATTGAGATATATGTATGTACATACAGTCTCGATTTTTCATCGATTCAACATTTAAAGAATAAGAATCTAGACGGTCAGGGTCAAAGTTGAATTGGAAATACCTCAAATGAACTTGTCGAAATGGTTCGCTGTTATATTTTTCTTTTCCATTAACATTTTATTTTTAAATTGTGTTATCTTTAGCCGATATAGGTATATCGTTATGTATCTCGAGCCATGAGATGTTGGCAACTCTAAGGACTCATGACTACATGCTATCAATCAAATGTATTATTTCCAAATTTTTTAACATTTAGAAAATAAATAGTAATTTTCGTTTAATGTATACTTAGCTATATAATCGTTGTAGTTTGCTTACGTATTACTAGATCTACTATACCTACACTTCTAATAAACATATTTGTTGAGATGTCAGTTCTAACCCAAATTTTGCTTATATGCAATGCACGATTGGTATAATCTTTGGCCACACGATGGCATGGCGTCGGCTACTTTTTATTTCGGTAAAGAATAAGGGATCAGTGTTTACCGGAGTTTCACCGTGGATAGATAAAGTGACATTGAGCATTTTTATTATCATGACATGCCATGAAGCCGTGGGTCACACCTAGTTTGGAATCCTTTCACTAAGGTATTTTTTTGTTCGATTGAACTTTGCTTTTAATAAAGTAGCCGGATTTTGGTTTGTCTCCAAGAATTATTCGATTCGATCGAGCTTATATATCATTTACGTTTAGGAATTTTTAACCGACTTCCAAAAAGGAGGTTATCAATTCGTCGAAATCTTTTTTTTTCTTTTTTTATGTATGTTTTTAGTCGGTGCCAGCCTACAATATTCTAAGATATGAATATCTAATAGGTAAAAATGTATTTTACGTATCGATATATTTGCTTTGCATCGGCTGGCACCGACTTCGAACATATCTGATTAGGTATCTATTCTAAATGAAAACCTCCGTTTAGTTATTTTTTACATTTTAGTGCCTGGAAGTCGTTTTTTATTTTTTGTTAAAAAGTTTTTATAAATATAAATGCATTGGGATTTATAAAACATTTTAAATTGCACCGAAAATGTGTTTAACAACTTCTTAATTGAAGCTTGCACCGTTATTTAAAGTGTGATGTATATTTCCTTGTTTTTATGATTTTTAGGTTGGTATCATTAGGTTATCTATCTCATTCGTGTCTTCCTCACAAAACGTGACACTGGCAGAATGGATTGCGTCTGTTAACGCAACTATAAGCCATTAAAGAAAAAAAATTCATTAGGTTAATTGAACATAATACGCAGCCCCATGACATCAATACCGCGAGCGTTTTCGTTTCGTATTATGCAATTCACCACTTTCTACTGTCTATCAGTCACTCGGACGACGTTTACAACGTAATATTCCCATAAAATTATACAATTCTGGCGTTCGTTTTCTTTAGTTTTTATGACGTATGGTTTTATAAACTTTCCTCTTGATCCTACATATAAAACAATTATTGTCCTGTTGATTTCGATTAACTGAATACAATGATTATATTAATTACTAGCATTGCCCGCGGCTCCGCCCGCGTTCAGATGACTGAAAATAAATTCTTAGGTTTTACAGATTAGTATATTCTTATATTGCAGTTTTTGCATTTTTTCTCAGAAATGAGATATTTTCCCGCGGTAAAAAGTATTTTCAATAAATTTTCCAAAAAAATATTTAATTTACAGATTCAGCTTAGTTACAATTTTATTATATGTATAGATTTTATTATAAAAATAGCGTAATATTATAATGTTAAATACATGTTTTATGTAAATTTAGTTAGTAAGCATTTATAATAAATAAATAAATAAATATGTATAGATGATAGATGATGGATGATGGACATTATATAAAATAATATTTATTTATTTCTTATTATTTATACACATACGTAATAACTAAAAGCCCTATTGTTTTCCTGGTGAGAACAAATCTTTATTTTATGTATTATCTCAGTATAAAAAAAAAACGTATAAATGCAGTTTTTTTATTTCCTTATAAAAAGCGATGGGTAGGTAATATGTAAGTAGTATGAGTAAGATATATGAAATAAACAGTTATAGGTACTTAGATTTGTTTATATTTGTTTTACGTGTCCTCCAAGTTCTGTACATGTGGGATTGTGACAATATGTGCATTGCGTTGTTAATGCTGATTCTTTAGCCAACAACGAGTTCTTTCCTCCACAACGAATAGAACTATTTTTAAAAAGAAAATTGCAAAAATGAGTTGTCAAAAGTTTTATTATTGGCTGTTATAGTTGTAACAAAGCTAGCCTCTACGTCCTTAGTTTAAAAAATTTTGTATAAAAATATTCCGTGCTGTTTTCATATGAAATTGGTTAATTCATTAAAGTTTTTGTAACTTTTATAATCAACTGCTAAAATCAACCCGCAAGTCCACAAAAAACGTACTGACGTGATTTAAATAAATTAAACAATTTTTAAAATGTGGCTAACATAATTTATTTATTATTCATAATATACTAACAAGTCGCTTGCTTTAAATATTTTCTCACAGTGCAAGTATGACGGCAATCTGTCCATTTGGCAAAATGAACCCAAAAAAAAAAACATTTTAATTTAGACACAATCCATTTATAGGCCTTTAATAGTTAAAAAATATTATAAAAACTATTCTCTTATTCCAGTTTCATCGAGCAAGACAAAGTATCAGGGTTTTGGACGTGGATGTTTGTATTGTCTAAGCTGCCCGAGCTAGGTGACACGGTATTCATCGTGCTACGTAAGAAGCCGCTCATCTTCCTCCACTGGTACCACCACATCACTGTGCTGCTCTACACCTGGTTCTCTTTCACGGAGTACACGTCCTCGGCGCGCTGGTTCGTCGTTATGAACTACTGCGTGCATAGGTGAGTAGTGTTCGAGTTTTATCTAATACGAGAATACTTGATATAAACGCCCAGGCAGTATCCAAGAATGCTTTTTTGTCAATAATTGTTTCAGTTTCTGCAAAAAATAATAATCAAAATAAATAAAGCGGTCACGAATATGTACCTAAGAGCAAATTATTTTGCTTGACCATACAAATTTTCATCCCCATTCTCACTCCCTTAAGGGATGATTTCCAGGATAAAAAGTATCCTATGTCCTTTCTCGGGTCTCAAACTATCTTACCAAATTTCATCTAAATCGGTTCAGTAGATCCAGAGATTACACCCCCCCAAAAAAACCACTTTATAATATAATATTATTATAGTATAGATATAAATATCTCATGTCACGATGTTTGTGGTCGCACACCTCCGAAACGGCTTGATCGATTTTAATGATTTTTTTTGGATATTTGATAAGAAGAATAGGTCTTAAAGTATTTTTCACCCTCCGACCCCCACCACCCATGTTTTAATCACTATTTTAGTATTTTTGTATGAACAATATTATTATATAAATAAATACCGAGGAACTCCCGAGCGAAACGAGGGTGAGTCACTGTATAACATAAACCCAAAGAGTTTTTACGTAGATTGAACGCGAGCGTAGTGCGAGTTCTGCTTAGTACATTTAATAAAAAAGTACTTTATTAGAACTATTAATATAAATTACTAAAAAATTTGTGTGTACATGTTGGTTACGCTTAAACGGCTGAACTGATTTGGATGAAAAGTATACATATATGTAGATGATAACTTGAAGGCATACTACATGAGCTAGACAAGCTGTTAGGCACCTAGCATTAGTTTAATAGCGTCCTTAAAGTATATGTTATGTTACTCATAATACAAATAAACACTTTGCTCAGTTAAAGGAAAATGATTTATTTCGCCGTCTCTTATTACAAGACCTTCCGTGACGATAATACATGTTGATAGTGTACTTACTAATTAAATTGTTACCATACATTATTTTAACAGTATAATAATAGCTTATAATTTACATAAATGCATTGTAAAATAAAAAAAAAACGTTCCTATTGAAATATAATATTAGTTCTTTAATGCAATCACAAATTAAGTTCTAGAAGCGTAATTCTTTTCATTAGAGTTGATTCATAAATAAGTAATTAAACATAATATAATAAAATAATGAATATGTTGGGACATTAACACACAGCACCATCTAGTTCCATGGTAAGCTACGTGGCTTGTATTATGGATACCAGGTAGTTGATACATTATACATATATAACTTTTAAATACATACATATTATAAATATAAACAAACACCCATGACTGGAGTACAAACATTCTTACTCATCACATAAATGAAAGCCCCCAGCGGCAATCGAACCCGCGACCGCTGGCGCAGCAAGTAGGGTCACTACAAAATGAGCTATACGTGTCGTCTATATAATACAATTATAAATATCGAATTATTATTCGAGTATAATTATGAGGATAAAAAAGAAAATAATATTGTTTTTAAATTTTAACCGTGTATTTACGAGTATACACCAACAATGTACTTTTTTATTTCGTTTTCATAAACAGCTAAGATAACATAGTTTCTGCAATGATGAAATGAAATTGTATATAAACTTAAAAAGTAGGTTATATTTTATCTGAACATCAAGCAATTGAGCTAGCGGTCCGTGAGATGCCGCTTTGAGACCTGAGACCTGAGACCCATTAAAATGATTGTCTATTTTATGATTGATGATGATTTGATTGTTAAAGTACCTACTCTATAAATGTACGAGCAAAGTAAATTTATAGGTACTTTATTAATTGTAAAATTGTAGAGCTTTTGGCAACATCATTATATATATAATTCTTCTGTACGTGTGTATGTCAATTGTCACTAAACTCCTCCTAAACGACTGGACCGATTTTGATGGTTTTTTTTGTATTTTTTCTCATAGTATTTGTTTTATTGTCGAAATCAGTTATACTGACCAAACGAAAAGCCAAGCAAGAACTCGGCAGGACAACGTCTGTCGGGTTCCCTAGTATTATTATATGAACTTATGAACGCATATATTATATGTTATTATATACGTTCACAAATTAAATATTTATTTTTCAACCGACTTCAAAAAGGAGGAGGTTCTCAATTCGACTTTATTTTTTTTATGTTTGTTACCTCAGAAATCCGTCATTTATTAACCGATTTGGACAATTTTTGTGTTGTTTGAAAGTGTATACTTCCAGATTGGTACCATTTAAATTTCAAAAAAAAAATACCACCCCTAAGAAGAATTTAACCTACTTCTAATCATATTGACTTGAAACTTCTTCAACGGCTTATATCGGCTCAATCTTCAACGGCTAATAGTAGATACTTTGAGTTTGAGCTTATTTTGTTTGATTTGACAAGCCTAACACGTTAGAATTCTGACTTTGCTACTACTGTCTACACTAAAAAGGAAAAAATAAAAACTTTTTAACAAAAAAATAAAAACCGACTTCAAACAAAAGCACTAAAAAGTAAAAAAAAATATTAAATGTGGCACTCGGAGACTGCCGCGGTAAAGCTATTGCATAGCATTTTTTATCAACTTATGCAATTATAATTATTTATTTATTTTATTAATGCAGTATTTTTTTTCCTTGACTTTCTTCATTAATAAATGCACTTTGTTTATTCATATTTAAAACACTTTGTACACAAATTATACGAGTACAGATATTCACTGTTGTACATAGATGATAAATACCTATACACCTATATACTTTCTCACAAACAGCTGATTACGGTAGTTTTCCAATACAACCAATGCCACCTAAAGGCGGGTTGCTGAATTATGAGACAAGCGTGATATTTCAAAAAGTCATTAAAAGTTCTGGTATTTATCGATAGATGAAAAACTAAAAAGCAGTGCAGGTCGGAGTGGGGGGTGTAAGTTTTTTTTCGTTACGGAATTTCTGGATTCGGTCCCCACGCTCAAGGCCCGTAATTACTTTGCCTAAACTTTGGCTAAGTAATTAAAGCCTACCTATTAAATACATACCTAATCAAATATTTTCGAAATCGGTGTCAGCCCATATAAAGCAAAGCACCACCGACTTCGAAAATATTTGATTAGATATGTATAGTAAATGAAAACTACCAATCAGTTATTTTTTACTTTTTAGTGCTTTTGTTTGAAGTCGGTTTTTATTTTTTTTTTATTTATGGACCGTCGAATATAAACGGCTTTTAAAATAAAATTTAAAAATGTTTCGTATTAAAAACATGTAATTAAATTATATATTTTGCACACACATATGTATATCTTTGAAATACTTTTGCCATAAGTACAATTTAGATTAGATATGTGTAATTAATTATTTTTTTATAATTGTAAGTCCATTATTAAACGATTAATTTTTATATCAATATGGATTATTTCTGTGATATCGTTGATCAGCTTCAGAGAGAAGGTGCGAATTTTCTCCAGCCTTAATGTTTTTTTTTGTTTGCATGTTACTAGATATGTTCGCTAATTGTGAATCGATTTTCATTATTCTTTTTTAATATGATCTACGTTAATTACGCTCTTAGGCAATTAATGAATGGCCCCTTATATCGAGCCCTGAGGGGCGGGGGAGGGGTTAGGGGATCTCAAAATCTCTACATGCCTTTATCTCGGGAGGAAGGTGGGCAAATCCATTCTTACGTATTTTATAAGTCGAAATGTGCGATTTCTAACACAGAGTGATGGATATTTGAGAGGTAAGCGTTGGGGAAAACAACTCTGTGATCTATTTTTTCTTTTTTAATGTACAATTTCAAATATAAAAATCTTTTATTTACGTCAAGTTACGAGTTTTAATGTAATTGATCCTTTTCTAAAACCAAATAAAATCTTAAGTAGAAAAGGGGAGGGGGAGTCCAGGAAATCTTATGTACTCGTATATTGGGGGGTCAAAAATGGTCAAATTCAAGAGTGCGAATTGCGTAATTAATGAATGGCCCCATACACAAGAGTGGGCCTTTTAATGCCTAGGCTAATTGCTATATGCGACAAACATAAATACATACATACGTACATACTAACGATTATAATGTACATATTATTAGTAAACAAATTACCAATTAGATGGTTTAAATGCAGTATTTGTATATGAAACTTCCTATATCCCTAAATGATGTAATAATTCCAAAAATTATTATAATTGCATTGAAATAATGAGATTTCTATAGTGCGGTTGTTTGTATCGGAAAAATACCAGCCACATACATCATTATGTATTTTTAATTCGTATCTATACGTTTGGTAAAAAATACTTTAAAGCTATTTTAAACTATAGGTATTTTTTCGACGGAAACGAATGTCTGTTGTGTTGTAACATATATGTTAGGAATCTTAGAAATTATTAGAAACTAGCGGCTCACTCTCGCTTTGCTCGGGTTCGTCCTTAGGTACGTTTTAACTATTAGTATAGAATAGGTAGACTATATACAACAGTATACGTATATAACAATATACATATATTATTTTTTTCTAACTTAAACTTAACGTATTGTTGTAGATGGTAGGTTCAACACTATTGAAAGTAATCCGAAGTAGTAATTCCCATAAAAAATAACCACTTCTGAACTTTTCGATTTTCCCGCTGTTCTTATGGGTTTTTCCTATTTTTTTATATTTAAACCATCCTTGATATACCTCCAACAAAACAAAAAAAGAATTATTCAAATCGATTCAGCCGTTTTTGAGTTTTAGCGAGACTAACGAACAGCAATTGATTTTATGTATATACTCTTATATAGATACATAGATATTATAATTTAATGAAATTAATAATTATTTTTAATTATGAAGAAGTAGCAGCTATGTAAATTGATATTGTTTATCCGTAATCACTAAAAAGTATCGGCCTCGATATCGACCTGACTAAAGTCTCAGTTACTGCTATATTAAGCGGGCATTCACCTCACGAAAGACCACTTATGTTACATAGTAATAACAAAAATATGTGATAATCATTTTTCTTTTACAGTGTTATGTACTCCTACTACGCCCTGGTCAGTATGGGAAAGTACCCGCCGAAGATGCTGGCAATGACCATCACAGTCCTTCAGCTGACGCAGATGATTGTCGGCTGCGCCATAAATATATGGGCACACAACTACATGACCACGGCCCCCCCTCACACGTGCCACATCAGCCAAATTAACATTAAATTATCGATGGCGATGTACTTTTCGTATTTCGTCCTCTTCGCCAGATTCTTCTACAAAGCCTATCTATCTCCAAAGCTCGGTAAGAAAGCTAAAGTAGAACCCCTTCCAGAGATCACCCCATCGAAAAAAGAGTACAACGGTTACCCAAGACAGAGAAACGGGGTCGTCCACTAGTCCGACTTACGATGTTATAGTATTGTACAGGTTATGAACGTTCACCGATTGAACAATTTCCCGATTTCCCGATTACCTATAAATGCCATAGTTTATGTTGTTTCAACATTAAGTCGTTGCAGAATAATCGAGAAAAGTATAGCCAATTGAAAACAGTTTTTTTATCAATCTTTTTGCGCGTTTGATGAGGGTGAGCACGTCAAGCGTGATATTAGCTATTTACTTGATCACTTATGGTAATCATGGTATCAATCGACTCCATTAACGTTTATGGTATGAATTATGTATCCAAGAGAAGTTTATAAGAAAATAAATTACGTATTACACTTGTTATATATTTCTTTAATAAACAATGTTGATTATTAATATTTAAACATATTGTGCACTATCTAATTACGTGATAAAACGCACGCAAAAACATGGAACACTCGTCTTTTCCATTATACCTGATAGTTAACTCGTCAAAGATCACAACATTTGATCTAAGGTTATATTAATCTTTGCTAAGATTGCTTTTGCTGATTCACTTGTTATAATGTGTGTATTTGACATGTGCAAAAGACGCACTGTACTATACTTGTTATTCTTTGAACATTTTTAATGAAATAATATATCGACGTTTATATAAACTCCGTAAGAATACGCTTAAATTGTTTCAAACATTATTATTAGCGTTATATAACTCCGAAATGTGGAAATCAAGTTTTTTTTATTGTTAATTACACGTAATTAGGTACTTCTTTGACAAAACATAGAATACCACGAATTTTTACTAACCTGTTCATTCATTATTTAGATAAAAACTACACGCCAGATGATTAGATAGTGATAAAATAACGCGTATAATACAATTAAGAGTAATTATTACATGACCTTGCTCCCTGAAATGTTAATTAAAATTAGGATTAAAAAATAAAACAACTCAAGGTCATGTTTAATTATTAATGAATCGGAAATTGTTGGTCGGTGCCGTTTGCTTTAGAGCGGTAGTCACGTGTTACATTCCATGCTAGGTCTCTGGTGTGTCATTGGCTTTTCCGTATGTGACAGTCCGCTCTTAGCGCTTGGAACTTCTACGTCAGTCCTATGCACAGATTAAACAGAACAGACCAAAAGCTATTTAAAACTTTTTAATCTGTATTTAAAATCTTAAAATTCTATCGCTTTAGTCAAATAGTGAAAGTAGTAAGTATGTAATGTTTCATATATATATATGACTAACAATAGCTATGATACTAATATCTTGTATATTCAAAGGATTTTAGATAAAGAAAATAATTAAAATTTCTATGTTTCCATAATAAAATTATACGTAATTCAAAGTTAATGTTTTTGGTGTCTATATAAATTGTCCATAGCACCGCACGTAGAAGCGAAACTCCTTCGTTGTTATCGTATTTATTACTTATAAATAGGGATTTTTGATGTAATTTATTTGTAACGGGTAGTTGTTACGACCTGTGGAGATTGTAGTGATTGAATTCTTCGTGACAACTAAAATTGGTCTGGTGGTATTTTGACTAAACCAGCTTTGGTTGGCAAGTTGATGGTATCCTCATTGTGACCGATAAATACTATCAACATTGGTTCTGAGTTCAGCCAAATTGTAACTTTTCTAATTTTATTTAATTGCACAACTCATAGCCAACGTTGAATGTATATAGCCGAGGACCTGTCGCCATTTCGCTTCGAAAAATTGATTATTTGATTTTTTATATAGTCATTAACACCGGGGATGGGTCATTTTGGTGTCAAGGTGTTTAGTTTTAATACTTTGAAACGCTTGTCAAACAAGTGCACAAAGTCTAGACTTCAGCTAGTGAAATAAGCGATTTTACTGTTGTTACAGCTTGTGGGTATTTAAATCAAATAGCTTGCCTAGAATAACTAATGCCGGCTGCACACACTCGCCGAGACATAACGAGACAGGTTGAAAGCGGGTGTGTACATGAAGGTTTTGTCCCGCTTTCTCTCGGCTCGCCTCGCCACCTTTCGGTCGCGTGTCGGTTATTTTGCGTCGAGTCAAAGGGTCGCATTCGGTCTTGCGAGGAAAACAATAACAAAAATGTACACACTCGTCTGTTATGTCAATTTTAGCAATATCCAGTTCCATTATATCACTGAGAGCCTCGAAAGCACCAAAAGCTCGAGAGTCAAGGCGAGAGGATCTCGACGAGTGTGTACAGCCGGATTAAAAGGCAGTTTGTAAATAGTTCGAACGAGAATAAAGCTTAAGTAAAGGTAAATAATTCCTATACATGGCTCGTGACACGTATTGCTTCAAATGTGCCCAACGGCATTATGTACAAAGTTTAGCATATTACATATGTATAAGCCCCTCCTCCCGTAACTAATTTATTGTAAATGCGTTTAAATTTAGAATCGTGGCATAGATGAGCCGTACGGTAGTAAATTTAAAACGTCAAAACAAAAAATCCAAAATGGCCTACATGGCATAATTATTGAATAGATATTTTTTTTGTCTGTGACAAAATAAATTGTAAATCCGATTGTGGTAAGAGGAGTTCTAATAATAAAAGTTCTAATAGTTTCCATTTGTAAAAAATAAAATTAATTAGATTTATTAAATAGTTGAATATTATTACCTCAATATAAATTATATTTTTCGCAGAACTTCTCTTATGGCAACCATTTTATAAAATTGATTATAAATGTCATTTGGTGAAAGCGATTGATTGTTATACTAATTATGTTGTTTATTAACAGCAATTTTTCAAATAAAGAATAAAAGATACTGAATGTACAAAGTGTGTATTGTTGAAAAGTGCAAAGAAACAAGTTCAAATTTCGCCAACTTTGATTCTGAATTTAGTTTTTAACTTAATAACAAACTAACGATTGAAAAGGTCTTTTATGTCTCCGTAGAACAAAATTGCATTATGACATATATAATTTTTACAGTTACTTTTGTAAAATTACTCATTACTTATCTTTTTAAATTATATGGATATAATAATAACTATAAAATCTATTTTTACAACTGGCAAAGAGTTAATCAATCAGAATATTGGCAATACTTTTTGATGCGATTTTGTTTTACAGTTGGTTGGTACAAATGGTAAAAAAATTAAAAACTTCGTAATGACGATGTTCGAAACATTACCCGCTTTTATTATAACGTAATGCTACAAGGTGTGGAAAATAGAAATAGTGTTTAGAAATGTCAATTTCGCCTAGTTGAATAGAAAATTTTTTTTAAATAGTCCGGATGTCGATTTTTTTTCATTTTGATAGATTTGTCCTTTTGAACTTTTTCTACTGTTTTAAGATTCATTTTTTTCTAGAAAACGATTTTTAAATGTTTTCACAGCTTCAAATTCAGCTTTCAATGCTTTTCACAGCAAATAACATGCGGATAGGGGTAATTTAGTTTCATATATTTCTTTAGTTCTACGAAGTTATACTTCTAAATTTAATGCGCAATATAGTAATTAGTAAATATGTAAAGAGTTTTTAATAGATCTAAATCATGAGTTCCCAACCAGGGGGCCGCTCTATCCTTGGGGGGAGTAGAGAGTTTATTTGGTATAATTTAAAATTAAAATAAATACAAATCTATACATATAATAAAATTGTAACTAAGCCGAATCTGTGCATTAAATATTTAAAAAAAAATCTTATTGAAATAAATATTATTATAGATACAGAGGTCGAATCTATAGTTTTTAGAATTTTTGTCTGTCTGTCTGTCTGTTACCGCATCACAGAAAAACCACTGGAAGGATTTTGATGTAATTTGGTATGGTGATAGCTGGTTGTCCGGGTCAACATATAGGATACTTTTTAACGCGGAAAAATGTCTCATTTCTGAAAAAAAATATACAAAAACTGCAATGTAAGAGTATAATAATATGTAAAACACAAGAATCTGGTTTTTGGTCATCTGAACGCGGGCGGAGCCGCGGGCAATGCTAGTCGTTAAAATAATATATAAAATATTTTTTTTTAAATAATATAATAAAAAAATAAAGGGGGGGGGGGGCATGAAAATATTTTTTATAATCCTCAACAGAAGAAAGGCTGGGAAACCCTGATCTAGATAATTTGGTTAACATCAAACAGGTTCTTATTTAATGTATGACATCAAATTAATTCAAACACGAAGTATAACTTTTAACGCTTTTTTTTATATTTTTTATGCAGGCTACTGTTTTTTATATATATAAAAATGTACCGAAATAAACAACTGTATCTTTGTACACGTTATATGTATTTGTTTAATCATAAAATAATTAGGCGTGTACATATTGGCCTGTAACGAAAGTATTTAAAATAGGTATAACAATAATATATAGAATTTTTGTTTTCGTTACGAATGTTCACCTTTTTAAAAATATTGTTTTCGTTTTTTTTGTGTACTTCATTCTTTGAATAGCGCTTTTAATATTATATTTATTGGTGCTTATTTTTCTAAACTTTATGGTAAAGTAATAGATTGAAAAGCAATACTTTCAATAGACCATAGATAATTCATCGTTTTTTATTTACTTTTTTATACTATGTGCAAATTGTTCGCTTGTCATTTTATTATGAATCCGTTTCGTAATTCGATACTTAGCATTTATTTATTTTTTACTAGTATTTTTCTTGTAACAAGAAAAGTAGATCAGCCTAGCTAAAACGAATTAGCAATTACAGTTCCATAATCGAGGAGATATTTTAAAATATATTTTTGTGAAGATGTTTTGTGGTTACAATACAAACCAGTTTGAAGTGTACAATGTGACACATTGTAATGTACGACAGAAAGTGGAATTATTCTTGCAATAATTAATTTGTATTTTCTGGGCAAATAAAGCATTAAAGCATTCTTTAATCACATTTTGTTTTATTACCATCCTTAAGGCGCTGATACATACATACCCTCAATACAGAGTAACCGTGTACCTACATGGTGTGTACCTCAGTCGTACCATTGAAAATTCTGGGATCTCGTCAGAAATAACGAAAAAAATATTTTGCGTTGTTAAAAATACATGGTATAAAATATTTGTATATTCAAAATTTTTATGATCTAATAAATAATTTGATCAATGAAAAAAAAAATCTTTCTTATCTCTACTAATTGTAGTGTGTATTCATAGATGGCGCTGTATGCATTTATGAGTTGGTCAAATATCAAACTCATAAGTCTTATCGACCGAAATTTATTTTCTTTATGCATTTAATTTTTTTTTATACCAGTAAAATAGTTGTACCACTCGCTAGTTATCTGTTGTGTGGCATCTATAAGCTATCTCTTTATGATAGATAATCTGCTCATTATTATACTATTATAACACAACATGATTAACATCATTAATCATTTTTTATAAGTGGATTACAAATATTTTTAATTAGCTATTAGTTGTTATCTGTATTTGGTTTATATAAATTGAATAATAATTAAAAAAAATACACACTCAATGACATGAGCTCTAACTCAAAAAATAATAGTATATATTGAAGAATTCTCTTAATATTCATTTCCAAATCATTAAATCAGCTCTATAGTATCACACATGAACGAATTAACCACATTCGTTCATGGTATCAAATTATTAAATTGTCGTCCGGATTTCATATATTTAGCTGGTATAAAGTTTTAAATGGATATAAAAATTAGAAGTAAAATAAGATACACGTGGCCATATACAATAAGACACTCAGAAAAACGTGCTAATTATAATACGTAAACAGTATGAGTTAGCTGTTAGAATTTGTTTTTAGCTCAAGTGTTGACTTTGTGTTAAAAGCAGAATATAAGTATAAAATATAATAAGTATATTAGTAGGTATTTATAAATTAATAAATAATAAATAGTAGATAAAATATTCTTTCTAATAATTTTCTATGTAGGAGTCTAAAATCTTAAAAGTACTTTCACCATGAAATAATCAGTTCCTTTTAGTTTTTTTTAAATTAAAATAGTGGAAGGACATTATGCAAAAACCGAAAAAAAATATCCGCTAAATTTACGTTTCCTAATAAAAAAAGTTTCCTATTACCTGCGGAACCCTTTGGCGTCACTGTATTATGCAGCATGCATTGAATGTTAAAATTATTACTTACTGTAGGTATAGTCTTGGTTTATTAAGCTTGACATAAAAAATTGATATGAAGTTTGTGTACATTCCATCGCTTCGTGGCAAGCTGTGATGACCGTTGATAAATAATATTTGACAAACATTGCGACATGCTTGAACTAAACCTAGTTCGAGTTAGTCAACAAGTATTAATTTAAACATCGATCATGATTATAAACAATGTGTGACTCGTTGAGCAAACACTGTTTTTATATGAACTTTGACTTTATTTCATACAATTTATTCTATCTTACTCTTAGGATAACATGAGAAATGTAACAATGTAATTAAAATTTGTTTTTGGATTAATGCTAGCAAACATCTATGACGCAATTTGTTTGACATAGAAAACCGTTCTGCGGATTCATGAGGATCTCTGTCAATAAAATCTTAACTATCATTATGCTGTTCCAATGGTGATAACTCCAGCTCTGGTAAGGTAGCAGTGAAAGGTAAGCAGAATCAATCGAAGCATACATGGGATTATTATTATATAATTTGTTGCTATTAGTTGCTAAAACCCTGATTTTATTGCTTTAACGGTTTAAAAAAAAAGTAACTATTGCTATCTTAACGATAGGCTAGCAGTGTTTTCTCCGGATTGGCAAGAATTAAATACAATTAGGTAAACATCAAAATTTGTTGCTGAAAAATAGCGTATGAATATTTGAAAAAACCGTAGAATTGGCTAGACCTGGAGACCTGTAGCCATTTCCACGCTATTTTAACATACAGTTTTTTTTAAACAAGACGATGGCATGGATTTTGTTGCTGGTCGCAAATCACATCAAGACACCCCAGACCCAGAGAGCCAGCAACAAAATACAAACTAAAAATCTACTAGATCTGGAGTCCTGTAGCCATGTATGTTACCTTAACATGCAGTTTTGTTAACAAGACGATGGCATGGATTGATCTTGTTGGATGGAGGCTGTGTGTTGATCCATCAATCAGTCAGAACCAGCACAGGATGCACCTCTCCTTCTCAATTTTTCCTTCTGCTGGTTTAATTTCCAGGTATAATTAATAATACATTGTACAGGTAAGATGGGAACACAATAAATACAAATTGCTAACCTCAGACTGAATGTAAATACGTGTCCCTCCTTTCAAAAAATCTTTCCCATTGATCTTGATCTCCCATAGATTGATTTTGTGATCTAAGCCTTTTAATCTAACCTGCTCTAAGCCTTATATCAGCTGACAAGTGACAATAGTGACATTGACATAAGTGACACTATTTTGCACAGAATAGTGTTTTGGTTGTCAAAGTACACATTGTTTTATAAAAATTTGATAACAAAAATGGATTTAATTGATAGTGATATTCGTCAGTGGGACGTCAATGATGTTAAAGAACAATTTGGTGATAGTCTTATGCTGTTACCCTCCAATGATAACATAAAGGAACTGCAAACAATTCTTCGGGACAAGTAAGTGAGGTTATCATATGCCTTTTTTTTAAATCCTACACCAAAATTCTTCATCGAAGAGTTAAAAAATAGTAACTGCCCATTATTTACTTTTCGTACACATGCTTGGTTTGTTTTAACTGAAGTGAGAAATATCTGTATGATCAACATAATCATTCAGCCCCAGCCCCGTGATGATCTCGAATTTCAATCAATCAATCAATGTAAATCCTTGCAGAAGCAGAGCTTGTTGACATATTAGAAAAAAGAAATGACATTTTGTAACTATGATATTTATTATTAATTACAGAAACACATCTCGAAGTGACTTTAAGTTTTATGCAGATAGGTTAATAAGACTGGTTATTGAGGAGAGTTTGAATAAGTTACCATTCACTGACTGTGAAGTGGTTACACCCACAGGTGCTTTATACAAAGGTTTAAAATATGGATCTGGGAATTGTGGTGTGTCAATTGTTCGCTCGGGAGAATCTATGGAACAAGTAATCAGTTAAATTAATTTTTGTGTTTTTTTGCAGAAGTGCATTGTTCTTTTTTCATTATGAATCTCTATTGCAAAAATTTACTACAAAAGTAGTGAGTGAGAGGATAAATGACTAAAGTTTTATAGAATTCTTCTCAAGTTACTTGCTGAACACAGTACTGCTGCTCTTGAAAAACTAATAATATAAATTAATAATGATTAAGCAAATAAATTATAGATACACCAATTTCCTGCATTTCAGGGCTTAAGAGACTGCTGCAGATCCATCCGCATAGGTAAAATACTTGTAGAGAGTGACAATGATACCCATGAAGCACATGTAGTTTATGCCAAGTTTCCAGAGGATATCGCTAGACGACAAGTTCTTTTGATGTATCCTATTATGTCCACTGGCAATACTGTTAAACAGGTACCTTATTACTATAATAGTTGTTATAGATTTATTAAAAAAAATTTAGTAAAATATATCACTCTCAATGATATTTGATTACTAAGCAGAAATATGTATATGTATGCCCAATACTATACCAGTATCAAGGGCCTTACATATTATAGCTAGAGTAATTAATTCTTCCAATACCAGATAAGAAAAATTGGTTAAGTGTAGGACAAAGTAGTTCAAATAATGTCTAATATGACAAATAGTCCATTGAAAAGTTACATTTGGGGTTGCATTTGTCAGTGGACAGAATTTTATTTTTTAGATATCAAGTAGGGGTTAGTGTACAGTTAAATCCAAGATTGTGGGGTTGCAACCCTTGTCCCACGGCCGCTATTTTAAGAAAAGGGCTACAAATGGTTTTTACGGTTTATCTGACAAACTATAGGTCTCAAAAAAAATTGTAGAGAATAATAAAGAATGTCAGACATTACTTCTTACGTCTCAGTGCTTATCTTACCATTGCAAAAATACATGCATAGATATTTATATTTTTTATATTTTAAGGTAGATAGACTTGTACAACTTTTTGCATCTTACTACTATATAAATGTGACAGTTTGGATGGTTAGATGTTTGTTACTCAATCACGTTGGAACTGAACAGATCTGGATGAAATTTGCCACAGCAATAGAAGAAGAAGAAGAATTCCTTACTATTATGATCTGGAATAGTGCATAGGTTACTTTTTACCCACAAAAATGTGCAGTTCCCGTGGCATACATTTGTTTTTATTTTTATTTTTTTCCGCTAGTTGATAATAATTATGTTATTTTTTATTTTATATTCTACACATCTAATCTTGAAATTAGTTTAAATTTTCTTAGTTTTAAATTAGTTAAAATTTTCTTAAAAATAACACTTAATTTTTCAATTTCCAGGCAGTGAATGTTCTAACACAGCATGGTGTAAAGGAAGAACGTATAATTCTCTCAAACTTGTTCTGCACCCCAGCTGCCGCACAAGCTGTAGTGGATTATGTACCAAAGATGAAAATACTCACTTCTGAACTTCATCCTGTAGCCCCTAACCATTTTGGACAAAAGTACTTTGGGACAGACTGATATGAGGATGACTTTGAGGTGTGAATCCTCCAAAGCAAAGGTACATGACGGCTTAATTTGGCATAATTTCTGTAAAGAATTTATTGATTTTACTTCATTATAATTAATTTTTTTAATGCTGATATTGCCATGTTAGAAAATTCACCATGTTAAAATTTATACTATACTATTATACAGTTCATTTTTTATTGCAGCACAATTGTCTTACGATTCTTAAAACATATTAATGAATTTACTTTAAAGTGTTTGAAAATTAAGCAAATTTTGTGTACTTATGCTAGCCATACAAATGCCAGCTTGTAATTTTGTTATTAATTGTTTTCATGTCCCTTATATTTATGGACTGTCAAACATTGTATGCAATTTTAAATATTCAGGCTGTTCGTATTGTATGAAAAAATCTACTTATTATAATAATAATTGTGAGATGTATTAAGATTATTATATTAGGGTATATATTAAGATAAAAGTGTAATTATTAATATGTAGCGAAATATGAATGTACTCAAAACAAATTCTGATGTTTCTGTGTCTAAGACCTTATAATTTTTAAATGGCTTTGATTTTCATGAATCTTTATTTTATTTAATAGGTATTTTTGTAAATAAAACTATCTTTTCGGATTTATTCGCGGATGTATTTTGATTTTTGGTTTCCGACAATTGGAATGCATTACAGCAATAATTTATGGTCACGGGAGAGACTAAGGTTTAAGATGTCTCAAAGGCATTATATAGTTGTTACAGACAGCCTACATCTAAGAAAGTATTAATAGGTATTGCTTAAAGAATGGGGTTCCATATAAATTTCAATGAAAAATTCTACCCTCAAGGTCGGAAAAAATGATTTTATTTGACATCGGCCAAAATGTGGTTGTGTGTATTCTCACTTTTCATGATCAGTTTGTAGATATGTATTTACGACGTAGACGGTGTTTAGTTATAGATCTGGAAAGTTATATAACAAGTACTGTTGTGCAAGTAATGGAATTTTTTCTAATAATAAAAGTTTTTTTTATTTTGGCACTGCTTAAAACTATTTTTAGTGTCTAGTCTAATTATAATATTTTATGTATGTTTGCAATTTTTATATGTATACGTGAAACAAAACATGTATTAGTAAATTATTTAAAAGTAACTGTTGTTTTGTTATTTTGTATCATTTAAAGATAAATGTTTTATTTTTAGTTTGCAATTATTCAATTTTTTGACAGTCGAAAAGTCACAGGGACAGTACAGGAATCTTTTTCATCTCTTGCTGTGTCAGTATCATAAAGTGTAAATAATTTATAGCCAAAATGCATCTGTTGGCTTTCGAGGAACAAAATGTACGTAACATCATTATTTTTCCTTTTTTCCTTGTTCAGGCTTTTAATTATTGACCAAAAAACTTGAGATCTTTCTAGCCTAGCTCGGGATTCGAACCCAGGACTCAGGAGCTTCTAATATACAAGCGTTTGGTACTTAGTCAACTAAGTAATATTACTTGATTTAATAGTTCTTTAAAAATATTTTGTTATTGTGTGTGTTTGTTTTGTTACTGTAACAATAATTGGTTGATAACAACACTAAAAAAAAAGTAGAGGGGAGTAAAATAATAACAAACGATAAAGTTATTTCGAGCATTTAATTCAGTTTCATAGTTTATACAATCTATGGAGATACATGACGTATTAGATCAGATCACACAGCTAAGCAATTCAAATTGTATATTAATTATAAATAATTAATCTTTTATTAACATTTCAATAATTTAACCCTTAACGATTACCCTTACAAAGTGTTCCCCAGACGTGGTCGTTCCGCTACTGCGATCTCAAAACACAGGTGTTACTCTTAAAATACAAGTCTACGCTAAAAAAATAGTATTTATTATTTAAAAATAGACATTCAATTACATTATTGTAACGATTGGTTCCCATCAGAGAACAAAAATATTTATTATTCATTAGTAAAAACTAGATGACTTTATGTCACTTAACAATTTAGGGTTAGGAAGCTAACGGCCGATAATATGGCAACACTTATGTGTCTAATACGTTATAATTTGAAACGGCCTGCCTTCATAAATAAATACTTAAATAATATAAACATATTTGTCGATATATTTCTTACTTAATCTATGTTACGCGGTTTAAACAATGAACAAGCACTTATATAATAAAAAGCTGGCAACTTCGGGCATACATACGCCTGACGCCATGATTGTCACATTACAACATAAAATATCAAATTGACTTAGATATGTTATTAAGGCATCGTGTGAATTGCACTAGGTCGTAACATCGTACCTATTAACAAGGACTTTACGACAGCCAAAGCGAAACGAAACGATTAGCATACAAATACTATACATAATAGATCCCGAAAATGTAATTAGTCAAACAAAATATATAAATATCTTAAATAGTATAAAAAGCGAAATTAAATATTTGTGCATTCACAATTATATAATATATATATATTTTTTTGTGATTTTCATTGTTTTTGTATAAAAAATATCGTCAACAAGTTGAAGTAGTTATATTTTGACCTTGAAACTTTCGTCGGAAAGGTCGAATTGGTTGCTGGTTCGACGTAAATTGCACCAGTCTCTCGCGTTTGCGACTAACGGTAGTATTGTTTTGTCGCTGCACAAGTACAAAAAAATTTTAGTCACCATCTTCAGTGTTGCCAGGCGTATAGACCAGAATTAACTTATTAATTCTGATTATATTAATGTACTCTTTTATAACTTTAATTTTTCAAGTGTTTTTTAACACCAATTAAGTTTAACAGTACACTTTATTATAATTTTTACAATATTTAGCATAACATTTAATACCTGGCAACACTATTTATATTTTTATTAGTTCAGTGTCTATGACAACAGCGAAGCGGTTATTCAAAATATCAGATGGAGCATAAGCTTTAGTTAATGAAAAAATAACTTATAACTTCCAAATAGTTTTCATATTACGATTAATATTAGCTTCGTTTAGGAATTGACTATAAAAAAATAACTGGTCAAAACTACATGTTCATAAACAAAATATAAGTTACAAGGAGAGCTTCGAATTTAAAAGGAGAGTTAGATACTAATTTATACTATCAAATTTCGTATCTTCGAAGCGACCATATAAATAGGCAAATAGTAAACAATGCGAGAGAGTGGTCGTGTTTGTTTGTATGTATGTATGTGTCCATATTTACATGAGTTTCTGTTTAGCGCACTCCGGACAGATGATGTCCTGGGCGTCCGTGATGAAGCCCTTGCCGACCAGCGAGGTGCGGCACTGCGCGCAGATGAAGCAGTCGTTGTGCCAGTGGCGGTCCTCGAACGATATGAAGCGGGTGCCGCCTATGCCTATATTGTGGGTTGGGATTTAGTTTTTTTTTGATTTTGTGTTTTTTTTGTATAAATAATATTTTTTTTTAGGATAAATAATATATTTATAAGTATAAAATATTCTGTGTTAATTCAAAATTACTATGCCTATTTCACCATTGACCGTATTTTTGTATAAAACTGTAAGGCTATCATTTCAGAGTTTGTGTCTTTTGGTAAGATCTGAGATTCGAACCCTGAACCTTAGAATCTGTAGTGTAGTAAAA
Organism: Brenthis ino; assembly: GCA_921882275.1. Classification (NCBI taxonomy): domain Eukaryota; kingdom Metazoa; phylum Arthropoda; class Insecta; order Lepidoptera; family Nymphalidae; genus Brenthis; species Brenthis ino. The sequence continues at coordinate 26,988,271 of OV170227.1, forward strand.
ACTACTAGACCATGGAGACAATTCCTTCATGTACCACAGGCATGCATATTCTGTTTAACAGTTCGAAGAAGTTAAGAGGACAGTAACGTTCTATGTAACATTACTCTTGCCCCGACCAGGGATTTGAACCCAGAGCCTGCAGCTATATAATATGTAACATAGGCAAAGAAATTGAATTTTTTGTTTATTTTTAAATTCGTAAAAATGTAAGAAAACGTCGGCGTCCTTTAGCTGCGGAACTTGCTGTTTTTTTTAAAATACATATATAAAAAAAATATCATACAACTCACCAGTAATAGGCTTAGAGCATGAAGTGCATCGCTTAGCGAACAGCTCGCCGAAGCAGTCCGCGCAGTAGGGCCGCTCGTCGCGCGACGTGAAGCGCTGTCCCGCGAGCGACATGTCGCAGTTGGTGCACGTGAAGCACTCGCGGTGCCATGGCTCGTGTTTGTATGTTACACCGCCTTGGGTTATGATCTGGTGACAATGATTATAGACGATTATGATTACTGGTGACAATGATTATACACGATTATGATTACTGGTGACAATAATTATACACGATTATGATTACTGATGACAATAATTATAGATGATTATAATTACGGGTGAAAATGCATATAGATAGTTATGATTAGTGACGTCGCCTCGCTTCGATGGCGTCCCTAGGAATATCTAGATGTTTAACAGTCTATGCGCAAAGGCCTTGCAAAGCGTCATTATCTCTTTGTGCATTAAACTTTATCGCAATCGTTCCAGCCGTGTCATAGTGAAGGAGTAGCAAATACAATAATTTCTAAAATTCGTCAGATTCTTATTATTAGATGATTATGAGTTGTCAAATAATAATTACACAGTAGTAGGTACACACATTTTTTTAAGTAACAATTTGAAGACAATCTATCAGAATATACTTTAAAAGTTCGTCTTCAAATAAAATTATTTAACTTACACATTTGCCAATGTCAATTTGGGTTTAACTTACAAATTTCTGTTTACTAATTATCTTTAGAAAATTATAATATAAAGGAAAGCTCTCACTGGAAAACACAATTTTTCAATCCAAATTAAATAAAATGAGTAAACAAATGTTGTAGGCACCATACCTTGTTGCACTTGACGCAGCGAGTGGCGAACTTGTCCTCGTAGCAGCCGGCGCAGTAGATCTCCTGCTCGCGCGGGATGAAGCTCTTGGTGCCGATCGGGTTCTTGCACACTACGCAGCAGAAGCACTTCTCATGCCACTGTCTCGCCTTGTACTCCATTTTCTTGGTTCCTGTAAACAAATGATAAGTTAAATTTGTTTTATTAACACTATATGTGACTCGTTTCGCTCATCCGAGCGAAAGCGTGTGAAAGTGGAAAATTTTATTACTATGAGTTAATCCAGATTGTGATCTATCAGTGTACTAAATTTTAGCGTAAAATTCGTTAAATTAAGCGTGAAGGCGTAACAAATATACACACATACGTTTATAAAATCTTCCGTATTTATATTAGTAGTGTGATTTGGTCTATTCACACATTTCGGTAGTTATAGTAAGTGATTTTTGCCTGATTTAAATAATATTTACTAACATTATTTAAAAAAATCTACTCATGTATATATTTTTAAAGAGAAATATCACATTTATATGAAAATATTCGAAAACGAGTACGCGAAAAGTAAAAATATGGCTTCGTAAAGCATACTTTTTTGGTATTGCTGAAACATATATTTACAAAATCACTTTATAATTTTTGTTTTAACCTTTATAAGGTAACCTCAGCGAGATTGTGAGATCACAAAAAGCCAATTATATACATAATTAAAGTATCTGAGGAGCGAGACGCAATTAAAATATTAAATTCGGAGAAACGCAAGGTGCTTGAGTTTTGACCGGTCAAGGATTTCAAAGAAGGAATGTTGCTAGTTTTCTCATTTTAGTATGTCTTATTGAGGGCAAATAAATATTATTATTATGAATTTATATAATACATAGTATGTTTCCTCGAGCTTTCAAATGAATATTAACAAGCTTTTAATTATAACTTTTAAAGTCAGTAAAGTTTACTGTAGGTAACATATTCGGACAGCTTTAGTCGGTTAAATTAAATGATGACGTGATTCTTTAATAGTAGGTAATAATATGAAGAGCCGCCAATTTTATGGGAGTGGCTTTGATTTATTGAAACAAATTAGTTGAGTATTTATAAAAATACCAAAAAAATTATATAATAACATAGTAGTTTAGTAACAATTCTTTCCTTAAATTATAAGCAAAAAAATACGGCGTTGTTTTTAGAACAATTACCAAATTATATTAAACCACAATAAACAATAACACGTAGCACTATTTTAAGTTAATCAAAGACAAAATCAATTTTTCATTTTATATTTTAATATTTTATTTTATTCAGCATAAAAAAGCAACACTCAAGTAAACGCTGTAACTCTATATTAACAATTAGGAAAAATGTCACAGCTCTGTAATCGACTGCCAGAAAAAACTACATATACATAAAGCAACTATTTAAATTTTATGATGTTCTCCTAGCCGATTCCGGCCACGACGGCCAATCTCAATGAGATTAGCCAACTGCGCAGGAGATATTATAGTGCTCAAGTGTACGCGCAGACACAAGTGCACTCTGTATTCCTATCACTCTCATACTCCAGTGGGACGACCACTCGACACGACCGGTGAGAGTTAAGGCGCAGGACCGACGGCTTTACGTGCTCTTCGAGGCACGGGGGTGAAACACCGCCAACTTCCCAACTCCGGGCTGTTACTGAGACTTACTTTACAGGAAGACTCAATAACTAAACTTGGCCTGACCCGGGACTCGAACCCAGGACCTCCGGGTGTGAAGCCGTACATGCTAGCCACTACACCACCGAGGCAGTTAAATTTTATACTCGACTAGCAACTTTTTTTTTAACTTGATTCCCCATACAAACTTTCATCCCCATTTTCACCCCCTTAAAGGATGTTTTCCGGTATAAAAATCCTGTTTCCTTCCCAGGGTTTCAAACTATCTTCTTACCATCTAAATCGGTTCAGTAGATCCAGAGATCCCTACAACAAACTCACAGTCTCACAAACTTTATCTTCTTATAATATTAGTATAGATTTAAATAATAAAATATAGTATAACATTTTTACACAATCTAGTACACATTGTTTCTGATTTGCGTGCTTTGTATCTATCGTAAATTGCATTGGTAGCGTGACGTTAGGTTTTATCGATGTCCTTGAAAAGCGATGGTATTGTATGGCAATGGCCAGGATATTTGGGCGATGCACGCGAATATGCAGCTTTCAAGGTTCATCGAACTACCTTTTCGATATTTATTTGATGGAACGAGACAGATAATTTACCGCTAGGAAAGTCGAACAGATTTATTACCTAAAGGTAATAAACGAGCTGTTATGTTTTGTTTTTTTGAAATAAAAAGTATATAATAGTTTTAAAACAATTTTATGTAATTAAACTATTATATTTGTGCATATTTATATATTATACCATCCATTTGTTAAAAAATACGCATTTTTTTTGTATTAGATACGTATTTTCAAATTATTTCAAAATTCGATTTCATTAAAACGAAATTTATAAACTACTGTGTTAACTAATATTACAAAATGGTCGTCGATATCGTCATCATATTAATATGATAGAATTCAAGTTAATAAATCTAAGAAATTTATTGAAATCAGCATCATTCGAATAAATTAGAAATGTAAATATCGCATATAGATAGCAAGGTTTACAACTTTAACTCCAGTAATGCGCTATTTCTAGTACATTTACATATTATATTTAAGGCGTTAATCTTGAGCAAGAAATTAGAATAAATGTAAAATATTAATATCAGTATCAGTGTCATTCGTTACGCCCACGAGATACGTATAAAGTATAAAACTATAAACCTATATCTAGTAAAATGCTGGAAGGGATTTTTCAGAACATTATTTATGTAATTGATTATAAAGTACCTAATGTCAACGCTAATAAAAAAAACATTTGTAGAAAAACGTTTGTTGTTTATTGACTTTAGATATTTAAATAATCGATTGCTCATTATATTGTGCTTCCATTAAAACAACAAATCAAATAGGTTTTCAAACGTATAAAGCAATCAATTACAATTTAATTGTATAACAAAGTTCCGAAACTTTTAACAAGGTTCATCGACTTTATAGTTTCGATCGTGATTCGTAAGCTTAATGGCCAAAGTTCGGAGATTAGTGTTACTTGCGTGACTTACGACTTTCTTTGTATCCTTTTAAGTAAAGTTGTATGAAAGCTTAAAGATAATATTTATGACAAATACATCAATGAATATGTTTAAAAATTTAAATGAATCATTTCTATTGAGGTTTAGCTTAGATTTATAATAAAACTAGGGATTCCCCATACAAAATGTTCATCCCCATTTTCACCCCCTTCAGGGATGATTTCCGGGATAAAAAGTATCCTATGTCCTTCCCCGGGTCTCAAACTATCTTCTTATCAAATTTCATCTAAATCGGTTCAGTACATCCAGAGATTACCCCCTACAACGTCACAAACTCACAATTCACAAACTTTACCTCTTTGCTACTATGAGTATAGATGAGTATAGAAGTATAGATAACTGCGAAATTATAAACAAACGTAAGCCACATCACATACGACGGCATATTTCGATTGTCATTACTTTTGATATATAGATTAGGAAGTCACAAAGCTTTAAGAGCGTGTCGTTGCGTGACAACATCGTTTTATTTTGAGCTGATGTCGATACATTCTGAACGTTTGTATCCGCAGGTCTCGGGCTTTGTATAAACTTGTTACGTATTCCGTCCCTGCTCGCTGTTTGATTAAAATTTACATTGTTTTATCGATTTCAGTTGAATTTAGATGAAAGATTAAAATTTAGGACTCTAGGGCATTGAATGTATTTTATATATTAGTAGATTTATTTGCATCTGATGTATTTTGTATGTAACGTGATGAATTTAAAATCAGTAATTACTTAAATATTACCGGCTTCATTATGATATATTGTAATGATACGTAGACACGGTTTTATATTAAATACTCGTATTAGTCATATGTATATAATTTTTCCATGAACTGATTATAAAGCCTCATATGCATTATATAGTAATAAATTACCAGGAAATTAATGACTTTAAACACACAATAATAGCCTAGTTACCATAAAAATGGTTACAATATCGGAGATTTTTGATACAGTGGGGATCGAAAGCGCATAGTTTCAATAAAGAATTAAATAAAGAAGGAAAGTTAAATATGTATTTAAGAAAGTCTTTTAAAAATAATAATTATTAAATACAAGATACAAAAGCAAAATGTACAAGAAAATATCGTAAAAGCTATTTGGTTTGCAAATACACAATGTCCACTACGCACCCACGACTAATATAACTCAGCTTTATTGTTATTTTATAGACTCTACCTTCGTATATTTGCTCTACATGGTATAGTATGGGACGAAATATTTGTTCACATGCTATTAGATTGAAGGAGACATATACATACATATATAAAACATAAGATTAATCGTAAGAAGGAATGAGTTTTAAAGTGTTTTTTTAAATAATATTTTGATTCTATGTGGATTATATTTTACTGGTTAAGAAATAAAGTTTTGACAAATAATTATAAAAATGTAAGTGCAGTTTTATTATATAACTTTTTTACTCTAGACGATTCAAGTGAAATAAATAATAGAAGTTGTTACTATGCTATTGAGCTTTTTGTTATGAAACTTTGACCTGAAGTATACCGAAACTTTACAATATTTGTTTTAATTTATAATTTTAGTATCTTACTATTGTTTCTTTATAAATAATATTTATAATCAGTACATATGATTAAAATTAATTTAGCATTAAATCGTTTTCCGTGTAGAAAATTATAGCAGATCTCAGAGCCCCGTTTTTTACTGAATCACCTCGTTTCTTATATAATAAACTAGCATTGCCCGCGGCTCTGCCCGCGTTCAGATGATTAAAAAACCAAATTCTTACGTTTTATACTACACTACTTAGATACTTACACTACATAGATCACGACTCACGATGCAACCGTATACCACATGTAATTCATAGCTAGTTTGTGTAGCCGTTCTTTGTGATGGTTTAGTGGGACATTGTCGTGTACGGGAACTTAATACCTTTTGTGGTCTACTCCTCTATTGCAGTCACTTGACGACTTTCACTATTGTGAAAACTTCTGACTGCGAAACATGTATCATACTTTTACTCGTTTTGTTGATTTATTCGTCTATTGTAGAAAATTTTACTGCCACAGATCTTATTATATTGTTATAAAGATGAGAGATTAAAACTTAAATTATTCTATTTTCTAATGTACATTTATTATGTGCTATGTTGCTGTTATTTTTATTAATATCTTGAAATGCCTCAACGACCACGGACACGCCGGCGTTAGTTAACAATAGATTTCTTAGAAATTTAATTAATTTCTTAGAAATTTACCTGGAGGTGTTAATGTGCTTCAAAGAACGTGTAAATACAAAGTTTTAAAGTAAACGGTTATAAAAGTTTGATAAAAACCTTTCGCCCACATGCTTAATGTACCGATATGTACCTATATAGCGATTTAGCTTACATTTGAAGGTCGCTAACGGTCTGTGGGATGAGTGATGTCAGACAGATCGTGTGGGAAGCTTTGAGAACCTCCACTTTAAGGTCTATGCAAACGTACGATAGAATTTGGACCTGTAAAAGGGTCAAAATCACTACATTTAGTAGATTTAAAAAAATAACCAAAACATTTTAATATTAGTACAAAACAAAACAATTTTACCAAACCATTTAGATTATATTTCATAAGTAAGAACTAAAACTCTCACAACTAATTGCTGATAAGAAAAACGATTTCAAACCACACATTTTTAATATTTCATCCGAAACTTTTAATTTCAACTTTATGGTAACGTGATTAAAAATAAACGTGACGACGTGTTATGGCATAGGATTTAAATTTTTTTATTCATATACATATATTCAAAGCATGCAAAGTGGTTTTAGAGTGATGATGATGATGATGATGATGTTCTCCTAGCCGATTCCAGCTACGGCGGCTAATCTCATTGAGACTGGCCAACTGCGCAGGAGTTATTATAGCGCGTGTACGCGCAGACACAAGTGCACTCTCTATTCCTGTCACTCTCATACTCTGGTGGGACGACTGCTCGACACGACCAGTGAGAGTTAAGGAGCAGGACCGACGGGGTTACGTGCTTTCCGAGGCACGGGGGTGAAACACCACCAACTTCCCAACTCCGGGCTGTTACTGAAACTATACAGAAAGACTCAATAACTAAACTTGGCCCGACCCGGGACTCGAACCCAGGACCTCCGAGTGTGCAGCCGTACATGCTAGCCACTACAAAACCGAGGCAGTTAGTTTTTAGAGTATGACTAATGTGACATAAAGAAGACTTTGTCCGATTGTCCCATCGTAGGAGATTACCGACAGCTAAAGGAAATGATTGTCTTCATGACGTAATTGGGCACAAGGATAAGTAGTTTAGTTATTAAACACGTAATGGACAAGTCGTTTTGATTTTATTACTGTAGATTTTTAATTGCGTTAAAAACGGAATCGGAAGAGGATATAGCCTTGTGTTAATCTGATCATTTATTTGATTATGTATACTATAAAATTTCTTTTTTATATCTATACTAATACTATAAAGAGGTAAAGTTTGTGAGTTTGTGATATTGTGAGTGTGTGACGTTGTAGGGGGTAATCTCTGTATTTACTGAACCTATTTAGATGAAATTTGGTAAGAAGATAGGTTGAGACCCTGGGAAGGACATAGGATATTTTTTATCCCGGAAATCGCCCCTTAAGCGGGTGAAAATGGGGTTGAAAATTTGTATTGTGAGGCAAGCTAGGGACGAACCTGAGCGAAGCGAGGGTGATTTGCTAGTATTTTATAAATGTGTATGTTGAAAAAAATATATGTAAGAACAAGCAAACGCTCGGGTGCGTCCAGATGCCCAACAGTGGCTAGCTATGTCTTACTCCACGTTTTAATCTATATGTGTACTGAATTTCATCCAAATGTGTACAGTCTTAACAAAAAATCGATTTTAAAAATCACATCATAAAATGGAAGTAAATGTACTTCAATAGTAGTAAAATTTTTATTGCTTCGGATACTTGCATTTGCGAATGGAAAAATCTGATAAAGTGATTTGTTATGCATTGTTCTTTGAATGCGCTGTAACGAATTGGCAGCGTAGCTTAGAACTAGATAGATTAGAATGCGCATTTTAGCTTACAGTTATTAATGAAGAAAGTTTTCATTTACTTAAATATTAATAATAATGGATTTAGAATTTCTTTATTATTCCCATATATTTTGTAAAAAAATATTTGCTTTATTAGGTTACGTCATGTTTTAAAGATGAGTGTAGGAAAAATCCAGTACGATTCGTTTTTTTGTTTGTTTACTATTCCAGTTAAAGAGGAAAATCTATATTTTTTTACTTTAAGTTGTTCACAAGTACTATTTAAGTAAGAAATTCCTCCAATTCCGGTTTCTCCGAAACATTGTTTACTTTAAACTTCCTCAATTGTGTATTTAGCCCCTTTTAATGCCCCATCGCTGGCTACGGGCCTCCTTTCAATTCGAGGGGGGATCAGGACATAGTCCACCACGCTAGCCAAGTGCGGATTAGCGGGCATATCTTTGAAAACTTGCTAGGTTCTTTCAGATAGGCAGGTTTCTTTACGATATTTTGTTTAACCGTAAGGCAAGTGGTAGTCATGTTCACATAAAAATAACAGAGGTGCGTGACCCGGGACTTGAACTCGCTTCACTTAGTTTCTCAAGCAAACGCGTTACCACTGTGCTACCATTGCCCACTGTTTAATTGTACATAAACAAAATTAAACAAACTTAAATATATAAAATAAACACGTCGCGGCTTAACGATAACTAGTACCTACCAACCTAATTACAGGATTGGAAAGCTAAGTAGGTGAATTACTAGAAAGTATAGCCACTGATAATGTTTAAGCATAGACGTCCAATAGCGTTTTCAATTTTCTTAACTCTAACATCGGCATAGTAAAATGGAAATGGTCGTATAAATTATTCACAATCTATAATTTATATTAGTAGTAATCTACTGTAATGCAGTACTACGGATTGCTTTCATTTTAGAAAAGGTTCATATAAAAAATGTGTCAGCTTACTAGGCACGGATCTGTATTATCAAAATTCTTTAAAATTGGATAATGAAGCCTGAAGTCTAAGCGTCTTCATAATGGACAATGAAGCCTGAAGTCTAAACGTCTTCATAAGAGGGAGGAACTTGGGTAATAAAGATCACAAAGTTTAGAAGTGTTATTTAGCACAATTTTCGCGCTAAATTAGGCAAAAGAAGGGTTTGGCGACATAAGCCCTGTCGAGGTCGCGTCTGCTCACTTGTTTATTCAGTAATAAAAATAAAAGCAAATTAGGTAGGCACTATAACTCTGTAGGCATGTCACTTTGAATTCTGTCACTGAAAATCTACGCACTCGAATGGAAACTAGTTATTTAAAAAAAAATATTATTTTCTTACAGTGTAATTTGGAAAATTTTGACGTAGATTAGATTCAGATAGTAGATTTAGTAGTTGAATCTATAGATTATTGGGCATTATCGGACATTGAAGGACAGTACCTACTCATTTTAAGAAAGTTACATATTAAAATGTCAAGTGTAAATGGAGCAACAAAACTGTAAATAAACAGGGCCAAGGGTTGACACTAATCAAATATGATAAAACTGTGAAGGTTAAGGTGAACCGCGCGCCATATGTTCCTACCATTTATGTGGAACATTCGTCTTTTGTCCATTCAACTGACGACCTCAAGATCGGTATAGTCTTTATAAACATGACATCATTAATGATTTTTTTACATTGATAAGTCTGAAGATTCTTTTACTCACTCCTAAAGAAAGAGATATTCCCGTTCAGAAATTCTTGTTTCTGCTAATGATAACTATAATTTATAACGTGTTCGAATTGTTTCGATAATAAATTTTTATCTTGAATTCATAATTATAACTGAAATCAGGAAAGAAACAAAAAGCTGAAAAATACTTTGAATATTTAACCAATTTGATGATAATTAACCGATCTATAAAAGTAATAAATATAAAGCAATATGATGTCACTTCTTTCTTAGTAGTTAAATGTTAATAGTAAAGTGAGATAGATACATTTTACACATATATACATAAAATACTTAATTTACTTATAATATTATTTTATAGGATGTATGTATGTGTATTGTGTAATATTATCGTTTAAAAAAGTCTAAGGAAAATCGTTATAAGTTTAGATTAACAAATCAAATTTATTTCATAAACAATACTATGGTGAAGTAAAATTTGTTTTCTAAATTTCAGCATAATAGAGAACAAAACGAATAACACGCGATTATTGGCTCATAGTTAACGGCCAACTTTTATTGCTCAGCGTTTGTATTATGTTCAGTTTTACAACTACTAATACTATTTTTCTTATAGCCAAGTTATTTTTTTTTATTTAATAATAAATAAATATAATACATATTTTATAATATTATTGTTTTCTTAGGGGCTCTATGGGGTTGTCTTTTCTGGGTTTAAAACACACTTACCATAGACAAATACTCAGCGACCAACAAAAATTTAAATATATTTGTATGGCAAACATAGATATTTGCGTCAAGTGAAACTCGAACCGGAAACTTCTACCATGAAGCCTTTATTTTTAAGCCATTTATCCGGCACCCGACGTCTATAATATGATTTGTTAAGTAATTTAAAATATTTTTAATAATATATTATTAGAATCATCAACATAATTATGTATTGAAGAGATTGTAATTTGATTTATTTTCTTTAAATATTATCTTATTTTAAAATAATTTTTAATTTTGCCCGCGGGCCCACTGACGTGTTAGGTGGGTCGGTATACTCGTAAGTAGTCCATGTGCAAATCTATATATATAATAAAATTCTAACTAAGCCGAATCTGTACATTAAACATTTTTTGGAAAATTTTAATGAGATAAACATTATTATCGATACAGAGGCTGTTCAGTTTTTAGAATTTTTGTCTGTCTGACTGTCAGTCTGTCTGTCTGTTACCGCATCAAGAAAAACAACTGGAGGGATTTTGGTGAACTTGGTATGGTGATAGCTGGTTATCCGGGTCAACATATAGGATACTTTTTACCGCGGGAAGATGTCTCATTTCTGAGAAAAAATACAAAAACTGTAATGTAAGAGTATATTAATATGTAAAATCTAAGAATTTGGTTTTTGGTCATCTGAACGCGTGCGGAGCCGCGGGCAATGCTAGTCCATAATATAGCTATAGATAGCACATAGTTTAATTCCGCTCAAATACGATGAGTCGTTACAAAATATAGAAGTGAAAAACATATTCACTCACTTATTCCAAAACACTTGAATATTAGTGTGATTTTAAGATGTTTTTATTACAGCTTACGTAGTGATGTACCGTTGCAAAAAACTGGCTTATTATATATCAATTTACACTACAGTCTAGCACTGTCTCAGTATATTATTTAACACTTTCACTTATAACACTTTTTAAAATAGTGTAAGTCGTTAATATATAAAGATTTAAATGTAATTATTTAGTTACGACATAATATATCAAAAATATCGTAATATTGAATGAACAATATGTCTATAAATAGTTGCACAAGTGGATCCATAAATGGTCATTATCACTCATTGACGTAATGAAATTAACATAATAATTACATATCTAATTATTATTAACTCAATGACTAGTTTAATACTTAGAAAAATGTGTAGAATATAGAAGTACTATCCATACTAATATTATAAATGTGAAAGTGTGTTTGTTTGTTTGTTTGTCTTCCTTTCACGTCGAAACGGTGTAATGGATTGGCGTGATTTTTTGTGTGGAGATAGTTGAAGGGCTGGAGAGTGACATAGTCTACTTTTTACCGCGGGATATTCTCTAATTCCCACGGGAAAATACATTATAATACAATCCAAAAAATATTTATGATCAGAATTACTTGAAACTTAGTATTAATGCTCTTCAAAAAAATTAAATAAATAGGTGTTTTAGCATTATTCGAAATTAATCCTTTATAGGGGGTAAAATATGGGGATAAAAGTTTGTATGAAACTATCTCTTTAGAGATTTTTTTGTAGTTTTAGAGCGAGCGAAGCCGCGAAGTAAGTAATAAAAAAGAAAAAAATGGTCAATCAATCAAGCAAAGATTCATACAGTGTAGGATTCTCTCATTTAACGCTAGCTAAGCAAAATTTCCTTCACTAAGTCACGTAGAATGGAAAATATACTATAGGTTTATTTTTATGCTTATTCCTTAATTTGTAATACAACAAAACTAATAGATTCATAACTTTCATTATATTCTTGAATTGCGCTACTAAGAACCATAAAACCACAAGCCCAATAAATATTCTTGATCTACAAACATCAATTATAATATAAATAAACACATATACAAACATACATACGTACATAGATACATACATACATACATATTATATATACATACATACATATTACATATATATATCCATACATACTTACACATACTTCAAGAAATATATAATAAGGAAATCATTCCACATGATCATGGTCACTTAGATAAAGTTCTTTTAAGCGAGATTTAAACAGTTTTAGTGATGGATTGTCATTTGTAATCTTATCGGGAAGGGAGTTCCAGAGTTTTGCTGCTTGTACTGTGTAGGAGAGGCAGTGGTAGCCCAGTGGTATCGCGCTTGCTTGAGAAACCGAGTGAAGCGGGTTCAAATCCCGGGTCTCGCACCTCTGATATTTTCATGTGCGAATTATTTCTAACATAATTACCACTTGCCTTACGGTGAAGGAAAAACATCGTGAGGAAACCTGCATGTCTGAGAGAACCTAGCAAGTTTTCGAAAGACATGTGAAGTCCGCCAACCCGCACTTGGCCAGCGTGGTGGACTATGGCCTGATCCCCCTCGTATTGAAGGGAGGCCCGTGCCCAGCAGTGTGACGTTAAAAAGGGCCGAATACATACTGTGAAGGATTTCTCATAAAAGTTTCCAATTTATTACTTTTTTTGTAAACTTCATTTCATCAATTGTACGTATTTGGTATTTCTGACAATCAACAGTAATCTATAAAGAAAACAAATTTAGAACGCTTAAAAAGTAAACTTGTTATGCATTATACATTATTTACAAAATATTAACATTAAACGTCTACTAAAGAAAATTATGCGATGCTTTACATAATTTCTAGTCCGTTTAATTTGTAGTGAAGCAGTACTTTTACGGAGAATATTTTTAAGTAGAAGATAATGATGTGCGAACAAAAATTTTTACTGTTGGTTTTGTTTTTAAGAAAAAAATCGTCACGTCATTTACAGTAATAAGAGTTCGTAAATATTAACATATTTCTATTTCCATAATATTTTACGCTTTACGCTATATTTAATTGACCAAAATGTAGTAGATAGAGTTTTTGATTGTATATATTCAAAAATGGCTATTTTCTACTTCGTACTCGTTCGTATGGTTTTACGATCACTTTCGTAGTATTACGATCCACTTACAAGCATATTAAAAACTTAAGTAACTCAAAAATAAACTTTTAGTGGATCTTATTTTTAGATGTTACGTACGTATTATAGATTATTTTTATTTCATTCATTATTTGGTAAAATGTATTTTATCACAATATAAAGTATTAATCTAATATTTATAATACAATTTAAATGTTAAATCGATTATTCATACGTCGATTGATATTTACAAAAACCAAATTTAGGTGAAGGCCAAAAAATTGTGAGGTAAGTAATTAGCATTAGATCAATGTTTACAAAAATAATATTTTTATAGATTTACTCCCAACTGTACCTATTCGTTTCGCTACACGGATTGGTTTGGTTTGGTCGTTTTAAATAAATGCAAATGGATTCGCAGATCACGCTTTGCTCTGAAATGTTTATCACTTTAAAAGCAAATAATTCCTTTTGGTTGCTTGTATTACTGACATCATTGTTTAAACTTAACAAAACGAAAAAATATTTATACTTCCAGTAGGTACTGAATATAATGTTAAAAATACACTAAAAGTATAGAAATAATGCTGCAATAAATATTCAATATACCAGCATTGCCCGCGGCTCCGCCCGCGATCCTAACCGAATTCTTAGGTTTTACCTATTAGTTATACTCTTACATTGCAATTTTTGTATTTTTCTGACCACCTATCACCATACCAAATTTCATCAAAATCCCTCCAGTGGTTTTTCTGTGATGCGGTAACAGACAGACAGACAAAAATACTAAAAACTATAGATTCGGCCTCTGTATCGATAATAATGTTTATTTCAATAAGATTTTCCAAAAAATATCTAATCTACAGATTCGGCTTAGTTACAATTTTATTATATGTATAGATTATAGTAAATTAATATTTAATGTCACATAAATACTAATAAATAGGCCTTTAAATGAATGTAGCCTTAATTAAATGAAAGGAGAGGAGTTCATTCAATTACGTTTGAATGAATTAATGGCGGCTTAAATGAAAGCTTTGAACGAGTGTTAATTAATATAGAATTTGCAAATAAAAATTGTACTTGGAACTTGACTTTGAATAGATGTTATTTAATACATGTAACCAAATAGTAAATAGTAATTAATATACAGAGTAAGTTTTTTGTCCGTTTGTTTGAATATTTATTATTATATTCATATCATTTTATCATATTCTCAAATCGTTTTTAGTATACTCGTATTATATGTAACGATTTTGTCTATTCTCAGAAATAAAATGTAAAGTTTATATAAATACGAGACCAAAATTTTAGTACAAAATTAAAAGTGTACTAATGCATTAGTTTAAATGGACTTATGTTTATTATATTATTAATAATAATAAAAACTCTTTGTTGCACACACAAAAGAAGAAAAAAAACAATTACAGTTGGAAAATGCACAAGAGGCAGCCTTATCGCTAAACCAGCAAATTCTTCCAGGCAACCATAAAGTGTAGGAAACAGCAAAGTGATAGTATTATACGAATGAATGAAGAATGTTATTATAGTTTAATATTTTTAATAAACCGTTAATCTGTGTAGTGTATTTATAAGGTACTAATCTTTGTTGCTTTATGATTGTTATATTTACTAAATAATATGCCATCTATGTTTGAAAAAAAAAATTGCATGTGTGAATGTATAATGTCATTTTTTTTTGTAATTAAAGGCTATTTTATTTTATTTATTTACTTTATTTATTTATTTATTAATCTGTGTAGACTTATACGATTAAAATATAAACAGCAGAATAATTATAAGTAGTCAGAAGACTAGACATATGTATTTTATTTAAAGCTATGGTATCAATGTGAAAAATGACCTGCGATTGTTTTCCTAGGATCGCCGAGCAGGCAATGGTCTTTCATCGCACAACAGAACTTCTTGTTCTCCCGCTCAGCTGTCGCGTTTGGGAGGAACATGGACAATATGGCGACGTCCTCATTGTTCTCCCGAGCCCTCCGTATTCTCTCTTGCCCTACCGTTTTAGTTGTCAAGTGCAGACGCGATTTAAAATCGTCACTTAACACGTCCGCCGACATTATAACTTTTTCGTAAATTAACAACTGACTATATTTAAATTATTATAAAAGAAAACTAATATTTTATTTAAATATTAAATTGATTTAAAATATTTTTGGTGACAATTGGAATTTATTAGCAAGCGCGGGAAACTTGACAGTTTTTTTTTTCACCGCATGTGCAGGCTTCTCGGCTTGCGTCGCGATACTGACTGCCGCGTCCGAGTTCGTGTAGGATGTAGGATTGTAGGCTGTAGATTGAACTTAATTGATCAAATACGATAACGCTTCGGTTTCTTTTAACATAGGTACAATGAGGAAGTAATAGAGTTGTTAATTAATACAGTGAAGATGCCGACAAGAAAGTTTGCAATTGTCCTTAATTCTGTATGACATTTTAATGACCTGCATTTTGGCGTGTCCATGACATCCAATAAGATTAATCGATTCACATTCTGTTGTAATTTAAAAAATATATTTTTGGTCTATGAAATAATACCTGTATGCATGTGAATGCAATAAATGCAACGTTATACGTAATATATTGTTGCAAATTTAAATGGAAATTTACTATCGACAGTATCAAAACTTTATGAGCGTACGTGAATTTTATACTGTAAGTAAATTGAATTACGTCGAGATTTTCGCAAAAAGTGTTATAAGAAAAATTACACTGCATTATTTTTAATAACCGTTTTATTTTACAGCGATTTTCTGTAAAACAGGTAATTGTAATTTCGATGCATGTGGATTCAATCTTCACGCAAAAAAATATTTTTTGACTAAAATTTCTGGGCTCTGGTCAGCTATAATCGAAAACTATTCTAGTTAATTTTCTGAAAATGTTAAAATTGAAAGGGTTTATCTATACTTTTATACTTATATTATAAAGAGGTAAAGTTTGTGAATTTGTGACGTTGTAGGGGGTAATCTCTGGATCTACTGAACCGATTTTGATGAAATTTCGTAAGAAGATAATTTGAGACCCTGGAAAGGACATAGGGTACTTTTTATCCCGGAAATCATTCCCCAAGGGGGTGAAAATGGGGATAAAAGTTTGTATTGGGAAGCAAGCCAAGCGAAGTGAGGGTGAGTCGCTAGTCATACAATAAATTAATATCTTTTCATGCGCAGTTATATCATTTATTTGTGTATGACATTTCCCGAAAGTTCAGTATATTCTTATCATAATAATTCGTACACGTATGCGTTCTAAAGTACTTCTATATAAAAAGTAAAGAGGGAAATGTTAGGAAGGATCTCTATATTAAGCGCACTCTTAATCGTCTAGGGAAGGTTACGATGGGCAACTGCTATGCCCATGACTCTTGCTGCATTTAGAATAAGAACTGGTATTGAATAAATAAAATAATCAACGCCGCGACTGTACCTACATACATATAAGTAAAAACACAGATTAATGAAAAGAGCTTGAAAAATATTTCGTATTCCTTTGACAAACAATTTTAATTTTTATCAGAGCAAAATGTTAAGTTTCATGAATAACGACTGAGAAATAAAAACGTTTAGATACCTATAGGGTAATATAGTTTTTATATATGTGTTACTATTGATTTAAAAAAAATGTTTATATTCTACATATATACACTATATGTTAATTATATCAAATCCGCTGCAATTAATAAACTATAAAATCTAAATTTGTAAGTTGTACTACGAATATATATATTACATAAATAATATTTCATTCGATTATAACACGTGGGCAAAGAAGGCAATAGTTAGGTGTCATTGGTGTTATCTAGCATAAGATGATAAATTAACGGCGTTGATGATCTTGAGATGAGCGCAATAAGCAATAATGTGACGAATGTCTATTTATTGCAGAGGTCGTTTATGATATCTCGTCTATCAATTTACCTTGTTAGCTAAACTTAGAAGTTCAAGTAAAATATTTTAATTTGTGATTTCGTTGGTGTGTATGTGTTCTCGGAGTCGCGTGTTGGAACACCTTATGGTGCGTCGGTCCCATTGCGGTATTGGGGAAGGAAATATCCTGGACTATCAAAAATAGTGAAGTAGCAAAATTGGGAATTTAATTGGAGATATATTGGCTAAGTGCGAGTCGGACTGGTGAAATGGAGTTCAAATCTTGTATTGCTCTACTATATGATTTCTTATTTAAGTTTTTTTTGTTACGCCCACCTAGCGTTATTTTTTTATAGTTTTACGTTATACTAAAATTGACGATGTACATATTTTTGAATTTTAACTTCATACAAATTGCTTTTAAAGTAATATTTATATGACGTGTTTCATACATATTCATTTGAATTTTGAACTGCACTTCAATTTAATCGGTTTATTTAATCTGTGAACGTTTACAACTCTTTCTGAATAAATTAAAGCGGTCGTATTTATTCAGCCGACGAATTTGAAAACTTTTTTTTTATCTCGAACACCACAAGGATTTTTTTATCTATTGTATTTTTATTTTGCCTAGCTGGTCTTATTAAATCTACTTATTTAGTATGCCTAAAAGAGGAATTTGCAAATTATAAAAAGTTTGTACTCATATATATCGCAGATCTACATTATGTAAATTTATTGTCCTAAGTTAAAACATTAGGTCCGGTAATAATTTATTATCTATGTATTATTTGACAATATTAATAGCAATATAAAGTATACTTACACCCACGCTGTGACTCAGCTATCCAGTAGTGCCTAGTATTATTAGCAACAAACAATGATTTTAGATGGGAGGCATAAATTAAACATGAATAAGTTCTTTATCTATATAATAATATTAGTTTTAAATAAAGGTTCTATTTGACAAGGCACTTAAAAAGACAAATAGTCAAGATACATATTTGAATATCGTATCTTACATTTTACTATTTAGGGTTTTATGTTTATGTTAATTTACCGGTAACAAAATTAATAATCTGTATTTATTTATCTGTACACTACAGTAATGACATAAAAATAGGAAAACGAAGTTTTAAAAATCAGAAGAGTGTGCATAAAAGGTTTTATCGCTAATAATTTAACGATTTCTTCCAGACAATATTTCGGGTTAGTATATAAAAATACGCACAGAAAATTACTTCACACTTAAGTATGGCCCTACTATAATATGTAAATACGAAAATGTGTGAGTGTGTGTTTGTTTGTATATTTGTTACGGGTTTACGCTGGAACGGCTGGACGCATTTAGATGAAATTTAGTACACAGATATACTTTGACCTGGATTGGACACATCATCTTAGATACTAATATTATAAAGAGGTAAAGTTTGTGAGTTTGTGAGTTTGTGAGTCTGTGAGTTTGTGACAATTTGTGGGGGTAATCTCTGGATCTACTTAACTGATTTACATGAAATTTGGTTTGGTTAATAAATGATTAAATAAAAAAATATATGATATTCCTGCTAAAGTAACTTTAATGAGAAATCATAAGATTTTCTTTTTTATCTATCATAAAAGAAAAAATAATAGTTATTTGAATACAAAAAATATTTAATATTTCTTTAATTTCTTCAATGATAATAAAGGTAGAGTCATTTATTTAATTATCAAATCGTTTATCAAAACTTGTTAAGCAATTTGTCACGCATAAACTACGTTAATTGAACTTGATTTTAAAGCGAAGTTTGTATTTAGTGATACCATTTACATATCATGTATTCCCAAGTCCAAGTCGGGTTTATTACAACACTTATAAATCGAGAAGAGCTGGACCCTTTTTGTTACGATTTTTGTTTTGTTGGATTTGTCTTCACCCCGAATAGCAGAATAACAATTAAAACATCGGAAATATTCACGAAAAAAATGAAAAAAACAAAACTATTCCATACTGAACGTCAAAACGTACCTAGAGAAGCGACCTAAGCCAAGCGAAGGTGAGTCGCCACTATATATTAAAACTTAGAAGTGAATATTTTCACCCTGGCTGTTAAATTAAAAAAAATATCTAAAAAGGTTCAACAACTTTCTATTATGTATTATATTTTATTTACGGATTTAGCTATGATTTTTTCTTGTGCGTGTTTTTATAGTCAAGAAGTATTACTTTGTTTTACCAAAGGCTGTCTACCGACGTGCCTAATCATAAAGCGACGGCTTTCTACAGGAGAAATAAAACCACATATACGTCACGTACACAATCCCGTCGAATAATTAATTAATGTACGTAAAGTCTAATTAGTAATTAGTTTGTGATTATTTTATTGTTACTGGCAATTTTTGTGTTATGAAAAATATTTACACTATTGAAATTTACAATCTTTCCTTATACTTTTTTAATATTTTAAATATTTTAGTAAGTAAATTATTTTGTTAAGTATCTAAACCATAAATAAAACAGACGAATAAAAAATTAAAATTTTGACGTAATATTTTTTTATTGTAAATTTCAAAAAATACAATTATAATTCATTTCTTTTGGATAATATTAGATAATCAAAAGAAATCTTTTTCATACAATTCATTTTTATAGACGGGAAATCCTTTGTAATATGTGTAATATATTTTACTAGTCTAATAAAAGCATGTAACGGTTCAAACGCTTGGAGAATTTTGCAAAATCACGATACAATATTATAACGGCATTACATCCTGAGCGGTTACTCATATATCGTTCGAATCTATTAAATCTATTGAAATTAAATACGTTTAAACAAAAATTGTCTGTTCCAATTTCCTGGCTAAAATTTAAATTCGTAGAATATAACGGACGTTTTCCGACGGACGTACATAATTTTCTACGAAAAGAAAAAAAAATACAATAGCTGTAAAGACTGTTATTCATGAATTCGTTCGCGTGAGTTTGTTGTTTTAACATGTGGGTGGTAATGAATGGATATCAAAAATAAGATGTAGTCATTGCTTAGTAACAGTAGCTAATAAGTTAGTGAAAAAATATTTAAAGCGTCGATTGTTCCTACTTAACAAGTCATGAATAAAAAAAAAAATTTAAGAGTTTCAAAAACATTTAATATATTATATAATAATATACGCATAGTGTTGTAACCAAACCAAAGTTTAGTTTTATATATATCTTGTTATACTTCTAAATATGTGTATTGGTCTGGTTTCAACAAAAACCTATAGGCGATGTAACACATACCATACACAACGCCAAAGCACAGAAAGAACTTGTGCAGGTAAATTCATTATTTATTCTCAATAATACACAATTTAATCCTTTGTACCTTGGATACTTTTAACCCGTCTGATATAAATAGCCTGTCAAAATCAAATATTTGGCAGTGAGTTGAGAAAACTGTAGGTAATAAATATCAAGTCATAAAAACCGTAATAACTAATAACACAATCATTTTATTAAATTTAGACAAAAACAAATCTATCACACGGGAACCGTATATCTTTCCGGGATAAAGAGTAACCGATGTGCTTTTCCAGGCAACAATCTATCTCTGTGCCAAATTTCATACAGATCCGTTAAGCCGTTTTGGCGTGAAAGAGTAACAAACATCCATCCATCCTCACAAACTTTCATATTTATAATATTAGTATGGATTCAACGTACTATCAGAAACTATCATCTCACTATGTTATTAATAGTTCAACATTGTATACAGACCGACCTCCCGTTTAATTCAATTTATTCGTCCAATCAGGGAGACCATGCATTAGTAGGGTATCATTACACGATAGCGTAATTGATCGTAGACCGAGATTTATTAGGTTCGATTTGTATAGTAATACGAATTACCTACTAGGGCGTGTGTCATGGTGGTAGAAGCGCATTCATTATACGAGTATATATGTATATGTACATATCAGTATATATGTATAGTGGTTTGAAAGTGCTTTTATGAATATTCAAAGACATTAATATTCCTAATCAAAGAAAGTTATGATTTATCGCGGTTTAATTTTATGCACGAGGTAATTAATTGGTCAAAGTGAAAGCCCACGAATGTATGTATATTGTATATATTTATAAATAAAATATGTAACAGCCATTAGCCAAAGCTTTTTTGTCGATAATTAATTTATATAACATTATAATCCATAATAATTTTAACATTTAGTGCTTAAACTTTTAACCAAACGCCAAGTTATAGTAAATAACTAAAGTTCTGGGCTCTCTCCGATTAATCAAGTTCAAACAATAGAGTTAACTCAAACTTCGTTAACAGTGTTAAGCGTCGAAGTAGAGATCCTGAAAGCTTTTCTCTCAGTACACGTTTTAAGCGTTTTTTTCATAAAGCTTTACATTTTTGTAGTAATTGTAATTATTTCTGAAATAAAATACTTAACGCATAACTGCATTTAAAATAATACACATCATTAAATTACGTACAAATATTTTAAATATTACAACTTATAAGTTGAGTTTATCGTAAAAGTCAAAAGTCCTGAAGCGTCGAGGCTGCGGCATTGACAATGGCTGGTTTTTTCTCAAATCACCTTACACCGCCTTAAGTAGCAAGGGTATTATTACACTTCCCTTATACGGCCTACTGAGTTAACTTGCGACGGCGTACACATTGACAATTTGACAAGCGAACTTTTTTCAACTATATTGGTACATTTTTACTTATCTATACATATAATAAAATTCTAAATAAGTCGAATCTGTACATAAAATATTTTTTGGAAAATCTTATTGAAATAGACATTATTATCGATACAGAGGCCGAATCTATTTTAGAGTTAGTTTTAAGAATTTTTGTCTGTCTGTCTGTCTGTTACCGCATCACAGAAAAACCACTGGAGGGATTTTGATGTAATTTGGTATGGTGATAGCTGGTTGTCCGGGTCAACATATAGGATACTTTTTACCGCGGGAAAATATGAAATTTCTAAGAAAAAATACAAAGAACTGCATTGTAAGAGTATACTAACATGTAAAACCTAAGAATTTGGTTTTTGATCATCTGAACGCGTGCGGAGCCGCGGGCAATGCTAATAGTTTGAATAAAATCGCAGGTAGTTAAAAATAATGGCGACAATAAAAGGCTATCAAAACTATTAATCAAAATGAAAAACTATTTTTAATATATTAAAAATGTTTAATAAAGGTAATTTTAAAATATTATAGTTTTTTTTTAATATTTTTAACATCGGTGTGTCATTGCTGTATGAGTCAATTGATAAAGGCACACGCTTCACTAAGCCCTCTCGAGAGTAATTTAAGTCTATATTCACTGATCGCGACATCACTCCATATTTAGATGTGAATGATTTAATGCGTCGTAAATAAATGTTTAAGTAATATAAATACAATTTATCTGTCCGTACGTTTTTTTAAATATTACTGTTTATTAAAAGAAAATATGTATGTATAATTTAGTCAAAGTTTATTTATTTTCGGCCACTATTGCTGCTTAGTTTAAAATTCCTAAAACTATTGTTATTTGAAAGGTCTGATTATAAAAAAAATATGAGGATATTTGTTACTATTTCAAGTATGAAGTCATCGTTGCTATCCAATGTATTTTTTACAAATATTGTTTGAACACAGTCAACCAACTATTATTAATGATCAAAAGATAGCCTTATAATATAAATCTTACAGTTCTTGCCGATAAAATTTCCATTTTAGATGGTTAGCCATATTGTAAAAAAATTGGAGTAATTATTCATTCAGCATTTGCTTTTATCTACATTTTAACAAGATCAAGCTTAAGTATCATATTATTTTTTAATTTCATTCCTTGTTACATGTGTACCTAGTGGTTTTTTGAGATGTGATATATTACAAACCGAACTGTGAACAAATTTATATAGCCAGTGTCACGTATAATATTTTTTAAATTCAATTCAAAGGATTAAGAATAACTGCTAAAATAACCAACAGTCGTAACTTTAATTTTACGATAATATTACGTTATATAGAAATTAGAATTCCCGACAGTTAACATCCTTTAATTTAAGCGTGCTTTGTGACCAGCTCACAGTTGAAAGGGCTTCTAATTAAAAGGGGATTCGCCTGATATTTCCACGTCGGGTAAAGCTGTTCTTACAAAAGAAAAGCAAGTCGAGACGAGTCGTATTCAATGTTTCAAATCCCGGTACGAGTTACTGTAATTTTGTACGGTGAGAATTTTTTATGGCGAACGTAGTCAATTTTATAGTACATCCGGATAAAACTCTTCTTTTGTTAAAACACATTCAAAATGATTAATTATTAATAAAAGATCAGAATTTTCATCGGCAGTGGCGTAATTATGAGTTTACCATATTAAATTTTTCTTTATAAAAGAAATTGTTTATTAAATGTTAATTTGGGTGAGTCTTACGAAAATTATTATTACATAACATGATTATACTTCAATTACTTATAAATCTGTAATTTAAAATCGTTTAAACCCACAAATTGTACTTAAATAAATATAATTCTCCACGTTACATATTAGTGGCGCCATCTAACTGTTTGCTGTGAAAACCATATACCTAAACCTATATATTATCGTTTACGTTTTTAATAATATTAATAGCATTTTTCTTTCAAGAAGAAAAAAGACGATGAAGCTTTTTGCTCTTTAATACACTTATTTATATATTTATTTGCACTTACCAGCACGGAACACTTCGCCGCAGCCATCGCAGCGGCTGGCGAACTGCGCGTCATAGCAGTTGCCGCAGTAGATCTTATCGAGCTTAGAGCCGAACTGCTTGTCCACGAGGGACACACGGCACTTGGCGCAGAGGAAGCATGCCTCGTGCCAATGCTTGTCTTTGTAAGACAAGTCCTGTAAGAAAGAATGATACTTTGTAGATAATATTATTAACGAAATATTATAACTTAATTTAAATATCTAAATTTAATACTATTAACGTGAAACGTTAATACTATGAACGTGTTTTTGAATTTGTTGAATTTGAATAAATACTCGTAGATCTACGTCACTTAATAACATAGTGATAATTTGCAGGTCGTAGAGCAATATATGATGTACCTTAGTTTTTATTCCAGTATATCAAGTGCTTGTTGGCTATTTTATGATGAAAAAAAACTACCGTTGTTTGTTGTTACTAGTTTATTTTGTAAGACACTCGTATATTATAAAGTTGAAGAGTTAGTTCGTTTGTTTGTTTGAGCGCGCCGATCTCTGGAATTACGATTCTGATAATATTTTTTTTTTGCAACATATATCTATTTCTTAAGAAAACTAGAAGTAATTATGTATTTATATCGCAGGTACGAGTAATAGTCTTTAACATATCTGGGGTCACGAACCTGAAAGGGCAGGACATGATTTTTTTTTATATATAAAAAGGATGGTTAAATTTCCACACCATACGAAACCTTCTTTACAAGAGACACTTGATACATCTAAGTTTAAAAGCAATTGTTAAGTTAATTGTCATTACTTTATTGGTCACGTTGGAAACGTTAAAAGTATTGACAGTGGAGCACTAGGTTGAGAATGATTAATGAGTTTTGAAGTGATAGGCAAACATATAATATATTTAGTTGTATATACAAGACGTAGTTTAACTGGAAAATCCCCCATTAGGTAACAAAACAATACGTTGTGGGTGTCACTTAAAGACTACAAAGTTATAAGAGTGACTTTACGTGTTATATAGTGTATACGCATGAATTAAGATCATAAAGCCTAAAAACTTAAATAACTAAATTATATACGAATATTATCTTTTATACACATTCAATTTTCAAATAACAAATTATCTACAACACTAATTTGCATCTACAAAAAATTATTGTTTTAAAATATTTTCTCAGAACAGTTTACGTTACTACGTACGAATTAGCATTCAACAATGTTTGAGCATTATGTAAACAGAAACCCTTAACTAATTTACGACTGTATCTAAACACAGAGTTTCAAAATAAAGCCCCTTCATTTAACGTTCTATTATTGGCAGCATCGCGAGATGTGATACAGAAGCGACTCTCACACTGAACTGGATGTCGTAATATCAATAAAATATGAAAGCTTATTTTGGCGATTACGAAATGCTAAGTGTTGTTCGAAGCATGTATAAATCTTAAAAGAATCGTCTGACGGTCCACCCGCGATTCTTCAAGGTCGAAGCTAAACGAAAACATTAGAATATTACTGTTTCTGACCCAAAAATAGTACATGAGCCAATGTTTTCTTACATTATTTATTCCAGTCTAAAACTAACAAACAAATTTATTATAGTTCTGGCAAAATATTACTTCTACTGTTACGTATAAACTATTATCAACAACACAACAAATCAAAGAACATCATCGCAAAAATCTACTGAACATATTATGATAAAGATTTGTTCTTTAACTAGATACAAAGTCACGAGCATTTTATTGTAAAATTGTTTTTAGCTCAAGAACAAATATACCGAAATAATGCTTCTTATTTTCAAAGCTTTGATCGTTGATGACTATTATTTGATCTTGATGGACAGTTCAAAGTATTTTTGTAAAGTACAATTGTGATATTGCAGCTGTTTGGTATAACGGGAAAAGTCATTCGTCAGTTAGAACGTATAGGTATACTCAACGTTGGCAACGATCGGCCTGGGGCCGTGTGCAGAGGTACGCCCGAAGAATCTGGGCCGACTGGAGTGACAAAACTAAATTTGATCATCGTAACAAAGCTCAGCAATGCTACTGACTCTGATGCTGTTCTAATTTTGGTAGCATTTACTAAAAAAATTATCTTTGAAGATGTGTCATTATTATATCTAAGTAAAAACTAGTTGGATCGTTTTGATTAATACAAAATACATATATCTATTCAGAAGCACATATGTTCATATTATTTTGGCAAGTAAATAAATCCATCCGAATTGTGTCATAGACAAATTGATTTAATACAAATTAATTACATGTCGAATAGAACTCATGTATTTTTGTGCATTAAGTCGTCATCTAAAATGTAGAAATTAGTCAATTGAAACCAAAATCTAGGAGTTACCTTAGAGTCGATGCCAATGGTCTTGTTGCATTCTTCACAGCCGTTAGCGAAGACGCTCTCGTAGCACTTGATACAAAAGGGGTGTTCATCCCTGAGCACGTAGCGCTGTCCGGTGAGGGACTCGTCGCACTGCCAACAGCAAAAGTGACCGCTGTGCCAGTCCTTGTTCATCGCCTTGGTGTATTCGCCACTGAAAATAAGCTGCAAGAAAAAACCCTTATTAATAAGTGATCTAAATCTATACTATGTATATTTTACTTATGAATCTCTAACTAGAAAATTACTACAAGTTATATTTTTAACGCGGAGGATATTCCAGGTGTTTATAATTTCTTGTAACTTATCGTATATCAATTGAAGTTTATATAAATTTCATTAGTATGTCATTAAAACAAATAGGATAATAAATTAAGGAGAATATTGCTAATTTTAATAAAAAATATACCTTAAATTAGGTAGGGTATGCGAGGGTGGCCAAATAAAGCGTAACATGATAAACACTTAGCTGTAACCGCAATTTTAAATAAACACTAGACAGAGACACTAGTCACATCCCATTATGCACGATGGTCAAGGTTTGGCCACCACTACACATACCCATCGTCAGTATTGCCGGTCGTGGTGGTTTGTTCGAGTTCTGTGACGGTGACCTCGCCATCCTTCGACTCCCTACGCTTGGAGGACTTTTTGACCTTCCTGGTCTTTCTTTCAGTAGTAGTGTACTGGACTTGTACGTCAACGTCAGCCATGGCTAAGTTTTGGCTGTTTTTACAAAATAAACGATATCACCGAACGCGGTCGCGACCCGATTTCGAATGGCGAACACCAGTAGCTAAATCTCAGGAATTATTCCAGAATGTAAAGCGCACGCGCCGGTGGGGGGAGTTCAGGATTTAAATTTGGATGAGTGACGGAGAGGGCAGGTGCGCGGGCGTTTTCTAACGTCCGGAGAATCGCACGCTTCCTTCGATAACCCGATCAGTTACCCCACATCTGTCGACTTTTAAAGGATCCGAGATGATTTCTTGCTGCACTTGTGAATATAGGCCGATCGTTTCTGAATTATTGATATTGAAATGAGCTTATCGTATGGCTGGGATTCAACGTCTGTTCGATTGTGTTTATTAAACGATTAGTGATTTACATTGGCGTTCGCATTAAAATATAAATAAACATCGACCTACATGTCATAGAAGCTTTTAGATATATTTTCAAGAATTCGACCCTATCTATCGTCACTTGTCTAGATATTGCATAGTAAACATTTTGCTTTTCATCAAGAAGTTAAGTAGCTAATTATAGTATTACAAGCGGCTCACCCTCGCTTCATTCGGATTCGTCCCTAGGTACATTTTAACGGTTAGTATGGAATAGATAGAATATATATGTTCTATCTATTCCATACTAACTAATTATTTAAAATATGACGGAGAAGTAAACATAAAATACTGTAATTCACTATAATTCGTAGGTTCTAAATCTGGTCTAAACTCTATACCTTGAGCACTTCCTATTGTTTGAACGATTTCTTTTAATCTGTCGATTAATAGCAGTAGATTGTTTGATTCATATTACTATAATAAATTCTGTAACATTATTTATTTTATCGAAACCTTAACAGTTTAGTTACATATGTTTACTTGAACAGAAATGTTAAATGACGATTAGCGGATGTTTTTCGATTTCGTCATTTATCGAGGCTACCTTCATTTTTGTCTAGACGCAGCCGGTCGATGTCTTAGCGCAGAAGGTCTTGGTCAACATTCATTCATCAGTTTATTTTTAAAATTCGCTTACGCTTCCGAGAAGATGGTAAACACCTGCTTTTGAGTTTAACATTAAAGCTATTTTATGAAAGAGTACGCCAACGTTAAAAAATACATTAACACATTGAAAACAATGGCACTGTATAAATTAGACATTGAAGGTCTAACTTCAAAATTTTCCTCCAATGGGAAATATTATGATAACTTACAAGTGGATTATACGCAATAGTAACAATAAGTCCATGATCATGAAATAATTGGTATGGATTAAAGGAGTTTTGAATATGTTATTCCCATGACACTGCGTTTGATTACCCCCACTTGTTATTTTTCTAGGACTTTCATACAAAAACATCGCGTTAAGTAAGTAAAGATTGAGATTTATCTTTTACTCATCACAGTGAATGTTGTCAAATTTTTAAAACATGACTAAATTATAATTCCAGCTGAGACCAAGGAATGCTTAAAAAAAGCATAAAATCCGCGAAAATCTAAATTATACCACCAACGCTTACTGTGGGCTTTAAATATCATGTTTTCGTCATATGCAAACTATCTTTGAACTAACAATCTAGCCATAAATCTGTCTAAAATAAAAATTAAAAATGATCGTTTTTAAGGATTCTCAGAAAACTTTCATTGTTTATGAGTTGACTTTGGCCTGGCGTCGTACAAGATCTAAATATAGGGCGTGACGAATGAACCCGGCGGCCGAAAATAGATTAGAAAGGGGATAGATAACTCGGTTTTGATG
This sequence comes from Brenthis ino, assembly GCA_921882275.1. Taxonomy (NCBI): domain Eukaryota; kingdom Metazoa; phylum Arthropoda; class Insecta; order Lepidoptera; family Nymphalidae; genus Brenthis; species Brenthis ino. The sequence goes on from OV170227.1 coordinate 27,017,315, forward strand.
GATACTAAATATCATTAATACTAAGTAATGGAAAAGGGTCCAGACAATATTACGACTATTTCTTTCAATACGTACATATGTACGTATAAGTATTTATTAATTGTGACTTATAAGTCTCGTAAATCTAATTTGGGCAATATTTACCCGATTACGGCAAAATTCAAACGAGAGATATTATATGGATTTTTATAATTACTAAACGGCTAAACTCATTTTGATGAATTATGCGTTTTCAGTTTCTTCTTGATAACGTGACTTTCAAAGGATATATTAAAATTATGAAAAATCTAATTGCCAATTTTTAGGCGGCAATTTGGACCGTTCATGAAGTTTTTTTTTCTTTCAAACCTGGAGAATCAAAACTTAGTCTTTTTAAGGGGCGAGCACAAAATTATATGATTATTATATGTTTCATTGGGCATAACAAATTATAAAATAAAACGAACCATTTATATCACTAATTACAAAAGTAAACAAATCCGACTTCGTAAAAAGCTAACTAACGATGGAAATAAGTTGTTGAAAGGAACAAAGTATTATGCAGTTGGAGATATACATCTTTTACTTTATATTTCTACTATATATTTCTTCATTATTTATTTCTTACCATAATGATAACATCTTCTAATTCAGATATGTGACACACAGATGGTCTTTTATATCAATAATAAGTATACTAGCAGATATAATATATCATTATTATAACACACCTACGTGCTGAATGCAACTGCAATTGCAAGACTTAGTTTGCAAACGGCCCAGTATTTAAGAATGTTTTAAATATTGACAAAAATAATAAATCCCTGCATATGTTAAACTAGCAATGCCCGCGACTCCGCCCGCGTTCAGATGACCAAAAGCCAAATTCTTAGGTTTAAATATTAGTATACTCTTACATTACAGTTTTTGTACTTTTCTCAGAAATTAGATATTTTCTCGCAGTAAAAAGTATTCTATATGTTGACCCGGACAACCAGCTATCACCATACCAAATTTCATCAAAATCCCTCCAGTGGTTTTTCTATGATGCGGTAACAAACAGACAGACAGATAAAAATTCTAAAAAGTATAGATTCGGCCTCTGTATCGATAATTCAATAAGATTTTCCAAAAAATATTTAATATACAGATTCGGCTTAGTTACAATTTTATTATATGTATAGATAAATACTAAAATATTTGTTGATATTTATATTCATTACTTTTTGGGATCATTGGGGATCGCTATGTAATGAAATTGAGTGACTAAATTATATTTGGCACAAAAAAATTTGCTTTGATCGTCGGATGTATGGCCTTATATTCTATTGTGTAAGCGATAAAATAAGCTACGTCTAAATATCTTTTGGCAAAGGGGTTTCCTGTCGTAAAGATTTACTTTGGTAGTAAATATAGTTGTGGTTTCCAGTGGCGGTAATTGTGTATGTAATGACCACTGTAACAGAATCTTTGAGCAAAACTAACCACAATCCAGATGTATCTAACGTAACTAAGAATAAATTATTTTTTTCATGTGGTTTTAGAATAAGAACGCACTTAATGTTATTAGAGGTAAAACTAAGAAAGCCAAATAAATGGAATGAATTAAATATTATCTGTATTTAGTTTTACATTTTATTGTTATGTTTTAAAGTTCTTCTAACTTTTTTTATATCGACGCGATTTTGCTAGCAAAAAATGAAAAAACTCGCTTAATGATAAAAACACATAATTCACCTAAACTCATAAAATAATTCGAATTTTAAGAAAGAACTAATAAGCCCTATTTAAATTTATATCGGCGTGTGCAATTTTTCTTTAATAAATTGAAGTTCTAAGCTTTGAATATAGTAAATATAAATTATCCCGTAATACCATGAGGAGTGGCGTAGACAGAAGGTCGATGTCACATTAAAAGCAAGTGGGTCGAGGTTCGGACCGAGCCTGTATATTTTAGGATTTCTTGAGCAACACGGTTTGTTTACTGCTAATAAACTTTATGTGAATAATTATGAAAAAGTGAAATTTATATCAATTTTTTATGATAGTAATTCATAATTATTAGAAATTTCAATCTTTTTCCGTTCATTCTGTAGTTGGTATTGTTTCTTAGATTGTCTTTATATCTTATCAAATACATATTAACAAGTGAATAGATATATTTTGGCAACTGTAAAAGCAATAAATCGAATATTAATTGACTACTTAGGTATCTATTTATATTATATATGGCACAGCACTCTATAAATTTATAGTGAGATTCATCTCAGAAGCCATACAAAGCTTGTACAAAACTGTTTTTCCCGTCTTAAAGGAAGGTATATACTATGTGGGATTATAAAACAAACCAAAAATGAGAGTTTTATCCTTTAATGTCTTTCAATCAGTCATGCTCATCAATGTCAAAGCAGTGGTGCGTTCGTGCTACGTTAAAAAGCGCTTCTAATCTTCAATGTTAGCCCAAAAATCAACTTCTTCTTCTTCTTCTTTTACCTCTGGCATGTCTTTTGTTTTATTTTCTTCTAGTGATGAAAGTTTAGGCACGTCTTTCAGAAGCGCCTTTGCATCATTTACTCTTTCATCGTCTGCGTTGTAAGAAGTAGCTTCAGGGATGGTGCTCTCGTTTCTTCTTTCACGGGATTTCTCTCGCGATCGACTTCTGGAATAAGAACGCGCTGCTAAGTTAGGGGCACTGCCAAACCCAGTGTAATTTTCATTTTTATTCATGCTTTTAAATTCAGCTTCCTCAAGTGACGTAAAAATTTTAAGTTCCTCGTCACGGGACGCTCGAGACTCTCTGGACGAATTTGAAGATGATGATGCCCGTTTTCTAAATGACCTCCGTCTGAAACTCGGATCGCTGCGCTGCAGAGGTCGATACTTAATCCCATCAAGAGATCTTAAACAAAATTATATATGAATAGGATTATACATTAATAATAATGGTTCCACATAAGGAAGCCGTGTCCCGATCGAGCTTTTGTGAAGAGGATGCACACTGATGGAATAAAAACGCAGAGATGTCACTACAGAGTATGAATTATGATTGGCTATGAATAACGTGCAGTGGTCAATAATAAATAATATTAACCTTAAAAAGTCTTCGCTGTATGTTACATTTCCATTTTTATCTCCGCTGTACGATTCAAAAAGTATTTCAGGCAACGGTGATGAAGGAGGTGTTTTAGGGGTGTATTCCCATGTGAGTTTCTGTTTATCTTTATCATCAGTAGATTCTTCTGGCTCAGCGTTATCTGAAATATTTCCAGAAGACGTAGGTGATCTGTTTCTACTTCCCACACTAAAAGACTCTGACGAATTCGATATAATTGTTTTCGTTTTCGTTGGGTACCTGTCTATTCTGTAATCGCCATTTGCTTGAGAGTTATCTTCGAATGAATCTTGGCCAAAGCTGGATATTTTAGTCGAAAACAATATGGCGGTCGAATTCGGCTGACATCCATAGAACTTGACAGTTGCAGACTTGAGGTTTCCATTTTTATCTTCGGTCAAACAGAGGTAGCCTTGACCGCATTCTTGTGTCCAGTCCCGCGGTGTAGCGTTCGCTCTCTTTTGGAGTAGTCGCGTATAATATTCGACGAGATCATTGAAATTAGGTTCCGTATCAGGTATTATTCCACTGATTATATGTTTCATGCACTCTATAGCTTCGTGAAAGCCGACGTATGATATTATTACAGACAACAAGAGTCCCATTCTGTATCACTTTCAAAAGAGGAAAGGGATGGGTTGAAAGTTTGATAAGGGGGTTGGTGCAGCGATGTAACGCCGGGACAAGATATGAACAACTGAAATTAAAATGCAATACTTGCCAAAGATTGTGTCCACTTTTAGATAACAGTTTGGCGATGGGACCAGGTATTATTACGTTCGTCTTGTTCCAAGGTTGCGTTTGGTCTATTGTTTAGGCAATAAAAGCTGAATACTAATTAATTGATCTTGTTTTACTAATTGATTTATTGAGAAGCGATTTTAAATCGAGCGTTTTATCCTAACATATATCCTATTTAAATATTTACGTACATATAGAGAGCATGTTTCATTCGCATTTTGAAAGAAAGAAAAATATTCATCATCTTGAAACACCTTAGGTAAATCCGTTAGGTCATTGTTCGAAAAAAAATAAGTGATTCAACCGATCGTAAGAAATATAAATAAGAATTATAATGGAGTACTGAATAAATTCTAATAGTTTTTTAGATATTGTAAAGATGTTTTCCTTTTCTTTTAAAGTAAAATTATTAAGATATATGACACCCAAATATGTATGTACATATTATATACGTAAGCGTTACACTCACGTATATATATACATATTTGGGGAACGAAGCTGAAATTTTTTATGCACAAACAAAACGTTAAGTGATTAATGTTCCAGTAATGTCTGCAACTCGACATTGAAATATTTAGCTAACGCTGAAAATAGTATTTTAATTTAGTATTCAATTTTGACATAACACATGAGTCAGCGACCTCTTTGAGATAAAGTATCAAAATGCAACTTTTGCGCCCGAAACGATTCGTTCGTTAAAAAACTTGCATTACTCAAAACAACGCAATGATATTTGTCATAGTGCCAAAGATTTTATTACAATTTAATATTTATCAGTTACTTTAAAATAGTCTGATCATTTGATCAAAACTATATTCATAAATTATACTTGACGTGATAGATAAATCACTTTCACATTATACAATTTCGTCGAATTAGAAATGCGTTGTTTGTCTATTGTTGTTTGTAAATGTAAGTTTTATTTATAGTATGATTAATTTGCACGTTTGTTCCTTTCTTCGCCGTAAATAAAATAAATAGTAATTTTACCTTGTATGAAAGTAAAAAAATGAGTATGGTCTATTTTAATTTGGTTTTGTTTTTAAATTATTGAATTTGAAACCAACTTTTTTTTTAATTTAAAGGTAAAAGGTGTTCTTTTTTTAAAGGTAGTCTTAAATGTCTTCTTAAATGCAATGTGTGGGTGCTACTTTAGGATGGCGGGAAATTGGCTGTGTTATACAACCGCTTAAACAGACAGCCAAATTTATTATGATCTGTTTAATGTATGAAGAGGTATTCGTAATTGTTAAGTAAAACATATTAATAGTTGTTCAATTTTGTTCCAGTTCTATAAATTTTTGGTAGATCGTCGTTCATGAGTGTTTCAATGAATAAATTAGTGTACATGATTGAAAAAAAGATTAATAAAAAATACTTTTTTTTAAATTAAAACATTAATTAAATGCACCTTACATTTAAATGAATTAAGCATAATATATGCGATTTATTGACTCAAACTTTTGTCATAAATATAGCATCTGTGCCTTAGAGTATATTATGTATACTCTAAGATCTGTGCCATTAAAACTAGTAATAATCTATACTAATATTAAAGAGGAAATATTTGTTTGTTTATTTGTTTGTACCAAATAGGCTCCATAACTACAGAACCGATTTAGATGAAATTGGTAAGATAGTTTGAGATCCTGAGGAAGACATAGGATAGACATAGTTTTTATCCGGGAAATAATCACTTAAGGGATGAAAATTTGTATGGTGAAGCAAGCTAGTTGTTTTATAAAGAAAGTGCCGCGTGCATCAAGTAACAGGCGAAGAAGTAAAATATTAAAATTTTCTAGACGTTATAAAAGTAATCCGTAAGTAATGTAGACTCATCGACTATTATTAATCGAATGATTTAAATAACTTCCACTCTGCTGTTATCGATGTTTCATGGGAATCTATGAATTTTTCTATTCTCTAATAACTTAAATAAGTGAATACTAAATATAAGCCTTTTGAAACAAAACAGATATTAAAGTTTAAGTACAGTTGTAGAAACAAACTTTTTAATAGGCAAGCATATAGATTACTTATCACCAACTGAAGAAATTAAAAAAAATCAATGAAATAAACTTTTCACTTTGAGAACAAATAAAATATATACCTATATATTATTGTTACAAACGCAGTAATTATTGACTAAAACTATTTAATCTGTGAACATTATTTGTACCATAAAAATATTATTATTATCATTACATGATAAAGGTTCATGTTCCATTGAGATACATATTTATCATTTTTTTATTAATACAAATTAAGAGTCTACGCCACATTTCTAAGATTGAACCTACGAAATTTAAAGAAGCTAAGCATCGACGGTGATTAATTTTCCAGTTAACGTCTAAAAGCAATTCGTAACGAAATTTATTGAACAAAAGAAAAATATAATACGTGCAGTTGTTTTTTTTTTAAGTTTTTTTAATCACTTAATCGCGATAACGATGCATCTATAAGGAATATAATAGATTTATTTATAGACTAATTTCCATTATATCCATCTTTTTCACACATATGTCGTTTATGGATATCAAGAATGAGATAGTATCGTGCTGTGTGCATATCGTACGCGAATCCCGAGGGTGACCTTGCCTTTGAGATGGAGTGAAAGTTGGCGTAATCGGACACCCGTGACGTCACGCGCGGGCCGTGCGCACCGCCCGCCTTATGTGATAAAGAACCAAGCTAGAGTAGACGTGGCAGGAACAAGATATGGTACACATATATATTTCTTTTTAATTGTTATAATTAGTTTAAGAGTAATATTATTTATTAATATGCTCATTTTTGTAGGTTATCCTCCGTTTTTGCAACTGCTGACTGACTGAAATCTTTTAGATTTTATTTTTTATAGATACTGTTTTACTTAAAAAGTTAGGACGCCTGTCATAGGCGACTATCTCAGGTTAGTACTCCATTGGTGAGATAAAGTGAGATTTGGTGACATTTATGCTATAGTATATATCATACATATATTATATATTTTTGAGTTCGTAATTAATAATATATGTAAACTGTCTCTATCATAATGAAATAGCTCCGTATGTTTGTACGATACAAAAAAATATGACTTTTCTCACACATAACTCTCTACGTACGTACCGTAGATAGTAAGTAGGTTTAAAAAGGTTTCATTCAGCATGACATCGTTCATGTTTTTATCGTATAATCGTGTTGGCGCACGCGTTGATTATTCTTCTCGCTCCGATCCGACTAATTTTCGTAATAAAATGTTTTGTGTGTCTACATTAAATAGATAATGAACTTGAATTAAAGCACACATGTCTTAATACGTAGATTTAGTACATACTAGCATTGCCCGCGGCTCCGCTCGCGTTCAGATGACCGAAAACCAAATTATTAGATTTTACATATTAGTATACTCTTACATTGCAGTTTTTGTATTTTTTCTCAGAAATGAGATATTTTCCCGCTGTAAAAAGTATTCTATATGTTGACCCGGATAACCAGCTATCACCATACCAAATTTCATCAAAATCCCTCCAGTAGTTTTTCTGTGATGCGGTAACAGACAGACAGATCTGATGATAATGTTTATTTGTGTGATCTGATGATGATGTATCGATAATAATGTTTATTTCAATAAGATTTTCCAAAAAATATTTAATGTATAGATTCGGCTTACTTACAATTTTATTATATGTATGGATTTCTAAAATTTGCTATAAATACATATAATCTTGTTACTAAGCATATGCACTTTACGTATCGGTATTTGTTAACGAATTATTTTTTGGACAAGTTTTCCAATAATAATTATATAATAATAACTTAAATAAAATATAAATTAAACACGAAAATTATAACTACGAGGCAACTGTGGCCCAGTGGTACTGCGATTGTGTGAGAAGTGAAGCAAGTTCAAGTCCCAGGTCTTGCAGCTGTGATATACTCCCGTGCGAACCATTTTCAACATGATTATCATGTGTATTATAGTAAAGATAAAGAAGCCAGCGAAAACCTAGTAAGTTTCCAAAACTCCGTCCGCCCTTAGACAGCATGGCGGAATATGGCCTGATACCCCTCGTATGCCCAGCAGTGGGATGTTAAAAAGGGCTGAATGCATATGTACAAGCATACTAAACTATTTAAATCACAATGTGCAAAATAATAAGCAGCGTTTTTAACAAATGTTGTTTGTTTTACTTTTATATATTCCGTATTCAGAATTCGATAATCTTGTTGTTGCCAATTACTTAGAAGTAAGTTGAGATTGGAGCGGAAAAAACTGGCGCTCTAATAGCTATTAGTAACAATACTTTTTGGCATTCATTTTGTAAATCAAAGACAAAAATGATACTTTGACACACGCTACAGCCAATACAGTATTTATAATTAAAAATATTGGCACGGAGATGGAGTCAACGACCTCTTTCTGGAAAAAGTAGATTCTTCTAAATTATATATTTTTTTATGAACTCAAACACGCATAAATCATTTGTTGCATGTTTATGTAAAAAATTACAAGAGTTTTATGTAAAAAATTTGAGTTTTGTTGAACATGTTAGTAAAACTTAAAAAAAAGAAGAGTAAAAGTGAGTAAGAGAAAAGAGTTGAGATGTTTTAGCTAATTTAAATTAGTTAAAAAATAAAAAAATAAATATGTTGAGATATTAACACACAACACTATCTACCTAGTTCCATGCTAAGCTACGAGGCTTGTGTTATGGATACCAGATAGTTGATAAACTACACATATTATATTATAACTTTAAATACATACATATTATAAATATAAACACCCATGACTGGAGTACAGACATTCATGCTCATCACACAAATGAATGCCCCCAGCGGGACTCGAACCCGCGACCGCTGGCACAGCAAGTAGCGTCACTACGAACTGAGCCAAACGTATCGTCAAAAAAAGCTCCATGGTAATCAAAACTATTGATTCGAGTTCAAATGTACACTGTATTTCTGTATATTTGGTATAGTGATAAAAGCCGTAATGCAGTGTTAATAAAATTACATCATTTACCTAACATTTGTGTACTCCTACGTCCATTTAATGGTGTTTAATCTTTTGTTACAAAGCTATATACTTCATTCGAATTCTGGGTTAAGGTTCATAAAATATTTTAATACGAGTCAAAAATTTTTTTCAAAATGGCTGTTATGTTATGCAAGTTATTATGGTTTTTGCTTTATCTATTAATCTGTAATAGATACATATAAGTTTTAAGCTTAAAGCGGTAATTGTTAAAATCCTTAAAAATAAATACTGGATAAATATGTCGGATGCGTGAGCGTTTAATATTCTATAGATTGAAGTGGTAAATAGGTGACATTATACTATGTGGCGGTTCGGGATACGGATACAGATTTGTTTTAAAAAAAGAAACGGATTCACAAATAATTATTAATTACGTACAAACTGCTCTAAACGTTTTATTAAAAAGGATTTAACTAATAGATTAATGATTAGCATTTAACGATAATTTGCAACTGAAAATATTATTTGCTTAAAAAATAAATATTAATTCTCAATTCTCAATCATTATTAAAGTCAATAATAGCGTATTTTGCTGTTTTGCTGCTGCTACTATTTCAAATGTTGCCATAGAGATTGTTAACTTTCATCAAAGTGTAAGGGAATATTTTCTGATAGTTAATTTATAATTTTTGAGAAGAAAATATGAATAATAAATATAATAAACCTATTAATATATTCTACTATATTTTTAACTAGCGACTCATCCTAGCTTCGCTCGGGTTCGTGCCTAGGTGCATTTTTTTGAGCGGAACCCTAATTCTGTTACTGACATAAAAGTAACTTAGGCTAAGTTTACTTCGTCAAATCGTCAAAATCGGCCCAGCCGTTTTGGAGATTAGCCGGAACAAACAGACAGACAAAATTTTTAAAAATTTATGTTCATGTAAATACCGTATATAATTCCATATGCATTTAGTAAAAAGCTGTTATTTTGACATTACAAACAGACACTTCAATTTTATTTATCTGAATAGATTATTAGCTCAAGCAAAAGAAACAACATAGTTATTTTTTCAATATTTTTTTTAGATATTTATTTATTAACATTTATTTACTAATCAAAGTATTATTTTTTATTTATTGATTTATATTTATATATTTTATTGATTTGTTGGTTTTTTTTTATTTTTGTAATTTTTTTTATAAAACCTATTGTAAAAAAATAGTAAATTCAGATTATAAAATTTAATTTATAAATCAATATCAATCATAAATAAAAAAAAAATCGGGACATTATATGCAACTCCATCTTGTAACTTTTTTAGTAGGTTAACACTTGATAACGTTTATAGCATTCCTTAGTCTGAGTTAGTCAGACTACTTACGAATTACGATTACAAATGTGAGTTTGTATGTAGTATTCATATAAAAAAAATGTCCTATTGATTACTTGTATATATTTAACTAACAATATCTTATGTGTCAGGTCCTAGTCTACCTGTTTATTAAGCTTGGTGTGTATTAAATTTCATCTAAATCTGTCCATCCTTTCAAACGTGACGGAGTAACAAGCACACACTGATACAAAGTTTAGCTTTTATAATAAACTAGCGACTCACCCTCGCTCCGCTCGGTATTATCAAGACTTAGGTTTAACGTTTAGTATAGATTTCTCAGAGATGAGATATTTTCCCGTAGTAAAAAGTATTCTATATGTTGACCCGGATAACTAGCCACAATCATACCAAATTTCATAAAAATCACTCCAGTGGTTTTTCCATGATGCGGTCACAGGCAGAGAGACACAAAAATTCTAAAAACTATAGATTCGGCCTCTGTATCGATAATAATGTCTATTTTAATAAGATTTTCAAAAAAATATTTAATGTACAGATTCGGCTTAGTTACAATTTTATTATATGTAGGTTATAGATATAGATTGTGCTTAAATCAAGAAGTTGAATGTTTGGCGATGCAACAAAATATGTATTAAAGTGGTAGTATAGTGTGATGATTGACAGACCTTAATAACATACTAGTGTTTGCCAAAAGTTAACATTTCAAGTTCGCATATTATATCGCGATCAGGTCTGGAACTTTAATTAAATTTTTTAACGCAACGAAAATATGAAAAAATTTACAGATTTGGTTTTTATTTTGATTTTGAACATTATTGTTCAATAAACATGTACCTTGTCAAAGTTTTGAAAATCGATAATTTTACAATTTTCAATATACATACAGATACACAGGGCATACATAGGGTATGTATGTAGTAAAATATGACGAAGAAGGCCTATGAAGAAGGAAACTGTGTCTTGGGTGATGCGAGGGCGAATTGTTAGATTTCATTGTTATTTGATTTAGACTTGATAATATTTTTCTTGCTATTAATGATATATTTAAAGACCACCTGTCAACGACCGCCGAGCCACCGGGGGCTCGGTTAGCAATTAATATCTTAGAAATGAACTGCAAAATAGAATAACTGAGGCATAAGAATGTTAAATTCTTATGAAACATTAAATAAACAGTGTTTTAGAAATAATTGAATTGATTGAGTTAAGTTAGTCTAGAGGATATAAATAAAATTGGAAATTAATAATATTAAGTGCAGTGATAATATAAAATATAAGAGATTATATATATAATAGTTTTATCATATGATATTATATTTTTACATAATATATTTTATGTAACACTATCTAATGAAGTTTTTTTACTGTCAAATGTGTAATATAACTAAATTAAGCGCCATCTATGGACGAGTAGATAAACTATGTAGTGTGTAACTTAGTGTTTTTGCATAAAGTTATGTCATTGCATTCAATGTACTATTTTTAAATTATTATTTTTTAATATATTAATTATACATCAATTTTAAAAAAATAATGTCAACATAACTTATTTTTTGACAAATGAGGTGTTATAAGAAAATTTAAAATATTTTAAGGAAGGAAAGGATAAGGATAAAACACATGCTCATTTAAACATCACTCACAATAACTTTCCGTTATCGTTCGTTTCCGAACGCACAATTCACCAACGCGGGAAAACTTAGCGCGCAAATTTAAATGTCGAATCGTAGCACTTTTTTAATTCACTGTCGAACTTTTTTAAATCGCTGGAAGCAACCGCTGGAAGAGATACGCCCTCGGTAGATGTCGAAAGAGTATTGAGTTCACAGTTGGCGAACGCCGTACGGTAACAAGTGTCCGTTGTCGTGTGTGTGCGTCAATTATATTTATTACATCGAACTAGTGTCTATAAACAAGCTCACACGACGACAACTTCAAAGAGATCGATCGCTATTTAGGGGATCGATGAACAGATACTTCTCTAGGCCGAAGTCAAACCTGTCGCTTCCGCACTACGTTTAGCGGAAAATTGGTCCGCTAAAAATTGTTGTAAATACTACAAAACAGAACTATCACATAAATAATGAAATCAATCATAGCTTGTAAATATTTACTGAAACCTGAAAGGAGAGGGTAAATACTACACAGCGTTTAAAACTTTGAATGTACGTAGGTAATTGCTCTGATTTAACCTAAATCGCTCGAGATGCAATACCAGTAATGTAGTAATAATTTGTTTGAACAAAGTAGGCCACCACTTGAGATTTGTACAAACACACATTTGCTCGTATAATTTATGGATGAAGTTAATAGTAATATACATATTGATTATACTTATTCCAAAACCTAATTAGAACTACGCTATAATTATCTATATTATGTAAATAAAAAAATATAATTTCAATAAATACCTGAATATTAGTTGTATTTTATTTCAAGTTTAACGATTGACTGGAAATTTTAAAATGTAAAATGTCAAAATTCCAATATGGCGAATTTCCAAAAGCGCGTAAAAGCGTGTAGCAGACGAGGCAATGGTCGAGTTACTGGTAAGGTGTGAACAATTCTGCACAGTGCTGGTACTGTTGAGTGTTATATTTATTCCATAACGAATATCGTGTAAACACTGCAGAATTCTAGTAACATTAGGTTAAATACGGTTATTTTTAAGGTAAAATTACAAATTACAAGTATGAGTCATATTTATGTATGTGCATATAAATATTACGAAATCAAAAGTACGTCCTTTACTTAGCGGTAATAATAGAGGTTCAGATGGCCCGGTGTAGATCATTTGCGGTTTCTCCACTACAAAGATATATTTGAGTTAGCAAATTTATTCATATAAAATGGATATATATGTACTTTGAATAAATCTTTAATTATAGTACGATATCTTAGATTATAATAAGGTTAGATGTCAAAAGTCATCTCAAAGTCATGGACCCTTCAAAAGTTCATAAAACAAAGTTTGTGGCTTTCCCATGACAGTACAATGGCCTCATTTAAATACTTTGATGGAAATGAGAATATAATTTAACATTTCGAGGAAAATGTACAATTATTATTAAGTTGCAAGTGTTCAGTACACAAAAAAAAAAAAAACACACACACACACACACACAATAATAAACAATTAAAAAACATACAAATTAATAGTCAATAGTTATAAATAAAATTAAAGCTAACAATAAAATATATAAAATAATTTAAAAAAATCTGTATAGGTATGGTTTCAATTTAGCTATCCCATTTTGAGGTTATGTGGATAATTGCCTAAAATCCAAACCCAAACAATTACTTAAAAATCGTTTATCATACAATGTCATTTTACTGAGAAGCACAGCTTATGGGTGATAGTGACATAGGTGATAGGCTATTTGTTATGGTTACAAGTTAAGTAAGTTGATGTCAAATCATTACATCTTCGGGTAAATTTCTAAGAAATCAATAAAATTTCTAAGAAATCTATTGTTAACTTTACGCCAGCATGTCCGCGGTCGTGGAGGGAATAATGATACAAAGTATCACCTCTTAAATCTTATACAAGTTTTCAACATTCGGACAAATTATGCAATAATTGTACTGGCCGGTGTATTAACGAGATGCCATAATTTAAGATGCGCACCACGCTGCACGCATGAATGAACAGTTGCGGTGCATTAATATTGTCATCTGTAAGGCATATTGTAGATCTTAAAAAGTTACACATTTTTGTGTACTGGCCTTTGCGTATAGGCCCTATATAAAAAAAATATAGTTTTGAAAATATTCAATTATATCGTGATTACTACTATATGAATTATTAAATAATATTTTCAACCGATTTAAAAAAAAAGCGGTACTCAATTCTGCTTTTTTTTATTAGCTTCACTTACTTTTTTTTAAATATACCCTTTGCCAATGAACTACATATAATATTTAGTTACTTTGAAATCGATTTAATATAATGGTTTTGTCAGCTCTAAATCGATTTTATTGCCATGATTAAAAATTAAAATTGAGATAAACCGACTGGTCAACATTACATGTCATAAAATCCATCACGTAAAACATATTTTGAAAATCTTTGATACACATGAGCGTTGATGATAAAAATAAAAAATTAACTTTATAATAGGTAAATAAAGTGTTATTAAAAAAAACATAAGTATAACACTAAATGCACAAGCACGACGGGCTAGCTATCAAAAATGACGATTTTTCATACAAACTTTCACCCCTTATTCAATCCCTTTAGGGGATGATTTTTTTTTAAACATATCCTTAAAGCTCACCATCGTTATTTATGAAATTCTAGTGCAAAATTTCTTTTTGTTGGACCCTCCTTGGTTGTTGAGATTGTGCGTAATCTGTCAGTCAGTCAGTGTCAGATTTTAATTAATCAGTTAATATGTTTCTGTGTAGATATTACAACAATTCTAGCCAATATCATAAGTAATTATCATGATGATGATGTTCTCCTAGCCGATTCCGGCCACGGCAGCCAATCTCAATGAGATTAGCCAACTGCGCAGGAGATATTATAGTGCTCAAGTGTACGCGCAGACACAAGTGCACTCTCTATTCCTATCACTCTCATACTCCGGTGGGACGACCACTCGACACGACCGGTGAGAGTTAAGGCGCAGGACCGACGGCTTTACGTGCTCTCCGAGGCACGGGGATGAAACACCGCCAACTTCCCAACTCCGGGCTGTTACTGAGACTTACTATACAGGAAGACTCAATAACTAAACTTGGCCCGACCCGGGACTCGAACCCAGGACCTCCGGGTGTGCAGCCGTGCATGCTAGCCACTACACCACCGAGGCAGTTTAAATATTTAAATAATATTTATCATAAGCAGCATATAATTAGCGTTTGCTGATTTGTCTTCCTTTCACACAGCAAAGAAGTAACGTATCGAATTATCGATGCAATTTTTGACCAAATGTTATAATCATTAGTAAGGACGAAAATTTACTTTTATAACGATATATTAAATTATTTATATTTAAATTATTTATTTTTAAATGTGCTTATATGTTAAATTATTTTTTCCTTCATTTCAATAAATAAAAAAATAACGGAGGAAGCGACATTGAAAACCTTAAAGAAAAGTCAATATTAATATATTGTAAATCAATAAACTTCAGTTTCACAGAATCGTTTTACAGAAGTTGGCATGTTAAGCGCCTATTACATGTACCGATTGGAATCTCATCGCATTACCATTGATATCACATACTGATGAAAGACATCGCCTTGATATTTTCATTTCTCGTTTCCGCGATCGACTCAATGCGGACAGTCAAAGCTGACAAGATTCAGCGATTATTTCGTATGGTTTTCCTTATTCTTATTTATATTATCTTTAATACCTACTAGCGTTTTGCTTTCGCTCGGGTGCATTTTGTATTCCCTAAACGATTTTTTAACATGTTTGGCTCAGTTTATAGTGCTAGACTTGATGTGCCAGCGGTTGCGAGTTCGTGTCCCGCTGGGGGCATTTATTTATGTGATGACCATGAATGTTTGTGCTCCAGTCATGGGTGTTTATATTTATAATATGTATGTATTTAAAGTTATATATGTGTAGTGTATCAACTATCTGGTATCCATAACACAAGTCTCGTAGTTTAACATGGATCTGTGCGGTGCTGTGTAATGTCCTAACATATTTATATATACAGGTAGCGCCACCTTTAGGCATTTTTTTAGTAACACTAGACTATTTGTTACTCCAGGTCATAGTCAATATGTTATTTTTTTTTATTGTCGCTCGACAAGATGACTCCATGACGCCTGATGGTAAGCGACAGTGGAATCCAGAATGAGATCCATCGGTCCCGGGACTTGATCTCGATTCCGATCAACCTCACCTCGTCGGCCTGCAAATGTGCTTTTTCACGCTCCGTTTAAACGACCCAGGATTATAGGAAGAGGGAAATTTAATTTTAATAATTTAAAGGGAAGTTAATTAAATTTCATCAAAATCCGTCCAGCCGTTTCAACGAAAAAGAGTAACAAACATACAAACATATAAACTTTCGCATTTATAAGTAGTGTGATGAGTTATTAAACTTAATAAGAGATAATACAATTAAGCTTAAGTTTACATTAAGGCATAACAGTGAGCGTATATATTATATGTAAAAGAAACAGTAAACAAATTAAAAGAAAAATAATAAAAGCATGCATTACACTGTAGTCTAAATCTAGCCTAACCTATCGGGGTTAGTCATACGACGTGGCACAAATCCGCAGACACTTATAACCGTACCTCAATTTAAACTCGACTTTAACAGAACAATGATAATTACACTTTCATAATTAATTGCTATTTGACCGACTTTGAAACGGGGAACTTAGTTCGTTTGTATTTTTTGTCTGTACGTCACGCGATATCTTCGATAATTGTGCATGGATTTTCATAAAAAAAACTGAATAAACTGCATTTTAAGAGATATATTCATATATAGATAAATATTGAAAAGTTTGTGTATATTTACATAATAATTTTAGGTGAGAATATTTTATTGTTTCATACTTTTTAGAGGGTGATTTTTCAGTTGTCTGGTTTTAGTTTTTGAATTTGTTTTTTGAATATTAATGTATAAATATAAAAATAATTTTATTTAACAACTATGCTTTTAGTTATTTTAATTAAGTAAATATTTATTTGTAGTTCCTTTATATATCCAATTTATGAGCTTCGTAGGTGTGGAATTCCATGGTAAATGTCAATCCGCTCGGACCGAATTAACTAAATTTTGTAATAATTTATTTAAATGTCACGCATAAATAGTTCGTATTTTTTACTACCTGGCCATGGAAAATAAATATATATTTTTGAATTTTCAAATTTATAAATAGAAACGTAGAGAATATAGATAGGATAGGACATAAGCATCAAGAGTTCTTGTTCATCAAGTTCTCTATATTACTGAAGGCAGTAATTGTTCTAAATTCTCGTTTGATCAGGGCTAGCCAGAACCGGTCTTCAACCTATTTTATTCCGGTCTATTGTAGGAAACATCCTATAATAGACCGGAATAAAAAGGGTTTAAGGCAGTGGTAGCCCAGTGGTAACGCGCTCGCTTGGGAAACCGAGTGATGCGGGTTCAAATCCCGGGTCTCGCACCTCTGATATTTTCATGTGCGAATCATTTCTAACGTGATTACCACTTGCCTTACGGTGAAGAAAAACATCGTGAGGAAACCTGCATGTCTGAGAGAACCTAGCAAGTTTTCGAAATACACGTGAAGTCCGCCAACCCGCACTTGGCCAGCGTGGTGGACTATGGCCTGATCCCCCTCATATTGAAGGGAGGCCCGTGCCCAGCAGTGGGACGTCAAAAAAAAGGGGCTGAATACAAAATGGGTTTAACAACAATTGCAACAGCAGAGCCAGGACATCTTCCTTCTTCCAACAGTTCTCCGTAAACCGTTAACCGCAAGTCCATCTTAATAGTCTGAAGCAGTTGTAACCTTTATGCCTTACTAAATCTCCTAGGCACACAACTTTTCTCTGTTTGAAGATTGTGACAAGAAGTATAAGCGTATTTCTCTTTGTCCATCCAAGAACCTCGATGTTGGTGACTTTACCCGTCAACTTATTCGAAACATTTGGCGGAGACGCCCAGATTTCAAATGACTCAAGTTTTTTACGGATATCTTTCATGGTCTAAGATTCACAGCCGTAAAGCATGACGGGCCAAATATAGCATACAGGAGTCTTGTACGTAACGAACTAAGATAGATAGTCAATCTCCTCAAGGCTGGTCTCACTTAAATTTCAAAGTAAACCGTAATAAATAAGGAAAAATAAATACTTTTAACTGGTTATTTTCATATACTTTTTAAAGTTAAAAAGTAATTATTTCGCCAAAATAATCAGCATTTCGATTTCATTGTGAAACGCGACCAATGTTCTTGTCACCATAACACACGAACGTGATATGTATATGAATAATAATAATTAAGTATACCTACTGTTGCTAAACTACAATGTTGATAACCACTGAATAGAAACTACATATAGTAATTAGCTACCTAATTTATAATATTTAGTTACAGGTTACAAGAGAACATACATACATACATATGTAGGTAATATCTAACACGAGCGTAGTCATGCTATTTATGTACCTGGCATGTCTATATCAAGACCATTATTATATTTAAGTACTTATATTCCCTAGTGATGTAGACTCTATTATTAGAGATTCGAGACTCTAGGCCATTGAATAACGTATTTTGAATAATAATATTTGTTTATTTATTTATAAGAAAAATAATGTGTTATATTCAATTTGTGTAGGTGTTAGCAAGTTTGACTTCTCCACTTGATAAATGATCGTAGCGATCGTACAGACGGACAGACGTGCGTGAAGTAATTTAAACTAAATGATGTTAACATATTATGTTAGTATTTCGACAAGAGTAAGGGCCTATGTACATTAAGACGTTTTAACGTGGTGTTGATGTGCGTTAAGAAATCGTCGTCGCGGGCTTTACAATTTGCCTTTTTTTAAGTTTATCAGTGCATGATACGCGCATTGTTGACACGTTTATGAAACGTGGTGTGGACATGCCTTAATAATGTGCTAAATGTATGTATGTATATATTGTATTTTCTTATTATTTGTAAATAAATTTAGATATTAAATTCAATAGCGCACTGTGTGTGACTGGTTGTGAAGGTTTGGAAACACATAAACCCCTGCCTGCCGAATGATAATGATCTTGCCGTATACGATGATCGAACTCGTTACCACTGCTTTTCTTATTTGTATCCACTGCGCTAATGCATTCAAAATTAAATACTGTATTGTGTGGTCTGTGAATGAATCTCATTTTGTTTTAATTCTTTCATTCGAATATTTCGCTAATAGTTGAATTGAATGCTGCAAGTAGGTAACTATAGAATTCAGCTATTCAAACTTGAAATTCAATTGAAACTCATTTCGAGACTTTTTTATGAGCTGAAAGATATAAAAAAAGTTGATTTAACAAACTTTTTGGTGGATATACTTACATATACGTACATACTTATATACTTTAATTTAATTTTTTGTTTAGGTTTGTGTGTAGTATACATTATATAGATGAACTAGTTGTTGATTGTATACTATGTAGTGTTGCCTGTATAGTGAGTGTATAGTATTATTTACAAATGGAATATTTCTTTACTAAAAAGGGCAACATTAGCTAATGATAATTACTCATCACCATGAATCACTTGTTACCTCAAGTAATTGGCAGTAGTTCAATCGTGTGATTGTAATTCAGTTCTAAAACTGGCTAACTCTGATGTAACACTGTTCTGTTTCTAAAGTGACGGCTAAGCAATTGTGTGACCATTAAGGCATGTAAATACAAAATTGACCTAGTCTATAAGTATTCGGCGACCAAGGCTATGGTCGCAGTGACCATTTCTTAATGGTCACGGCTTCAGAGTGGTTGTACAGTTCGTGGTATGTATAATTTAGTGTAGATATGTATGTAGATTTTCGCTGGTGACCGTGGTCATGGTCACGTGGTGCGCGAACGGTACATAGATAAAGTTGGGACTTGGGAATTAAAGGATTTTGCAAATAAAACGAACACTAAACCTATTTAATAATGAAACGAACTCGTATGTATCTAACTTGGTCAATTCAAATGATATGAAGAAAATGCTCGATTATAAAAAGACTCGAAAAAGACAGAGAAAAGAAAATGAATAACCTTTTAAGTTTTAAATAACCATATATTGTTATAAAATTTTAAAAATTAATACAAGTTTTCTTTCATTTTGGTAAAATAATTACAAAAAAAAACTTAGAATTAACAACCATTTTGGCGCAGTCATAGCTACTTTCTTAGCAGCATATATTGTAAGAAATTAAGAGTTGGAACATATATTTTGTATTTATTCTTCTAAAGAGGATTTCCTGTGTTTTCGGTGTAATAATTTGTATGACAGACTAACTTTATAGTATACTTTAGTCTTTATGATAAAAGACGTATGCCAGAGCATTGAAATGTTCGCGAAACAACATCGCGTTTCATTACTATGTAAATTATATGAATAACTGATTAAGTGTCATATATTTGTAACGTTGCGCCCTAAATTTCTGGTACCATAATTTCAGTGTAAAGTGAATAAAATGTTCAAAAATATAGTAACTTAATATTAAATAAATGAGCATAAAAAAGCGAAGTAGGTTTTTTTTATTTAATGTGTTTTTGTTTTAAATTAATTCTATTTCATATAAATTGTTGAATATTTAATGAAACTTTATTAACTTAAATAAATGATAAGTAAGTAATAAGTGAATATTTACCTCATCACAAGCGTGACACCTTGGCTTCAATCGCTCGCCATAGTGTCGTACACAGAAGAGGCGTCCATCCAAAGCGCAGTACGCGAGTTCCACAAGCAGCTCGTCGCATTCCGAGCATGTAAAGCATGCTGGATGAAAGAATGCCTGTGGATTAAATTCAAATTCACTTCTGTACGCCATCTATCGCCTAGTAGCGGAACTTGTTAAGAAGGTTTACGTTAGTTATCTGTTAATGTTTCAAAACTTCTCGATAGATGGCGTTGGTTTAATTTAAAATAAAATGAAAATCATTACCTCTTCACCAATTCGAGGGGCTTGAATTGCAATATTTCCATTGCGGATCGTCTTAGTACATCCCATGCATTCAATGGACTGTCCATGATGTTGACATGCAAGTCCTAAAATAAAATTTATATTTACGTCTAGTGTTTTATATTCACGTTCTAAACCGTTAAAATGTTCCGTCGAAAAAGAATTTACATTAGGGAAAACTAGCTATTCAACACAAGATGGCGCTACATACCAATATCTAATGCAATTTCATTTCTAGCTGAAACGAAATCTTCGAACTGCTTGCGATGGGGTTCGTCTATGTTCTTGCAGTGTGCTAAGGACAAGTCTTGTTTAGGCAACTGTGCTGCCAACGCACGAGTCCTCCAAGCCCGCCAGGCCGCGGGGCCGGTGACACCACCTACCGCATTTGGTGCGCGTTCTGATAGGGATGACCAGTAGAGTTCAGTCTGTAAATGTTATTACAGCTACATAAATACTTGTAAATTGAACGTGAACATTTCTGAAATAAATATATGTGACTTCAGATTTGGATGAAACTTGTTATCCCAGTAAAGAGTTCCCACAGGATAATAATTTAACCTTAATGTTATGTTATACTAATAACACTTTTGAAATTAACAAAAATAGAGTCGCTCAGTAACGAGAGGAAAGCATAGAAAGAAAGTACTCTTTACGTCATTCACAAAATTAAGATTAGAAATAATATATTTACAAAAAAACAACAAATATAACAACGTTAGACATTTAAATTATAAAATAAATCATGTAATAATAATACTTTTTAGTACTTTCTTAGATTTACGCGAATATTTGACATTTTAAATAAAACTATCTTTTCGGATTATTTCGCGGAATTATTTTGATTTTTGGTTTCCGACGTTTCGAATGCTTTACAGCAATCATGGTCACGGAAGAGACTGAGGTGTTAGATGTCTCGAAGGTATAGTATAGTTGTTACAGACAGCCTACTCACAATAACAAAATGAAAATTGTACCAAGTACCTTACAATATTTTATAACTTTAAAAAAATTTTATAATTTGAATTAAATATGGAATATTATTTATTTAATTTTTGCTGTTATCATTATAATAAAATGTATAACGAATAATATGTATCAGGTAATATTAATTAATTATATATTGTATGAACATGAATGCATCACAGTGTTACGTAAAAATCGTATAATAAGCGATTAAATATATTATAAATTATTGATATCAGTATTTAGGTAAATCGCTGTTGTAATTATCACTATCACCCCATTAACTTAGTCCTTAAATTTCGTTTTATCTCTCGTGTTCGTTATCATTTCTTCGAGTTGAAGAAGTCTCCAAGAAGTTGTTAAGTTTATTCAGTGCTATCAGATAACAAATTGTTTTAAGTGTGCTAACAATCTTCTTAAAGCTATCATATTCTCGTTAAATTTTTAAAAGTTTTTAAATATTTAACAAATTTTAATCCGTCCCCGACCGCGGACACGCTGGTGTTACAGTTAACACTAGATTTCTTAGAAATTTAATTAATTTCTTAGAAATTTACTTGGAGGTGTTAAGATATGCCAAAAATGTAAATATATATATATTTTTTATTTTTAGAATGTATTGTGGCAAATTACTTTTCTTTTCTAAAACTGCTCTCGTTCCGTACTTTAGAAATTGCAGAGGCTTGCTTAGATGGTTCGAAAACATAACAGACACAATAGAAAACATAACAGAAATAAGATATGAATTATGAATGAATGATGGGAAATATAAAGAAAATGGTCGAAGAAAAGATCGATAGTGTCCTCGAAGGTCATTTGATGACCAAGTATTTACAGTTCGTGAACAAGCTCAGGTCAAGTGTCTGGGGACACTCCGATGAGAGGGTATAATAAATATAACAAAGGAAAATATAAGTTTTGGGTTCGAGTCCCGGTTTGTCCAAGTGCGAAGAAACGCGTCAACCGGCCAAGTGAATGGTTCTTCCACCTAACCTGTGTTTAGAGTTAGCACGTTTATCAGTTCATCGTGCATATTTACTAGGCACATGGTTTCTTACTAAGATAGGCCGCCGTGACCGGAATCGTTCAGGACTACAATATTATTATTATGTGTGAACTTTTTGGATATAAGAAATATTTCTAAATCACCTGTTTAGCAGTGAGTCCAGGAGGACTGTTATCATAGGAGTGGTGCGTGCGTGTGTCGCGGGTGTCGCGCAGGCCGAGCCGGTCGCGCACTGACCCGAGCTCCTCGTGGTACACCGAGTGCTGCAGGCGGTCACAACCACACGACTTGCAGGTTTTCCTGTAAAGAAGAATTTTTTTTACAATATTTTTACTAATATATGCACATCACTAGTGTATCTCCTTGCTTCACTCGGGTACGTCACTAGATGCCTAACACTCGCCCAAATGGTTACTCAAGTTTACAACTTCTATTCGTGTACTAAATTTCATCTAAATTCGTCCAGCCGTTTCAGCATTAAAGCGTAACAAACATACACATAAACAAAATTTCGCACTTATAATAGTAATCCAATATGGAAGTTTTTTAGTTGTTTCTACTTTTATCTAAAGGAGTGCCTTGAGTAACTATTTTAAACTTGTAAATATATTATATAATATTGTTTGTATGTACCTAATATCTCGAATAACATTTATGTACATGTGTAAAAACATGCATTTTCCTCAACATTAACTGAAGTTGACATCATTATTTAGAATTATTAACTTTATTATTATAAACAGACTTCATAAATGCACACCTAAAAAAGGTAAGTAGTAAGAAAAATTATAATCGTAATTCGTAAACGTTAAAGTAAAAACGATGTGGTTATTTTTTTGGTCATAGTAACCTATACCTATAGGTATCTTGGGGCATTATCACCTATACTGATGGTAAATTGCCATGACATTGTCATAAATGAAGTAGTGCGTGCGTTGTCAGTTCAGAATGTTGTCAGGCGGTAGATTTCTCACTGACTCACATACTGACATTTAATTTAAATAAAAAAAATTGCTTGTAAAAGTCTATTTGAATAAAGTATGATTAGATTTGACTGAGTCCTTTAAGCCCAAAGATACTCTTGAAGAATCCAATATAAATATGTTGGGATATTAACACACTTGCCCGCGGCTCCGCGTTCAGACGACCAAAAACCAAATTCTTAGATTTTACATATTAATATACTCTTACATTGCAGTTATGAATTTTTTCTCAGAAATGAGATATTTTCCCGCGGCAAAAAGTATCCTATATGTTGACCCGGATAACTAGCTATCACAATACCAAATTTTATCAAAATCCCTCCAGTGATTTTTTGTGATGCGGTAACAGACAGACAGACAGACAGACAAAAATTCTAAAAACTATAGATTCGGGCTCTCCATCGATAATAATGTTTATTTCAATAAGATTTTCCAAAAAATATTTAATGTACAGATACGGCTTAGTTACAATTTTATTATATTATGTATAGATTCTCAAGCCGTCTCCGACAACAGATAAACGTACACAATATGCAGGTATATAAAAAAAGTACATACAGATAAACATTTCTCAATCTCCTCCTTTTTAAGGCACTTCAATATATAGAAATAGCATTTCTCATTCTCACTTGAGTCTTTGAGATTAATGTGTACAAACTGACAAACAATCAGAGTTTTTACATGTAGGTACTATATTATAGGCAATATATAGCCTTTACACTGTATGAATTTAGTTCAGTATAAAGTAGCTACAATAAAATAACCTAAAGATACTTCAATCGTATCAAAAGTTTTTTTCATTCATTTTTTATATCATTGATAAAGACAAAAACAGTATATTTGATCTCGTTCTTCACGCTCAATTACTCTTAACCAGGCAAAAAGTATCGACGCGTATATTGAAATGCTAACAATGCGCGACGATCGTCTGCCATGATTGAATGAACACCGATAAAGTGATTCTTTGTAACTCCATTCATGGAGGTAAGAAGTGACGACTTAAAAATAAAATAATTATACCAATTGTACCATTTCTCTCAGAAATAAAATATTGATTACTAGCGACATGCCGTTTCTTTGCTCGTTTCCTGTTCCTAGGTTCCTTGTGTATTATATCGTTCGGGAAACCGAGTGAAGCGGGTTGAAATCCCGGTCTCACACCTCTGATATTCGCATGTGCGAATCATTTCCAGAATGATTACCACTTGTGAAGAAGAAAATTGTGAGGTCAGTTGTGCTTGCAGCTTGCATTATTAAGAAAACCTAGCAAGTTTTCGAGAGACATCATCAAAGATCACCTTTTTGCAAATTTTATTACTATCAATATGCCTATGTATTACTAATTCAGTCATCCAAATGCATCCAACCAGAAATTTCAGCGTCAAGGAGTAATAAAACCTTTTGCATTTATAATCGTAGTGTTAAGTTTTAACAAAGTACTCAAACTTATATGTTGGTATGTACCTGTTTATACATATATAAACACGACTTTTTAACTAATAATTACATCAATATAAGAAAAATAATAAGAGAATTTATTTTTCTTAAGAATTTATATAAAAAACATATCTTTTAAAAGTCTCACACACATTTACTGTTCGGAATAAAAGGCTTATTATTATAAGAATTTATCTATGATGGTGTGTGCTATTTCAATTTTCAGCCAAACCACCCATACGCGGTGTAATAAATTTTATTTAAAATTTTTAACTTTGATGTGGAGAGGAAGTGGCTCACAGGAAACTCAACATATAAACAATGATAATTCTAAAGTTCATTAGTTACAATAGTAACGTTCAATTTTTTTATCAAACTGCTAACCGGTTACATTATAATTAATATAATACAACTCCATTTTAATATTCTAATTATTGTATTACTAGCATTCATTTTGTTTTAGAACCAAACCATAGTCGACCCGTTTTTCAGTAAAATTTTGCAATATACAATATTTGCTCGGGACCCAAGTGCCGCAGCGGTCCAAAGAAAAACTTATGTTCCTCTCTATTAAGTTGGTATGTCTATGAAATAGTGTTGAGCACATTGAAAGATCCCATATTAAAAAAATATGAAACATACTAGTATTTGCCCGCGTTCCGCCCCGTGCATGTGTACGTCGAAGAGACGTAGCCTATGTGTTAATCTAGTACATAAAAAATATATACTGTGAACACAGAAAATATAACCTAAATGTCTGTAACTGTCAATGTCACTCAAATCCATAGAGCTGTAATAATGAACAAGTACTAACAATCATTCATTCACTCGTAAACTTTTTAATTTTTAATTGGTAATAGAGATATGAATAAAGCACGAGAAGCTGTATAAAGATAAAAAAATTAAGAAAAAATCAGATATAACGTTATTTTGGCAGGTAATAAAAAATATGACGCCCACCTTTTTTGTTAATTATTATTTACAGGAATGTTATTTAGAATACAAAAGAGTAAATTATGCTAAAGTTAAATAACTATCTCTAGTTATTCCAGTAGTAGTTCGCTTCAGAGACAGCGAAATTAAAAAGATTTTAAAACAAAGAATGCAGATTGCGTTCTTTAGTGCAGCATTACTTCAAGTGGTGCCATGGGAGCAACTTGAGAAAATTGCAGAGGGGTTCAAAATGATGGAGATCTGCATGATGAGCATAAACAACATTTTTTTTATTTGCTTATAAAAATATAGTTTTTGAATTAGAATACCGAATAAAGAGCAACCTCACCCATAAAAAAATATTAAAAAAAATATATCAGGCTTTTAATAATAGATAGGTTGCCATAACGGATTTACAAACGCAAATTTACGTATGTGATGAAAATATGGTATAATTTGAATAGACTACATAAGCCATATATTCTAACATTTCACTGTATTTTATTGTACGCCAGTTGCCACAAGATATTTTTTCTAATAATATATTTATTACGTAGTTATCTGCTATAATGAAGCCTACACATAATTTATTTATCTTGCAATATAAAAAAAACAAATGAATTATTATTTATTGATATTGGTATGAATAATTGAATCCGATAAGTTACTACTTCAACACAATGTGTACATAATAACACTTGCACGTGATGGGTGTTCCACAAGGATCTATTCTCGATCCTTTTTTGTTCTTAATATATAAATGATGACTGACTCTAAATAAATTGATAATTCAAAAGTGTTTGTATAAATCTAATTAAATATAGTTTCATTTTATTTCTAAAAAGTGACATAGATTTTTATACGGTAAACTAATTTGCATTTTTATTAGCCCTTCTTATTCTATCTACATATTAGTTTGTTTTGAGAGAAATATTAGTGTACTTTACACACATTTATATATTTTGATATCAATAGCAGAAAATATATCAAATTAATACTATACTTATATATATGAGTTTTCTTAGCGCAGGGTGCAGTTCCAGAATAAAGCAAAAATGAGTCGCTGTGAAGTATCTTATGCAGGTGTTTATATTGAAATATGTTTAATGATCTCACGATTTGATTATATTTTATATCATAAATTCATCGAGGCAATGAAGGAAACGTGTGCAAATGCATATGTTATAAATTATTTTTTAGTATTTGATAAGTTCTAAAAGTATTCGTCTAAAAATTTCGATTTTACAACTAGCTCGTAAAGATTAAATGATTTAGATTTAAGTGCAACGAATTTAGCATTTGGCTTTGAAAAAATTAAATTAGTTTGATTATTTATTATAGCAATTTCCTGTTAAACGACAAGATATATGATAAAGGTCTATATTTATACTGAACTATTAATTTTGACTAAATATAATTTGATAATTTCATGAAGTCATATGTGAATCTATACTGATATTATAAAGAGGAAAGATTTTGTTTGTTTGTTTGTACCGAATAAGCTCCGAAACTACTGAACCAATTTAGATGAAATTTGATAAGAAGATAATTTTAGACCCTGGGAAGGACATAAGATAGATTTTTACCTCAGAAATCATTCGTTAAGAGTGTGAAAATAAGGATGAAAGTTTGTATGGGGAAGCAACATAGGGACGAACCCGATCGAAGCGAGGGTAAGTCGCTAGTTCAGTATATTAATAAATTATTAGTCGTAGAAAAATCCCTAATTTATTAAAAAACAACCATATTATATAATATAGAAGCAATACTAATATTACTTATACTCTGCTTTTTTATCGACATAATCTTTAGCAATTTGAACAATAATGTGGCTTCCTATTAATAAAATTATTTTGTGGAATCAGATTCACAGTTTCGGAGTTTACAGCCTACATTTAAATTCGCAGACTTGACCACATCATACATAATACAATAAGCGTATAATAAAAACTTAAATACAGATATTTGTATATTTTGTCCTTCCTTAATGTAGAAATAAATTGATGTGTTTTTAAAATAAATAGAGTATGCTGTATGGGACTGAAACTAGAATAAGGTATTTTTTGTTTCGGTACAACAGATTTCCTTAATCTCATTAGCATTATTGCAAATATCTGATAATAATTACTTGTGAAGTTTGGTCCTTGTTCAATTTTAATAATCGAATAATTTTAAATAAAACTATCATTTTGGTTTTTTCACAGATTTATTTTGATTTTGGTTCCTGACGTTTCCAATACTTTACAGACATCGTGGTCACGGGAGAGGCTGGTTTTAGACGTATCAAAGGCGTTATATATTTGTTACCGACATTCGAATTACATCGCATTCAAACGTCGGGAACCAAAAATCAAAATAAATCGGTGAAAAATCTAAAATGATAGTTTATTTAAAATGTCAAATATTTGCGTAAATCTAAGAAAATATTAACCAAATAATTTAAGAAGTATTGAAACAAGTTAATAGTTAAAGTTATTCTTAATGATTATAAAAATATATATATACATAGTAGACGTGATTACTTCATATATTATAACACAATTATAGTTTTTGTCCTTAACTCATTTATTTGATTATAGATTTAGTATAAATCGATCTTCATTCAAATCTTTTGAGCTCGTACAGCTTGAAGAGTAACAAAGTCATATCTATTACAATGAAAATATAAAACTATTTATTGTTAGAAGCACATATACTATGTCTATTTTTAGTTTCTCTATAAGTATCATTCATTTACGCTCCATAGGATGCTAGCCAATTCAGAGTATGAACTTCTGTAGGAGTGCATATGATGCAATATATATTTTCATCATTTATGCATGTGCAATGTGCATGTGTAAAGGATACATGACAATAATTTTGTTATATAATATTTTATATCTTAAAAAATAATTGATATATCAATGAAAATATAAAAAGAAACCACTTTTGGATTTAAAAAAAATTACAAATCACTTATGTGCCTAATATGTAAAAATACATATCCAAGGAATTACTAAACTTTTAAGCTTGTATTTACTTTATACTGCATGTTGCTGAAATAAAACCTTTCATTATAATATCTATTTATATATCTAAATGCTTAAACAACCAAAAAGGGTTCAACCAAAATAGACACAACGAGACAATGCTTTACAGAAAATATTTTATCTTTTATATATTATTAAATTATTCAAAAATGCTCTATACCTTTTACATTAAATTTTATTATTTATAAGAGTTATATAATAATATCCTACTTTAGATTTTATCATACTATATAATATTAAATAATCATAGTTTAAAACAGTGTACGTATATTTTTACACAAACAATTTCGCAGACATGTACTAGTGTTTATTTATAGCTTACCTGGCTTATGTCCGATAATAACGTCATCCCGACGAGATTAAGTGAGTCATACGCCATACAAATAGGATAGCCGAGCGTTGCTGGCATAAATCAGTCAGAGCTATCGGATTTTGATTACATTTTATTAATTAGACGAATGATTTGTGATCTATTGATTATTTATTTACATTTTCGCTTCAGATCTCCTAAAGAAATATTACGTTGCAAATAAAATAATTATGTTCATTTATTTGTTTTAGTATTACGTAAAATCTGCTAAACTCATAATAAAATTGATATAGAATATACATATGTACTCTGGGTATGGCATGTAAAAAACTGGCTTTTCTTATTTGACGTAGATGTACATTTGTTTTTGTACAAACATGGTCTTTTTCAATAATATGTTTTTAAAAGGGCGGTCTTTAAGAATTATCTCACTGTTTGTTTCCCAAAAATTAATAAATAAATAATATTTAAATAGGAATAAACCATATTTTTATTGTGACACCCCTCTTAACAAGGGCTTCTCTTAACGTTTCTGTCCTTGCACTTATATGACTTACTTATCAGAACATGCAGTCGTATGGGGATTATGGGTAAACCCATGTCTTTCATCGATAGAAACTAGCTAGATAATAATTAATAGCATAAATGTTTAATGCATTTGTTAGTTTAGTTTATGTCATATATTTTCTTTTGTTGTTAATAAATATACAAATGCTACCGTACCGTTAAAAGTGACAAATATATGTACATAAATAATATTTTTTTTAAGAGGTCAAATTTTAACATTAAATACTCTTTCGTTCTTGGCATTTCGAATGTAGTCAATATTTTTTAGATTATTTTTCAAAGCTTTCAAGCTTAAGATATTTCAAAGTGAAGTTTTTGTGCAGGTCGAGGTCTAAGTCCAAAATATATTTTGAGGCAAAGCGTACACAGATACAAAACAGGGATTCGAGATGAGTAATTGGATCACGTCCTTACCGGTTTGGGTTAAGACGGCACTCTCACTTACTCTAGCCAACTGCGCGATATAAATTGGGATAAGTGCACGAATGTATGTCATATTCCGGTGGGCCGACAATTCAACACGACCGGTGAGATATAAGGCGTAGTACCGACGGCTGAACGTGTTCTCTGAGAACGAGGGTATAACACTGTGAATTTCCCAATTCTGGGCTATATATATTTGGTGACAGAAAACCTTGAAACCAGGACCTCACGATCTACAGCTGTACAGAGGAGAGTTCCTAGAACCACCAGCCAATTAATGAATAAAATTAAATATTGTTATATAAGTATGTACTGTGTACATCAAAATAAAAGAAAAAGTAGCGCCTTTCACTCTCTGGCAGTAAAACGGACAAACTAAAAGAAAATTAAATTAATAATAATATGTGAATAAAGCTTACATAAAACTATAAAAGCAAATCTAATATAGCACAACCCGTTATATAAAACAGGGACGAATTTTATTCCAAGACAGATAATACTGTATACTATTGGAGATAAAAGTTTGGCCGAATCGTAAAATCTTAAATGAGAATTCATTCATAAAATTAATGCAAAGCTGTAAACAGTTCTATTCTTGAGTTAAAGTGGTAGATATTTTCGTTACAGGTGGCAACCGATGAACCTCTACAATTCTTTGATGTATGTATGTATGTATGTATGTATGATGTATGTATGTATGTATGTATGTATGGTAAACTTGAAAAAATATGACATCGACGACTAATTTATTGTTTTTTTCTTTGATAAGGTAAATACAATAGGTGAGAAACTCTCGAAAACTGTCAAAACTTAAAACCAACTTTAGAAACTTTAAAAAAGGTTCGATATTTTTGAAAAAAAATATTAATCATGATATTATTATATTAATACTACACAAACAGACGATTAAAAAAACGACGACTTAAAAGATAAAAAATTAAGGCATTTTTTTTAATTTAGCAGTTTATGTTTTATAGGTTTGGAACGTCGTATCTTATCTTTTAAATGATAAATATAAATATAACTATAACAAATATTTCATTGCAATGAATGTTTCGATGACTCACAAGGGTGTAATGACTGCGCAGGAAGTAAGAATCTAGTGTAGATAATATTATATATGTAATTTAAAGAATACTTCATACACAACTATAAATTTTAAAGTTATTCAATTTTGCATAAAATAATTAATATCAATACAGATAATCAAAAAATCTAACTAAGTCGAATCTATACATTAAATATTTTTTGGAAAATCTTATTGAAATAGTCATTATTGTCGATACAGAGGCCGAATCTATGGTTTTTAGAATTTTTGTCTGTCTGTCTGTTACCGCATCACAGAAAAACTACTGGAGGGATTTTGATAAAATTTGGTATGGTTATCCCGTATATAAATGTGGATAGCTGGTTATCCCGGTCAATATATAGGATACTTTTTATCGCAGGAAAATATCTCATTTCTGAGAAAAAAATTCAAAAACTGCAATGTAAGAGTATACTAATATGTAAAACCTAAGAATTTGGTTTTTGGTCGTCTGAACGCGGGCGGAGCCGCGGGCAATGCTAGTTTGAAGAATAATTTCATACACCACTGTAAATTTTAAAGTACTATTCAATTTCGCATAAAATATATGTTATATAAATCAAAGCACGTAAAGTTTGCACAAGACACCTCTGTGATACGATCTAATAAGCTAAAGTGCGCCGCTCCCTGCGCCCACCTTAACCCTGTCACGTAAATTCTATGAATTGCTTTTATAAGTTTATAGATTGCGTATACATATACTTCACGTCCTTATTTGTTATACCAAGATTTTTCTATACATATTTAGATTCGGTCATTATAGAAAAATCTTTTTTTTCTTCAATGAAATAAATCCGTTCCAAAATATTTTTCATTCCGAAATGTAAGTATGTTTTAATATATTAACATCGTTGTTATTCATTGAAAACTATGCTATAGAAGTGTTATTTCTGTAGAAGAATTTTTAGAGCGGAACTTCTAGATCTCCTATTGTTCTGTCAGTATCTAGGTCTCATCCTAAGACATATAAAGTGATTTTATTTTAAACTAGCGTTGCCCGCGGCTCCGCCCGCGTTCATATGACCAAAAACCAAATTCTTGGGTTTTATATATTAGTATACTCTTACAATGCAGTTTTCGTATTTTTTTCTCAGAAAAGAGATATTTTCCCGCAGTAAAAAGTATCCTATATGTTGACCCAGATAACCAGCTATCATCATACCAAATTTCATCAAAATCTGTCCAGTAGTTTTCTCGTGATGCGGTAACAGACAGACAGACAAAAATTCTGAAAACTATACATTCGGACTCTGTATCGATAATAATGTCTATTTCAATTAGATTTTCCAAAAAAATATTTGATGTACAGATTCGAATTAGTTACAATTTTATTATATGTATAGAAGATAAAAGGAACGTTTTTAGAAAATTGAGATAAATAACTACAGAAACCATGTTGTATAAGAAAAAAGCGCCCCTGCTATTGATAGGTACATAAAACTTTAACAATCTCATCAGTGCAGATAATAGTCTATTAAAATAGTCTGTTCGATCGTTAAGATAAAGGACCTTACAACTATGTATCTATTAAAACTATAAGTACATTTTTAATTAAACATTTCTAATACTGAACTCATTCTGGAAGAACTGAAGTTCTCTCTCTAGTTAAATGATGTTATCATGAAAATTTAAAAGACCTCCGACCATCTTGGACCGATTTTCATCAAACATAGCTAAGAACACTCCCTTTCAAACAAAAAAAAACAAAATCAAAATCGGTTCATCCGTTCGGGAGCTACGATGCCACAGACAAACACACAGACACGTCAAACTTATAACACCCCGTCTTTTTTGCGTCGGGGGCTAATTATTTAACCTTAATAACTATATAAAGCAATAAATTAACTTAAAATATTACTTGATTTGTTCGTTAATTTTAAGTATAAACGTAACCGCGATTCATAAAATACGGTTGTAAAAATTTAATTTACCATAAAGTTGTAAATAAAAAAATGTGACTAACGATTTACGTAAAATTATCATAAAAATTTTAGGTGCTCTAAAACATATTCATTCTGTTTATTATAATTGGCGGCGCGACGGCTGTAGCATGGCTTGTACTATGTGTAGCCTCAATAGCTACTACGTTGGATATAGCGGGTTCGATAGCGACACTAAATCTATATAATGGTTGTGAATTAATTTTGTATTGTTTTTAGCCCTTTTCAACCACCCACTCCTGAGCAAGGGCCTCTCATCAATACGAAGGCCTTCAGGCCATAGTCCACCCACGCTGGTCAAGAGCGAGTTGGCGGACTGCACATGTCTTTTGTAAACTTGCTAGGTTCTCTCAGACATACAGGTTTGCTCACGATGTTTTCCGCCACCGTAAGACAAGTAATCATGTTGGGAATAATTCGCACATGAAAATATCAGGTGCGAGATTGGATATTTGAACTCCCTTCAGTTGGTTTCCCAAGCGAACACGTTACCACTGGGCTACCGCTAGTAATAAATTTGTCCAAAAAGAAATTTTCATATTTTTTTCTTATTTTTTATACATCATCTTGGACCCGGTGAATCGGGACATTTAATTTTGTAGTTTACACTATAAATAATCGCGTATACAGATGTTCGACCTCGTCTCATTAAAATGCATCGCTAGGATCTGACACTACGTATGTACGTACAATGCGAGATTCCGCGTAAAGTGGAAATTGTAGTGTTCCGTCATTACGTTTTAATATCTGTAATAAAGATATTGCAGGCGAATATAGTATATTTTCAATTTTTTTTCCTATAAAAAACATATATTTTATGTCATAAATATTTTTGTAACTTTTTGTGTCTTATGTTTGAAACTGAGAACTAGTAAACTAAAAATTAATTCATGACTTAGAATATTACGATTTTTTATTTGACTTCTATATATAGTTAACTACAAGGCACTGATGTTAAAAGATTTTTAATAAATAAATATATTGGCATATTAACACACAGCACCATCTAGTTCCATGGTAAGTTACGAGGCTTGTGTTATGGATACCAGATAGATGATACACTACACATATATAATTTTAAATACTTATTATAAATATAAACATTCATGACTGGAATACAAACATTCGTGCTCACAAATGAATCCTCCCAGCGGGACTCGAACCCGCGACCGCTGCCACAGCAAGTAGGGTCACTAGAAACTGAGCCAAACGTGTCGTTCATAAAACTATGTTTTAGAAATGAATATAATAATCGTATTTTATATAATAGATAGCAATGGAATTACATTTCTAGATCTTACATGTAAAATCACACGATTCTTAATTCCCATAGTATAATTGACTCAATTGGTATGCGGTGACTGCGCCGGCGCCACCAGAGGGTTCAACGACTCACGTACGTGCTTACTGATCATTTCTCTTAATCCTCGTCAACGATTGATATACATATATAATATATATGTATGTTAACATATATGTATCATGAAAAGTATACAGGAATTTAATATATAAGATGTAATCATAGAGTTCAAAACCGTATAAACATATATGGAATCTTTTCCATACATGCCGGTTATCCTGCATAATCTTAGGAGAGTGTAATTGATTGAATTAATTTGCATTACAAGATCTTCGTTCACAATATTTATGAATAACATCGTGATTAAAATCTGCATTTATATGGAGGGTAATTTGCATTTATCACATCATTACATTATACTGATTCTTTAAGACTTTGTGTACTAGAAAGTTTTTACTGAAGTGTAATTAGTTTTTTTGTAATCATTATTAGGCAGTGGTAGCCCAGTGGTAGCTTAGGAAACCGAGTGATACGGGTTCAAATCACGGGGTTCGCATCTCCGATATTTTTATGTCTTACGGTGAAAGAAAACATCGTAGGGAAACCAGCATGTCTGAGAGAACTTAGCAAGTTTTCGAAAGACATGTAAAGTCCGCCAACCCGCACTTAGCCCGTGTGGTGGGCTATGATCTGATCCCCCTAGTATTGAAGGGAGGCCCGTGTTCAGCAGTGGGACGTTAAAAAGAGCTGAAAACAATCACTTTTAGTTATTACTAGTATTTGGAATTTGCTCAATGGTCGAAATTTGAAAAATACTTCGACTAAGTACAGAATATAAAAGAAAATCGGTTGGGAGATTAAGGTACGGAAGGCCTTTTTATACACAGATTCTTATTATTAGGTATCTCTTTAAATAGCGCAAAAAATAAGTGCATATAAGAAAGACTAAGGTAAGGACTACTGGAGTTGAAAAATGTGCTGGCATATCCGTGGGCGTTGTACGCACTTCCATAAAGTATCGATGTTAACTAGCTCTATAGTAGGTACTGTACCGTAATAAAGTTTGGAGGAGATTTGAACCAGCTTCACTCGCTTTCCTAAACGAGCATCACTAATATGCTACCATTGCCTTAAACATACTATATTAAATACTGGATCGTTGTCTTTCCTCAATTTCCACATAATTATATCATGAGAAATAATCTATACATATAATAAAATTGTAACTAAGCCGAATCTGTAGATTAAATATTTTTTGGAAAATCTTATTGAAATAAACATTATTGTCGATACAGAGGCCGAATCTATATTTTTTTGAATTTTTGCCTGTCTGTTTGTTACCGCATCACAGAATAACCACTGGAGGGATTTTGATGAAATTTGGTATGGTGATAGCTGGTTATCAGGGTCAACATATAGGATAATTTTTACCGCAGAAAAATATCTCACTTTTGAGAAAAAAAATAGAAAACTGCAATGTAAGAGTATTGTAAGAGTACCTATACTAATATGTAAAACTTAAGAATTTGGTTTTTGGTAAACTGAACGCGGGCAATGCTATCTAATCTAAGACTGTAAGCTTGCAGTGCAAGATTTATAATTTATATAGATGCATTGCCCACTTGTCCTACATACGAGTCGTACATGACAGAACAAATCTTATTATCCGGTCCACACCTTTGCTTTGTTCTCAAAGCGATGTTTGGCCTCGTGACATTGTCCTAAAATATATTCAGACTTTGTTAATAGTTCAAGGTAATAGTAAAATTTCACGTGGCCACTTTTGTATTTTATTAATATATGTAACACTATATGAGTTTTACGATTTCGCCCACGCTAATTAAAGCTTCACAAGTAAAATTTATCCTGTACTTGAATCTAATTATACTCAGATAAATCAATCTCAAATAAACCGGCATATGTCACTAAAATTTATATATATATATATATATATATATATATATATATATATATATATGTACGTAAATATGTACGTATATACTGGTATGTAGGTACGTACACACGTATGGAGAAAAAATATCCAGGACTGATATATAAAAAGCATCTACGGTGTACTTGAAGTATGTATCTATTTTCTATTTCAATATGTAGTAGTTTAAAACTACAAAAAAATCTCTAAAAAGGTAGTTTCATACAAACTTTTATCCCCTATTTTACCCCCTTATAGAATGAATTTCGAAAAATGCTAAAATACGTATTTATTTAATTTTATTGAAGAGCATTAATACCGAGTTTTAAGTAATTTTAAGTGATTGTATTATATCGTGTTTTCCCGTGGGAATTAGTTAATCTCCCGCGGTAAAAGTACCCTCCAGCCCTTCAACTATCTCTTCTAAGGTCAAACAAACAAACAAACACAAACTAAAATTTATAATATTAGTATGGATTTTACTAAGTAAACGTGTCGCGGATGTTCACGAGAAGGTATAATCTGCAGAGTGCTCGAAGGAAAAGTTTGAAGCAGTTGTTTGAAAAAATACCAATAGTATCGGGCTTTCAGGACGATTGGATACGTTGTCTAGGTAAAGTATACGCTACAAAGTTTTCTCTTTGAAAATATTCGTCGCAGAATTTACATAAAAAATATGTAGGCAACCACAACAAATAAATAAAATTTGTGATAGTAAAAAAAATAGTTTTATGTATCTAAATTATATTAGGTAATAAACTAAAAAGCTCTAATAATCTACAGCTCAATGCTATGCTTCAATAGAAAATAACCCACACATTGGTAGGTTTTAGGTTACATCATTTCAAAGTAAAGTTTGTAGCTTAAATGTCACTGAAGGGATTCAGTACCCTACCCTTTCATGCTATTATCATATATAAGTAACAAAAGCTTTACGCTCTATAATACTCGTAACTGATAATAATATTCGTGTATTAGATCTAAACTCTTAATAAATAACAATTTCTTTTCTTTAGACTGGTCAAGAAAAATAATAATTTCAAGACAATAGAGTAATATGACAACACTCTGCCTTATATATAGCACTAGCGTTTTCCTGCGGCTCCGCCCGCATAGTACATTAATCACCAACATATCTTATACTAAAACCTTCTCCGAAACACGCAGCATCTTATGGTATGAGTATTATTCCGATCGGTTCAATAGTTATCGCAGTATAACCGAACAAAAAAATCAGCTCTCCATTTATTAGTATAAAATAGATTGATTGAAAAAAATGGATGTCGCAAATATTGATTTGTGAAGTAAAACATTTATTTATAGTAACAAAGTGATTTTTTAATAAAAATTAGTACCTAATTACTATTTTACATTTATAATTTTGTTAAGAAATGGAATCTTAACCTTGTTGAAGAACTCATTGTATAATTCATCAAAATGAAGCAAATTCAGTAATTTGAATGGGCGAAGGCTTGTAAGAGTGACACAGTGTAATGTTCTAGTAGGTATGTGATTGAAAATATCTCTTTACTAATACACACCCTACGTCTTTAGAGATTTGTTATGCCAACTGCTAATAGTCCGTCTATAAGGTTATAAGATTTAGCGATTATAAAAATACTAGCACCCATGCATAATACAGGTAGATTTTAATGAATCCCGTCGAAATCTGTGTTATACTTTGAGTATATTACAATATAAAGCTATTTTTTTCAATAATGTTAAATATCACCGAACACGTGCAATAAATATTGATTGCAGGTAGCTCAAGGATGAAATTCTAAGTGTGGCCTTCACTCCTTATTGGATTTTAAATGTGGTCCGTGCAGTTTAGAA
This sequence comes from Brenthis ino, assembly GCA_921882275.1. Taxonomy (NCBI): domain Eukaryota; kingdom Metazoa; phylum Arthropoda; class Insecta; order Lepidoptera; family Nymphalidae; genus Brenthis; species Brenthis ino. The sequence goes on from OV170227.1 coordinate 27,055,840, forward strand.
AAAAGATATCATAAGCTTTTTGCTTTCGTGGTTACTGGCAACTTCTTTTAAAGAAGTTCGATTATTAAAAAACAATGGTTGGTATTAAGTAGTATAGCTTTGAATTATTTTATAAACTTTATTAACTTGTTACTTGTTAGTACTAGTTATAGTAAAACGGCAGTTATAATTAAAATATGTATGTATTTAAAGTCATATATGTGTATTGTATCAACTATCTGGTATCCATAACACAAGCTTCGTAGCTTACCATGGAACTAGATGGTGCTGTGTGTTGTGTGATGTGTCTGTGTGTGTGTGTGTTGTGTGTTTTTTTATATGTTTGGACATAAAGTCCCAACATATAAAAAAACAAACTCAATTAAGGCATTTAATTTTAAACTTTTATCATTTAAATACGAATTTTATATAACATGTATTTTAATCTATTTTAATCTATTTATTTCTAGAATATCTAATTTTCATACATTATCGCTAAGATTTTCTTGGTATTGGATACAAGTCGTAAATCATGATGGGTTCCTTTTTGTTTAGTAAAATCTCTACAATTATTTGAAATTTATAGTAACACACATTCCCTCAGTTATAATTTCGTAAAAATAAACCATTTTATAAATATTACTTACTATCTATTTTTTTTTATAACATCGCAACCACATTGGCACACTTCCAACAATATCGCAAAAAATCGCCTGTCACATATTCAGTGTAAAGAAATAAATAAATACCGAAGATTTATATTCGTGCGAACAAAACTGTACGTTGCAGTAAATGGCGATTGTAAATTAAGAATAGATTTATGAGTGTTTGCTTTGGCCTGTGATTGCTCGATCAGCTGTATGCTTTGGCAATGTGCGAATCCGGCTTACTTTCGTTTGAAAGTCTAGTCAGTGGAAAACTGGCCATTTTCGTTAAAGCGTATTAATTTTATAATATTTTAATTATTTTTTTTTGCGTTTTTGTTGGTTTGAATTGCGATGCAATTCGAATGTCTGTAACAAGTATATAACGCCTTTGAGACGTCTAAAACCTCATTCTCTCCCGTGCCCATGATTGCTGTAAAGCATTCGAAACGTCGGGAACCAAAAATCTAAATAAATCCGCGAAATAATCCGAAAAGATAGTAAAACTATCCTTTTTTCTTCTTCTTTAAAATGTCAAATATTCGCGTAGATTAGACGCGCGAAAATTTAATAAAATTAGTATAAGGCATAAATACACGCATATCTTCACACTCTTACACAACTCATACTATCCACTCTTTACACAATAATAACCTTATTATTTATTAAATATGCTTTGCCTAAATAATTTTTTCTAAAAAGTTTTTTTTTGGTTTTGTATGTACATATTCTTTTTTGTAATTGTGCTGGTGGAGTAATTGAGATACAGTTTATTAACTTATGCAATTACTATAGTTTTTATATGTTACTAGCGACTCACCCTCGCTGCGCTCGGGTTAGTCCCTACATGCGTTGTAGCGTTTAGTATAGATTGCTCAGAGATGAGATATTTTCCCGTAACAAAAAGCATCCTATATGTTGACCCGGATAACCAGTTATTATCGTACTAAATTTCATCAAAATCCCTCCAGTGGTTTTTCCGTGATGGGGTAGCAGACAGAGAGACAGACAGGCAGACAAAAATTCTAAAAACTAATTTCGGCCTCTGTATCGATAATAATGTCTATTTCAATAAGATTTTCCAAAAAATATTTAATGTACAGATTCGGCTTAGTTACAATTATATGTATAGATAAAATATGTTTTATACATATATTACGTTTAATAAATCTTTATAATAAAATCTTAATAATTGTGTGAGTCGTCACTAAAGAAATAGAGTGCAAGTAAATATATCACTTTTTGCAATGAACTATGAAAGAAAAAAAAACATATTAAAAAGTTAAATAGTTGTTTCTAAAGTTTTAATTTTAATCGTCGTAAACGTATAGACTATATAACTGATGTGAACTTCTCAGTAACTAGAAACATTTTAAACATATAAAACATAATATATTTGTCGTAAAACTAAGCTGCAGAATAAAGTGTCCTGACCTTTAGTAGATATAAAATAAATCGTTCCCTCACACTTTATATTTGAAATGAGCGAACATTTAAAATAAATTTACTGGGAACCAATTATTATGAAAAAGCTGTCCAGAAGCAAATTATTTTCAATATATTTAGCATTAAGGTTGCCAAGTCTTACAGATACATAAGAAAAAAAAACGAATAAGTATATACCTAAGTATGTAAATAAGAAAAACTAATAAAAATATCTACTATATCTAAAAAAATATGTCCACAACTCCTAAGAACTCAAACTATCCGATACAATTCGCACGTCCGCGTCATCTACCCCACGATGATGGTAGTAGGTCAGAAAACTTCCCGAGCGTGTAAAATAGCGTATCAAAGTCTAATTCATCGTGGTCAGTAAAAGGGATTAGACAGGAATTACAAACAGACGAAAATATTTTCATTTTTATACAAAAATGTAGTATTCTATACTAATATTATAAAGAGGTAAAGTTTATGAGTTTGTAACGTTGTAGGGGGTTATCTCTATCTGCTTAGCCGATTTAGATGAAATTTGGTAAGAAGATAGTTTGAGACGCTGGAAAGGACATAGAATACCTTTCGTCCCGGAAGTCATCCCTTAAGGGATCAAAATGGGGATCAAAGTTTGTATGGGGAATCAACCTAGGCTAGTATTATTATATTATGCGGGACAATAATATGGCACATTTGTTATTGTAGATTGCATATTAATATTCATTTTATTACGTTGTTAAAAATATTTAGTTCAATTTGTTTTATTTAGTTTTGACAGCCCTACTTAATTTCAGCTGTCTGGCCGCTACGTAGCATGGATTATAACCAGGCTCGCGCTGGACATAGGAAATACGTGAAGGTCATGGTTTGTTGTTTAGCAATGATTAATGTATGAAAATAAACTTTTATTTATTAATAATTTAAAATAATTTTGTTGTAGTAAATAAGATAAAAAATTTTACAATTCATTTGTATCTAATTAAGTATTTATAATATGTATGTATTTAAAGTTATATATGTGTAGTGTATCGTCTATCTGGTATCCATAACACAAGCCTCGTAGCTTACCATGGAACTAGATGGTGCTGTGTAAATGCCCCATAAAAAATAATTAAGTAGTAGTCTTATTCACGTCTCATGACATTCGTAGAATCTTATTGTATGTAATAAGTACATAAATAACCTCCCCTTAAAATATAACGCAAATTCAATCCATAGCAATAGTATGTTATATAAAAATAATAAATTATACGAGCTATCAATGAAGAATATTTATAATTTATTTTATTTATAAGTAGAACACTTCCGCCCACGCACTGAATACCATGTACTCAGTTAGACATTTTGTGTCACATTTTTAAAAATAACACTTTGTTTACATCTAGTTTTGAGAACTGACAGATAGACAGCATGGATTTATAATGTTGAAGCAACGAAAATAGAGGATATGGTACATATTATGACATATTATATACATTTATTATGACAATAAGTTTATGTAATACTTTCATAGCTTTCATTTAAAGCAGGGTTAAATGCTCGAAGGCTAAATAGAAATAATTTAGTACTTATGAGTACTTAGACGGTAAAATAGAAATAGTGAGTACCTATATAGACGATGAAGTGTATGCCGGTATATACTAAGACAACAGTATAATGTTTATGTTACGAGAGAGTCTAAGAGATTATTTCTTATTCAGGCGATTGAAAACGCAAAATAGTACTTACTTTTTAGAATGAAAAAGAAATTTTAGTACCTTATATATATGTATATAAGGCCGTGGTAGCCCAGTGGTAACGCGCTTGCTTAGAAACCGAGTGAAGCCAGTTCAATATATGAGTCTCGCTCCTCTGATATTTTTATGTGCGAATCATTTCCAGCATGATTACCACTTGTTTTAACGGTGAAGGAAAACATCGTGAAGAAACCTGCATGTCTGAGAAAACATTGCAAGTTTTCAAAAGACATGTGAAGTCCGCCAACTCGCCAGCGTGGTCGACTATGGCCTGATTCCCCTCGTATTGAAGGGAAGCCCGAGCCCAGCAGTGGGACGTTAAAAAGGGGCTGAATACATACATATTATGTATAGCAACAACGAAAAAAATATGTTTTTGCGTACAATTATAGAGCCATTCTTCAAACCGTTCAACTTACATGAGTAACCTGCAGTAGGTACCTACTTAAGTTTTACGCAATAACATGAAGGCCTGAAATCGTTCTCATACAAATTCTTTAAATATTTTGTTTCTAAACATTACAAGATACACATGTACCTGTTACTATATCATTGAATGGCGCATGTTTACTAAACAATTTGGCTGCGGTCCAAACATACGGTGTGCCCTGTCTATGTTCCTTCTTTGTATGTAATTGCTTCCTTGGTCCATATCTCATATTGATACTTGCGTAATGTATTTTAACCATAAATATGATAAGGCCTCTTATCGAAAGCTTTCCATCCTATTTGCTTTGAGTTAAATAAATATAATATGTGGGTTTAAATAAAAAAAATAAGCTCTACTTTGTTAAAAGTCTTTCTAATTTTGATAAAAGTTTTTTTTTAAATAAACTGTTTTCTTAGTTTCCCTTTTAAAGGTTATCGAATATAATAAGACGCGCAATCGACAATCATTTAGAGACTTCCTAAAAGCGAGACTAAAAAAATATATATATTGACCAGAGGATATCAAAACGTTTATTGGTTTTTTATATGAGCGTATTTATTTTTATTAGTAATATCGATAATCGTCTAGATGCCCCGCCGGTCTCAATGTGTTGCGGAAGCTGTTAAGAGAATGATGTTTATCTTAAAAAGTAAAAAGTTGGCGAGCTTTGATAGGATAAGATCTTGTAAATTACAAACAAAATGTATGAATATAACATCATCCCCATTTTCACCCCCTTAAGGGATGATTTCCGGGATACAAACCTATGTCTTTCCCAGGGTCTCAAACTATTTTCTTACCAAATTTCATTTAAATCGGTTCAGTCGTTTCGGAGCTTATTCGGTACAAACAAACAGATAGCGAAACAGCTAAACAGCTTTCATTAAAACTCTGCGTTGTCTAAGTGAGCATAACTTACTCACTTAAAAATGTATAGGTATATATTATCTATACACATAATAAAATTCTAACTTAGCACAATCTGTATATTAAATATTTTTTGGAAAGTCTTATTGTATTAGTCATTATAAACAATACAAAGCCCGAATCTATTTTTAGAATTCTGACAGTCTGTTTGTCTTGAACTCATCACCATAAAATTGGTATGATGATAGCTGGTTATCCTCGTTAATGTATAGGATACTTTTTACTGTGGGATAATATTTCGTCTGAGATATCTATATAGTACTAACCATTAAAGCGAGGATGAGTCTTATTATAATTTACTTAATATTCTTCGTAAATTGAGTAATTTATTTCAAAAAGTATTTCAAAATTATATCATAAAAAAGATTTACTGGAAGACGAGTGAATATCTTACTAATCCACAAAATCACACCTGCTAAGTGTATCATCACCCATTCGTTTTAGTGTAGATTAATATAAACGTGCAAAAGGAGGAAACACGTGAGGTATATTTCGTAGTGTCATATATATAATGTTCTTACTGACAGATTTACTATATTAATGTTTCTATTTTTAAAATTCGAGGATGAAAATGTTCTTTCCACAGATTTTTGGCCACAGATGTTATCACCTAGTCGGACTCGGATCTGTACATGAAGTGAACTCTCAAATTCAATTCAAAATTCTTGGTACTTTCTTAGATTTATGCGAATATTGAACATTTTAAATAAAACTATCTTTTCGTATATTTTTGCGGATTTATTTTGATTTTTGGTTCCTGACGTTTTGAATGCTTTATAGCAATCATGGTCACGGGAGAGACTCTCCTAATTTATTTAAATCGAACGGAAGTGAATCAAACCCGAAATCGACTTATTGGCCTTGGAATTCGGACTCAGACCTTATATTCTAAAGCTGTATAAGCTAGCTATAGTAGAAACTAGGTAATTTACTTGATTTCATAGTAAAAAAATTGACAGTCAATTTTGACTCGAAAGTACATATATTAATTATACTTTGTATGATATATGTTAATTTCTCTTACTTTTTACACGTCTTGTCTTTTAGCGTAACAACTACCTACTCCATATACCTAATCAGTAGCCGAGCAGATTAACGATAAATGAAATCTAATAAGTAATACAATTGCTCTAATGACTTTATACATTACCTAATAAGGTGTTGCAATGGTATTGAATGATGTAGGTAGGAAATTCATTGCAATATGTTAGCCACAAATGCTTTGTAGTAAGTGATTTATTAAAAAGTTCTGCCTTTACTAATTAAAGTTTTAATATTATTATTGTTAATAACCTTGAGTGAGTCTAAAAAACCGAGTGCAACGCGCTTGCCTGAGTTTTTAATTCATCATATTACACGTTACTCGTGTTCTTTATAATAGAAAAAGGTCAAAAATCATCTCTATTCTTAACTTATTAGTTAGACCTTGAAGTTATAAATGCATTCAAGTTTTGAAGTCAATTCGCGTTAAATTCTAAAATATACATATATATATGTTTTATGCATACAAGTGTTTGTATATTCTTACCATTGCCTACTCTACATAACAATAATAACCAGTTAGTTGAATCAAAATTAAATGTAACATCTCGAGTTCTCTTGAATCTTTCAATTACTATAACCGGCGTTGAGGTACGTTCATATTTTTGGATGATGTAAAAACAATCAAATAATTTTATAATGTGAGAATTCTTCCCACATCAATGTATGATTTTATTCGTATTTATTCATTCATAAGTTTTTACTACTTAGGTAATATATGTTGCGCTCGACGAACCCAAATAAACTCACCAAATGATCGCCTCTTTTTGCTCGATAACGTCATTTATATCTTTATAGGTTATTTTAGTGAAGAACAGTGTGCAAATTCGTTATGACGTTTATATTCTTGGCAATTCAACCCTTCACTACTTTTTCTATTTATTTACGTTATATATATATATATATATATATATATATATATATATATATATATAGATATATATATATATATATATAGATATATATATATATGTGTATCTATACTTATTATAAAAATAAGTCCCCCGGCCGCGTCTTTCTGTCCTCCTGTCTGTCTGTACGCGATAAACTCGAAAACTACTGAACGGATTTTTATACGGTTTTCAACAATAGAAAGAGTAATTCTTGAGGAAGGTTTAGGTATATAATTTATTATGCTTTTATGTAAATTAGCTGAAATACGGCGACAAATGTTGAAGAGGTCGCAAAAAATCTCGCCAAATGGGAACTTTCCACGCGAACGCCGCGTAAACTAGCAAAGATACAGTTAAGTAATGTACTAGAGAATTCAAAATCTATAAAAATGCTACAAAAAAGTCCGCGATAGCATATCTCTATCTCTTACGGTTGACTTACAATAACCACTTTTATGTTAACATTTTTAATTAAAAACATTACGTTATTTTCAAAGTTATTTTCTTTAGTTCGGTATTAATCCTTATCCAAATGAATATTTTAGTTAGCTTAGTCATTTAATGCAGATTAAAATTGCTCTTTACACTAAATCAATCAGATGAATAGTTTTTGAGATATCGTTGTTAGAAGTAATTAGTAGCGAAACATTTTTAATGCTTGGCGAGCATTGAGATGCCTACGGCGAGTCCATCCCCTCTGCCCCGCATCGCTCGACCGCCTGCTCAAGCTATATAAACCGGGCGATGTAGCGCGCGATCCTAGGATACTTTTTACCGCGGGAAAATATCTTATTTCTGAGGAAAAATACAAAAACTGCAATGTAAGAGTATACTAATATGTAACACCTAAGAATTTAGTTTTTGGTCATCTGAACGCGGGCGGAGCCGCGGGCAATGCTAGTATATATATATATATATATATATATATATATATATAACGTCATGTCCCTAATATTGTTCATATAATTTTTTATGTATTGTATTCAGCCCTTTTTTTAACGTCCCACTGCTGGGCACGGGCCTCCCTTCAATACGAGCCACGATCAGGCCATAGTAATTTTTTATATTATTTTTAAATATTGTTCTTCAGAAATCATATTTGTAAATAGCGTATTTGTTAAGGAAAAACGTAAGCAACGGTGAATGAAGTCTGTTAAATTTTGTTTAGTAAACAACTCATTCTTTCAATGTTATTTCAGCTATTGTCGGATGTTGCCGATATCAATGAAAGATTTTGTATCTTTACTAACATTTAAAAATACAATCGACAAGTGCAAATACAATACACAATACGTCACTTGTGTTACGATATGTACTAAAAAATAAAAAAAACGTTATTATTTGAGCCTTAGCCTAAGCAAGGGGTGGAGTTTTTTTTCTGAAATTTATAAGGGACCAGCTTGACCTTGACCGCTTCAGGTAGTATAGGTTTTTATAAAAAAAAGAATTAATAATAATAATAATAATAATAATAATACCTTTATTGACGTAAATACAAAAGGGTTACAAGACATTTATTTTTAAACTATATAATTAGCACAATCTTTGTTTAGGTATACTAACGTCTGAACTAGGCCGAGCCTGTATCTCAGACGCTAGCCTCTTCCTATTACACAATTTGTTTATTGCTAATAAGTTAAATGTAACATAATACTAAAAATATATATGATATACAATGTGAACAATTTCGAGATACATCAGCGTAGGTACTTATTTAATTTACTAAAAACATCTACCGTCATTGTGTAATTTTTAGTTATTATTGAAGTTAGACCACTAAAGCTATGAGTTTAAGCATTAAGAAAAATATGTATATTGTTTAATTAATTTACGTAAGATTTTTTTTTTTAAAGATTTTCTATAGATATTTTTTTTTAATATGATATATTTTGAACCAGTTTTATATTATTTGTAGATGTTCATTTGTAAATAATTTGAATAATAAATTTGTATAATTTATATCATTTATGGTTGTTTATTTGGAAATATTTAGGTATATTTTACAATATTTATAGTTGTATATGTATAAATATTTAGGCATATTTTTATTATTTGTAGTTATCTGTATTTAGGTACCTATATATTATATCTTTATAGTTGTTTATTTGTATAAATTTAGGTATGTACTCGTGTATGTAATTTAGCAAACTAGTTTAAATTTAATTCTTTGTTTTAAATTTTGTTAACAATCATTTATTATTTTTGACTATTATGATCAAGGTCATTATTAATATGAAAGTTTTTACTATTTTGTAGGAATTTTTAAAGACTCGGTAATATAACAGAAAAAAAGCACTTATTTTATTATTTCAATTAATTTCTCAGTTTCTTCGTAATTTTTATTTTGTAACCAGGCTACCAAGATCTTCTTACATTGATATTTATTTTTTGAATAGATATTTAAAATTTGATTGATTTTATTGTATAGCATAGGACCCAGAAAGCACTGATATTTATTAATAAAAGCAGTATTGAACTTGGACGTTGCACAGACCCTGTTTTGACGTCTACTTGCATTGTTATAATTATATGGTGATTTCTCATGTTGAGATAGTATTAAATTAACAATGAATAATTGTCGAACTGTTAGCACGCCACATTCTGCGTATAAATTAGATGTAGGATATCTATAAGGTTTAAATTTTATCACTTTTAGCAGGGACCTCTGAGCTCTCTCAAGTTTTATCATATACGTTTTCCGTGCTCCACCCCATGATGTAATGCAGTAATTTAGGATGGACTGGGAAAGTGCAAGATAGATAGTCTTAAGCAAATCAGGATCAGCAGTATGTCTTAACTTCTTAAATATGTATATAAGTTTTCTTGTTTTTTCTATAAGATGGCTAATATGAGGACGCCAAGATAATTTTTCATCTAAAAGTACTCCTAGATATTTTATAGTTTGGGTTCTTTCTAAAGTATCACATTCGCAATGGATCTTCCTTTCAGTTTCGTAAAGACATGAATTGGTGTGAATTTGCATGTTGAAACTTGATGGTAAACTACGTTCTGAGTTAGTAAAAAGTAAATATTTTGTTTTAACTGTATTAAGTGTCAATAAATTATCATTAAGCCAATTAAAAATGATGTTTAATCCATTTTCTGCATGCATTTTCGCGATTTCCCAATTTTCTCCAAGAAAAACAAGAGCAGTATCATCTGCAAATGTAAATATTTTGCAATTTATTAACCGCAAATTGCATAAATTATTTATGTAAATTAAGAAAAGTGTTGGCCCCAAGACACTTCCCTGGGGGACTCCGTAGTTGATACCATTGTCACTGCTATAAGAACCATTTATAGTAACCCTCTGAGAACGATTTCTCAAATAATCAGTGAATAGTTGCAGCACTGTTCCACGGATACCTATTTGCTCCATTTTTTCCAACAGTCTAGGAATACAAACAGTGTCGAAAGCCTTTGTAAGATCTAAGAACACCCCTACACATTTAGTTTTTTTATCTATATTAGTCACTATAAATTCTACAAGATTAGATACTGCATGTGCTGTTGATTTACCTGCTCTAAATCCAAATTGGTTATCTGATAATATGTTTTCTTTTTCCAAATATGATATCAGCCTCTTGTTAATAATCTTCTCTATAATTTTGGAAAGTGCTGGAAGTACCGAAATTGGACGATAATTACTGACACAATTTTTGTTCCCAGTCTTATAAATAGGATGTATAATAGATATTTTAAAGATTGTAGGAAAAACACCCGTAAGAAAGCAGAGATTTACGATGTGTGTCAGTATGGGTACTATAATGTCTCTTGCAAGTTTTAGTAATTTAGTAGGTATTCCATCCCATCCAAGCGCGCTATCAGTTTTTAAATTCATTAAGGTGGCATTAATTTCTTGATTTGATGTTTTCGAAAAGAGCCATAGAGCTAGTTGGTACGAACTGTGTTTCATATTGGCAAGAATGGATGTTATTATTTTGAGATAGAATTGTATTTGCCAGTTCCGCTGCAATTCCAGAATAAAAATCATTTATTTTATCTAAAGCTGCCTCGGGAGTATTAGCTATTTTAAGAAGCTCATTAGCAGGATTGATTTTATGATTTCTGTTTGCTATAGAATCAATTATTTTCCACTTCTTCTTCGGATCTTTAGCATATTTCTTCAATTCATTACTTTCATAATTTCTTTTCAGACGTTTTAATAGATCATTACAAAAATTTTTGTACCTTACATATGTTATCTTAATTATTTCATTTTGTGGTTCTTTTTTACACTTTAAATTCATACGATCACGAGTCCTAATACAACGGACTAATCCCGGTGTGATCCACGGCTTAATACAACGTATATTTCTAGGTGATAGAATTGTTAATGAATGTTTTTGAGTCAACATTTTCAAAGTTGATACCAATTGCTCAGAGCACCAATTAGCATCTTGTGATTTAAATATGTTATCAAAATTTGTTGTTTTAAGCTCCTCAATAATAGAATCATAGTTTATTTTGTGAATTTTATTTGAGTAAGTAATTCGCATATCAGATTTATGCTTTAAATTAATACAAGTAAGAACAGCAGAGTGATCAGTTAATGGTGCCGCCATCACAATGGTAACAGCTGGGAAATTTGATTTAATCATCGCATGATCTATACAATTATTGGCTCTGGTCGGATGTTGATGGCCAGCTAGCAAGCCATGACTAGCTAGTAGGTTTAAATAGTCAGCTGAATTATTGTCTATATTATTAATCTTAATATCAACGTTTAGGTCACCCGTTAAAATTATATTTTCAAATTTATTTAAAGAATTTAGTAATATATCTAAGGAATTCATGAAATTATCTATATTTCTATGAGATGGGGATCTGTAGATACCGATAACAGCAGTTTTTTGATCAATTTTTATAACTAAACACGAAGCATCATTAAGATGAACTTCTTCGACAGAGCAATTAATGTTTCGTTTTATATAAATAACAATGCCATCATTTTGGTTAATATTATTTTTAGTGTAATGAGTTTCGTAATTGTTTAAGGATGGATAATTAGGAACTATTGAATTCCATGACTCTGTAAGTATATATATTTCACAATTTATATCTAATCTACTTAAAAGAATTTCAAATTCATTAAAATTTTTATTAATGCTTCGAATATTTTGTACGAGGATTTTAAAGTAGGCATTAATGGATTCCTGCATTATAAGTGTCTTACAAGATTCGGGTAGGCATAGAAAAGAAGAACCAACTTTGACGTTATCTAGAGTATTTGTAAGAATCTGATTATTTATGTGATCGAATTTTAATTTTATTACAACAATGGCTTAAAGTATGACATGAATGAATTTTAAATATGTACAACTTAAAATTCATAGTTAAATATTTACGCTGATTACTGATTATGAGATGAATAAGACAAAGGCTACCAAAATAAAGTAAAGGTCGATTAAGTTTAAAAGCTGCAAGTACACACAAATAAGGTAATATTTTAATAAACAACAAAAAACAGTAGTAATACCTTTTTAAAGAGCAGAGAAAATAGCCGAGTGATATATCTAGTCATTTCTGATTTCTTAAGGTAGCTAATAATTCTTCATTCTTAACTTCTATGTGGGGAGAGTCAGGTGCTTTCCTCAAGAATATTTTACCATGAGTTGTCCAGCAGAACTTATAGTGGTGAGATTTGGCAAAGTCTCTTGCTAAGAAAAATAGTCTGCGTCCCTTACTAGTAAGCGCTTCCGATACATATATTGGAGCAATTGGTCCTTGAAATCCAATTGTTGCCGTGGACAGTCGATGTGTAGGATGATCTTTATTGTACTTTTTGGCAGCATTAATCACATCGTGTTTAGCAATGACAGTCGTTAGATCTGCAATGACTGTGTTTTTGCCCGATTTTCCGTTTAGTCGATACACATCCCGGATATTATTAGGTTGAATATTTACATCCAGGGCTTTGCATGTATCTTGGACAATTTTACTTAGAGTAGCCTTTGATTCTGGTTGAGCAATAAATGGGATATTCCTCATTTCAATAGTCGATAGTTTTGAATTTCGTTCTATATCATCGAGTTTTAACTCTAAAGACGAAATTTGAAGTAAGTGCTGTTTGCGCTCAGCCTCTAGATTTTCTATCTTCTTTTTCATTTCTTCAAAATGAAAATTTAGAAACTCTAATGATTTTTCTATCTCTTCGTTGGATTTTTTGATATCATTATTTTGTTGTTTTATAACAGATACCTCCGATACAAGCTTGCTTAACATTGAATTCTGTGTTTCTTTCCAACTTTCTATCATGTTTTTTATTTCGTCTTTAAAAGTCGAAAACTTTTCCTCGCTTGATTCTCGTGGTCTTTTGCTTCTTAGCGTAATATTCGATGACATTGGGGTACAGGGAGTAATTGTTGAAATATCGGAATCCGAAGCTGTGTGCTTAAGACTATGTCCAGGAGGAGATCTTGCGATGGTAGACATTATTATAAAGGCACTTGGTACGAGTTCAAAGTTTTCGTAGTGAAACTCACCCACGGCTTGCACAGGTTAATTTTATCTAATAATTTGTTGTCCTAGTTTTACTTCAATATTTAAATTAGGGTTATTTATTATTTTCTTGTAAATATCCAATAAATTAGTTGAACCAATTAGTAAAATATGTAAATATTAAATAATGATTGTATTTTTGAGTGCACACGTCTGCTTTCGTTCGCGTTTCGAGCGGAAGAGGAGAGAATTATAAAAATCGATTCACAACTCGCAAATATATCGAGTAGAATACAGTGCTATTATGTACCTTCTCCTTTTTGAAGAAATTGACAGACTTCAAAAAGAAGAAGAGATTTTAAATGTTTAATTTATAAGTCCTAAAGCAAATTTAATCATAGGTAATACAATTAAAAATATAAGAACCACGTATGTATTAAGTGGGTAACTTATATCGGTTCGGCGGATTGGCTGAATATATTTTTTTTAATTTTTTTGGAATATGAACCAAATTTTCAAAGCAGTGTTTATACAAAAGTAATAAATTTAAACACAATTTCTTGGCAATGGAGAGGACTCGATTGACACACGAAGGTCGTCTAGACTTCCATAATAAACTGACGCGGTAATGAAGCGCCGCGCCGGGGCATGTCCATCAAAAGATCAAAAGAGATGTTTTAAGGTTAGCTATAAATCTATTGTGATTAAATAAAATTTAGCCAATAAATACTATTTATCTAATAATGATATTTGAATATTGTATTTTAATGTGAGTGGGTGATATTCCGTGTTCACTCTAGTTGTGTGTGCAGGGGGATAATCAAACATCTAAAGTATCGGCTCATTAGCGTCCGGCAATCCAGCCGGGCGCGAAGCCAAGAAACGTACTGAGAGTCCACCCAGGGTGGAACGTTGGAGCAACCCCATGCCTGTGGTGGTCTGCTTTAGGAGACCTGCTGTCGGGGTGTCGTGGTTGAAAGTGTGTAAGATTCTGCGACGGCCCATTAAAGACGATGGAGGTTTTGTTGGGTTTTAGTGAGTAATGGCTTTTATAGCCAGTGAGTCCCACATAACCACCTTTATTTCAATGTATTGTTTCCCAACATTAAAAAAAAAATTGTTTGAATATATGTCAAAAATCACAATCAATTTATGTGAAAATGCATAACTTTGGACAATACTATATAGGATATCAAACTGAAATGCCAAATTGGGCTATGCTTTAGTCTAAAAATATTTTATAATCAATCTATAAAACCAAAGTATGTATAAACTTCCTTACACATATAAAAGGAAGTTGCCCGTGAATGTTTGTCTGTACATATGTACCTATGTATTCTTGTATGTAAGTGCGCGTTAAACTCGAGAAGTACTGTACGAATAGGGTTTTTAATATTTTGATATAATTTAAACGTTTATCTTACAAATTCGGAACAGATAACTGCAGCTAAAAACTTACATAAACTAAAAAAAACTACGTTTCAAAAACCGACTTCAAAAACTAAAAAGTATAAAATAACTTAATAAAGAGTTAATTTAATACACCTTTTATGCAAACCAAACCAAGCCGCGCGGCGATTTGAGAAATCTGTACTAAAGGCACCGACTTCAAATCTATCAATAGGTAGCACATACAAATAATAGTATTTTATTAATATTAAAGGTATTGTTTGGTTTGCATAAGAGGTGTATTAAATTAAATCTTTATTAAGTTATATTATACTTTTTAGTTTTTGAAGTCGGTTTTTTTAAACGTAGTTTTTTTTTACTTCTTAGTGTCTGTAATAGGTTGTTCTGTAAACTACAGTAGGTAATAATGTAACGATTGGTTATAATCTGTTTCTCTCTTCCGCACGCTCGTTCGGCTTCAATAAAAAAATGTTCATAAAATGAAAACTACTGGACCAAACTGTGTTAAATTTTTATGGGACCAAATGGAAACTATTCCGCATCATACTAAAAAAGAATCACGTAAATCGGATCATAAATCTCAGCGTAATCGATGTACATACATAAAAAAAATACCAATCGAATTGAAAACCTCCTCCTTTTTGAAGTCGGTTAATTACATCGCATAACTCAGGATGAAAAAACAAATCGAATGTTCATATAAAAATTATAATTTCTCGAATTTTCTTTGAAACAGAGCATTTAATTGCTCTTCGACACAGTCTATGATCTTTATTCTATAAATAAAAAAAGATTGGGTCAATCCAGCATTTTTGCTACTAACACAAATTAATTCATATTCCTGTATAACGTCTAAGAAAACATTAAAGATGCTTCCATCGCTTAAAAACTCCTTGACTTCGACCTTTGGCACGATCTAATGGAATGAATAACGCCAAGCCCACCATGTCATTTACTTTGCATCTGTTACAAAGCTATTAGCGTTTGTTACAATGTTAGGTCTGCAAATATAAAAAAAAAACAACTGCATTTCTCTTAAAAAAACATGACGATCAATGACCGCCTTTGTGTTGGTACGATATATTTGTTTTTGCGATTTATGTTTTATTTGTACGTATAAATTATAAAAGGATAATAGAAACAACTTAGAATTATTTTAACTGCACAAGATATATGTTGCCCCGATCTGACCAAAACGCGATTTTTATCCACTTTTAGGCGTCACTCATATATCAATCTATTCCAAATAGTGCTTTTAAAAAAAAAACAAACAATAAGGCAAATGAAAGAATTTTTTTTATGAAGGAAATATAAAACTATCAAAAATGTAGAAGTACAATTGAACATCAAACAATCTTTTGTATTTGTTTTTTGTTTCAGTAAATTAACATAATCATACTTCAAACAACTTTTTGTTCTGTATGATTAGTAATTGCTTATAAAGTGGTCCCGTAAAAATATTCATTGTTATTCTCAATTTCTTGATGAAATTATATTAAATATTTATAAGTTATGGTTGTTCCAATTAATATAAAACAATAACAAATAATTTCCCTCCATTTAAACCGACAAACCTGACAGGCGATAAAGGATTTTTAAAACTAAATGCAAATGTTTTTTTTACAATAAATAAATAGTTATGGATCTGGCAAAATGCCATACTGCAATCGATGAACAATAGAAATTTTCAAAATCGTATTGAAATGGCAAAAAACCTCATGTCATAGAATTATAGTGTAATGTCAAAGTAAAATGTAAGGCTACGGAACATTAAACATAGACAAAATTTTACGTCTAAACGTCTATGAAAAATAGCTTTAACAATAACCAGTAAAACGTTAGTTCTAATAAAAAAGCAATTTGCATTCTTGATTTATAAACGTTTTCGAATAATCACCAGAGCCTCATTACATGTAACGTTTTGGGTTTTATGTTCCTCAATTATTTTTCATCTCTCCTGTGGGTGGTGTTCATTGTAAGGCGTTTGAACTTTTATACTGTAAATTATTTATTTTAAAGAATTTTCGCATTTTCAAAAGCTCTCTCTATTGCATTGACATGTAAAGAAATAAAGTAAAATATATTTGATGTAGCGAAACGAAAAAGTTGATAAATACATCCCATTATATGTATATTCCAATCCATACTGATATTATAAATGTTTCACATTTTGTTTCACGTTTGTATGGATGTTTGTTACTCTTTCACGCCAGAACGGCTGAACGGGTCTGGATAAAATTTGGTACAGAGATAGAGCGAAGCGAGGGTGAGATGCCAGTAATATTATAAATGCGAATGTTTAGATGGATGGATGTTTGTTACTCAATCATGCAAGACCGGCTGAATGGATCTGGATGAAATTTGACACAAAGATAGATTATAGTCTGGAATAGCACATAGGTTACTTTTTATCCCGGAGAAATTTACGGTTCCCGTGGGATAGACTATCTTTTCCATACTAACCGCTAATAATATAATAATAATGAAACTATTAATCAAACAAGAAAAGTCAAATTAATGAACTAAAAAATTTCTTATGGAAAATTTATCTACCATGTAATGTAAACAATGCTGTGTACTGGTTTCCTCAATTTGATCGAAATGGGCGATGATGGCAAAACTAAATGTTTTTGCGGACATTAAACTTGGATCGGCTGGTCGTTACTTTGTTGTTGCACATTAATGAGATATTAGGAATACGATGTCGTAAATTACTGCTATTCATTTTCATACATGAGAACACAATTTAAGCTTAAAAAAGTTGACTTAGAAACAAATATAAAATCATTTCGTAAGTTTTGGTGACAAATAAAACTTAAAATCTATATAGTAAATCCATGCTAACTCACAACTATAAATAAAAGCTAACTTTAAGCAATACATGCTGCCAACTTACCTAATAACCATTTCCAAAACATCTTCTCTCTCAAAAACTTTGCAGTACAGATGCAATATCTTCAAACACGTATATTGGATTCCAGTCCATGTCAATTCTGCTGACTTTAGGGCTTCATCCCAAGGGCAGTTCTCGTGTCTCGACAGGCAAAGCATGCCGTCATGTGTTTCCGTTGGAGGCATTTAATCTTTGGTATTGTTAATATGTATAAGGAACTTTGGTTTTAAATCAGTCTTAGTTTTAGAGGTGATTCATGAAGGTAGACCTGTTTCGCTGGTTTATAGACTAATAAGTTTTTGCCATAGCTATTTGTAATCTAAAACGATGTAATTATAATAAATATTAGCATATATTTTTTCTGAATTTTATAGGGTTTTGCTTTTGTGTACAATGTGAATTCAAGCTTTGCTCTTTTAGTTTATCCTTCTTTAACTCTACAAATTAATAAGCCGGATAGTGACATAGGTATCCTCATTATGGTATATAGCCGTATTGTATTTTCATTATAGTTAAATATAAATTAAGTAATTAAAATAATATTAATTGCAACATATGAGAATAAGTGATTTCATATAGTTAACTTTTCGTCTTAAGAAGTTATGGTACCGAATGCATCTATATACGGTAGCGGCACAAGGTCCAGGGCAATTGTTCAGACCTTCAACAAAATAGTTATCCATAAAGGCAGCACCAAAAATTCTACTTTACTAAATGTTCTTAAGGATGTCTACTGCATAAAACAAAAATTTTATACGGAAAAATTATTTATTATCCTTCGCAAATTTATACCTATAGGATAATAATAATAATAGAAACCAATATATTGTAATTGTAATATTTAACAACATATGTTAATTTTCATAATAAAACGTATAAGTCATTCTATTCATTGTATTATTTACGGAATGATAATAAATATATATATATATATATATATATATATATATATATATATATATATATATATATATATATATATATAATAAAAACTTGAGTAGCAACCCTAATAAATATATTTTAAGCGTTCTGGTCTCATTAAATGGGGAATTAAAGCTAACTGCACTTCTGTAAACTTGATATGGTCTTTATATGGTAGTACATTTGTCAACTATACCCGTTATAATCATCAACATAAATATGCGAGTGAATATCTTAACATCAATATATGTAATTAGTAGATGACAAGTATTTATTTGTACGTAACTTTCGATAAAACTTTAGATATTCAAATTTCAAGGTGCTTCATCTAGGAACCCATATAACATTGGACATGATTCATCGCGTTAGATATACATTATACACGTATACCAGTTTTAAAGAAGAATTTGTTTAATATTTTACTTTGGAATGACGATAGATTAAATAGGATAATCATTTGAAGAATGAAATTGTCTAATTAAAAAATGCTATATAAATATATTAATATTATAATTTTAATACCTAATAAGAAAAATTGCACTTTCTTAACATATCGATGGAAATTAACATGAAGCATTTGTGAGGGATTGTTTTTCTCTCTCATATGCATACGAGTATGTATGACAATATCAACTGTATTCCTTTAATAGCTCTTAATCAATTACAAATGCAAATAAAAATTACTTAACGAGCGAGCAGACGATATATCCAATAAGGATAATACATACGACATCCCAAACTCAGTTGTGTCAGGAAGTTCTAATTTAAACAATTCACTGTCGACAGCTATTGTTTCTGAGCTAAGTTTTGTTTTGCTTAGTTCATAGTGAGATAAGCGCCTTGACGGAATGTATGAAAATAAATGCTATCACTTTCTAAAATAATGTGTACAATATGTACCCTATAACTAGCAGAACTCGCGGCTTCGCTCACGCTAAAACTACAAAAAAACTCTTATACGGTAGGTTTCATACAAACTTACATGCCCTATTGTACTCTCTTATTGGATGAATTTCGAAAAATGCTAAAACACGTATTTATTTAGTTGTATTTTTTTTTGGTTTGTATTGTAACGTGTTTTCCCGTGGGAATGAGATAATCTCCTGCGGTAAAAAGTAGCTATGTCACTCTCCACCCTGTCTTCACATAAAAAATCAAACCAATCTGTTATTCCGTTTCTACGTGAAAGAAGGACAAACAAACAAACACACTTTCACAATTATAATATTAATATGGATTATATTGATGATAAAACAATATGGATTATTAACATTCTTAAGCATGATAACTAATCAACATTTTTTTTAAATGTTATTGCAGTATACTACCATAGTATATGGTACAGCAAAATTGGCGCTACGAAAGTATACTTGAGGGTTTGAGTTTAAAATTAATTAGGTTAATTAATTTAAAACGGAAACTTATTTACATAATATTATATAAGATTTAAATACCCAAATACAAGAACATACCTACAATATCATATTTTCGTTATATTTATTATGATTTCAAGTAAAACAAAAATAAATAACTGAAATTAGTTATAAAAACATTATTATTACTTATTTAAAAAAGTAGATGTGATATTTTTTAAATATTGGCATATTGTGTGCAAGAACTAATGACAGAAAAAAATGGTTAATAAAATCTATTTATGTATTAAAATTCTGAGTCGAATCCGTACATTAAATATTTATTGGAAAATCTTATTGAAATAGTCATTATTATCGATCTAGTCTATAGTTTTTAGAATTTTTTCTGCCTGGGACGCATAACCAGCTATCACCATACCAAATTTCATCAAAATCTGTCCGTCGTCCAGTTTCCTCGTGGTGCGGTAACAGACAGACAATAATTCTAAAAACTATAGATTCGGACTCTGTATCATAATAATGTCTATTTCAATTAGATTTTCCAAAAAATATTTAATGTACAGATTCGACTTAGTTACAATTTTATTATATGTATAGATTGTGCAAGTGTCGTGACCTTTTCCTACATTTTATCACTAACAGTAGCCTATGTGTAACTCATCTTTAGGTCATAGTAAGTATATCTACCTGTGTACTAAATTTTATCAAAATTGCTCCTGCCGTTTCAGCGTGAAAGAGTTACAAACCTACACTCATACTAACTTTCGCATTATTTAATACTAGTTTGACTACTTAGATACTGGACTGTAAAAGGTTTATTACGGAACTAGCATTGAAAAATATTTAATGTACAGATTCGGCTTAGTTACAATTTTATTATTATTATTATAATATATATATATATATATATATATATATATATATATATATATATATATATATATACATATATAGATTAAAAACCAACATTGTCTAATCTATACTAATAAATTATAACTGGTTTTTCCGTCAAGAAATCCTCAGTTATAGAGCAAAACCAATTAACTATTTTGGTCCGACCCGGGACTCAAACCTAAGATCAGTAGCATCTCATGATCATTAGTTACCAAAACCAATGTTGGAATACTGTGAGAGAAGCAGTAGTGCAGAGCCGCACTTGCAGGATAGTACATAAACAAACCTCGATTATTTTAACATACGAGGCACTTGTAAAATAGTATTCGATGTCGCATTTTAAAATAAAACTTTAAAAATCTATATATAATATATTACCAAATATAATATATTTATTTATTCACTCACTGATAAACAACACAGCCTAAATGATTGGGCCTAGAAGCAAGTATAAATAAAATTATCCCAAATGATTAAATAGCGATGTAACTTTGTATGGAAGTTTATTTAATATAGAAATATGGAAATTCTTGCTTTATCTTCTGACCGAAGAAACTTTGACACCGTAATCCTATAATGACGTATAAACCCTAAAGAAGTACCAAGGGTTAGTAAATTTTGTATGTGACCCTGGTTAGACTGCTAGTTTCTTATATTAATATTTTTTTAAGATAAGTAATATTCTGGACCTATAATAATCTCAAATTCGTACTTGACACTTTTTTATTTTTATTTTCTCGAACACTCCACCTATCTAGGCCGAGCTGCAATCATTAGTTATAGGTGCAGTGATGTAAGGCTTCAAAGCATTAAGCACAGTGGAAAACCTTGAAGACGTTCATTGTTATGAATTATACGATATCAGCTTATAGTAGTCTCTTTTTATTTTACGTACAATATTACGATAAAGTAGAAATATAATTATTACTGATTATTTATCGGCAGATAGTTTCAAAAAATACAACGTACGAGTTCGATGTATTTAAAAAAATATATTATAATCTATACCTACATATAATAAAATTGTAACTAAGCCGAATCTGTACATTAAATATTTTTTGGAAAATCTTATTGAAATAGACTTTAATTATCGGTACAGAGACCGAATCTGTAGTTTTTAGAATTCTTGTCTGTCTGTCTGCCTGCCTGTTAGCGCATCACAGAAAAACCACTGGAGGGATTTTGATGAAATTTGGTATGGAGATAGCTGGTTATCCGGGTCAAATTTACCGCGGGAAAATGTTTCATTTCTGAGAAAAAATACAAAAACTGCAATGTAAGACTATACTAATACGTAAAACCTAAGAATTTGGTTTATGGTCATCTAAACGCGGGCGAAGCTGCGGGCAATGCTAGTATAATATATAATATAAATATATTTAAGCGTTGGATGTTTAATAATGTATTTTTTTTAGTATCTTATACTAGTGGTACAAGCACTTGACGTCCATATTTATCAAGTTAACACTGTCATAAGAATAAATTAACACTTTAGGAAGGATATTTTGAAGGTTTTGCATTGCGAAAATATCATATGTATGTATTCTTCTTGCATATAAGATCTTTTAATATTGTTTAAATAATTTTAGTTTTATACCCTTGTTACAAATTGTTATATTTATGCAACATATTATCCACAAACTGGGGTTATTGAGCTTTTTAAATCTTATTAAAACCTACATAATATGTATTGTCAGGAGGTACTATTGAATATAAATAATAAAAAAAGACAAAGATAACATTTGATGTGTGTGTAAAAAATAATGTGGTTGTGTGGGTAGTAAATATACGACAGTAATCCTACTTGTTTCATAGTAGTAGGGATGTCTCTACTACTATGATAGAGAGGTAAGTTTTGTATACAATACTAGGCACAAATAAAATTAGACATAAAATACTTTGGACAGGAAACAAATTGTATTTACGTTTCAATTATAAAGTCAAATTCAACAAAAAATGTTTTCTACAATATCCGAGTAATTTTTCCATTATTTACTTGCGCATAATGAAACTTTTAAATTAGCAACATATTTTCGGGTAAAAAATTAAAAATCACCTATGTGCTTTTTACAGCTAATTAATTATTATATTATTTATAAAATAAATTATTTTTTATAAATAAATTTGTTTTAACAAATTATTATATTTAAAGCAAAAACTTTTTTTCGAATGGCTTAAAACCATAGATTTAAGTGGACATGAAACTAATAACGTCAAATATAATAAACGTCAATCACATTAACGTTCTGCCACACGACACGTCAGTAATAAAGGCGGAAAACATATTTAATTAACTAGTGTTTATGGGCGCGCTGTGTATAAATATTAGAACAATCAGAGAATAAAGCTTTATGTCAGGGAGGGGCGGGCCTTGACCGTGGCTTATGTGATCGAGTGAGATTTTATAATATACTAGCGACTCACCCTCGCTTCGTTCGGGTTCGCCCCAAGGTACGTTTTAACGGTTAGTATGAAATACAAATCTTTGAATTTCTCGGCTTTTCTGTACTATAATATGCATGTACACATAAACCTTCCTTTTGAATCACTCTATCTATTGCTGAAAACTGCATTAAAATCCGTTGAGTAGTTTAAAAGATCTAAGCGAACAGACAGCGGAAGCAACTTTATTTTATACTATGTAAAGATAACTTATTATGTCTGTATACATATTATTGATAACTTTAATTACCTATGATATAAATGCAAAATTTTTAAGCGAGTTTAGAAGTAAGTAACTATTTTACAAATTATTATTTTTTCAAGCTAGAATTATTAATTAATTTGGTTACTTATTTCAAAAATAAATACTTGACATTTAAAATTTACATGATTATTACTCATACATTTCTCACTTCAAATGTGTAAAACTAGTCATGAATAATTAAATAGTATGTATGTACCAGAATAACTCACTATGCCTTAGTCCTTCTTTATTTTAATAAAAAAAAACGGTTTATATATGTATATTTTTAAATGAGAAGCAAAACAATTTAGTATTTAGGTCAAACTTATTAAAAAATAACTTGTCAAACCAACACCGTGCCCTCGGGCGCGCCAAGAACGTCACTTTGACACGTCAAATTACTTTTTACCTATGACGTTTGACAGCACAATAGATTTTAAAGACAACGCCTATAATTTAATCTGTGAGAGCGACGAATTTTCGACCAAAGCCATTCTATGCAAGGTAACAAATCGAATGAGCTATCTAAGATGAAATTTGCAAATAATAATTCTCAGTAGTACAGTATTTAAATTCTAAATTGGTCGTTAACAGTAAACGTGATTGATAAATAGTCTTTAAATACATTATATTACTAGCAGAACCCGCGGCTTCGCTGATGCTAAAACTATAAAAAAACCTATAAAAAGATAGGTTTCATACAAACTTTCATCTCATATTTTACCCCCCAAATATGGGATAAATTTCGAAAAATGCTAAAACACGTATTTATTTAATTGTATTGAAGAGCATTTATACCAAGTTTCAAGTAATTCTGATCAAAAATATTTTTTTGGGTTGTATTATAACGTGTATTCCAGTGGGAATGAGATAATCTCCTGTGGTAAAAAGTAGCCTACATCACTCTCCAACCCTTCTACTATCTCCATACAAAAAATGACGCCAATCCGCCACTCTGTTTTCACGTGAAAGAAAGACAAACAAACATACTTTCACATTTATATTATTAGCATGGATAACATAGAATTTGAACGCATCTTACTTTGTGTACCTAATAAAGTTTTTAGGTTATTATTTATTAAAAATTGCGATTGCTATTGGGGTGACGAAAAATAGTTGTAGAAGTTATTGTATGTTGTAAAGCTCCGTAGTAATATTTTAATTTTAAATAAAAGCAAATTGTATATCTTACAGACACTTTAGAAGTTTAGAGCAAGACGTAAACAAATACGCTGCTGATCTGCATTGTTATTAAAACAGATTTTTTAAACATCCATAATTGAGCTTTTTCTATTTTCGATAATGTAAGCTTCTCCGGAATGTCAGAAAATTTGTTTTTTTTTTATTTTTTTATTTTCATTCAGACACAGGTCCATAGATTAATATGTATTATCTAACAACATTTAAAATTTAATATTTAACAATAAATTTGAACTTAATACTAATAGGAACTCTTATTTAATGTATTTATATGACGATCTATGTGTCGTCATCCAATGCCACATTATGCTATTGTCAAATCTTTTAGCCACAGTGGCTACAAGGCTATTGGGGCTACCGCGCACTCGCCGCATCAGGGACGCTATTCGTGATCTTACTAACGCGTAAAAGTCCGGCACACAAGCTCTCGCGAACATCCCTGAAGCACTGCAAAAACGCGGTAGCCCCAGCATTTCCCGGAAGGCGTTATTATATTGGATACGCAGAGCTCTGTACGACCTCTGCGTATAACTGACCCATAGGGCGTATACATACATACCTGTATGATATACCTATTTTATATAGATTTTATACGTTTTATTTATCGTGATTGTTAAATGAAATTTAATTTACGTATATATACATAATTCGTTGGCTTACTATTACAAGGTTCTATGTTAATTTTAATGAAGTTTAGTAATTTTTACATAGAACTTCGTTTTTTTGGTTATCGTAAAAAACATTAAACAACATAGAACTATGTAAAATATATAAAAAACCGCTATCTAGTGGTTTGTTTTTGCAAAACTGTAGCTAATGAGCATTAATAACTAAATAAGTACTAAAATTGTAACATAGAACCTTGTAATAGTGAGCCAACGAATTATGTCCATACCTATATACATATTATAGAGTTGTAAAGCTATGTAACGTTGTTATTTAGACGCTATGCGTAGCGCGTTAGCCAAGGGGTTGGGGTGCTAAGAGTTACGATGTCTGCTTTCCTCTTTTTATTATCACTTTTCTCTATACATGGTTGTCGGTGTGTATTAGTGTTATTTTTTTATTAAAACTGCAAATTTAAATAGTACTATATGATTATATAAAATAAGATTCAAATACAATACGCAAGTGTAACTACTCGTTTAAGAAGAGTTTATAAATATTTTACTATTACAATTTCACATCTTCTGATATTTAGGACAGTAATTAAATGCAAGTCAGTTAACTTAGCTTTTTCATCTCTTATATCACAATTATTATGTGTAGGTACTATGTACATACGTAATTAGAATATATATTATAATACCCGAACGAAGCAAGGGTGAGTCGCTAGTTATCAATACAGAGGCCGACACTTTAGTTTTTAGAATTTTTATCTATATGTCTGTCTGGGAACGCATCACGAGAAAACCACTGGACAGATTTTGATGAAATTTGGTATCGGGTATACATATAGGATACTTTTACTGCGGGAAAATATCTCATCTCTGAGAAATGTATACTAACCGTTAAAACATACCTAGGGACGAACCCCAACGGAGCAATGGTGGGTCGCTAGTCATACATACATATATAGACAGACAACTTCATTTAATGGGCACGTTTTTGTAATGCAAAACTCAAGTCACGAGCATACTTATTACTCTAACGACATGTTTGTTTCTAATGCTCTGTCAATATTTAGTTTAAAACCGTTTTGTTATAATAAGAACAATATGGTTCTAAGAACAAAATCATTTTATTTATAAACAATGCTTAGAATTAGAAATATTTATCTTAAAATATATTTAATATGCTTCAGAAATCGTCAAATTTACTGCAATAATTTTAAGGAGAGATGACAATATTCTTATTGGCTTTGTTAGCCATATTTTATACTAGCGACTCACCCTCGCTTTGCTCGGGTTCGTCCCTAGCTTGATTCCCCATACAAACTTTTATCCCCATTTTTACCCCCTTAAGGGATTATTTCCGGGATAAAAAGTATCCTATGTTCTTCCCAGAACATCAAACTATCTTTTTACCAAATTTCATCTAAATCGGTTCAGTAGATCCAGAGATTACCCCCTACAACGTCACAAACTCACAATCTTTACTTCTTTATAATATAGTATAGATTAACTACTAATGACCTTATGTTACTTTTCAATAAAGATATAAAGTACTCGCTCGATGTCATAATAGAATAAAAAAAATCATCGTTCTGTGGTATCGTGAAAAAGACGAACCTACAGACAAACATTCGCATATAATATACATATGATATAATTATAGATGCGTATTGTAGCAGTGCGTTTATGTTTTTCAATATTGAGAATTGACTTCTATTAAACAAAGGAGATTCTAGACGGTTTTTAATTCATACCTTTAAAAACTTGGTGTTTTCAGCGGATTCCCTTAGTTGAACTTTCTAAGTTTAAATTAACATAATATACGTAGTTGTACTATTAGGATCGTATTGTGCGGTAATTATTTTTTAATATTAGTTTAGTTTTATGAAAAGAAGTTCAATACCTTTTAATCATTTCTTAATTTTATAAGAATATCCTATTCATTTGATCCATTTTTTTCGATTTTATAGATTATAACTTCAGTAAGAAACTAAAGTTAATGATTGATAAATAAAAAAATATATATATATTAACAAGCATTGCCCGCGGCTCCGCCCGCGTTCAGGTGACAAAAACCATATCTTAGGTTTTACATATTAGTATACTCTTACATTGCAGTTTTTGTATTTTTTCTCAGAAATAAGAAATTTTTCCGCGGTAAAAAGTATCTATATGTTGACCCGGATAACCAGCTATCACCAGCTAAGTTTCATCAAAATCCCTCTAGTGGTTTTTCTGTGATGCGGTAACAGCCAGACAGACCAAAATTCTAAAAACTATAGATTCGGCCTCTGTATCGATAATAAAGTCTATTTCAGTAAGATTTTCCAAAAAATATTTAATGTACTGATTCGGCTTGGTGATAATTTTATATGTATAGATTTAAAATCAGCTACAATCCCAATTACCAAAAATGTCATAATTTTTTCTACGTAGTATCTTCTTTTACACGAGTATATTTTAACAATTATTCGTTGGGTATGTATCTACTGAATATGAATTTTCTCATATAGACAACAGCAATCCTTGAGCTCATTCACATCATATTACATACTTTACGTTGAAAATATATTCCAGTTTTTAGCGAATTCGTTAACTTTAAAAGGATGTAGTTAGAGAACGTTTAAGTTTAATTATTATATCTTAACGGCTGGTGTTGAATGCGTTAGTTTTTTTCAAGCCAATAATAAAATATTACATCTGTTTTCATAATAAAAATAGATTATAAATTAACTTTTCATATTAGAATTCTTCCAAGGCAGTGGTAGCCCAGTAGTAATGCGCTCGCTTGGAAAACCGAGTGAAGCGGGTTCAATTCCCGGGTCTCGCATCTCTGACATACTCATATGCAAATCATTTCTATGATTACCACATATTTTACGGTGAAAGAAAACATCGAGAGGAAACCTGCATATCTGAGAGAAAAGAATCAGTTTTCGAAAGACATGTGAAGTCCACTAACCCGCACTTGTCCAGCGTGGTGGACTATAGCCAGATCTCCATTATATTGGGAGACCCGTGCCCAGCTGTGGGACCTTAAAAAGGGCTAAATACAATTAAAATTCTAGTAAATTGACTGTGCTTATAAAATAAAGATTTGAGCGGCAAAAATACGATGACAATAAGCAAAATTTCATTAAGTAACTGTAATAACAACAACATAATAAAATAATTCGTTGTCGAAAGAATTTTCGATATACTATTTGAATAACTTTCTTTATTTATAGCCAAATATTGATAAATGGCTACTGATAGACAAAAAAATACGCCCTTATTTACGTATCTTTTGTCTTTGGCGTTCATCCAGAAGTGTTATCTTAGACTTACCGGCATCCCCAAAACTACGTAACTACATATATCTATACCATGGACGAATTAGAGACTGGACCTGACATAAAATACAAATGTATGAAAACTAGTTCAACCAAGTGACGCATAACGCACACAAAGATTTTATTACATTATTATAAACACTGATACACAATACAATATTTCTAGTGTTTGAACGTAATCGATAAAATACATATATCGATGAACCAATGAATGACATTTTAGACATTGGTTAGCATAGTCATCATATTTTACATCTTTTAATTTAAAATATCTGTATTTATTATAATAAATTAAAATAAATGAATTAAAGAGGCAATAATAATATGTCAAATAATAATTATTTTTTAATTTGATTTATATAAATACGATGGCATTGATGGCAACATTCTGTTGGCCTATAATAATGTTAATAAACAAATGAATATCGGGTGTATATTCCATTAATATATAATAAATATTATTTTGTAAAGATTAAAAAAAAATAAACTAATTTAATTAAATAAAGTGATTTTGTTGATTCTGTTATTAAACTATTTTAATTGGCAATTGATTGTCTCGGGTAGTTATAAAAATGTGACACTGTCCTAATATTGCTCAGTTATTAATAAACATTTGTGAAATTAGGAAAAAGAAAAAGTGATTGCAAATTGTGAAAAAGTGAGTATTGGATCGTGAAAGTAAAATAATTAGTGCAAGTGGTAAAGTGTTTTATTACAAATCGCCAACGCAGAAGTTTAGTGCTAAAACATTATTGTTTGATTTTGTGTAATTTAGGTGTTGAAATAAAATGATCTTTATTATTATTACAATGAAATAATATTCCAAAGTATATAAATGTGGTATAAAATAAAATTAAAAATTAAGTACACATACTAATTATAATTTTTGCATTTATATTTTTATTTGATTTAGAAAATATTTTTATAAATTTATTGTCATCAGATTGTAGGATACTGTGATAAAAGTATTTTATGTTATTGTACTGTACAAATAACACAATTCGTTCAGTTATTTCGTTAAATATCGATATATTTTTCGACATTGTCAAGCACTAGTCGATGTCAAATGGACTCACTCGACAGTTTTGTCATTTGTTCTGAATGGTATAATCCAACCCGTTTATGATGGTTGTCAGATGTCAACAATACATAGAAATATCGACTATATTTAACATAGTTGGATAATATGACATTTTATTTTACATTTAATTAAATTTTGTGATAAATAACAATAAATGTAATAAAATAATGTATTTACAAGTGAAAAGAAATAGTGCTGCTTCCGCCGTTATAGTTTTTACACCATTTAACAGAACATATATTCATTTTTGGGAGATGTTTTGTTGACAAGTAAGTGCTTGAGACTGACACAAGAAACAAACGACCTAGGCTAAAATTCCCTGGTTATTGACATGACCGTTAAAGGTACGTCCGCTTATATGTCTGGTCCAGTGGTTATTTCGTTCATGATCTATACATATAATAAAATTGTGAATAAGCCGAATCTGTACATAATTTTTTTTTTGGAAAATCTTATAGAAATAGACATTATTATCGATACAGAGACCGAATCTATAGTTTTTTGTCTGTCTGCCTGTTACCGCATCAAAGAAAAACTACTGGAGGGATTTTCATGAAATTTGGTATGGTGATAGCCGGTTATCCGGGTCAACATATAGGATACTTTTTACCGCGGGAAAATGTCTCATTTCTGAGAAAAAATACAAAAACTGCAATTTAAGAGTATACTAATATATGTAAAACCTAAAAATTTGGTTTTTGGTCATCTGAACGCGGGCGGAGCCGCGGGCAATGCTAGTATAGTATATAACTTATTATACGCTATGATATATATTTGCAAAACATTTGTGAGTTATTGTTATGGAGCGATATCTATTATGTTAGTCGCTGCTTGTAATAGACCTAGTATTATTACAAGTAGATAGAGTCGATAGTTTGTTCTAGATAGTCAGTTACTGTTTATTTATGTTAATTAATCCTGAAGTTTGCATTGGATTGTGACGGTACCTACGAAGTTGTGAAAATGTTTAAATTGAAATGAACCTATAATGGAGATGTTTCATGATGTTAATATCATATTTAACGTAATGGAATTATAATATAGATCAAAACTAATAAATCAGTGTTTTTTTTTTAAATCTATCAATATATGACTAAAAGATTAATTTAAATTTCGTACGTTGTCGTGTGACGTTACGAAATGACTCTTCCAAGTGCAAATTTAAAGTTTCATAACTTTTTCATTTGTTGAAATATTTTAATAATTCTTTAATATTATTTTTGTTATATTTTATTTAAATATTTATATTTAATACATAAAAAAATTGGAAACTTCTCCATTCTCAAACAATAATTTCATTAGTTACTAAGACATTAACACACAAAGAACATTTCATTACAAGACACAAAAAACATCTCATTCTCTTACTGTAACAAGTACTACTTGTTACAGTAAGAGAATGAGATGTTTTTTTGAGAATTACAGTAAGAGAATGAGATGTTTTTTTTGAGAATTAATTGCTGACGACTATTTCATAATGTGAAAATCTGTGTGTTTGCTGAGCCGGATTTAACCTTAACGCCACCCCTGGGCATACTTAGCAAAAAAAGGTCGCCCTATTATCGAAATTTTTCAAATTTTGGTTTCGATAAAGTTTATTTTTATTATTATTATTTGAAAAATGCAAAAAAATAATTTATAAACGATATCAATTTTTCTTGAAAATAGGTCCCTGCTAGTTAATCTTTTAATATTTTTCTTTTTTGGAAAAAATAAAAAAAAATCCATAACGCGAAGAATTTTTTTCCGCCCCCCGAATTTTGCTGCCCTGGGCACTAAGCCCCGAGTGCCGTGTAAATCTAGCACTGTGTTTGTTACTTACTCCGTTACGCTGAAACGGGTGGGTAGATTTGGATGGAATTTAGTACCCAGATAAACCATGACCTGGCGAAACTCATAAGCTATGGGGTACCAAAGGACGTACCCGAGGCAGTAGGTAAGACATTAATAATTAATATTATAGATTTCAATTATTCATAACTTAACATAAACTTCAATAAAATTATTGGAGTCAGTATTTGAAATTTAATGAACTATTCGTAGTATTAAGTATATCTAACAAATAGTCACACTTCTTAGAGGAAATAATAAATTCTGGAGCAAAACAATTGTTCCAAGACAAAACACCAATAATAATAAAAAAAATGAATGGACATTCTTTACGCATTTGCCGAAAGCGCGTCATCGTCTCCTGTATTTTAGTATGAGTCAGGTCCAAAACGCACAAATAAGTTAAACCTTGCTACGAAAATTGCTTTCGAGTGACTTTAGTAAATAATTAACTCGCACTAAAATATTTATGCACTGATTTTAGCTTGAATTTTTTTGATAATGTGTCTATTAAGTTTTAACAATAACATTTTGGTACTTTAACATCATTTGAAATGTTTTTATCGTAGGAACCATCCACATTAGCAGTTGTTTGCAAAAATAGTGAAAGTTAAGAACTACAAAACTAAGAATAAAACTTTTAATTACGCAGAACTGAAGCCTCCGAATTTTGTTTACTTTACGATTTACGTACGATACGTAAATTTACACTTTACGATAAGCGAAATTCATAGTTTTTACATTGCTTTATAAAAGTTTTCATTTAACGATGACAATGAGATTATTTTTTAAATTTTCTAATATTATATTCTATGTGTAATAATTGTATATTTAGCAAATTATTAATATTAAAATATATGTATTCTGTAGTACTTTAGAAAATGAGACAAATGACTAACTACATTCGACCTTTAAAAAAACAAATAACCATGGCAAAACCTTCTTGCTCAGAAATATAAGATATTATAAAATTAAAACTATCAGCATAAAATACTTACGAAGCTTAACATTTTAATATTCACATTATAGAATAATTTTGTCTACGTTAAATATGCTAACGAGCATTATATCCTTCATGAACACCATATTTGGTTGAAAAAGCACTAAAATCACACAAAATAAACAATCGTCGGTCACTAACAAAACAACAAGTAACAACAGCGAAAAAAAAAAACTTAATAATTTGAATTTGACAGTTGCGTTCCGTTCGGAAATCGCGACCGCGAGTGTATGACAAGCGCTCTAGCGACGCGTTTGCGTTCCGGCTTCCAAATGACAAATGCGCGTCAACGAGTTGTTCGTTTGTTTACCTCCAGTTTTGCTCGCTCAAGTTCAAGGAATGGAACGTGAAATACCAGCGAAGCGTGACCTTTGATTACGCATTTATGTATATAACGCGCACGAGCGCCGCCAGGTGATAGGGATCTTTTACTCTGGTTACATTCAATATAAGAGCTATGATGTCATGTAAAATATACTCGTGATAAGACTAATCTACAGTGATAGCAAAACAATACTAAGAATGTGTTGTCCCATTTACAGCTAGTTTAAATGTCTTACCTAGCCAAGTTAAAATAAATATTTTTGTAGAAAATTCATGTTATTTGATTGCATTTTGTAATGGTAATAAAAATTTAATTCGGTCTAATTCGCGTGCCTCTTGTTTGGCATCTTTATATTTATGACATTTACTCATGTAATTATTAAAAAAGCTTTATTTATCTTAAGAAATCAGAGATTTCATGAAATTGAACTGCCTATCATTTAATTTCCAGAGCAAAATCGTAAATGTAATATATTATGTATGATATAAAGTAATTATAAATCGCTTAGCATGTGAAAACTATCGTGTACCAAAATTGGAGCGCGACTATCTTATCAAACGCAGTGAACGGAAAATAGATATCATAATATCGTAAATAAAATAAGGGTATTCCTTGTTAATTAAAAAGATAATATTTCAATTTCAAGAATTCTTCGAGATATATTTACAATATTTGAATGGCTTAATGCTTAGATTTACGCAAATAAAAATTGTCTTTTCTGATTTTTTCGCGGATTTATTTTAATTTTTGGTTCCCGATGTTTCGAATGTTTTTCAGGAACCATTCAGATTTCCACTGTTAAATACAGCGAGGTACTATTCAAAACACATATACGTAAATATTTTTTGTTGTTTAATGTTTATGCACTTTTTTTATTAATGGAAATTAAAACTTGGATTTTTATTTGTCACTTATAGCACTGTGTACAAATAAAAATTGATTTATAGACTGTGCTTATAGTGTGGGAGCTACACTCATGTCGCTCTTACAATCGCTCTTACAATAAACAAAACGATATAAGTTAGAGTTTAGAAATATACGAGAATAAGATTACCATAATATTCACCTTTTCTAAATTCGCCCGACTGCTTTTCAATTTTATATCTGAAAAATATTGTTTCTCATACAAACTTTAAAAGTGGAATTGGTAGTCGGTTACCGAGTATAATCATCATAACAACAGACTGCTAAAATATCATCCTTTTAGATCCAGCCTTTTATCTGGACCTTGATGAATCAATCAGGACAAGTTAATTTATTTATATATATTCATATTATATACTGACGACTTTCTCTGCGTGCGTCTGTAGGTGCGTTTTAATACTTATGAATAGTTATTGCGAGTGTACCTATATGAGAAAGGCTTATGGTAATGCAGATTTTTCTAAGAAAATCGCTTCAGTACTTACTTATTGTGTGAAACGCACACACACAAACAGACATACAGATAAAAATTTGAATATACGAGTAGGTACCTATAGTTATATGATACAGATTTCGCTAAGTTACTATTTTATTATATGTATAGAAATAGATATTTACATTTACGGATTAGATAAAATATTTTATAAGAGTAATAATACTAGCAGGTAAGTAAAGAAAGATCAATTAAGTATTTGAATATTTATTATATCATGGATAACTACGTTAGGATTCAAGCAATAAAGAAACATTGCACTGTTAAATACAGATCGTAAACGCTATTAATGTTTTTTGAGTGCAAATTCAGTTCACTGAGTATTGTCTGCTGTTATTCGACTTGTTGACGTTGACGTTGTCGACTTCAACTTGAAATATATTTAAAAAATGATAAAAATTTAGGAAGTTTAAAGTTCCAAGAGACAAATTAATAGTTTTACAAAAAATATCTTTGTATATCTGTTTGATTGAGAATCACTCAAGAAAGGCTGGATTAATCTCAATGAAATATTTGTATGATACAATTCTCTTTGAAACTGCCCCCATTCTTCGCATTCTTACATGAAGTAGGTAAATAAGCCTAATTATACTTCTATTATAAAACTCAGGAGATTGCTAATTTTTAGGGTTCCGTACCTACCTGTGAGTGCCAACGGAACCCTATTGCTGTGCCTCCACTGTCCGTCCGTCTGTCGGAGGGTTGTATCTCATGAAATGTTCATAGAGTAGGTTCTATTACCGCTATAACAAATAATACACAAACAAACAATAAAATAATAATAATGCAAGAAACATTTTTTCAACGCTCGTCATCGATCATCAAAATTAATATACAACATACACAGAATAAGATTCATATAAATAAAAAGTAGATAGGTACATGTACGATAGAAGGGAAGGAACTCTTCGTGTGGGAATTCGACTCGCACTTGATCGAATTTTTGTTTATTTGAACGCGATAATCACTGGAATTAACAGTTTGCTTTGAAAATCTTTTTTGTATTGTTGAGAAAATAAGCAAAATAGATTATAGATACATGTACGTGGACGAAGAAGAATAATATACTTATTAGCGTCGTTTTTGATGGTTCGATATTTTTTTTTTTTCTACTCTTCATCAATAGAAGATATTAATTAGATAAAGGATAACTGTTAATAGAAAAAAATATCAAATAAATTACACATAAAATGCCATCTGTGTACGAATTATGATACTCTTTTGTGTATTAAGTTTACAAAAAAAAAACATGTGTTAATTTTGCTACTCGATAATAGATGGCGTAGTGATGACACTACAAACAAGCTACGAGTATAATATAGCTAATAATGTTTGTAATAATATTATTATACATATATTTTGCTGCAATTTGTATCAAGAAGTACAATATATACGGGAGAAAAAAGATCTCTCGCGATGATTTGTGTAAAAAAATAAAACAATATCATCGTAATTTATAGATAGTGGCTTCGACTATTTATAATTTTCATATATTTATTTGTATGGACATTTAATTAATTGCTTCAGTAATTCGTGTTATTCATTTATAAATATGTTTAGTGGGTTCTTTCACGAACATTTAGTAAAATGGATTGACGTGATATTTGGACAATGATTGATATAATTTATGAGTTTTAGGGTGGCATAAGATACTTTTTATCATGAAACTTGAAGTTAGAACTGAGATATACAATGTAGTATCTACTTATAGCAAAACTAAGATCAAAGCGAAGTAATGTACGATTTCTAGAAAATAAATGCAGAAAAATGCAAGGCCACTTGCTGATAAATAGAACAAGTGTTATAAATAGAACAAGTCCGTATACTTATGTTACATTTATAATATGTATTAAAGGTTATGAAAAGGAAGTCAACGATAGATCCTTGCACGCCGTATATAGATAGATAACGACAGGTAATGTTTAATTTATTTGTTGTTCTTATAATATACTAGCGACTCACCCTCGCTTCGCTCGGGTTCGTCCCTACTTACGTTTTAACGTTTAGTATCGATTTCTCAGAGATGAGATATTTTCCCGCTGTAAAAAGTATCCTATATGTTGACCCGGATAACCAGCTATCATCATACCAAATTTCATCAAAATCCCTCCAGTGGTTTTTCCGTGATGCGGTAACAGACAGACATACAGACAAAAATTCTAAAACTATAAATTCTGCTTCTGTATCGATAATAATGTCTATTTCAATAAAAATTTCCCAAAAATATTTAATGTACAGATTCGACTTAGTTAGAATTTTATTATATGTATAGATGTACTCTATATTTTAAATCTAAATTAGAGCTGCATTATATTGAAGATACATTTTTTTTATATTTAGCAAACAGTCGTAAAATTATGAGGTATCACACGAAGGGTTCCGTACCATATAATCGTTTTTTTTTTAATTTGCATTTAAATTTAAAACAAAAAATCTAAATTATCAATATATTGATTGGAATTTGTTAGTAAAATATAATAATTTATCACCAAATTTCAAGTTCATCGGTCAATGGGAAGTAAAATTTTGTAAAAAAAGCCGACTTTGATGGTTTCTCATTCCTTTGTTTTCCAATATCTTTTAAAACAAACCATACAGTATTTATGTACTCAATTAGCCCTAAACAGAGATACTCCACTCGGTGGGATAGGTGAAAACTTTTTTCGCGCCACCTTTAACTACGAGCTCGTATATGGGAGCCCCCCTAGGAATTTGTTTTTTTGAATGGCAATTTGTATGGCTTTGGGTCAACAAGATGCTTATACTATGAAAATTTGAAGACTGTAGGCTCTAACAGTGTGGCTGTAAAACCTGTGTGACAGACGATGGACAGACGCACGTGAGTGACAGCAATAGGATTCGGTTTGGACCATTCGGGCACAGAACTCCAAAAGGACGACTCAATTACCCCAGTATTTTTGTTGGTAGGTTAGGTACTCGATATCCTTAATTTTATAATTATGTTTTTTAATGAATAGCTAATACCTCATAGCTCCATACCTTGAAATAATTAATTCATATATTAAAGTCAGTATACCTTTTCTTCCAATGTAACATATTGCTTGTATAGAACTAAATATATTGTCAAAATTTTGGCCCTCTAGTTCTCTTAGTCTGGACGTTGTATTGGTGAATTGGTCAATTAGTCGGAAATGAGGTCATGTAATTTTATATGTGTAGATTAGATAACAATATATCTATAAATAGGTGCAAGTTGTGAGTTAAAATAAACGCTTGCAATTTTAAACAAAGCATGCTTTGTTCGTGTGATGACTAATGTAACATCGTCTATCATGTTTTTGCATAAAACTTACTCATTATACATATTTAACTGTCTCGGTGGTGTAATGGCTAGCATGTACGGCTGCACACCCGGAGGTCCTGGGTTCGAGTCCCGGGTCGGGCCAAGTTTAGTTATTGAGTCTTTCTGTATAGTAAGTCTCAGTAACAGCCCGAAGTTGGGAAGTTGGCGGTGTTTCACCCCCGTGCCTCGGAGAGCACGTAAAGCCGTCGGTCCTGCGCCTTAACTCTCACCGGTCGTGTCGAGTGGTCGTCCCACCGGAGTATGAGAGTGATAGGAATAGAGAGTGCACTTGTGTCTGCGCGTACACTTGAGCACTATAATATCTCCTGCGCAGTTGGCTAATCTCAATGAGATTGGCCGCCGTAGCCGGAATCGGCTAGGAGAACATCACATCATCATACATATTTTATCATTACTATTCATAACATTTTTAATATTTCTCAAATGTTATTTAAATTAGAAAATATTGAGTTGCATGTGGAAAAATTCAAATGCTATATTTTATTAGGGAGGTACTTAATAGGGTGTATGTTCTTTTGATATATGATAACTTCGCAAATTTTCAACCTCATGTTGATGAACCTCATGATGAAAAATCACTTTTTCAGTGATTTTGAAGTCGCTGTACTTCTTTACGTCATTACAAATTAATTTTTACGATTAATTCACAATTAATCTTTAAGAACTGTTATTAACTAATTTAAGAAAAAAGTTTTTATATTTCATTTTCTTTTTTCCCTTAAATCCTTTTTTCTTTGAATTTTGCTTATAATTATTTTTTTTATTTTTTAAATCGATATTATCTTACTGTCATTCTTCATATGGTCAACATTTTCATTTTGTTTATACTCCTGGTACTGTAGAGGCATTAAGAGTATAATACAATATAAATTATTAAAAATATTGGTTAACAGATTATATATAATCATATTGAAGCGATAATGTAGGTATCATTAATATTATAAAAACGTAAATTTTGTATGTAGGATGTACATAATCTCTGAAATTACTGATGCGATTCCGAAAATTCTTTGACTTTTAGCACAGTCACAAAAATTTACTAGTACAGATGCCCCATCCCTTACAAAGAAATTGGACCGATCTTTCTAAGTAAAATAATGAAATTTAATTTACAATTTTACAAGTTTCAATTTTATATGTGTAGAATATTAATACATCTATATTCTATTTATATTTATTCTAAGAAAGAAAACCCAACCCAGGAAACCAAAATCTATATATTTTAGAACTTATGTAGGTAAATGCTTTTAACGAGTAAATCTGTACTAAAATATAAAGCTGATAGTTTGTATTGTGTTTTGTTGTTTGTTTGTATTTTTATATTTTTAATATAACATCTAACTATACTATAATCCTTAAGGATGAGAGCAATTGTATATACAACGCAAGTGGAACAGCGGGCAAATGCTAGTCGAAAGATAGAGCTGGGGAGTTCTCCGTTGTGCACCTTTTCTGTACAGGGCCCAAATTATGAATAGTGTATGAAATGAAGTTACCTTAAAATACACATGCAAGCGAAGCCACAGGAACTAGGCTAGGTAATTCATATTGAATCAATCCGATTGTTATCACAGATTCAAACTTTGTATATCAATCGTAATGGGGTCATCTGTTAGATTATTATTATCATAGATTGATTCCAAATAAAGCGGGTTTTTTATATTTTTATTTATATCCCTTTATTTAATATTTAAATTTTTTTTTAAACAAGTGACACGCTTTGGTCGTTTGATGTTTACTAATATATCTCAGGGACCTTTTGATACCTTTAAACTATGATAAAAATTACGTAATAGGTACTATATACCACAAGTACTAATTTACTTCATTTTATTTTACCAGGGAAAAACCCAACAGCCTCTAGTGGCTAGCATGTACGGCAACAGAGTTAGAGGTCATGAGTTCGTCTCCCGGTTCAGGCCAAGTAACGTTATTGCGTTTTTCGGTAAAAAAATCAAAATAGTAGCAAAATGTTGGGGATTTGGCGTGAGCCTCTGCGTTTCGTAGAGTACGTAGAGATCTCGGCCCCTCTCCTGATATCTCACCAATTATGTCGAATTGTCATAAATATATGTATCATAGACTTAGTATATACTACGACAGTATATACTAAGTCTATGATATATATTATACTAGCATTGCCCGCGGCTCCGCCCGCGTTCAGATGCCCAATTACCAAATTCTTAGGTTTTACATATTAGTATAGTCTTACAATGCAGTTTTTGTATTTTTTTCTCAGAAATGAGATATTTTCCCGCGATAAAAAGTATCCTATATATTGACCCGGATAACCAGCTATCACCATACTAAATTTCATCAAAATCTCTTCAGGGGTTTTTCTGAGATGCGGTAACAGAAAGACAGACAAAAATTCTAGTAACTATAGATTCGGCCTCTGTATCGATAATAATGTTCATTTCAATAAGATTTTCCAAAAAATATTTAATGTACAGATTCGGCTTAGTTACAATTTTATTATATGTATAGATTTCTTTTCCATAACCTGCAAGAGCCTTTTATTTTTCGTTATAAAATATTTAGGTTGCTAGCTCGATTATTTAGACACAATCATACTGACTTTTATCAAAATACTTATGTACATCTAATTCAATACTGTAATTTCAACAATGAAATGGAATTTTCATACAACTCTTATCCACTATCTCAAGGAAAATATTTAAGTTGTCAAGATAAACTGTATTATAACAAATATAGAATTTACTATTAAGTAAGAAACGTAATGTTTAAATTATTTTATTGATTAAATTCCAAATAAACAAAAAAAAAACCACTGTAAAAACTTTTTCTTGCAACCTTCTTAAACTTGTATAGTGTATCTTTGTATAAAGAAGTAATCAAGTAGATCTATCTATATGTAAATCCATAAATTTTTAATTGTTTGTTATATATATATATATATATATATATATATATATAATGTTTACATACGATCAAGACCTAGATCTAGACTTATGCAA
Organism: Brenthis ino; assembly: GCA_921882275.1. Lineage (NCBI taxonomy): Eukaryota > Metazoa > Arthropoda > Insecta > Lepidoptera > Nymphalidae > Brenthis > Brenthis ino. The sequence goes on from OV170227.1 coordinate 27,096,644, forward strand.
TGGTAAACGTTTAACGTAACTAAAACGAAAAGAGACAAAATATAGAAACACTTTTTTCCATGATCTCGGAGATAACAACTGATTTTATAGTAAAATATAATTGTATTTAGCTCTTTTTAACGTCCCACTGCTGGGGGTGGGCCTCCCTTCAGTACGAGGGGGATCAGGCAATAGTCCACTACGCTGGCCAAGTGCGGGTTCGTGGACTTCACGAAGCTTTCGAAAACTTGCTAGATTCTTTCAGACATGCAGGTTTCCTCACGATGTTTTCTTTCACCGTTAAGACAAGTGATAATCATGTTGGAAATGATTCACACATGATAATATCAGAGGTGCGATACTCGGGATTTGAACCCGCTTCGCTCGATTTCACAAGCGAGCGCGTTACTGCTGAGCTATCACTGCCTATAAAATATGCCTATAATATAAGATAAAAATACTATAAAATTAGGTATTATATTTTACATTTATGAAGCAATTACGTGCTACATCGTGAACAACCATTTTTATTGTAGAGGGTACTTGAGGATAAGGGGGTAAAGTCCATTATAGTGCAAAGTGCATAACAACACTTACATGTAATATGATCTATATTTATAATAACAGCGTCCTTTATATTTATGCACACAAGTTGTTTCTTTAGATTAGTATAATATTTTATTAACCGACATCTTCAAAAAGGAGGTGGTACCTCAATTCCTCGGAATCTTTTTTTTTAATGTATGTTCACCGATTACTCGAAGACGACTGAACCGATTTGAACAATTCGTTTTTTTTGTTTCAAAGGGAATACTTTCCAGGTGATCCTATTTAAATTTTATCGAAATCAGTCGAGCGATTTTTAAAAAACCAACAATAAATTATTTTCAAATAAATGGCTTACTTGAACTTAAATTATTAAAAAAAGTTCTTCTTACAAATTATCTGCTTATTACATCTATACTAAAAATAAAAACTAACAACTTAAAAAAAAAGATTTCCAGGCACTAAAAATGTAAAAAATAACTACACAGGGCTTATCATTTTGAATATATGAATTTATACCTAAATAGATATATTCGAAGTAGGTGCCATCCGATGCAAATTAAGGCACACGGTTTTCATTTTTTTTTAGTGTTATTTGTGATCGATGATTTTAAAAAAGGCGGTACTCAATTCGAGTGCGGGTATTTTGAATTTCGTGATATTTTAGCCATATGTAAATATTTCGATTGAACTTCATGATTATGTAAACTGAATAGTGGGATAAAAATAAAAACATTGATCTCGCAGTATATTCATCAATTAAAATAATTATTTAAATATCAGTTTCAAATATTTAATTATTATTTTATATTTTACTAGCTCCGCTTCGGTTCGTACCTTGGTACGTTTTAGTATAGATTTCTCAGAGATGAGATATTTTCCCGCATTAAAAAGTATCCTAAATGTTGACCCCGCTAACCAGCTATTATCATACCAAATTTTATCAAAATCTATTCAGTAGTCTTCTCGTGATGCGTTCCCAGAGAGACAGACAGACAGATAAAAAAACTTAAAACTATAGATTCGGCCTCTGTATCGATAATAATGACTGTTACAATAAGCTTTTCCAAAAAAAAAATAATGTACAGATTCGACTCAGTTAGAATTTTATTATATGTAGGTATAGATTTTATCTTACTCTAAAGAGGTTTTCATTTAACAAAACCTTTTAACGTTAATAAGTTACCAACAAGTGAGTTTTATAAAGCCTCACGCACCAGGAAATTACTTAAACAACACGAATGCTATATTTATTTAATAACCAAGACTTAAATTGTTTATTTTAAACAATAACTTCTTATTAAAGACAGGAGAATGAATCTTTAAAAAGAACTTTGTACATCGAACAGTTATTACATAGTAATTATTTGCTCTGCCAAGCAAACGACAAACCACTAATAATTTAAACTAAAGTTTACTTGTTTGCACTAGTTCTCGCCTGTCACTTCGCTCGCGTGTTACGAATATGAAATGTTCATTATGTCACTGTACAAACAGACGTGGCATTTGATTTTTTTTGTTATGTCATTGACAAAGCTGTCTTCTACGAGTATGTACAATTGATTAATCAAAAATACTTATTAAATATGTACTTAAGAATTTTTATAAAACAATTTTAAAACTTATTATATTTGAAAGCTTATCAAGAAAGCTCCCGAAAAGATAGTTTTATTTGAAATGTCAGCTTTTAGAGTAAATCTAAAAAAAAACCTTAGGAAAAATAAAGCTTTAATTGGAAAATATATTTTTTACTTAAATATATGCTTATTATAAATTAATTAAATAAAAATAAAGATTATCTCGTACACTTTGTGTATGTATTTTAGTAATTTTTTCGGACCTTTACCTGACGGTTCAACGTCTTTTATCTTAGTTATTATGTAGAATTTTTTGCACAGAATTCGGATATAAAGGTCGAAAATATCGTGATTATTGTTTACAGCTTGTACATTGTCTGGGAAATTTTATATTTTTTTACATAATTAGCGCCTCGTAAACTCTTTTACAACGCCTTAGATGCTTCACGTTATGAGCACAGATAATAACAACACATTACAAATTTTAAAATATTCGTTATTTACCTATTTCATTGACAAGCACGTAAAAACTATTGTAATCTTTATTTAATATTACATATGAAGCAAGAAATCTAAGACAATCTATCTTTGTGCCAAGTTTTATGTGAATCCGTACAGCGCTTCACGTTTGAGCGAGTAACAAAAAAGTTTGGATAAACATACTATTATATACTATATTTACTACATTATATACTATATTATATATATATATATATATATATATATATAATATATATATATATATATATATATATATATTTAGTATCAATTTTATACTATTTTGTTTAAAAGTTTTAAGTAAATGTGATATGAAGGCCAGTAACAAGTTGCAAATCACAACCAATATATGAGTACATATACATAAACAGGTTCAACAAATACAAGTTCGCTATTTTTAGTTAAACGTTATTAAAAAAAAACACGTTGAATTGCGCAAATGACACCTTTACTTTGATTATTGTACATGAATATTATACTTTTCTTGGTGTTGAACTAAAAAACTAATATGGAAATGAAAATAGTTGGTCTGAATATTATGAAATATTCGTAAGTCAAAACTTTAAAAAAATGTTCTTCGAACTATCGACTATACTCAAAAAGCATGGCTTGAATTTCACCTGTAATAATTGTTATAATAATATAATTATATTCTTTATTGCACTTAAAATATGATACAGAAAAAAATAACACAAATAAACATAGTTCACAAAGGTGGACTTATCTCTAAAAGAGATCTCTTCCAGTCAACCCTTGGATGTGAAAGAAGCTGTCAGCGGGCAATATACTCGTAGTGCAAAAAAATATACTAAATATATACTAGAAATAAAGGTAATAATAATAACATATACATACATACATACATATATATATATATATATACTTAATATAATTATATATATTGCATATAGTTCAAATATTTATGAAATAAAATTAACATTATAACACTGACTATAAATTTAAATGATACCGGCTTATAACGAAGGTGTTTCACAAATCAAAGTGCGGTTATATAACTATGTACATTACGATATAAGTTGAAAGTTACAACGGATAGAACCAACTGCTTCTATCACCACACCGGATTCTTTCAACAGTATTATAACTTCACTAAACTATCACAAATTTGAGCAGATTGCAGTCTCACAAAGCTCTACGCGGCTTAATATCACCTCTCCTCCATAGCTTTCGCACATGTTTGACAATTGACGTGCGGTCGGAAGTTGTTGTTGCTATTTTTACGGCGTACCGCGTGATTTCTCTCTCTCGAAGGAAACTTTTGGATTTTGCGATCTGTGTTGACTTCTTCTTTTCCACCTTTAATGATACGGCGGTATATTTCCGTCCATTCCAGTTGTTTTAGTGTTAAACACATTTTATATTATCTGTGATAGAACTCACGACTGCCCGACGCCGACACACGATTGACAATGACGAATAAACTAAGTAATGCGCTTGCGACCTCTCGATCAAGGCTATTATTGTAACCGACTCTAAAGATGGTTGTCAATTTACTGATTATGTAAATATTTGTATAAATATTTTGTAAACACTCAAGATGAGGTTTCTAGTGACTTTTTTATGTATAACTTTAAAATTGTGTAATGAATTTATAAATAAGAGATCCTGAGATATTTCTATTAAATTTTTAAAATTATTTAGTTATTTTAGGATATAATTATTGTCTGATTATTTTAAAGTAACTTTTAGTAGTTTTTTCGTGAAGGAGTAACAAACATACATCCATATATCTTCACAAACTTTTGGGTTTATAATCGTTTCACAACTATACCTTCGAGACATCTAACACCGCATTCTCTCCCGTGACCATGATTGCTGTAAACCATTCGAAAGTTCGGGAACCAAATATCAAAATAAATCCGCGAAATAATCCGAAAAGATAGTTTAATTTAAAATATCAAATATACGCGTAAATCTAAGAAAGTATTATCCAAAGAAAATGTATAGGTACATACGTAATATTCTAAATTTAATATTATTGAATCGCACTAAAATTTTCGTTGCAATGGTCACGTTTAAAATAACAATGAAAGTTAGATAAGTTATCAATGACCCGGATGGAGACCCTGTGCCCGATAACGCCTAATAGGTTGTTTGTTTGCTCCATGTGTTTGTTGCGCTTGTTAACCTAATGATAGCATCCATTACGTGCAATTGTCTAAACAATGTTCGGGATGTTCACTTCAGTTCGCTTTATGGCTGGAAACTTGATGTACCAAATGAATACTTTATAATATACTAGCATTTCCCGCGGCTCCGCCCGCGTTCAGATGACCAAAAACCAAATTCTTAGGTTTACATATTAGTATAGGTACTCTTACAATGCAGTTTTTGTATTTGTTCTGAGAAATGAGATCTTTCCGCTGTAAAAAGTATACTATATGTTGACCCGGATAACCAGCTATCATCATACCAAATTTCATCAAAATCTGTCCAGTGGTTTTCTCGTGATGTGGTAACAGACACAGAGACAGACAAAAATTCTAAAAAACTATAGATTCGGACTCTGTATCGATAATAATGTCCATTTCAATTAGTTTCCAAAAAAAAAATGTACAGATTCGACTTAGTTAGAATTTTATTATCGATATAGATTTTATATGTTTTTGTATGGTTTTTGTTTTTTTTATTTTACTTATATGTTTTTTATATGAGAGACTTTTATATGTTGAGTTTGCTATTTGATAATACTTTTTACATTTACTGTCTTTGAGTAAAATAAAATAATGAGAATGTAATTCCTTCGAATATTTTCTCTTTATTATAGAAGTGGTAATTCTTCGATTCCACCTGATTACACGTTTCGCTCATTCGATTTGTACTTTGTAGCGATCCTACGTGCTGTGCCAGCGGTCGCGGCTACGAGTCCTGCTGGGGCCATTCTTTTGTGTGGTGAACACAAATGTTTGTACTCCAGCCATGGGTGTTTATATTTATAATATGTATGTATTTAAAGTAGTATATGTGTAGTGTATCAACTATCTGGTATCCATAACACAAACCTCGTAGCTTACCATGGAACTAGATGGTGCTGTGTGTTAATGTCCCAACATATATATTTTTATTTTGACCTAAACCATTATATATTATATTGCACATATTCATAATATTACATTGTAGTAATTTGTATCTGGTTCAGATATAAATATTATTAATAGGTATATAGTCATCAGGTAGGTATCAGTGTTATTGAATATACTATATTTTGTTGTTTTCATTGTGTTTCACAACAAAGGTGCGAGAGAAAGCTAAAAGTAATTGCATGACTCACCTCCAAGGGTGTGATATGAAACCGGGACAAAGCTCCGGACAGTTGTCACACGGCCTGCCTTCCGACACCTCCTTTATCCGAACGCCCTGCAATTAAAAATACAGTAAGAATGGCATCTAAAAACATTTATTGAAGTAGTTATTTAAACTGATTGGTACATTTCATAGTTCTAGGTAAAAAAAATCTCCATTTCCCAATATTTTTTGCTAAAAATGGTATATTGAGACAAGAGTAAGGTAATTTAGTTGATTAGCTAGCATTTATATATTAAAATACATTAAGAAAGACAATAAGTAATCAAAAATGAACGAACTATTAGGCTGGAGCGATTTTATTTATTTTATTTATTTTCAGTTTCCCCTTAAGTGATGATTTCCGGGATAAAAAGTATCCTATGTCCTTTCTAGGGTCTCAAACTATCTTCTTACCAAATTTCATCTAAATCGGTTCAGTAGATCCAGAGATTACCCCCTACAACGTCACAAACTCACATATTTACAAACTCACAAACTTTACCTCTTTATAATATTATTATAGATTATACTAGTATTTAAAGCGAAAGAGCATGATTGTTTGTGTGTTTGACCGATTGAATCTCTGCAACTACCATTCAGATTGAGAAAATATCTTTTTTTCCAGTTGGTTGTCTATTTATTTAATTCCATATAAAGTATTAACTAAGTAATACTTATATGGTATACCTACATAATATAATGATAATAGCCATTTACCAATAATTTATTCAAAGCATCGATAGTGCTTATTCCCCCAAATTTCTCTGTCATATCCCAAATGATATCGTTTTTCTCGTCTTTTGTGTCATCGTCGGAATCACATTCGCTATAACTGTCCGAGGTGTCACTGTCACGTCTGTTCCCAAAAAGCTTAAATATTCCCTTCTTTTCAACCCACGATTCGCTCACACCTTCCTTAAAGCTATTGACTTTTCTGTGTTTCCTATGAATTTTGAAAGGTACTTGTTTAAGCCGTGGTTGAATTCGATCAATCGACTTCAAAACTACACATCTCTTATAGTTTTGCTCGTAGTCTTCTTCCGAGACCCCACAATGATATAAAAGATAATCTTTTCTGATTTGTTCCCTTCCGTCCAAATCCCTCCAGAAGGTTTCGGTTTCTTTATTATTACATACACCTAGATAGTAATCTAGGTCTCTTTCACCTAAATCTGAATCTTCCTCGATATCTTCTTCATCTTTGTTCACTTTATCAGTATTATTTTGATATTCCCTCACTATTCTATCTAAAAAGCTATATTTTCTGGCGTTTGATTTTTTCAAAAAAATGGCTGTATTACTAGATAAAAATTTGGTTGTCTTTCTATACACTGACGCCACGGATTCGCGTCTTCGTTTCAAATTGTACATGTTACTCTTAAGATACTTGAACGCAAGTATTTTCTTAAGAAATCTATATATTTTAAACTTCCAGTTCATATCTATTTTTAAACATTTCGATTATCCCTTTCATAAGTTGTTGGAAATGAAGCCGCTTAATAGCTAAGTTAAAAGAACGATGATATTTTTTCCACTGCGCTTCTATTTTGCCCGATCAAAAGCAAGTGTATAGAGTAGGGTAGTTTCGCGAAACAGAGACGGCGGGGAACTAGACCACGCGTTTAGTGCTACTATTCCATTGCGAGGGTGACGATTGACGTGATAATGGTCACCTGTGGGCGTACTAGGTTTTTTGTACACCAGTATATCGAGATCTCCAATCATGTTGTTTTCCCTTCGTAATTATTTCCAATAAAGATAGAGCAAAGGCTCTTCTTAAGCTGGTAGCTGTAGTAGGGAGGGTGTGGACTCTTTACGATCATGCAAACAACAGCTAAATGTGTCCATAGTAAATGACTCGGCAAATTGCAACACCCTTGGACAAAATTGCTTGTTAAATCTCCTTGTTAGCTATTTTGTTTGGGGTCATTAGCTTTATGTCTAAGAATAAATTAGTCATAACGTTTAAACATGAAAACAATGACCAGATAATTAGTGTTATTAATAGGAGATAGGTACATGAAGAAGTTTTGTTAAGGAGCTGCCATCTGTTTAATGACATATGTACTAAATGTACTAAAAGATTTATATTAAAAATTATGGTGTCTAGCGCCATCTATGTGCGAGTAGCAGCACAAATAAACTTATGTGTGAACCGTCGGGTGACGAAGATATGAACCATTATAATATATCATATTGTATCGTATAAGTCAATTTAATATTTTTTATTTGGTAAATTTTTATCATTCATGAACGAGAAGAATTAATGTAATAAATAGAAATTTGTTTTGGCCTTTTTTTATATTTGAATAAAAAAAAATTAACAAATAAACAAAGAAATAACTTTTATAAACAGAATAATCTAAACAATATTTTAAATTACTATAAGAACAAAGTTTATTCAGAAATTTGATCTATAGTCTTGACTGAGCTTTCTGTTAGACAGCACGTAGTATATTGCACGATATGATTTTACTTATTTACATTCAGTTTCGTTAAAACTAAAATGAAATATTGTGGATCAGAAAAATGTGACATATACTTATCTATACTAATATTATAAAGAGGTAAAGTTTGTGATCTTGTGAGTTTGTGAATTTGTGACGTTGTAGGGGGTAAACTCTGGATCTACGGAACCGATTTAGATAAAATTTGGTTAGAAGATAGTTTGAGACCCTGGGAAGAACATATATGATATATATGATATATATGATGATGGATACTTTTTATTCCGGAAATCATTCTTTATGGGTGTGAAAATGGGGATGAAAGTTTGTATGAGGAATCAAGCTACAATAAAGATAAAAAAATCACAGCTACATAAATAAAGAGATCAAAAAAAAGCACGGACAATATATCTGTGGTGTTACATACACATTACAAAAAAGTTTTCATTTTCTTCACGTTCCGCTTTTGGTAGATAAATCTTAAGGTATAACTTAAATAATGAAAAATTAAGTAAAAAGGTATTCTTATGACATAAAAAATATTTCAAAAGAAAATATTTTATATTGTAAATAAAACTATCTTTTCGGATTTTGTCGCGGATTTATTTGTATTTTTGTTTCCCGACGTTTCGAATGCTTTACAGCAATCATGGTACGGGAGAGACTGAGGTGTTACATGTCTTGAAGGTATAGTTGTTACAGACAGCCTACCCACAATTAACAAAATGATTTTTATGCAGATTTATTTAGATTTTTAGTTCGCAACGTTTCGAATGCTTTAGAGCAATCATGATTGCTGTAAAGCATTCGAAACGTCGGGAAACAAAAATACAAATAAATCCGCGACAAAATCCGAAAAGATAGTTTTATTTAAAATGTCAAATATTCGTGTAAATCTAAGAAAGTATTATATTTTATATTGTTTTAAATGCGAATGTTAATTTTTTTTTAGGTCACGTATACACTATAAAAATAGTCAAATCAGATATATTCTTGCTTCAACTTATAAATGAAATATATTTTAATGAGGAGAAAATTACTGAGTTTTATTTTTGAAGTGTTATTAGTGAGTTGATAGAATTGCGTTTATGTTATACTGGATTTATATTTTTGTTTTTGTTCGAGTGAATTTTTTAAGCGTAAATAAACAACGTATTCTACTGTTTATTTACGTTTAGTTTTACTTAATTTACTCGATGTAAGTAAATTCTCGGGGATATTAGATATTGTGGTACTATATACTAGGTTATCTTTAGCTCTAGTAGCTTACATGTACAGTGTACAGCCGCAGATCCAATTCCAGTTACTGGGTTCGAGTCCCGGGTTAGGTCAATTATAAACGTTGGGTTTTTATTTAAAGAATTTTTCAGTGGCAGCCTGGAGCTAATGATTTGATGGTGTTATACCACCATGCCTTAGACAACACGTACACATTTAAAACCTTTTATCTAAACGATCTCTCACCGATCGTGTTGAATTGTCGTTCTATCTGAATTTGATAGTGAAAGGAATACACCGTTTTTGTGTATAATTGCGCACTATTATATCTCCTGTACACATTCAGATTGGCCACAGTCTGAATGAGATTGGCCGCTGTTGCCGATATCGGCCAGATCAATTATTATTTAGATAAATAACTACGTACGTTGCAGGATAATGCTAGTACATACGTAAATATAAAGTATCATATTATTATACATATATCTAATAATAAACCACTTTTGTCAAATTAAGTAAAGTGTGTCAGAAGGTTTTTATCTACTTCTAGTTAGAACTAAACGTGGCCCTGACACCCTCAGGGGACTGGCGTCGACAAAAACGGGAATCGGAGAACAAGCAAACGACAATAATGTGAAGCTACTAATTCTTTAAATGACAGAAAATATTTTGGAATTCAGGAAAATGATATTTTATTACCTTCACGCCCTTGATTAAATTCTTACTCTATCAACTAAGTCACAACATGACTTTTGCAACAGAATAATATACTATGAGCTTTTACTAGAGACTCTATGAGATTTCATTTGCCTATCTGATGATGATGATGTTCTCCTAGCCGATTCCGGCCACGGCGGCCAATCTCAATGAGATTAGCCAACTGCGCAGGAGATATTATAGTGCTCAAGTGTACGCGCAGACACAAGTGCACTCTCTATTCCTATCACTCTCATACTCCGGTGGGACGACCACTCGACACGACCGGTGAGAGTTAAGGCGCAGGACCGACGGCTTTACGTGCTCTCCGAGGCACGGGGGTGAAACACTGCCAACTTCCCAACTCCGGGCTGTTACTGAGACTTTACTATACAGGAAGACTCAATAACTAAACTTGGCCCGACCCGGGACTCGAACCCAGGACCTCCGGGTGTGCAGCCGTACATGCTAGCCACTACACCACCGAGGCAGTTTTGCCTATCTAGTGTCCATAAGTTATCACTTAATTAAAATTAATTAAAAACAGTCAAGTGAACCCACTGTTCTTGTAATGTGTGAATAACAAATAATTAAACATCTTCAAAAGTTTTCACGTCTATACAAATAAATAAAATTGAAGTGTCTGTTTGTAATGTCAGTACAACAGCTTTTCACTAAATGCATATCTGAGCATATAAAATACCTATAAGAAGATAATCCATTTTTAATTTTTTTGTCTATCTGTTTGTTCCGGCGAATCTCCGAAACAGCTGGACCGATTTTGAAGGACGTTCACTGGCTGATAGCTGATGTTTTGGAGTAATTAAGGTTACTTTAATTTTTTTTTTAAATTAGAGTTCAGTGCAAAAGAATTAAACTCCATAAAATTGTGAACAAAATTCTCGTACCTATAGACGCAGCCGAGCGAAGCGAGGGTATATCCCTAGTTTATAATAAATAGTAGGCTATATTATGGCTATTGGGCTTAGCCAGATGTTTTATTAATTTTTTTATTTACGTACATATAAGTTTCCCGTATAGTAAAAGTTCCTTTTCCAATTTAGTAGCAAATATTGTACTACTGAGGCAGTGGTAGCCCAGTGGTAACAAGCTCGCTTGCGAAACTGAGTGAAGCGGGTTCAAATCCCCGGGTCTCGAACCTCTGATATTTTCATGTGCGATTCATTTCTAACATGATTACCACTTGCCTTACGGTGAAGGAAAACATCGTGAGGAAACCCGCACGTCTGAGAGAACCTAGCAAGTTTTCGAAAGACATGTGAAGTCCGCCAACCCGCACTTGGCCAGCGTGGTGGACTACGGCCTGTTCCCCCTCGTATTGAAGGGAGGCCCTTGCCCAACAGTGGGACGTTAAAAAGAAAAAGGGTTGAACACAATACAATTGTACTACTCCAGATGATCAGTAAACGAAAAGTATATAATTCGTTTAATATTTTTGCTATAATACCTGACTTTGCCTTGAAATAAGATCAATAAAACAAGTTTAAAAAGTAAATTGCCTTTATTATGTAAAGATCGTTAAAATAATGATATCATATAAAATAAAATGCTAATATGTTAAAACAAACAATGAGTAATACTGAAGGTTTTCAGTTTCTTAAACTTCGCAACATGTGTTTTCTCCATTCATTACGGTTTTACAAATAAAATTACTCATAGCGTTTGTGTAACTCGATCGGAAAGTTTTAAGTTATAAGAGCTAACGGTTTCAGTTTAAGCATGTTATTTTAAATGAAATTTTTGTTTGTTTGTGTGTATTTCACTCAAAGTGAAATCTATACCTACATATTATAATAAAATTGTAACTAAGCCGAATTTGTACATTAAATACTTTTTGGAAAATCTTATTGAAATAAACATTATTATCGATACAGAGGCTGAATTTATAGTTTTTAGAATGTTTTCTTTATGTCTGTCTGTTACCGCATCACAGAAAGACTACTGGAGGGATTTTGATTAAATTTGGTATGGTGATAACTGGTTATCCGGGTCAACATATAGGATACTTTTTACCGCGGGAAAATGTCTCATTTCTGAGAAAAAATACAAAAACTGCAATGTAAGAGTATACTAATATGTAAAACCTAAGAATTTGGTTTTTGGTCATCTGAACGCGAGCGGAGCCGCGGGCAATGCTAGTGTGATATAAAATCAATTTTTATTACATTATTTGACTCTATTACAGTAACGCTTATAACGTTACGGCTATCGCTCACAGCGTTTCCAGGCTGATTGGATTTTCAAGGTCATTAATTACGCGCACCCAATATTCTCGGTCATCTGATATTGGCACGACAAGCGATTTGATGACATCAGGTCGATCGGTCATCGGTCGTATTCGGCATCATCATCGGTATTTTAAAAGTATAATTATTTAAAATTAATTTTCGTTCACGTAATCTGGTTTAATCATCCGTAAAGTTTATGTAAGACTTATTTGTATTCATAACGAAATTCGGCTAAGTACGAGTTGGACTGGCTCCTTAAGTGAGTTCCGTACTTTTTATATATTTTAGTTACGTTTTTATTATATAAAGTAAGATTTTATACTGAATATTGATTGAAATTCACAGCATGAATCACACATTTTACAATGAACATTTTTTATTATTTATCGTAAATTTTTTAATATACCTACAAATTTACAAATTAACAAAACCCAATGAAAAACCACATACATTGCTGTGGAGATATCTCTCGTTTTATTTTTTGCTTTTTTATTATTTGTCAAGAATCCGCCATAATTACAGATTAACAGTCGTTCTGTAAAAAGTTAACCTATTTCAATCTACATCAATTTTATCGGTACTTATGGCCCTTTAAAGGTAGGACAGCGTAGGGTTAACAGGTATTAATATATAAGTAATAGGGTCCCGACTCTTGCGTCTAGAATCCTAAAAAGAGTCACAAGAGTAATGTTTACGAGAGTGGACTTTTTATAGTACTTTTTAAGCAGTTTAAAAATGGAGCAGGTGCTTAGTACATAAAGGTAATTATTTTTTATTTTTATTTTTATTTTTAAAATATTTGGGAAACATACAGTACAATAATACTTAAAGTTAATCTGATATACATAGTACATAAACCAGCGAAGTTTCCACTTATAAATGTAACATAAAGAGCGCAAGTCATGTTAAAACAATAACGAATAATCTCTCTATTACTATCTACTAAAATATTTATATTACTCGTAATTATGAGTGTATGAATATTCTGGACTAACTACCATAATATCACCAATTTGGATATGGTGCACAGATAAATTGGACCCAGTTATGCAAAAAACAGCCATGTGCGTAAAAGTATCAACAGAGTTATAAGCATTTTATTATAAAAAATAAAATAATTATAAAAAATAAACAATACTGATATAAATATTGTTCAATTTTAAAATAACCAGAAAAACAAAACATAACCCAAGTGCAACTATCGACAGAAAAATGCTTATAACTCTGTTGGTACTTTTACGCACATGGCTGTTTTTTGCATAACTGGGACCAATTATGAGTTGGAATAACGCAAAGGCTTACTGGTAGTAATAAAATTTGACATCGCTTATATCGCGACTTGCAATTTATTATCTCATGGGAATAAATAAAAACTATAGAGAATTCTATGTGAAAGCACAGCGCAAGACCCATGTGTGAGTCCGGTTTAGCTAGCACGTCTGAGATAGCCTAACTAGTTTACAAAAGACGTGTGAAGTCAGCTAATGGGTATCTTGGTGGACTGTGGATTCCTTCGCATTCTGAGCCCACAAATCTGATGCTAGATACTGAATTATATTTATTACCTATATTTTTTTCTTTTACTCTTGGGACTGCTCGTGTATTTTTTATAATTTAAAGGTAGTAGCATGATGTTACATAGTCTTCCTCAATGCTAAGGCAATAAAATGCATTATTTTTCAAATGGGACTAATATTTCTCGAGACGAGCGCGACAACGAAAATAATATATTAATAACTAGCTATGCCCGCGGGTCCGCCCGCGTTTAGATGAACAAAAACCAAATTCTTAGGTTTTACATATTAGTATACTCTTGCATTACAGTTTTTGTATTTTTTCTGATCCGGATAATCAGCTTTGACCATAACAAATTTCATCAAAATCTGTCCAGTAGTTTTCTGTGATGCGGTAACAGACAGACAGACAAAAATTCTAAAAACTATAGATTCGGCCTCTGTATCGATAATAATGTCTATTTCAATAAGATTTTCCAAAAAATATTTAATGTACAGATTTGACTCAGAATTTTATTATATGTATAGATAAATATGGCTAATATAAAATTATTACTAAAAGCTAAACTTAGCTACTCAATTAGAGAGAATCAAATAAGGATAATATATATTATATGAAGCAGCTCGTGTTCAGTTTAGTATGTGAAATATTTACTAACGACTTCTCTTTACTCAGCGCCTAACATCCCTTCGGCAACGCTCAACTAGTTAAAAGACTTTAGTTACTTTAACTTTGCCCATACATTATAAGGCATTTATTTCAATAATATGAACGTGATATATAATGGCCATAAAAATATGATAATTCTGGAACGATACAATTTTGTTAGAGATTTTATAAAATCGCTAATCCTTACTGTTTTAAGTATAAAGTTTAAAGCAGATATCAATTTTTTTAAATTAAAACAGCTATTATACGTAATATGCTGTTATTATGGTAACTAAGACCTGCAAAGGTCATTTTTTACGATTATCCAGTAGATGTCACTGCTTTAAAGTCAAGGTTTTGTACCAGATTTTAAGTGCTTCCTCTAAAGGTTGAAGGGTTAAACCTGTAAGCATTATGCAGTTTTATTTCTTCAGTATATTGTATACAAGTAATATTTTCATATATTTTTAGTATATAGCGTATGTAATTAACTTTTTATTATGTAATCAATTTATATTTATGTTGAAAGAGCATTTTCTTGAGTTTTTACAATAAAATCTTTTAAATTTTTTTAATATTCAACGTATTCATCCTATATTTGGAAGCAAGCAGACACGGGCAAAAACTACTTTAATATAAATAAGGATTGTAGGCACTATATAACGTATGAATATATTATGTATGTTCATACGTTATATTGTACCTCGTGTACGCTCGCTTAGTAACTAGGGTGGGTATAAATAAAATCTAATGTTTGTACTGCTCAAAACTTAGCCGTTTAAAAAGCCGATGTATAAATGATAAAACTAAAAAAAAAATCATTTCATTACCTTTGATAAAAAGACAAAACTTGTGACCACAAAAGCGCAAAAATTGCTAAATCTAACTAAATAGATATTCCTCGCCAAGTACAATTACTGCGGGACACAGTGTATTGGTTAAAGCCCGTAGCGAATTCACTGCATGAAAATTTAATTATTTCATTAAACAAACTACGAATTGGTTTAACATGAATAATTAATATTGGCTTTTTGTCGTCAATCGAGGCCACCGGGAGTTAAGTAGGTATGTTATTTATTAAAGTGGCATTTCGAATATGCTATATTGGAATTATGTTAGATCTATATACATTTATTTAGTAAAAAATTAATTAACCGACGTTGTGTCATATTTATAAATGTGTTTAAGCTGCAAATAAAATTTATTTATTTTTTTAATCAAACCCGAATGTCAAATATGAAAATTTGGAAAGAAAATATCTTTACGCTTTGTTGTGTATTTACTATTTAGTAGAGATGTACCAACTATTCGGCCGATTATTCGGCCTTTTTCCAAACGACTTGTCGGCTAATCGGCAAAACTCATAATCGGCCCATCTCTACTATTTAGTCACAGCGTCAAATTAAAAAAAATAGAGATATCTAAAAAAAACTTAAAAAAAACAACTATAAAATATTGTTGCTATATAATGGTAGAGTGTGCGTATGTTTATTATTCTTCATACGGACATATGCCTAAAATAATACTACATTTTTAGTGTTTTTGGAACATTTTTTTTTAATATTTTTAAATTACCAATACTGCGTGAGTAAAACAGTATTTCATGCTATGAAGAATTAGCCGCACCTCGTATTAATTAACTAAGCGATTTTTGTCACGCCAAACCTTCCGACCCGTTCGAGGCGTGACCGAAAATTATAATATTATCAAACGTTTTTGTTAAAAATTGTCTTGTTTTTGAACCATTCCAAAATAGTAGCATATTATTTTTTATTAATGTTTTTATATTTAATAAAAAAGTTGTGTTGAAGAAAAAATAAATTAATTATATTCAGTGTATTTTTTTACTTAAAATGAAAATATCTTAAGTAAAACTGACTAAAAGTTATGGGATATTCTTAGATGGGTCAAAAAGAGCACTGAAATTGGTTTTTGTAAAAGCCTGCTCAGTAAAATGAGATATTTTCAGCGTATTTGACCTTTAAAGATGATATTTTACGATAAAATTATTATTAAAGGACACGTAAAAATAATCTAAATTCAACTAACTACTAGACCTAGATACAAAAACTAGTATTCTAAAATCGCATCAGTTTTAGCTTAAAGTTCTTAGGTTAACTTATTTTGCCTGCTCTTATTAAGTTGGCGAACCTTCCCTATTACTGCATTTTAGCGTTAGGCGGAAGAGGGCTTTACGTTATATAATGATTAATTTGGATACATATATTATGTACTAGCATTGCCCGCGGCTCCACCCGCGTACAGATGACCAAAAACCAAATTCTTAGGTTTTATATATTAGTATACTCTTACAATGCAGTTTTTGTATTTTTTCTCATAGATGAGATATTTTCCCGCGGTAAAAAGTATTCTATATGTTGACCCGGATAAGCAGCTATCATCATATCAAATTTCATCAAAATCTGTTCAGTGGTTTTCTCGTGATGCGGTAACAAACAGACAGACAGACAAAAATTCTAAAAACTATAGATTCGGACTCTGTATCGATAATAATATCTATTTCAATTAGATTTTCCAAAAAATTTTTCATGTACAGATTCGACTTATTTAAAATTTTATTATATATATCGATATACTACATTTTTAACTTAAATCAAATCTGTTAAGATTTCATTTATTGACATATGTATGGTCTATAATCTAAGGTTAAAAAAATCTTAATAGGCGCAAATTCACAACCTGCTTACTCTGTGTTTTTTGTTAATATTTTTACTTCATAAGAGAAACAATTTATATATGTTAAGTTGTTGCTTAATTTATAATTAAGACTAAATTGTAACAGGTTGTTGCGAAGGCGGATAGAGTATTCATAAAATATTTTCGTGGGTACCATAATTTTATTTAATTACTAAATCCTATTTAAAAGTTTACGATTCCCCGTTATCGTTAGTTTTGCGATCAATCATGATGATTAATAAATATAAAGGCCAATTAAGAAGACACCGCTTGATTTAAATAAAGCCACATATCTTAAGATGAAAAAAAACTATGTTTTTTTTTATTTTTATTTTATTTTTATTTTATTTAATTTTAATTAGGATCTCCAACAAAAAATATACATACATACAACAAAAAATATCATATAAAAACAAAAAGCAAATAAGACTCACAACACGTGTGCTCCTTCACTTATAGGAGACCACAGCTTGCTCGTTATTGTATTTAATGTTATAACTAAGTTTAAACTAAGAAAAAATTAACGTAGGTACATTTCTAGAAACAAATCTGCAACTATTTATAGAGATACAAAAAAATGAATAATAATTTCATTCGAGCATACAATTATTTATTTTAATAAACTCACGAATGCGAAGAAAGCCGCGGATAATCAATAGTATAACTTGATTTTGTTAGATTATTCTCATAGTTATATTTTTCTGATTCACAAATAAGTGTCACTAGCAATCGGAGATAACTTTTTAACTAACCAGATTCCACTGTGCTCAAAGTTGTGACACAAGTGTAGACGAAAACAACTCTCATATTATTTAATTTTGCTCATTGCAACGCTTGAAATTTGAAATCAGATTTATTTTAATCAAATTGCGAAAAAATCCTAAAGCGACTTTAGAAAAGTCAAGTTGATTTAAGTTATATTGATATACATTTTTTTCTTTTCCACAATTATTCAGTCGGGTTTCTAAACTCTTAATTAATATTGGCTTTAGACAAGTTTTATTAGATGGCGGTCAATGCTTATACCGTATATGGCTCTGTGAGTTTATTGATACCAACTCTGACCCAGTATGCAGGTGTTTCAGAATGTATTTAGTAAGGAACTTTAATCATATTTTGTATAATAATATAGTTAACCGTATATAGTAGACTGAAGTTCAAAGCTATATGTAGTTCTAAATGGTTTAAAGGCGGTCTTTAGAACTACTAGTTTGATTTAAAAAAAATCTTTTTGCCTTTTACAGCCGATTCATTGAAGAAAGTTATAGGTTGTCTTGTTAGATATCACGTTACGACTTTTTAGAGTGGATACATAAATAAATTACACGAGTGAAGTCAAAAGCTAGTAATTATATAAAATTTAGAACAAGGTTACTAAAAATATGTATTTAATTAAATAAGTGGAGTACTAAGTGGCACCTCACTTCGTATTCTACATATTTAATGCGAGCGGTCCGCTCTCGCTTCGTAACAACCCCGTACGTAGTTCCTGTAACTTCTAGCAATATATTAATATCCCATAGGAATCACTTTATTTAAAGGGATAAAGGATACAGTATATTTAACTTGGGAATAATTATGTTTTTCATTAGCAAAGAGTAAAAATCCATCCAGTTGGCGATCGCCCATGATTTTTAAGAAAATGTTGTCAAATTCAAGGGTTGTCAAAAATACATTTCATTATGGCGAACGGTTATGAAATTAAAGCACTGTAGTGCTATCTCGTAGCATGTTAAAGTTATACCCGTCAACCCTACAGACGGCTCCCGGCTGTCATAAATAAAAACTTAAAAAAACCGGACTTCCAGTCACTAAAATGTAAAAAATAGCTAAGCGGAGGTTTTCATTTGGAATAGATACCTAATCAGATATTTTAGAAGTCGGTGCCAGCTGTAGCAAAGCAAATCTAATATATTTCTATATAAATAAATTCGATTTTCGATAAAATTTATACGGGACCACCTGGGAAGTATACCCTTTGAAATAAAGCAAAAAATTTCCAAATCTGTTCAGGCGTCTTCGAGTAATCAGTGAACATACATAAAAAAAAGATTCCGTTAAATTGAGAACCTCTTCCTTTTTGGAAGTCGGTTAAAAAGCAAGTATGACAGTCGAGTGCGTCTGACCCACGTCTCATCTCGTATCCCCTGTACGATTGCCCTTCTAGACTTTTTAGTAAAAGAAATATTTAAATGATAGAACGCTCAATTTACAGCTTAAGTGATAAAAAATGCTAATCTTTATATATAAAATTTCAGCGTGCGTGTGTTCGTAATTTTACTGATTCTACAAGAAATAAGTACTTTTATAGATATTTATTCACAATTTCCTTAAATTAATATTTTATTTTTCCGTATATTAAAAAAATAAAATAAGTGAATAAAACAACAAAGATAAACAAAAAAAAATCTGGCCTTTATTTTATATTTTTTGTCATTTTGTAACATCTAACTCACTTAGCTCTATCTCTTTTAGATAGGTACTCTTTCCCTAACTTTGAGGAAGGTGATGTTTTTAAACGTTATACGATATCTTCTATAAAGTAGTAAAAAAATGTGTATTTTTGCATTTAATACTAGTATAGTGTTCATTAAAAACTATTTATTAACTATTTGGCAATGCTTAAAAAAGTCGGTGAAAATTCGATTCACAGTTCCAGTAACAGAATCTCGTCGAAGCTAAGCCGTCACAGAGTCAAGTTTTAATGATGTAATAGTATATTTATCGCAATTAATGAACAAAGCATGCTCTATTCGATATCAAAGTATTCGAACAGCGTAGCATACGACCGTGACATTTTAAAAACTTTCCCCTTTTACTATTTCGTTTGTAACCCGAGAACGCGCTGAAACGGTTTTTCTTTTAAAAAAATATAAACGGTTTTTAGTACTTTTAGATTAAAATATTAAAATGTCTGGAATAATTTTATTCCGCTTAATCTCTTTCGTCGGTAAATCGGTATAATCAAAATTAGAATATATGATGCGCATTTTTATTTATATAATTTACTAGCGGCTCACCCTTGCTTCGCTCGGGTTGCGCCTCTAGACAAGCAAAAACAGATCTATCACATGGAAAACTTACATTTGTCAGTGATAAAAAGTAGCCTATTTGTTATTCTGATGTAAGAATTATATTATTGTTAAGTTTTATTAAAATCCAATCAGTAGTTTTTGTGTACTAAGCTGTATAAGTTACTATAGTTAGGTACCACCATGCAAAATTTCATTTAAATCGGTCTAACAGTTTTGGAGATTAGCCCGTACAAACAGACAAACAGACAGAGAAACAAAAAGTTTGAAAGAAAAACTGGATTTGTTCTGTTTCTCTTCTTACATCTCCCTGACTTGGTTTTTAGCATTTTTTTTCTATGTACAGACATTCGACCTCTACAGTTTTATTATACTTATAGATGTATAGATACGCAATTTACGTATATTGGCTTTAATTTTTTTTTATTTATTCTTATATAAAATTTAGAACAAGTTTTCTTAAAATGTAAAGTGCTCTAAATATTCGACAAGAGCTTTTTGGCAACACTGGATTTTTAAGTAACAAACTTGAAACTTCTAAGTTACTCGTACTTCTATTTAGGTCTTGCTTTTATGATTTTAAGTTTGATAAAAGTTATCAGGTATTTGTAGGCTACATATATTTAAAAATGGATATAACATACAGATTACATTGAATGATTTCGTATAGTATCTTGAGTTTTTGTATATCCATATATTCTGGAATAACACGTAGGCCAATATTGTACCTTTTACGCGAGCAGAACCATACTTTTTTATATTATTTATTTATGTATAAGAAGCTGTATTTATAGTATCATGTAATTAGGTATATTTATATAAACCATTTTTTAATAATATGAAGCCAAATAAATCTCATATTAATGGAATCGTTAATAAATCCTTTATAGTATGCCTGAAATAACATTTTAATTTAACAATTAATGAGTTCGATATACGCCTGTTAACAAGCGATAAGCCTAACATTAATATTTATATGATGTAAGGCTACGTTATATTCATATATGTTTATTTTGAAAATTTTTAGTTTTTTAATATCTTTACAGTTTAAAGTTCTCTATAATATACGGGTTTTCCAAAAAAATAAAATTCTGTTTTAAAATTTATCAATTTTGTTTTTGTTAGATTTGTAAAGTTTTGGACGATTTATCGTCCAAAATTGATAAAATGGTAAACCATATTTTTAATTTTTATATGATTTAAAAAAGAATATTTCCGTTACATGTTAAAATCTTATTGTACCGTCTAATCTCTCTCGTGTCTTCTCCATTCTACATGATATTGGCGAAGTAATCTGTACTAAATTGGCATGTTTTGAAGCCATTAATGATAATCGACTTGAATTCACCCAAAAAAAAATTTTTTTTTAGATATATTCGATTTATTTGAATACCCATACTTGCTTGTCTAGCTCACGACTATCCATACTTAATATTATAATTGTGGAAGTGTGTTTGTTTGTTTGCCCTTCTTTTACGTCGAAACGGAATGACGGATTGGCGTGATTTTTTGTATGGAGGTAGTTGGAGGGCCTGAGAGTGACATAGGTTACTTTTTATCGCGGGAGACTATCTCGGTCCCACGGGAAAACACTTCGTAATACAATCCAAAAAATTATTTACGATCAGAATTACTTGAAACTTGGTATTAATGCTCTTCAATACAATTAAATAAAAACGTGTATTAGGATTTTTCGAAATTTTTCCCATAAAGGGGTAATATAAGGAATGAAAGTTTGTATGAAACCTACCTTTTTAGTTTTATTCTAGTTTTAGCGCGAGCGAAGCCGCGGGTTCTGCTAGTACTTATTATACGGCGGCACTAACACTATGCACGACGATTATCAATTTGTCTTTCTTGATGTATTTATTATTAGCTTTTGCCCTTGATTTCATCAGTTTTAGCATTTCTTTTTAGTTAAAACCCCGAAAAACTATTATTAATAACTGCTTTAAATGTTTTTTTTTGGATTTCTTCAGTCGAATAAAATTAAGTTCAGTTCTGTTTTTAACGAGGTTCTTACTTATTTGTACAATGAAAATAGCCGCGGTAAAATCCGCAGAACTGGTCGTATTTATTATTATTAATGTTGGGTGTGGTGCCGAGGTCGGCCCTAGCTACGTCGACCAGTTTTGGTCCATTGTAGCTCCCTTTATAGTGAGTTCAAAGTTCTCCGCTTAGTCCTGTTGACTCCAGGAACTTCCAGATTTTCTGAGCGGGGAGCATCTGTATCTCTTCCGGTTGCATAATATGCTGCCCTAGATAGATACTTCTGCGGTGCATGAGTGGACCGCACGAGCAGAGGATATGCATAGCAGTTTCCTCTGTCTCATGGCATAGTCTGCACATTGCGGTCTGACTGAGGCCGAGGGTAAACATATGTTTATTGAGTTTGCAGTGACCAGTAAGTATTCTGGTTACTGCACTGGTTTTATACTTGTTGAGTTGAAGCAACTCTTTTGTAAACTTTTTGCGATATCCCTTAATTAGCGCTTTAGAGTGTATTTGTCCAGAAGTGGATTGCCACTCTTGAAGTGCTTGGCGATTGCAGTGAATTTTGAGAATTGAATAGGCATGTTGTTTTGCAATGCCACAGAATGGTTCTGGGCCACAATCTGGGGTTTCAGCGCCCCTTCTTGCCAATGCATCAGCCTTTTCATTCCCATCTATGCCTGAGTGACCCGGGACCCATCTGAGGGTAACTCTGTTGGATGTGCCCAGGACATTCAGATTATCCATACAGTCTTTGACCAACTTAGAGTTGGTCTCAAGAGAATCTATAGCCAGAAGTGCTGCTTGGCTATCTGAGTTGATGTAGATATTTTGGTTTCTAAGCTTCCTCTCCAGGATGACTTCAGCACATTTGTTGATGGCGAAGACCTCGGCTTGGAAGATGGTGGCCTCCTTGCCCAGATTGACACTCATGTCAAATCTAGGCTTAAGGCCATAGATGCCGCACCCTACATCAGATCCTTTCTTGGATCCATCTGTAAACCAAACATGACTGCCCTTTTTGTGAGACTCTTGGTTTTTTAGCCACATGTCCCGGTTGGGAAGATCTATTTGGTACTGTTTTGCGAAGTTAAACTCTGTACTCATGCCATCGACTGGCATTTTCAGAGTTTTGTGTTCGAATGTCAACTCCTTGAGTTTGTTCATATATTGCGATTGCAACTTTACATTCGATTGTGTACAGAGCCTGTAGAGGCAAGATTTAGCTTCTTTTTGCACGTGGAGATATAGCGGAGCTATGTCCAACAATGCATTTAAAGCGTCGCCTGGTGCCGAGTGGAAGGCTCCCGTGATGATTAGACATGCCATCCGTTGTATGCTGTCTAGTTTACTCATAGTTGTCTTTTGTTTGGTTTTGTTACACCATACGACTGAGGCGTATGTTATGATCGGCCTTACCACGGCGGTGTACATCCAGAGAGCCATTTTGGGCTTGAGGCCCCACTTGGCTCCAGCCATTCGACAACATATCCAGAGGGCCATTTTGGCTTTTTGTATAATGTTGTTGAGGTGAGAGTTCCAGGTCAACTTTTGATCAATAGTGACTCCAAGGTACTTTACCTCATTTGATAGGTTAAGGGTTTTGCCATTGAGTCTGAGTTCGGTCAGCCTTTCAAGCTTCCTTTTCCTGGTAAATGGTACAATAACTGTTTTATCAGCGTTTATTGATAACTCATTTTCTCTGCACCATCTTGTGATGGTATTGAGAGCTCCTTGTAACCTGGTGGAAATTGTGTTCAGGCAGGGACCTCTTACTACTACAACAAGGTCATCTGCATAGCCCTGTGTATCGTAGTCGAGATCTGCCATGATTACAAGTAGTAGGTCTACAGCTAGTGTCCATAATAGGGGTGAAAGCACTCCTCCTTGCGGACAGCCTCTTGTAGTGTAGAAGTTGTGCGAGTGTTCGTTTAACGTAACTTTCGCACACCGGTTGGAGAGCATATATTCCACCCATCTGGTGGTTGTGATATCAACACCTTTTGCATTTAATCCTTTCAGGATGGTTGCCGTAGGTGTGTTATCAAA
Source organism: Brenthis ino (assembly GCA_921882275.1). NCBI lineage: Eukaryota > Metazoa > Arthropoda > Insecta > Lepidoptera > Nymphalidae > Brenthis > Brenthis ino. The sequence goes on from OV170227.1 coordinate 27,121,093, forward strand.
GGCCCCCTCAATGTCCAAAAATGCACATAGAGCTGTCTGCTTATCCTCTAGGGACCTTTCTGCCTTGTCGATCAGAGCTACTAAGGCAGATTCTGTGGATTTACCCTTTTGGTAGCATGTTGGTTGCAGGAAAGTGGTCTAGCCACAAGATACCTTGTTCTAATGTGCTGATCGATTACTTTTTCCATTGTTTTTAATAGGAAAGAAGTAAGACTAATAGGTCTAAAGGATTTGGGCTGAGAGTAGTCGTTTTTACCGATCTTCGGTATAAAGATAACCTTGACCTTAGTCCATTGTTCTGGTATAATGCCCAAAGCAAAGCTTGCTCTAAATAATTTTACCAGATGCGGGATAAGGAGTTCCATGCCCTGTTGAAGCAGAGCTGGAAAAATTCCGTCTTCCCCTGCTGATTTAAATGGTTTGAATTTTTTCAAAGCCCATCTAATCTGGTTAGGCCTAAAAATGGTATTGGCCATCTTCCAGTCGCAACTATTTGCCCTGTGGATGTAGTTTTCCTTTGGGTTTGATTCACTGCCGGTGACAGGGTACGATCCTGGGAAATGGGTTGCTCTTAAAAGTTCCAGCGTCTCCATCTCTGTGGTCGTGAAGGAATTGTCTCGCTTTTTTAAAAAGCCGAGAAAGATGTTTGGTGTCTTGGCAAGGACCTTGTGGATTCTCGCTCCTTTATGAGTTTGGGCGATATTCTCACAGAATCGTTTCCAAGATGCTCTTTTAGCTTTTCTGATCTCTTTGTGGTATTTAGTCAGAGCCTTCTTATACCGTTCCCACCCATACGGTGTAGTGGCCTGATTAAATAAGCGACGTGTGGAAACTCTAAGTCGTTCTAGCTTTTTGTTCCACCACGGAGTATTGTTGTTAACCTTAAGTTCCCTGACAGGACAGCTATTTTCATAGGCATTTAAGATGCCATCCGTTAATAAGTTGTTTAAAATGTTAAGGGAGTCGGGTGTCTTGATTGATTTTGGAAAATCCTTAGCTGCCTCAGCGAGCAGGTTTTTAAAATCTACCCACGAGGTGGCTTTGGGATTTCTAAGCCTTTTAGGCTCAGTAGTTATTGAGCCTTGTATGCTAAAGACAATATGTTTGTGATCGGACAAAGAGTTTTCATTACTGACATGCCATTTACTTATGTGTTTAGCGATTTGTTCAGTAGCAAAAGTGATATCCAGAACTTCCTGCCTAGCTCTAGTAGCGAAGGTTGGATTACAGCCTTTATTAAGTATTTGAAGGTCGTTAGCTAGGAGAAATTCTAAAAGTAACTCACCTCTTTTGTTGGTATCAGTACTTCCCCAGATTGTGTGATGGGCGTTTGCATCGCAGCCAACAATTAGTTCTGTCTTGTGTTTTCGAGCGTAGTCGACGACTTTAGACAGTTCTTCGGTGGGGTTGGCTTTCTCTCCGGGCAGGTAGGCCGAGCACACAAGTGCTCTAGTTTGACCACGCCCTCTGAGAACGGTGATTGCAGCAACGGTGTCATCACTGCAAAGTTCTGTAACAGGCAAGAAATTAATACCTTTCTTAAAAACGATACAGGCCCTAGGCTTGGTGCCATTTTCGTTTGCTAGGATCTTACCTACTCCATTTAAGCCCGAAATCTTGGACTTGGCGTTAAGCCATGGTTCCTGGACCAGCGCTATATCCATGCCATTTGCCCTAAAAGTGTTTTCTGCCACGGCTGTGGCAGCGATAGCGTGGTGTAGATTGGCTTGGAGTATTTTAGTGGGGGCGTCGCCAGTTGGGTGTGAAGCGCTACTGGGGACGGGCCCCATTGCGCTTGTCACTGCCCTTGCTGGGTCTGGGTCCCTTTTGTTTGCGGGGGCGCTGGCTCTTGCCTCTGGGGGTTTGTCCACCCCTGGTGTGCCCCCCTGTACGAGGAAACCTGTGCGGAGTACCAGTCGCTCCGCTGGTCCCGGCCACAGGAGCCACGCCAGGTGCAGCAGATGGTAAAGGCGCAGCAACGCTGGCGCTTGCTCCAGCAGCCGCGGCCCCAGAACGAGAGGTAGACGGCACAGGTTCAGAGGGAAGTGTCCCAGGATTCGTTGGCGTCTGGTTGATGCCCTTAATACGGAACTGGACCGATTTGAAAGCCAAGTAGGCCTTCATGCCGGTTTTTTGAAGGGTCTCAACAGATTGGTCGTCGATGGAGAGGGTGAGTGTGATCCCGCCCTTCTCCGCCTTCCTATTGAGAACCTTCCACAGCTCCGTATTAAGGCCATCATTTTGTATCCGGAGACAGGAGAGCGCCTTATCAACGTCTTTGGCCTCCGGATCGGGAATGTATACCACCCCAACCCTTGGTTTGGGCAAGTCGCTCTCATTAATGAGAGCGAGCTTAGCTCCTGGCCACGGCTGTAAGGAAGGTATACATTTCTCAAGCCATTCCCTGGCATGCTGGTTAGCACAGGTGATGAGTAGCCAACCTGGCTTGAATGATAGTCCGCCAAAGGCAGGTCCCTTACCCTTCTCCAAAGTGGTGATTTGGGCCACAATTGCGTTGTAGAGTGACTGCAGCTGTGCGTCAGTCATGGGAGTGGAGTCCCTCACGCCAACTTTGGAGGAAGATAAGGCCGCACTATAGGCAGCTGGAGGTGGTGGGGCCGACGGTGCTTCGCTCGACCTTTGGGACTTCCTCGCTGGTTGTCCCTGTGGTGATTCCTCCTCCGAGCGAGTCCTTTTGATGGAGCGCTCGGATTCGGGTTTCGAAGCCTCGAAACGATACCCCATAGCCCTGAGTTCCGCAAAGGTTTTAGCGGACAGTTCGTAGGCTTTTGCAGCCTCCACTCCCTGTCCCCTAAGAGCCTTAAGTCGGATTAAGGCTGCCCCACTCAATCTTTTGCGTTTGGGTCGGGCAGCATCAGAGGAGGTGGCAGCAGGGTTACCAGTAGGTGATTCAGGGCTTGTAGAAGCCCCTATCGCCATTTCGGTGCCTGCAGTCACCTCCATTGGTTGCGCTGACATTTGGGCGGTTTCATCCGCACCCATTGTCAGCGGCATGAGGTCCTGGCACAATTCGTCCAGGGTTTGTGACGTGGTAACGTCATTTACTTTTTTATCTTTTTGGTCCATATTCATTCAGGTCCCACGAGTAGCTAGGGAAATAAAAATGCCCACCGACAGAGCCCCGCATGTCGATGGGAGGACTTAAAATACTACCCGATTCGTCCAGGTGTCGGATAGCCACCGTTAGCGACTGAGCTCCCCCCCAGCCACGCATCCCTCGGCACGGTACGAATAACACCTTGGATTGGGTTCTAAACTAAAGCTATACATATACGTACATATATATTTCATAGATACACTTACATAGACATACATAAACATACATATATAAATAAAAGTGAAAGCAAGCGCTCGGTGTTTTCTGTTGCGTCTATTTCCTAGTGAACTAGACCAATAACAGGGCTGGCAACCTCGTGAAGGATAGTACACCGAACTTGCCTTGGGGATCTTTGCGACAAAAGCGTCACTCTCCCCCAAGACCAACGCCACCCTACCGTCTCTGAAGGAGACAGTAGGGTAGGCCTGCGCCTACACTACCATGCAAAGCATGTCGTAAGGGAACCGTGAAAGCATAGATCCAGGCCCGCCCCTAACTGGTCGTAGCGCGTAGCACGTTTTAATTGTGTCCTTTTGTACCCCACACCTTTGTAACTTTAAACATTTTTCTCAAAATGCTTTATTTTTTAATTCTTTTCAACATTTATCTACATTGTTTTAAGGGTGAGAATACTTAAAAAATCGTATTAAATATAGATATTGTGTTAAAATATAACATTGAAAATACAAAAGAGTTCTTAAGGTTACAAGTTAATTTATACACTCCAGGTAAGAAAAGCTCAAGTTTATTTTGCAGCCAAGTTAGTCTATAGTCCGACATGATTTCCATTTTAGTATAAAGTAAAAGAAAATTATTATCGTTGTTTGATCTTTTACTTTCGCGATAAATTTTAATTTGTTTTACAAGATGATCTCTAAATGTAAAATTTACTGGATTATTTTCGATAAAGAGTTTTTTCACTATATCTTTTTTGCTTTATGGCTTTTTTGAACATAATTTTGTTTAAAGCATGCAAGGCTCGTTCAGTAATATTTAGAAGAGCGATATATCTTTGATACCTAGTTTAAATACATTTCTAGTTCAGCTGAAGATGCTAGATTTATTTTATTGGCGAAATTGTCCAATTTACACAGTAATCTAAGGAGAATATTTTTATATAAAAAAAGTAATTATAGGTCATCAAAGTGATTGTAATGAGCATATACAAATAAAATAATAGAGAATTGATAAAAACGTTTATTCTAATCACAATTTCAATTTTTTAAAAACGTACTTACCAAGTGTTTATTCAGTTACTATGTTTTACAACTAACTGTAATTTTATATATAGTTAAAATTAATTAGCATTTTGTCCACAGAGTTCAAAGTCGCTTGTTCTTAACACGATGCTCTGTATGAATATACTCGTACATACACATATAAAGCTTTATGTCACGCTAGCAATTATGGTCTCTACAGTATTAATTGAGATGCTTAATTGTGGACTATTAGCCTTAAGATAACATCAACTAAGCTAAACATCCGTATAATGTTTAAATTTCATATAAAAACTAGTTTATGCCAACGGGTTTGCACGCGCGATTATAAAATCTTACCTTATAATGCACTATTAATTTTAAATGTAATAAAATGATTACAATAAACTTACTTAAAATTGTGAATGAGGCTATGTCCTGAAGCCTGATGTTAAATTGGCATGTACATAAAAAAATAAACAATATTTTTAATTAACTATTTCAGACATGTTTCTTTTTAATTTGATAAAGGCAAGAATTGATTCAGCACGTTTCATAGGATATACTCATGAACGAATTACTCTAAATCGTCCATGGATATACTTATGTGATATTCAAAATAATACTTTTTGATTAAAAAAGTCTAACGATTCCTTTCAATATTTTTTATAAAATTTTAAATTAAAAAGTTATTAATAATTTCTTATTCAATAATATATATATATATATATATATATATATATATATATATATGTATATATATATATACACTAAAATATAATTATGAAAACAGTTGTATATTTGGAAAGAGTTATCGTAATATATTTATGTACATTTTACATAAATGAAATCTATATATATATATATAAAATCGAAATATATATATAAGTTCCTTTTTGAATGTGTAGTCGTCAATAAGAAAAATACTACATAGTTTTAGCAAGTTAAATTCAGCAGAGGATAAACAAATTGAACAAATAGAATAGTTACGTACAAAAAATTATAAGAATTGATGTTTTAAAACCTAGCACAGTATAAAATTAGATTGAATTACATAGAATTGTCCCTCAATTTATAGAAAATCATATAATGGCTTAGGAACAATAGTAAATGTGCTATATCGACAAATTTTCTTCTACGTTAGATTTTACAGGTTTCACATACAATCGTTAACTTATGTGGTTAATGTGTTTAAATAATACAGATTTTTCGCAGCAAAGATACTTCTTACTTATATATTGTATACTTCTTACTTATATTTACTTTTTGACGACACGTTTGGCTCAGTTTGTAGTGACCCTACTTGCTGTGCCAGCGGTCGCGGGTTCGATTCGAGTCCCCCTGGGGGCATTCATTTGTGTGTTGAGCATGAATGTTTGTACTCTAGTCATGGGTGTTTATATTTATAATATGTATGTATTTAAAGTTATAATGTGTAGTGTATCAACTATCTGGTATCCGTAACACAGGCCTCGTAGCTTACCATGGAACTAGATGGTGCTGTGTGTTAATGTGTCAACTTATACTATACTTCTTACTTATACTACTGTATAAAACCAGTAAGAACAAGAATTGTCTAGATATAAATTATGCACCATACTCTATATATGATAATAATATACTTTATATATGTCAGGAAGATTATGTGGACGGTGCAAGTTTTACGCTGGACTGCATTTGAACCGGAACTCATATTCAACTCGGATGCTTAAGTTACTGCTTCCGGCATTAAGCAAAGCACACAGGATCTTATTTCTTCGAAGGATATATTTTATAAAAGAAAATTCTTAGCAATCTATTTCTCAAATGGTGTAATAGTGATTTAAAAGCTGGAAAATATATTTTCTTTACGTGAGTAATTTTTTAAAAGAAATATTTCTATTGAGTCATTTTCATTGAATTTCTTTGAAGTGAAACGTAAGGTTTCAAGTGATGTACTGCAGTTATAGAACTAGCACGACTCTGTTAAATAATACTGTTTTATACATTGTTTATGACAAACTATATTTTATGTAAATATAACTCAGACTAAAGAGTACAGACGAACGAACTCCTTCAAAAAAAGTCAAAGTCAAAAATAGTAGAGTGATTTTGCTGTACATGGTATCATTTTTTTATAACCTTTACCATACAGATCTTTTTTTAAAGAATAAGAACATTTTGTATAGTTGTAGTTAGTTAATTTACAATTGTTGAGAAGGCACTTTATTTATTAATGAATAGTAAAAATAATATTATTTTGTATTTTTAGTGAAGTGGAAGTGAGTTTTTTACATTAATTTTTATATTACACGACTCACCCTCGCTCCGCTCGGGTTTTTAATGATTAGTATAGATTTCGCAGAGATGAGAAATTTCACTGCAGTAAAAAGTATACTATATGTTGACCCGAATAATCAGCTATAATCATACCAATTTCATCAAAAGAAATCCAATGGGTTTTCCGTGACGCGGTCACAGACAAACAAACATACAAAAATTCTAAAAACGATAGATTCAGCTTCTGTATCGATAATAATGTCTCTTTCAATAAGATTTTCCAAAAAATATCTCGTGTACAGATTCGTCTTAGTTACAATTTTATTATATATATACTAGCGATTCACCCTCGCTTCGCTCGGGTTCATCCCTAGCTTGAATCCCTATACAAAATTTCATCCCCATTTCCACGCCCTTAAGGGATGATGTCCGGGATAAAAAGTATCCTATGTCCTTCTCAGGGTCTCAAACTATCTTCTTACCAAATTTCATCGAAATCGGTTCAGTAGATCCAGAGATTACCCCCTACAACGTCAAAAACTCACAATTCACACAAAAACTGACAAACTTTACCTCTTTATAATATTAGTATAGATGTACAGATAAACCTATTTTTCAAAAAAAAGAACAACCATGTAAAACATAAAACAAATGTAAACAAATGAGCGTTATGCAGTCGTGATATTACACATCATGATGTCATTTGCAATGCAAATACTAGTGAAAGGTGAGATCTTGAATCAAAGTCGTCTAACGTCTTAGTCACTATTGAATGCATCAGGGGATATCAATCTTGTCTCTAGTATAAAAATAAGTGTTATACTTATGTATATTTATATTGTACAGACAGTGGTAGCCCAGTGCCAATACACTCGCTTGGGAAACCGAGTGAAGGGGGTTCAAGTCCCGGGCACCTCTTACATTTTCATCGCGAATCATTTCTAACACGATTACCTCTTGTTTTTTGGCAAAGGAAAACATCGTGAGGAAGTCTGCATGTTTGAAAGAATCTATTAAGTTTTCGAAAGACATGTGCAGTCCGCCAACCCCCACTTGACCAACATAGTTCACTATGGCCTGATCCATCTCGTATTCAAGAGTAAGACTTTAAAAAGGTTGAATACAACACTTGTATTTGTTTTTTTCCATTTCTGTAATATTTGATGAAGTCTTTCTTGTAGGCTTAGGAGATGGACACGGGATTTTCTTCTTCTTTATCATATAATTTTTGTTTTCGTTAATTTTTCATTTTTTCTCTTTATTAAAATCTTCCGTGGACCTTAAGGAACATACGAAAACAAAATTTAGCCGAATTGGTCCAGCCATTTTTGAGTTATGCGCTTACCAACATTCATTTTTATTTATTTATAAGATAGATGTATATATATAATATGTAAAATATTATCAGCTCATGTGTTAGCCAAAGAGAATAGAATGCGAAGTGCTATGATCTCTACATATTATTTTTTCACGTACCCCTCAATGTCGTCATCGTGTGATAATTTAATATTTTTTCTCCTAAAAGGTTTTAAGACCCTGCACTCCACTCATTCATTCATAATATATCAAGGCTTTTGTTTCTTACTTCGTATACTTTAAGGTCTATTTTACAGCAAACATCAACATACATATGTTAATAAGTCCATTTTATCGCATTGATGTTTATTCAAACGTACATTTATAGAAGCCTTTTTAAATAAATATTACTCTAGTAATATAAAATTAGAAATGAGTTTATACCATATTCATTTCAATACTTCCTAAAGAAGTTATGATTTTAAGTCTTATCTATATTTATTATATACATATAATAAAATTGTAACTAAGCTGAATCTGTACATTAAATATTTTTTGGAAAATCTTATTAAAACAGACATTATTATCGATGCGGAAGCCGAATCTATAGTTTTTAGAATTTTTGTCTGTCTGTTTGTTACCGCATCACAGAAAAATCACTGGAGGGATTTTGATGAAATTTTGTATGGTGAGAGCTGGTCATCCGGGTCAACATATAGAATACTTTTTACCGCGGGAAAATGTCTCATTTCTGAGAAAAAATACAAAAACTGCAAGTAAACTGTAAGAGTATACTAATATGTAAAACCTAAGAATTTGGATTTTGGTCATCTGAACGCGGGCGGAGCCGCGGGCAATACTAGTAGGCTATAAAAATTGTTTTAGTTATTTTATGTGCGTAAGGAGAAGAACGAAAAATAATTTTTGCATAATACATACATATATCAATATTAAATTAGTCGCGAAATTGAGTTTACATATATTAAATATTCAGCCCTTTTTAACGTCCCACTGCACGGCACGGGTCTCCCTTCAATGCGATCAGGCCATAGTCCACCACAGACATCTGCCTTTCGAAAAATTGCTAGGTTTTCTCACAATGTTTTCCTTCACTGTAAGACAAGTGGTAAACATATTGGAAATAATTCGCACATGAAAATATCAGTGGTGCGAGACCCGTAATTGAAACCAGTCACACCACTGGGCTACCACTGCTGATGCATACATTATATCGAGTTAGTATAAAATAAATAAACACACCAGAGATGGTTATTTATTTAATTGGTTCATTAAACATCATGAAAAAATAATATAAATAGGTAAAAATTACAGTATTATTTTCTCCTCTGTTCGTCAACCAACTTCACTCTTGATTTGTTTAGTAGCTATATATTGACAAGCTTTAGTTTTATGAATATAAAATTTTTGTAATTTCGATAATCAGACGAACACATATATTTTACATAGTAAACTGGTGAAGATGTCATCTGTATAAAATTTGGGCCAACTTCAAAAAATCATAAGGCACTAAAAACTCAGAATTAATTTAGGTGTATGTTTTTTATATATCTATCATAAGAATCTTTATATGACATAAGATATAATCTATACTTAATATTATAAATGTGAAAGTGTGTTTGTTTGTTTGTCGTTCTTTCACATCGAAACGGAGAGACGGATTGGCGTGATTTTTTGTATGGACATAGTTGGAGGGCTTGAGAGTGACATAGACTATTTCTTACCGTGTGAGATTATCTCATTACTACGGAGAAACACGTTATAATACAACCCAAAAAACATTTATTTTCAGAATTACTTGAAACTTGCTATTATAATGCTCTTTAATACAATTAAATAAATACGTACTTTAGCATTTTTCAAAATTCATCCCATAAGGGAGTAAAATGGGGGATGCAGGTTTGTATGAAACCTACATATACCTATCTTGCCTTTAAAATAATAAATAAAACATTACGTTTATCAGATTTTTAGCGCGAGCGAAGCCACGGGTCCGGCTAGTAATTTATAAAGATATTTGTCAAATATGAACTTGTTTTCATGATTATTTTTTTTAAATAAGTTATACCCCCCAAATATAAAACATTTTAAATTCTTTTCAAAGTAACTTGATATCGGTGAAAATTTTTAGTTAAAAATTAATGACAGCATCGTTTTTATAAAACTTAATTCTTTTACGTGGTTTATTAAAAACAGTTTTTTAATTAAATTCTAAAAGTTCACCAAATTATGCAATAAGATTTAATATTGTTAAAAACATGCTAAAGTCTGTTAAATCCTGGCAAAATACTTTAGGTATTTAACCGGTTTACGAGTGCTTTTTAGTGTTACTTGAAGCTTTATTGTTTGGCCCGAAGCAATCTACTCAGGTTGCAAGCTAACAAAGTCGTAAACTTTTTCTGTGGTGTATTTTTTTGTCAAATGAGTGTTTCGTTAAATATTTAAATAGGTAAAGGTATTTTTTTCCTTTACGTAAGCATAATGTACATTACACATAAATTTAAAATTGTACAAGAACATATATTTTATAAGAATATCTATCATTTAACAATGTTATATTAAAGAAAACGTGTGTGTGTACTTATGTACGCACATAAGAAGTTATACTTCTTTGGTGGAACAGAACAAAAATAGCTAAAGTTTTCATCCCGTATGTCACAACTCTCTGTATGTAAAAGGAATGCAGTTAACTTCATCATGTCACATTTTGGCTGTCGGTGAGCGCGCGCATCGTAAAAATTTTACTCTCATATTTTATCCAAACGTGCCAAAAGAAATATAACTTTAAAAAAAATATAGTTTTTTTTAACCAAATTTTACGTAAAACGTTCAATTTATTATGTTATATTTATTAAATTATACAAATTATGTTTTAAAATAAAAGCCATAAAACATATGCATACTTTTCTTAGGGAAACTAATTTTAGCAAAGAAAACATTTAATATAGCCGTATAAGTTTAGAAACGTCTTGAACTAATCAGAGAGATAGCAATGTTCTCCCGACACCGAGACTAGCCCAGGAGATATTATAGTGCACAAACACCTAAGTACACTCTCAATCTCTTTTATTCTCAATAACAACTCGACATCATCGGTTACAGATCAGGCGCAGACAGATTTTCGTACTCTCCCAGAAACGGGGGTGATACCACCAACTTCCCAAATCCGGACTGCTACTGAATTTTTTGACATAAAAACTGGAAACTTAAACTTGCCCCGATCCGGGGCTCGAATCTAGGAGCACAGGATATACAGCCGCAGATGCTTATATACTATACATGTACCACAATGTTCAGCAATATTGTAACTTTAGATACAAACAGTTATAATAAGGATATGAGTTTAACCATGGTAACAAAATGCCTGCTGCCCATATGGCGTGACATTAAGCGCTTCTATGCCTAGCTTACTGGGTCAAAGGCGCTTCTACAGATGATATTTTATTTCTATTATAAGCTTTTTACTTTAGATTTTCAGATACTAAATTCTTTATATAATTGCAATAATACAAAATTATTTTTACGTAATTAAATTATTAATAGGAAACGATTAATTATTTTTCATCTATATAGTATATACATATAATAAAATTCTAACAGAATCGAATCTGTACATAAAATATTTTTTGGGAAATATTATTGAAATAGTCATTATTATCGACAGAGGCCGAATCTAAAGTTTTTAGAATTTTTGTCTGCCTGTCTGGGAACGCATCACGAAAATAGCACTGGACAGATTTTGATGAAGTATGATGATAACTGGTTATCCGGGTCTCCATTTAGATTACTTTTTACTGCGAGCAAATATCTTTTAAAACGCACCAAGGAACGTACCCGATCGGAGCGAGGGTTAGTCGCTAGTATAAAATAGGCAGGTACTATTAGAAAAAAAAATTAGATAACGTAATATAATATTAACGAAAATACTTCATAGTAAACCTGATATTAAGTAAAAAAATATTTTATATTATTTTTATTAATATTAAAATGTTTATTTGGGTGATCCATTGATGTAGTAAGTATACAATAGACTAGCGTATACACCCTAGTCGCTATACTGAGAAGGTTTAAGCTTTTTAGGTCAAAAGCACCCTCTACATGTTTTATTCCTGGTTGCCTCTTCGCTGTTTTGTGCTAAGTTACCCCTTTTAGTAATATTCTCAAAGTTTTAAAAACAGAAATTTTATTTATCTATAAATTATATTAAAAAAAATCGATTGAAAATATATCTGACGACACGTTTAACTTACTTTGTAATGACCCTACTTGCTGCGCCGGCGGTCGCGGGTTCGAGTCCTGCTGGGGGCATTAATTTGTGTGATGAGCACGAATGTTTGTACTCCAGTCATGGATGTTTATATTTATAATATGTATGTATTTAAAGTTATATAATATGTATAATGTATCAACTATCTGGTATCCATAACACAAGCCTCGTAGCTTACCATGGAACTAGATGGTGTTGTGTGTTAATGTCCTGACATATTTCTTTATTTATTTATATCTGTGCCTACTGCCTTTTTAACAAGAAATATTTTCGTTTTAAATTATTTTGATAGCTATGAGTAACCTAATAAGCCATATAGAACAGTAAAGCAAATTTAGACACTTAGAAATATCATACCAACCAAGTTAGGTAATCATTTTACAGTATAAGCTAAAGGCCGTTTAGTTAGATAAGGAACAAGTACTAGGTAGATAGGCTGTAAGTAGGTTCACTTAGGTCATACACCCACTAATAGCCGGTCGAACGGCCTCAATTAGGGTTGGCATTAATTTTGACAATATTTAATATATTCTGTTTTCAAAATTATTGTACTGAAATATAAATCTACCCACATCGAGTCAACTTTGTATGAAAGATTTTTTCGGTACAATACAATTTTATATTTAAACTAGCAATGCCCGCGGCTCCGCCCGCATTCAGATGACCAAAAACCAAATTCTTAGGTTTTACATATTAGTATACTCTTACAATGCAGTTTTTGTATTTTTTCACAGAAATGAGATATTTTCTTCCGTTAAAAAGTATCCTATATGTTGACCCGGATAACTATATCATCATACCAAATTTCATCAAAATCTGTCCAGTGGTTTTCTCTTGATGCGTTAACAGACAGACAGACAGACAAAAATTCTAAAAACTATAGATTCGGACTCTGTATCGATTATAATGTCCATTTCAATTAGACTTTCCAAAAAATATTTAATGTACAGGTTCGACTTAGTTACAATTTTATTATATGTATAGATTTTATTTTTATTTGAAAGATGAACTAAAAGTTTAATATGAGTAAGTATGATATGTACCTATAGCATGTAAAGAGACTAGGTTTGTATGAATCACCCCCCCAACGTGCGTTCACCTTGTCGTGGTGGGGGGGCTCAGTAGTGCTCGGCAACCCAACCGGGCGCGAAGCCAAGAAACGCACAGGTGGGAGGTGGCCCTCTTCGGAGGGCGGTGTACCATGCGGCTTGCTCCTGGTACTTCTCTGATAGCAGAGTGGACCTTGGAGCAACCCCGTGGTTGTTGTGGTCTGCTTCGGCAGACCTGCCGTCGGGGCGTCGTAGTTGAATGCGTAAGCGATCCTGCGACGCCCCATTAAGACGGGGAAGGCTTTGTTGGGTTTTAGTGGGTAGTACTGGCTTTACCGGTGAGTTCCACACCTCGTGCGTAAATGCATTTCCCAACGTTAAATAAAAAAAAAAGGTTTGTATGACTCAAATTGTTAACCTTAACTTATCATAATATTATACATACATTCGCCTTCCACGTGGATGCAATTTATGACCTTTAAAATGGATTTTTATTGTTCTTTCAATATTATAAGTCTGCTAATCGTTGACTATATAAAAATATATAGAACTAGCGGCTCACCCTTGCTTTGCTCGGTTTTGCTACGCCTCTAGAAAAACAAAAACAAACCTATTCCACGGAAGTCGTACATTTTTCCGAGTTAAAAAGTAGCCTATTTGCTATTCCAGACTATAATCTATCTCTGTACCAAATTTCATCCAGATCTGTTCGGCAGTTCTGGCGTCATTGAGTAACAAACATCCATCCAAACATCTAAACTTTCATATTTATAATATTAGTAAGATAATTTTCATATCTATAATGCGTTTTCACAGGAGAAGACATCAAGCCGATAAAGTTATTTTGATACAATTTTAATCTTGTGCAACGACATCGTAAAAAAATACATTATTGTAGTTTTCAAATGAAACATATCTATACATATAATAAAATTGTAACTAAGCCGAATCTGTACATTAAATATTTTTTGGAAATTTTTATTGAATTAGACTTTATTATCGATACAAAGGCCGAATCTATAGTTTTTAGAATTTTTGTCTGTCTGTCTGTTACCGCATCACGGGAAAACCACTGGATAGATTTTGATGAAATTTGGTATGATGATAGCTGGTTATCCGGGTCAACATATAGGATATTTTTTACTGCGGGAAAATATATCATTTCTGAGATATCTGAACTAAACGTTAAAACGTATATATAGTTTTTAATATAAATAGTTTTTCACAACCCTAGTATGAGTTGCCTCACCAAATAAGGCTTACGGAAAAGTATTGTTCGACAACATTCCTTAAGCGGACCTACCTCGAATTACGTTACCTTCGTTCTAAGCGATATAATAATATTTCTATCATAATAATTGATTTTATTTTTTTCCTTTGAAAAATAAATTATCGGTGAATCATCATTATCTTTGTACTTTTAAAGAGTGATATTATAAATGTAAGGTTTTGCTATTTTAATGTATTATAAAATAGATATTAATTGATTATACCGGCCATACAGACGACGCGAACGCGTACATTTTGATACCTTTATAAATCAGGCAGTTAAAAATGACGGCAATGTTCAGGCCGAAAAAAAAAACAAAAGAGGGAAAAGATTGGCGGGGAGTTGACGTGGGTGGACGTGCTTTCCGCGATTTTTAACTGGGGCAAAGAAATAAGAAATTTTGTTGAGAATAAGTGTTTCCTAATAAATTGTAATTAAGTCTAGCTAAAATATATAAGTTTTCAAACACGATCCTGGCTTTTCCTGAGATACCTTACATAAGCTATATAATTACCAATAATTTAACTTAATATTATAAATAGGTACAGTTTGTGACGTTGTAGGGGGTAATCTCTGAATCTACTGAACCGATTTAGATGAATTTTGGTAAGAAGATAGTTTGAGACCCTGGGAAGGACATAGGATACTTTTTATCTCAGTAACTTAAGGGGGTGAAAATGGGGATGAAAATTTATGATTAGAAGCGAGGGTGAGTCGCTAGTAATCGATATAATTAATATGAAATATAGTAGTAAGTAAGGATCCAATTTAAAACTTATCAACTAAAGTATGCTTGACCTAGTGTATAATTATTTCTACATAATATATATTATGCACTAGCGTTTACCTGCGGCCCCGTCCGTATAGTACATTAATCACCAATAGGTATATCATATTTTTAAACCTTCTCCGAAACACGCTGCATCTTATGGTATAAGTATTATTTCGATCGGTTCAGTAGTTATCGCAGTATAACCGAACATAAAAACTGGCTCTCCATTTATAGTATAGATAACACAAATGGAAGTCGTAGGTGTATGTCAACGACATGCATATTAAATAGTCATATGTCAAACAATACTTCTCAGCTATTAAGAAATCAATCGCAAACCATTGCTAAATTTATTAAGTAAATTCATAAATATTCATAATTATGAGGCATTAGTATTGGCAATGTCACTGAAGATTACGAATATGTTACGCTCAAGATGTATTTAAAAGACAACATTTTATTCGCATAGGAAGTTATGGCGAAATATTAAAAATATTGAATATATATGAATAAATAAAATTATAAAAAAACCCCAACCATCTTGGCCCTATTTTCATCAAACATAGCTTCGAACACAACAAGTATTATGTTTGATCTTAAATTAACATTTGTAAATTAAAACTATTTAAATTTATCTGGTTTTGATATCTATCGGCACTCTGAGTGTTAGCGTTAACACGTCACGTGACCATGTCGATGATGACTCACATGAATTTACTCCCCATCCAAACCTGCCTAAAAAAGTTTTCACTTCAAAAAAAATGTTATGGTCGAATTTCGAACACTCGGCATACACTAGTTCATATTAATATTAATATTCATTTTCTTAGCCGTTACTTAAACATAATAAAGCTACTTTCATTCAAAGCCAGAAACATTAAATTATATATTTAACAAAAATCAGTAGCGTGAGAAATGTGGACATACGTGAGAGCAAATGTTAGTACTCTGTACACGTTCATAAAACATTACGCCATGACCACAATTCAAATATAAGCTCTTATATTACACTGTAAACTCTATATTTAGATATCATTTGCTATGTCTACAGTTTAGCGGCTTAAATATATTTATTTTTGTTTTAAATTTACAATATATAAAAGGATGAAATTATATATTAATAATAATAATAATGATGTACATATTATTTATGTATATTATCTACTAAGGCTAACTGCATGTTATTATATATAACAAAAAGTCTAAGTTCATATTATTACATATAACAAAAACAAAAATATCCCACGGGAACCGTACATATTTTCGGGATAAAAAGGACTAGTATATATGCTACTCCGGACTATAATCTATCTCTGTGTCAAACAACCAGCTCCGTTCAACCGTTCTTGCGTGATTGAGTAATAAACATTCAAATATCCAAACATATAAATTTCCCATTTATAATATTAGTTCATACCTTGTTCACATATTACTATACTATATATTAGTAAGGTTGTAAGTTGATTTGAAGTTTTATAAGTCCGTCATAGAGTGATCTATACATATAAAGAAATTGTAACTAAGCCGAATCTGTAGATGAAATATTTTTTGGAAAATCTTATTGAAATAAAAATTATTATCGATTCAGAGGCCGAATCTATAGTTTTTAGAGTTTTTGTCTGTCTGTCTGTTACCGCATCACAGAAAAACCATTGGAGGGATTTTGATGAAATTTGGTATGGTGATAGCTGGTTATCCGGGTCAACATATAGGATACTTTTTACCGCAAGAAAATATCTCATTTCTTAGAAAAAATACAAAAACTGCCAATTGTAAGAGTATACTAATATGTAAAACCTAAGAATTTGGTTTTTGGTCATATGAACGCGGGCGGAGTTGCGGGCAATGCTAGTCATAACATAAATTTACACGATCTGCTTTGAAGAATCACGGGCTAATTTTGAAAAAAAAAAGACTTTTTTTTAGGGTACAGACAAATCGTAAGCTATATTTTTGATAACTTTTTGTATATACCTTTTAATCGAGAAAACAAAACAAACAGACATACATACAGACTTACTTTCTCATTTAATTTTTTTGTACGTATTGTCTTTATAAACTTTACTTTAAATAAATCATCGTCCAAATCATTGTGATGTTTGTGTGTATATCAAAGTCGTCTTACCGTCGTACGTACAGGTCGTACACGTCTGTGTAACTGATTGTTATATGACATGTCCCGCATATCAATATTGCGCGAATTTAAAATAGAGTATACAGACAGATTTACTCTTGCTGCTCTGTAATAATAAAAATATTATTACGACGTGTTCAGTCTGAATTTTATGTAACCAATATATAATCATAATATTTTTATTTATTACCATAAAAAGATAATATTTTCTTCTAGTATTGCTTCTTGCAAAGATTTTTTGAAATACGATTGTTATTTTATGTTATCGATATAATTGTGATTATTTTTCATTTCCTTTAATATATAAAATAACTTTTTTATGACATAGTGGTCTTTAGGAGAACGTAATTCGTTCAATAGGGAAAGATGTCTTCAGAATTTTTAAACAATGTTTTTGTAACTTTTATATAAAAATGTTTATATTTTTATTATTTTTATCCAGGTTTATGTTGTTTTAATAGAGAACTAGGTATTGGTAAGAGTCGATTAATGTGATTTTAAGTTTGTGTGTATTTTTAGTAAAAAGTAATCTTTATTAAAAGTTTCAAAGAAATCTCAAGTTTAGGTTGATTTTAGTTTAATAGTTCAAAATTTTTTGTCTGTCAATAGTTATGTAACTATCAATAAATACCGTGTGCTTTGAAGTACCAATATGGAGAGAAAATAAAAAAATATTAAAAGCAAGTTTGAATCCGGCGCAACAAATAAAATAGGAATAAACATGCCACACATTCGCTTTGAAAAACTTAAAATGACTTGATAGCGAACGTCATGTGAAACGAATTGGGAAACGGCAAAATATTTCTTTTCTCGCGTACTTTAGCTTCTTATTTTATTATTAAAATTCAAAATAAGTTTTATAAAATCAGGCGCTTATCTATACTATTATAAAGAGGTAAAGTTTGTAAGTTTGTGACGTTGTAGGGAGAAATTTGGTAAGAAGATAGTTTGAGACCCTGGAAAGGACATAGGATAGTTTTATCCCGGCAATTATCCCTTAAGGGGGTGCGAATGGGGATGAAAGTTTGTATTGGGAAGCAAGGTAGGGACGAACCCGAGCGAAGCGAGGGTGAGTCGCTAGTCTCATACTATTCTTGCAATATATTTGTAGTTCGATTTGATAATTGAAATTTATATTAACTATTTCTTTAGTTTATGATAGTTTCTTTGTAAGGTATATAGTCCTAAACCGTTCATCCCATTGTGATGAAACTTTGTCGACGTGCACGCCTGACAAGGTTTCTGACAGAAACCCATAATATATGTATGTACTGGTCGAGTGTTAGAGTCGTATCGTATAATTTAAATCTATTGTTGTGAATATAACAAGCTTATCCGTATTTTATGTATATGAATGTATCATTTTATGTCAGGGCGAAGACAGAGCGAGTTGACAGTAAAAAAGTAAATTTTAGTTTAAAATGGCGTGCTTTAATTATTTATGGTAAGGATTCAAGTAACTACATTAAACGGTAATGGTTATTGCCAAGCAAACTAGCTCTCCGGGGCATCCGAACTAGCTATCTAAGAGAAAATTAAAACGGTATCCGCTACGTTCGGAGGACAATTTTAATTAAGAGTGTAACATTTATATTCAAAATCCGACAGTTAAGCATGCAAAATTTAATATATATACAAGTTACTTGGATGTACTACTTGCATTAACCGCGCTTACATATTATATCTTGTATACATATAATAGAATTCGGAGTCGAATCTGTACATTAAATATTTTTTGGAAAATCTTATTGAAATAGTCGTTATTATCGATACAGAGGCCGAATCTATAATTTTTAGATTTTTTCTCTGTCTGTCCGTCTGTTCGTCCGGCCATCCGTACGTCCATCCATCCGTCTGTCTGGGAATGCATCACGAGAAAACCACTAAACAGATTTTGATGAAGTTTGGTGTGAAGATAGCTGGTTATCCGGGTCAACATGTAGGATACTTTTTACTGCCGAAAAATACTAGTTCTTTTCGGATTTTGTCGCATACAAATAGTCCTAAAACACATAAAAAATAAAAATATAAAATACCTACTTATATAGCATTTAAACTAGTTTAATTTTAAAAAGCACTATATTTTCAATCTGACTAGCTAAAGCTTACACCTTTTTCTATTTGATAGCTGGTACTAATTGGGTAAATTAATGAAGAATAAAAATCTTATATTTATTATCTTGAATTAAAATTGGTAAAATAAAATCCTTCATGCTGAAATGACTATCCGGATTTGAATAAAATTTTGCGGACGAAGATAGGCTATGACTCGGCTTTTACATAAGCTATTGTTAGACACTAAATTGAACCGGACCTATTTACTAAAATTTTTAAAATTTACTATTTTAGATAAAAATTAGTTTGACTAAAACTATAATCGTGGTATTTATTATTTTTCATACTAATCTAAGAAACTGTTATTTTAACACAGCAATAGCTAAGTCTACCAAGATTAAGATTTTGATAACGTAAATGGGAATAAAGAGGTGTATGAACTTTATTTAATTCAATTTATACCGTTTTTTTGTCTTTAAGTTTTCTTATTAAGGTCTGTTTTTTTTTAATTTATATAATAACACTATAAATCAACATAATTTCACATTATTACTTTTTAGTTTTACTGTTATTTATGCTAATTTATAATTGGTAAAATAATATTACTGGTCACATAACTACCGCATAAAGTTTTCAAATTTCATATACTTTTGTAGTAAGTATTAGGGATATGCAAAACGGAAAAAAATAATTTTTGAACTGTAGTTTTATTTAACACTAGCATTGCCCGTGGCTCCGCCCGCGTTCAGATGACCAAAAACCAAATTCTTAGGTTTTACATATTAGTATACTATGCGGTAACAGACAGACAGATAAAAATTCTAAACACTACAGATTCGGCCTCTGTATCGATAATAATGTTTATTTCAACAAGATTTTCCAAAGAACAATTAATGTACAGATTCGGCTTAGTTACAATTTTATTACATATATAGAAAATTTATATATAACAAATTCATTATGTCTTAGATATTTTGAATATTTGACGAAGATCATAATAATATGATAAGATAAAATAAACATGTTTTTGACATCTGAGGTGACGCCATTTTCGAAAATGGCAAGAAAGCAAATCTCCAGAATGTAAAGAGCATACCTATAAGTTAGATATTTCGAAAGAAATATAAAACACTTAATACTTTTCCGTCTCTGCTCCCCCTTTTTTTTCTGGGCAATGATGTTAGTGTCACTAATAGTTTTCTCAATATATATGCAATAAAATTAAAAAAAATCATATTTCTACAGATAAGCAAGTTCAAGTAAAAAGGAACTCTTTAGCTTTATAATATTAGCATAGATAATATATGTATAAATGTGGTTATTTTGAAATATTGTATTTAATAAAACTTTTTAATATAATAAATTTATTCATATACCTACTCCAATGCAAAATGCAAGGTCCTGTAATAAAAATTTCTTTCCCCGAGTTCTATTGTACGTGCTTTGCTTAAGCGGAGCATAACAGTTACAAATAAGACTGGAGCTTTATAACCGTTTTATATTTCAAAGTGTAGTACTCTAAAAAGTAATATTCAAATGGATTTCTAAGGTCAATGTTAATGTTTAGGGATGATGATGTTGATGATGCTATTATAATATACAAACATATATTTTGCCATATATTTGTACCCTGTTTAGGGCTCTTTCAACTTTGAGATAATAGAGATTCTAAAATACTTTCAATGAAAATTATTTCGAAGCAGAATTTTGAGTAGCTTTAAGTCTATTCAGCCCTTTTTAATGTCCCACTGCTGGGCACGGGCCACCCTTCAATACGGGGATCAAGCCGTAGTCCACCACGCTGGCCAAGTGCGTGTTGGCGGACTTCACATGTCTTTCGAAAACTTGTTAGGTTCTCTCCGATATGCAGGTTTCTACACGATGTTTTCCTTCACCATTAAGACAAGTGGTAATAATGTTGGAAATGATTCGCACATGAAAATATCAGAGGTGCGAGACCCGGAATTTGAACTCACTTCACTTGGTTTCCCAAGTGAGCGCGTTACCAATGAACTACCACTGCCTAGCTACCTTTTAAAATATGGGACATTTTCGGTTTTAAGCGTTCGGCCGCAAAATTGAGTTTGTCAGACTCGCACTGATCTAGAGAAACTGTATCACCAATCACCATTTTATTACCTTCTCGTAGAGGTTACCTATTTCATCATGTCATAGTCTATAAACAAGTATCAGTGAATATAATAATCACTCATACGAGAATTAAACTTTCAAATTATACATATAAATAAGTACCTTTAATCGTTGGTTTTGTTCACGAACTTGATAATTTTACTCGTTGAAATTAAAATAAAACTTTCTTACATCTCAAGATAAAAAATCTACTGTAACGTCTATAATAAAAAATGTAAAGTGTAAACTAACACGTGTTTAGGCTTAGTTTAGCAAGTACAACTTTGACTCAGTTCAAGTAAACAAAACTTGTATGTTTTAATATTTTTTCTTTATTAACTTGATTTGCCATCTGGATTGTCTTATTAAATATACCTTTTTATAACTTTTATATATATTCAATATCCTTTGTATAATCACACTACATTTAGAAATGTGAAAATTTTATGGTTACTTCTTTATACTAATATAACTTAAAGGTTAAATTCGGGATGGAGATAGCTTAGGTTCTGGAATAACAGAGGCTAATTTTAATCGACATACCTACCCTACACATAGGGACACTGCGAGCGTAGGCATGGGCGAATAATATTATTTAATCTATAAACACATTATTATCAGTTTTTCTTACAAGTCAAAATAAAAAATATGCATTATATAAAACAAACTCTCAATCAAAAGCGTCCAAATCTTCTTTTATAGAAATAAATCATCATAAAATTTAGTAATATATATACATAAATGATATGATAGCGGAAGCTAACATATTTGATACCATCCATGTTCTATCCACTGAAGTTTTCTGCGATCAATGGACGAAAAGTTATCCGAGGACTTTTGGAATAGAGTATGCTGTTTACAAATATATTTCTCTTACTTTAAAATGCCGACATATTAATATTTAAATTATCATAAAATTTTATAATAAATAAGCACTTTAATTTAAAAATAATTACGAAAAAAACCACATAAACGCTAAGTAGCGATGCCAGGCCTTTAAGACCGCTTCGTTACTATAGAATATCTCCATATCCTGTGGTAATGACGCGTGTCGGCGTCGACGAGTATTCTATTTCTTCGGCCCGGTAAATACGTAAAATTAGCAAACGATACTAAAACTGTATCGTTTAAATACCGATATAGGTAATTAATAGTTAAAGCTATTCGAATTTAACATGACTGAATCATTTGTATAATTATAGCTAAAAAAGTGCTGTATAAGAAACTAGAGCTTCAAAAAAAATTACATGTTTAAGTCCATATCATAAAAACTACTGGATCGATTTTGATAAAATCTTTATTATTCCCTAAGTTTAAATAAATGTAAGCAAATAAAGAAAGAATAATCACGATCCGATAATTGGTTTCGGAGAAACGCGTGGACAAACATACATAAAAACATACATACATACGTACATACACCTACTAAATTTTGTATATTTGTTTGGAAGCCGTAATAGATTATCATTTATGTCAATATTTTGCAGTTCCAATAATATAAGTGGCGAATTGAAAACCTCCTTTTTTGAGGTTGGTTAAAAAGAAGCTTAATATGCGCTAAACTCTAGTACTGCATTGATTTAGATATAACGTATAAATTGATTCAGAAATATGTAACAAATTTTGCTCTTAGAAGTTCTTAGGATTCTCATTGAATAATTTGAAGAATAATTCTATTAAATTTCTATTAAAATAAAGATGAGAAATCTAAAAATATAATAAAAGTGTAATTGACAGCTGTCTGTGCATGGAAGTATATGAGAAAAACTATTATTGGGGGTATTGATATTAGCGCAACCCAAAACAATGATTTTTTGATTTTGTCTGTTTGTCTGTGCGTTTGTGCACACTACTCTCAGAAATGGCTAGACCGATTTGGGTGCAGTTTTCACAAATATATTGTGGTAGTTCATAAATAAAAAAGTTATGTCAATTTCAAGGATCACCTAGGGAAGAACCCGAGCATTCCTCCTGGTACTTCTCTGATAGCAGAGTGGACCTTGGAGCAACCCCATGGTTGTGGTGGTCTGTTTTGGCAGACCTGCCGTCGGGGCGTCGTAGTTGAATGCGTAAGCGATCCTGCGACGCCCCATTAAGACGGGGGAAGGTTTTGTTGGGTTTTAGTGGGTAGTACTGGCTGTATTACGCCGGTGAGTCCCACACGTCGTGCGTAAATGCATTTCCCAACGTTAAAAAAAAAAAAAAGGGAAGAACCCGAGCGAAGCGAGAACGCGGCGCTAGTTCAATGACAAATTTATTGGCGGTGATAAATTTATTATACTGCTCGCAATTCGGTAATTTCAAACTTTCCGACTGATGCAGACTTGTTTCCTATTCAAGAAAATAATTATTTCATGTAAATATAATGTAATAGCGGCATGGTGTTTATATGATAAATTGTTTTTCAATGAAATATTATTTTTTCATTTGTGAAGAAAAAAATTAAGCGGGATTTAAAACACTGTGCGAACTATGTGTGTAATATGCGAAGAAAAAAACCTGTAATATTGAAAATACATATTTAAAAGGTACAAGTAAGAAGGCAAGATATCTTAAATAGAAAAGATAGTTTTATTTAAAATGTCAAATATTCCCATAAATCTAAGAAAATATTAGGGTACAGATACGAAAAACCAAATTTTTTTATTATAACGGTATGTAGAAACTTAACTTGATAAGATATTATGTATTTTAATTAATAAACTGTCGACTAGTTACACAGTTATTTTGAAATATTAAAATTTAATACAGAAAATCCTATTATATTATAATTACCACAGGTCAAAGACCTTAATTAATTAATCAGAAGCGTTCTAACTTATATACTTTATTGGATTAAAATGTATTTCTATGCATATAAATGTCTTACATAGAGCGTAATTTATAGTCAAGTACTGGATTAGTTTAGATTTTAGAAATGTTCCTTACTATAAATCCGTGAACTCATGTGACGCTATACATACTTTGCTAGTTTTCGATTAAATTGATCATATAGATTTAATAGAAGCTAATATTTTTGTCTGACTGTCTGTTGGACAGATAGAGAACATTTAAAAAGAGTTTAAAGGGCTATTTTTGTACAGGTGTTTCTCTACATTTTGGTTTAATTGGTCTTTACTCTAGCAGATCCAAAGTCACAGCCTTAAAACTTGAGACGCTTACTCTTTTAATACATAAATCGAGCATGGTTCATGTTTAGTAGTCGCAAATGTGTGTATGTATATTGTATATAATACTTTGTTAGATTTTCGCGAATATTTAACATTTTAAAACAAAATTCTCTTTTTTGATTTGTTCGCAGATTTATTTTGATTCTTGGTTCCCGATGTTTCGAATGCCTTTAAGCAATCATGTTCACGGGAGAGACTGATACTTTATATATATGTATATATATATATATATATATATATATATATATATATATATATATATATATTTATAACAGAAAGACATAGTTGTTAGACAGTGCCTATCCTAAAAATTAAAAAAGAATCCAAAATTACGAAACTGTCACCAAATTACCTTACAATATTTGTTAGGTGATTAGAAAAAAAATCGAATATAAATTAAAAAAATATGTATGTATTCGATAATGTATGTTAAGCATGTGCTTGCTAGTTGTATTGGCGGTTGCTAGTGAAATATAATACAAAACATACAACATCACA
Organism: Brenthis ino; assembly: GCA_921882275.1. NCBI lineage: Eukaryota > Metazoa > Arthropoda > Insecta > Lepidoptera > Nymphalidae > Brenthis > Brenthis ino. The sequence continues at coordinate 27,146,325 of OV170227.1, forward strand.
AGCAATGGTTAGTACAGTTTTTATGCATAAGTATTATAAACATGTAGATGATCGCGACGGTCAAGGCTATAAGTCAAACTAACCTTGTAAAGTAAAGCCCTAAAACGCGAAGTCTTGACACATATAGATAACAAATTGTGTTTAGTAAGTGATAAGACAAAAATACGTATCGTAGCTATGCAAATGTATATATATATATATATTATATATATATATATATAAATATATATTACACATGCATTTTTAAAATACAGTATAAAAATAATGTACTTAATTATTCTATACGAAAAAAAATTCAGTTCCAGGTTGAAAATATGTAGCTGTCTTCTATTTATTATATAATCTTCTCAATGAAATTCGCTGATTTTTTTTAAGGATTTATATGATTTACATCTACACTCAGGGCTTTGAATAAACAAAAAAAAATATGTTGAATAAATAGTATTTCAAATAATACACTATTAAAAATATTACCCATTAAATAATAAATTTAGCAAATAAATATATTTTTTTAATATTTTTACACTGTACAATCTTAAGTCTATCTTTATTCCTACTTGTGATCTCTGTTTTTTTGTGTAGGTAATAAAGAAAAAAATAGGTTTAAATTAAAGCAAGATACTTAATATTTGTGTATAAAGTTTGATGATTAAGATGCACTTTAACTGGAAGTTAAATTTAACTTCAAGTACTAAAGTTTAAAGAAAAACTCTCGTACCTAGCTATTAGAAGTTATGAAAAGTTGGTAGCAGTATAAAACAAGAATATGTTTTGTTTAAGACATGACGTTATCTGAGATTCTAAGTGTTTAGAAGGCGGTTTAAATCTTGCCAAAATCCCACGCAACAATTGCTGGTAAATTGCAATTACCTAGGCCACCTAAGTGACACCCTCGTCGTGTTTATATAGTTAAGATTTATTTTATATTTTTATTAAATAATAAGATAATACTTAATAATAATAACAATCTTTTTGGAGTTTTTTGAGGATTTATTTAGATTTTTGGTTTCCGATGTTTCGAATGCTTTACAGCAATCATTGTCACGGGAGAGACTCGGTCTCTCTGAAAAGATAGTTTTATTTCAAATAATAAAATTATTTTAAATTATGTTCTATGAAAACCACCTTCATATTTTCCACATTTGAATGAGTAATGTAGACAAATCGCAAGAGCAAATTTATTATATTTTATTTTATAAAACTTGAAGAAATAAAAGGGATCAGACAGTAAGAAGTAGGTGTAAAGCTCAAAAGCGTCTATAGTGAAAAGACTTCTAAGGATTATGTGACTGGGTGTAGAAGGTATCTTTATTTAAATATAAAAATCTTAGATGGCTAACTGATATATCGTAAATATCGCCAATAGTAATATTTTTAATGTTTATTTAAAGTTATGTCACCATATAATAAAGTGTGGGTGGACATGACTTCACGAGCTTAGCAAAAAGCCGCGTGGGCTCAGTGGACTGAGGCCAATCAAACTTGTTTTATTTATTTTTAATACGACATAAATGACTTGTTTGGGTATTCTTATGCAATAGTTTTTACAAGGATTTGTAATTACTTTTTTACTTAAAGTAAAATGTTAATAGGTTTTATTCGAAGGCCCTAGAAGGATTACGTTTTTCGATTACACTCGTCTGTAGTTTAAGCTAATGAAGCCGTTTAATGAATTGTAACATATAGACGTCGTGTTTTACTTTGCTGAAAACCTTGCCTTTATTTGACATTCGAATAAATAATTGCTAATTAATTTGATTAATTGATTAATTAATATTATTCATTATTGTGTGTTCTAAGGTTAATTAAAATTTGATTAACGTTTTAATTAGATGAAATGTGTCGTAATCATAATTTATTTCTGTCGCTGCTAATAGGTGACGTAAAAAAGTTTTATTTATATTCTGTATCTGTATTAGAAATATTTTAATTTTCTATATTATTATGATCTGTAACAAGTTAAACAAATCATATTGTTCTAACAAGCTACTTACACAAATAATTCTTTATAAAATAAAAAAATATTCTTTAAATCGCACAAATAAATACATACACAAAGTTAAACTACCGACTCACCCTTGCTCCGCCCGAGTTCTCTGGGTACGTTTTGACGGTTAGTATAGATTTCTTAGAGATGTGACATTTTCCCACAGTAAATAATATTCTTTATGATAACCAGCGAACATCATACCAAATTTTATCAAAACCTGTCCAGTGGTTTTCTTGTGATGCGTTCAAAGACAGTCAGTCAGACAGAAATTCTAAAAACTATAGACTCGGTCTTTGTATTGATAATAGTGACTATCTTAATAAGATTTTCTAATAACGTATATTTTCTTATTTCTATTCTTTAAGTAAAAAGATATTTATTAAGCTCTCTGGACACTCTGGGGTTGTTTCCATTCTAAAAACGTTTTATTCGACTTATATGATAAATGCGAAAATTACTCCCTCAAATCGATTACTTATATTAAAGAGCATGTGACGAATTAAAACAAAATTATATGAACTAGTTTTTGAAATGCTACTAGAAAATCGTGTTCTCTTTTAGTTATATAATTATTTATTTAATTAAATTTTGTTTTATTAATATTTATGTCTATACATTCGATAATTTATAATACCAAATATATATGGAACAGGAGTGCAGTTGGCTTCAGTAAATAATTGTATGAAATTTGTATGCTTGACGTGTGGACATATGGATCATCGCGGCGCTCATTATCATTGAATTCATGCCCCTGGTTTTGCTAATACGATAAAATCAAATAGTAGGTTCTCGTATAAGATATATCTAAGTTAAAAGAACGTTAGCGAAATGGATTGTTGCCAAAGTCCTTAGGGTCTAGGAAGTAGAATAGTAAAAAAATTTATAAACGTTATGTTTAACCTCGAAAAATTATTTTATGACCATATAAAGAAGTAAAGTTTGTGAGTTTGTAACGTTGTAGGGGTAACCTCTGGATCTACTGCACTGATTTAGATGAAATTTGGTAAGAAGATAGTTTGAGACCCTGGGAAGGACATAGGATACTTTTTATACCGGAAATCATCAATCAGCGAGGGTGAGTGGCTAGTGTATATTATATACAAGTATGTATATTAATAGACTTACTTAATAATATTATCTACAATCTACATAGTCCTATATAATCACTTGTTGATTAAAAGCACTTACGACTCGCTAAGGTATTCTAATTCTGCGCATTAATTCAGTATTTAAACGTTTGTAGTCACTAATTACTCTTCAAATGCACGTGCAACGGAGCGTGGTAAATGGGACAATTTCAAAAAGGTACCTTATGTATTGTCTAAAGATAGGTTTAGAATTTTTTGTTTAAGATTTACTGAAATAATAATTTGTGATTCTTAATTTTACTTCAGATGATCATCATATTATAATGTGAGGTAACATGAGGTATGATTTTTTTAAGTTTATGAGATAATATTGCTTTCAAGGCGTATAAAAATGGCATGTATTTTACTACGAATAGTTTTCGCCCAGTGGTCGAAATTTAATCATAATCATTATATGAAAGAAAACTAACTGTTTTTAAAACGTTCATACAAACAGGCTTTCCGTACGTCAGTAGCGCAGTTTATCTGTTTACGTTATCATACATTTTATGTTTTGTTACGGTAATTTTCCTTTTTTAACGGACTAAAAAAAGGAGACTATACATGTGCTAGGCAGTAGTAGCCCAGTGGTAACGCACTCACTTGGGAAACCGAGTGAAGCGGGTTCAAATCCCGGCTATTGCATCTCTCATATTTTCATGTGCGAATCATTTCTTGCATGATTACCACTTGCCTTACGGTGAAGGAAAACATCGTGAGGAAAACTGCATCTGAGAGAACGTAATAAGCTTTCGAAAGACATGTGGAATCCGCCAATCCGCACTTGGCCAGCCTGGTGGACTATGGCCTCATCCCCCTCGTATTGAAGGGTGACCCGTGCCCAGCAGTAGGACGTTGAAAAGGACTGAATACGATACATATGTAAGTGTTTACCAAATTGCATTTAAAATTCTTAATTCTATGAGATGGTCAAAAAGTTAGCAAGATAGTAAATTATTTTTATTTGAAGTTTTTATTTTGACCCGGTAATTCGAGAATTTTAAAATCCAAAGATTTTATCTTATCTTTAACGAATATAGAAAAATAACTACTTGTTTGTTAAAAGTAATAAAAAACCCAAGGTAAAAAGGTAGGTGATATACTTCACCGCGCAATGAGCGCATTAGGGCAATTGATAACCAGAATATAATATGAAAAAGTCCATACTAATATTATAAATGTGAAAGTGTGTTTGTTTGGCGTTCTTTCACGTCGAAACGGAGTGACGGATTGGCATGATTTTTTGTGTGGAGATAGTTGGAGGGCTGGAGAGTGACATAGACTTTATACCGCGGGAGTTTAGTTCCCACGGGAAAACACGTTATAATACAATCAAAAAAATATTTATGATCAGAATTACTTGAAATTTGATATTTAATGATCTTCAATGAAATTAAGTAAATACGTGTTTTAGCATATTTTGGATATTTATCCTATAAGGGAGTATATTAGGGGAAGAAAGTTTGTATGAAACTATTTTTTTTGAGATTTTTTTGTAGTTTAAGAGTGAGAGAAGCCGCGGGTTCTGCTAGTATTATATAAATAATATGTTGAGTTTCTTTAGTCTCATATATTCTTATTTACAATGGGTTATAAATTATATTTATCGATAACTATTTTTTAAATGATTATACTAATGACACTTTCCAACTTGCTTATGCACTTTCATAAAGAACTCTGTAAGAGACTATTATGCCGATAGAAATTTTTGATATACCATGATAAAATATAGCCTATATCACTTCCAGGCTATTAACTACGAGCATAAAATATTTTCGTTACTAAGTTGCAGCGTTAAGAAAGGACTAACATACCTACTAACGTAACATACGTATACTGTGATAGCAAACTACAATATTTACCAATGTTCCTATTGTTCAATTGCATGTAATTATCATTGTTAAAATATAAAGAGCTAAAATTCAAAATAAATTATTAAGGTGTTTTATTGACTTATCGAGTCGAAATTTAAAATAGTGGCTACATTTACTTCACTATAATATGGCTTCGTCTATATTATACTTTAAACTGGAGATTATAATAAGAATTTTATCATTTTAATTTGCGAAAACGTAACCTTGTGCCCATTCTATCTGTTAGTGCTGAACGTAGTTCCCATAAAACTATGAGGGTGAGTGAATTGAGGGGAAAGTGATAGTTGCACCAATAAGACTGGCCACAGCCTTTAAATTACTTTAATTATTTTACACTATACTATCAAACTCGACCAGAATAACAACAAAATCTTGGAATATTCAAGTTATTGACACGTCTGGCCGTGTAGATAACAGGATGTCAAAGGTTATACAATGATTCATTTTAGCGAGAAATACGCTTCCAATAATAATATAAGGAGTATAATTAAAGGAAACTCAATTATTTAAGGCAATTTTGTCCACTAACAGGCTAATTTGACGACACGTTTGGCTCAGTTTGTTGTGACCATACTTGCTGTGCCAGCGGTCGCGGATTCGAATCCCGCAGGGGGCATTCATTTGTGTGATAAGCACGAATGTTTATACTCCAGCCATGGGTGTTTGTTTATATTTATAATATGTATGTATTTAAATTGTATATGTGTAGTGTATCAACTATCTGGTATCCATAACACAGGCCTCGTAACTTACCATGGAACTAGATGGTGCTGTGTGTTAATGTCCCAACATATTTATTTATATTTATTTAATTTAGTTATTTATTGTTGTATTAATATTCATATACTAGTATGTACAGTGATATAATTCGTGATGATGATTGATGATATTGCTTGCGTTTTTATATGGATAGTCATTATTAAGTATCTTGTTCTTATAGATACTTGTTTTTTACTCAATCTCTATGTAATTACATTTCACGTGCCCTTTACTAACATATTTTAATATATTATTATTGATTAAGTTGCTTCATTGTTCTGAAAGAAGGATGAGAGAATTACCTTTATAATATCAAGAGACCTCTAAAAAAATATATGGGAATGGCATATTGTGATTATTATAACGATTTAATTTGTTATTTCAGTACGTTTTAAAAGCTGTACTACACAAAATGAGGGTTATAGTATGAACGTTCAAAATTATATTAAATGTCAAAATTATGTATGTCCAAATAAAAGTATATTTTCCGATTTTTCGCGGATTGTTTCCATTTTTTTCCGAAAACATAGTTTTATTCAACATAGTTTTGTTTTTTTTATAATGTCTAATATTCGCCTAAATCTAAGAAAGTATTGATTATAGTATATTCGTTGGCCTTGTAAATGTAGAATTTTTTTTTTATTATTCAACTATACTTTTAAAGAAAGACAGTAACACAGCAGTAAAAACTTATGTAAACATCTTAAAAATCTTAATATCTTAAGCCTACTTGTTTAAAACGAGAGAGACTTTCTTGACGATTTATGAATCTTTTTAGTACAAATTAAAATCACGCTGGTGGTAATATAAGCAGATACTATACTTTATATTGTTCCTTTAATTTTTATACTCACCCTCGCCTCGCTCGGGTTTGCCTCTAGAAAAACAAAAACAAATCTATCCCACGGAAACCATACATTTTTCAGGGAAAAAAACCTATAGCCTATGTGCTATTTCAGACTATAATCTATCTCTATGCCAAATTTCATCCAAATGCGTCCAGCTGTACTGGCATCATTAAGTAACAAATATCCATTCAAACATCCAAACATCTAAAATTTCACATTTATAATATTATTAAAATTATGTATTAATCTTCCTGTTTAATTATTTCAAAGATCTCTAGGTATGCCTATATTTATACTAGATTAATGTTTTTTGTTATTAAACGCATATTGTCGTGTAATTGCTCGTACTAAAAAACCTATGATAATTCATAACAAGCCAAGATATTTTTCATAACCTATAGCAAGTTATATCATTACTTTACACTTCTACTTCCATTGCCCATAAATTAATCTATACATATAATAAAATTGTAACTCTAAAGTCGAATCTGTACATTAAATATTTGTTGGAAAATCTAATTGAAATAGACATTATTATCGATACAGAGTCCGAATCTATAGTTTTTAGAATTTTTGTCTGTCTGTCTGTCTGTCTGTATGTGTCTGTCTGTCTGTCTGTCTGTCTGTCTGTTTGTCTGTCTGTTACCGCATCACAGACAAATCACTGGAGGGGTTTCGATGAAATTTGGTATGGTGATAGCTGGTCATCCGGGTCAACATATAGGATATTTTTTACCGCGGGAAAATATCTCATTTTAGAGAAAAAATACACAAAACTGCATTGTAAGAGTATACTAATATGTAAAACCTAAGAATTTGGTTTTTAGTCAACTGAACGCGGGCGGAGCCGTGGGCAATGCTAGTTATACATAAATATAAACATATCCCCGATATTTAACTATTTATTCCTTTCGAGGCGGGGTCATATTATTCTGCATTCTGTTTTCCATTTAAAGCTCATTTGAAAGATGCAAAAGTGCTTCTAAGCCAAAGCTATAGTTACCAAACAAAATGGAGTCTCAATATAGACAGTAAATGCAAATATCACATTCAGGAATAGAACCCAAATAAATGAATAACTTTAAGATGACTTGTTGCTTCTGCATTAAACAAATTCGTTCAATATTTACATTTATTTATATTTATTTTATAATAATTGAGATATTGTATTATTAATACATTACCTGTGTAGTGTATATTTGCTGAAGAATATTGCTGGTTTTATTTACAGAGAGTATACTGGGTTTTCTGTAAAATAGTGTCGTTTCACGATTCAATAACAGTCCACTGGATTTCAACGAAGCGTCAATATTTATGCAGATCGTTTGACGTAATCTATGAGGAACCAGTGGGAACACGTTGTATTTCGTTCGTGATAAAACTTTATTTTTATTTCTTTATAAATACTTTATCAACTATATCTTAATATATATAGGATCTACATTTCAGTGTTTGACTCTTTACTAAAAAAATATCAAAATTCGTATGAGTGCTCAGTATATAAGCATGTTGCTTACATTCTTAGGTACGGTATAATTACTACGGTAGAATTAGTTATTTAATTTAATATATATATATATATATATATATATATATATATATATATATGTGTGTGTAAACCATTCTACTATATACAATAATAATAAACATATATTTTTATTGTATTGTCATATAACCATAAATTATTGCTTACCACTTGAAAAAAGTCAAGGGCGACAGCAAATTCGTAATAATGCAATAAAGCAGTAAAGTTTGTGACTGCTTGTCACTTCAAGGGAAACTCGATAACTAGCTAACGTAATTTTAAACTTGGTTCACATACATACATTATATGGACATTGAAAAAGAGGTTCTAAACGTAAAACATTCAAATAGACGAATATTGGCAATTTTCATTCGATCATAGCTTATTATTATGTAAAACTATAAAATAGTTTTATCGACACTACTTTATGCTTAAGTCTTTGTCGACATGATCATTAGAAAAACATTAGTTCGTTCTTTTTGTAATCACTTCCTAAAGTCATATCTTCTTTTTAAAGGACCGAATAACCTTCTGCATTAGTAAAACTTATATTTACCCTGCACGGGAATCAAACCAGCACTCAGAAAACTCAGCTCAGGTTACACTGCACCATAACAATGTTGTATATATTTACATAATAATCAAAGTTTTCATAAAAATATTAGTCGGACTGGGTATTTGTAACATATGTATGCATTTCCAGGCCAATTTCCTATTTCAATGCAACTTTGTTAAGTTATTGTATGTCCGCGAAGATTTCTCACATAGTACCCTAAAGTTATTTATGTATATACTAAAATTTCAATTTTAAAACTTTAACTGGACTATAAGCGGTAGTTCAAAATCTTTTCAAAAATCATACACGTGTTGCTTGAAATATATGTCCGTATGTGTTTGTGTCACTAATATACCTGAAAAAACGAAACCGAATCACAAGTGTAATATAAAAATGTTCTTTAAAGTATAAAATAATAAAAACATATTGTATAGCACAGCTCCTCCACGCTGGTAAAAATGCCAAGCTCGTTATTACATTATTTCTTGAAGTAGAATCGCATCTTAGGATTATTGCCTACAGAGAGTTAGCTAAGTGAAACAAACGGAATGCTTGGAGATTCGTTCGCTGTTTCCGCTCTACATAACAAATAGTATCGAAGTAATTGTGACTTCATTAACATTCCTCATGATTATTTCCTTACTTCAAATATTTTTTTTTAATTTTCTTTTCTTTTTTGCAGCAACAAAAATATCCGCAGTATATGCATCCATAGGTGCCTTATAGCAGACTATTGCCCGATTTCACCAACGTCACCCAAGTTTAAGGGATCCCCTGGCATGGTTAGGGGGCTGTTAGGGGACAGTTTCTGTTTCACTGACAGTTAGGGGTCACCTAAATATTAAAAGGCCCCCTAAATTTAGGTGCTCGAAATATGGGCTTAAAGACGATCATAAAACGAAATTTAATTTAGAGGCTAGTTTAGGGGACTTTTAAGTTAGGGATCCCATACGTAGGTGGTAGCTTATGGGTTGTTGGTGAAATCGTGCATATGTATACTAAATTGCATCCAAATCTGTTCTGTTCAGGGTAAAGGGATAACAAACATGTATACATACATACAAACTTTTCTATTTATAATAGTATTTAGTACAATTAAATACATCAAGATGTTAGACGCGTAACATGCCTTATTGCTAATATCTGCTTCAGGTCTCAAGTCCAAACATTGTAAATACACACCTTATTTAAGATGCCAGCTATATGGATGGACACTCTATATGGAGAATCTAAGTATGTATTTATGATTAGCTAAACGTTACACATATATATGTACATATTATATGTACATATTTTTATGTTTTATTCACAAATACTAATTAGAATCCCTTGTCTATATGAGGCCTATTAATACGCGCACTGCCCACAAATCAAGTAGCATCTTTAGATCTACTCGGTCGTAATGATAGGTGCTTGCTTTATTTTTAAGGCAAGCTATTCAATTGTTAAAATACTTGTAGTATTGCATCTGGCATGCAATACTTTCAAACTACAATAACATTAAGGCGTGTTTTTTTGTGAATATGCAATTTTTACTAGAAATAAATTGTAATAAAATAACTATAAGTATTTTTTTCCACTTTTATTAAATGCATAATATGTAATATGTTAGGACATTAACACACAGCACCATCTAGTTCCATGGTAAGCTCCATCCATATAAACATCCATGACTGCAGTACAAACATTCGTGCTCATCACACAAATAAATGCCCCCAGCGGGATTCGAACCCGCGACCGCTGGCGCAGCAAGTAGGGCAGTAGCAGCACTACAAACTGAGCCAAACGTGTCGTCGAATAATATGTGACGAAAAAGAGATAGAAATAGGATTTTTAAAATGTTGAGATATTACGACGTATGCACTTAAAACTTTCATTTTAAATGCAACTCCCAAAATATACGACAGACAAAATATTACTGTCAAAATAGCAGATGCTTTTGTTTGATGTTTTTAAAGTTTTAAAAGAAACACCTTAGAATGATTTTGTTCTTGCCAAGACTTTGTTTTGATTTAAACCATTTTCGTATTACCTTACGTGATTTTGCTTTTCAGACGTTTAAATGTAAAGGACATATTGACGAGGCCTTATAAAAAAAATCAAATTGTACTGTCTGTTGATCTAAGAATATAAGTTAACAAAACGTTCTCTGTAAAGCAAAGAAAGCCGTGAAGGTTGCTTCTGAGAAAAGAAAACTATATTACAATTTACAGGTGAAATGTTTTAACTTTAAGATGAGTGAAATTTAAATTGAAAGTAATATGTTAATATAATATGTTATTAAAGTACATTATTTACATAGAAAAAAAGTTTGAAGACGTTACTTAATTAGTTTAGAGATAAATCTTCCATATTCAGCAGTATGAGTACGTCAGTGTATCTTGCTGTGCCATTGTTTATGATAGAATTCTTTTAATTTCATTTAAATTCTAATCAATACTCATAAATAGTTATCCTATATGAATTTATATTATTACTAGCATTGCCCGCGGCGTTCCGCGTTCGCGATCCGCCCGCGTTCAGATAAATAAAAACCAAATTTTTAGGTTTTACATATTAGTATACTCTTACAATGCAGTTTTTGTATTTTTACTCAGAAATGAGATATTTTCCCGCGGTAAAAAATATCCTATATGTTGACCCGGATAACCAGCTATCATCATACTAAATTTCATCAATATCTGTCCAGTGGTTTTCTCGTGATGCGGTAACAGGCAGACAGACAGACAGACAGATAGACAAAAATTCAAAAAACTATAGATTCGGACTCTGTATCGATTATAATGTCTATTTCAATAAGATTTTCCAAAAAATATTTAATGTACAAATTCGACTTAGTTACAATTTTATTATATGTACAGATGTATAGATGTATGAAATTATTATATTAAAGCGAAACTAATATTTCATGCTACGGAACCTTCGGTGTGGGAATCAGACTCGTACTTGTGATTTTTTTTATATCATCGCAACTCGCTTTTAATAAATATCAATTTTCACATTTCTAAAAGGACTTTACATAGGTAGACCTAAACCTATTTCCACAGACAAGTGTGGAGTGATTCACTGCATTCCGATTGCACCATTCTCGCTCCTGACTTAATAACGTCGTCGAATTTCAATTGCAAAAATACGACGCCAGAAATATGTTAGTGGCTGTTACTAAAAGATATCAAAGGTCTCATGTTTAAGTTATTTTTCCTGATTCTGCATACAGAAAAATAAGCTCTTTACTAAGAATTTTGTAAGTGAAGTAAGGATTAAAAACCTCATATCCTTTAGCTAATGAGGAAAAGAGAATGAAAAATCCTTTTACAAATAGCTGTTATAATTATGTTATTTTTTATGTATACGGTACTTTTAAAAAATTATTTATAAATATTTTACATGTTAATTTCTGAATGTGCATCTGTTCATGACACTGTGGTTTTTAAATTATTATTTGCATTAATTTTTACTGTAGATATACAAGTAATTTTTTCTTGAAACACTATTAAATACAATAACATCTCTGAAAGAGTTCGAAGAAGACCGGGTTAGATCCATTCATTAGAAACTGCTTCCAATTTGCGGGAATGTTTCTAATTACCAATTCTCTGAATATTTGTTCACTTCGATAAATTGAACAACAAAATTTATTTTAAAATGCACTAAATTTTGAATTTTAGACCTTTATTCTCATATTGGAAGATCTGAAATCTGTATAGATCGAATGACGTGAGAACCAATTAGTGCTAGATTCGACCGTTCATCAATAAAAATTGGTCCGCACACTCCAAATATAGAACATAATAACTTGAAACAACTTCTGGTATCAATATAATTTTTTTACCCGTGATCAAAGAAAGTTGACCTTGCGCCCTGCAAGGTGAAATTGTTTTAATACTGGGTGAATTTTGTTCTTGGAATATTCGTCAGAGCCCTTACATATAGCCCATTTATTAAAAAAAGACAATGAAAATTTGCTAACAATAGGTAAATTAATGACGAAATCGCATATATAGCAAAAAAATTGCACCACTTTTTGAAATCGGTGAGAAATCTAAAAGAAGTTATAAAAGATACCTATTATTTGTGCTTTTGATTCATTTCTTTTATTACCGATGATTAAAAGGTTTCGATACGCTTCACTGCGGCTTGGCATGTGAAGACTTGTCAGAATTTATTCGAGAATCTAAATTGTATAACCATGTTATATAACACCTGCATCGAAAACGAAGCTGTGAGAGTGACAGATTGTTAAAGAGTGATATATGTGCCAAAAATCAATAGGTATATCAACGTTTTTTTCTAAAAATTGAATTCGAAATCGGACATTGAATAATAAATGAAATTAGTAACATAAAATATGTAATATATGTAAAACTTTTCTTTAACAAGGAAAAAGTATATTCATAAACAAAGTAAAATTTATTTGCTGTTGATCATAAAATTTTATATTGTACATGTAAGAGTTCTTATACAGAAAAAAAAGGTTTTTTGTACAACTCAACGGACTCTCTGAACTATCACATGTCGGGCGCGGTTCAGATAATTCATTTCATACAAACATTATGTTATCAGCGAACTACTTTAAATGATATGTAATGAATTTTCTTGTGAAGTACAAGCAGTACACTCTTCGCTATAATATATATTATTTCGTAGTAAAGCACTCGCTTACGAAACCAAACCAGAAACTTCAAACTTGTGAAGAGGGTTCAAATTCTAGATTTTTTTGAGAGGAAAACTGCATGCCTAAGACAATCTGCTAAGAGAAACGTTTGCTGCCCAGCTGTGAGACCTTAAAAAGAATCAAATCCATTCACTCATATACATAATATGTAGATAGCAATCAATAAAAACAGAATTATGCATTTCAACGTTGGCTATAATAAATAAATAATAACATTATGTAATATAAATGTTAATTTATTTTATTACAGAAATCAAAATGGAATTTTAAACATGGTCGCATTTATTTATCTATTATTATGTACTTGTAATTTTTTTATTTTGGAGTGATGTTACCTGCATCGTGTTTCTGCATCGTGTTTCTGCATCGGGAGCCAAGTGTTCTAATTGCATATGTAATATAGTCTGGTGATTTATAGATGACACTTGTGGCGCAATGGAGGTGATTCAGTAATATTACTTCCTACAGAGGTTTCGGGTTTGATATGCATATTTTTATTATTAGGGTATTTATATATTATTATAGTATAATGTAATGTAACTTTATCTATTTATTTATTCTGATGCCTAAAACCGTAAATATTCTAATTATACTTTATATGTATATCTCTGTTCAGCCCTTTTTAACGACCCACCGTTGGGTACAGGCCTCCCTTCAATACGAGGGGGAACAGGCCATAGTCCACCACGCTGGCCAAATGCGGGATGGCGGAGTTCATATGCCTTTCGAAAATTTGCTAGGTTCTCTCAGACATGCGGATTTCCTCACGATGTTTTCCTTCACTGTATGCCTTACAGTGGTAATAATGTTGGAAATGATTCGCACATGAAAATATCAGAGGTGCGAGACCCGGGATTTGAACCCGCTTCACTCGGTTTCCCAAGCGAGCGCGTTACCACTGGGCTGCCACTGCCTTAATATTTTATTAAAAACTAGCGACTCACCCTCGCTTCGCTCAGGTTCGTCCCTAGGTACGTTTTGGCGCTTAGTATGGAATAGATTTCTTTTTGAATTAGTTTTTCTTGACTTTTTCCGTGTTTTAATAGTTATTGTGCTATTCGGGGTGAAGACAAATCCAAAAAAACAAATATCATAAAAATCGGTCCAGCCGTTCTTGAGTTATAAGAAATATGTGTTGTAACAAACCCGACTTTGTTTTATATAATATAGATTTCTTAAAAAGCTGTCATTGAATCGTATGTATGAACCTATATATGTACATGTATGTATTATAGATCTTATCGAAATACTGTTTGCATACATACCTAGCTACAAATTATGAATAATTATTTTGTTGCAAATTATACACAGAATATTACACTTATTTATACATATATGTAATTATAAAGTATAAATGTATTTATATATAGTATATATATATGTACTTGATTTTACATATTATTTGTGTATTGTGTACATTTAATAGGAATAAAAACTGCTATATACCATCTAGGTAATCATGATAATGCAAATTTTGATAAAACTGAATACACATTTAAACTTAGTATACACGTTAAACCTACTTCACAGAAAAGCTGCTTTCACAAGATGTCATTAAGGTTATTTACATATGCTAAACGCTTTATAGTTCATTAGGAATATAATATCAAGTTGATTTTATAGCACGTACTTTTATTTTAGTAAATAAAGAGCCTTAGTTATGTTTATGATTATGTAAGTACTTGAGAATACAAAATATGTAATAAATAAGCTTGAATAAATTTTTATGTTCAACCAAAAATATAGCTAAATACTTGTCACATCGACATACAAAATCCCATAAACTCGTTCTCTATAAACATCTCTATAAACATCTCTGTAAAAAATCACGTCGAGCCATTGCTCCGTTGCTGGGTGAAAGAAGGCAACCAACAACCAATAAGTCAAGAAACTTCCTTCGCATTCATAATAAGTTAAATAAGGAATAGGAGAAAGAAAATAAAATTTCTAAATGTAAAGCTATTGTAATTTACAGATCAAAACAATCATTTTAGCTCTATTTGTTGTAAAAATATAATAGCTAAACGTTATTTGGCTGCCACAATATAAAACATTTATATATACATACACAAATAAAAACATTTATATGTTCATTTATAAAAACAATAGGAATTATTAATAGATGTAGGATGATATCAAAAACCTTAAATTTCCACATTTCCGTAATAAAAAATGTGGGTTCAATATAATGTTTTAGGGGATTTATTTATGAATGCTAATAAATAAAGCTTACACTAAGAGTGATCGATATATATTTATGTATGGTATATATTATGTATTTATTTTATATTATATAATATATATTTATCCCAAATGCAATTTTTGTTTATATTTTCATTTTAAAATATTTTATTAATAATGCACTTCCACTTGTTTTTAAAGGCAGTGGTAGTCCAGTGGTAACGCGCTCACTTGGGAAACCAAGTGAAGCGAGTTTAAATCCCGGGTCTCGCACCTCTGATATTTTAATTTACGAATCATTTCTAACATGTTAACCACTTGTTTTACGGTGAAGAAAAACATCGTGAGGAAACCTGTATGTCTCAGAGAACCTAGTAAGTTTTCGAAAGACATGTGAAGTCCGCCAACCCGCCCTTGGCCAGCGTGGTGGACTATTGCCTGATCCCCCTCGTATTGAAGGGAGGCCCGTGTCCGGTAGTGGGACGTTAAAAAAAAGGGGCTGAATACACACTTGTTTCCTTCCACTCAACCCACTCGGGTGTTTCATAGATACTTATATTGTAACACGTATGAACACTTTAAATGGCTTACTGATATTATCTTCTATTATGACTAATAAATCTTAAAGTATTATCAGTCGACTCCGAGCCAGCGTACGTTGATGGTACTATGTAGGCATAATTCGTATACCCAATAATTCACCAAAAATCATATGTATTATGCATACATTACAATCTGAATACAAAGACGATCATATATCCATTTTTATAATTTATTACCGATTTACACTCATTTTCCTCTGTGTCCCTAGGTGCCTCATAGTAATAGGTGCCTATGCGTTTTTCGTCCTGGGTTCGAGTCCCGGGTCGGACTAAGTTTTATATGTTGAACCTTTCTTTTTAGAAAGTCTGAATTTTGTTTAGAAAGTCGTCTCAGCTGAGTACGAGAGTGACAGGATTAGAGAGTGTTTTTGTGTCTGCGGGTACACTTGTGCACTATACAGTACCTAATAATTTCTAAGCAGTTAGCTAGTCTTAATGAGATTGGCCACCTTAATCGGCCATATTTTATTTGTACAACAGATTTTATCTAAATTCGTCGAGCCGCGCCGTTTCAAAATGAAGGAGTTACAAACATACATACGTATACATACAAACTTTAGCATTTATAATAGTAATCCGTTAAGCCGCAACCCTATGGCATTCCTCTTATGCTATCTAAACAGGTGCTTTGATATCAATTTGCATAATTCTAACTTTAAACATACTCGTATTACGCTTCATATAAACTTTCATCAAGAGGTTAAAACTTTATAGGGTATGAATTTTTAAAAATCTTTCGTTACAGCTCATCTTCGTTAAAGGTAGCTCTTGGGCAAAATTTCGTGCTTACAGACCCAGTGGTTAAGTCTATTTTTTGTCAGTCAGTCAGTGAATGAATTCAAGGTTTTTATTAAGTTTATAACACGAATATAAAAAAATGTACATAATACTTTTCAATCACATGAATTATTACTGCGGCTGTGGTGTGAATTTTAACGAAGTATTACCCGTATGATGGTTAATTTTCATTGGTAAATTGTCGGTCGTTGTTTGTTTTTTGGTTATCTGACCCTCTTTGTAAAATGTGCATGCACCATATAATATATTTATTACAAAATGTCAATCAAAGGAATTAAATAAATTTTATGTTACAAGGGTCTAAAGCCTGTAAAGATAAATTATTAAAGTCTGTTATATTAAAAAAAGTGGCATACAAGCGACGTAATTCTCGCTTTCCTCAGGTGCGTCTCTATGAGCTTTTTTCTTTTCAGTATTAATTTTTACTAAAATTATAAATGTGAAAGTTTAGATGTTTGGATGGATGTTTGTTACTCAATCACACCAGAATGGCTGAACGAATATGGATGAAATTTGGCACAGAGATAGATTATAGTCTGAAATAGCACATAAGTTACTTTTTATCCCGGAAAAATGTACGGTTCCCGTGGGATATCTTTGTTTTCGATTTTCTAGAAGCGAACCCGAGCGAAGTGAGGGTGAGCCGCTACTATTATATACAGGAAACGTCACCTCTTGGCTTTTATTACTTGCAGTAGCCTATGTGTTACTCCAGATCATACTGTCTATATATGATCTAAAATCCGTCAAGTGGTTTCAGCGTTAAGAAGTAACAAACATACACATACAAACACACAGACACATATATGTATATTTTTTTCATTACGAAAGTTGTGTGATTAATATGGAAGAGACTCAAGCGTGACATTATATAAGGTCAAGGTAAATAAAATATCGGCTAAAATAAGCCTGGCTAAAACACCTGACCCATATAAAATACAAAGGGAGTTTTTTTCAGTTTTCGGCATTCTTTCATCTTTAAGTATAATGCGTTATTTTAAAGTACATGCTTTGTTTACATGTTATGTTTTGTTGAAGTAATTATTTTATTATGATTAAACTATATCTATATATTTATTGCTAGAACTATATAGGTATAGTATTTTTAAAGATTATTTTATATAGTATTTTTAAAGAAATGTAATTGTTGTTTATAGCAAAATATTTATTAAAGTTAAATTAAAAATATATTAATTAATAAATATTAAACTTAAGTACTATTTGTATTAATTATATTTATTTTAGTTAATTAGAAGGAAATGTTTTTTTTTCTGCAATAAATTATTTTTTATTTTTCTATCAATAGCTAAACTAATATTAAATGAAGTAAATATGTCTGTCTGTTCGTTTACTTAATTTTTATACATAAACGGTCGAAAGGGTTATCTAAAAATTTAGAGTATGATGGAGTTCTGTAAAAAAATACTTATGCACATTACAAAGATTACATAACAAAGAAATCTGAGTATGGAAATTTTACGTAAAAAACTATGACGTACATATGTAGTACGTACATGTTATAAATTAAAAAAAAATTGTGTCAACTTATGTACGCACGTAAGAAGTTATACTTCTTTGGCGTAACAGAACAAAAATAGCTAAAGATTTCATTCCATATGCCACAACTCTCTGTTTGTAAAAGGAATGTAGTTAACTTCATCATGTCGCTTTTTGGGCTGTCGGTGTTTACGCGTATAGTAAAGATTTTACTCTCATATTTTTTTTCCAAGCGTGCCAAAAGAAGTATAACTCCAGAAAAATGATACATCTTAGTAAGGACATGTGGGAAAATACAATATCTACCGAGCACAGCCGTGGCGGGTTGCTAGTGTTCATTATAAATTAATATCACATAAAAACGAAGAGAATTTTTAAGCGTCAGTTTAAATTAAGTATAGTTATTTATTTTGGTTCCCTAAACACAAAATAAATTCGGAACCAAAAATCAAAATAAATTCGCGAAAAAATCCGAAAAGATAGTTTTTATTTAAAAAACCTAGATTAGGTCCAAAAACTCGTTGTATTATGAACAAAATAAATTACATTGTATTTTTTCTGAAATTTCTTAAATTTACGCGAATATATGACATTTTAAATAAAACTATCTTTTCGGATTTTTTCGCGAATTTATTTTGATTGTTGGTTCCCTAAACACAAAATAAATTCGGAACCAAAAATCAAAATAAATTCGCAAAAAAACCCGAAAAGATAGTTTTTATTTAAAAAACCTAGATTAGGTCCAAAAACTCGTTGTATTATGAACAAAATAAATTACATTGTATTTTTTCTGAAATTTCTTAAATTTACGCGAATATATGATATTCGAAGTAAAACTATCTGTTCGGAATTTCTCGCGAATTTGTTTTGGTTTTTGATTCCTGACGTTTCGAATGCTATCCCGTAACCATGATTGCTGTAAAGCATTCGAAACTTGCGAACTAAAAATTGCGAACTAAAAATCTAAATAAATCTGCATAAAAATCTGAAAGTATAGTTTTATTTAAAATACATTTTAATTACATTTTTGTAATAAGTAATATTTTAAAACATTTTAATTTGTCATTTAAATACAAACGATTTTCGTTACATACATAAATATTGTCTTTAAATTATAATTCATACATGCAGACTGAATGCAGTTTTTCTATAGATAAATGTTTATTAAAGCAGCAAAACAATATAATCAAGAGGTGGCAGAGAGCAAGTGGTTAAAATTGCCTCAATAATTACATATCTCTATATGATATAAATTATATTTTAAATCTACATATATCTACCATATATGTATGTTATATAAAAGGAGAAACTATTTTAGTGACATCATTCTACTGATAAAATCATTGAGTTTAAAAAAAGCGAAGCATCCTCAAAGGTGTTTCGAAGCCAAATTTGATAAAAAGATTGCAGTTTTACTGCAGATGTGCAATCATGAGAATTATGTTTAAGTATAAAAAAAAATCTAAGCTAAAAAGAAATGCAGAATATCATTGTACAACTCGAATATGTTGCTAACAATAATCTTGTGCAGTAAATGATATGGCAAAGTAATAAAAGTTTATTCTTAAAAATTGACATTTATTTTCAAATATAATATTCTTTGTTTAAGTTCGTACATAAAATTAGACGTAGAGTGGAAGTAACTTTGTATATTAGCGTCCACTCTACTCAAGTTCGTGGAAATTGTAAAATTTTATTATTTATTGTAAGAGACATTTTCTCTTTTTCGTGTGTTTTTTTTCAAAATAACGAGTTCGATTCGGGAATGATTTTCATTTATTATTGCAATAACAGTTTTCGAGTTTACGTGATAGTACCCAAACTTCTTTGATATTTCCAATAGTTTTTAATTTCGCCATCTATAAAATTCACTTTGTATAATAAAATACATAAATCAGGAAAACCAGTTGGCAAAATAAATGGCGAGTATATTTGTCGATTTTCAACGCGCAGGTAGAGATTTAAGTGTTCTAATCATTTCGTTATTATGAATCGTGAACGTTTTCTATATCATGCTATACTTGTTTACGGTTGCAACGACTGATACGTTTCACGCGGTCAAATCACCTTTGTGTTGTCCTGCTCATGTAAACTATCTCGCTCTCCGCTAACTTTGACACTGCATCTCAAACTTTTTTTTTAAGCTTTCATAAAACACATGCTTAAATACTTTATGCTATTATACAATTTTCTTATTTTCAATATTTATGTTTGATATTAGAATTATTATGACGTTGATAAAATTATCATTTTATCTGGCAGTATCTAATCATATGCATATAATAAAAATATATGACTGACCGTTTCAGAAAACGCGCTCTTCGGTCTCCTTGCTGGCGTCCCGTTCATCCTTTAACTTACACAAAAATCAAAACAAAATCAGCCAATAAGATCGCACCAAACTTTTTCACGGACACTTGTAGAGTTCACTGTCAAACTTGAACATTAACAATTTGGTAACTCTACCTATCTCATATATAATATTCTATATTATTAACATAAAAGCAACGGAAAGGTTTTACGGCACTTAATTTAATCGATGACTTCATGCAATTATATTTTGATAAGTTATCGAGTGTTCGGAGCCGGCGGGGCACGCGGGCTCTAGCTCGGTTGGATGGAGACTGACTCGAGTCGAGTTGGTCGGTTCGTTCGCACTCGCTCAGCCGGCCAGCGTTCCGGCTCACGCCATGCCTGCATTTTTTACGGACAATAGCCTAACATTTGGAGGTTATGTTGTATACTGGCCCCTCACCCCAATTTTGACCCACCTCTTTTGTAACTTGAACTATTTATTTATTATTTAACTTGATGCATTGAGAAACGATTACCACATTGTTTACTTATTTGAGCGTATTGAATGAATCACTTAAGATGTTTACATTCTATATTTAGGCAGTTGCCTGGTTGATATTGCTGCGCCTGCGACGGTGACGTCATCCCAACACAACATTTTATCTGGCTGATACAGGATCGCAATTACTGTGGATCTCAACGTAAGTTATCACTTATCACAGCCTTCTGAATAAACATTAATGCGTACAATTACGGTATCAATACGTTATCTTTACGAAGTTGATGAGATAAGTGGTTGAAGCATATATTGCAGAAATGCTTCATTAAGGTAATAGATATAAATTATAAAGTGAAAACAATTATCGATAATTTTTTTGTGCATAACCAAAATATTAAAAAATATATATTTTCTTAACAATGATTGTGTATATTTTAGTAGAGTCCTTATAATTTGCTGTGCTCTAAATAAAGACATACCTTTATATTATAAAACTAATATAATAATTGTTTCGTAACTTCTATTTTAAGTGTGTCTATTGTTTTAGATTTATAGGGCAGTGAAAACTGTATATAAGGTCAGTGATTCCCGATGGAAATAGAGCCATAAAAGGAGTCGCACGTAGCGATATTACATTCCTCTGCGTATAGCAATGCTAGAATAATATTTGTTGTATTATACGAATCTAATATGCATATCGATTATTATAACTTAACACATGTTAGAGTAAATAAATTAATTGGATTATAGTATGATTTTGAATTTAATTACTTGATAGAAATTATATAAATAATATTTTTAAGACTTTTGACAAGTGTTTGTAAGTATTAGCCTGTTTAAAGAAAAAGTGTATTTACTTTAATATAAACAATAAAAAATAAAAATACCAACGCTACTTTTTTATTTTATGGTTAAACGTAGAGGGAACTCTTTATATATAACAAACTACTATTATGCTAGGTTATATTGTACATGGGCATCTATCATCTTAAATAAATATTAAATACTAGCGACTCGCACTTACCCTGCTCCGGTTCGTCCCTTGATACGTTTTAACGGTTAATATAGATTTCTCAGAGATGAGATATTTTTCTCGCAATAAAAAGTATTCTTAATGTTGATGCGAATAACCAGCTATCATCATACAAAATTTCATCAAAATCTGTTGAGTGCTTTTCTCGTGAAGAGTTCCCAGACAAACAGACAAAAATTCTAAAAACTATAGATTCGGCCTCTGTATTGATAATAATGACTATTTCAATAAGATTTTACAAAAAATATTTAATGTACAGAGTCAACTCAGTTAGAATTTTATTATATGAGTAGATGGTTTTCGTGAAGTCGTTTAAAAAGAGAATTGTATCAGCCATTGTACTTTACTTGTAGTTATATTTATTAATTAATTCTCAAATGAAGTTATTGCTCACTTCCATTCTATCTAGAAGACTAACACTGAAAGACTAATAGAGAGTATTTATTTTTAAATAAAAGAAAGTATTAAGAGAGTATTTATTATGAGATTGCGTCAGTTTTTTTCATAGGAGAGATGGGCAAAGCCGTTGTCAACCGCTACTACATCCTCGTGCATATTGATTAAATGTAATATTACTAATTAAAATATTTGGAACAGTGTAAGTAGGTTTATGAAAAATCATAATTGGTTCATTTAAAAAGACGCCCCAGCTTGATCAATCTGCTCTTGCATTACCATATAAGGAGAAGGTCGCGATGAAATGGATTTATGAATCGTATAAGACGACTTGATTTTCACGACACGTTTGGCTCAGTTTGTAGTGACCCTACTTGCTGTGCCAGCGGTCCCGGGTTCGAATCCCGCTGGGGGCATTCAGTTGTGTGATGAACACGAACATTTATACTCCAGTCATGAGTGTTTATATGTATAATATGTATATATTTTAAGTTATACATATATACATATGTAGTGTATCAACTATCTGGTATCCATACCACAGGCCTCGGAGCTTATATGGCACTAGATGGTGCTGTGTGTTAACGTCCCAACAACTCCTTAAATATAAACGGATAAAATTGCGATGAACATAGATGGAGACTTAATATTTTTTTTCAATTTAGAATGTATTAACAGTTAGGCTTGCTTGGGCAACCAAGTGAAGCGGATTCAAATCCCGCGGTCTCACGCATGATTACCACTTGTCAAATGGCGAAGAAAAAAAGAAAAATTGAAAAAAACCTGTATATGTGAGAAAACTTAGCAAGTTTTCGGAAGACATAAGGAGTACACATAAAACATGAACATAAAATTTATACATTTTTATTACTTATTTGTGAGAAAGGTATTACTAGTTGTTTTTAGACACTTCTTTTAGTTTCTTTGACTGTATTCAATGAAATGACTCTATGTGGAATTGCAGCAGATTTTTCGTGACTATAACGTAAGCAACAATATTAATTATCATAATAATTATTGATTGATTAAAAGAGTAAGAATAAATGTAAAAGTTTGTGAGTGAGTGAGTGAGTGCGCATGTTTGTTATTTGTTTACACTGTAATGACATAACGAATTTAAATAAAGTTAGAAATAAAGATCTTAAAGAAGATAATATTTAGTAGGTACCTATCACGAGAGTGAAACTGTGGACCAAAATGATTTTTATATACATACGAGTATGTACATATACATAAGAGAGATTTCCTCGAAAAGTATCTTTACTCTTTTCGAAATCTGAATCACTTATAAGTCACTTAATATAATATGAAGTCACAGAAAACGTACTCCGAAACGAGAATTCTAAACAAATGGAGAGAAGGCTAAATTAGTCACCTGGCGCCAACTGACACGAGGACTGCATGATAAGGAATGTGATGTGTATTCAACATTTTGTGATTTTAGCGCGATGTATGCGATGAACATATAAGCTCGAGAATGAGTGTTGCTAAAAGAATTTTATATATCTTAAAAAAAAGATTCCGACGAATTGAGAACCTCCTTTTTTTGGAAGTCGGTTAAAATTCACTATAGCAAAAGTCTTCCTCTCAAATTGGTAATAATTATAAATTTTAAGTGTCCTTGTTGATTTCATCTTCATTTTTGCAAAAATTGATGATCTTAAAAATATGGTTTAGAAATGTTTTATAAGTTACATAGGCGGTTTTCGTGAGGTATTATTTTTTGTAACACGTTGCCAATAGTTTAATACAGTTATTTATATAAGCACAGTAAATGTTATATGATAGAGCTAGCAAAATAATAATAAAATTAGGAAAAATATAGAGAAATTTTATTTTTAATATTGATAACATTACAATTTTTAATTATTTGACTCCTAAATCATTTTAATAGTTTATTGAATTAGATGCTTTATTACTTTTGGCAATAACATAAATCCTATAAATTATCACCCTACCTTATAACACTAACTATTCATATAATCATATGATAAATCGATATATAACTTTCAAATTTGAAAATGTATAAATAAAAAATCTACTAAACATAATGGATATATCAGTTCTACTTATATGGCTATAGGAAGGCTACATCAGTTTACTGTTGTTAGCGTAGTAAGATGATACATAGATTTATCACTGACTGTTCAATTTATCATATAAATATTTGCCGCGCTCGTTATCGAGTATCGAATTACCTAAGTATGGCGACTACAGAACGTTTAGTTTAAGGCTTGCGAAGAAAGCTCTCAACTTTCACCGTCAGAACTAGTTTGAGCTTGCAACTGAGCTATCTGTTGGAAGCTTGATTCCCAGGGCCGATCTACATTTACTACTTTCTGACTCATAGAAAGTTAGTTTAATTTATCAGTACATGTAATTGCACTTGTATAATGGATAGATACAATAAATATGTACATGATCATCCATACTAACATTATAAATGTGAAAGTGTGTTTGTCTGTTTGTTTTTTGTCCTTCATTTACGTCGTAACGGAGTAACAGATTGGCGTTATTTTTGTGTGGAGATAGTTGGAGGGCTGGAGAGTAACATATATTTACCGCGGGAGATTACCTAATTTCCACGGGAAGATACGTTATAACACAATCCAAAAAAAATATTTATGATCAGAATTACTTGAAACTTCGGAGTAATTCTTTTCAATCAAATTAAATAAATACGTTAATTATGTATTGCTATAATTAGCATTTTTCGAAATTCGTTCTATAAGGGTGTAAAATAAGGAATGAAAATTTGTATGAAACTACCTTTTTAGAGATTGGTTTGTAGTTTTAGCGCGAGCAATGCCGCGGGTTCTGCTAGTATGTATATAATTAGCTTGCTTAAGTCGATGATTACTATTTCTAACCAATTTCCAAAAAAGGAAGAGATGATAATTGTTTGGCAGAAATTTTGTTCTAAGGTTTTATAAAAAAAAATGTAAACCGAATTCAACGTATCAAAAATAATAAATATCTGAACGAAATTTGGAAATTTAATTTTATGAGTAAAAGAAAATATATTTTAAAAGAAATTATTTTAGTCTCACTGAGTTTCTTTCATCAACTCTTTTCAGGATTGTTTTTTTCCAAACTAGTTGTAGACTAATGCTTATAAAATTTCTTGGATAAAATTAAATTGAATATTCATATCTAATTAGATGATTCATTTTTGTTTGGTTAAAATAAAAAACCACTAAAAGTCAGTCAGTTATTAGTCCTTCTTCTATCATTCACCTGCAAAAACCTGTTTCTCTCCCAGGAAAAAATATTTAATCCACCAGCACAAAAACAAAAATATTATATTGTTATGCACTACTTATAGTTACTTATACTTATATATAAGTAAATATAAGTATAAATGGTAGCTATTAAAATATCATAGACCAACAGAAATTTTATTGATATGAGTATTTGAACTAAAACGCACGAGTATAACAAAGTTTCATGTCAATAAGTTAAAATAGATTGAGAGAGTTTGAACTCTACCCACAACATTGTAGTATAGAAGAAAAGTTATATAGTAGTTAGCAAGTAGGTAAATAGGCATTTGCGTGAACAACGTCATCCGATAGAGCTAACACAATATTAGTTTTAAACCATTAATTAATACAAAAATAAAGAAAAATGAATTTCAAAGGGTAATGTTACTAAAGTTAGATAATTAACTAACTTTTAGATCACAGAATGCTTTAGTAGTCGTCTTACTTTTGAAAATGGCTTTTAAACGATTTTTAAATGAACACTTTAATTTCAAGTGGTGTCGAGTTTACTAGAACGCTACGCTAGAGCTTTTACTAGAACGTTTCATATTTTCGTAATATTTGATGTGGAGTCAAATGTTTTTAAATAGATTATAATGATTATTTTAGTGAAGTATTTTATGATACTACTACCTATAAATATATAAATAAATATTTTGCGACATTACACACAGCACGGCATTCCATGGTAAGCTACGAGGCCTGTGTTATGAATACCAGATGGTTGATACACTACACATATATAACTTTAAATACATACATATTATAAATATAAACACCCATGACTGGAGTATAAATATTCGTCATCACACAAATGAATGCCCCCAGCGGGACTTGAACCCGCGACCGCTGGCAACGGCAAGTAGGGTCACTACAAACTGAGCCAAACGTGTCGTCAACACCTATATCCACAACTTTGTTAAAGAATAAAGATAAAGAAGTTTAACGGTTTACTTTATTATTATAAAAGAAATTTTGAACATAAGTTTTATTAAAACTGCTATTCACAAAACTGGTGTGTTGGATTCGAATCTAACTAAACCTGTACGTAAGTACAATGCGACATCCATCTGCATTCAAATCCACCCAGCCGTTTTCACGTGCTGCGCTAAAATTGAGAGAAGTCCGGACACATGTCCACGTGACCTGAATATGTGGAATCAAAAATCGATTTAAAAGTATTCAAAATTCTACATTTGTTGAAATTATTTTTCGAACTAATATTGCTTATTACATATGGGGAGTCAAAAACACATACGAGTTACACACAAAGTATTTATTTTAATGTGAAGTGGTTGCAGATAATATATAAATCATTATTTAAATAATAGGAAGCAGACGAAGACCTAATATGTCATTATTTTTAACAATTACTAACGATTCTTTGGATGATTAATTATTTGAATTATTCTTATTGATTGATAAGTCTCAAAATGATTTCATTTTATTTGCTATAAAGTATAAATGATTTTGTTCGATCTTTTAACTTTAGCACCAACTTTAGTTAGATGGCAATAAATTGTGCTAATGCATGCAATTTATCAATCAAACTATGAAATTCTCGGCGAAAATAAAGTGCCTTCACGCCATAACGTGGGTATATTGAATGATTCCAAACACCCATCCATTTAATTACGCTAAAAAAAATCATGAAAAATTCCACCTCTGAGGATAGAATCCTAGGTATTATTTCTTGGGACTTTTGGCACCATCCAAAACAGACAAAAAAGGTTATTTAAATCAGTGTACACAATCACGCATCTCTTAATTCATATACTATTCCACAAAAAGGCATTTTCCACCCATGTATTATCAGTAGCCCCTTTTTTAAGAAAGTGCCCTGCAATCAAAAATCCCCGATGACAAAAAAATATATAAAGTCATAAAACCGATCGTAATAAATCGAACCGTACACAGATCGGTTGTAAAATACGACCTGTAGAGGAGTACCAACAAACTGATAGAGAAAAGCAAATTTTGCTAGACTTGAAGGTGAGATGCTTCGCTCGCTTCACTCGCTCGTTCAAAAAATAATTAGAAAATTTAAGTTTATTCTTTAGGGATGGCCACATCGAGGAAAATTCAACACATCCCGCGTTAAATTGAACGCTACTCTCAGATATATGCGTTTAGTACTAACAGAATTATACCCTGAGGGATATGCTATTCGGCGTTTTATTCAAATATTTATATTTTTGAATAAATCTTGTCGAAGCTAAATCTTGTAAAATAAAGAAGTGATCTGTGATTGCAATGCCAGATTTCGCAGATTTGATTCCCACATAGAGAACATATTTAGTGAACATAACTTTAAATAATGTAAAAATCTGCATTTTAGAGATAAGTGGTTTTATACGTAACGCTTAGATTTTGGATTTTAAGCGAAATACACTGATTCATTTTTTGACTGTTTATTTATTAATATTTTTAAGTGAATACACAGGAGTATACAAATAAAAAATTAAATAAAATATGAAGGCTTCAATCGAACTTAAAAATGTTTACGGTAAATTGTTCTGACCATCAACCTGTCAATAACAGTCCAGAACATTTTACTCTGTTATGAATTAAATATAGAATTATTTTGTATTAATTTATGATCTATCCGCTTATATTATGTTAACAATAAAAAAGGCTGTTATCATGAACATAAAACAGTAAACTTTTATATATATAATTTCATCTTATTATTTTTAGGTTTAGGACATTTGAACATTTATTTAAGAATAGTTATAGTAGTCAATAAATTAAATATTCTAACCAGAGGCAGCACCTGTCCATTAACTATTTTTTTTTAATTTGGTTCAATAGTTACAAAATCCTTAATATTTTTTTTATATTTATATTTTTTAATATATTATTCATTTTATTACATTTTAAACTAAAGGTTACTTACATTTTATCTATACTGTGTACTTAGTTTTAATAAGCCAAACTTTTTGGTTAAAAAAGCAATTAAAGCCATCACGGGACGCAACGACTTGACAGATGTGAAACATCGAAACTCTTTTGTATAGAAAATGTGCATGAGGCTGATGAAAACCATCCTGGTTTTTAAGGGCATAAATAAAAACAAAATATACAGATTTTTTTTAATTAAAAAGAAAAATAAAATACGAGCTCAATGCCTTGAGAGAGAGAGGCAGGAGGGAATTGCCGAGCCGAGTGGCAAGAGAGTCTGAGTTACGAACGCGTGGCGATGTGGCGATGCGTCGTTACGCCCCCAACCGGTTCAACCCACCACATTAGATGTTTCACATCAATAAAAATCTTCGAAAATACCTCTGTAAATAAAATTTCTATGACATTATTTTAAAAGTTTATATTATGCACAATAAACCAAAGTCATAAGCACTCGTTATATACATATATTTTTATACATACATACAAAGATACATAATAATAAAAAAATATTTACTGTATTAAATAGAAAAATCTTGAAAAATAGATGCATTCATGCTACAAAAATAATAACTTAATAATCGATTTCTGCTCAGTCAGAAATCTATTTTCCTTACAGGTCTAAAAAAAACTATAAAAAATTAAGTAATAATCGAATCTTTAAAAAGCACTGGTCATGTCTACCTACTAACACATACCTCTAAACCACCGACTTCTTTACGTCTATTATTATAAATGCAACAACTATGACACGTGTATCCTTGAATTGACCATATATGTGTTTGACTAAGTTTTACAACAAATATATTTTTTTATATAAAGGCAAATTTAGTTTTAGTTTGACAAAAATGGTTAAATATTTAAAATAAAACATCTAGTATTTACAACATTTGTTAGTTCCACTTTATACATGCTCATATATTATTCTACAAATACGATAACACTTTAATAAGCTAAGTTAGCTTGAAATCTACCGAATTCTTTGATAATTTTATTTCAAATAAAAAATAATTCTTAAATAGCATTTGAGTGAAACATTACTTATAAAAGTGAAAATACGTAAATATTATTCGGTCTAAGTAAAAAAAAACATTTATTTAAAACGTCATACTTTTATATATCATTATAAATTCAAATAAATATATAGTAAGCATAATTTTTTTAAAACCCACTTTTTATTTACGTTAAAATTTGGAAAATCCACTAACAGTCACACTCTCTAAACTAAAATCTTTATGGAATCAGAGCAACGTATTGCTATAGTGCCGTTTGCACACTAAGTCGAGACTCAAGACTAATACGATGATCATGGTATTTGATAAGTCATAAACAATTGTTTAGTGTTTAATAACTAGAATTCTATTTTGTAAATTACAATTATTTTTTTTGAAAAAAATATTATTATTATAGACATGTACATATATATGTACACGTGTATGTATACTGTATATGTACTTAATGTGTATATAAGTTTTGGTAATTTCCAAAAGATAAATATCTTAGTTCCTTCAAATTATTATTTAATTTTGAATTTAGTTTTAGTTAAAATCTTATTTACATACTAAGTTTAATAATAGAATAGAACCTTTTGACGTGTAGGTGTGCAATACGCCTTATAAAATATAACTTACAATCTGCTTGAATACCGTTAGTTTGACCGCACGAGTGTTAGCCAGTACGTAGCATACTTCAGAATTGTAAACTGTGAATAATAATAATAAATATATAACAGAAAAGGAACCATTTAGTAGGTACCTATATTAAATCTCCATTATTTTTGAAATATTATAATTTTATGTCTAAGACTAGCATAGCCCGCGGCTCCGCCCGCGTTCAGATGACCAAAAACCAAATTCTTAGGTTTTACATAATATGTATTAGTATATACTCTTACAATGCAGTTTTCGTATTTTTTCTCAGAAATGAGATATTTTCCCGCGGTAAAAAGTATCCTATATGTTGACCCCGATAACCAGCTATCATTATACCAAATTTCATCAAAATCTGTCCAGTGGTTTTCTCGTGATGCGGTAACAGACAGACAGACAGACAGAAGGCAGACAAAAATTCTAAAAACTATAGATTCGGACTCTGTATCGATAATTTAGATTTAGATTTTCCAAAAAATATTTAATGTACAGATTCGACTTAGTTACAATTTTATTATATGTATAGATAACAACTTTATAAGCAAAATATAAAGTTTATCTGTATTTCTTTAAATTGAGTAAAAAATATGTTTCATCTCACAATAAATATGCCTGTAACATGAAAACAACATGATTATTTAATTGTAATTTTGCTGCATTGCTATTTTATGGAACAACATTGGTATAATACTGTCATGTGCAAGCTTGTTAGCAGGTGCTACTATTTTTTTGTTTCTACAGTCAGACGTCTGGGGTATTACAAGAAATAAACAAAAATGCAACAATGTTGACAACTTGCTAATGCAGGTGTCAGACATATTACATATTCATTACACTACACAGGGTCCCTTTTATCCAAACTTTCACATTTTTCTTAAAATTAAGTTTGGGGGTTATTACTGAAACTAGCTTAACATGAAGAAATAAATATCTTATTCCTAGAGACTCGCCTTCGCTTCGCTCGGGTTCGCCTCTAGGAAAACATAGGCAAACCTATCTCACGGGAACCGTACATTTTTCCGGGATAAAAAGTAGCCTATGTGTTATTACAGATTATAATCTATCTCTGTGCCAAATCTCATCCAGATCTGTTTAGCCGTTTTGGCGTGAAACAGTAACAAACATTCATACCACAAACATTCACATTTATAATATTAATACGAAATATTTGATCGGATTTGAAATAATATTTATTTTTAGCTTCTCATCTTTTTTACATCTTGATGTGTTCAGGTAGTATCTCTGTAGTAGAATTTTATTTTGAGCCGTACTAAAGAAATGTACGTGAAATATGGCAATTTGTCAATAAAAAGTACAGCTCAAGGGCTCTTGAAACTTTGCATAGCAATATGAACGAAGTTGTGTGCTTTACAAATACGAACTGTTTATCCTGTTATACAGTAATAGATTGTAAATCAATACGCCTTTAGATGTTTCTTATTTTAAATTATATAAGAACCAAATTCTTAAGTTTTACATATTAGTATACTCTTACATTGTAGTTTTTTATTTTTTTCTCAGAAATGAGACATTTCCCCGCGGTAAAAAGTATCCTATGGTAACAGACAGACAGACAGACAGACAGACAAAAATTCTAAAAACTATAGATTCGGCGTCGGTATCGATAATAATGTCTATTTCAATAAGATTTTCAAAAAATATTCAATATACAGATTCGACTTAGTTACAATTTTATTATATGTATAGGCTAGGCAATAGGTATCCGCCCTCACTTAGCTCAAGTCTTAATTAAATAGATGTATCGATACGGACGTTTATAACGTAGCCGTTGTTAGTTTCCGGCCAACAAATTATAATGTCCTCAGAACCGATTTAGGCCACGGCGGCCAATCTCATTGAGACTAGCCATCTGCGCAAGAGATATCATAGTGCACAAGTATGCGCGTAAACACAAATGCACTTTCTAATTCTGTCACTCTCATACTCCGGTGGGTCACCTCCGGGCTGTTACTGTCACTTCCTTAACAGAAAGACTCAATAACTAAACTTGGCCCGACCCGGGACTCGAACCCAAGACCTCCGAATATACAGCCGTACATGCTAGCCAATACACCACTGAGGCAGTCACTATATTATACTATATACAAGTTTTACATAAGCAAATATTATAATATCAGTTACTAACCTACAAATAAAATTGAAGTCATAAAAAAATAAAAGAAAACTTCTTTAACACCTCCAGGTAAATTTCTAAGAAATTAATTAAAATTCTAAGAAATCTATTGTAAACTGTACACGCCGGCGTGTCCGTGTTTGTGGAGGGATTAATAATAGCTACTATTATTATAAATTAAGGCCATTTGTTTTTTGATTGAACACGATAAAGTTCGGTCACAAGTAGAAGTAAAAATATTGAAAATTCATTTT
This sequence comes from Brenthis ino, assembly GCA_921882275.1. NCBI lineage: Eukaryota > Metazoa > Arthropoda > Insecta > Lepidoptera > Nymphalidae > Brenthis > Brenthis ino. Next base: position 27,179,181 of record OV170227.1, read on the forward strand.
TTTAAATACAAGGTAATATTATTTTTCTCATTTTACATTATTGAAGGCATTCTTAGGTGTGGAGTAATCAGCAAAAGCTCGATAAGCTCCGCAAATAGTTAGGCATCGTAACCAAATGAGAAATATGGTGGCATAGGGTAAGCGGGGAAGTTAGAAACGACCTAACTCCAAAATCACCCTCGTTGCCCATACATACCCTTCTGTGTAGGATCCGTAAACCCAGTTTATAATAATAATAATAATAATATTATAATAATAATTTATTTTTCACTCTGTTTGTTGACTTTTTAGTCTTGGTGGATGAGCCAGTGGATGAGGGCACCCAGTAATACGGGTCTCCACCTAGTACAGGGGCCCTTGCGACTAGCTTGGAATGTAATCTTTAAGTCAATAAATGTATTTTTATTTTTAATTTAGATCCACTTGACTGTCTGACACACTCGTTTGTCACACCCTTAAATTAAATATTTAATTTACAATAATTTATTAAATGACCTCACGCTGTCTAGTCCTCATTTTGAAATTTATTAATGATATTTTATTCACTTTATAATATTAAACACAGGTAATTTTATATATTTGCTGATCTAAAAAACGTAAATTTAAACTATCGAAATTATTTGTAAGAAAATAACAGTATATATACATATAGTTTTCAATAATTTAATAAGTTTACCTAACCTTTGTCGAGCTTTAATGATATTATGTTAAAAACATTCCTTTTATCCATATTGTTATAAATTGATTGCCGATAACAAGTAGAACATTACTGGACCTCTAATTTGGCATAGTAACTTATAACATGTAAATGAAAACCCTAATGTTATTTTAATCAATTCAAACTTGCTTACAAGTTACCTTCATAACAAAGTAAATATTATAAGTCACTAGAGCTATGTAGTTGAGCGCTTTGTAACTATACCAGATTCGAACAAAAAACAGGTGTTAACGACCACGAACTGTAACTTGTGCAGCTTCTTCTATTGTGAAGCAAAAAATAGTATGAATCACGAGAATGACTATTTTGTGGTTAAAAGTTACACTTTGAAATTGAACCAATTCAAAGAAAATAAATTTCTTAACAACTATAATGATGCTATTTATATACTGTTATATTTCAGAAAAATCTAAGCACAAAGGCCAGAAAAAATTTGTTTAATCATGGCATAAATGTATTGTACGTATAATCCTTTTTTACGTCTCACTGCTGGGTACGGGCCTTCTTTCAATACGAGGGGGCCACAGGCCACAACTTTGGCCAAGTGCGGGATGCCGGACTTCACATGTCTTTCGAAAACTTGCTAGGTTTTCTCAGACTTGCAGAGTTCCTCACGATAATAATAATAATAATATGTTGGGACATTAACACACAGCACCATCTAGTTCCATGGTAAAGTACGGGGCTTGTGTTATGGATACCAGCTAGTTGATACACTAAATATATATAATTTTGAATACATACATATTATAAATATAAACACCCATGACTGGAGTACAAACATTCGTGCTCATCACACAAATGAATGCCCCCAGCGGGACTCGAATCCGCGACCGCTGGCACAGCGAGTAGGGTCACTACAAACTGAGCCAAACGTGTCGTCAACGATGTTTTCTGTGTTCACTCTTTTTATATAGCCCATACATGAAAAGATTGAAAAGTAATTGGTGTTGATTCTAGTATAATAAATAAAGCAAATTCGTAAATTTTAGCTCGATTGGTAATACAAGTAACATGGACGAACTGACCTGACGGAATATCGACATAAATCTTTATCGATCGTATAAACGACATTTCTGTTCAGTGAGCGAAAACACCGGAAAGCAAACCACCCACTTGTCGCCTTCCTCCTTCCTCTTCATAATATAGAATAGAGCGAACTTTATTTGTGACACAAACTGCCTTAAGATATACAAGTACTATTATATAAAATCATAATTATATAAAAACCTAGCATTGCCCGCGGCTTTGCCCGCGTTCAGATGACGAAAAACTAAATTTTTAGGCTTTATATATTAGTATACTCTTACATTGCAGTTTTTGTATTTTTTTTCAGAAATGAGATATTTTCCCGCGGTAAAAAATATATGTTAACCCGGATAACCGTTTTTCTGTGATGCGGTGACAGACAGACAAAATTCAAAAAATCTAAAAACTATAGATTCGGTCTCTGTATCGATAATAATGTTTTTTCAACAAGATTTTCCAAAAAATATGTAATGTGCAGATTCGGCTTAGTTACAATTTTATTATGTATATAGATTATAAAACATGTTTCGAGAAATTACAATCTACGTCGCATATTCTCAATATTCACTCACGTAGAGTGCAAAACAGCATGTAGTGTTGTAATGCTCTCTCCAGTTATAAAATAAAGCTAAAATTTTAAAGATAAAAAATAGGTATTTAGTAACAGTGTATGTATTCAGTTTTAAACAGCGAACTTTCCTACTAGCTTTTCAAGTGCAAGCTAAACCAATACCGAATACTGATGCAATGTCGTGACACGTGTCAGCTATAGGTACATAATCTATACATATAATAAAATTGTAACTAAGCCGAATCTGTACATTAAATATTTTTTGGAAAATCTTATTGAAATAGACATTATTATCGGTACACAGGCCAAATCTATAGTTTTTAGAATTTTTGTCTGTCTGTCTGTTACCGCAACACAGAAAAACCACTGGAGGGATTTTGATGAAATTTGGTATGGTGGTAGCTGGTTATCCGGGTCAACATATAGGATACTTTTTACCGCGGGAAAATATCTAAGTCTGAGTAAAAATACAAAAAGTGCAATGTAAGAGTATACTAATATGTAAAACCAAAGAATTTGGCTTTTGGTCATCTGAACGCGGGCGGAGCCGCGGGTAATGCTAGTAATATATAATATGAATATAAACTTACATTATATTCAAGTATGGCTAAGAAACATTTTGTGAATTTATTATTATAACTCACCCTCGTTCGGCTTGGGGACGACCCTAGTTGCATTTTAATGTTTAGTATACATTTCTTAGAGATGAGATATTTTCCCGCAGTAAAAATATCCTATATTTTAACCCCGATAATAAGCTATCATAATACCTAATTTCATCAAAATCCGTCCAGTGGTTTTACAGACAGACAAAAATTCTAAAAACTATAGATTCGGCCTCTGTATTGATAATAATATCTATTTCAATATGATTTTCCAAAAAATATTTAATGTACAGATTCAGCTTAGTAACAATTTTATTATATGTATAGACTAGCGGCTTATTCTCGCTTCGCTCTGCGTTCCTTGGTGCTGTACGGTAGCCTATGAGTTATGGTCTATCTGTCCAGTCAATGAATAATGTACTCGTACCTATGCCTAGTAAATCCAGCCATTTCAACGTGAAGGAGTAACAAACATACTCACATATTAAACTTTTGCTTTTATAATATTAATCCGGTTATTTTAAGTATTAGTTAATAATGAATGCAGAAATGAATGAGTGATCGAATGAGTAAATGAATGTATGAAATGAAACTTTTCATTGCAACGAAGCAGCAGATTGATGAGATACTGCGTATAGAAATATGTAGATAAGCCGGAGACTGGCATAGGCTACTTTTTCTTTACAGTAGCGCGGGATATGTAGGGATATAACATTTAAATTTGCATTCATACACTATCTAGCTAAATTATAACAAAAAAGAAGATTAAAAATAAATACGCCCACAGCTAAATAAAACTTTTTCAAACTATCGTATATACTGTGAATTGAGACTATTGTTTATTCTATTTCATGCGACTTTGCCATGTTAACTCGTATTAGTTATCTATACAGATAAATAAAATTGAAGTGTCTGTTTGTAATGTCAAAATAACAGCTTTTTACTAAACGCATATGGATGTATACACGGTCCATATACCAAAACAACATTTTTTACAATTTTGTCTGTCTGTCTGTCTGTCTGTTTGTTCCGGCTAATCTCTGAAATGGCTGGACCGATTTTGACGGGACTGTCACTGGCAGATTGCTGATGTAATAAGGAGTAACTTAGGCTACTTTAATTTTAGAAAAAAATATGGTCCCACGAAAAAATTTAAAACCAATTAAAAATTTAATAATATCCGATTTATAAGGGAAGTTGTATACATACCCCAGGGACGAACCCGAGCGAAGCGAGGGTGAGTCGCTAGTATAATATAAATATGTACCTTTATATCGGTAAATAAAATGGATTACCTACGTTGCTTAGTTTACTTGAGTGATTTGACTGACTTTAAATCACGCGCGTATCTAGGGAATTCAGCAATAAAGATATAGTAACAGTACCGAACGTCCGTTTCTTTTATTACGATCTATTTATATATTAGATAAGTTAGAAGTTTAGTTAAGTCCGTTTTAGTATGAAGAAGGTTTATGTCTTTAAGTTAATGTCCCAACAAATTTACCTATATTTAAAAAAAGAAAGAAGTCACACCTTTTATTGATGACTTTGTACAATTTCAAAGTTATTTGTATCGAAATAAAAAAAATATCATTTCTCTTTTATTTAAAGCTTGTTCTTAAGCATATGCTTCGTTTTTTTTCAATTTTGTAGTGTTCTTAGTAAGTATATCTTCACCTAAGCATTTTTGTTTTCTATCTCTATTTTTAATATGTTGGGACATTAACACACAGCACCATCTAGTTCCATGGTAAGCTACGAGGCCTGTGTTATAGATACCAGATAGTTGATACACTAGACTATAGATAAATAGTTCAAATTTAATATTTACTCATAGATACCAAAATTCAGTGTTAGCAATTATTTCTATGTTCGATAATATTTAAAAGAAAAATATTTTTTATGCGTTGACTATTAAAAAATAGAATAGAGGTCCTTTGGGAAATTCGCGGAAATATAGAAATCGGAGACAGCTTTTATCGGTATTTGTAAACAGTCGACACGTATTAAATGGTTAGGTTAAAGTTAGAAGTTAACCGTCGACCTTCAGGATGATAATAATTTTCGTTTTACTATGTCCTGATTTTGAACTCTTATCATTTTTTTATACATGTACTAGCGGCTCACTCTCGCTTCGCTCGGGTTCGTCGCTAGGTACGTTTTAAATAGATATAAATAGTTATTAGCCAGCGTTAGCCATATACATTTTAATATTTTTTTTCGTTAATTTTTAATTTTTTCTCTTTATTAAAACCTACCGTGGACCTTAAGGTACATACCAAAAAAAATTAGCTGAATTTGTCCAGCCATTCTTGAGTTATGCGGTTACCAACATTCATTTGTATTTATATAGATTATATATATTCTTCCTTCATTATCATTAAAAGTTTTACATATTTTTTTAAAATATATGTAAAACTTTTAATGATAATAAATACATTAAAAACCACTCGATTTATATAATGATACATTATTCGGTATTAAATATATTAGTATTATGTAACATGTATTACTATTTTTTAAGTACAGAAAAATAATAGTTTGTAATATTGACTTAATGTTGCTATATTAATTATATTTTTGCCCATAGCTTTAACTGCATGCTGTAGTAATATTTCCTATATTTATTTTTTTAAAATTAAAAAAAAAATCGAATTTGATTAAACAAACATCCAAATAAAGACATTTAATTAATGTTTCTTATTTATATTTTAAAAGAATAAAGTAACAAGCAATAAAAATATTCTCTTTAGTTTTCATGCCCCATTTAACGAATCGACCCACGTAAATGGTAGTAAAGAATAAAGGACACACTTCATCGTGGGTAATTAAATTATTCCGCATCCTGATCAATGGAGTGGTTTTTCATAGTTTTCCACTTCACCACCCCGTCTAATAACAACAGTTATACGTGTATGATCTATATCTATACATATAATAAAATTGTAACTAAGTCGAATCTGTACATTAAATATTTTTTGGAAAATCTAATTGAAATAGACATTATTATCGATACAGAGTCCGAATCTATAGTTTTTAGAAACTTTGTCATCACGAGAAAACCACTGGACAGATTTTAATTTGGTACGAGATAGCTGGTTATCCGGGTCAACATAAAAGATACTTTTTACCGCGGGAAAATAACCCTTTTTTAAGAAAAAATACAAAAATTGCATCGTAAAACTATACTAATATGTAAAACTAAGAATTTGGTTTTTGGTCATCTGAACGCGGGCGGAGCCGCGGGCAATGCTAGTACTATAATAAAGCAGTACCAACGAAATCTGTATATATATATTTTTTAAAACAATGACTGAAACGTATTACGTACACAATATAGACCCCTATAACAATAGCTAGTTATTAAAAATTTTGTCTGTCTGCCGGTGATGATAGACTTTACACTAAAAAAACCAGCTTTATATATTTATACTAATATTAAATGCGAAAGTAAAAAAAACAATAACTGCAATGTAAGGGACATTGCAGTTATTGTATTTTTCTCAGATATGAGATATTTTTCCGCGGTAAAAAGTATCCTATATACCCGGATAACCAGCTATCACCATACCAAATTTCATCAAAATCCCTCTAGTGGTTTTTCTGTGATACGGTAACAGACAGACAGACAGACAAAAATTCTAATAACTATATATTCGACTTCTAGGGATCCCATACATAGGTGGTAGCTTAAGTGATGTTGGTGAAATCGGGCATTAGTTTTTCTTTTTCTATAGTTTATCAACTTTCATATTTGGTATTCACTATAATAAAACGTAGTTATTATGGAAATTTCAACTAGGTACCCATCTGCTGGCTGCTATTTTAAGGTAAAACAGGTAAAACTATATCTCCATAACTAGGAAATATTACAGAAAAAAAACACACTACTTACGGACAATATAAACTTTTACATTGAGTTAAGGAGTAGGTATTCTGTAGTAATCGAATTTGTAACCTTTAATAATTATCTTGCCAGGCAACATAGAGGAAGACCAGAACTAATTATTCAATTATTAAATTAAGAAATTTTACTGCGTAAAAACGAATTAAAAAGATGGGAACAAGTAGACAAAGGAATTATAGTAATGCAGTCTGAGATCCATCATTTTGCTTTTTTAATAATATGTATATAATCTATAACTCATCGTATGAATCTTCAAAATCGCTCTAGTCCTTTATTAATTACAAGGGTATATAGGATCCAACATACATACATATGTACATACAAGTCAAACACATAACCCTGCTTTGGCCTTTGCCACAGTCGAGTAAAAGAAATCACAAGTCACTTTCATGTAGACATCATACATTTAAAAAAGGCTTACCTACTTAGTACTTATTAGCACTTATATAGTTCCTTTAAAATATAAGTGAGGTCCTGTACGTCGTAATTCGTCTGTTATAAATAAAAATGTTTACCAAACTTTTTATAAATAAAAACTTTTCTGTCCAGTACAGTCTAGATTCAACGAACGGATGGTCAAACCGACAGATATTTGACTGATTTTATTTAACTAAGAAAAAAAAACAAATCTATTCCACGGGAAGCGTACATTGTTCCGGGATAAAAAGTAACTATGTGCTATTCCAGATTATAATCCATGTCTATGCCTTTCATCCAAATCCGTTCAGCCTGGCGTGATTGAGTAACAAACATCCATACATCCAAACTTTCACTTTTATAATATTAATATTACGGATGTACGGAACCCTAAATATTAGAAAATGATAAATATTAAGATTTCTTATTGTCTTATCTCTGTTAAGGTTTATATCCGACATATATCAAATTCTTAAATGTGGCCGCATAATGGCGACTTCATACCGAATGCAATATGCAACAAGACCCTAATAAAATAAATGTTATCTAGAAGATAAGTTTAAGAGATCTATTAAATAAAATTAATGGTGCAATTTGGATTTTCATGGTTCGAGTAGTATAATTATTTAGGTTTTGGTTTAGTTTTGTTATTATGTGTATTGTAACTACAAGAATGTATCCGTTGTCCTTATTTTTAGGAGAACTAACTAAAATAAATTCTTCATATTAAATAAACGACCTACCGGTTTCGCCCAGATACAAAGGAGCACGCCTAGCATACTACCTAATTTATATGGAATGGGATTAATTATAGAATGTATACGTTACAAGCATACCAACGAAATTTTGTTTGCATAATAAGTACTGAAATTTGTACAGATAAATAAATTTAAAATGTCTGTTTGTAATATCAAAATAAAAGCTTTTTACTAAATACATATGAAATTATATACGGTCACTTATAAGAAAAACACAATTTTTGAAACTTTCGCCTGTCTGTCTGTTTGTTCCAGCTAATCTCCGAAAGGCTAGACTGATTTTGACGGGACTTTTACTGGCAGATAGCTTATGTTATAAGGAGTAACTTAGGCTACTTTAATTTTAGAAAAAGAATAAGGGTTCCGCTCCAAAAAAATAAAACGTAGCTAGGGAAGCACCCTAGGAGCGAAGGTAAGTCCCTGATATGAAATAAATACAAAGACTTCCGTTCCGTTTGTCAACCGTCTTTCGTTTTCTTTTTTTTTTAAAGTTGTACTTATTTTGGTGCATTACGAAAAATGAAAAATGATGATAATGGTTTTTTTTTGTTTTTTACCTATTGAGCTTTATCAAAAACATTTTTGGAAAAACTTACTTTTTTTAACATAGATAGGTAAATTTTATATTCTATTCATAAAATGTTTTCCTCTCAATGAAGAATATGATCGAATTTCGACCGCCGGGCGAACACTACGTATAATAATTACATAACTACTATTACTCTTATATATATATTTTAATATTCTTCAGTGTGTAGCCACACGATCTTAACGATCAGATTGATGTTTAAACAATATTTTTGCTGTAGTTCAACTTATTGTTCTTTTTAGCCTTTGTTCCAAGTTTCTTATATGACTGCTTGGCTTCGTATTATTCTTATACAATCGAAAGAGAGAAATTTATGTAACACTATCTATTTTAAAATTAGATCTTGGCTTTAAAACAACTTGAAATATATAAAATGTTTACATAAAAACAAAAATTTCTATGTAATCAAACTCTTTGAAGATCATTAATTACCTAAGTATGTGTAAAGAAAAGTATATTTACATAATCAAGTACATGTAAAAAAGCTCAACAAATACAAAAACATTGGAATTTTTTTAACATTAATTGTTAATTGAAATGTATTCATACAAAGAAAAAACGTTCTGAGATCAAAAACAATACAATTTCAATGAAAACAAATAAAATAAAACATATATGTAAGTATATTCTCTTTGTATAAGATGTAAATAGGAAAATAAACATGCCTAAAGAGTGATTTATGTGTGTATAGATTAATCACTGTCGCATTTTCAACATAGTATACCGTTAGTCTTATAGGCATTTGCATTAAACCTAGTAATAACTTATAAGCTGGCTAGCGTGGGCAAAGGTATTCATGCCACACCGTCCTGCCTCATTCCTGTTATATGAGCTATTTATATTGTAAAAATTACATTTATAGTTCCTTATTGTACTTAATATATATTAGAAATTATCAGTTTCTGAAGTGAAATGTGTTTGTTTCTATTATGACGGACGACAGGGAAGCAGTGGAAAAGGAATGGAGAGATGCCTTTTGGTCTATAGTGGAACACCACAGGATTATAATACTTGGCTCTATCCCGTACTACATATAGTTGAGAATGCCGGTAGAACCGAGGTTTCACAACGAAAAAATAATCATAAATCGTAATTATAAAAAAATGTTGTAAATAAACTATATAGAAATTTTTGTTTTATAATTAATAATTAAACTTAGTTTGAAGTGTCGCCTCATAACATGCTGACCTTTAGGCCAAGCAAGGTTTTAATGTAGATTTATGTTTTGTTAATACATCGTCATACCCGTAAGGGATTGTACATTGTAATTTTAAATATAAAAAGTATATTTGCTTAGGACAATATAAACATACGTATCAAGCAAGCAATGGCAAGCGTGGATCCCGTCCTGAAAAAAAGGTTGTGGTCACAGCCACCCGAAAATCGACCAAGTACGGACTTGCTCATAATCGATATATTCCTACAACGTACTTTATTGTATGTAAAATAGAAAACAATCTTTACACAGTAGTTACGCCGACCGGAAGGGTTGCCAGTAATTGTATTTTTTTTAAGTGTTGGATATACCTATAGGGTTGCGCCTACCGTGCCCTTACTTACCCGCCCACGTGCCCTTACGTACTTAGTCCCTACGTTAGATCCACGCTTGTACTATACAGAGTGTGCAACTTATTTAAATCTCAGAGGACTTTAGAGCGTAGGTTTAGAGCGCCCTTTAAATATCAAACCGTCCCCTATCGTATAAGAAAGAGAGAGAAAGAGAGAGTAATTAAAGTGCACACTAAATATAAAATTGTAATACATATTTAATAATAATTTAGCTTATATAGGTGTCCAGTGTAGTTAGCTCATATAGGGCAGCTATATTCGGGTTTAAGTTATATTTTAGTTTTATCTTAGTGACATAGGTAACTTTTTTATATATTTTTTTGTTAAAAATATTGTCATTTAGATACTTACGACTTTAAATTTATTTTAAAGTACATAATTACTTCACTTCTACCATGGAACCACAAATTAGATATAGACTCAAAATATGTCAATAATTCAATTATAGTGTATAATATAGTATACATACGCCTCAAATACATTATCGTATTTTAAAAATATTTAACTATATAACGAATTCAATAATAATATTTAAAAAAATTATAAAATACTCGCAAATGTACTCGTAACGCTTCGTTAGAAAAATTGTTATACATAAGAACCTAAGAAAACCAAAGCATTACGTAAGTGAATGCAGCTTGACAGTGCATTCTGTTGCATAATTTCCATTCATTTAAGCCTCTAATGATGTATGGATTATTATCCAAGGTTATATTCAAGTTCGTATTAAACGTTGTAAGATTCATGTGATTCGAATTTTAACCTTTGTTTTTAATTTTAAATTTGAATGTGCCCCAAATACATCAAACAGTATAAAATTCATAATTCAACAGTTATTGCTGCCTTTCACATCAGCCATATTAACATAAGTGAACACAAAAAAAGAGTTGTTAGAAATCTAAATACTATAAATAAAATAGAAATCTAAATAATAACACGTTTGAGTTATATAAACTTAATACGCAATTCAAGACAAAAAAAAACTTATATAAATGTTCATATATTATTTGTTCATTTGTCTATTGTATACATGATTGTAACAAAAAAAACTTTTATATAAGCTTATAAAGCTCCAGCTTAAACAAATCTCTTATGTTTGAACATTATATAATAAATATAAGATTTATATGTAAAGCTAAAGTTGATCTCAGGAACATTACACGTGTACACGTATATGTAACTATTTTACTGTAAATGTTAGAGCAGCAATTCACATTACACGCGAACTAATTCGGTGAATTGGTTTACGTATGACTGCCCTACGGCTAGTACGTGCATCTATGGCAGGGATGTCGATGCTCATATCGGCTTCGCCCCTTTCCTCCCTCGACGAGCAAACGAAATTCTGTATATTGAAAAAAATAAAGCATGGTCGTATATTTTAAATAAAACTATCTTTTCGGATTATTTCGCGGATTTATTTTGATTTTTGGTTCCTGACGTTTAGAATGCTTTACAGCATTCATGGTCACGGGAGAGACTGAGGTGTTAGATGTCACAATTAACAAAATGAAAAATTGCACAAAGTACCTTACAATATTTTATAACTTTAAACATTTTTAAAATTTTAATTTGTTTTCATAGTTTCACTCTGTTACGGCTACAGCCTACAGTTGTCTGCCGAGGCAGACCTCCTCCCATCTTCCGTAAGAACTAAGGGGTTGCACTCACTGTCCACTCTGCTATCAGCAAAGTACTAGCTCGTAAAATAAGCTTCACTGGACATATTCGGACATATTATATCTATATATCATTCATTGCACATATTCGGCCCAAATTCAGAAATTTTACCCGATTCGCGTTCATCGTTAGTATGATTTTACGAGCATACTACTCCGCAGCATCGCGGTTAATGATTTTAATGCTACCATCTATATCTCTAAATATAAATACGCAAAGACAAAACATAATCAATCGGTTTTCTTTTCTGTTTTTTGCTTATTAGCTAGTGACAAGCTTTATGTGTTACCATTTGTTTTTGTTGTTTGGAAACTTTTTTTTTATATAGGTAAAGATATTGAAAAATAATCGGTTATGTGTATGTATATATAACCTATGGGATATTAGTATTGCAAAAAACCACACAAAAAACTATAAAAATTATATTAAATATTTTGATTTTTTTTTAACTTGTAGGTACATTAGGTGTTTGTGTTTTGTTTCTATCTACACTTTTAAAACACTAAAAATGTAAAATTTTGTCTTTCTAAACTATCATTTTGTAACATACTATCTGTAGCAGACAAATTTTACTACATACAAATGAAACGACTGACTCGGGAGACATAAGCGCATATAAAATTAACATATATTTCACTATACATTCTTAATAAAACTACATACAATATAAATTTCGTAAAATAAAGCTTCTAGTTCTCTTATAAGTTACTATTATAGTTTATAATCGCGATTTTAATAAAAAAATTATAATTTTTTTTTTACCTAATTATTCATTGACTATGTATGCGTTTATTCTACGAGTTGGTATTGCGAAGAATAAAAATTACACTCGGCGTAAAAACTGATGAAATTTCTGCTGTTAAATGGACACCGTTGGTAACTTTTCGTGAGTAAAAAATACAACTATATATGTACTTCTCGTCTGCATCCTCTACACCGGCCAGAGATAGGCAGGTAATAAATTTCGTATCATAAATAACCATATACTCGTACGCTAGAAATAGAGTGGGATTTTTGAAACCACAGACAGACACTTCAATCCAACGAATGACTACCGTACACTTGTGAGCTGCAACTAACGAATTTAAGTCGGTGAGAGGGTAAAAATTCCTATGCTTAATTATTTTTACAGCGTTTTGAATCAGTATTTATCTTATTTTAGGAATATTAGCGGACATAGAAATTTATTTGTTAATAATACGTTTTCTCTTCATAATCTACAATCTCGCATTTATATTTTTATAGCAATTCCTTCTAACAGTACATTTTACCTCATAAATGCCTCGTAAAGCCTTTCATCGTATTGCAATGCGATATACTTTAATCTGTGTAATAAGTACAAGCCACTCACCAATCATGAAACCCACATTTAATGCTTAAGGTGGGTATAAGAATGCAGCAACAGGAATGTCCATACTTCATAGGATGAAACTATAAAACATAACATTTCTAATAAAAAAACAGCAAGGATATTATAGGATAAAAAAATTTTTTTTTTAAATCATTGAAGTGAGATAGCGTGAATTGTTTTTATTTTGTTAAAAAATTATATAACGATATTATAAAAAAGTATACGCTTTCACACAAAACAAAAATCCTAATCAGTTAATAAAGGACGAAGTTCTGCGGTAACCGCCAAAAAAAAATACAGCCGAATTGAGAATCTCCTCCTTTTTTGAAGAAGTCGGATGAAAATTACGATTATTATTCTACTATCATATTTAACTGTATTATCTGCAACTTTTGCTTCATTACTCTGCATCACATTATAATAATTGATCAATCTATATGCTGATATGATTCCTAGAAAAGTATGGTTGCTCATAAACAAACCATAATATAAAGACCCTGATTTTAAATTCTCATATTTACATAAACTGATGTGGTTGTTATTGCATGCGGTTCAGTAGATTTTATTATTTTTTGTTTTGTTTATAATTCTATACGTTTTTTTTAAATCTATAGTGATTCTTCTATACATATAATAAAATTCTGAGTCGAATCTGTACATTAAATATTTTTTTGAAAATCTTATTGGAATAGTCATTATTATCGATACAGAAGCCGAATCTAGAATTTTTGTCTGTCTGTCTGTGACCGCATTGTGAGAAAACCACTGGACATATTTTGATGAAATTTGGTATGATGATAGCTGGTTATCCGGGTCAACATATAGGATACTTTTTACCACAGGAAAATATCTCATTTTTAGGAAAAAAAATACAAAAACTGCAATGTAAGAGTATTATACTAATATGTAAAACATAAGAATTTGGTTTTGGTCATCTGAACGCGGGTGGAGCCGCGGGAAATGCTAGTTAAAATATTTGAACAATCACCCACTTCCTTAGTAATCGGTTAACTGGATTAATTTTAGCTTGAAAGGCTTCATTGAATCCGATACGAGATATTAGGCACAGAAGTATAATATTACTTAATATTTATGCTTCATATCAACGATCATCGTTTTCGATGCACGAATACAGTACCTACTAATTAAAGGTTGTAACTTATTTATTTATTTGGTTTATTTACAATCACTTACAATAATACACACAAATATAAAAAATAGAACTAAAAACTAGGAACTAAATGTAGTGATTACATACAAATAAACAAGAATGAAGAAGAAATAAAAAAATAAAGAAATAAAGTTTCTTAAAATACTATACAAAATATATTTTAGAAGTAAATCGTTTTTTTTAATTAATCAATAAGTAGGTACACAGTTATATTAATTTAACAATTATAAAATTATTTAAGAATATCAAAGCATTTATTTAGCAATATGGTGTAAATGTATGTACATATGTAGGTGTAATGTAATAATACCTACTATTGTAGTTTAAAATCACGTAACATAAACAAAATTTTCCACGGAAAAGAAATACATTTCTTTTAGAATACAATATGTCAGGTTTTTTCCACGGAAAACGAATACCTACAAGTCTCTTAGAATACAATATGTAAAATTAATTAGAAATTATTTTCTACAGAGTGTAAGGAAAGTATTTGTGTACAGTGGAAAAAAACCTAACATATTGTATTCTAAGAGAATTGTATTTCTTTTCCGTGATAATTATGTAATTTTAAATTAATTACACAATTTAACTTAATCCTAAATGCATTACCTTTTAAAATGGATGCAGCATGCATTAATTTAATTCACAATTTTAAATGTTGATAAATTAAAATTAAAATAAAATTACAATAACATCACTACTACTATATAAATAATCGGAATTTGAAAAAAAAATCACACATACATAAAACCTATGACGAGCATTAAAGTTCAAAGAATAATTAATTAATTAATTAAAAAAAAATCAATTAATTTTTTTTAATGAGACATTATTAATTTAGTATAATTTATACATATTTTTATAAACATTGCAAATTCCTAAAATAATTAAATTGTATAAAAAAATATGAAGTTCAGTCTAAAGCTAAGCTATACAGCCTTATTTGTTTACAGTACAACTTTTAACGTTTAGTATAGATTTCTCAGAAATGAGATATTTTCCCGCAATTAAAAGTATCATATACATTATTATGTTGATGCGGACAACCAGCTATCATCATACCAAATTTCATCAAAATCCCTCCAGTGGATTTTTCTGTGATGCGGTAACAGACTGACACACAGAAAGACAAAAATTCTAAAAACTATAGAGTCGGCCTCTGTATCGATAATAATGTCTATTTCAATAAGATTTTCCAAAAAATATTTTATGTACAGATTCGGCTCAGAATTTTATTATATATTATGTAATTTTGTATAGATTATTTTACACGTGTTGGTAATTAAAGTAATCTATATTTATTTTAAAATTTAAGTACCTTTTAGCCTTATTAATCTAAATAGACACAAAATTTAAATTTTAAACGTTACCACAGGTTGAGGTACCAACTTCCTCCCCATGGGAGTTCACCTTGTCGTGGTGGCGGGTCTCATTAGCGTCCGGTAATCCCTCCGAGCGTAAAGCCAAGAGACACACTGGGAAGTGGCCTGCTTCTTCAGTGGGTGGTGTACCATGCGAATTGCTCCTGTTACTTCTCTGACAGCAGACTGGACCGACACCCTATTAAGACGGGGGAGGTTCTTTCTGTTGGTTTTAGTGAGTAGTACTGGCTTTTCCACCCGGCGAGTCCCACATCCTCCTGTATGTAATCGGGTAGTATGCGTAAACACATTTCCCAACTAAAATAAATAACATTTTCAGCAGTAAATCTGCATAACTAGTTTGTAATAACTATCAGTATCTTTAAGTTTACGAATTCTCGTATAGTTTAACTTATCCAAAATGCATGAAAACGGATCAATAAAAATAATGCTATTATAACAATATTGGCTAGTATAAAAATGGTTTTTAAGCGTAAAATACACAAATTAAAAACTTTAAGTATTACAACGCCATCTATAAAATATTTTTAAAACTATTTTATTTGTAACAGCGCCATCTTGCATGGAGTAGTACATTTAAACTCTTAATATATTTAACGCTAGAGGGCTCTACTAAATCCCTAATAAGAGTAATGTAAAATTAATAATTTTATTATAATTTTTATTGTTGAAATAAGATATTCAAAATATTATATCATGTAAACCTAAGCTGTTTGTACATAAGCTCACTCAAACACATTAGTTTTTGATTGAAATTGAAACACAATCAATCAAAACATTTGTAATAAGAACAAAAAAAATGTAGGGTTGAGAAAATATTTCATTCATCATCTTATCACAGACAAACATGAAAATATTACTATCGCTAAATTATTAAATATTTAGGTTTAATTTTTTTTTATCTTTTTTAAATAGTTCAGACTCATATTTTTATCATGATCATCTTTTTATCAGATCTTATCTTTTTATCTAGTCATATTATTTTCCTATAATTAAAGGAGCACACATACTGAAATGACGTATAATTAGTTTAATTACCTATTAATATTTATAAATGTAAAGTGTGTATCTTTTATCGGGAATCTATACATAGTATAAAACAAAGTCGCTCACGCTGTTTGTACGCTTAAATCTTTTAAAGTTCGCGATGGTTTTTAATGCAATTTTCAGGAATAGATAGAGTGATTCAGGAGGAAGGTTTATATGTATAATGCATATTATATTCATACTAACCGTTAAAACGTACCTAGGAACGAACCCGAGCAAAACGAGGGTCCTAAATAAAATTAAAAAATGCGTGTATATTGTTGATTAAGTTTACCCATTACCATTGAACTGATCTAGATGAAATTTGACCCAAATGCAGCTTACATTCTGGAAGCTGTTTTTTATCCTGAAAAAAGATCGAGAGAAGAGAGTTACAGTAAAGTCGTTCTCGTTTATGTCGATTTTAATACTCGCTAGTGTAAAGCTCTATCTAGTAATAGCGACTCACCCTCACTTCGCCCGGGTTCATATATATATATATATATATTCGCTCGCTCTAAAACATTCAATAAATACTCCAAAAAAGTAGGTTTCATACAAACTTTCATCCCATATTTTACCCCCATAAGGGATGAATTTCGAAAAATGCTAATACACGTGTTTATTTAATTGTGTTGAAAAGCAATAATACTAAGTTTCAAGTAATTCGGATCGTAAATATTTTTTGTGTTGTATTACCTATAACGTGTTTTCCCGTGGGAATGAGATAATCTTCCGTGGTAAAAAGTATTTTAAGGAGATTATCGATTCCTATACTCAATTTTTCTATAGTAACATCAATTTTTTTCTGATATTAACTACTTTATTTATTTAATTTACCTATAACTAATTATTAACAATATGGCCAGCACTCAATACAATAAATATATTTATTATATAAAATTGCTTGATTTTTTCTATATGTAATGGCAATTTCACGGACAAGGACGAAAAACTTAAAAAGATTTACATTTTTTTGTACATCACACATACATACATACATTCTTACGTATTGCGTAGTCTGCGCTCTCAAAATATACTATAGGAAAGAATTCCCGTGTGGCATTGAATGAAATACTGTTCCCTAGAGGTAGACAGTAAATTAAACTCTATTTTTAAATTTGCTAAATATTTAAAAATGACTCTACCTGACTTTCTTTGGATTTGATTTACATAATTAACATGATGTTTTCTAGAAATTAACGAAAAAAAAAATATTTTTTCCTATAAAATATGTTAAGTTTTCATATGTTTTATGATCATGATAAATGAAAAATAATAATCAAAAACTATTAAAGTATTAGAAAACCAAGCTCTTAAGAACAAACCATTTTTACTTAATGTGTAAAAACTAGCTTGTGCTGACTTAGGTCCATGACACTACAAAATACGAATTGTTTCGAATTTCATCAAGATGACATTGGCCTGTTTTATTTATGTAGGTCACAGTATGATTAACAGCTCATATGCAGATTGCAGGTTTATAGTAAGTAATTACATTAAAAAAAAAATTAACACATTTATTTTTGTTGCCAATATTGTAATCATTTAATTAAAAATAATTTTAATTAGCGACAACGGCAAGGTATGATTTTGAAATTTAAATAAATAAATAAATAAATAAAAATAAATCTCTTTTTTAACGTCCCACTGCAGGCACGGGCCTCCCTTTACTACGAGAGGGATCTGGGGCTCCATCTATTTAGGGGCCCAAATGACCACTTAAAAAGTGGTCCGAATTGGTCAGGAAATGGTCATAAAAAGTTAGTGATTTTTAGTAATTAGTCAATACTTTGACACTAACTACAGAGGGTTTAAAATTCCAAAAAAAAAAAATTGGCGGCTCAAATGAATCCTAGAGGTCGGATCTCTAAAATTATTTCAATTGGTCACGAAATGGTCACAATTAAATCATAACTTATGTAAGAAATAACGCGTTATTAACTACATACATAAAAAAGAGCTGCAACATTTTCCAACAGCTGCCTTTTTTAGGATGTTTCAGTTTGAGATAAAAGTCACTTAAATAGTGGCCTTTTTAATTTTTGATTTATATACATTTACATTTTCACGAATCGTAAAACAAATATGAATTCCAGTCCGTCAAGAATTCCAGATATAGGTATGGTATAATAATGTGAGAAGCGAAAGGCGTACATACACAGCTCATATTGTTAACAGTAGAGCTTAATTTTTTATTTAGTACGAATCGATTTAAAATTGTTTATTTAAATAATTCAAATTATTATAATAACAAACATTTGTTGCCACACGCATTTATGAATGGGTTCTCTCTGGTTAAGTCCGACGATACGACGACGCAAATGATATCATCTGTGTATAATAAGTATAAGTATTTACAGCTCTAAAAACTTTTCAAGTTATGTGCCGTGATTTAAAAGTCTAACTGATTCATTGACGTCCAGATGATTTAATTTAGTTGATAAGATGTTTAAAAAGGTTCTATTACAAGTTAAATTAAAGATTAATATTTAATTTGATAAAAATCACTTGAGTATTTTCAGTAAATATGAAATTTAAAAGAACACACAAACGAATAGGCCGCTAATTTTTATAAAACTATTCTTATTTTTAGGGTTCCGTACCTCAAAAAGTAAAAAAGGAACCCTTATAAGATCACTCTCTTGTCCGTCTGTCTGTCTTCTTTCTGTCTGTCTTCTTTCTGTCTGTCCATGTGTCACCACCGATTTTCTCAGGAACGGGTGGACCTAGCAAGTCGAAATTTATACCAGATACTGAGGTCCCTATTAGGTTTATAAAAATCAAGATCCTGAGTCAACACGATAAAAAGATATGGGCAAATTTAGATTTTTGTGAAAACTTGTGAGTGCCAATATTTACCCTAATTTTCAACTTTTTTTATTTTTCGGAATTTTCCTTTTACTTGTGCTGTAAGCCCTTACTTTTAACCAAAATTGACAATTCTAGGTCAACCGGAAGTACCCTATAGGTTTTAGTTCGAAAACCTATATGGCCATATATTCCCGTTGACCTAGAATTACGAAATTTGGCAAAAAGCAAGGTCTTATAGCACAAATAAAGGAAAATAAAAAAGTTTAAAATTAAAGTTAGACGGTTTTCCTATAAATTTGTACGGAACACTCGGTGGGCGAGTCCGACTCG
The DNA here is from genome assembly GCA_921882275.1 of Brenthis ino. Classification (NCBI taxonomy): domain Eukaryota; kingdom Metazoa; phylum Arthropoda; class Insecta; order Lepidoptera; family Nymphalidae; genus Brenthis; species Brenthis ino. The sequence continues at coordinate 27,199,098 of OV170227.1, forward strand.
CACTTGTCCGGATTTTTTTTCACTAGCACTAAAAACGTCGGTCCACAGCACTTTTAAATTACAATTTAAATGCATGCTGTATTTTATAAACCTGAGTTAGTTTACACCGTCCCGTATGGCAATGTTATGGAGTCCAATTATTATTCGACTTGCGTCCAGGTCTGTAAACAAGGTACACGTGTGAGTATAATATTACAGTTAAATAATTAGCCAGCTTACTAAGCGTTGTCCAGGTGGCTTTTATCTCTCTTAATGTTTATAAGGATTATATTGTGTATTATAATAATATTATACAAGTACAGGATGGTTTTAAAGACGATTTTTAAAGTGTATGGTGAAATAAGAAGCGAAAGTGTACCAAATAAAGACCAATCTCATTGACGAAATAATTTGTACTCAATTGGCACGCATTAAAGCTATTAAATAAAGAATTGAATTGAATTGACCAATTCTTAAAACTGGTGTGTATTTTATTATTTGAACTTAAATATGACTCTTTTATATATATATATATATATATATATATATATTTTCTGAGACACTTGTTTTAAAATCATACTAGTTTTATCGTAATTATCAGTCGATAGTTTGTTTTAAGTATATATATAACAAACTAGCATTGCCCGCGGCTCCGCCCGCGTTCAGATTACCAAAAACCTTAAAAATTCTTAGGTTTTACGTATTAGTATACTCTTACATTACAGTTTTTGTATTTTTTTTTAGAAATGAGATATTTACCTGCGGTAAAAAGCATCCTATATGTTGACCCGGATAACCAGCTATCATCATATCAAATTTCATCAAAATCCCTCCAGTAGTTTTTCTGTGCGGTAACAGACATACAGACAGACAAAAATTCTCATAACTATAGATTAGGCCTCTGTATCGATAATAATGTTTATTTCAATAAGATTTTCCAAAAAATATCTAATGTACAGTTTCGGCTTAGTTACAATTTTATTATATGTATAGATTTTGTAAATGTTAGCATGTGGCAAACGGAAAGTAAGGTTCATGTTTATACTCTCTTTCTCTATTTACTTAAAACAAGATTTATTATACACATTATGCTTTAAAAAAATATTAAATAAACCTGCTTAGTTATAAAATGATTTTATCTAGGTAACTTCAATATAGAATACAATTAACTATTTCTATTTTGCCTTAAGTATTAGGTTAAGCCTTGGTTAAAAAAAATGGTATTTTTCCAGGCGGGTGCCTAGGTATATGTTTTATATTAATAATAATAATAAATCTTTAATTCAGGCAAAAACCCATAATTACACAAAAAAAAAGATAAAACGAAAACACATACAATTTATCTATTCTAAGAGTTAGTAATACAAAATACTTACCTATGTTGACTTAAAAAGAGAAAAGAAAAAAATAATAAAAAAAAACAGTGTCAAGATGTTCTAAACTACCTAGCCATTCTCAGTCAGCGCATGTCAATTTACTGAATATAAAAATATTTTAAAATTTAAATTAACATTTTTATTTGGGTTAAAAAAATCTGTTTCATCGTTTTGTTTTTAGATTTGATTTTGTTCTCTTATTTGGATTGGACTACATATTATATTAAAAAGGAATGTTGTTTCTGATTCTTCTGCAACTAAACCCTTAAGGTATAGCCATAACCTAATAAATAAAAAAAACATGAAAACAAATTTACAATTATCAGTGAATATAATATTGGTCATATACCAAACACAATATATATGTACATACAAAAACAAACACAAATCTAAATTGAATAAATATCCTTTGAAATCGGCATTGCCATACAAACATAAAACCAATTTAATAAGTTAAAAATATGTTTGCTTATTTGGCATTTCTCAACAAATTACCTATAAAGTTTTTTTTTTATATTTATGATTTTAATACTAGTAAAACAACAAGAAGTATAATATATAAATACTTTTCTAGTATTCTCTACATCAGAAATTTTCCTTTGCTGAAGACCAAGTGAATTAACCTATATATGACTAATAAAGTTTAAATTTTCAAGCCATTAGGTATTCTGCAGACTATCCTAGTAGAAGCATTTCAATAATATTACATATTAATATTATTATAGCATCGAAACCATAAAAATATACTAATCGAAGTCGATCGAATAAATAAAATAAATTATTCTCTCAATTTTAAGACACTCACTCCAAAAAACCTGGATCTGTAATGATATTTTTATCAAATACATATAACAATATCAGACGTCACAAATAGATCAACAAGCGTTATCCCTTCATTTTTCGATCAGAAGTCATCAATTCGGCTGCTTGTGCTGATCAATCAAAAATATATGTGCCAACAGTTAGTGTTTGAGGCTTTATTGTGGTCAATTATCAATTACGTTTGTTACGCGTTACTTTGCTCTAGTTATTATTGGAGCAGCTAAATAGATCTGAACGAGTCTTTCAGTTCTTTTCCTCGTTTATGTTACTTACAAAAATAATATTTTTGTGCATTGGCCCTTGGGCTGGTTGCGGTCCAATAATGCTTTATTGGTTACTAGCGACTCACCCTCGCTTCGCTCGGGTTCGTCCCTAGGTTGATTCCCCATACACACTTTCTTCCCCTTAAGGGATGATTTCCGGAATAAAAAGTATCCTATATCCTTCCTAGGGCTCAAACTATCTTTTTATCAAATATCATCTAAATCGGCGCAGTAGATTCAGAGACCACCCCCTACAACGTCACAGACTCACAAAGTCACAAACTTTACCTCTTTATAATATTAGTATAGACTAGCGACTCACTCTCGCTTCGCTTCGGGTTCGTTCCTAGAAAAAAACAAATCTTTTCCCCGACAACCGTAGGTACATTTTTATATCGGGATGACATATAGCCTATAGCCTTCCTTAATAAATGGGTTATCTAATGCAAAAAGAATTTTTCTAATCAGATTTGTAGTTCCTGAGATTAGCGCGTTCAAACAAACAAACAAAATCTGCCTCTTTATAATATTAGTACAGATTGTTTTTAACCATTTCATCGACATTTAAATGGCCAATAAACGTTCACAACGCGTAGAATTTAATCTTTATCACATTTCGTAGGCTATAGTGTCCATAATCTACGTCAAATACTGTTTTTAAATTCTCAAATACTTTGGTGTCAAAATTGTGAAATTCCCAAAATACATTACATAATTTCTAAAAAAATGATAGTATCAACTTTATAATATAACTAGCGTCATCCTCGCTTCGCTCGGGTTCGCCCTAGTCTAATTCCCCATACAAACTTTCATCCTCATTTTCACCCCTTTAAAGGATGATTTCCGGGATAAAAGTATGCTATGTCTTTCCCGGGATCCAAATCCCGGGAATCCTCGGGGTCCCGGGTTCAAATTTCATCTAAATTGGTTTAATAGATCCAGAGTTTACCCCCTACAACGTTACAAACTCACAAACTTTACTTTATAATATTAGTATAGATTAATTCTACAATCTAACCACAAAAAATGTATATGTAATTCAATTTACTAGAACCTTTTAAATGGGACTTAATGGAATTGATCAATTGTTTGCTGGACATATTATATCGTTCTTTTTAATTGCTTCTGCCTGTTAATGACGATCACATATGTATAATCTATTAAAGGCGTGAAGTTTTAAATTTATTTTTCTTAAATTTGAATTTTTATTACTAAAACGGATATAGAGGTATAATTATAATATTAAAAATATAGAATATATTAATAAAATAGTATTATTCTCAGATTAAAAAAAAACAAACTGCGCCTGTGCATGTACTAACGATTTTCGCTCATTTCGCTTAGGAGCGTCCCTGGATTCCTAACAGCATATATAAATTAAATATATAAATCAAATTGTAACTGATCGCTGTCAATAATAGTAAGTAAATGTGTAATGTAAGTTGTGTAAATGAATATATAAACCCAAAACAATGATTTTTAGAATTTTTGTCTGTTTGTCTGTGCGTTTGCGCAAGCTAATCTCAAAAACAGTTTTCACTAATGTACTGTGAAAAGCTTCACTTAACATTTAGTACTTGTTTAATTTCAATTGGTTCATAAGTAATAAAAGTTATGTCAATTTAAAGAATAACCTAGGTACAAACCCGAGCGAAACGAGGGTGAGTCGCTAGTAGTTAAAATATATATACCTTACCTATACCCTATACCTTTTGAGAATATACTGTTTACATGATAACAACAACAAGTGTAAGAAAAAAAAATATTTCTTAAATTTTACAAAAATAAAAGTATTTTTATTGCTCCTACTAAACGGTAATAGTCCAGCAATTAGCAAAAGAAAGGGCGTGTCCGGTGGAGGGGGAGGAGTGGAGGGGTGTAAGAAGTGGCCCTTACTCATTTAAACTTGGCCAGATGCTAAAACTTTAACGTTTAGAAGGTGCAACAAAAATATTTTTATTTTTGTATGAAAATAAAAATTTAAGAAATATAATTTTTTCTTCTTACAGATGTTGTTGTTATGATGTAAATAGTATATTCCTAAAAGGTTTTCAGTAAATTAAAAATGACCCTATATATATAGTATATATTCTAAACAAGTACTACATTTATGTACCTATAGAAAAGTAATGTCCAAAAAAGAGATTTATTCTATTGTTACTCATAAGCTACTGCTAAATTAAATCCATTATAACTTTTTTATCAGAAAGTATGTAATCATGCTCAAGTTTTGCTGGATTATAATTAGCTGTCCGAGAAATCTCACGTCAGTTTTAATGAGTACCAGTACTTAATGATTACTTTAATTTAACAGAAATTTTGGAAACCATATATCTCCTAAACAAGTAAAACAATATTTTGATAGGGATATTAAGAATATTAATTTTAATTTAAAAGTTTACGTCTTTTTTCTAACAAACCTCTTGTTTTTTGAAATTCGAATAGAATCATGAACATATATGTATATAATGCTGGCCACGACATTGTTATATTTTTTTAATTCTATTTTTAGATACTTTAATATAAAAATCTTTTTAAAAATTGCAACATGAATATTATTAGATCTTAAAAGATTCATTAAAAAATCCAACGATAACTAATTAGTTAAAAAGAAATAAAGGCTAGTTCAAATGACCGTGACAAATTCATAATTGCGATCAAAAAGCCTTTAATGTTTTTATAAACCTGCAGAAATAAGTTGTTGTTGCAAAGTATATACTACATATACATTCTGAAATATATTTGCGAGAAATGCTTTTGCAATATATAATTAACTTAGCTATACAATGGCAAGCCAAAGGTAGAGAAAGTCGGGGAGGCCTTTTGCATTAAATGGTGAAGTCAAAAATCTGAGGATCTCCCAAAAAGCATTATATAACAAAATGCTGACCATGGATATAGCGAAAGATTATATATATATATATATATATATATATATATATATATATATATATAGCAAAAGAGTAAACTAAAATCCCATAAAAACATAATATTTAAACACAAGATTGAAGCTCTATCATGAATGGATAGATAATAGATATTGAATTTTAGTGGCCATTTTTCTTCTGCTTTAATTCTTTACTGATCATAATTGTTAGGGAGTCGCTACACTTGACATAAGGTTACGTTTGAAGTAGATTACGCGTTTACAGATTTTTTTTACGTAGATGACACACAGTGTGCACAACTGAAGTGAAAAGCGATTATCGTCCGACTCACATCTCGGTCAGTCGGTGCCTAGCTTTCGCGAGGGGAAGTCGCGTGTCGACCGTGCTCCATCTCAATTCGCTAATTAAACGATTTCTGAATTAAAATCAAGTTTAATTCAAATTTAAATTAAACAGTGTGCAAGTAAATAAGTGAGGCGATTTCATTAGCAATTCACCGGCCGTCACGTGATCGAAGGTAAATACCGGTACCGGTAATCTTATCAAAGAATGAAAACAACGTGCAATTTAACGTACTAAAGATTTTTTCATATTATTATACAATATACATCTTTATGAAGCGATAAGTTTTATAGATATATATATATCTTTTAGAAAACTTGATATGATTCAGTGTAAGCTTATTTGGGCATTGCCAGATATTTTATTTTATAAAGATAATTCATTTAATTATAACAAATTATCTGATAGAACCTGAGGCCTGTTGGTCTAATGCGAAATTTACAAGAAGCTCTACTCTATATATCAAAATTGCTACTACAAATTAGATATATTCAAATGATAACAACTCAAAAACTTATTAAATATACATTAAATTAGCATATATTAATATTCATTAATTTATTTCATAATAAATATATTCATAACAGAAGATCGGATAAAATCATAAATATGGGTAAACATACCTAATTACACTGTTTTATACAAACTAAATAAGGCTGTTGATATTCTCATCAGTCTAAATTAGATTTTTTTAAATACTTCAAACGCTTTAGCGATTACTGATGATTACCAAATTTTAACACCATAATCTTTCTATACATACATATAATAAAATTCTAAGTCGAATCTATACATTAAATATTTTTTTGGAAAATAAAAAAAAACAAAAAATTTTACTTTATTTAAAATTGGAAAATCTTATTGAAGTAGTCATTATTATTGATACAGAAGCCAAATCTATAGTTTTTAGAATTTTTGTCTGTCTGTCTGTCTAGGAACGCATCCCGAGAAAACCACAGAATTTTGATGAAAGGTATGATGAAAACCGGTTATCCGGGTCAACATATGGGATACTTTACGTTTTATTTTCGTTTTATACTTTCATTTCATTTGTGAACCGCTGCGACCCCCTTAAATCGGGGGCCCCATGCGACTGCATTGGTTGCATTGGCATAGCTACGCCATTGCATATTAGTTTATTATAGCAAAGCACAAAAAAACGCATCGCATCGAAAATATTAAGAAATGGTTGCCTCAATATTACTTATTCTGTAAAAATTTCAATCAGTTACTGATTATGATGCAAAATGTACAGGCGTTTATATGAAAGCCGTAAGGTCAGCGTAGACTAAACAATACGGTTCCGATTGGACCCTTTACTCCTATCACGGGTTGGAATACTAAGTAAAATAATTATATAATAACAAACAAAATGATGATATCATTTCACGGTATGTACAAGTGTTATATGCTTTCGGTTTAACTAGACCGAGACAAATATATACGAATACAGCCAAGCCTGCGACCTTCACGCAGTAAACCTGGCAGTAAAGTAAATATGTAAATAATAAAAATAATATTTATTGAGAGGTCAGACTCAATTTAACCAAACATCGACAAAAATTTCTCAGAAATTTTCAAGATGTCTGTGACTATAGTTATTTGAGTTTCATAAGTGAGAAACACGTTTTGATACAGCCTATTGTTTATTTTTAATGATTTATTTATGCAAGATTCTTTTGTTTTTTTTTTTTATTTCATTGATTCGATAAAATTATTCGCGTTTGTAGAGAGGCAAAATATATGTTAATATTTATATATCAGGGAGTATTTAAATAATAAACTTACTTGTCATAAAAATAAATTATTATTTATTTTGAATATAACATTTGACTAAATAATAATATTTTTGGCGACGAAGGAAAAGAAAAATGTACTTTTGAAGAATTGAATAAAAATAAATATTTTTTTTACTTTGATGTGAAACGTTTATCACTACTATAATATGATTGCGTATAAAAAATTCTTCTGAGAAGTGGGATTTTTATTAGTTTATATATGTAGATCCGCCCGTAACGCACATCCTGTCCGTTAAAAGAATAATCATGGAATTTTGTTTTTTTTTAATTGCTAAGTTGAACACATTGGGAAAAGTCTACTCGAATTTAGTACTTCTTCCTTTTTCAAATCGGCTAAATATAAGCAAAATCAAAATAAATTAAATTTTCAATTGGGTCAAAAGTAGAGTTTTCAATGAATTCAGGAAAAATGAAAATTAGAAAATAACCCTGTATTTTAAAATATCCCGCTTTTGAAATGATTTTCGAGAGTTTACTTGTTCTTGACATTATTACAAGTAACTAATAAAGTAGGCCATAGTCAAAGTATATTTTTTTATATTAAGTGTTCTTTTTTACATATTATCAACCGACTTCAAAAAGGAGGAGGTTCTCAATTCGACTGTATTTTTTTTTTGTTTTTTTTTTTTTATGTTTGTTACCTCAGAACTTCGTCATTTATTAACCGATTTGGACAATTTTTGTTTTGTTTGAAAGGGTATACTTCCAGATTGGTCCCATTTAAATTTCAAAAAAAAAATACCACCCCTAAGGGTGGAAAAATAGCTAATGATGGATTTAACCTACTTCTAATTGTCATATTGACTTGAAACTTTGCAAGTGTTTCTATTTCTGTTGATAGTACAGTGGTTCGGTATTGTTGACCTGATCTGATGGTAAGGGCAGAAGGTGGATAGGTGGAACTCTTCAACGGTTAATAGTAGATACTTTGAGTTTGGGCTTATTTTGTTTGATTCGACAAGCCTAACACGTTAGAATTTTTATTTTGCTACTACTGTCTACACTAAAAAGGGAAAAATAAAAACTTTTTAACAAAAAAATAAAAACCGACTTCAAACAAAAGCACTAAAAAGTAAAAAATAACTGATTGGTAGTTTTCATTTACTATACATACCTAATCAAATATTTTCGAAGTCGGTGTGCTTTGGTTAAGTAATTAAAGCCTACCTATTAAATACATACCTAATCAAATATTTTCGAAATCGGTGCCAGTCCATACAAAGCAACTGAAATTAAATTATTATTTAAATTCACAATTATGCTTTAAATTGAGAGAAATGATCAAAATACTAAAGATATTAACAGTCCTTATGTTATAATAACGTGCTGTTACCTATATTTTTTCTAAAAAAACTGTTTTAATGGTAGGAAGGTTTTATTAGCTTAAAAATGATTTCGATTTTTAGAAATAAGACATATAAACACAATTTTGCCGATGAAATATTTTATTATTTAATTATAAGAGGCTCTTAAGATTTTTAAATTTTTATGTACACTTCTACACTACATAAAGATTTGTATTTTTGTATGTTTGTAACGAATAAACTCAAAAACTACTGGACCGATTTAGATGAAATTTGGTAAGATGATATTTTGAGACCCTGGAAAGGACACAAGATAATTTTTAATTCCGGAAATCTTCCTTTAAGGGGGCGAAAATGGATGGAATGGATGAAAATGTAAATGAATAATAAAAATGGGGATGAAAGTGTAAATGAATGATTGTTGTTTTTTTTTTGACACCTAGAGCTATACAGAACTATTGTAGCCGTAATAATAATATATACGAGTAATTAGAAGGGCAGTTTAAAACGTAATATTTTAACTTCCGCTTGAAAAGGTCTACTTTCAAATAAAATAATATGTACTTAATTATTGTTTTCCTGCTTAAGAGAGTAGTTTTGAATTAAATCACTAATTAATTAATTATTATTACACTTTTTATTATAATGGGTCCCGTTATTAAATACAAAGTACTTTGGACAGCACCAAGATTTATTGATGTTAAGATGAATACACAGGTTTTATTATCGGAAGATTAAGTCGTAAGCAGGTTTCATTTTACTCGACGACTAAAGAAAGCAAGTCAGAGACATGAGAGAGATTTCTGACTTGGAGCCATGGTGTTGACATTCACCTCGATTGTACCTTGTCGTGGTGGGGGGCTCAGTAGTGCCCGGCAATCCAACCGGGCGCGAAGCCAAGAAATGCACAGGGAGGTGGCCCACTTCGTTGGGCGGTGGTAGGTGGCCCTCTTCGGTGAGCGGTGTACCATGCGGGTTGCTCCTGGTACTTCTCTGATAGTGGACCTTGGAGCAACCCCGTGATTGTTGTGGTCTGCTTCGGCAGACCTGCCGTCGGGGCGTCGTAGTTAAATGCGTAAGCGATCCTGCGACACCCCATTATGACGGGGGAAGGTTTCGTTGGGTTTTAGTGGGTAGTACTGGCTTTATTACGCCGGTAAGTCCCACACCTCGTGCGTAATGCATTTCCTAACGTTAAAAAAAACGGTGTTGACATTCACCTCGATAGTACGTCACGTTTTAATATTATATAATGATAATTACACTATGGGACACGTGTGGGACTTATATGGGGTACGTGAATTCATTAGAGGCTATATTCCCACATTATTTATTATATTATAGGTTACACCAGCCGAGGTCACGGGCAGACTTTAAGTTTTAATATTATTATTTCCTTTAAGTAAATTAACGCGGATTGAGAAATTTAAATTCAATTTTGTTTGATGTGCTTAGTATTTTATAATATATCGCCTAGTAACAGATGTATGTAGTAAGCAATATTTTGGCAAGTACACTAACTAGGTTTATGTTTTTCGTAATTCATGTTACGTGCTTTATAATGAAAGCTTGAAATAATTTATGCCTGTACACGTTTGTTGTTGAGTCCATATTTTTAAGGTAGGAAATAAAAGCAGCCTACCAGACGATAGTTCAATATGTTCATAGAGATCAAGGCTGAATATTTGTGTGCTCCCAATTATTGTACTCTTTGAAATTGGCACAGTACTAATGGTATTTACTATTATAATACAATTATTATTTTCCCTTGGCTCCGTCCGTTTAGTATGTTATAGGTCGTATCGCGTAAATATCAATAAATAAAATATAAAACGTAAAAAAATCAAGTCTGTCTGGGAAAAACAAACTGTCCAGCTTTATACATTAGTATAGAAGCATAAATAGATTTGTGACAAGGAATGATCGTTGCTCCCAATTTTATAAAAAAACTAACGACTTACCCTCGCTTCGCTCGGGTTAGTATAGAATAGATAGAGTATATATATACATATAACTAGCATTGCCCGCGGCTCAGCCCGCGTTCAGATGACCAAAAACCATATTCTTAGGTTTCACATATTACTATACTCTTACATTGTAGTTTTTGTATTTTTTTTTAGAAATGAGACATTTCCCAGCGGTAAAAAGTATCCTATATGTTAACCCGGATAACCATCATCACCAGCTATCACCATACCAAATTTCAACAAAATCCCTCCAGTGGTTTTTCTGTGATGCGGTAACAGACAGACAGACAGACAAAAATTTTAAAAACTACCTATAGATTCGGCCTCAGTATTGATAATAATGTCTATTTCAATAAGATTTTTCAAAAAATATTTAATGTACAGATTCGGCTTAGAATTTTATTATATGTATAGATGTATATACACAGGTATGATGAGTTGTTGTGGGTTGTATTATAACGTGTTTTCCCGTGGGAATAAGATAATCTCCTGCGGTAAATAGTAGCCTATGTCACTCTCCAGCCCTCAGCAACTAACTCGTGAAACGACGTGAAAGAAAGACAAACAAAGTCAAAGTTAAACTATACATACACCGTAAAAAGAGAAAGTGTCAAATCTACAAATGCATTCAAGTAATTTATATTAATTTTTAGGTTGCGTTCATAATGATAAAATAGTAGGCAATAAAGAAAAAGAAAAATGTGATTTTTGCGTTTTATCCAGATTTTTTTTCCATTTTTCTCTTCATAAGATCTTCCTCAGACTTCAACGATTATTTAAAAAAAAATTAGCCGAATCCGTCCAGCCGTTCTTGATTTTTTCGCTTAGCAACATTAGCCATACATTTTTATTTATAAAAATGTACGTACGTATTTATGTATATGAAGAATTATTATTCTATTGCAATATTTTCTTTAAAAAAATTTTTTTTATATTATAATATCACAATATTATTTTACTTTTCTACAGTACTTAACGGTAAGTTTTTTTTATCAGTATTAAAGATACAATCAATACAAAATTTTAAAGTTATATACTGTGATAAAACGCTTAAATATTTTTTTTATTTTTATTATTTTTTCCATCAAAAATGTTACAGTCGTTTTTGTTTCCAAGACATTAATGTGAATGGAAGAATGCGAACACCATGACAAAGAGTTAATTAACAGCAGGTTCCTGAAAGCTTCATATATCACTGTAACTGATGGATTTAATCAAAACTATTTTTACGTAATCTCAATATTGCTATAATTTCTTATAGTAGGACTAAGAAAAAACACACAATATGAGTAATAATAACGCTTTATTTAGACAGTATTAATTTGCTTGGCAGCTTAACAATTGGCTATGTTAAATTGGAAAATATCTTAATAAAAATATACTACTTAGAAATTTTTAGATCGATTTTTTTCTAACATAAACATATGTATGCTATAGTAAGAATTGAAAAAAAATATAATTACCATATTTCTATTAATTGTACTTACGTAATATTATTAACTAAGTAAAATAAAATAAATTCAAACCCATTTAACCCAATAAAACCCAATAAAATTGTAACTAAGCCGAATCTGTACATTAAATATTTTTGGAAAATCTTATTGAAATAAACATTATTATCGATACAGAGGCCGAATCTATAGTTTTTAAAATTTTTGTCTGTCTGTCTGTCTATTACCGCATCACAGACAAACCACTGGAGCACTGGCAATGCTTTATGCTAGTATAGTATTATACGATCTGTGCTAATACCAACTAATAGATATACGAGATTGGACCAACATGCAAAGGGCCATAAGTTTCACAAACGTGTCGTAAGCGTGACATTGATTTATATTGGGATGTCCATCCATGACACAAATTAGCTACATCATTCAATAAATCCCTATTTATTCTTCTCATGATGTCAGCAAGTTTATATAGCTGTAAATTATTATGAAAGAACCAAAATTGTTATTGATGATTTTAGTTTACACCATTATAATATAAGAGTGATTGATCATTTTTGATTTATATTTAAATGCATTGACTCGTAGATAACTATACTAAAACAAATGCAACAGTAACATTGTCATCTTTTATACTTACTAAGTAATAAGCACGTACCTACCTATTCCTGTTCACAATATCCTATTTGTGTAGAAACATGTTATTTGATTTATTTATTCTTTATTGATTCTTTATGTATAAAATAATTATATAAAGTACTAGCAATGCCCGCGGCTCCGCCCTCGTTCAGATGACCAAAAACCCAATTCTTAGGTTTTACATATTAGTATACTCTTTCATTGCAGTTTTTGAATTTTTTCTCAGAAATGACATATTTTCCCGCAATAAAAAGTATCCAATATGTTGACCCGGATAACCAGCTATCATCATACCTACCAAATTTTATCAAAATCCCTCTAATGCTTTTTCCGTGATGCGGTAACAGACAGACAGACAGACAGAAAAAATTCTAAAAACTATAGATTCGGCCTCTGTATCGATAGAAATGTCTAATTCAATAAGATTTCCCAAAAAATATTTAATGTACAGATTCGGCTTAGTTAAATTTTATTATATACATATATTATTAATATTATAACTAATATACCTAAATTAATAAAATATTATAAATATCAACTATTGCTAAGCACAGCCAATCAAACTGAGGATGATTTTTTTCAATACAATAGTTTGCGAATAGTATTTAATCTGCTGTTTCGTTTGCATGGAATTCGAAAAAGACAAAATAACTAGTCGGCACGACTTTATCTGATCTACGCCTCGTGGGGACTTTACTCGTAGCTTATAAAGCCATATACAGAATAACAATCAGACTAATGTCTTTCAACTTAACAACAGCCTGCCATTAAACAAGATTTTTGTTTAATTATTTTACTTTGTTTAACACATATTTTTTACTATGTATGTGTATTTTATCATGATATTTTTCTCTTGCTTAATATAATTTTGTTAATGATGAGATTATTATAATGAATCCTTACAAGAAATTATATTTTTTTTATACTTTTAAGTAAAATTTTGTAATCGATAATAAAGTACAAGATGATATATAAGTAAGATTTTACTGTAACTAGTTATTGCCTAGTAAAATTATGTATTAATGCAGAATATAAGCTATCTCAAATACGAATTTCATTCATATTGGTTTAACCGTTACAGCAGAATCGAAAATGTTACAAAGTACAAACACTCATAAACTTTCGCAATATATAATGTGAGAGAGCTTAGTTATAGAAAGATAATAAATTAATTTGTATCTATTTTTAAGATTTCTAAGAATTAAACTCCTGAGGGGAATATCTCATATGGGAATTTTATTATTTTGTAGAAATATTTTTAACCATAAACCATTTTTGCTGCAAAGTTAAATTTTTAAACTCAAAAACTTTTGTTCTATATTATATATATTCTATATTATACAGCTGAACTTCATACGGTATTGTTAACTAATGCAAAACTTTGGGTGGCCGGAATACACACATTTCGTCTATCGGATGTTTGTGGAACCGATTTACCCAAATAATGTAACCCGTATTTACAATTTGAACAAATTATTTTCGACATTGCTATTTCTATTTCATGGTTTAATTAAAAAAATGATGTCAGTTTGCTAAGAAATGACGTAATGTTAATAAGGTAAAACACTTCCGCCCACATAGTTTTACAAATTAGAAGTATACTATAAGATAAAGAATTTGATAACATTAATAAAATAGAAAAATATAACATTATAAAAAAATAAAATTGATAAAATAGAAAAAAATGAACATACAATTTATTAATTTTCAACTTATTTAATTATTTAAGTTTTTTTATCTATTAAGTTTAAAATTTAAGCAATAGCTACCTGTTTTTATATTATTTAAAGAAACAAATATTAAACGTCTGGAAACTACATAGGAAGAATAACAGACAGCGTACAAAAAGATTATGAAATTTTTACAGAATATTTAATAATACTTTTTTGGACTTACACGAATATTTGAAATTTAAAAAAAACGCCTTTTCGGATTTTTATTTAATCTCTTAATAATAAAAATTTTAATAGTAATTTTGGATAAAATAATAATATAAATAAAAAATAAATTAGATTACTTCAAACATTATAACAATGAGCATATTTTTCAATCATAAATTAAAATCGAAATCAACGTAATCATTAGAAAAATCTTTAACAAAACATTTGATTGACGACGTAATTTAACCTAGTGATAGATAACGACAGCTTTTACTGACAAAAACGTTATAGAAACAGCGTCGAATTTCAACACGCCTTCGCTAGCGTTTGTTGGATAGTGGAAAAACTAAAGTAAACAATAACATCATTCAGTACAGTCAGCCTTGATAACTATAAAAATATAATGAAATTTTTATTTTCGATGATTCGTTCGATGTACGACAGAATATTTATTTTTCAGCTTGACTTAATTTTTATATTAAACTAGCGACTCACTCTCGCTCCACTCGGGTACATTTTAACGGTTAGTATATTTAGATTTCTCAGAGATGAGATATTTTCCCACACTAAAAATGATCCGGACAACTAACTCACCATACCAAATTTTATCAAAATCAGTCCAATGGTTTTCTCTAAAAACTATACATTCGGCCTCAGTATCGATAATAATGACTATTTCAATAAGATTTTCCAAAAAATATTTAATGTACACATTCCACTCAGTTAGAATTTTTTATATGTATGTATAGATTTACAAAATATGAAGTTTATTTATATAGATACATATGTACCTACGTATACAAGTCCACATAAATCATTTGAAAAATGATGACATGGTGATCATACCAAAGATGATAGGCGTAGTAGCTAGCTACTAGCATTTTTTTATCTTCTAGTTTAGAGATTGGAAGGCTTATCTAATAAAGTGATATTTATATATTAGTACACCTCTAAATCTATCCCACGGTAAAGATAATTTTCATGGGATAAAAGTAGCCTACGTGCTATCCCAGACTATAATCTATCACTGTGTCAAATTTTATCCAGATCCGTTGACTCGTTCTAGCGTGATTGAGTAACAAACATCCATCCATTCAAACTTTCGCATTATTTAGTAATAATAAGACAAAATAAATAAATTTAATTTTGGTTTGTTTAACCAAATATTGTCGCCATATGTACATGGATATTACAAAAACTCGTATATTCGACACGTCATACTACAGATGTCTGTTTTTCTATTGATTGTTAATCCGACGTATGGCCATTCATCTTTTGTGAATGGCACTCACACTTAGAGCAGATGCATTTGTGATAATGATGCAATAACGAAGTTTTTGTACGGTTGTAAATATTTTTGATACTTTGTTTTCGTAGTGTGTTTAACCTTGAATTCTAATGATAAGCAAACTGCATATTTAATATTATATTTATATAAGATGATCAAAGTATTCGTAAAAGTTACAAATATTTTAAAATTCTTAATTAAATAGTGGTATTCAGAAATGAACTAATAGTCTTCCAAAAATTCTACCAGCAGTAAGGTAACATAATATTATGAGATATACTGTAGATTAGCGGGTTCTGAATAGGTGGTCCGCTGAACCCTAGGGTTCAGTGGAGGGGTCAAACGGGTTCCGAGTTCCGTCCGAGAGTTAAATAAAACGTTGTCAGACATAAAACCTAATTTTACTGCTACTAAAAATATATCTCTGAAAAAAAAAAACATTTAAATCATCAAATTAAATAGGTTATATTTTTGCGATAATAAATATTATTATAAGTATTAACATTTTTCATTTATGATTTGTTCTTTTAAGTCAAACAAGAAATTATTTTAATTACAACACAATCAGTTCAGTTATCACTAAATTGGGGATCCGGTAAAAAAAATATGATCAATTAGGGTCCCGTGGTCAAAAAATGGGAACCTTTGCTGTAGATAACTAGCGCCGTGCCCTTGTGTTGCTGACGCCCTAATTATGTCGATTACTCCAGTAACTCCTTGCGACGTAAAAAAGGACACATCCTTTCATTTCATATAAGTGACGATTACAATTTAAGACATAAAAGACCATGAGTATTAACTTAAAATTATCAAGGTTTAACTTAAATTTTAACAAACCTTAATTGGCCAAAAAATATGATGACAATAAAGATAACATAACCTTGAATTAAATTATAATATACTAGCAGAACCCGCGGCTTCGCTCGCGCTAAAACTATAAAAAAAACTCTAAAAAGGTACGTTTTATACAAACTTTCATCCCCTATATGGGATGAATTTCGAAAAATGCTAAAACATGTATTTATTTAATTATACTGAAAAGCATTAATACTAAGTTTCAAGTAATTCTGATCATAAACATTATTTGGGTTGTATTATGACGTGTTTTCCCGTGGGAATGAGATAATCTCTCGCAGTAAAAAGTAGCCTATGTCACTCTCCAGCTCTCCAACCATGTATCTCCACACAAAAAATCACGCCAATCCGTCACTACATTTCGACATGAAAGAAGGAGAAACAAACAAACAAACTTTCACATTTATAATATTAGTACGGATAAAGAGACTATGGCTATAAGCTTGTTATAAAGAGACTATAAGCTTGGAGTATTAGAATTTAAATGTCAACCAAATTAGCTATTTGTTTTGTACATGTTTTGGTTTTCTTAAAAGGAAAATGGAAACCTTATAAGATCAACCGTATGACTATATTGTGTTTGTTTTTCACAGTCTATTGTTTACGTGCTATTTTAGTTAACACGATGACAGAACATCAGCCAGTGTCGCTTTAACTAAAACGTGGACGTTCATTTATTGAACAAAGCCCCCATTTCCTCATATTTCATGAGAACATTAATGCTATTGCCTCTTCACTTTACCAATATCGATCACTCCATTACCAGCAACAATGCAAGCTGTAAATCAATTACGTACGTCTGCAAACCAATATCTTTTTCATAAAACCGCTTCTGCCAATTGAACCGTTCAAACAAACTTTAAGCCTTGTGCCATTGTACTAAGAATGCTTATCAAATAAAGAAACTACTAGAACTCGTGTATACTATATGTTGGATAATAAAATTTAAGTAACCCTGATTGTTTAATGTTGTCTTTGGATGTTGGAGACCATAAATTTTTGTCCCGTTATATGAAATATGTGTACCTATTAATTCATTAATGTTACTGCGAACTATCAAATATCCTGCAATCAAGCCTTTGAACACACAACGTGTTATTATTTGCGTTTGCTTACAAACCCTACCTCTTTCAAGAAATAAAACTTCGATAGTCTACTCTTATGAGAAAAAAATCTATGGGAAACAATCTGTTCAAATTTAATTATACTAATTATTATTATAGTAAAAATAATATTATACTATTTATTATTTTACAAAACATCTGATTCTCTTAATTATAAGGGTTAGACAAATTTTGTGGGTTCAAGACGTAATCTTTGATCTCTTTCTGTATTCGGGTAGCCGCGAACAGGATACTTATTTAGCGACCGCGTAACACCAAACTTGGATTCTTCATAAACATTATGGGATCGTTAAGAATACAACGGTATTTGTATAGTCACGACTCACATTGTAACTGAACTTCAAAGGGACAGCTATGTGCCACTTGGTTTTCTGGAATGCTTTGATGCCCTTTCTGAATTCACAGAATGTAGGTATTTTGTAAATTGCTTTATGGGCGTACCCTTCTATCACATATGTTATTCTTCTATTACATATTAGTATACTCTTACGAGTATATTACAGATTTTGTATTTTTTCTCAGAAATGAGACATTTTCCCGCGATAAAAAGTATTCTAAATGTTGACCCGGATAACCAGCTATCACCATACCAAATTTCATCAAAATCTCTCCAGTGATGCGGTAACAGACAGACAGACAAAAATTCTAAAATATATAGATTCGGCCTCTGTATCGATAATAATGTTTATTTCAATAAGATTTTCCAAAAAATATTAAATGCACAGATTCGGCTTAGTTACAATTTTATTATATGTATAGATATATATTTATTTATATGTCTTGTATTCTAATCGGCATAAATAGAAATACGTGTAGATTTTGATCGGTTTGATTAAATCAATCAATAATTTTATCATCATACAAGCTGACCCGATGAACAAGAAGAAGAAGAAAGCTGGCCTGATGCATTATCCATCGGAAATATAAGCCATAGCTTAATCGTCTAATTACATATCATTAACTTTAAATATAAACAACTTCTGTATAGATTATAACCCCTTAAAGAATAATTTGTCAAAATTCCTTTTTTAGTTATATGAGAAAAGTTATAGAAAAGAAAGAAGTTATAAAAAAGTTGGGCCTCTTAGTTATTTGAAGAAGTCTTGTGCAAAATTTCATGTTTCTAGACCCAATGGCGCTAAGTAACTAGGTATTGCGTTATCTGAATAAATGAAAAAAATTGAAATTATCATTAAACAAATTATACATTTGCTACATATTTTTTGCTAGATATAGATTATGATATTTAACGTAGTTATTAGTTGTTATTATTAAGACCAGTAGCTCTCTGTTCTATCAAGATTAGATAATATGTGAGTAATGCCCAAAAAACTTCATTCTGCTAGACATATTGATATGTATTACGTATCTGCTTATTTTATCCAACCAATTGTTTTAATATTTAATAAAATGTTTATATAATAATAATTTTATATTGTTTCTTTTTTTCAGGTAATTGTTAAAATGATATGTCGGGAACCCAAAAAAAATATTACGAACGAAGCAAGGGTAAGCCGCTAGTTTGTTATATATAAATCAGTTTTAATTACAACAGCCCGTCGATGACGACTGTCCATCTGTACATTTTTCATGAGTCTTGGAAGGCTATTCGGTGAATTTTTCTTATCGACAAACCATAAAATACTTTGCTGCATTTTATAAATAGTCTACGAGTTCTGACTCTTGCTCGTCTATAAATAATGGCTTTGTACCAGTACTTGGTTGTTTTATTCCCGCCCTCTTCAAGTGATCGAAATTTGTATTTTTTGGCACATTTTCTTCCTTTCTACTGTAATTACGAGGCATCTAAAACAATATATACTATAATATAAGCAACTTAGGCTCCTGTATGGCAACTTAAGACGCTTCGAGCTAAGCGCAAGTCGCTAGTGTTCTATAATAAAACTAGATTTGAAACATAATATCCTTTGGTTTATTAAAAACTTTTTACTTTTTTAAGTAACTTAAGTAGACATCGAATTCCTGTATCTATTTAGAATTATCATATTTACAGCTAGCTAGCTAACGTCACAATTAACGAGCTTTCAAGGAAACCGTTTGATGTTTTTCAGGGGTTTTCTTTGACGAGTATACACGTGTCATGTGTTTCTCGCGGTTGAGATTGACATTCAAGAAATTTTGGGAAGTTTATTATAAAACTGAATTCTGATACTACACATGCGCAAATTTACAGATCTTAAATATTCTTAAAGTAAAAGAACATACTAGTACCTACTCGTAAATCGGCATTTCTAATCAGAAGTATCGTACAACAAGCATATCAATAGAATTCACTACTTAATTATACTTTTTTATAGATTATTTACTTCGGAATATTATAGCTATCACACTTATCATAAATTATATTTAATAATACTTAATAAAGGTAAATTATTTCTTATAAGTTAAATAGAAAGTTTTAAAGTTTTAACTCTGAATATTGTCCATTTCTGCGTTGAACCGAATGTGTTCATATTAAAATTCGATTTAATAAAAAAAACTTTTATTATATGTCGGAGACGGTCATCAATACGGTCGCTAAACGAAGCGCGGCACGACGCCTGAGTGATGGCAGCACCTTCGGTATTATCGCCAACACTCGGCGAGCTTCGTGCTACGACGGAGCCTAGCTAAGGGAGGGGTGCTAAGAGGGCTGGACACTTGCCTTCGAGCCGAGCCAAGCTTAGGACCGCTCCACTAGGAACTGTCTTGCGTTCCGTATTGTCTATACGTAGTAATAGTGAAGTGGTATATGGTTGTGTAGTGAAGTGCTGTTTAACTATGTACAAAGTGATTATTGTTAATTTGAAATACAACTGTGATTGCATCGACTTTCATTTGAACCAACACTTCCCATATAACGCCCACTGTATAATTCATGATAAAATAATGGAAAATAATAGAGAAAATTAATGCTGCTTCGATATATATATATTATATACCATTATATATTTTAATACCAAATATTTTATTATATAACATTTTTTAAGTATTTAAATACCAAAAATTGAAACTTTAACGTAGAGTTTAAATTCTATGAAACAACATAAGCTCGAAGTGACGTACAATGGCTCCCCAAGACGGAAATTATAGCTTAGAGATAAGACCTAACTTCACTGTAAATGACATGCTGACTAAGTTATAAATCTGATCTCTCGCTTAAAGGTGCGAGTTATCTAAAAATACATTTACTCCTCCATATTGTATTAAAGTATTTTTAAAATATATAAAAGATCATATTTTCAATAGTTATTAGTTAACGAAGGAATTTCGCAGAATATCTTTTAAAAAATAGATCTAGGTACGAATACGGAAGATTAAGATAACCAAAATTATCTTTCAGTCAGAAATATATGTAAATTACATTAATATAAAAAAGCAAGTTAGTACGTTTGTTACTTGTTTATATTACGATTAAGACATAATATGTACATTGCTTTTATCGATAAACCCATTACGCGAGAGGAGTTGCGCTCAACAATTAGTTAATTGAAATATCCTACAATATGCTTTGTTTGATTTATTTTAAACTAGCGACTCACCCTCGGTTTGCTCGGGTTCGTCGGCGTCGGTAGCTTTATTCCCCATACAAACTTTCATCCCCGTTTTCACCCCCTTAAGGGATGATTTCCGGGATAAAAAGTATCCAATGTCCTTCCCAGGTTCTCAACCTATCTTTTTAGCAAATTTATAAGTATTCTTAAATTTTATAATTTTTGCGCAATTTTTAAATTTTTTTCTTTCATAAGAACCTTCTCCTGACAATAACAAACACAACAAAAAAATTAGTTAAATCGGTCCAGCCGTTCACTTGTGATGGCGTGACCAAGGGAAATAGGGATTTATATATATATATATATATATATATATATATATATATATATACTAGCGGACCCGACAGACGTCCTGTCTACACGTCTTTAATTTGAAAATTTCAAACTTTTTTTAATAAGCTAAAACATTCTGGACCATTTTGATGAAAATTATTATTCAAATTGTGAATCTAAACCATTCTCAGATCCCCTTGAACACGCACAAAAAATTTCATCAAAATCGGTCCAGTCGTTTGAGAGAAGTTCAGTGACATACACACTCACAGAAGAATTATATATAAAGATATATATATATATATATATATATATATATATAGAATGGTAACTGTTTCACAGGTGTCAGTCGGTACATTATATGCTATTTTTGTACGCAATGTATGTTAATGGAACAACTTTCATCTTTATTGCAGTTATTTTTGATCGTATAAAATTTCATTCATACATCTTGCATGTAAACTGTATGTCAAGCTTTAATAGCGTTTAATTGGACTGAAATACTAGACTGCACGAAACATCACCATATATAAATAGAAAATATTTTTGAAGTTAAAACTTCTATAGGCAGGTTTGGATGGGGAGTAAATTCATGTAAGTTGTCATCGACATGGTCACGTGACGTGTTAACGCTAACACTCAGAATGCCGATAGATGTCAAAACTAGATAAATGTAAACGGTTTTAATTTACAAATTTTAATTTAAGATCAAATAATTAATTTGAATATCCAAAAATAATAACTGTTTGTTTATAGTTTTAAGTTTTCACTTTTGTCGGCAGTCCTCATGACTAGTTATTTTTTTAACTACGGCCTCACTAGGTATAATTGTAAGAGTTTTTAGAATACAAACCGAACATCGTTATGGCTAATAGTTGTACATGAGCAGGAATCGAATTCGAACCTCCGATCTAGAACAAGATACTCAGATCAACTATATATTTTGTCCAAAGTACTGTTTCAAAATGACATTTGAGTAAAGCTGTGTACTTAAAAGAAATTCTTGCTTAAAAGTAGAACAGTCATCATATAAATTATTTATATATGTATATAGTGTGGCAGAACAAACATTATGTAAAAGCTAACCAATCATTTTTGACATTTTGCTATAATAAATATTAAATGATTAAAATAAAGTAAGCTTATCGATCGACACTGACCTATAATTTTTGATGATTCATAAGATAATTTTTTATTTTTGTATCATGACAAAATCTTATCGTTTAATGTATATGTGAGATTTTTGTGAATAAAGAAATGATAATTTCCTATATCTTTGTATATGCTTTGTTATATTTTATTGATACTTTAGCTTTTAAATAAAAAAAAAAACATATATAATTTACGCAAAAAAATTAATTTAGTTTGGTGTATTTAATCAAATTAATTCTTGACCTTACAGATCTCTACACAATACTGATTAAGTATGTGCATGCATAACAATCATAGTTTTCTTTATTTAATGAATACAATTAATATTTACATTGAATCTGAACGTAGTTTATTTTTAATTTATTTTATTACTAGCAACTCATCCTCGTTTCGCTCGGGTTCGCCTCTAGAAAAAACAATCTATCCCACGGGAACCGTACGTACGTTTTTACGGGATAAAAAGTGGCATATATGATATTTCAGACTATAATCTATCTCTGTGCCATATTTCATCCTGATCCGTTAACTCATTCAGACATGATTGAGTAAGAAACATCCAACCATCCATCCTCACAAACTTTCACATTTAGAATCTTAGTAAGATTTAATTCTAATATATTTAATAATTGTAATATAATATATTGTAATATAATAATACTTGTCACTTGTCCACCAACCTGCACTTGGCCAGCATGGTGGACTATGACCTGATTGAAATCTTCAATGTGAGGGAGGCCTGTGCCCAGCAGTAGACGTTATAGAAAACTTGAGTACAATACGATACAAACATACAATATAGTTAATTCTTTAATTTCTATTTACAATAATCTATGAAATATATATTTTATTGCAAGAAAATATTTAGATATAGGTCACTGGCGACGAGCGTGTTAAACAATTAAAAACCGTTTAAAAAATGCTTATATTATTTCTACGTGCTAACTGCTAAGTACTGAACAGAGGAAATTTTTTTAATGTTAATTTTACCATTAAGATATTATTTTCATAATAAACTCCGAAAATATTAAGAACATAGTAGTTTTAAACTTTTCAGCCGTTACATACAAACTACATATAAACATAATTTTCATCGCGTAAAACTATACGATCGTATAATACTCGTATTACGTAGTTATTTCGAAATCAAGCACATAGGTACTGTAAAAAGTTTGCCAACAGCTTTATCTTCTATTTTATTTCTAACTATCAACTCACACTCGCCTTGCTCGGGTTGGTCCCTAGGTTGATTCCCCAAACATACTTTCATCCCCATTTTTACCCCCTTAATGGATGATTTCCGGGATAAAAACTCTCCTATATCCTTCCCAGGGTCTCAAACTATCTTCTTACCAAATTTCATGTAAATCGGTTTAGTAGCTTCGTTCTGTACAAACAAACAAAAAATCAAATCTGTCCTCTTTATAATATTTGTATAGATAGGTACTTAAAGTTGATCTTATTATTATAATTTTATTAAAAAGATACGAGATTGAGAGGGATCATAATGTATAAGGCTAAAGAATATGTATTTCGATGCTTATCTATTATAACATTTTTTAGTATTAATCAATTCTACGCTTACGGTACAAGGGCTGGATTATTATCTTAGATTTTTTGTAGCTGCATTAATATAATTTTTTTAATAACAGCGATACAATTATCAGTTCCAATCACGTGAAAATATTATTTATAAAAAAAACAATAAAATCATTAACAGTTCTGATAACATTAATAATTCAGAATAGATTTTCTAAATTTTACAAATTATCAACTTATAATAATATGTACGTATATTAACGAGTTACGAGACGTTTCTTCTTCCCAATTAAGTATCACGCTATTCTCAATAAATACTTGACCATAAATGGTCATCGAGTGCAGTTTAAGCTCAAGAGCAGGTGGTAGAAGGTTACAGCGGCATTGTCCACCGAAACCGACCGTTTTATTGCGTATTCATAATAAAGGATGCATCTCCAAGGTCGGGTGAGATCATTTTGCGAAAACGTTTTGTGAAAGTATCGTATGGCATACGTGTTAAGCGATAGCGTGTTATATATTATAGGAATATATATAACAGTATATTTTTAATGATATTAAAAAAAAAAATTTAAGCAATAGGGTTTATAATAATAACATGATTTTATTTGAGATTTCTTTAAAAACTTATACATATATGACAAAATATTATAAGAAGCACTTTACTTTGCTTATGCTATAAGAGGAAAAGGTATTTTCGTATTCCATTTATTTAATGTTATGTCAAATAATCAATAATGAAACCGGCCAAGTGCGAGTCGGACTCGCGCACGAAGGGTTCCGTACCATTATCTACAAAACGGCAAAAAATCACCTCTATCCATGGGAGCCCCTGTAAATATTTATTTATTCTATTTTTTAGTATTTGTTGTTGAAGCGGCAACAGAAATACATCTTATGTGAAAATTCAACTGTCTAACTATCACGGTTCATGAGACAGACAAACGGACGAACAGCGAAGTCTTAGTATAGGGTCCCGTTTTACCCTTTGGGTACGGAACACTAAAAACGTTGACTTTTAATTAGTTAATAACTTTAAAGAAGTTAATAGTTAAAGAAGTTAATAATTAAAGAAGTTAATAACTTTAATTCAATCAAAAAATTATATATTATTTTATTACTACTGCTCCATATTAGTAATGTTTTATTAAAATATTGCGCCATACAAATTTTTTGGACTCGTGTACTAAATTGTGTCATTAGATAGATTTACGATACCACACAACACGTAGTGAGGGGACGTTTATAGCGAAATATAACTATACATATTTATGACTTGCTTAAGTGCAATATTATCGTTCTTGCAGTAAATACTCTTTCGTAATATTCGTGAACGTATATAGGCAAATTCGAGATTAGAGATATATGTTTGGAAAAATTGATAAAAATAAATTAATTTAGTTACTAAAGTTTCATATCAAATGTACCACCACTTGATAAGTTGATCGAAAAGATACGAATTAAATTATTCAGTTATCTTTGCAATCAATTTATTTTTCGTAATTTTTAGGCATTAATATATATGTAAAAATTTTAAACAAGTAATGTAAGTATTAGTATTCATATTATGGCTGTAATTTTGTATTTGACCCCATTGCTAGGTGGTAACCTAAAACAAAGAAAATATCAGTAGCAGTGCGTAGTGGTCACTTTTTATTACGTTAGGAAATACATTTACGCATATGGGACTCATTGTCCAGAGAAGCCAGTACTACCCACGAAAACCAAACGCAACCACCTCCGTCTTCGCTTACGCACTCAACCAAGAAACCCTGACGCTGCTTGCTAAGGCAGACGACAACAACCATAAGGTTGCTACCAGAGTCCACTCTGCTATCAGAGTAGTACCAGGAGCAACCCGCAAGGCACACTGTTGACCGAAGTGGACTACTTCCCACTGTGCCCCTTGGATTGCCGGAGTCGCACAAACCCCTACTTTAACTATCCTTCTCCGAAATGTTTTTTTTTTTTTAAATTATAACTTAATTGCTTGTTTAGCTTAACCTGAGACTCAAACTGGTGACCCATGGGCCATATAAGTTAGCAACGGCAAAAATAAATACATTATACATTAGCTTCGTGTAAAAGTAAACCAATAATGATATCTTATCTGCTAAATATCGATTGCCTGGTATCATCTGTTACTATTCTTCGTGTCTAGGAAGTAAAATGATATTTATATTTTTAATGTATGTATTATAGAGATTAAGTTCGTTGTGTAAGTAATATTTATTATAACACAATATTAGGTAATGTTATCAACTTTAACTATCTAATATTTTTAAAATATCTAATATTATCAGCACAGTAGCGTTGTACTTGCCTAGTGAAAAGCATTAAGTGTAACTGTCATAGGATGATAAAAAAGAACAAAACCGATAGAAAAATAGAAAGAACTATATTTAATATGAATAGGATACTTTTAACCGCAAAAAAATTTCGCATTTCTGAGAAAAATACAAGTAAGAGTATACTAATATGTATATTGTATAACATAAGATTTTGGTTTTTGGTCATCTGAACGCGGGCGGAGCCGCGGGCAATGCTAGTTTGTAATATAGTTAAATAAATTGTAACATACTAATTTTACTTAAAAAATATTTCAGACAATCTACATAATATTTTTAAACGTCATATACTTTGGATGAAGTCATTAGCCTGTGGTCGGGCTTCAGTCCGGTACACTAACCGTTACTAAAAATTCTGTCAGCGATTGGCCACGAATTCCAAATTCTAAACGCTTTGAAACCGTAATGAATATTAAAACTTCCTTGTACGCCGTTAAAAAATTACTTCTCAATGACGTAGCTGCATCTGTGTCAATATATGCATTTGTCTGACTGGAACAATACGGGATGTGTTAGCATCTGACTTTGCATGGCTATCGGTTAAGTCTTTTTAAGCACGACATACTAATATACAAGAGACAATTTTCGTTTACTAAGTTAAATTAATATTCAAAAAATCAGTTCTTACGCAAATTAAACCGGTGACCCGCAGCAAAAGAAACAGTGTCATCTAAACATACCAGTTTAATAGAAGGACTGACATCCAAAGTTTTATAAACAACAATCCCATTCACAACATTAATATTAGATGTTTGTTACTCAAGCACCCCAGAACGGCTGAACGGACCTGGATGAAATTTTACACAGAGGTAGATTATAGTCTGAGGTAGCATAATAGTTAGTGGTTTTTATCCCGGAAAAAATTACGGTTCCCACGGGATGGGATCAATTTGTTTCTGTTTTCCACTAGCGACGAACCCGAGGAATGTTGCGGTGAGTCGCTAGTTAAGCATATTTTCAATCTCACTCAATATACAGCCAAAAATTAAAAAAAAACGTATGATTTTTAGAAAAATAGTGCATCATCGATAGTACAAATGTTGTTATCAATTAAGTAGCAAGCCCAAAAGTCAAAATAAAGAATTGAAACGAATAAAATACAACAAGTGTTACTTTTCAAGTTTTTCATGTATAAAAAAGTATAAAGTTAATAAATCGAAATAACAAATACGACTAAAGACACTAAATCTATCATTGTCCTACGCTAAGCTTTGTTTATCTCCCACATGACACGACTGTGGAACAAAACATGTTCAAACAAGCCTTTTTAACATCTCTCAAGGAGATTAGCTTTGTTGAACTTTAATATGAAGACTAATACTAAAGTGGCCAAGCTCGAAATAGGATAAAATACATAAATATTTATAAACTTAAATATTTTTCTTACTTCTATTATAAGTAATATTATATTTCAGGATTTCCATGTTTTAAGCATAAATTGCTTAAGACATGGAAATTTCAGTACATTTAAAAATTTCATATTTATATTTTTAGTCATTTTAATTGTATTTGTTTTTCAATAGCAATCGACTTAATTATATTTTTTCTATATTTAACCATTGGTATTGTACAGGTGTTCTTTACTATATACATTATATAATATATGAGTAAAGTATAAAAATATTCTGATCAAAAAAATCGCGTATACAAAATTCCATAGACTAAAGAAGAGATTGCAAAATATCTTATAATATTTAACTCCCACAAAGTAATTAAATTAATAGTGACCTCACGGAACCATAAAAGCTAACAAGACAAACTCACAACTATTTGGCATTGAAATTTTATGTCATTGATTGTTTAATGCCAACAGGCCCATTAATAGCAATTATCATTCATTTTGTCACATATCAACACTATGTCAAAAATGATTCAACTGTCACCTCTAGCGTTTAGTTACGTCATTTGAACTATTGTTGACCAATTTGCATATTAAATCATAATGTTGTCAGCTCTAAAAATATTTGGTTTCCGTGGCCAGTACAATAGCATATAAAATTATAGAGTCATCTTGTTCATATAAATTTGCATATATTTCCTATTTTTAAAAATGATAAAGCAGGAACAAGTTAGGTACTAATACGGATACATAGCTTGTAACTTTCATACTTTAAGATTTTGCCTCACTTTAATTCAGTAGGACAGGTCTCTCAATAATTGATTATAATTACAGCCGCTGTATTGCACATTTATTAAATTAATTTTCTTAGACAGTAGACACTGTAACTTTGGTTGAGGTATTTTAAGTAAAACACATGGACACGGGAGAGATGATTGGTAAAATAATAATCAAAATAAATCCGTAAAATATAGTTTTAATTAAAATATAAAACATTTGCGTAAATCTAAGAAAGTGTTTCGGTTGAAATGTTATAAATTTACCTTTCTTGTTAAAAAAATGTATAATGTAGAAGAAATATAATATATTTACTTGCCGTAAACTTGGTCTAATCATTTTCTTACATATATTTAATTATACTATTTTTTTATTTATACATACATCATCGCTAAACAAAATTTAGTGTGGATGAAGCAAATTAAATCGTAATATTTAATGAGCTAAATATTTGTTCGCCATATTAAATAAATAATAATGATTTATTTTTGAATAGTTAATAGTTATCCTTCAATGCATCCATCCAAACCTTATAATGCATCGAAAGATGTATGTAATTTACATTTAGTTTTGGCTTCTGGCCTTGCAATTATTAGCATATTTTTCATATTAATTATTTTTATATTATTAACAATATTAAGGAACATATGTACCATTTATGTTTTAAGAATATGTATTTTTTTATCTTATTTATTATAGATAGATTATTTATATTGATAATTTATTATTTATATAAATTTAAGAAAAATTCGAAAATCAAAAGCTTTATACATAGCTTAAATATCGTCATCACAAGTTCTTAGTTCTGTAATTAATTCTACATATAAAATAAGTAAAGTTCCACAAAAGTTTTAATTAAAGCTGGTGTCCTATGGTCGAATTTCAACCCTAATGATTATAGAAAATTTGAGGGAAAACATATTTAAATAAAATCCACTTATAGGTATATACAAAAAACTGTTTCCGATTCTTTTTTCAATGATAAAGCCCAAAGCTCCAAAGCTCGTCAATAACTATTAAACAAAAAGGTGAGCTTATTAAACATCCACAAATCGTATGAAGCTATTAGCGAGCAATGTGTTATTTTGTAGTGATATTGACTATGATGGAAGTATAACTTATAACACGAGTGCTAATACAGAAATAACATCAAATATGAACAGATACATAAAATGTTTATTTTATATATTGATATTCAGTTGTAAGTAGATTATAAATAATGTTTTTAAATCTAAGTTTATTTATCTAAGCTATCACAAAATAAAAAAAAAAGTTTATTTATAATTTGATTAAATAAATTCTACACTATACAGAATCGAACTAACTAAACTATATAATTTATATGATAATACTTTACTCTGAATTAAATAAGGGAAGATTCAAAGCTGTAAATAACAATTTTTGTATTTTAACTTAATTTCAAAACATATTTTTATAGGCATACTACTATTGCCCGCGGCTCCGCCCGCGTTCAGATGACCAAAAACCAAATTCTTAGGTTTTACATATTAGTATACTCTTTCTTACATTACAGTTTTTGTATTTTTTCTCAGAAATGAGATATTTTTTTGCTGTAAAAAGTATCCTATATGTTGACCCGTATAACCAGCTATCATCATACAAAATTTCATTAAAATCTCTCCAGTGGTTTTTCCGT
Organism: Brenthis ino; assembly: GCA_921882275.1. Lineage (NCBI taxonomy): Eukaryota > Metazoa > Arthropoda > Insecta > Lepidoptera > Nymphalidae > Brenthis > Brenthis ino. Next base: position 27,229,708 of record OV170227.1, read on the forward strand.
GATGCGATAACAAACAGACAGACAAAAATTCTAAAAACTATAGATTCGGCCTCTGTATCGATAATGTCTATTTTAATAAGATTTTGCAAAAAAAAATCTAATGTACAGATTCGGCTTAGTTACAATTTTGTTATATGTATAGAAATACTTCCTCATTCAAGTAATTTTAAAACTATTATTTATTCTATAGTATCTTATGGTCTCAGATGGCTGGCGTTATCAACATAGCAATTATAGTCTGGTCCAATAAAATACCAAGCCTTTAATACATTCTTCGTGCACTAGGTAATATAATAACTGTGTAGCGCCTGATATCATGTATCTGTGAGTAAATAAGATTATTAAGAATGGTACACGCTGTTATTTTAATCGGTGGTTTGATCGAGTTACGTATTGTTAAATAATATTTTATTTGCAGGCATATAAATGCATATAATCCCTCTATGACCGCGGACACGCCGGCGTTACAGTTAACAATAGATTTCTTAGAAATTTACCTCAAGGTGTTATATAATAAAAACTAAATTCTCTATAAAAATATAATTTGAAAACATATAATTTCTAGGTAACATCTATTATAATAAAATTGTAACCAAGCAGAATCTGTACATTAGATATTTTTGGAAAATCTTATTGAAATAAACATTATTATGGATACAGAGGCCGAATCTATAGTTTATAAAATTTTTAACTGTTTGTCTGTCTGTTGCCGCATCACAGAAAAACCACAGGAGGGATTTTGATGAAATTTAGTACGATGATGATAGCTGGTCATCCGGGTCAACATATAGAATACTTTTTACCGCGGAAAAATATCTCATTTTTGAGAAAAAATACAAAAACTGCAATGTAAGAGTATAGTAATATGAAAAACCTAAGAATTTGGTTTGTGGTCATCTGAACGCGGGCGGACCCGTGGCCAATGCTAGTTTACTATAAAATCAATATTATTACTTTGTTCAGTGACTTTTAGGTGTGCTGTTTGGGCAAAATTTACTTAGCCAATGTCGTGCACAATGGAGAAATCTCTTAATATATGGAATGACCTGTAAAAAAGATGAAAAAAAGTAGATCTGATTGCATGTTACTATAAAATTACCTAGCTGTGTAATAAGCACCTCATATAAATGTCATAATCAATTATTTCAGAAGTTCTCATAATGTAAGAGAGAAAATTATTACAACTTACTACTTTTACTAGAAAATCATAATGATTATTCCGGTTTAACATCAATATGTCAGCGCAAAAATGACCTAACACACTTTTGAACAAATATACTTCACATAAAATACTAGCGGACCCGATAGACTTGTCCTGTCTACACGTCTTTAATTTGAAAATTTCAAACTTTTTTTAATAATTTTTTTGATGAAAATTATTATTCAAATTGTGAATCTAAACCATTCCCAGATCCCCTTGAACACACACAAAAAATTTCATCAAAATCGGTCCAGTCGTTTGAGAGAAGTTCAGTGACATACACACTCACAGAAGAATTATATATATAAAGATAAGCAGGCTGGCAACATTGTAAATGTAATATTTGCAATTTAATTTGTTTAACTTTCAACATCATAAACGTCCTGTATACAATAAATGTTATTTTATTTTATTATTTTATATTATATTACAACTTTAGTTTAGCTACTTTTTCGTTTCGTTACTTAGAATGATATACTTTATCAACGTAATAAGGCTTCGAGCACTTCTGAGATTTTCCAGTGATGTATAAACAAAAAATTTTTTATAGCAGTATTATCAATGAAGCATCAGCTTGGTATTTTATCGCTAATAAACCTCAGCTGACAATTTATCAAAGATGTCACCGCTGAGCAAGATCAAACACGACTGACACACATTCAGTTTTATATATATGTATATAGAAATAAATTATTATATTATATAGGTACTATGAGGAGGACATGATCATACTTTGAATGTCTATATAAAAATAGGCAAAAGGCAGTGGTACCCCAGCGGTAACGCGCTTTCTTGGGAAACCAAGTGAAACGGATTCAAATCCCGGGTCTCACACCTCTGTTTTTTTCATGTGCGAATCATTTCTAACATGATTACCACTTGCCTTACGGTAAAGGAAAATATCGTGAGGAAACCTACATGTATGAGAGTAGAACCTATCAAGTTTTCGAAAGACATGTGAAGTCCGCCAACCCGCACTTGGCCAGCGTGGTGGACTATGGCCTGATCCCCCTCGTATTGAAGGGAGGCCCGTGCCCAGCAGTGGGACGTTAAAAAGGGCTGAATACATACATATAAATAGGCAAAGACACAACAGTTTAATGCCTTTTTCTCCTCTGTTTGTTAGCCGATTTTCTTTTTTTTTTGTTTAGTAGCTGTTGACAATCATTAGTGTTCTTAGTTTTTTTTTATATTGATAGATAAATTCTATTCATATTTCTTTGCTTGAAATTTTCAATAATGAATATATCCGAATCTCGACCACTAGGCGAACACTAGTCTAATCAGTGACTTTGTAAAGTAGCTCTAGAAAATTCCTCTGTCTTGTAAAAGAATGTTATTCGGTTATGAAAAATATCCGGTTAATAACTGCAGTTGAAGCTATGAAGAGATAAATCGATAAACAAAAATTATTCCTTTAGGTATATTTGTTTTATTGGTTGGTAACAATTATTTAAAATAAGATTCGAGCCTGTTTGTGTAAAATATTTTCTTTATTTATATTAACTTTTTTATGACCAAACTGCACTGTATAACGGGTTTTCGGTTGCTTGCACGTTTCATAAATATTAAACGATTATCGACACTTGCTAATTAATTGATAAACCTGTATATGGCACTTTTTGTACGCTCTTAATAAAATTAAATACATTACATATTAGTTACCTAAATCTTTTAATTTTCTTAATTATAATATTTTACGAAAAGTGCGATAAAATAGTTTTGTTTAAAAATAATTACACACCACGCACAAATCATTGGCCTGTTCGATGTCGATAAATCTATAAATCTTTCATAGATTTACCTCTGTAATCTTGCCCGGCGACGCGCACTGCCTACAACAGCCCCTGACCTACAAAAGTTACGTCATGCGAGACTGGACGTTAAGCCTACACACGAATATCGGATAAACCAAACACATAACCGACCGACGTAACAACTCTATTTAATTATATTACTCATGTGTATATACGTTTAATATATATCAACATCCAATTACGTACATCGTCACGCAAAATTTTCATACACTATCATAAAACATAATTTCTTATTGGTTCTAATTATGTAATATATTTTGCACTATTATTAAGTCAATGTATGCTAAGTAGTACTACCTGAAGATGCAACTTGTCTGGAACCAAGGATATTCAGAAAGTCTAATCTTGGTTAGCTCAGATCTAGGCATTACTCGGCTTATCGCTGTTTCCTGTTTTAAACGCACATAGCCCAAAAATATTTAGGTTTTGTATGGGAATATTAATAAATCATGTATAGTGGCCGTCACGCTTCACTTTTTATATGACACTAGCGTTTACCTGCGACTCCGCCCGCATAGTACATTAATCACCAACATATCATATACTAAAACCTCTGAAACACGCTGCATCTTATGGTATGAGTATTATTCCGATCGGTTCAGTAGTTATCGCAGTATAACCGAACAAAAAAATCGGCTCTCCATTTATTAGTATAGATTTTATATTATTAGGTATGAGTAAATCTTCATAAATTTGACGACTACAGACCGGATAATTACCACTTATATCATATATAAATCAGACGTCGGAGCCAAAATAAATATTAACATTTCGTTACATTTATATTTTCTTTTACTTTTATCGTACTGTATGTCAATATTACATTAGCACTTTATTTAAACTATGAAATTTTCTGGAAAATAAAATTTTATAATGTATAGGCGGTATATGATAAATTATTCAAAGTTTTGCTTCTACTAATTACACGCCTATTATGAAAACACTGGCAACTGGCTTATATTTTAAATGGTGCTTCATTACCTTGAAATTGTGCGATCTGTTCAACGATGCATGTAATATTACTATTAAAGAATACCGCTTATTTCATGTCAATAAATTAGCTTTAAAAGGAATACTACAATATGAAAATACATTAAATAATCAAAAAAAAGATGTTTGCAATCACATTCTTAACAACATTTTTGAATATATGAATAAAACTAATTATAACATAAGATTGTATTTTTATATAAAAATATTAATTTTTTAAATAGATTTATTTTATTTCCATGATTATATGTCAAACGTTAGCTAAGTTTGACATATAATTATGTATCTAAATAGTTAAACTCTATGAATTAACTAGTAATAAAGCAGTCAAATACCTAACTCTAACCTTTACGGGAGCCGGTGATTTTATCTTAGAGCGATTGGTTGTAATGGCATAAAGAGTTGTAATAACGTACAAAGTCGTGCTGAAATGAAATAATTATATATAAACACCAACATATCAATGCTGACGACACGTTTGGCTCAGTTTGTAGTGACCCTACTTGCTGTGCAAGTGGTCGCGGGTTCGCGTCGCGTTGGCATTTATTTGTGTGATGAACATGAATGTTTGTACTAAAGGGTGTTTACTGTTTATATATTTCATAATATTTATGTATTTGAAGTTATATATGTGTAGTGTAACAACTATCTGGTATCCATAACACAGGCCTCGTAGCTTACCATGGAACTAGATGGCGCTGTGTGTTAATGTCCCAACGTATTTTTTTATTTATTTATTTAAATGAAAACCTCCGTTCAGTTATTTTTTACATTTTAAAATACTAGGCACTATATCTATTCTACGAACAAAGTAACTAAAGTAGTAACATTTCAGCCGATATAAAGGTATGTATGTTAAGTTGAAAGAAAATTTTTTTATGAATTAATATAAAAAACATAATTCATTGATAAATCATTTTATCTTATACACTTTGTTTTTTTTTTTAATTATAATTGTTCTCATTTATGTCATCAATATTTATAGCGTTAGTTTATGACAAATAAGGAATAAAATTAACATTATTGAAGAATATGAGTAATTTTTAAACGTATTTATGAATATGGATGAACTGATTTACATCTTTAGTTAGAAATATGTATGTGATAACAAGTATAAAAAACTTTAAAGAAGTACGATGCCTTATTTTGACTAATACTTATGTTTTTTGAAATAAAAATTTTATTGTAGGTATATATATGTATTAATTCTGTCTTCTCGAGTAATAGTTCAACCTATTCTAATTCTAGGCGATGGCTTCCACCACTCTACCCAAATGAGAAGTGACAGAAGTCATGTCCTAAGAAAGCTAAAGGAAATTTACAAATGAAAATCCCATGATCCAGAACGATATTTTCCATAGCGACGTGCTATTTCCTTCACATTGAGATGAGGCGGCTTGTCTGTCGGTTTTCTACAGACTGTACTTCGGGGAGTGTGCCCACGAGCTCCATGGTCTCATACCGCCAGCGCTATTCTTCCATCGGAACACCAGACGTACTGCAGGATACCATCCTTTTTTGGTTGATATTCCGACCACTCGCACTTAACGCTATTCATCATCTTTTATAATGCGCACAGCCAAGAAATGGAATGCCCTGCCTGCGTCTGTTTTTCCGAGAGCGTACAACCTGAAACTTTTTAAGGTGCGTGTCAACAGGCTTCTCCTGGGCAAACTTGCTAGATCATAGACCTTATCTATGCCTTCAAGCTAAGATGAAGGTCAAGAGTGAGCCCATTTTTAATTAAAAAAAAGGCCCGTCCCCAACTGTGGGAAGTTGACCTCGCACATGATATGTAATTAATTACATTCTTTAATATTAAAACAAAGTACTTGTGTCCATGAAAAGTTAAAAGATTCAGCCTTGCTATGAAGGAAAATGGCATAGTTAATTATTTATTCATATAATTGAATATTTTTATATAAATTAAAATGTACAATAGGAAAATCAGGGTAATTCTATATGTATACGTAATTCGATCCCAATGTAAATTATGATTCCCCGCTTCGCGCCTGCCTCGAATAATAGATTTTTTTTTCATTTGTTCACACCTCACATTCGCACTGGTTTGCGTGAATTTGCCTTTTAAACGATTTCATTCGTGTCACTAAATCTATTTTGTAACGGTTCAACAAATTATTTGGTTTTAAAAATATACATCTTGTGCCTCTTTGAATGTAAATAGCTTATATTTTGTATTTAACGGCGTTCTCGATGAAATTGCGTAAGCATTATAAATAATTGTCGGCTGATTTAATAACATCTTAGCCGATTTTATTTTTAACATGTTATTTATACTAATATTATAAAGAGGCAACGTTTGTTTGTTTGTTTGTTTGAACGCGCTAATCTCAGGAACTACTAATCAGATTTGAAAAATTCTTTTTGCTTTAGATAGCCTGTTTATTTAGGAACGCTATATATCATCATGCTACTACACAAGGGAGCGGAGCAGTAATCATAAACGTCTACTAATCGGGCAGACTTCCATACATTATTGTAAAGGGAAGGAAAAGAAGAGTTTGTTATTTTGTACTTTGAACGCGGGCGAATCCGCGGGTTCGGCTAGTATTTATATTAGTTATTAGATATTGTCATATGAATATGATACTGATAAGATATTAAACTATCTACTCTACCTAATAATAATAAATACCTACATTTTGTAACTACGATTACCAATTAGGTAGCCTTCGAAAAAAGTTATGGTTTTTATGTATCAATAGAAATTCAAAATCCTTGAGTCAAAATTGGTATTTCAGATATACAGTTATTGTGTGTCAAAAACTCTACCAGCAGTCCGGGAAAATTCCTCAGTCCTAAGAAGAATTTCGGAAAGAATTTAGCAGAAGAATTTATTTATAATGATTTTTTTAAAGTTATATTATCCCTCATAGGCGCCTTTTTAATTTATGTCTTTAAAGAACGACGGATGAAACTTTAGTCCTTTTTTAACGGTAGGTAATACATTGACGCATTCCTCTGTGTAGGGCAGCTAGAAAAGTCAGTACTATCCACTAAATCTCAACCATATCTTCTTCATCACCATAAGTCATCTCAGAATCGTTAGCATAGACCTCAAACTAAGTCATGGCGCAACGCTAGGTAATACTTAAATAAAAAAAAAACGCTAGGTAATAAATAAAAAAATATGTTGTGAATTATATATTTTTATTGATTTCTAATATATCACTGAATGTGACTTTTTCCTGTTTATCAAAATAGAAGGCTTAAGCAACAAGTTCTAAATACAATAATCATGTCACGTTCGCACATTTTCGTAGGCACTTAATCTCTGTGTGTTGTAAATTATCCTCTCTGTGGTTAACGTCGGTGCTGCAGTTCAGAATGACGTTATTATGTAAATTTGTTAAGTAAATAGCTTAAGTAGGTCATATACTATAACTTACTCAAGTGTCTTCTTAGTATACCATTAAATTATTTAGGTATCTACATAATACCTATAGGTATTATAAAATAATAATTCAATTGTGGTCATTGAATTATAAAATTATTCACTTTATGGTATACGTATCTTTTTTATTTAATGTTAATAATCTATACTAATATTATAAAGAGGTAAAGTTTGTGATCTTGTGAGTTTGTGGGTTTGTTAGTTTGTGAGTTTGTGAGTTTGTGACGTTGTAGGGGGTAATCTCTGGATCTACTGAACCGATTTACAAAATTCTTTTACCAATAGAAAGCCGCGTTCTTTCTGAGTGTCATAGGCTATATATTAACCCGAAAAATGAAAAGGATTTTTCGTGGTAGTCGGATTTGCAAAGTAAGTCGGAGAAAAAACGGTCGAACGAAAACGTTTCTTACGAACGCTGCATTAACGATGAGAGATATATGATTATGTTCTAGAGAAAAGTTGTAGAGCTTAATAATGCCTACAAAAAAGTCAGCGACAGCATATGTCTAACTTTTATATTTAAGTCACAAAAAGTAGTTTTTTATATTACAAAAATAAATTAAATCGGTAGGTCATGTTTATTGGTCATATTATCAACAATTATGAATTCTTATCAAAATAAGTAAATTTATCGTCTAAAATATTTAAAACAAAAGACTTTTCCCTTTTACTGCATATAATTTGGACAAATAGTTAAAGAGATATTTTAACATATTCGTAGGTATGGACGAACCCGAGCGAGCTGTTTGTTTGTTTTTCTGTTTGTACTGGCTAATCTCCGATTCTTTTGGACCGATTTAAATGAAATTTTGCATGGTGGTACCTTATATCCCCGTGCAACATCTTAGATACTTTTCATCCCGGAAAATTAAAGAGTTCCCGTGGGATAGTTAAAAAACTATAACAATTTATACAGCTTAGTACACAAAAACGACTGATTAGATTTTAATAAAACTTTACAATAATATAGTTCATACATGACAAAAAAAAATCATCTACTTTTCATCCCGAAAAATTAAAGAGTTTTCGTGGGATAGTTAAAAACTATAGTAACTTATACAGCTTAGTACACAACAACTTATTCACCTAATTTAGTAAAATTTGGCATGCTGATACCATATATTGCCGGTCAAACAACAGGTTACTTTTCATCCCGGAAAAATGAACGGTTCCCGTGGGATAGATCTGTTTGTGCTTTTCTAGACGTGAACCCGAGCGAAGCGAGGGTGAGCCGCTAGTATCAAATATACATACACAATCCAAAAAATATTTATGATCAGAATTACCTGAAACTTGGTATTAATGCTGTTCAATAAAATTAAATAAATACGTGTTATAGCATTTTTCGAAATTCATCCTATAAAATAGGGGACGAAAGTTTGTATGAAACTACCTTTGTAGAGATTTTTTTGTAGTTTTAGCGAGAGCTAAGCCGCGGGTACTGCTAGTAATATATAAAGCATAAAAAATACATAAATCATTTAATAATATTAATCTGTTACAAATACTATTCTTATAAGATTGAATGAGCAGTTCTTGTAAGTACATACATATATCGATTTTTTTGTGTATCTCAGAAACGGCCCTAGGCTTTGTTTTTTTAAGTTTATCTATATAGTATTCCGTGAAAAATTGCATTTTTTATATAATTTCCAAAAAACAGATCACATGCACGGTCACCCAGGTACTCGTATTAAGAGTATTAACATCAGACACCTTCCGCTTTTCATTTAAAAAATATCACACTTCGCCAATAATATGATTTTCATATAAAATCTTATCTATATAAACAAAAATGAATCACCAAAATGTATGTACACGCATAACTTCCGATCGAATGCACCAAATTGGATAATTGTTAATTTTTTGTGTTTGTTTTTAGGACAAGTTTTGTATAGAAGAAAATTGAATTTTTTTTTTACTAAAATAAGTTTTTTTAAATGATCATCACGTCAAAATGATCTCATGATATGAAAAGTGAGTGAGTGAAATAGTTTTTATAATAATCAGCTGTGAATCAAAAATAGTACCTTTTCAAATACGATATCTTCTTTTAACATCGATTTTGATCTTTTCCGTTGCTTTGAATATTAATAACACTTTGCTGTTGTTGTTAAATGTTCTACAGGAATAAGTTTATATGTAGTTTATTTTATTTTAGTTTTTTATGTAATGGAAGAAAAACTAGTCTATTTCAGTATCCGTCCCACAAACTATCTATTTGCAACTTCAAAAACGACAAATTTCTATATAAAATATCCCAAATTAATCCTTAAAAATTCAGCAATAATTCAAACAACTTTTTGTATAACTAAAAAAAGATTTTATGCTTTTCTCGCATTTATATGTATAGCTTTAGTTCTACTTTCAGTGCATTTAACTTTTATCATATTACTAGATAAGATCAGGAAAGATATATTGTTCCAAGAAACATATCGACAATATTGTGATGGTGAGCGATGTATTTTTGGGTTGAGGCAAATGAGGTTGCAAATACTGTTGAGCTTGTTTTGGGGTAGATGTTAAACGTTTAAATTATCCTGTTCGGCGCGAATGTTACTGATCCGAAATACTTGTAAGGACTTAACGAGGTGTGTAACGGAGTCTCTGAAAATACAAAACGGTATCTTTGCGTTAACCATGTTGTCCAGTTAGGTAATGATGTAACTTAAATGTAGAATAACCAGTAATTATAAAAGCACTAGCAAAACCCGTAGCTTCGCTCGCGCTAAAACTACAAAAAAAATCTCTAAAAATGTATTTTCATACAAATTTTCATCCACTATTATACCCCCTTATAGGATGAATTTCGAAAAATGCTAAAATACGTATATATTTAATGTTATTGAAGAGCAATAATACCAAGTTTCAAGTAATTCTGATCATAAATATTTTTTTGAATTGCATTATAACGTGTTTTCCCGATGGAATTAGATGACCTTCCGCGGTAAAAGTAGTCTATGTCACTCTCCAGCCCTCCAACTATCTCCACACAAAAAATCACGCCAATCTGTCACACCTTTTATAGAAATAAAGGTATTATTATATATATTTCCAAAAGAACATATATACATTTAAAAAGTTAAATGTATGTAAAATTATAGCAAAATAATTTTCTTCGTCTTCGTGGACCCTTCGCCACTGATATCTTTATATTATTGTCTAATCTATACTAACCGTTAAAACGTACCTAGGGACGAACCCGATCGAAACAAGCGTGAGTCGCTCGTCTATACTAATATAATAAAGAGGTAAAGTTTGTGAATTGTGAGTTTGTGAGTTTGTAGGGGGTAGTCTTTGGATCTACTGAACTGGTTTAGATGAAATTTGGTAAAAAGATAGTTTGAGACCCTAGAAAGGATATAGGATACTTTTTATCCTGGAAATCATCCCTCAAGGGGGTGAAAATCGGGATGTTAGATTGTATGGGGAATCAACTCAGGGACGAGCCCGAACGAAGCGAGGGTGAGTCGCTAGTATTGTATAAAACACAAAAGATAAAAATTACTTCGTCCACAAATTTTAATATTATTTTTATTTAACTAGATGGACTATTTTCAATGTTTCGACCTAACATCTCTATTATTCACTCAGATACAAACAATATGGCTTAAAGCTTCAAGCACCTAGCACATTACCGTAATCACAAGGATTATACCATACTGTCCGTATGAAGTGTTTTATAAATAAACGACCCACATTTTGAATGGTGCATTATTGCATGATGCAACCAAGAACACTTCCTGCTGGCTTAATTGCAGTATTCTATCATTTTATATAAAACCTTAATCATGAAACTACGTACAGCTAATATGGTATTTTAAAATAAATATCGAACATGAGCAAACATCAGAAATTAATAAGAATAAATGAGAATTTTTTGTCTAATATTTTTATATAGTATATAGTATAAAGTATTAATTTTATTTACGATTCTCATGTATGGAGGGTTCCAAGAAGTTTTCACGAACCGGTACTTTTTTATTATATATAATATACGTCTCCATACATATGTACGGATAGACTTTTCCCAATGAAAGTTTAAAGTAAACGTCTTGGAGTAAATTTTTTGTAAAATTAGAATTGACTTTTCCATTATCACTAATATCTATAATCCTCGGACAGTTGTTCAATCTTCGATAACAAATATAAAGTGTTAACTATTATCATAAGCATCAAAACGTAAGTTTATTATATTATAACAAAAGTGTCATTTTGTTAAATCTATACATACTCGTATAATAAAATTCTGAGTCGAATCTGTACATTAAATATTTTTTGGAAAATCTTATTGAAATAAACATTATTATCGATACAGAGGCCGAATCTATAGTTTTTAGAATTATTGTCCGTCTGTCTGTCTGTTACCGCATCACGAGAAAACCACTAGACAGATTTTGATGAAATTTGGTATGATGATAGCTGGTTATCCGGGTCAACATATAGAATACTTTTTACCGCGGGAAAATATCTCATTTCTGAGAAAAAATGCAAAAACTGCAATGTAAGAGTATACTAATCTGTAAAACCTAAGAATTTGGTTTTGGGTCATCTGAACGCGGGCAGAGCCGCGGGCAATGCTAGTACAACATATATAAGCTATACGCCGCCCAATAAAATTTATTAAAAATACCCTATTATAAAATAGAATAAAATAATTAAAGTGTACTTTAAAAAGTAAATACATAACTTCTCACATCTATGAATTATAACATTTAAATCAATTTTTCCAGCCCAATGAATGCCCAAAGTTCACTGGAGTGTATTGAAGGGAATTCTATACACTATTAATGATTGGAATATTTCTTAAATGTTCAATGAATGGACTATTATTATTAGAACAGATGTTCGTCATATTTTGTTTTATTTATGTCAAAGGTATAATATTTTTTCTTGATATTATATAGCTTAATAGTTAAAATGGAAATTAACAGACTTTAAGGTTGAACTTACAAAGTTCGATACGAATTCTCCATTTGATATTATACTCATAGCATAAAATGATAATACTAATACGATACGATACGAATACACTATGAACATGATTTTATATTAGATCCTTGGATTCACCAATTTGAACCAACGTTATATTTTTATGGTCCACCGTAACTCGATAACCATAAAAGTAACCAACACGTAATGTGCCGTAAAATAATCGTTTACAGAGTAAATTACCACGTAAACAATACGATGATCAATCATTCTTATCTCGTCATCTTGATGGCGTTTAAACACCGCGGCTTGAATGGACAATCATTGAAAAGTCCCATGTCAGTTATGATTAAAACTCCACACGTCGCTGACATGTTACATCGACGTTTCTAGATTTTTGGTTCAATCTATAGTTATAAAAATACTTATAGTTTTATTTACCTGCTTAGATATTACAAATTGCGAAATAAAAATTAAATGCCAAGCTTTTAATGTAAAATTGACTTTTCCCATGAAATTTTATTACTATAAGTCAAATTAATAATTGTACACAATTTTGTTAGAAATACCTAAATATTTAATAAAAGTTAATATTAGACAAGGGACAACAATAAATAAGACATATACAAATATGTACCTATAACTTGGGTATTTGTAAACCTCCCACATACAAATCATAATAATAAAAATTCCGCAATGTACGGCTAGCCTTATGTCATATTAGATATTCGTCGCCCGTCCATACAAGATAAACCTTGTCGCGATAGTGTTTTTGTTATTTTTGACAGACAGGGTGAAACGTGATTGCAATTTCGAAGTATTTTTTATGTAAACGTATAAATTGACGATATAAGCATACGAACAATCTCGTCTTACATTAAATATTTTTTGGAAAATCTTATTGAAATAGACATTATTATCGATAAAGAGGCCGAATTTATAGTTTTTAGAATTTTTGTTTGTCTGTCTGTCTGTTACCGCATCACGGAAGAACCACTGGAGGGATTTTGATGAAATTTGGTATGATGATAGCTGGTTATCCAGGTCAATATATAGGATACTTTTTACTGCGGGAAAATATTTCATCTCTGAGAAATCGATACTAAAGTTAAACCGTAGAGACGAACCCGAGCGAAGCGAGGCTGAGTCGCTAGTTATAAAATAACTCATGTCTTTTTAGCTAAAGCTTATGTTGTAAGTCCACGTGACGCCTTATAAATTTACTATAATCCCAAATTACGATGAAACAAAATTCCTTCAAGAATATATAATTAACTTTGCAAGTACCATTAATAAATTTTAACATGATTCCAATTAAGCGTAGTCGTAAAATAGGTTCCTATAAGTGTCAATTAACATTGTTCTGAAAACAAAGCCAGGGCAAGCAACTACTTTACACGCGCACTACTTAAGGATCGCATTACGAAACACGACCGATCTGATAATGAAATGTGCAGTTACTGTTCTATAAGGGCGCGGACAGAATGTATATTATTATTTAGTTACCATGACGCCAGTGCACTCGTAGCAAACTCGAAAATTACTAAACTGCTTGTTGCACGTTCCATACAAAAATAAATGATAGATGTAATATGACAGTCGTAAATAAAATATGGTTGAAATAAGTCAAACAAAAGGTTTGCCGTAATAAGATTTAAAAAATTAGTTTTCTTATAAAATTTAGAGCTTATTATTATATTCAATACGGTTGACCAAATAACACAAAGAAATGCCTATCAAATCAATATAGTTTTGTATTAATCAGGCCAGTAATAAATTTGACAATTTTAAAATAGTTAATAACACACGTTTTTTGTATAATAATAGAACTAATAACTATTAAGCCAAAAACTACACAGCTATTGAGTTACCAAAATTATTGGTAATTAAAATAATATATAATACTGTTTATTGTTTGAGAAGCAATTCAGGCAATTATCTTTTAGGAGAGCTTTAAAAATTTACCAGTTTTTAGAATGTGTTGCATCAATCACTATAAAATTATTGTTCATTACTATATATATTATAATAAGAAAAATATTAATCATAGCTTTGTAATTTGTATTATACAATCATTTACAGACTGATTATAATTTTGACAATAACGAATATCATGACAGTATACGAATTAAAAGCTTACATTGTGAACATTAAGCTTAATACGAAAGTCTCGGTATAAATATATAATCTGTGGTATTAATAAAGAAGGTTGGTTTTTTTCAAAAAACTTTTAAAATATTCAAAGATGCCAACGACAAGTTTTAATTGTTTCCACTTGTCTGATTCCGAAATGAATTGAATAATTCTTAATAACTTAACTAATTCATCAGCTACCAGTAACATTTTTTATCAAATGTCTTTATTTTTAAATTGCTCATTTCCGTTTGTTTCCTTTATACAACTGCTGAGGCTCCTTTAAAATTTAAAATTCAAAATATTTTATTCAGCATTAAATTATTACATTTTTCACTGCACGTCATGAGTCTACTACCAGTTCGGAAAGAAGAAGCCTCAGACCTGAGAAGAACTGGCGAAAGAAGCTCAGCGGGACTAATATTAGCTTGTTATCTTTTTAAACATTGCCCTATATGCCTAGCCATTGCTAAAATATCTTATTCCGATCACCGCAAGTATAAACAATTTTAAAACATAAAAAAAATCAATTACAGCCTAATATTTAGAATAAATTCTACATAATGTATTTTTTCACGATAACGAAAATCTTGTATAGGAATAAAAAACTACATTGTGAACATTAAGCTTAATATGAAAGTGTCGGTAAAGGAGGTTAGCTGTTTTCGAATAATTAACTTTTTGAAATTTCAAAGATTTGCCGACTACATACAGATTAAAAGTGCTTGTCTGATCTTGCAATAATAATGTTATTGACTGAAAAAACAACTACACTATGAATTTACCGTTTTGTTATTAGTTATTTGGTAGTTTTACCTATAAGGTTTTCCGGGACTTTTTTTTTGGTAATTTTATAGATTTCGACAGGCTCTTACAAGTTTTTATTTTGTGGTGGCAAAACGTATCAAAACTCCTGGAAAACTTTCCAGGTAACCTTTTTTTTATATAGGACTGTGATATCTCGATGATTATTATTGTAAAATTGATATCTTCCCTTTTTTTCGTAAACATATTTTTTATTCCTGCCATTATGCATAAAAAATTAAAATATAGGAAATTGTGAAAAAATCGCGTTGTGACTTCTGGGCGTACAGATTAAAAAAAAAGTTAATAAAATTAAAATTACTCACAACGTTAGGAATAAGCTTATTTCGTTATTCAATTTAATCAGCAACCACCATATAGTCGATGTTCGTTGAAAATCACCTTATTTTTAAATATTATCTATTTACTAATGCGAAATGCTTCAATTATTTTGAAACGGATCAAAAACAGATCAAAGACCTCTTTAAGCAATTTAGATACCGTTGTGTATATCCTTACTATAATTTGTAATATCTAGGCTCCTAACATTTTTAGCCCAATGACCATTTAGTTCTACCGTTGTTTTAAAAAGACCACTCAATTTATTACTTTAGGACAAATATGTTAAGGATCAAAATACATTGATGTCGCATACGAAAATACAATTTAATTCCGCCTCCAGACATAGCAAAATAAATGCTACGTATAATTCTTAGGATATGGCCATTGAACTAAGTTTGATGTAAGGCTTGTCTGCGTAGGCGTCGGAACTTACTGTTCTCTATAACATTACACTATACTATTCACTTTGTACTGCGATAAATGTAAATTTGTTAGTACAATAATATTTTCTTAGATTTACGCGAATATTTGAAATTTTAAATAAAACTATCTTTTCGGATTTTTTAGCGGAGTTATTTTTGATTTTTAGTTCCCGATGTTTCGAATGCAGCAATCATGATACGAGATAGCCAAAGGTTTTCGACGTCTCAAAAGCAAGTACAAATAAATTCTGAAGAAAATATCGCATTATTTGCAGTGATTTTAAACATTTATAAGAAAAATATTAAATTTATTTTTTGAACAATATCTGTTAAACATAATAATTTAATTCTCTTCTATTTTGAAAGTAAAATTTTGGTGGTGGTATGATTATTGTCATTATACTACTTGCTACCTACATTGCTCAATATATTAATATTGAAGGAAAAAATTATGAAGTAACCTATACATAATATGTCCGAGTGAGTCTAACTACGAAAGACGTGTGTAACCCGCACTTGGCCAGCACAATGAGCTATGTCTTGATGCCCCTTGCATTAAGTAAAAAAGTTAGTTGAGGCGTAAAAAATGCAGAAATATTATTATTACTAGCACCGGCTCTGCACGAGTAATTCAAAAAAATATTTTCATACACACTCCCAATCGATTTTTAGTCCGTTCAGGGGTTGGATAATCAACAAACCTTTTTTTGATGAATACTCCTCCCTAGAAATTCACCTGCCAAATTTCAAGTTAGTATCATTTATTTTATCTGAATTGCGAGATTAATCTGTGACTGTGAATCACTAGCGACTCTCCCTCGCTTCGCTCGAGTTCGTCCCTAGGTTGCTTCCCTAAACAAACTTTCACCCCCGTTTTCACCCTATTAAGGGATGATTTTTGGGATAAAAACTATCCAATGTCCTTCCTAGGGTCTCAAACTATCTGCTTATCAAATTTCATCTGAATCGGTTTAGTAGTTTCGGAGCCTATTCGATACAAACAAACAAAAAAATAATTTTTTCTTCTTTATAATATTAGAATAGATTATTTATTCGTACCTACATACGTGCAATATTATTAGCGACCACCAACAGAGTCATTATAAACCAACATCTACGGAAAATATGTATAAGCATAACAAAGGTTTTTTTTTATAATGGCTTATAGTTGCGTTAACAGACGCAATCCATTCTGCCAGTGTCAATAACAAAAGTTTACGTGACAATTGTAATTACGGACATTTATGTGGGTATCGTTACAGGCGCCATGCATTTGTTCTCATGGCGCCGATCATTATCTATTTATGAGAATTAACATTCCTTATTAACTAACATTATACGCTTGGAGAGTTAATAAAGTTAATTATACAATATATAACGGAAAAATGTAGCACCTAAAGTTATTTGCTGTAATCGATCGGAATATTGTACACAAACTTGTAATGCCTGTGACTCGTCTACACAGAGTCAGTAATTCTTTTTATGGACAATGTATACGCTTGTACAACAGGATCCCAGAAAATATTCAAAAGGATTCTATCGCCAAATTAAAAAAAATTGTTAAAGAACGTTTGTGTGCCAAAGGCTATTATGCAAGAAATGATTTTATAGAAGATGGCACACCTTGGGAATGAAATGATCGCCTCCAGGCTACTTCAACTTGATAGAAATATTGTAAATTATAATTTTACTTTAAAAAAAGATAACAATTTAATATTGGTTCCGCTGAGTTTCTTTCGCCAGTTCTTCTCAGGTCTGAGGCTTCTTTTTTCCGAACTAGTAGTAGACTCGTGACGTACATTAAAAAATTGTAATAATTTAATGCTGAATAAAATATTTTGAATTTTGAATTTTTGCAAATTTATTTATTATTTGATGAACTTTTAAATAATCGTTTTATGAAATAAAAAGATATCAACGTTATTTATTAGTTCGGGTTCATCCCTAGGTACATTATAACGGTTAGTATGGAACAGATAGGCATATATTATATGATATATAGTCTAATAGCCTTCCTCAATAAACAGGATGTCTATTGCCAATATATTTTTTCAAATCAGATTATTAGTTCCTGAGATTAGCGCGTTCAAACAAACAAATAAACAAAACAAACAAACAAACAAACAAACAAACTCTACCTCTTTATAATATTAGTATAGATTACCTCAGTTAGCTTTTATTACTGTTGTACTTTTTATTCTTATTTATCTTATTTATTAATCATATTCTTGTGTTCTTTACAGGTAATTATTTCAATCACAAATTTTTCAGCAGATATAGGTATGTAAGATATAAATCGCGTACATTTATGTACATAGTTCACTTCTAAGGTTAATAGAGTGATGCGAGATAACTTATAATAAGAAGATTATAAAAAGCAAAAAGCTAATGGGAGTAGTAGTTTCATAAATTAGAAAATTCAAATAAAGAAAAAAAATCATTTTTAGGTAACTATAATAATATTAATTTTATTCATATCCAATTGATATTTATAAAGTTATATATAATTTTAACGACGAGACATATTTTCAATTTTGGAAAATGTTTTTTTCTTTCATAGACTTTTAAACCACTAGAACTTCGAGTACCTCTAACAGCTAAGGTATTTTAATATGCATAATAGAATAACATATGCGGTTTTATCTCGTGCAAGTGGGTCATTGGGACGGCTTTGTCACGAAACACACCTGTACGTGACGTGAAGAGAGCTAAGTGACTCCTAATTGGCGGTCCATAAAGAATATTTTAACTAAAAGGAATGAAGGTTACCCTATTTATAAGCTAAAAGTAAGATTATCATAATACTAATAGGTAATTAGGGTCATACTATTATTAATAAATAATTATAATTCAATTCAATTTTCTTTATACATATATTCGAAGTTTACCGTTTGCCCCATTGGTCCCATAAAAAAAAGCCCGCCAAATAAAATGTCAAAGTCAAAAAATTGAAATCTCAATTTTGTCGTAAAACCTACTTTATTTAAAGAATAAGGATTTCTCCTTATATATGAATAATAAGGATAATACTATATTCTATTGCATTTCTTAAACATAAGTCTTTATTATAATTTTTTTTTTCTGTTTATATGTGAACTGCTATATACTGTCTTAAAACATTATTAGTTTATTAAGTTATTTAAGTAGAAAATAAAAAAAGAAAAAAATCATATGCTCATAACGTATTTCGCAATCGTATATACTTATATTGTTAATCTTAAAAATAGCAGCAACAGAAAGAAATTGGGCATAGTTTAATTTTTTTAAATGAAACTTTCCTGGCTTGTTGGAAAGCTGTTTGACGTAAATTAACTCCTATTATGAGGAAATCAACTTTTTCATCGAAGATAAATCAATTAAGTAATTATTTAATTACACGGCATACTCCACAAAGAATTCTAGGCACGTGTCAGCAATTCTAACGGTCCCGGCTACAATTTAGTCGTCCAGATTGACTCATAGTGACGCACCCGACATCTAAATTCTTTATGCGTATTTTCAAGTCAATCGCGTAATTCTTAACTGAATCCGGGTTCACGTTTTCTATTAACTAACTCATTTTTATCGCAAATATTATTTTCAGTCACACGGTAAAAAGTATTTGAGGAACGTATAAAAACTTTAACTAGAACGTATAAAAATCTATAATCTATATCTATACTAATAATATTATAAATAGAAAATATGTTTTTGTATGTTTGTTTTTAATGAATAAACTAACAAACTACTAAACCAATTTAAAAAAATCTTTCCCCTATCAAAAGCTACAATATCAGCGAGTAACAAGACCCATATTAAAAAAAAATCAAGCCACATTATTTTTCTGTGTAATTTAAAAAGTTAAAATTAATTAAGAATAATAATTTTAATTTAGTTTGTTATTATTTGAAAAACAAATTATTAAGCAACACTATTAAAACATACACTTACAAATGAAAAATATTAATTTAAAATACTGTTATTTTGATCTGCACAGTAAGAACTTACTACATCTGTCTGAAGATATTAAGGTAACCAAATGTGTCAAAAAATACCTATGATAATAGTTATAAGGCATGCGCAGCGAAAACTTGGGACTACTACTAAATTCTCGTATAAAGCACATTCTAAGCAACTACTCACTTAATAATTATTTTTTTAATTAATTTAGTTTCTTAATTTAAAAATGTGTCGTTTTAAATTATTTAAAAAAAATATAGGCACATCACATGAAGACTTTTTACAAGAAGTCGTCGAAAATACAAGACGTATTTCGTTTTCTATCCAGTCTATTTTCCTAGATGAGTAAGTAGGCCTCAGATGTTTGATAAGCTATCAACTCTAGCAACGATAAGATAGCATTCGCATAGCTGTCCTATTACACAAATGGGGCAAACTGTAGCTACCATATTATACTCGTATAAGTTTCCTTATTTGCTATCAGAATTTAGTACTTTTTGAAAAGTATACAGTACCCTAAAACCTTAGGATTTTTTTTTTGTTTAACCTTCTTTTATATTCGATCGATTTAATATTTGCTTTATACATATAATTTAAGTCTGAGGGAAAAATACAAATCCATTCAGTATAAACTTTCTTAGATTTAAATTTCAATAATTAATTTCTTAAATTTAAATAAAACTTTTCGGACTTTTTCGTGGATTTATTTTGATTTTTGGTTTACAACGTTTTGAATACTTCACACTTAACAGCCATCATGGTCTCGGGAAAGATAGATACAACCATTCAGATTCATTCAGAATAGATCCTCTATTCTGTTATGTAAGATAAGGAAGCGTGATTAAATTCGCTGAATCATAATAAATTAAATTAATTAATGAAATTAATAAGAATGTTAAAATGATTATTAATAGTAATTAATTGAATTCTTGCAATAGTTTCCTTAACTTACTTAATCAACTATTCACTTATTTAATCAACTGTTAGACATTCAATCTGTATTCTACATGATCCTACATAAGAGATCATGTCTTTTGTTCTCAAAAGATTGAGTCTATCATTTCTAGTCTATATCTATATATATAATAAAATTGTAACTAAGTCGAATTTGAACATTAAAAATTTTGTTGGAAAATGTAATTGAAATAGACATTATTATCGATACAGAGTCCGAATCTATAGTTTTTAGAATTTTTGTCTGTCTGTCTGTTACCGCATCACGACAAAACCACTGGACAAATTTTGATGAAATTTGGTATGGTTATAGCTGGTTACCCGGGTCAACATATAGGATACTACTACTTTTTACCGCGGGAAAATATCTCATTTCTGAGAAAAAATACGAAAACTGCAAGAGTATACTAATATGTAAAACCTAAGAATTTGGTTTTTTGGTCATCTGAACGCGGGCGGAGCCGCGGGCAATGCTAGTATTCTATAAAACGTTCTGATAACTGTTAGAGCAGCGAATTGCTTGATAACAGAAAGCAAGTACTTATTAATATAATTCAATATTACGTATACGCATAAAGAAACAGCACCTTCCTGTGCCCTATTCGAAATAGAAGTGGATACTCCAATATTCGTCGTTTCACTTACCATTTCAGTCGGGGTTTTTTTTCATATTTTTTCATGTGTTTAAAATTTATTTTTACCTAGTACTGCTTAATTCCGCAATAAAAAATTATATAAACCAGTAAATAATGACAGTGAAAATTAATATAAAAAATGTATGTTGCAAGCTATTTAAAATGATGAAAAATTATATAGTACCACACTAATTGTTGCCACTAACTGTAGGCACAAATATACTTTTTATACCTTATATTTGTAATTATGAACTCCTTTGATAGCCATTTTATATATACTAGTATTTTACACGTATTCAAAAATCTATACATATAATAAAATTCTGAGTCGGTTGAATATTTTTGGGAAATCTTATTAAAATAGTCATTATTATCTATACAGAGGCCGAAATTATAGTTTCTAGAATTTTTTTCTGTCTGTCTGTATGGGAACGCATCAAAAGAAAACCACTGGACACATTTTCATAGAATTTGATATGATGATAGCTGGTTATACAAGTCAACATACAGGATACTTTTTACTGCGGGAAATATATCATTTTTGAGTAATCTATACTTAGAGAAGTCGTTAAAAGCGTAGCGGAGAGAGAGTGAGTGGCTAGTATGTAATAAAAATAGGTTCATTAAAACAAATCAAATAATTATTAGAACTTTATATTTATTCAAAATAGAATAATAATTTTAATTTTCTGCGATAACTATATAACTTTGTATACTGAGTAATAAGTTTACATTCACTTTAGGTTATTCAGTAAAAATATATCACAACTTTTGGCAGGAATTCAATCTGTGGCTTTCAACTTAATAGACTAAACTTATGCGGCCACTGCCCACAAATCATCGTCTTCCTTAAAAATTTTCTTTATGATTAATAAAAAATCTCGTAATGAATATTAAAGAAACTATAAATTTATTAATTCTTGTATTTAAATCTCGGCCATAAATAAAATATTTGTCCAAAAAAGGAATTTAAATGTCGCTATTAACTAATATTTATTAATTTCAATCGTTTAAATAAAGTGTGCGTGGGAGAATATGGCGACAACATTATTAAAACAAAATTATGCAAACTAGCGGTGTCAAGATTATGAAATTCCCTAAATACCTTAATTTCAAAAAAAATTAGTACCAACTCTATAATATTGCTAGCGACTCACCCTCGCTTCACTCGGGTTCCTCCCTAGCTTGATTCCCCATACAAACTTTCATCCCCATTTTCACCCCCTTAAGGGATGATTTCCGCGATAAAAACTACTCTATGTCCTTTCCCGGGTCTCAAACTATCTACTTACCAAATTTCATCTAAATCGGTTCAGTAGATCCAGAGATTACCCCCTACAACGTCACAAACTCACAATTTATAAACTTTACCTCTTTATAATATTAGTATAAACTAATTCATAATATATTGTTGTAGACTGACCAACGTTTTGTCAACCTTTCAACATTGTGTTTACGCAAGTGGTTAGCGGTCAAACAACAAGTTTGATACACTATTTATATGTACATGTTACACTATCACTATCACAGGATGGCCTGGTGTGAATGAAGTACTGTTCCACAAACGACGAGGCACTTACTTGCATACCCTGCTTGCCCTGTTACCTGCAACTTACAGGAGCTTATGAATGCCACTGATAAATTGACCCTACTTGCTGCGCCAGCGGTCGCGGGTACGAGTCCCGCTGGGGGCATTCATTTGTGTGCTGGGCACGAATGTTTGTACTCCAGTCATGGGTGTTTATATTTATAATATTTAAAAGTCATATATGTATAATGTAGCACCTATCTGGTATCCATAACACAAGCCTCGTAGCTTACCATGGAACTAGATGGTGTTGTGTGTTAATGTCCTGATATATAAAAAAAAAGCTGCAATGATGGCTGCGTTTTGGGCTAACTCAATTTAAAACTTGCCGTCGATACAAAAACAAAAAGACACGATCACTATAATTTTCTATTTTTTTTTAACCAACGTCATAAAAAAGAGTTTTCATCCTATAAAACTCTAATAAGTTTCTCCGTATTAATAATACAGATATTTTTTTTAATATTTGTACTAATTTTGTCGGTATAAATGTCTAATAAAAAACAAAACTGTACTTTTTGATTGGTATCTAATTCATTTTTTTTAAATTGCATTTTCATTTGATTATATCTTTTAATCGTTTACGTAATATTTACTTATAATCGACAAAAAATTATCTTATTAGTGAGTTAAACTCCATGACTTAATTATAATTGATATTGTTTGTTGTTATCTCCGACAGATAAAAAATTACTATAGACGCTTCTTTGCGAATAAATTCGGTCATTTGATAAGCATTTTATTCATACAATATAATTATTCTTTCGGCTTACTTATAAACTCAACTTTGACCTGTTAATGATTTAATGAATGATCTTTGATAGATATTATAAGAAAAAAAATCAATAATTGGTAGTATTAGTTTAAAATAATGAAACTTTTGTAAGGGAAAGTATTTCTAGTGTATATTTTTTGCTATATATTTACAATGTAGATATAGAGAAAAACTACATTCAGTTTTTACTAAAAGAGTTTTTTCGAACTGAGTTTTTTAATATACATGTATATATATATATATATGTATATATATATATGTATATATATATATATATATATATATATATTTCATATTTAACATTCTAAACAAAACGGTGAAGTTTAGCCTTTCCGACTAAATATATAGACGGTAGTAAAGTAAATTTCTGCCCGTTCTTCAGTTCTTTTAACATTGTAGAACATCATAAGAAATTCATTATATTGGAGATGGCTTTGTAGGTAGCAGGAGTTCTTGTATCTATGTACATGTAATATGAGAAAGATCTTATATTACGTTGTAAGATATTTCTTGCCTTCTAAAAAAATGTATTAGGCCACCAGTACTAATTCATTCCTTGATTTAATTTGGGCAAATAACAGCGTTTGCCTAAAATCAATGAATTAACAATATAACATACAATAACGCTTTATTTAATACTACTATTACAAATAATTATTTATTATTATTATAACACTAGCAGAAGCCGCGGCTTCGATCGCGCTAAAACTACAAAAAATCTCTAAAAAGGTAGGTTTTGTACAAACTTTCATCCCCTATTTTATCCCCTTATGAGATGAATTACGAAAACTGCTAAAACACGTATTTCTTTAATTGCATTGAAGAGCGTTAATACCAAGTTTTGAGTAAGTCTGATCATAAAAATTTTTTTTGTATTGTATTATAACGTGTTTTCCCGTGGGAATGACATAATTTCCTGCGTTAAAAAGCAACTTATGTCACTCTCCATCCTTCCAACTATCTCCACACAAATAATCAAAGAAAGACAAACAAACAAACACACTTTCACATTTAGAATATTAATAAGTATGGATTACTGTTAATATTATAAATGTGAAAATATTTTTTTAATATGCTAACACTTTGGGAAGGCGAAATAAAATAAAATATTTTCCCTGCCAATTGATCGAGTGAATCCCGTTAGATAAAATAATCAATATTATAAGAGTTTTTAAAGCAGATATATTGATACAAATTGAACTAATATTGTAACACTAAAACTTAAACATAGCATTTGTGCTAATAATATTTAAAAAAAAACTGGAAGACATTTTTTTCACAAATAATAATGAAATTGAAACAATCTTATCTTCATCGTTTTAAATTAATATTATCTTTGTCGTTATTTTTGTATTTACTGGTGGTAAAAATTTGTTCTCTATTTACTTTTTTTTTATTAAGGGTTCATCATGTCGGCAAATAAAAGAATTTATCTTTATGGTCCCCACAGTTTTCATGATAAATTGCCAGAACTTTCACCATTGTTCTAGAACAACCATGCGTCTTATTTATACCTTTCATATAGATAAAATATGACAGTTTGGATGGTTTAGTGGATAGCACGTACCGCTATAGCTCGTGAGGTTTTGGGTTCGAGTATCGGGTCTGGCTTATACAGTTACTGGATTTTTCGATCGGAGTTGGGAAGTTGGCTGTGTACTTATTCATCCCCCTGCCTTGAAAAACTTGTAGAGCTGTCGGTCCTGCGCCTTGTCTCTCACCGGTCGCGTCGAGTCGTTATCCCACCAACATCAAAGTTAAAAGGATTTGAAAGCACTTGTGTCTGCGCATTCACTTATGCACTGTGCCACATATGTCCCACGCAGTTGGCTAGTGTCAAGGAAATTGGCCGCTGTAACCAAAATTGATTAGGTTAGGTTAGTTTTTTATACTAGATTTTAAGCTTCACTAACAAATAAAAGTCGACAAAAATGTATTATTTAAAAGCTTAGAAAATATCTGATTAGGTATCCACTTTAAATGAAAACCCTCGTTTACTTATTTTTTACATTTTAGTACCTGAAAGTCGGTTTTTTTAAGTTTTTATTTTTCCATTTTTAGTGTAGATGTAATAAACAGGTAATTTGCAAGAAAAGTTTTTTATTAACATATTCGATTAAGCAATTTATTTAAAAAATAATAATTTATTGTTAATTTTTTTGAAAAACCACTCGACCGATTTCGATAAAATTTAAATGGGATCACCTGGGAAGTATACCTTTAGAAACAAAATAAACATTCCAAATCGCTTCAGGCGTCTTCGAGTAATCGGTGAAAATACAAAAAAAAAGATTCCGACGAATTGAGAACCTCCTCCTTTTTGGAAGTCGGTTGAAAATTTATATGATAAAAAATATTTCTACAAATTATTGTTTTGTTTAAAATATAATACAGAAATAAATGCGCTATGTAGGTAAATATAACGCATAGCATTTTAAACCTCAATTTGTATAACAGATTTTCTCGAGTTTTTTATTAGGTCAACCCTTAACTTATTAAAACTTTTAATTTATTCCTATAGAAAAGATAACCGTGCTTGAACCATTTATTCTAATTAGAGAAACAGATGGCATCTAACTTATCCGCTAAATATTTAAACTAAACTAGCTTTAAGCTCGTTTCTGATATTAGAATAATATATGTGGGCTATATATAATACTAGCATTGCCCGCGGCTCCGCCCGCGTTCAGATGACCCAAAACCATTTTTTTTGGTTTTACATATTAGTATATTCTTACAATGCAGTTTTTGGATTTTTCTCAGAAATGAGACATCTTCCCGCGGAAAAAGTATCCTATATGTTGACCCGGATAACCAGCTATCATCATATCAAATTTCATCAAAATCTGTCCAGTGGTTTTCTTGTGATGTGGTAACAGACAGACAGACAGACAAAAATTCTAAAAACTATAGATTCGGCCTCTGTATCGATAATAATGTCTATTTCAATAAGATTTTCCAAAAAATATTTAATGTGCAGATTCGGCTTAGTTACAATTTTATTATATGTATAGATAACTGGGTAGGTGACATCACCAACTATTTGACACTTTTTATTAACTGTCAAAACGCGATTTCCTCATACATTCTGTATGACAATAGCAACCTGTGACATCACTTATTTGCCAACTCAATCGACTATTTGTTTATTTTAAAATAACAAAAAATTTACAAGTAATATAAAACTAGGGAGTTTTCAGGGCTATATTAAAGGTGGTGTCAACTTCCTAATTAGGGTAATATATCCTAAAATACAATGTATAAAAAATAAATACGGATCATTCAAAAAATTCATATAGCTAGAAAACTTTGAAATCGTTACACGTATCCGATCCGATGATGTTCTCCTGGCCGATTCCGGCCACGGCGGCCAATCTCATTGAGACTAGCCAACTGCGCAGGAGATATTATAGTGCACAAGTGTACGCGCAGACACTAGTGCACTCTCTATTCCTGTCACTCTCATACTCCGGTGGGACGACTGCTCAACACGACCAGTGAGAGTTAAGGCGCAGGACCGACGGCTTTACGTGATCCCGAGGCACGGAGGTGAAACACCGCCAACTTCCCAACTCCGGGCTGTTACTGAGATTTACTATACAGAAAGACTCAATAGCTAAACTTAGCCCGACCCGGGACTCGAACCCAGGACCTCCGAGTGTGCAGCCGTACATGCTAGCCACTACACCACCGAGGCAGTTACACGTATAGTCTTTAAATGTATATATACTTTCTATTGCTTACACTCATCTACGAGTATATAAACGTATACATATATGTATATATATTGCTCAAAACTGGACATACAATGGTTATCTATACTAATATAATAAAGAGGTAAAGTTTGTGAATTGTGAGTTTGTTACTTTATGACGTTGTAGGGGTAATCTCTGGATCTACTGAACCGATTTAGATGAAATTTGGTAAGAAGATAGTTTTAGACCCTGGAAAGGACATAGGATACTTTTTATCCAGGAAATCATCCCTTAATGGGGTGAAAATTGAGATAAAAGTTTGTATGGGGAATAAACCTAGGGACGAACCCGGGCGAAGTGAGGGTGAGTCGCTAATATCTCATAAAAAGGATTAAAGAGCCGTTATTGCCACATAACGAAATAATTAACAAGTTTTAAACATAAATCATGTCAAAGTTATACAAATACATACATATATATTATATGCTCTTAGCCCTTATTGATATGAAACAGCAGATATTTCAATCAAAATCATACTGATAGCTCTCGAATGTCAGTCAGTGTTTTACGATTTGCGAAAGGTTCCTACAGACTGACCGCTTGATATTTTATGTGACAACCATTTCATATTATTCATGTTAACTCGGTTATATACTTATCTTTGCTTATGGTTTCATTTGCAACAAGTATTAAATATTAGATTAAATACAAAAATTGTGCTTATTTATAATATAGGTACTGTTCGTTGATAGATAAATAAGTGGTATCTACTTAATTCATCGATTAATTTTGCATTTAACCAATGCCAGAAAAAAAAACAGGTTATATCAATATGCTTAAAAAATTGTAAGCTGGTTAAATGCTTAAAAAGAAGATATTAATTTTGAAATATAAAGCTTTAATATTTTTTTATTTATGTTAATTTAACCACACGATTAATCAAAATCAATTCGAGATTTAATGAAAATAATCATAATCCCATACTAACAATTATTGTTTAAGAAAACCAAGTGTCGATCAAATGCTTACAGTAACTACAGCTACAGTTGTTCACAAACATTGTGCTATTTGGGTCTCTTTAATGGGATATAGGCCGGTGAGCTTTCACCGATTTAACGGCGCCACATTCTGTATCGACTTCATAAATCTGTTTGATATATTTTAGCTTTGAAAAGGATAAATATTGTAAAATTTTCTATAGAAAAAATGCTTTAAAGATAATGAGTTTGCCCGTGTGGTACATCGATAAAGATAATCTATATAACTCGCAACTAAAATAGATTTTACTTATTAAAACAATTTTACAATTATTTAAGTAATCCAAGAGATTTTATCTTCATCTCTGCATCCTCTCTTCCCAACTATATTAATTTCTATAGCCCACTGCCCACACGTCTTATAATTACTTTTACAAAAATATTTATACCTTGCAATGAACACTGATTTATTCAAACACTTTTGCACTTAATACTTTCTTAGATTTACGCGAATGTTTGACATTATTAAATAAAACTATCTTTTCGGATTATTTCGCGGATTTATTTTGATTTTTGGTTCCCGACGTTTCGAATGCTTTACAGCATCCATGGTCACGGGAGAGACTGAGGTGTTACATGTCTTAAAGATATAGTTGTTACAGACAGCCTACCCACAATTAACAAAATGAAAATTGCACCAATTACATTACAATATTTTTTAACTTAAAACATTTTTATAATTTTAATTATAATTGAATATGGAAAATTATTTATTTAATTTTTGCTATTATTTTTATAATTATTACAATTTTAAAAATATTAACTTATCTATCGATTCATATTCTATTTTGTTTACAGCAGATAATCTATAAAAAACGCAATGTAACTCAAATAATAAAAAATAATGTAACAAAAATATAAGAGGGCAGAACTAAATTAAAAAATATATATACAAAGCACTAAAAAGTATATAAATTAAATTAAAATTTTGTTAAAAAAGCTTTCTACTCTGTCTGTCTGTCAATTATTCAGTCGGAATCTTAATAATGTGGGTCATGGAACATATAACGATCTTGAAACATAACTTATGCACAAAATAAATTGGTAATTAATCTTTCATATGCAGTCAATTTACACAGTGAATAACGGTAAATGTCTCTTATTAAGGTTACTTCCAAAATATTAATTTTATATCTACTCTAAACGTGGTAGCCATTTTTTCTTTGTATAAATAGCGGCAAGCCCTCACTTAACCTTTTTTTTTTTTTTTTTAACGTTGGGAAATGCATTTACGCACGAGGTGTGGGACTCACCGGCAAAGCCAGTACTACCCACTAAAACCCAACAAAGCCTTCCCCCGTCTTAATGGGGCGTCGCAGGATCGCTTACGCATTCAACTACGACGCCCCGACGGCAGGTCTGCCGAAGCAGACCACAACAACCACGGGGTTGCTCCAAGGTCCACTCTGCTATCAGAGAAGTACCAGGAGCAACCCGCATGGTACACCGCCCTCCGAAGAGGGCCACCTCCCTGTGCGTTTCTTGGCTTCGCGCCCGGTTGGGTTACCGGGCACTACTGAGCCCCCCCACCACGACATGGTGAACGCACGTTGGGGGGGAAGCCCTCACTTCACTTGGGTGACAGGGTAACAGTACCCTGTGTTGCTCCAAAGCAAAGTCTTGTACTTTATTTCATCCAAATTCGTCCAGCCAGTTGAGCGTGAAAAAAATAACAAAAACACAAACAAACTTACATTTCAATTTTATACATATTGGTAGATCGATGTAAAAAACTTTATTCAAACATATATAACTTTTTAAAGTCTCTTATATTAAATATAAAATTTTTATAATTTCCATATATTTTTTTAATAATTTGCAAATGTTGATCATTTTTAAATATAAATATTTAAAAATAATCAATTTAAAAAGTTTTCCACACTCGTTAATTGATTTATACTAAAAAGATATAGAGGAAATGTAAACTATTTAGTATTTAATAGTTTAAATGTTCAAAAAAAAAAATTGTGTATTTTTTTTAGATTTCCTGCTGTGAATAGATGTTTCGCAAATCGATTTGTGGGAGGTTTGTCAGTCAATATTGCATAAATCTTCGCACTTTTTACAACAAACGTTTAAAGAGTTAAATAAATATTGGTGTAGACGTATTTTGAGGCACACTATTTAAATATTATCATAAAAAATGTTAAATGCTTTTAAAAAATGATAGAACAGACGACTAGACTTTATTAAGAATAATATAAAATACATAATATAAGATACATAAAATAAGTAATAGTCGCACTAACAATATAATAATTAATTCTACTTATGGGCTGAGTTACAAAATGACATCTTATAATCACTTAGAAAAAACTAAAAATTGTTTGAAAGCGTTATGTCAGAGAATGCTATACATATAAGTCGAATCTGTACATTAAATATTTTTTGGAAAATCTAATTGAAATAGACATTATTATCGATACAGAGTCCGTATCTATAGTTTTTAGATTTTTTGTCTGTCTGTTACCGCATCACGGGAAAACCCACTGGATAGATTTTAATGAAATTTGGTAAGATAATATCTAGCTGGCTATCCGGGTCAACATGTAGGATACTTTTTACTGCGGGAAAATATCTCATTTCTGAGAAAAAATACAAAATCTGCATTGCAAGAGTATATTATGTTGTATGTGTAAAACCTAAGAATTTGGTATTTGGTCATATGAACGCGGGCGGAGCCGCGGGCAACGCTAGTATTCCAATTTTTTTTTCAAATAAACCTTCCTAAACCTTTACGTTATCTTTGCAATGTATACGTCTTTGATAAAGAAAAAAAATCAGGATCTTAGAGCATAAGAGCTTTGTAGTATGTCACAACTCAACAAAGAATAATTTTAACCTTATTGAACCAATTTTTACTTATTACAGTAGATAACAAATATAACAAAAATAGTTTTCTATATAGTGCAAGGAGTTTTATTAACTCGACCATTTTTTTAAGGTATTTATCTTTAGCTTAATATTCAAGGTCACGATGATAAGAAACGAATGAAATTTATAGCCCTATTCAAAATAAACGGGAAATGTAGCTTTTTATGCTGCCACCTGTCATTCATTAAATATATTAGTTTTTGTCTTCTTCTTAAACGATATTGTTTATGTCAAAAGAGGAAATACAGAGGCATCTTGTGCATTAATTATGTCTAGGTTTTTAAGTTGTTTTACTGTCTTAAGACATAGATAACTACGAAAAAATATTCGCATTTAAATAAACGAATAAATAAGTGTTAAATATCCTAATATGTGTATCCAGCCTTTTGAACGTCTCACTGCTGGGCACGAGCCTTCCTTCAATATGAAGGGGAATCAGGCCATAGTCCACAACACTGGCCAAGCGGGTTGATTGGCGATATTCTAATATACAACATATGTATTACAGATAATATTATTTGATAATAATTTTTTGGAACATATCTGATACTATTAAACCGATGCTAAAAGAATTTAAATGAAACTCACTTTAACTGCTAATTTCGATCCACATGCAAGCAGTGTAAATAGAGTCATACATTCATAAACTGAATACTAATTGTTCTGTGTTGTAATTATTGCTTTCAATTAAAAAAAAACATTTTAATCCTACTAATATAAAATTTGTGGGGATGAATAGATATACGTTTAATACTCTTTCAGGCACAAATTACTAATCGAATTTTGATGAAACTTTACTGTAACCAGTTTTTTGCTTGCAGCTATATACATTTGATAGTTATATTTTACAAAGTAGTCTATGCTAATGCAGAATATAATCTACCTGTAATCTTATTCCAATCCGTTCAATTGTTAAAGCTTGAAGCACAAACACTCACTCATTTTCTCATATTAGTGTGATTTTACAAACAATTAAAAAAATCAATGAAAATTATTTACTCAAACAACGTTTCTCGTATTTTTTTAATCATGAGTAATCATAGGCCGAAATAAAAATATTTTTTCGACACTGCTCACTATATTTCACTGATGTATACTGAAGGTGACACCAGCTTTCTCAGAAATAAGGCCGCGACCAATTTAAATCGGCCAACAGATAAATACATCGAATGGAACGTTTTGCTAAAAAATGTGAATGACAATGGACTGAAATGAATAAAGTATGAACGTGTGAAAGACCGGAAAATGAACTAGTTTTTTAAATTGATTTATATTATTAGTCATAGACTTCTCTGTATGGTAGAAAGCTCTGTCTCGACGTGTTATTTACAGCATCAATATTGTTAACACATTGTGTTTTAACTTCCGATTTTCTAAGTAAAATTTATATATCTATATATATATATATATATATATATATATATATATATATATATATATATATATATATATATATAATAATCAATAATGTAAAATTAATATTTTTATCTCTTTGGATCTGAGGTTTAGAAGAGCCCGAACTCTAAACTCTTCTCTTTCTCCTTGTTCTCTTCTTCTCTCTTCTTTTATACAGGGACAAAGGTTTTACAAGTGGAGAAAAGAAAATAGTATTATTTTTATATCTTCTTTCCGAAAAATTTAATATAAAACGACTATTGCAAAATCACGCAACTATTTTTGATTTAGATTTTTTTGGCGAGCTCCATCTATATAATTCTTTAGTCTGACATATTAAAAGTTAAAATATAAAATATATAAATTGAATATATATATATATATATATATGTACATATATATATTGAGAAATATAAGATATAAAAATAAATAAGTTGTAACCATCACAATTTATGTTCGTATCATTTAGATTATGTTTTTATATTACCATAACTTATTTTACGATATTAATAAAAATATGTAAATCATAAAGTACAAAGAAATCCAGCTCATCCAGAAAAACCTTGAATTAACGAAATACTTTTTTTATTTTAAGATTGGTTTACAATCGAGAATAGAAAATAGTATATTTTCTTTCAAAATGTAAACTGCACATACGCATGTGTTTATTTGCGTAGGTGAAAAATTACTGCACGTTTAGTTTTAAATATGTTTTTAACAGCAGATTTATAAATTGCTTCTCAATATACACGAAATAATAAATTACTTAATATTAATACTCTATTTAAATTATAATTTCAAAAATTATAGTTTTGTGTATATTAAAATAATTCATTTCTTAATATTAGTTATTTTATTATAAGGCTAAGAAAACAAAACGCTTACAAAAATATTATGTCTATCGGAAAGAAAAACGACTATTTTTATACCTGTCCAGATAACAAAAACCAGATTTATATTTTTATTCCCAAAAATGGTTTTGGTGCAAATGCAACAGATAAGGTACGTATGAGTAGAAGTCAGCCCCGACTTCCCTGGGTTTTTTTTAATTTGACATCGAAAAATATTGGCTTAGATATTAAGGGTTAAATGTCAAATAAGTCCTTTTTTCGTGGTTACGTTTGTCATTTTATCGGGTAACTTTTTAAACATCAGTCATTCCATATAAAAAATTGGGACCCGACACGATTGAGAACGTAAGAAATGAGCTAGTGAGTACTTTTTTACACACAGCACCATCTTGTTCCAGCTACGAGGCTTGAGTTATGGATAACATGGATAGTTGATACACTACACATATATAAGTTTAAATACATATATATCATAAATATAAACACCCATGACTGTAGTACAAACATTCGTGCTCATCACACAAATGAATGCCCCCAGCGGGACTCAACCCGCGATCACTGGCACAGCAAGTAGTCACTACACACTGAACCAAACGTGTCGTCAATATTTATTTAAATATTTATATTTTATAGTCAGTACATCCATAAATATATGTATTTTTTTAAAGTGCAGGAATTTTGCTACGATAAAACCTAAATGGACTTTACAAAATAAAAAGACACATTTGCATATAAAAAACAAAAGTCGTTCAGATTTATCAAAATAGATCCTCTTATAAAAACGTACATAATAATAAATAACAGCTTATCGTTCTTTAGAAATCAATTAAAAATACAACACTAATAAATAAATCGAAACATAATTTAGGTATCTATATATATCTAAATATTGTGATCGAATAAAATAAAGTATTTTTTTTTAATTTTAAATGGTTTAAACTGTAAAAATATTAAACATAGCAACCTTAAACAAAATTATTAATTAAAAAAAATTAGGTATATTCAGATTGTAAGTAAATTTTATTCATAACAATATTTAAATGTATAGTGTTAGAATATATCATTCTCATATATTTTTTTTAATATTCTAAATATTGTTCGACTATATAGTATCAACTTGTGTAAAGGGGCAGAGAAATAAATCCATACTAATTACTAATATACTAATACTAATATTATAAATGTGAGTGTTTCTTTGTTTTTTTGTTTCTCTTTCTTTCAAGTCGAAACGGAATGACGGATTGTCGTGATTGTTGGTGTGAAGATAGTTGGAGAGTGACAAAGACTACTTTTTATCCCGGGAGATCATCTCATTCCCACGGGAAATCATATTATAATGCAATCCAAAAATTTGTTTCTGATCAGAATTTCTTGGAACGTGGTATAAATGCTCTTCAACACAAATAAATACTTGTTTAAGCATTTTTCGAAATTCATCATATAAGGGCTAAAATAGGGGATAAAAGTTTGTATGAAACCCCTAGATTTCATACAAATTTTCTTTCAAACATTCATACAAATAATCTCTAAAGAGATTTTTTGTAGTTTTAGCGCGAGCGAAGCCGCGG
This sequence comes from Brenthis ino, assembly GCA_921882275.1. Taxonomy (NCBI): domain Eukaryota; kingdom Metazoa; phylum Arthropoda; class Insecta; order Lepidoptera; family Nymphalidae; genus Brenthis; species Brenthis ino. Next base: position 27,265,075 of record OV170227.1, read on the forward strand.
GTTTTGCTAGTGTATTTATAAATATATCGATTTTACAAATGAGCTTCGTGCAACAAGTCAAGCAAGTGAGTTCGGAGAGACTGCGACCGCATTGCGGTGTAAGTTTTATAATACGAAGTAGCCAGTGACTTCAGTTATTTACTTGATGGCAATGATCCAAGCTAAGGATCGCATTTACTCAACCAGTAGACAGAATTCTTCCTTTAAATTTTTAACATTTTCGTCTGTCGAAGTTACAACTAATGGAATTGAAGGTTGAAAAATAACATTAAACTTCTCTGATCTTCCAGACAATGATATGTAACTAAAATGGCTTTTTCTTGCGTTTTTATGATATGCCAATAATGTACCAGGATTGGATTGAATTGAATTGAATTGAACATTAATAAGGATTTATTAATGTTCAATTCAATTCAATACGCAGATTACTTTACCAATATCACGTAGAACTTATTAATGTTAAAAATGAGAAAACATCTTCGATTGAATATATGTATTTTTGTATAAGTATTTAACATAAACTTTGTATTGCTTTTTACATAGATTTAGTTTTAAAGATATTACGATACCTAATATTGACACTGTAGGCTAGTTTTATTCCGATAAACCTATATAGTATATACCTACATATATTATTAACTTATTTATTATTATGGATGTACTTTCTGATAAAATTAATTAAGAACCAACCAGTTTAGATCAAGTTCAATTTTTTTTCATTATGACCAAATCAAAAAAAAGTAACAATAAGTTCTTGCGAAGTTACATTTTCAATTGTTGCCATTCTATGTAAAGTGCTGTTAAAAAAAACTGTGTTGTAACTTTCTACAATGCCCTAATCCGAATAAGGCGCTAATTTTTTTTATTTTACCTTTAGACAGTAAATTATTATTCCATGTTCTTACTTCAAAGGCTTTTAAGCTTGCTAATTAATTTCATTGCCATTAATTCGCGTATCGTAAAATCCAGTGGAGGGAGGTCGGCTTCTTTGTTTAATAATTTACATCCAAATGGAATAATGTTGACGAGGTTAGACTTTTTAGACTCATTCTTATGACATGCTTTCAAGGCAATGGGAAAAAATAGCAAAGTTTACATGTAAACTAGAATCTGGCGTACTTTGATCTTACACTGTTACTCGGTATCGTCTTTTTCAAAGAATATATGTATTGGTATTTAGTGTCCTCCTCTAAAAAGTCTATATACCTATTGCCCAACACACAAGCTATAAATAAAATATTTATCTATATCAAACCCTATCACATTTTTCTCTATAAGAAAACATAAATTTGTAATACGAATTCTATTTCTTTCATTTTCGGCCAGAGCGAACTTTTTTAAGTACCTAGTTCGTAAATTACACAGAATATATAAGTATTTTCAAATATATTTTTTTTACTTCGTGTACTCATATAAACTTAAACTACCATCAGTCTGATTTATACTACAAAGTTTTTATTTTCAATAGCGTTAAATAACTGAATAAAATTGGGCTCTAACCTTGTTACGAATAAAAAACTGCTCAAATCGATTGAAAAAGTAGTGATTCACTGGTATTCTTTAGTATTCCAGACAATTACGATCACAAATGAAATAAGTGATACAATAACACAAAAAACTTATAAAGCCATTCTCATGGCATATTTTTTCTATCACTTCATTAATTTCATGTTATCTATACTAATATTATAAAGAGGTAAAGTTTGTGAGATTGTGAGTTTGTGACGTTGTGGGGGTAATCTCTGGATCTATTGAACCGATTTAGATGAAATTTGGTTAGAAGATAGTTTGAGACTCTGGGAAGGACATAGAATACTTTTTATCTCGGAAATCACCCATTAATGGGGTGAAAATGGAGATGAAAATTTTTAATTAAGAAGAAAACATTGCCGAGCGAAGCGAGTGCGAGTCGCTAGTCTTCGATATGAATTTAAAAAGTAAAATATTGACAGAATAGAAACGGACCTCTTCTGAATATGAAAGGGAGTAGGCCACTAAGCTGACTAAATTATGGCAGACTTCACGCATCTGTCGAATCTAATTACAGAGCCTAACTACGACGTTTTTGTTTACCATATTAGCAAGCGGTAATCATGCTGAAAATTTTTGACAAATTAAAATCTTAAAAGTGTGAGATCCGACTTTGAACGCGCTTCTCTTGATTTTCCAAACGTGCATGCTACTAATCGGCTAACACTAAATAAAACTAAAAATAATGTCAACTAACTCGGTTATTTAGCGGTTTATCTTATTTTCAGATAATTTCACTAAGAGTGAAATTATGAAACACAAAGACATGCCAATTAAAGATAAAAGGAAAGTATATAACATGTGCATTTTGCCATGTTTAACATATGGCTGTCAAACATGGTCATTAACAGAGAAACTAACTAACAAAATAATCGTATGTCAAAATGGAATAGAGAGTAGTGTAACAGGAGTAAGAAGGAAAGATAAAATAAGATTAAACAAAATTAAAAATATAACTAAATTTAAAGATGTAAATAAAGTATGCAAAACACTTAAATGGAAATGGGCAGGACATATGATAAGGGAGAAAAATGAGAAATGGAGTAGAAGAATATCAGAGTGGTACCCCAGCGATGGCAAAAGAAGTAAAGGTCGACAAATGAAACGCTGGGAAGATGACTTCAAAAGAGTTGCCGGCTAAAGGCTTTATTTATTTATTTATTTATCTTATTTTCAGACTAGAACAAATGTATTTACGTAGTCAAAACTTGAATATCTTATGCGATTATCGAAACCACTATCACCAACATACATATGCCAGTCACTCAGTTGAGGTATAGGGCAGTGTAAAATAATGAAAAAAAAATTGCTTATAAACAACTATAGGGAAAATGCGTGTGATTTAAATAAAGCTGAAATATATTTTTTATAATCTTTATTGCTTTTAAATGAAGCCTACATTAATATTTTTTAATGTAATTTCTTTTTTATTAAGAAAATAATTATTAAAAAGTGCGAATATATAAGGGAAATTCAAAGTAGTTGAAACGATCGCCATTGGTCAGACCGAATATGACGTCAGAGTATATCATAACCGAGCGATTAGCGATTTTGCTCGCTACAAATTAAGTCATCGTTTTCTGTGTATATCATATTGTGACGTCACGCCAAGAGCTCGAAATAGCAAGCGCTTAAACTATCAATATTAAAAAAAAGTATACAAAATTTTCGTTTTTTGCAGCTGCATATTTTTTTTACAATTATATAACGATATAAGCTATTGTATAAAAAAAATAAAAAAATCAGTGCCTATTATGATTTGAGTAAACTGCAATAAAAATCATTAAATGCGTTAAAATATTTAAAAACCAGTATAACATATAACATTTTTCTTACTTAGTATACAGCAAAAACTTTTTTACGAAACGTTTTATAAGAACATAAATAACAAATTAAAAATATATTGTATAATATGTAATACGTTAAAAATATAGAGTATATGCAATATTTTAATATACATATATGCCTTATATGTATTTGTGATTAACCTTAATAGAAAAGCGACCACAGTGCAAAGCTATTGCTTAGGCGTGCCTTATAAAACTTTCATACTCCATCCATTTGCGTTTGACGAATGACGAAATTTCAACTCTTCGACGTTAGTCATGGCTTACAATTGTAACGTGTATTCGAGTTCATAAATTCATATTTTGAACATTACCTCATCTGTCCCAGAAACGTTAATATACTATATATAACCATAAAATAAAACTAATAACATGTACACGTGTACTCTATCTACATTGGTGACTTTATACTAAAAAAATCATCATATATAATATATGTATAATGTATATCTACAGATAAATAAAATTGAAGTGGTTTATGTTATGTCAAAATAATAGCTTTTTACTAAATGCACATGAAATTATATACAGCACTTTGAAGAAAAAAAATTTTTTTTTGTCTGTTTGTCCGTCTGTTTGTTCCGGCTAATCTCGAAACTCATTTTGACAGTACTTTCACTGGCAGATAGCTGATTTTATAAAGCGTAATTTAGGCTACTTTTATTTTAGAAAAAGAATTAGGCTTCCTCTCAAAAAAAACGTACCTAGGGACGCACCCGAACGAAGCAAGGGTAAGTTGTTAATATTATATAAATTTGATTAAGCACATTGATTCCAAAATTTTCCAGATATTCTTTAATAATGTAGGTAAAATATAATTATAAAATCTGCCTTTACTCTACTATCTACCAAATAAAATTTGTCTCTTATACAAACATATATAAATGGATAACAAGACTTATTTTATTTAATCATTTATTTCAGGCAATATTTACAAAAAGATCTTAAATATATAAACAGAGGCCTATAACATATATACCTTAAAACTAACATATATATTAATTATAAAACTTAAAAATTATATATTTTGTATTCTAATTAAACGAAAATTAATATATTTTTCATATCGACTTTTCTATTTCCAAGTGTTTATTCCGCTTGTATTTTTTATTAATACTTTCGAACGAAGCCAATCTTCCTCAATTAAATCGAAAAACCTTTCTTAAAGTTTACAATCTGTATGCACTGTACACTATCAAACGCGTCGAAATACCGACCTGCTTTACATCTAATATCTCTTATCTGTGGGTTTTCGTAAGATGTTTATCGTACGCAAATGTAGGAAGCGGCTCAAGGTCGCATGCACCTAATTGAAAGAAATCTACAAGTGGATAGATGCCGATTGCGTAGCAAGACTATACTTTTAGTATTTAGAAGAATAAACTATAATATATATAAAAATATTATATAAAAATAAAAATTTAATATGTAATATATTAAATTGTGAGAAATATTAGAAAATTAAATTTCATTGTTTACTTTAAACAAAATTGTTAATTTAAAGTGACCAATAAATTCTTTATTAGAATCCAATAATACTATTATAAGTGTGTTGTTGATCAGTGTTTGGTTTTGATTACTTTTTCAACGCAGCAATGGAAATGTTGTCATGAGTTTTTCTTTCGGAATAGTTTAACTTTGAACTAGAGAGTAGACAACTAGATATTCTAGTTTGTCCCCGATATATCCTATAGTATCATTAAAATACGAGAATTTTTAGTGCCGATTCTCATATTTTAATGATATTATATTCACATATAGCTCTTATTCTTCATTTTTTAAGATATGGTGTAAGAATGCCTGTTAAGTTCAAGTAAAGTCAGTTAACTTGCTGACCTTGAAAATTGTATTGTAAATATTTCAAAATTGCAGCGAATACACTAGTATATACAATTTTTTACCTGTTATACATAAATATAAATATATTGGCACATTAACACACAGCATTATCTAGTTCCATGGTAAGCTACGAGGCTTGAGTTATGGATACCAGATAGTTGATACACTACACATATATAACATTAAATACATACATAATGCATATTATAAATATAAGCACCCATGATTGGAATACAAATATTCGTGCTCATCACACACATGAACGCCCCCAGTGGGACTCAAACCCACGACCCCTAGCACAGCAAGTACACACTTCAAACTGAGCCATATGTATCGTCATACATAACATAATCGTAGTCACAATAACATAGTAAAGAAATATTTTAAAGCTCTCCAATAATCCAATATTTTCCGCTAATTTTATACTTTCAACATGAAATTAGAGAACATACATACATACATGCAAAAGCAACCTATTACCCTGATAACATTAAAAAAAAATAAAAAAATCTAAATACAAAATAAAAATAAATTCAAGCTTTTCTTTCCACTGCAATAAATTTCATAAATAATCTGCGCTAAAGTTTCAATTTAAAACTTATAATCCAAAAAATGTTACCATCATCACGTTTGTGCAAATAGTGAATTTAATTTAAAATTTTAAAATAAATATGAAAAATAAACTTTCTTTCGAGTATGAAATATTTCTAATAACTTTGTATTTAAAATGCAGCGCTTATGGTCACACTTGACTATTCGATCAGCGGTAATAGCTGGGCAGCAATGGCGCCAGTTCGCTATAAATTAATTTGTTTTTATTGTAACGCGACCCATTTGTTAAATGTCTCGTTGAACATTATTGGAAAATACATAGATAGGCATTGTGGGTGGTCTTTATATTTATTAATTCACCTGCCGATACTTATCATATATTTGGCATATACTCAACCACAATATACCTTGGCCCTGGCAGAAAATACGCCTATACGAATCTTCCTATTTAAAGAATATCATTGCCAACTATACTAAAACTCAAAAGTTCGATTCCTGAATGATAACCATTTGTTTGTACCACAGACATGTTCGTCCTCGTCAAATTAAGGCAAAGGTTACTTTTCATACCGCCACATAACATGCAATATCTCGATTCTTATTACCTTGCTATCTAATAGATACACAGAGAAAAAGATAAGACTAAAAAAATAAATATCGCTAAATATTTTAGCATGATTCCTTTTATTATTATTCATGTACATATATTTTGTAATTTAATAGCAATTAATAAAATTCTAAGAAAACTTTGAACGTCTCAATTGTGTTATTTCGAGATTTGGCCGACAAATAAATCAGCACCACAAGCATCGGTTTTATGTGCACACACCCACTCCTCTATAATATAAGCGGTTATATTACGAAAACTCTCTTGAAAGTGAAAAATAAAGTATCTTTTCCCTTGCACTGTACAGTTATTTGGGAAATTTCTGTGTAAGTATTACACAATGGATGAAAATATGTGTATCAAACCTTGAACTGAAAGATGCGTGAATATTTTGCTATTTTTATATTACTGTAAATAAATAAACTACGCTAAGAATAAAGTGGTAAATAAACTTATGTAATTGTGAAGTACTTTTTCATACGATTACACGTTTTTCGAAATTGGCAAAAAGTGCTCAACACACTACTCACTAAGACACATGAAAATAATTTCTTATTTAAAAATTGTTTTGTCTATAGATATATTAAAAGTACAACTGATTGCTGTCTGTACATGGAAGACATTTGAGAAAAAATATTATTGTCGGTTTCTATTAACGCAATAGAACCCAAAACAATACTTTTTAGAATTTTTGTCCGTTTGTCTATGCGTTTGTGCGTGTTAATCTCAGAAATGGCTTAACGGGGGCTTAACTTGATTTGGGTGCGGTTTTCACTCATTTATTATGGTAAGCTATGGTATTTGTTTTATTTTAATCGGTTCATAAATAAAAAAGTTATGTCCATTTAAAAAGTCACCTAGGGACTAACTGGAGTGAAGCAAGGGTGAGGTGAGGCACTAGTTAAGAATATAAATATAGCATTTTCATCGTCAGTGTGTAATACATACATACTTCCGTTCTAAAAAAACCTCGGTTCTGGAAATCTTCAGTGAAAATTATACAGTAGAGATTATCTGTATGAAAACAATATATGTACATATTTACTTACGTATGTTTATAATTTCCAAAGCAAGAGATGCACGTAATACATTAAAAAAATGTAGAATGTCAAACATACAAGCCATTACTAAATTTCTCGAGGGAATCAAAGGAAATTTAATTAAAAATATTATTTATGTTTTGTGCTATTACTCTATTATTTGCACCCCTCTTATAGTTTGCACTTCTATTTCCTACATCTAAGGGTTGCCTGGAAGAGATAGCTGTTTTATCGATAAGGCCGCATTTTGTACATTATCTATATTTTCTGTATTTATTTATCGTTATTTTCCTAGGTGTACAATAAATAGTTTATTATTATGTTTGTACCGTTTCGGATTCCGTGGGTTCCAAGGAGCCCGGTCTTTTGGAAGGCTTGATTTGAGGACACCGGTCCAACATATAAAGGTTAAGAGGTTCAAGTTTGTTTAATATGACCCATCAACCGGGGTCCATCTCTGAGTAACACATAGGGAAATGCCCAAAGATGGCTTCCGGTTAATGCGTAATACTATGGAAAACATGGAAAACTTTTATCAAATGGGGTTTGGGTGGACAATAAAACTGGGCTGTTGGATGAGACTAACGGACGTCCACCTTCTCAACAGTCTCAAATAGAATATTTGGCGGACGGTAACTAACCTCCCACTATTAGGCAGGCTTCTACAAAGCAGCATAGTATTTTGGGCGCAACATCGGCGTGGTCGGCGGCGGCTGTCGAGATGTGTAAACCGGTTTTATCATCGCGAGAGTACTTGTGAGGAGACTTTCCCGTTATTACGCAGATTTAGCACTCACCAACAGCTCGTCACAAGCTGCCCTGCGGATGGATATTCATTATTATTACACTTGTATTGTACCTCAATTATAACTGTAATATTCATATATATATATATATAGTTACATGAGTTATTTCTTCTAGTGATATAAATATTTAATACGTAATATCGGACCAAAGGGGAAACCAAATTACGTAATCTTGGACATTAGCACGACAATGTCATCTCCTAGCCAACTAGCAGAGATAATTGATGTGTATTATAATCAATATAAATATTCAAGAGAACGTTTGATCATTTTTAATCAACCGTTTGATTGTGACATTCACCGTAATAATAAACAAACACTCAAGCCAATCAAGATATTCCAAACATTATGATGACAATTAACACATTCTTTTGCCATGTGCTGTTATTGAATGAAATAGCATAGGTACTATTAAACACCACACCTTTGCTTTGAGAAATTTGAAAGCAAAAATACATATTAAGCGATTATAATATTTATCCTAGAAATAAAACTCTTTACTATGGGAAAAACACAATATATATATAAATATATTGTGTTGAACATGCTACATCAAAAAGTGGTCCGTATGCCAACATTTTTTACAGTATCTCTTATGGGAACTTTTTGTACATATATGAAGTACCTTAGCCTTTCAGTCTTTATTATTTATACTAAAATATATAATCACTTTAAGTTAAAACATATTTTATATATATCACAATAAACACATATATTTCACATTTATAATATTACTAAGAATAAGGATGACAGTATTAATAGATTAATAGTTTTTTATAACTTCCGGCATTAAATTAGTTGATAGAAATCTAAACGAGCTACGATAACTAGACAATATAATATAGACATCTGTCGTCATGTCTGTCGTCATGGGACATGTCTGACTAACACTTAAGCGAGTTTAATCGCTTATGTCATGAATTTTTGTATGAACCATACAATTGTTTATCGCAATTTCATTATGTATAAGCGATGTAAGTAAATGCAAAGTAGCGCTTTATATGAACTTTATCGGAATTCAAAGTTCTTTATTCACCATTAATCGCTATGCATTACTTCCTAGGGTAAATATCGTGGCAGTTCGTAGGTACCATTTTCAAACTTGTACACTTTTTATAAGCAGTGGTAGCCCGGTGGTAACACACTCGCTTGCAAAACTAAGCTAAGCGTGCAAATCATTAACAGTATGATGACCATTTGTCTTACGGTGAAAAAAAAACATCACGAGACTATAGCCTGACCCTCTAGCATTGAAAGGATGCCTGTGCCCAGCAGTGGGACACTAAAACGAGCTGAATACAACACATACCTACTTACTTACTTGTATTAATAAATTATTCTGTTGTTGTTGCTTTTGATTTGTTGGATTTGTCTCCGCCTCAAATAGCAGAATAACTTTTAACATATCGGAAAGATTCACAAAAAAAAATCTATATCATAGTAAGAGTCAAAACACACTAGGGACGAACCTGAGCAAAGCGAGGGTAGTCGTTAGTATCAGACAAATTACATATTATTACATATATTAGTCACATAAAATATTTCTTAAGACTTAAATAGCTATTTGGTGACTCATCACGTAAAAAGATTGGATAAACATAGATTTTTAATACTATCCGGCTCCAAATAGAACGTGTGTCATACTATATAGTGGAATAGCTGAAAATAACTATATTACCGACAAAAAAATATTGTATAGAACACCATAAAATTAATAAAACATTATGAGCAAACCTTGGCCTTGAATCCCAGTATTCACTCTATCTACAAAATACTTACATAACAAATTATATGTTACGGCAATATCTCAGGTTTATCGACCGTACGAAATCTCGCAGCAAAAACGTCTTATCTTGTGCCATTGACCTTAATGCGAGGTTCGGTAAGGAAATACTGCATAAACACTATATTATACAGTATATATAAACATAGGTAGAACATATATTTGAAATGCATTTTTCAAGAAACAGTCTTTTTTAAGCTTACTGGTTTTACCTTGTTGCTATTTGACTGCGAAATTGTCTAGCAAATAAATGAATCCACCATTCAATGATACCAGAATGCTAATATTAATACTTTAATATTAAAAATGACGTGATTCTAGCAACACTGCGGTGTTACTGTAAACAAAATTAGCTATAAATATTTGCTAAATCTTTTCAATCGAGACGTTACCATTTTCACATGTGTCAGCTCGTTGTTGACTTAGTGGCATAACATCTGTATAACACTGGAGATTGTAGATTCGATTCTAGTATGAAGTAAGTTTTTGAGTAATATATAGTTTTTTAATAAAAAAATGTTTACTAAATATTAAATTTGGTAAATATTTTTTGAACCTATAAATCCTCGTACGTAAAGTTTTTATAATAATACTATAGTTATAAGTACTGGTTTCATTCAAGTGCTCGTCCCCAAGATTTAGCATTTGAATAGATGTTAATTAATTCACCACCATTGTCACTTCAGTCAATGAACTTCATGAATTTATACATAAGATATATAGAATAAAGTTTTATTCGTACATTTGGCTACGGTTTAATGAAAAAGCTCTCTCAACACACAGAGATGTACATTTTGAGTATTTATTTTTGTTCTTTAAACTTAAATGTCTTGATCAATTTATTCTTAACAAATGAAAAGAAACTTAGTTATAATAAATATTCTTTTTTATGATTTAAAACAGTTAATTTTATCAATACGTGCGGATACAAACAAATATTCAGATCACCATAATATATAAGTAGATATAATAGCTCATTTCTGCGGAACTACAAATGTTTTGTTATGTTTTGTTCTACTGTTACTAACAGTACGAGTATATTGAGAAATTGTTGTAGTTCAATATTTACATATATTATAACTTATGAATCTATATATAGCTTAGTAACACATTTTCAACAATGACTTTTCAGTACTAATATTTTAAATGTGTTCGTAGGTCTGTGCTTCCTTAGCGTAGCAATAAGTTTTCAGAAAAATGTTATTTTTGCATAGATTTCATTTTTGGGCAGAAGAGTTGCATGGCACAGTTCATCAACGGTAACCCTAGAAAGTTGTAATTATATAGCCATTGCAATGTGTTTTAGTTATGACTTACATTTAAGACGTCTGCAAATTGCAAAACTTCAGTTCAAACAAAGGAACTTGACGTTAGAATGTGGTACAGAGTTCGAACCGCGGTCATCAGAAGCAAAACCCAAGTGGTTGAAACAGGATACCGTGTTGAGTTAAGACGATTATAGACTGTACAAATTTACCGCAGATTTGTTTGCTGATATATAGAACTAGTGTACCTGAAGGAAAGATCTTGAGGATGCTTATGATATCGAAATTCTACAGATCGTGCCGCTTAGAGGGAAAGTGTGATAGGCATTTGCATAACAACAACAGTGGGCTATAAACCACAGAGAAAAAAAAAAGAAGTTACTTAAGACTTAAGCGACCAGATCGCTAATATACAATATGTGCCTAAGGATGTATTAATATTATAGAATAACAAAACAATAGGTCCTATGTATTTGTTTTGGAACCACTGTGACTGAGCATGACTGTTACTGCTAGTTTGGAAAGCAAATGGGGAAGTTTAGGTATATTCAATAATTAGGGTTTAAAATTCAACCAACTCGCTCATATTTTAGTACATATTTTTCATTCTTTACAAAAATCAGAAATCTTATATTCTTGTTACACGAATTCGAAGCGATGTTAAGTAAAGAATTGCAAACAAAAGGCAAATAAATTTACCATGCAAATACCGCACGTTTGGTGGTCACGGAGCGAAAAGATTCTTTCTGTACACCATCCGGTAACTCGTTTCGGCATTTCATTTGTCACTTAAGGCTCAGTACACATTATAAATTACATAAAATTATTTCGTAAGAATATTATAGCCTAAAACACGCTACTGATATATCAAAACATTTAGACTTTTGGAAAATATTATGCAACGCTAAGAACCCACTACATCTTTTATTTATCAAATAACTTCGTTTCGTTCGCGCTAAAACTACAAAAAAATCTCTAAAAAGGTAGTGTCATACAAACTTTCATCCCCTATATTACCCTCTTATAGGATGAATTTCGAAAAATGCTAAAACGCGTATTTCTTTAATTTCATTGAAGAGCATTAATACCAAGTTTCAAGTAATTCTGATCATAAATATTTTTTTTTGATTGTATTATAACGTAATTTCCCGTGGGAATTAGATAATCTCCCACAGTAAAAAGTATGCCTATGTCACTCTCCAGCGTTCCAAATACCTCCACACAAAAAATTACGCCAATCCGTCACTCCGTTTCGACGTGAAAGAAGGACAGACAAACAAACAAACAAACAAACAAACAAACAAACAAACAAACAAACACTTTCATATTTATGATATTGGTATGGATTCCTAATTACCTACAACCAAAAATAGATTACCAGCAAAACAATAATTAACAAGAAAGATTCGAATCCGCGACCTTCGTCATTGGGACAAATTCGTTCACGTATAAAGCACGTCATCCAAGAAACGATTTAGTAAAAGTCACAAAAATAAACACTAGCAATAACCTATAAACAAACCGACAAATAACATACATATTACATTCCTACATATATCTAAAGATAAGTAATAATAAATAATTACTTTAGGTAGACTATCATAAATATTGATTGAGCCTTAAAGGTAATGCTCGATTGCCTTTTATAATGGAGTCGACAGTCATTTTATTACTAATTCATTGTTTATGTTCGTTTGTTGTCTAATTACTAAGTATTTTGAAATGCGAAATTAAGTTCCTCTTCAGTCAATATTCTTAACTAGAAGTCAAGTTTCCTAAATTATAAGTTTTATACTTATTCGCTCGCTCTTCAACTAACATTGCTTTGCAGATTCGCTTACATATATAATAACTATCTATACCTATATATATATAAAAACTTTTTAACAAAAAAATAAAAACCGACTTCATACAAAAGCACTAAATAGTAAAAAATAACTGATTGGTAGTTGTCATTTACTATACATACCTAATCAAATATTTTCGAAGTTGGTGTGCTTTGCTTTGTATGGGCTGGCTGGCCGATTTCGAAAATATTTGATTAGGTATGTATTTAATAGGTAGGCTTTAATTACTTAACCAAAGCACACCGACTTCGAAAATATTTGATTAGGTATGTATAGTAAATAAAAACTACCAATCAGTTATTTTTTACTTTTTAGTGCTTTTGTATGAAGTCGGTTTTTTTTATTAAAAAGTTTTTATTTTCCCTTTTTTAGTGTAGACAGTAGTAGAAATGTAAGAATTCTAACGTGTTGGGCTTGTCAAATCAAACAAAATAAGCCCAAACTCAAAGTATCTACTATTAGCCGTTGAAGAGTTCCACCTATCCACCTTCTGGCCTTACCATCAGATCAGGTAAACAATATCGAACCACTGTACTATCAACAGAAATAGAAACACTTGCAAAGTTTCAAGTCAATATGACAATTAGAAGTAGGTTAAATTCATCATTAGCTATTTTCCACCCTTAGGGGTGGTATTTTTTTTTTTACATTTAAATGGGACCAATCCGGAAGTATACACTTTCAAACAACACAAAAATTTGCCAAATCGGTTTATAAATGTCGGAGTTCTGAGGTAACAAATACAAAAAAAATACAGTCGAATTGAGAACCTCCTCCTTTTTGAAGTCGGTTGAAAAGGCAAAAGTGATTGATGTATCAACGTACAGGCCCAACCCCTAAAAGGCTAGTAAATTCAAATTTCGCACACGTATTCCTCAGGTGACGAAGGCATCCGCTAAGGAAGGATTTTTCAAAATTCAACCCGCAAGGGGGTGAAATAGGGGATAAAAGTTTGTATGAAATAAAATAGGGGATGAACTTTCTATGAAACCTTCCTAGTTAGAGATTTTATTTGTAGGTTTAGCGCGAGCGAAGCCACGGGTTCTGCTAGTTTTTATCTATTAAGGGGAAAAAAATTAAAATGAGTTCGAGTTATAAAAGGTTTAATCTCAATATGAATTTATTGGTAGGTACTTTATTATTATTGTATGACTAGAATTGTATATGAAATTGTGTAAGTAAATTGTAAAAGTCATATTGCGAAATTAAGGGATTACGTTATCCATCAAGATTTTTAAACAAATCAAGGCTCTGGACGTGAGATAAATTGGACTGTTAAGATCTTACACAGCATGTATATATATATATATATATATATATATATATATATATATATATATATATATAGCATGCTGTGTAAGATCTTAACAGTCCAATTTATCTCACGTCCAGAGCCTTGCATTTTCCAAAGTATGCACATCCGTTGTTTTTTAACGACCGCCTGAGGTGAAAGCGATACCAATTTGTGTGGGATTGTTTTTTGATCATTTGTCATTTTGTGTCAACTTGATTTATGTACTTCGTATTTGCGATATTATTTTATGTACATAATGTTTTGAGAATACTATATTCTATTGTACCTTTAGCGTAAAGAGTTGTTTGAAATTAAAAAAAATACATATGTGTTGTTATGTAAATTTCTTACAAAAATGAAAATTTTGGAATACTCTCAATATATCTATACAAATATCTTTCTAATAAATATTTAAAACATACAACGTTTGCGAAAATTTCAATATTATTATTATCTTACTAATATTATAAATGTGAAAATTTAGATGTTTGGTTGTTTGTTACATCAGAACAGCTGAACGGATGTCAGATGTGGATGAAATTTTGCACAGAGATAGTTTAGTCTGGAATAGCAGAGGCTTCTTTTTGTTCCGGAAAAATGTACGGTTCCCGTGGGATACATTTATTTTTCTAGAAAAATAATATAATATTTATTTTAAATAATAAAAAAAATGCCTTTAGAGGCAACCTCGAGCGAAGCGATCCGAGGGTGAGTCGTTAGTTTATAAATATAGCTTAAACAGCTAAAAAATGTTGTCTAAATTTAACCATCCACATCCTTTTAATGTTAAAGAATTCGGACGTCATCTCAATCAACCTTCAATCTATACTCTGCCACCTTACACAGATTATAATAAATGTGTTTGAGATATGATCTAATAATGACTTACAAAAATAATTCATACATTATACATTAGTGTATCGCTCGCGCTGGGCAGTGACGTACGATAGCATAAGTAGAGTTCTGAAAATAAAAATGGAGCAAATTACATAAATCTTTTACTATTATAATTATAATATATAATATCAGGAATTTCTAGCTAACTGGGTCTACTTTATTTAGTATTATTAGATATGTCGAAGAAATGTTAGTATTGCGTGTTCGAAACCGTTAGTAATCTATATAGTCTATGGGTTGTTTAAACGAATTGCATTACAAAGAGTATATTAATCTCGATTCTAGACTAGAGCTAACGGTCCATTCAAAATGTCAATTTATTGTTAGGAAGCCGTTTTGCTTGCCGGTTGCTATAATGTTAATAAAACTTTCATTACATTAGTTAAATGTAAATACTAACTTACATACATATACTACTAGCGATTCACTCTAACTTCGTTTCGGGTTCGTCCGTAGGCAAAAACATATCTATCCCACGGGAATCGTATATTTTTCCGAGATAAAAGGATCCTATGTGCTATTCCAGACTATAATCTATCTCTGTGCCAAATTTCATCAAGATCCGTTTACCCGTTCCGACGTGATTGAGTAAGAAACATCGATCTATCCATCCTCACAAACTTTTACATTTATAATATTAGTTTGGATATGGATGGATAGAGTAATGAACTTTTTAATTTATTATGGATGAGTGCACTCTCGTTTTATTTCGTTATGCATTAACCTGTATTATAATGATAACCTAGATATACAGCAATGTATAAAATGATAAAAATCATTATGAATACCGTTTAAGAAAACTAGTATGTGCCAGGAGGTCACAATTCGTCAATAATTATTATTGAATCTTACTAAATGTTTATAAAAAACAAATAATTTTATTACTATTTTTTTTATTGATAACACTAAAGCTCGTCAATAGCTACCAAAAAAAAAAAAGAAAATCAGTTGACAAGTGGAGAAATATCTATTGAACTGTTTTATCTTTGCCTATTCATATAGAACTTAGCTTCCAGTGAAAATAGCTAATTCAAGTATTTTTTTTGTTTGTGCTATAAAACAGCAATAAGTAATAAAAAACTTTTATTAGGAAAAATCTGTTGCTGTATTTAATTATAAGAATTATTTATATATATATACTTGATCACATCTGTGTTTATTTCTTTGGCACGCTCTATATCCTAAACGGCTCGATGGATTTTGACACATGAGATGTCACTACATTTGTTGTAGTTGCTTTTACTGTCTAATTAATAAAAAAACAATTCTATAACAATAAACTATTTATCATTTCCAATATGATTACCACTCGTCTTTACGGTGAAGGAAAACATCGTGAGGGAACCTGCATGTCTGATAGAACCTAGCAAGTTTTCAAAAGACATGTGAAGTCCGCCAACATGTACTTGGCCAGCGTGGTGGACTATGGCTTGATCCCCCTCGTACTGAAGGGAGGCCCACCCCTAGCAGTGGGACGTTAAAAAAAGCTGAATACAAACTATTTATATATTTTAACTATTACATAAGCTTTTGAAAGATTCTTTAATGGGTTATAAAGAATTTATCTGGATTTTTTGTTTCTCTGTTATGATATCACATCACATTATGCATATATGGTAATGAAATTCGTGAATTCTTAGAAAATTGGATAAAGACAATTGTTTTTTTTTTTAAGTCCTACGTGTTCTATGAATTTATGACATCAATCTAAATAGCGATAATACTATGCGGAGCCCTTGAAGGTCGGTGTATCCGGGCTTTACACTTTACGACGAAACTAAAATACCGATGTTACTACGATAAAATGCCTCACAACCTTTGTACAAACATATAAACATTATAAAATTTATAACTAGTATCTGAATTACCAAACGTATAGGCAGTTCAAAGTTGTGTGTTTTTAAAGACTTAGATATTTACTATCACAATGTTAACTATTTTTAGATTTTTACTATGACGATTGTTTTGTTAAAGCTTTATTTAAATTTAACCTAGCTGGTCTATACATACAAATCTGGATATAATTTTAAGTAAGATTAGCTTACAAGTTTACAACTTTTATACAGTAATCAAATTAAATTAAAATATGTTAAAAGAATAAGATCAATTATAATGAAACACATTATTTTTTATCTTTTAAGTCTTATTTGAGATTTGCATTAACAATAGTAAATAGGTCAATAAAAAATAATTTCACCAATCCCTTAATATTATACTAGCGACTCACCTTCGGTCCTCGTCACTCGGTTTCGTTTCTTAGTACGTTTTAAGGGTAAGTATAGATTTCTTAATGATGAGGTATTTTCCCGCAATAAAAAGTATCTTAAATGTTGACCCGGATAACTAACCAACAACATCAAAATCTTTCTAGTGGTTTTCACGTGATGCGGTCACAGACAGACAGCTTAAAATTCTAAAAACTATAATTTCGGCCTCTGTATCAATAATAATGACTATTTCAATCAAAATTTTGCAAAAAAAATATTTAATGTACAGATACAATTACAATCTAATCAAATACTCAGTTACAATTTTATTATATGTATAGACTACAAAGCCCATCAGATTACTTATAGAAATTATAGAGTAAAGAGTACTAACAATCGAGATTTCTAATTTGAATGTTCCTATCTAATACACATATTATCTCAGAATAATGACGCTAGAATACGTTAGAATAATAGTGTTATTATTCTAAGCATATTATTATAATACAAATAGAACTAAGAGAAGTCATTTTGCATTATCCCCTAATAATTCTTTGATGTTAATATACGGTATTCGCTGTATCTAAAACGCACGTTGCCACATGCTAAAACAACGAGCGCCTCTCCGTAATCTCTCAAGTGTTTTATCTAAAGGTTCAAGTGCCCTCGCCCGATGCGTTTGAAGTGCATCCTCACTGTACGTCTAGACCCTAGGTAATAATCTATGGTATTAAACCGTATCGTAGTAAGAATATATATATATATATATATATATTGTAATCGGTTATTTGGAGACTTAGATTCGGGCTATGCGAAAGTAAATGGAAAGAAATGTTAGTAAATATTTCTTATTACAATTCTAATTAAAAGTGTTTTAGTGTAGTTTCATTTAAAACAGATGAATGATAGATGTGTTTCATTGGAATATTATTACTAAATGTGGGACGGGACTATTTAGTATCTTTGAGCTAACATTACTCTATGGTCTGACCATTAAAGTTTTGGCCACATTATGCAGGCATATTTTTGCTAACATTGAAATTAAAATATTTTTAGATTCATAATTCGTATAAAGTCTAACACAATTTTTTAAAGTTTCTAAACATTGTAAGTGCAAACACTGTTGCTGAAGAAAAAAAAATTGATTAAAATTCATTCGAGTATATGCAATAAGCTATAAGTAATAATCCAAAATAATCAAGGTATAATATAACAATAATAATTTTTGGAATAAATATTATAATGTACCAACACACAAACACACAAACTATTTTTCTTAGAAGTTGGTATAATATTAATACCTTTATCTACCTATATCTAGTTTACCTTTATTCCTTCTGTAATAGAAAATAAATATTATAAATAAGCGATAAAGCTCTAAGATATCAGAGAAAAGTAAAAAGACATCCGACCACACTAGCGTGCAGCGTGCAGTGTGCAGTGTGTCCGCGTGGCTGACTGCGGTCGTGGTGTCGAGTTGCGGCGCATCTAAATCATTAGTGTGGCGCTAAACCATGACCAAACTCGATATTTTATACTTTAAAATTAATTTTAGATATAGCTTGCATATTAAGTTAATTTTACTAAACTGTAAAAATAACGTGAGCAGTATAAGCTTTGAAAAAAATGAAAGCTTTATACTGATTACGTTTTGGACAAGAGCCCAAAAGTCCACATTTCTTTTTAATAGGCTGAGAAAAGAGAAAATACGAAAATCAAACCCATGCTCTCCAACGGCTGTTATACATCCAAATTAGTATTTGATTAAAATTGAATGCTTAATTTTTTGCGAATGTTTTAGGTATATACATATATCTTTAAAAAGTACCAGGAGAAATATTACGAATATATCTAACAAAATATCGTTGAAAGATAAATGAAAGTATATTACTATAAAAAATGAAAGCACAATTGACTTTTAAATAAAGCAGAATATAGCCAGGATATTTTACTACGAAGTTCCAAGAGTAATAAAATTTAAAGTAGGTTATCGAATATCTTGGAATGGAGAACGGTAAGTTCAAAGGCTGGAGGAAATTGAAATTTCAAGCACGGCTGCCGTCAAGTCGAGCAATCTAATAACATTGCTGTATGAATATGCAATATTCAACATAAGGTGCACGTAACACCGCTTATAAAGAAATTCATGAATTACATGCTTGCTAACTTAAAAATTGTTATTTTTAGTTGTGAAGCCAACAACAAATAGGCCTAAACTTGTTTATCTAATGGGGTGTACGAAAAATTCAAAGCCTGAAGGAAATAGAAATTTCGAGAACGGCTGCTGTTATTGAAGCATGAGTAAACTAATAGTGCACGAGTGGAGCCAAACGTCGCTTGATTGCACAAAACAACGAGAAATTTTTAAACTCTATAAATTATAGCATATCACATAGTTAAATTGGAATTATGATATGTTCCTACTTTGTAAATTGCATTTTATTAGAAACTAATACTTAGATATAAATAGTTATTAGCCAGTGTTAGCCATGTAATTTTTTTTCACCACTTATCGTTCGTATCGTCGTCAATCAAAAATCATGAAAATCGTTCCAGCCTTTCTTGAGTAATTATAAATGGTGTAATTAACACGACTTTATATATATATATATATATATATATATATATATATATATTTACATTAAGCACAATTATAAAATAACAAAGGTATTTATGTCGCATAAATTATGTAGCACGTAGATTTCCTTCTAGATATTTTTGATATAATCGTGTAGGAGGACCTTCGATGTCTATAACTCTAAACCTAAATGCTTTAAATTGAAATTGTCGGTGTTACGGCGGCCCTTGCCTCGGAGAGCACGTAAAGCCGTCGATCCTGCGCCTGATCTCTCACCGGTCTTGTTAAATTGTCGTCCCACCGGACTCCGAGAGTGAAAGGAGTAGACAGTCTACTTGTATTTGCGCACATACTTATGCACTATTGGCTTACCTCGGTGAGCTTGACTGCAGTGCCCGAAAACTGTTAAGAAGACATTATTTATTCAAGACTAGCATTGCCCGCGGCTCCGCCCGCGTTCAGATGACTAAAAACCAAATTCTTAGGTTTTGCATATTAGTATACTTCTACAATGCAGTTTTTGTATTTTTTCTCAAAAATGAGATATTTTCCCGCGGTAAAAAGTATCCTATATGTTGACTCGGATAGCCAGCTATCATCATACCAAATTTCATCAAAATCTGTCCAGTGGTTTTCTCGTGATGTGGTAACAGACAGACAGACAAACAGGCAGACAGAGATTTCTATTAGATTTTCCACAAAATATTTAATGTACAGATTCGACTTAATTACAATTTTATTATATGTATAGTTATAATATAATAAATAAATAAATAAAAGTTTATTAGCAATAACTTTTGACACTAAATTTAATAAACAAAGCACAAAATAAAGCACTTATCACTAAATTATCATTAGATATTATCATTCATATATTTAACTAAAAAGCCACACAATAATAAAATGACATTACAAGCTCAGTATACATTAAAGTTGTAAACATTGATATTCAACATTATTAATATTTTGTTACAAGTACCGCCATAAAAGTAAACTATAGCAGTAGGTAAAGTTAGACTACTGAAAATAATGACTTAAGCCAAATTTTAAATATAGTTATATATATATATATATATATATATATATATATATATATATATATATATATATTATATATATATATATATATATATATATATATATATATATATATATATATTATATATATATATATATATATATATATATATAATATATATATATATATGGAATTGAAATTTCAATCCGGAATATAGAATCTTAAACATTTATCGAAGAACTATTGAGTCTCTCCAATTTCTCTGACTACCCCGCAAAATATAGGTATGTGCGTGATTGTATTCAGCCCTTTTTAACGCTCCACTGCTGGGCACAGGCCTCCCTTCAGTACGAGGTGAATCAGGCTATAGTTCACCACGCTGGCCAAGTGCGGGTTAGCGGACTTCACATGTCTTTTGAAAACTCGCTAGGTTCTCTAAGACATGCAGGTTTACTCACGATGTTTTCCTTCACCGTTAAGACAAGTGGTAATCATGGTGAAAATGATTCACATATGATAATATCAGAGGTGCGATACCCGGGATTTGAACTCGCTTCACTCGGTTTCCAAGCCAGCGCGCTACCACTGGTCTTCCACTGCCTTTATGAGCGGAAACTAAAAACTTGTAGATATATAAAAAGCAATTTGTTTATTTATAAACATTTCTTCCAAATTCGATTTAAAATAAGATCATTCAGAAATCATATGCAAAAGTATTCAATATAGCACAGCGTATGCAATGGTGTTTGGAGAAACAATAAACATACCGAAGCGCAATAATCGAGTTTATGATCGACATTAAGACACTTTTACAGGCTAAATCTAGATTTCTCTTCATGGCTGGACTTTCTAAGCTAACCTAAATACGCGGGCGGAAATTATTGTTTAACTGCTTTCAAATTAAATATTCTTGGTAACCATTATTCATGTAATGTCAATAACTCTAACAAGTACCTATCTGTTTACTAGAACAAAATGCCCCTTCATTTTTTAAATAACTTTCTCTATATCTATAAACTAGTGACTCACCCCCGCGCCGCTCGGGTTAGTCCCCACTTACGTTTTAACGTTTAGTATAGATTTTTCAGAGATGAGATATTTTACTGAAGTATCTATCCTATATGTTTACCCATATAATCAGCTATCATCATACCAAATTTCATCAAAATCCCTCCAATGGTTTTGCCGTGATGCGGTCACAGACAGACAGACAAAAATTGATTCAGCCTCTGTATCGATAATAATGTCTATTTCAAAAAGATTTTCCAAAAAATATTTAATGTACAGATTTGGTTTAGTTACAATCTTATTATATGTATAGATATAAATAAACACATAAGCACAAATAACACAACTAAATCATGAATTGAACAAGAACTTTTACTTCTGCGAATATATTATTATGTACATTTATTTGTAATTCATACGTATTTATAGTTATGATCCTATGCTATATTAAATTAAATTTAGATTCTTACTTGACTGCAACAAATGTATTGATTGATACAATCATATATTTACAACATCTCTTTAATTTGTTCCATTAGCTATAACTAGTGACTTTCTCGCGTATATAATAGGTAGATACGTTTGCATGGTTAATATAGAATAAACTATAGGTACCTATATATGTACTGGTATAGAAAAGTAAGGACTTAACTTAAGTACGTAGTTTAAAAATTAAAAAAACAACTATCGAACGAAAACTATAAACGAAAATTACATGAAAACGATTTCCCATACAAACTTTTATCGCTTTTTTCACCCCCTTAAGGGATGATTTCCGGTATAAAAACTATCCTATATCCTTCCCAAGGTCTCAAACTATCTCAAACTAAATATCATCTAAATCGGTTCAGCAGATTAAGCGTGAAAAGGTAACACACAAACAGACAGAGTTACTTTCGCATTTATATATTAGTATGGATTATTATTATGTCCATGACTTAGGACCTCCGCTTAATGTGAGAGCGCGTAGAATAAGGAGCTCAATTTATATCCAGTCTATTGAATATAATTACGATGTTAGGTGACATCATGTAGAAGGTAATTTTTTACATATATGTTATATACATATATGTAAAAAAAATACCTTCTACTTTGATTTAAATCCAAGTTACAACGTATTTCTTCATTTATACAAGCTCCAGTAGGTCACCAGGTTATAATCCCCGGGGCTAAGTCGAGCTCATTTCTATCGGGTGCAATAGAAAAAGTTACTGGTATTAAAAATTGAGCAATAATCTTTTATTCTGCAGTACATTCTATGTTTTTAAATTAATAGGCTATTTTATATAATAAATATAAGTAAGAGTAGAAGGAGAAGAAAGAGAAAAAATCTGTCTATTTCTAGGCAAAAAACTCGAGAATCTGACTTTTGTTTCAATATAAAATTACGGTATTGTTCAGATTTTAGTATAAATTCAGTAGCCTATTGTATAAGCAATAACAATTTAAGTACATGATTATAAAATATCTTGACATGGGTAAACCCTTAGGTGTTTCAGGGCATGTACGACGCGAGATCGTATCGCTAGTTCATATTCTTTAGCCTTACACATTTTTACTTTCATTAAAGATTATATTTTTTGTTTCAGATTGCCCTCCACCGATTCATCAACCGTCTTTCTATCTATACTTAACTTCAGTTACTTTATCTTTTACGTAACAACAATATGACTTGATAAAAATAATAATATTTATGTGGTGTTAAAATAATAATATTTATTTCGTTCAATTGTGACATTTTTGTTTTTTGTAAAAATTGTGATAAAAGTGACAGTGCAAATCAAAATGGAAGCGTTAGAAAGGAGAGGAAAGCTAATGGCCATCGGAGCTATACTTTTCATCGTCTATTGTTCTCAGTGTAAGTACCTTGTTATTAAGGGCTATTTTTTTTATTTATTTAAGTCAAGTTTTTTAAGATGCCGTAACTAGAAAATAAAAACGGAACTTATGTAACTAATATATTCATGTCCGTCTGTCTGGTCGTGTATCACAGCTATACATGCTTCATTAGTCGAACTCTACAATAACTTTTCATAGTTTCTTTGAGAAATATTACAATATACCAACTTGTTTTTAATGTTTACAGTAAGAAATTATGGGTTCATAAGTATTTTGCTTTAAGCGTAAGCTTTTTGCTGTACGGAACAGTCGATACGATTATATTACAAATAACTTAATTTAATAATAGAAAAATCCACCGTAAAACACACCTATTAGTTGTTCATACAAAATACTTTCTGATTATATTAATTGACTATTGTCTTTATGAGAAAAGCCTTTTCATTCTTATGTGAAATGTAATATAACCTAATACTTTTCGTTTTAACAACTTTTAAAAGCTTACAAAACTTAATTTACTATAACAAGAAGCTTTACAGTAAATTGACGGTATAATAGACTTGCAGAATTTATATACAAGTTGATATTCTAAAAGTGGTGTGAAACCTTCGTAATACAAGTTTATAGTTCAAGCCTTGAATATCATATCGCGAATCCCCAACCATGCAGTAAATGTCAACTGTAGATAAAACCTTGACCGTCTATGGAACTCGCCCACTGGCTATTGTTAAAATCTCTTAACATGTATATTTAATAACATTATTTATCTATAATTTCAAATTCATACCTTTGATTTCATAATTTATTAAATTTATTTAAAATTTTCAATGTAAAATATATTCTGCGCAGCACTAAAATGCAAATTCAATATTCTATATTGTGCATGTTTTATGAAAGGCAAATATTACCTAACTATAGCATATTCTTCTAAAAATTATAGTTGAATTTATATTTGGAAGCTTGTACTATAGTTTTTACTCGTAAATTATGAACTACTTTTCTCTTTAAAGAAATCTGTGTGGAAGAGTAGGAATTTAGATTGTTCTTTAGAAAAATATAGTATAATTTTAGACAATTCGTGGGAACTACAAAAACAGAACCTGAGACTGAGATAAACATATTCTCTCTTTACATTTTTATCACGTTTAGTTCCGAGAAATATAACAATGAGATTTGCATTTTATTAACACAGAATCGCCATGCAATTTTTTAAACAACGCGTTTTTTTATATACTATATGTTAAAAGACATACTAAAAATTCAAAAACTCCGAGTTGTACAACTTTTTCTTAATTATATAAAACCTCGCCTTAATTTCCATTTTTGCATCCACACTAAAAAAAATTTAGTTTTTGGGGGTAGAATTTGTAACAAATTATTTTTTTGATTTGAATATAATTTTTTTTTGAGTAATCTTTAAAAAATTCAAGAATTAACGAATATTCATTTTCTACTCAGCTTTCACTGTAAAACAAAAAAAGTAACAAGTTATTTTTTAAATTTTTTTAAAATCACAATAATGCGATATTACAAAAATTGCAATTTGCAAAAAATTTCCTCAAAATTTTAAAAAAATGGTTTTTATATGATACAAATTCTACCCCAAAGCTAAGAAAAAAAAATATTTGTTTTCGCTCTACTCTAATTCATATTATGTTACAGTACCGTAGTTGATCCTAGCTTCAAACAGACATCATCAAATCCAAGCCAATAGACACTAACAAACAAACTCATTGCGCTACATTTTTAGAAATATTTTAATATTATATCTTTAATAGGTAAAGGTGTTGAAGGCAAGAATCACACAAAGATGTCATATGTATGTCCACCGAAATTCATACGACTGGGACACAGCTGTTACTTCTTCAGTGAAAACAAGGCTACGTGGCAGACTGCACTCTTCTCTTGTAAGGTAAGCTAAATATATCGTCATACATTTATTTGGTTAGGTTTTAGGTACAAAGTTGGTTTATATACGTTATTTTTTCTTTAATATATTTTAATTTAAGGCATCGATAAAAATTCTAGTTGAGTTCCAATTTACATGTAATTAGGTAACATTCAAACAACAAGAGCCATGAAGCCCTCAGAAAACATGACAATCTGAAACCGTTTTGGGAAAACGAGACGGGAAAAGTTTTGGAAAACACCAAATTAAAAAATTGATAAAGCCGGCTTTATCAACTTTTTTATCTCATAACACTACAATTATTTGACATTACGTTAAAATTAAGATCTAACACTAACACTAAACACTAAATATAATAAACTTAAAGCTCGTTCGTTTTATTCTTTCATTACCTCTTTCTGTCAGGTCAGTAGGTAAGAAAGGAAAATAACAAATTGTGTAATTATTTTATATTTGAAGATCCACTAAACAGCCCATTAATTTAGACTTGAACCAAAATTTACATATTTGACCCTAGTGTAACTGCTATAAATATTTCGCACATTGCGTACACAGTCCCCGCTATTAATTCATTTAGTTTAACTATCAATGTGATTAGGATTTATTGCCATCAACAAGTGGTACGGCCTTAACATTACAAGGAAGCTCGTTTTGACACATGCTTAGTAAGCCAGCTGCTGGCAATTTCAATGATTTTCTATAACAATTTATTAAGAGACGACGTACTAATATGCACTTATATACTAGCATTGCCCGCGGCTCCGCCTGCGTTCAGATGACCAAAAACCAAATTCTTAGGTTTTACATATTAGTATACTCTTACATTGCAGTTTTTGTATTTTTTCTCTGAAATGAGATATTTTTCCGTGGTAAAAAGTATCCTATATGTTGACCCGGATAACCAGCTATCATCATACCAAATTTCATCAAAATCTGTCCTGTGGTTTTCTCGTGATGCGGTAACAGACAGACAGACAGACAGACAGACAAAAATTCTAAAAACTATAGATTCGGACTCTGTATCGATAATAATGTCTATTTCAATTAGATTTTCCAAAAAATATATAATGTACAGATTCGACTTAGTTAGAATTTTATTATATGTATAGGTTTTTTTTTAATATCACAGTTTAGCCTTTTATTCATTTATTTTAAGGCTGTATGTGAGGAACTATAAGGAAGACGTACTTAGGTTCTTTAACCTATAAAGACAATGCTTGCTAATCTTTGTATTTGGAATTCAGAGATGATTTCAATGTTCGTGATGAGTTTTTTTCAATTTAATAATGTCGTTTTTATTTAATATATTTTTTGAATTTGATGAATGGTAAATTAAAACACGACAATCTATTAACAACATACTTATTACGATACGATATGATTTATTAGATATTTCAAACTTATTTTATAAATATTGAGAAATGTTTGTATCAAGATCACCTGTACTATTACTACTGGGGACCTAGTTAATTAGTAACGCAACTTAAAAAATGACCGACCCAGATAACTAGTTCTAAGCAAAACGTCCCTTATGCAAAATACGATAATTAATATAAAGTATAAACACTTGTTTTTTTCATAATTTAAAACATATTGTTCATACTCACTTATACTATTTATCTACAATTTCATGACAAAACTTTCGAAATTAGGCTGAGGAATGACTCGTGAATACCGTTTACATTGTAAAGTAAAGTCGACTCACCCCACCCTCCCTTCGCTCGAGTTCGTCCCTAGCTTGATTCCCCATACAAACTTACATTCCCATTTTCACAACCTTAAGGGATGATTTCTAGAATAAAAAGTATCCTATGTCCTTTCCAGGGTCTCCGACTATCTTCTTACCAAATTTCATCTAAATCGGTTCAGTAGATCCAGAGATTACCCCAACAACCTCGCAAACTCACAAACTTTACCTCTTTATAATATTAGTATAGATAACTTTTTTATATAACGCTGTAAATTTAAATTATACGTGCTATGCTTAATTATTAAAAAAAATATATAAAAACTCTTACACGTTCATTATTTACATTTAATACACCTATGATTTGTCTCTAATTGGCAATACATGCACCATAACAGTATAGTATTATATATGCAAATGGGAGTAATGAATGGTAAGCTGTTTCGCAAGAGAGTGACAAGCAAAAAGTAGACGTAACGGTATAAGATTTGAAATTATGACAAAATTCTTTAGATTATAATTATCTTATTTATACGATAGGATATGACAGTCGATGAGCAGATGTCATGCCATAGACGTTTGATCCGAAAATAAAAATATTTCTAGTTTTCGACCGCTACAGCAACGCTATTACCCGGTTCTAACTATAATTAAGAACTATCCAAGTGAATAAGTACTATAAAAGTGGAAATGACTAAGCGTTCACAAAAAAACATCAGAATCGGCTAAGCCGAGGTTAGAAATAGAAGAGAAGAAGAACACTCACTGGAACTTCATTTATAAAGAAGTACCTAAGTAGTACTTTACTCATAGTACCATTAATGATTTTTTCTCGGCCTGCCTCGGTGGTGTAGCGGCTAGCATGTACAGCTGCACACCCGGAGGTCCTGGGTTCGAGTCCCGGGTCGAGCCAAGTTTAGTTATTCAGTCTTTCTGTATAGTAAGCCTCAGTAACAGCCCGGAGTTGGGAAGTTGCCGGTGTTTCATCCCCGTGCCTCGGAGAGCACGTAAAGCCGTCGGTCCTGCGCCCTAACTCTCACTGGTCGTGTCGAGTGGTCGTCCCACCAGAGTATGAAAGTGACAGGAATAGAGAGTGCACTTGTGTCTGCATGTACACTTGTGCATTATAATATCTCCTGCGCAGTTGGCTAGTCTCAATGAGATTGGCCGCCGTGATCGGTCGGGAGAACATCAATGATTTTTTCAGTTAAACCTACCATACGTCTAAAAAAGGATTGTAAAAATCCATGATATTACGACTATTATAAAATAATTCAGGAAGTCTGATTACATATTAAATATCATCTAAATAGCCGACGCCAATAGGATGTTTTTATTGGTAGGTAGCCAAAACACCAGCTCTAAATATTATGTTTACTTGTGAAAATAAAACCACTACAATATAACGTTGCTACGAGTAGTTTTTGCCGTGCAGTACTATAATATTTTTTGTAAATTTTTGCCCGCGGCTCCACTCATGTAAAGTAGAGCTTTCTATTAGTGTGCTAGTAAAATATTTGAATAAGTGGAATATTTTCAAAGAATTTTCATTTTCTATTTCAAAAATAATTGAGCTCTTCATTCATACTAATATTATAAATGCGAAAGTAACTCTGTCTGTCTGCCTGCCTGTCTGTTTCCTTATCACGTTTAATTCGCTGAACAGATTTAGATGAAATTTCGTATGGAGGTAGTTTGAGACCCTGGAAAAGTCATAATATGGTTTTTATCCCGAAAAGTTTGGAAGTTCGTATAGGAAATGAATCATTTCTCAAGTAAGGTATATATATTTTCTATTTTTTAAAGTACTTAGCAATTTTTCTATACCTATGTATATTGTATATACAGTCTATCTACTCCATACTAACCGATAAAGCCCCTGAAAACCGTTTAAGTCCCTGGAGACGAACCCGAGCAAACAAGAGTGAGTCGCTAATAAGATTATAATTATTAATTTTTAATTACTTAGTAAGGTTTATTTTCAAACAATATACGTAACTTTACAATTAACATATATAGTTTTCTCGTCTAGTCTGTTTCATAATAATTCTTCTCTTGCAAATTTAATAGCGTGAACTCTAATTAAATCAAGATATTTAAAATGTAGAGTCAATTACATAGTCACAACTTTATAAGGCGTTTAATTATAATGTCAACTCAAAAAGAATTATTTGCTTATACTGAGTAATTTACATATGTTTACCATATTAGCATTCCACCGCGATAACGGAATCTGTTAAAGAAACAAATATTATGATTTTAATTTGTTCTTATGCATAGGTGGCATTATGGTACTGGTGAACAGCAAAAGCAATAAAATTAAAAAAAAAACACAATAAATTAGCAAGAAGTAGTGAAATAAGATATATCAACTAAATAACTTGGCGAATTTTTTCTTACACTTGGGAGTAAATTCGTAAATAAATATGTTGGTATGGGAAGCACACAGCAGCATCTAGTTCCATGGTAAGTTACGGTGCTTGTGTTATGGATACCAGATAGTTGATACATTATACATATATAACTTTGAATGCATACATATTATAAATATAAACACCCATAACTGGAGTACAAACATTCGTCATCACAGCGGGAGTCGAACCTACGACCGCTGGCACAGCAAGTAGGGTCACTACAAACTGAGCCAAACGTATCGTCAAAGTGTAGGAAAGAGACTACTAAAGAGATTATAATATTATAATATTATTTTACTTGCCTTACCTATTCATCTCCAAAAAATCTAATATAAAAAGGCTATCGCTATACTATATATTCTCATGAAATTATCATATCTCCTATAAAGGGCTACTGTGTAGTGAAGCAGTATCTAACTAATAATATTGATTGAAAACAATCAACATCTGACGGTTTTAATAAATATGGTAATGCGTTGAACATAATTTTCTAGTGAAGTGGTCAATCATTGTTGCAAATACATGAATAAACAGTATAGCTGCTACGAATGTAAATTACATATATAAGGTTACATTTGAATATTGCTGTAGTCCTTAGTAAAAGCTACCTTAATACTCTTAACATAATTTTTTTTAAATAAAATACAAAAGAATTTAGGTGTAATTTCTTTCATCTGTGGTGGGAAATGTTCTGAAATTTATAAGACCGCCATTAAGGATAACCTGTTTATTAAAAAGTATAATTAAATTCTATATCTATACATATAATAAAATTCTAAGTCGAATCTGTACATTAAATATTTTTTGATAAATTTCATTGAAATAGACATTTTTATCGATACAGAGGCCGAATCTATAGTTTTTAGAATTTCTGTCTGTCTGTGACCGCATCACGGAAAAACCACTGGAGAGATTTTGATGAAACTTGTTATGATGATTGCTGGTTATCCAGGTCAACATAGGATACTTTTTACTGCGGGAAAATATCTCATCTCTGACAAATCTATACTAAACGTTAAAACGTAAGTAGGGACGAACCCGAGCGGAGCGAGGGTGAGTCGCTAGTAAAGTTATATGAAAACAATGTATTATAAAATTATTCCTCTTAAAAAGATCTTACTATTAAACTGTAGCAACGCTATATGCAAACACATATAAATATGTACATAACGACGCACACGAGCGAAGCCTTAACTTACTAGTTCAAACTAAAACACTGACTAAAAGTAAATATTCTCATTCAAGAATTAAAATTTAACACATGTATTTATCTCAAGATATTATTCATAACCACAGAGATAAACCGACAACTATTTCGCATGTCATATAAAATATAAATCAATTCTTTTATTACCCTGGGACATTTGGAGCAACGTTTTGCAATAATCTATAAACAAAAGTTATATCACTGGCTTAAAATTACATGCTTGATATTTTATATTAGATCTAGTTAATATGCAAAGTAAAACTTTATTACATACTAAAATTGGCTCCATCATTTTCTTTAAACTACATAAATTATACTTATGCAAATTAAAGATGATGACCATAACTAAATATCCATAAATATAATATTCTAGCAAAGAAACCTTTGTATTATATAGGTCATAAAAATATTTAAAGTCTCACATACTTGAGGACAACGATTTTGGGCTCCATTTAAAAGAAAACATATGAGTTGTAATCCTGTTTATTATATACTATTCATATATTCAATTTGTTATAATAAGAGAATAAAAATATTTCAAACTATGTACATATTTTTTATTTTTTTATTTAAGTTCCATGAATTAAAAAAATTGGGGACATTTGTACATTTAGCCTTTTACAAATAGTAGTGGATAGTGGACTAGACAAGATTACGAATTAAAACTAATATAAATCAATAATTAAATAAAACATCCTTAAAGTTTTTAAACTTTTTATAAACTATCTACCCATACGGACCGTAGTCAGTAGCAAAACTAGCAATAAACTTATAAAATTTCAACCTTGCCTTTTCCTCAAATAAAAGTTAACTATGCCACTTTTGATCGAACTCTTTACCTGCTATTTCTATTAAACCTATTTAAGTGTTGATTTCTTTATTGAACCTTTGAAAAAAAAAGATTTTCCACTCAAAAACCCATCCATCCCCCTCCATGCAAAGTCCATATCATCTCCATCCAAAGTCAATTATCCTCTCCTTTTTACCGGATATTTGTATCCACAAGTCCTGGACTTCCAGGTTTAATCCTCATTGAGCATTCAGTTAAATCTTCATTAAGCTAGAAACAGATTGATAAAACATTTTTAATGATCATTTGGGCTTTGGCACCGTGTAAATAGGCCCTATCAGCTCAATATAAGGTAACTACTTATCTAAACTAATAAAATATAGTCGCCAGAACATTATTTTTATATTAATACTAGCGGCTCACACTCGCTTCCCTCGGGTTCGCCTCTAGAAAAACAAAAACAAATCTATCCCTCGGGAACTGTATATTTTTCCGGCATAAAAAGTAGCCATGTGTTATTCTCAGGCTATATAATATATTATAATCTATCTCTGCGCCAAATTTCATCCAGATCCGTTCAGCCGTTCTGGCGTGAAAGAGTAACAAACATCCATACATACTCACAAACTTTCACATTTATAATATTAAATAATACGGACTGCATAGGCGTAGATATTTAATACGATGTAAGTCAGCATTTTTTTAAATAGGTTAAAATAAATAGACCACCGTCGTCGTGCGTGGGTTAACTACGCGCGATCCGCATTACTAGCGTGTTTATTTAATGTCTTAGAAGAAGTTTACACTTTGAAATTTGATTTGCTTCATTGCTTTAAGCTCAATTTTTTTTTCATTTTTGCCACTCCAGCGAATCAAATAGTTGTGGAGTACCTACGAGTATATCACTTTCAAGCTTTTATTTTTGAAATAAGTATAAGATTTTCACAACTAAAAGCAATAATTGCCTAATAGGTACTTGTGTAAATAAGAAAAACTCCAGAAAACTTAAAATTTTAGATAACGTTGAAATTGAATGTTTGCAAAGATTTATGACAATATGTCTAATAAGTAAAGCTTACGCGCACAAAGTAGCAGGCAACAGCTACTGAGCTAAATCTATACATATAATAAAATTGTTACTGAGCCGAATCTGTACATTAAATATTTTTTGGAAAATCTTATTGAAATAAACATTATTATCGATACAGAGGCCGAATCTATAGTTTTTAGAATTTTTGTCTGTCTGTCTGTCTATTACCGCATCACAGAAAAACTACTGAAGGGATTTTGATGAAATTTGGTATGATGATAACTGGTTGTCCGGGTCAACATATAGGATACTTTTTATTGCGGGAAAATATCTTATTTCTGAGAAAAAATACAAAAACTGCAATGTAAGAGTATACTAATATGTAAAACCTAAGAATTTGGTTTTCGATCATTAGAACGCGGGCGGAGCCGCGGGCAATGCTAGTAACCAATAAAAATAAAGATTCAATGTAAACGGAGTCTTCAACCGTTACTATGTTATTTTAAAGATATGATACACGTGTTAAAAAGAATTCATCCCGTGGCATAGATTAAATAATGTTTCCAACCATATGCTATGTTTTGTTATAATGTCGTAAATCAATACTGACCTATAAATATACTCATAGTAGTTACCTTAAGGCGCTTATATACTAATGTGTCTTTGATCAAATTAAAAATGATAAGAATAGATTTCTTTTTAACAAATTGTACACGGGTTTCAGAATCGTTTAAGAGTAATTTTGATTATTTTATAAATTTCAAGCCATAATAATTACACGTAAATCAAAACGTTGGATACGTAATAAATATAATATGAACGCATAAATCGACCCATTCTATTGATATTACCTGTTAACATTCAAGATACACAGACGAACAGACACTTCAAAACATGCCTGACCTTGGCAACCAGACAAAGTTATGAATATAATTTTGTACAATCTGTGTCGTATGTTATAGTGACGTGTGATATATTATAGTGCAGTACGTGTACTCAAACACAAGTGCACTCTATATTTATTTTGTACTCAAAATCTGGTAGAGCGATTATCGACACGACCGATGACTGTATATACCTTGGACTGATGGCTTTACGTGCGCTGCCTCGGCATAGGAGTTGAACACCGCAACCTCCATGGATATTGAGAATTTCATTGAATAAAAACCCCATACTCTATTTGACATGATCCATGACTCGAACCTACGACGTCAAAAACTGTAGTAAACATGATAGCCACACTAAAAAATAGTTTGATATTTAAAAATACTTAGTATGTAGACGTAAATAAAGCTCAATAGACTCTTCACGTCCCTTCTCTATCAAGACAAAAAAACGTCGTCCAAAGCCCATTTTTGTTACTAAACTGGATACATTAATTAATATTGGCCATTTTAACCAATTTCGTCTCGTGAGAAGATAGCATGTTACCATCACAGATTATATGTATAGGAGGTATACGTTTTTTCTAATCAAATAAACCACAACAGCTTTTAGTTATTTATTAAAATATATGATTCAGTTTTCGTAAAATATTATATAAATCGTACGTTAAATCAAATATATTATATACACATCCTAATATTTGCAGAAAAAATATTCATCGCATTGATGTCTGTGATCTCTTATTCGTTGTATATTTGTAAGGGTTTAATTAAATATCATACAAACTCATAACGTTAGCTACAAGGCTACGAGATATTGTAGTATTTATTACATTGTTGACTACTTTTGTACCAAAACATTTTCGATATGTAACCGTACCAGAAGTTTTAAATCATTAGGAAGGAAGCCAATATATATATATATATATATATATATATATATATATATATATATATATATATATATAAGCCAATGTATATTTCTTACTTTAAAAACATAAAAAATCCCTCTGTCATAAGAATTCCTCTGGAGGTAATCGTACATATCATAAAAAAAAAATTTTCAAAGATAGTATTCGAATAAAATAAGTTATAAATTATTATTTTAAATTGAAAGCTTTTGTTTCTTGAATTTGATACAAACATATCAATTTGTGGTACTTTTACTTAAGTCCTAATTATCCACAAAACCGTGTTCTAATTACAAACTAGTTTATCGACCCACAAACTACAGGAAAAGTCATAAATGTTTATTGATACCCCGAAATTGGTGCCAAATGCCTTAACAATTGCAGGTATGATGTTATAATGTAAACAGGGTTATCACTCACTCCTTTTTACTAAGTTTCACTTCATTGTATGACTTTGATAAATCATCGATACAAATAATACAATTCTAACTGAGTCGAATATGTACATTAGATATTTTTTGGAAAATGTGATTGAAATAGTCATAAATAGGCTGAATTTATAGTTTTTAGAATTTTTGTCTGTCTGTCTGTTTGTGAACGCATCACGAGAAAAACACTGGACAGATTTAGATAACATATGGGATACATTTTACTGCAAAAAAATATCTCATCTTTTAGAAATCTATATACTAAATAAAGTTAAAACGTAATTTGGGACGAACCCAAACGGATCCAGGCTGAGCCGCTAGTTTATTATACTATTTATTTGACACAAAAACATGAAAACAAATTGTTTAATAAACTAAAATAAATATTTCTAAAAATAAAAATGTTTTGAACTTTAACTATTACGCTACAGCTATATACCAAAAAAACTACTAAAACCATTAACAAATAAATTATATACATATATATGTATGTATGTATGTATGTATCTCTAAAAGCATAAGCAAATAAAAATATTAAAAATGACTTTATTGAATATCTTCAATTTTTCTGTTTATTGGTGACCCTATGTTTAGTTAAATTTGCGTCACACCGCTGGAAGCGATTACGAAAACCGCCGTCACCGATTCGTCATGGTTATTCAGGAATTATGGCTGATCACATGACTTGAGGGATCGATGTGGAGTGTAAAGAAAAGTGTTTTATATAAGATTTTACAACATATTTTTTTTCTATTATACCTTCTCTTATTTAATACCTAATTATATTTAGCTAACTATTTCTTTTAAAAATTTGAAAAAATTAAAGTTAGTGGGATCGAACAACCCTTTCTAGGGCCAAGTTTATATTAATTGCCTCATTTATTAACATGAAAAATATTAATTTAAACTACACAAGGCTTGCAAGAAATATCTCTTTATATTTTTTAATAATCTACTAATTGAAAGCAAAGGTTAGTGTTTTACAATATTTGTACTATATATCTATATTTAAAATACATTTATATGAAATTATAATTTGCCTACATTTGCGCCATTACCTGAAGTATAATTTTACGTTTTAATGGGTCTCAATTAAATATTGCACCAATACAGCTAATAAATATAGCTAGCTCGTCTTATATCGATTTGTTGAAGTAAACTGTAAAGGGCAACTATTTACATACGTAGCTGTGATTTTATTGGGTCCGCAGAGTTGCGATCTTCTTAGACCCCACCTCGCAAAGGTCAAATGGATGCTTGCTTCTAAAGTCAAATTCAAATATTTTTTTATTCATCGTCATGAGTCTACCATATTTTTATATTATAGTAGAAAATATAGGGCGATATTAATAAAATGTACCTATATACATATGTACATATGTATAAGTGATTATTTAAATTAACATATTATGTATGTACCTGAACAATACTAAGAATTAAATTGGAAACTTTATTAAGTATTAAGTGACAGATGAAACCAGTCACTTACTGACAATAATTCATCAAGCTTTGGATTAAACAGCCATTTAAGTGTAAAATATGCTTGTCCTAATTACTTGGTCAAAAGTTCATTTTACCTTTTTTGCGTAGTCATATTATCATATCATATACTAGCATATAGCATATCATATACTATATATAGCTTGCTTCCCAATACAAACTTTCATCCCCATTTTCACCCCTTTAAGGGATGATTTGTGGGATAAAAGTCTGGGATGTAAAGGGTATCCTATGTCCTTCCCAAGGTTCTAACTATCTTGTTACCAAATTTCCTCTAAATCGGTTTAGTAGATCCAGAGGTTACCCCTTAGTCTCTACAAGGTCACAAACTCACAATTCACAAACTTTACCTCTTTATTATATTAGTATAGATAGATTATAGATAAGCATATTAAATTATATAGATTAGAAAATATTTTATAGAGATATATACACACAAACTTTTTAATTTTAAATGAAACTATCCTTTCAGATTTTATCGCGGTATTTTCATTATGTTTTTGTTGCCGTGGTTTCGAGTACTTTACAGAAAACATGTCACAATCCTACAAATATTATATGCGAAAGTTTGTGAGGATCTATAGATTGTGGATGTCTGGATGTATACTTGTATGGATATTTGTTACTCTTTCACGCAAGAACTACTAAATGAATTTTAATGAAACTTTACAGTAATATAGCTCATACATGAGAATAACATATAGGCTATTTTTTATCCCGGAAAAGTGTATGGTTCCCGTGGGATAGATTTGTTTTTGTGTGAAGCTAGTATAAAATAAAACCACGACAATATTCGAATAAATTGATTTATTTAAAATGTCAAATATTCATCTAAATCTAAGAAAGCATTATTTTTAATATTATATAAAAAAGAAAGTATCAGTTTAATTAAGCTATATGGTAATAATATCCAAAATCCCTCATTATAACTGAAATAACAATTAATATAGTATGAAAATTGAAATAATAGGCAATGTACTCATATATCTAACACGCTAAAACCATGCTACACGTTCTTAGATATAGCGCAGCACTATAAAATTATGTCATTATTTCTAGGCAAGTTACTCACGTTTGACCTTCATTTGCAATTGGAATATATAGAATCTATAGAGTTTTACAATTACAAGGATCGATAGCAACAGGCAAAGATAAGTATGTAATTAAAAAT
Organism: Brenthis ino; assembly: GCA_921882275.1. NCBI lineage: Eukaryota > Metazoa > Arthropoda > Insecta > Lepidoptera > Nymphalidae > Brenthis > Brenthis ino. The sequence continues at coordinate 27,302,963 of OV170227.1, forward strand.
GATATCAAACTAGTTTCACATATTTTACACATAAGTATCTCTTTAATAACCTGAGCTTTCCTGGTGCTTTTAATCAGCTTAACACCTCCAGGTAAATTTCTGAGAAATTAATTAAAATTCTAAGAAATCTATTGTTAACTGACACGCCGGCGTGTCCGCGGTCGTAGAGGGATTAATAGTTGATTATGGAAGGCTCATCTAACATTATGGTTTTATCCTAATCAGACCGAAGCTAATATTTGACACAATTTCATGATTACCATACAAATAAAAAAATCATTACAACAATTTAAAACAAAAACAATTTACATTGATATCAATGTTCTATATAACAAAATAAAAAAAGTATAAAAAGATATACGCCAAATAATATATTATTATACTATTTCTCCCAATGAAAGATCTCAATAAATGAATCATAAGGTCGAGTAATTTTAACTTATTTACATTTTACTTAAAATGATTCTCATTTCTAACAGATTTCCTGTTCTAAGGAAAGTCAGACCTCGTTGTAAGCGTATTTATAGTTCCTTGAAACCATTGATACGTGATAGATGCTTTTAAACTAAATGCACTTCCCACACTTGTCGATAAATTCTTGAAAAAAATATTTCTCTTGAATGCGTTAAACATTTTGAAGACTATCAAAATCAATTTTTAATTGTACAGCTCTATACATTCGTTATTCCACTCTCTCTTCTTTAACTCTTTCAAGGCTAATGTGTAGTTTTAGAGTACACTAGCTGTTGCTCTATAGGTACATAATCTAATACAATGTTGCTATAAATAATAATATTATATACATGGTGCGTCATAAGCGGTTTCCAACAATGAGTGAGTGAGCGTTTACTTTGATGAGAGTCATTACAGTGTTAAAATAAAATGACACAAATATAAATGACCTAAATGTGCATGTAAACATAAAAATGGCTCAAGGTCTAAAGGATAACCTATTAAGAGCACGTCAAGTTATATTAGAGCGAAGTGGGTTCGAAGAAGCATGAGAGATTTTATTCTAGGCAACATCTTCCTATGCAGAATTAACATGCGTCTATCTTTATATATATAATTCTTCTGTGAGTGTGTATGTCACTGAACTTCTCTCAAACGACTGGACCGATTTTGATGAAATTTTTTGTGTGTGTTCAAGGGGATCTGGGAATGGTTTAGATTCACAATTTTGTCCGCTGGACAATGTTTTTTTAATTAATTTTTAATTTATTAGTAGTTGTTGATTTTGGAATGTTTTACATTGGATCCGACAGACGGCGCTACCATCGCAGTATCAAATTTTAAATAATATTCGAATTTTAATTTTAGTTTGTCCCGACAGTTAGCGCTGCGATCAAATTAAAAAAAAGTTTTGTTATCATTGTAGACAGGACAACGTCTGTCGGGTCCGCTAGTACTCTATATATTTCGACGACACGTTTGGCTCAGTGTGTAGTGACCCTACTTGATGTGCCAGTGGTCGCGGGTTCGAGTCCCGCTGGGGGCATTCATTGAGTGATGAGCACGAATGTTTGTACTCCAGTCATGGGTGTTTATATTTATAATATGTATGTATTTAAAGTTTATATATGTGTAGTGTATCAACTATCTGGTATCCATAACACAGGCCTCGTAGCTTACCATGGAACTAGATGGTGTTGTGTATTAATGTCCCAACATATTTATATATATATATGATTATTTTATAGTCGTATATAGCATGAATTTTTATAAAGCCTTAAATTTTCCTTCAAATTATGAAAATGAAGACTTAACCGCAATCGATTCTAAAACGTCAGATTTATTTTAACTATAGTGTAACTTAAACTAAATTGTTAATCGTCACCTTTTAAAAGTATACCAAAAATATCTTCTTCTTAAAGTTACGTCGTCGTAAGTCTTCGTAAAGTTAGTTTAGATTAGCATACATTAAGTCCCTTCCGATTGAAGGCCAAAAAACAAAGTGCGTAATTATACATACTTAATAAAGCTATTATCATAGTTTTTCTCCCCATGGTTTTTGAACTTCACACTAAATTTAAAAGTAATGTAGTAGTATATAGATGTTAATTATTAATATCTTATTCAGCCCCTTTCTAACGTCCGACTACTGGGCAAGTGCCTTCCTTCAATGGGAGGGGGATCAGGCCATAGTCCACCACGCTGGCTAAGTGCGGGTTGGCGAACTTCACATGTCTTTCGAAAACTTGCTACGTTCTCTCAAACATGCAGGTTTCCTCACGAAGTTTTCCTTCACCGTAACACAAGTGATAATCATGTTGGAAATGATTAGCACATGAATATATCAGAGGCAAGACTCGAGATTTGAACCCGCTTCACTCAGTTTCCTGAGCGATCGCGTTACCATTCGACTACCACTACCCTTATAGTTACGCATTGCTATTTAACCTATTAAAAAAAGTGTTATTTTTCCCTCTTTAGTAAACAAACAGCCATGTTCAGCAGACAGTTTAGGTTATAACTACAGCAAACAATTTTCATTAAATAAACATTTTCCCTGAGCGGCAGTTGAAACTCTCCAACACTACGGCAAATATTACTTCTGAGCGAGTAGGTCATCGTATTTAATATGATAAAATTAATTTATACTACTTATTGCCTGCGACACGAGTTGGTTTTATATGAATTCTTAAATAGGTTCGTATGCACTTGTTATAGTTGTATATTGGCTCCTGTAAAGACATTTCAGAGTAGAACCTGTAAAATACAAAAAATCATACTTAAATACATCCATCTGTGTCTGAGGTAACAGTAATCAAGATAGTCAAAATTATAAAAGAGGTTTCATTAAGAACATAATTTTAGGCATGACATATGACACCTTTACACATTTATGACACGTATAGATTTTCAAACAAATTAGCATATAATAACTACATAAATAGGTAATTTTCTCCAATTCATATGATGTCATCCAACCAATGTGGGTAATAAAATGCACCTATAGGTACCTAAAGATTGTTACATTTTGTACGTGCAATGACTCACACGTGTCGAGTGACACAAATGCAAATATCGTCCACATTTATTTGTTCAATGAATGTACCGAGCTGTAAAGCCTTCATAATTGTAATATATGTAGGCTTATCCTACCTTTGTAACATTTAGTAACATGTTAGATTTATTTATTTGAAATATATTAGAATCATGGCTTTAAGGTGTATTGTATTCAGCCCTTTTTAACATCCCACTGCTGGGCACGGGCCTCCCTTCAGTACGAGGGGAATCAGGCCATAGTCCACCACGCTGGCCAAGTGCTGATTGGCGGATTTCACATGTCTTTGAAAACTTGTTAGGTTCTCTCAGACATGCATAGCTTACTAGCTAGCTTTTACCTACAGCCTTAATGAATTTTGCAGCCTAGGGACTAAGATTCCTTTACATGAAAGAATTTTTTTTCTTTTATAAGTTGAACAGAAACTTTGGTATAAGCAGACATACAAAAAAGCTACGAATATTAGTAATTTACCTTCTTAATTCTTACTAACATCCCTATTATAATAAATGATTAATTTTGTATTAATTAAATAGATAATGTAATTTTTCCATCATCAGTATAGACGTTAAGGTCGCTATTGCTTGAACAGATGCGTAAACATAACCCACTTGCAGCGACAGTGGGTATCGAATCGTAAAATAACACTATAAAATAAACTGCATTCGTAATTCGATCGTGATATATATAATCTTGTTGGTACTGTTTGTGTCTAATAATATATTTATCTATCTATCCATACATATAATAAAATTGTAACTAAGCCGAATCTGTACATTAAATATTTTTTGGAAAATCTTATTGAAATAAACATTATTATCGATACAAAGGCCGAATCTATAGTTTTTAGAATTTTTGTCTGTCTGTCTGTCTGTTACCGCATCACAGAAAAACCACTTAAGGGATTTTGATAAAATTTGGTATGGTGATAGCTGGTTATCCGGGTCAACATAAAGGATATTTTTTACCGCGGGGAAATATCTCATTTTTGAGAAAAAATACAAAAACTGCAATGTAAGAGTATACTAATATGTACAACCTAAGAATTAGGTTTTTGGTCATCTGAACGCGGGCGAAGCCGCGGACAGTGCTAGTTAGGAATATAATAATATCTAATTAAAATTATAAATGTAATAGTTCGTGGAAATATATATATATATATATATATATATAATATGAGTATATGTATATGATATGAGTTTTGGATGTTTTTTTACTTTATATTATTATTAGGATTTGATGAAACTAGTTTAAAAATAGCGTAACGTAGATCAGATACTCTTAGAGAATTTTAGAAAGAAAAATTAGTATAAACTGTTTAACTCAGCTATCTTCTACATAAACAAAAATGAAAAGCGTTCGTTGGTATATGAAAGTGCATCACTTGTAAACGGCTGGACCGATTTGGCTCATTCATCTTTTTAAATTCTAGGATCATTTTAAAAAATAAACTAAAATGGCCCAAATAATGTTTTAGGGCAAAATATTTCTTAAATTAGAAGAATAATAATAATTACTATATTTACACTACTTCTACAAGCTGTTACATAGCCATAATACATGTATTAATATATATATATATATATATATATATATATATATATATATATATATTAATACATATACATATATAGCTTAGGGTGATTGAGTACGAAAGGGCACGACGCGACGTTGCATAGATGATGACAGGGCCCGTTATCAACGTAACCTGACAAGACCTTATGAATTTTGCATAGAAGTTCTGAGTTTTGCATAATTTATGCCGAAAATAAGTTAGAACAAACAAATTTCGTTGCATTTTTCAGTTACCAGCCAGTTTTTGGAGAAGGTTATTTTAAGATATTTATCCTAGAATTCTTAGAAAATTAGAATATAATAAAAAATTGAAAAAGATTAATTTTATAAAATAACTTAAAAAGTCTTCAAAAGAATTAGAAAATATCTGTTTTACATCGTATACCAAATGAGTAAAATATTATAAATACTTTACCAAAACGTAATACATAATGGCGAAAACAGAAATAAAATTTTAAATTGTCTTCCTTTATTTTTTTTTTCAATTAAATTAAATTACGATTCTATATATAAAGTGTACCACACGATGACAGAATTCTCATGACATCTACAACAGGTTTTTATTCTGGGCCAGTGCAGGCACATCTGCAATGCAAAGTAAGTATGAACTTTCTGATAGTACTTCCAGGTAGCGTGCCCTGATTTAATAGATTGATCTTAATTAATTATAATATCAAGAACATCGTTGATTTTTCTTAGCATTTTATAAATTTGTATAATTTCTCTTTTAATATCATAAGTTGATCTGTAATTATTAGATTAATCTTAAATTAACACAGCATACGAATATTGGTTACTATTTAATTCATCTATACAAATGGTAGCAGTTGAGTTCGTTTAATATTTAATTTTATCGACATTTTTCAAATTAAACTTTTAGCGGCACGTGTAAATAACACTTTTAAATCCTTAAGAAGCTGTTTGTAAAATGTAAACACGTTTTAATTTTATTACCCCATAAATGGAATCCGTTATATTAAAAACATCAATAGGCCATCATTTACGTATTTTTATCTCTTACATATTTATAAATACTATTCGATTGATATATAAATATGTATAATATATATATATATATATATATATAAATCCATATATATATATATATATATATATATATATATATATATATATATATATATATATATATATATAAATCCATACCTGTATGTATGTTCCATTTGGACACACGAAAAACGGCTGGAGCGATTTTGATGAAATTTTCAAGTAGTCTCCAGATTAGCGCGGCTGATCCTTGAAGTCTGGTAACGATCGCAAGATTGAACGCGGGCGAAGTTGTGGGTACTGCTAATTTAAAATAAAATACCACACTATATACACTAACTTTCTAAGTTTAGAACGTTTTTGATTTTTAAATAATAAAATTATGACAGATATCATATTTTTTTTTTTTTTTTTTTAGTTTATTGTTTAGCTTTTTGTTTTTCTTTTTCATTATGGTCTGCTTCTTAAGTGTATTGTTTAATTTGTGGAAACTTCATTGGTTTATGTGTCATCTATTATTATTAATTATGTATGTAATATCGTACTGTTTGTTTCCCTAAAATAAATAAATAAATAAATAAATAAATAAAATATCACATATACCATAAGAAAAGAAATACACGAGGTGAAATATTATTTCGTAATTTTCAATATCAGTCCAGTCAGTCCGTGTTGCCAACCGTTGGCTCGACAATAAATTTAATTGGTGATTATTTTCGTATATTAGGTCAAGTGCCTCCAATAACTCTACTGTCTTGTAAGATGATTAACTCTTATTGGATCGTCCTCCAACTTACGTAACCTATTGGTACCTTCCCACACTATAAATTATTTACATGTAATTCTACTTCCAAGCTATCGTTATCATTGCGAGTTTCGTAAAAGTCGCGAGTGTTCCCGACGCATTCCACTTATATATCGATAATTATAAACTAAAAATTAAAAAAAAAACCCTACGCAAATTATTTGTCATTTAACGATTACACTGGCACGCGTGAAGCACTTAATCGAGTAATCATACGCCTAAATGCCTTACATCATTTTGGAAAAGAGTTAATACTCTTACACTGCTGGACCGATATTAACCAAACATAGCTAAGAAACTGCAAGGAAACTTGCTTCCAAATGAAAAAAACCGCATCGAAACCGGTCTATCCGTTTGAGAGCTACAATGCCACAGACAGACACACACACACAGGCAGACTCTGTCTAGACATCGACGTCAAACTTATAACTCCCTTCTTTTAGCGTCGGGAGCTAAAAATGAATAAGTTGTATGAAATCTTTTAAATTTTACACTGCACTTTAAAAAAAATATATCAACGTTATACTTTTCACTCAGTAAATAATATCGACATTGGAATTAGATATCGGGGAAAGAGATAACGTATATTTTCTATATCTTCTGCCACATAAGAATCTAATATATAAAATTCTCGTGTCACAGTTTTCGTTGCCATACTCCTCCGAAACGGCTTGACCGATTTTGATGAAATTTTTGTGCTTATCCGGTATCTATGAGAATCGGCCAACATCTATTTTTCATCCCCCTAAATGTTAGGGGTAGTCCACCCCTAAATTTTATTTTTTATTTTTTAGACAAAATTTTTCATTTCTATTTTTTTATGATACAACATACAAAAATACATACAATTCTCAATTTTCACCCTTCTACGATCAACCCTTATTTTTTAATAGCCATTTTAGTAATTTAATCATTTGTCTACACTAGAAATTACTAGGAAATTATTTATATGGCAAAACAACGTTTGCCGGTCAGCTAGTATACTTATACAATTGTGTAATTGTACATATACATTATACATAGATACATATTTTAAGAAGCGATAAAGTACGCTTAAATTTTAGTGGTAAACCTCTACTAAAAATACTAAGCCACAAGACTAACATTCGTAGCAAGTCGACATCAGGTCTAATTTTAAAGTGCAGCAACAATGAACTCAATAGCTGACGCATCTCGGCTCTGCCCTACCAAAATAGGTACGTTTCCACATTGAAAATGTTTAGTGTTGAAGCATATGGGTGCATGGTCACGTTCACTTGAAGACTTGCAAATGTTTCTATTATTAACTCTCCAATGTTCGCTAAACCAAAACGACTATATTTTAAAACTAGCGACTCAACATCGCTTCACTCGGGTTCATCGCTAAGTGATTCTTTAAACACATAACACTACATAACTTTATATGTATAAACCGATTGAAATAAAACAAATACTAAGTGTTAAGTGAAGCTTACCACAATACATTACTGAAAATTACACCCAAATCGATTAAGCTGTTTCTGAGATTAGGGCGCACAAATGCACAGACAAATAGACAAAAAATCTATATAAATCATTGTTTTTGGGTTCTATTGCGCTAATAAAGACCCTCAATAATAGTTTTTCTCAAATATATTCCATGTACAGACGTGATCAGTTACACTTTTAATATATGGATATAGATGTAGAATTACTTTTCATTTTTTACGTACCTACAAGTGTCTCTGAAAATTTGATAAGATGTTATTTTCTATTCTACCTGTTTTTCCTTGAAAAGACAATTTTTAGCAAAATCCTTTGTCCATCTTTACAACAAGTCTTTTGTATATTACGATTTAAGTCTTTGAGCAAGCACTCCATAAGACATTAACGACCTAACCTGACCGTGACATTCTAAGTAACTAAAATGTCAGACAAATTCCTAACATATGAAATACTTAAATCTTATAAATACGTATATACTTAAAACAAATGGTATCTCAAATATTTCAACCTGCTCATATTATATCATTAAGTTCGTCTAATTATAAACAGTTACAAGCATCATCGGCATTATGAGCGTTCTGTTTTGATTATTTATAGATTCAAACGCTAGGCTAATAACGAATATAGCTTAGATAGGATTAGTTCATGTTCATGGTCTTGAAGTGTACAAAAACATATCATAACCCCTCAAAATCCTTCTAACGGTTCCCATAATATACTGTGTTATACTTACATATTTCTAACGAACCCTACATCTAAATTTACTGAGTTTTCTTAAAAAAAATATACATAAAATTGATGATTTCCTATATTTAGTTTTAGCTAAATACACATAATATATGTGTGACAGATGACATTGTGTTACTATATTTCACAGTTCATATACTTGTGCTTTCATTATAAATGTGAATAGGAAATTAACAATCACTTAGAAATTTAGGATTTTGAGTTTTCAACCGTAACAAGTATTTGGGTTAAATGTAAATAACTATAAATTACAAGAGATTAAGCGATGATATCTACTTACTTACTAAATAGAACAACATTACACATATATACAGATTCCTTGACTCGTTTCCATGAAAATAACACATGATGTTCTCCTGACCGATTCTGGCCACGGCGGCCAATCTCATTGAGACTAGCCAACTGCGCAGGAGATATTATAGTGCACAAGTGTACGCGCAGACACAAGTGCACTCTCTATTCCTGTTACTCTCATACTCCGGTGGGACAACCATTCGACACGACCAGTGAGAGTTAAGGCGCAGGACCGACGGCTTTACATGCTCTCCGAGGCACGGGGGTGAAACACCGCCAACTTCCCAACTCCGGGCTGTTACTGAGACTTATTATACAGAAAGACTCAATAACTAAACTTGGCCCGACCCGGGACTCGAACCCAGGACCTCCGGATGTGCCGTTAATGCTAGCCGCTACACCACCGAGGCAGTTAAATAAATAGCACATATACTGCAAATTACACGTACTTGTATCTCCTAAACATGTCAAACAGCAGTGTTTCTTTTTTCAAGTTGAACTAAGTCGTATTTTATTCAGTGCCTTTTTTTCACTTTTTATCACTGTTGAAGATCAAGGCAAGGTTTAGCTAAAATTAACAAGTTCCCAGTGGTACTGCACTTTGTTAAAATGAGTACAAAAGAGAAGACGCTTGTTAATTTGTGATTAGATACAGGATAAGTTTTTATTAATAACTTCACAAAATTGAGAGAGTAAAAAAGAAATAAAAAAGGTTAATTTTATAATTTAATCTAATTTTCTCAATAGGTTATCATATCCTTTGATGTCTTGTAAGATGTAAACATCACGTACAATAGAAATGGGTACTAAGTAACTAAACTTATATATAAAAAAATATGTATTTATATATAAGTACTAAAGATATGTAAATATATATTGTTATATTGGTAACGGCAATAAATATGTTACAATTATATAAAATAACTTTAAAAATAGCTTACTCATTCTTTAGATGATTTATACATAATTGTATATGTATAGTATATAATAGAATTTGTATATATAATTATCTTATTTGTTTCATTATAGTAGTAAATATCCACTGTATTGGTACAAAAACTTTTAACGTATCATAGAAAAACCACTTCTTATTTCTATCTTATTGTTTTGTCACACAGAATTTTACACTATATATTAGTAGATAGTTTTTTTATGAATAATATTAACGCCTGACCAAAAAAATCACATTCTATAGGTACATACGAGTATAATAAAATTGTAACTAAGCCGAATTTGTACATTAAATATTTTTTTGGAAAATCTTATTGAAATAAACATTATTATCGATACAGAGGCCGAATCTATAGTTTTTAGAATTTTTGTCTATCTGTTTGTCTGTTACCGCATCACAGGAAAACCACTGGAGGGATTTTGATGAAATTTGGTATGATGATAGCCGGTTATCCGGGTCAACATATAGGATACTTTTTACCGCGGCAATTTGTCTCATTTCTAAGAAAAAATACAAAAACTGGTTAAAATAAAACCTCGGTGATACTATATATATTTTAGCAAGGTAACTTACTAAATAAGGCAAAAACTATTAAAAATAGTTTATCTTGAAAAAAAAACAATAGCGCTATTTTATTTGGTTTTCGGCCATCAGCACGCGGGCGGAGCCGCGGGCAATGCTAGTTTAAAAATAAACCTACGCGGCCATAATAAATTTATTCAAATTACATCATTAAAACTAAGAATTTGTTAAAATTCTTTATTCAAGCCAAATAGTTGGTATAAATTAATATAACTTATTAAAAATAACTACTTCGTATTTTTGGACATATCAGTTGTTTACTTGAAACATAAACCATACATTTCCTAGAACATCTGTAATGCCTTGATGGCATGAGCAGTTATACTGGTATGCCAACATTTTAAACTAAGAATGACGTCCATGCATAGCGATATTTAGACAGAACTATTTTTATTGGATTAAAAGGTCGAAACGGAAGAGACTCCGGTAACCATATTTGCTGTAAAGCATTCGAAACGTACTAAAACTAAAAAGTAACATAAATCCATGAAAAAATCGAAAAAATAGTAGGTATATAAAAAATTATGACATGGACATCTCAAATAGCAAAACTTGGTCTTATAGGTATCCTAAGAGCATATTTTTCTTACTCTTATAGTAAACTTACAAACGTTGGTAAGTGTGGAATTGGGCGCACATAGTAAGACCGTTGCACATAATATAAAGAGTGTTTTAAAATTTACAGTGATGTGTCTGATGCTGTTGTAAAGCAAATAACTCTTACAAGTGTTTTACACTGGCATGGTGTAAAGGCAAAATGCCATTGTGTAATCTTAATAATGCCGTTCTAAATGTAATTCGTCTTATTTGCCTCTTTGTATGAATCCCAATTCAAGAATATTTTTCTTAATTCTTTAATTGTGTTGAAAATCAAGAGAAACCGGTTGTACACACATTGTGATTTTAATATAAACTACATTTAAAATATAAGAAATTAGTGTATTTACTTGATAATTTAATTTTTCTTACGTATTTATCATACTGTTGATCTACCTGCGGAGTCGATTTATTTGAAGAAATTTTTATATAAATAACATTACACACTCCGGCCATTTCTAAAATGTGTTTTAAATAATAATTGCTAATTTAGTAAAATCTATACATATAATAAAATTGTCTGTCTGTCTGAAAATAGTCTGAAATCACATTATATACATAATTAAGTTAATTTATAATGAAAATGTGCCTGTGATGTTTTTAAATCTTAGTTAATTGTTTTAGCGTAGCCACTGCTGGCCGAGATAATTATGGTTATCAAGAAAGATAAAATGGATGTCTAATGTTTCAGAAATAATAAAAATCAAAAAGCTCGAGAATAAAAACTGGCCTTGGACTCGCACAAACACACTTTATACTGTCTGATAAAAATATCGAATCTCTTCATGAGTCTTCCTGCATGCTTCTACTCACTAAAACGCACTATACTTAAGGCAAAATACAATTACAATTTTTTGGTTATTAACACTTGTATATCATGCTTTAGTAACAGCAGTGCTCTTATATTACACTCACCCACAGAACTTATAAGAGCAAACGATCTTATAAAATACTTTACTTAGTGTAAAAAATCAACAAAAGTGATAAGTCTTACAAAGTGCGCTTATATTACTTTGTTCTAATAAGTATTTTACAAGGAGTTTTTATATAAGCATTCACTTATAATTTTATTTATGTTCATATAGTTCAAAACGTCTGTATACATACATATGTACCTCTATAAGAGGTCCCTTCTTAATCAGTACACTTATATACCTTTTGTTAAGCTTTTGTTCTTATATATTACTTTATCCAAGAATATTTTGCTAGTTGGGATAATATTATGAAAGGTCAATATTATTAAATTTTTCTCATTGTTTTTTCAAATTACAAACAATCGATCATGTTAATCTAATACACATTAAGTATTTTGTTTATTCGAAGTTTGTTCTCAGCTTATAAAAAAGTAAAATATCTCTTAACTTATGATCATATATTTTCTTTCTTTAATATTAAATTACTAAAGCCAAAGTATGTATTGAATATTAAATATGTCGGGACATTACACAAAGCACCATCTAGTTCCATGGTAAGCTACGAGGCTTGTGTTATGGATACCAGATAGTTGATACACTACACATATATAACTTTAAATACATACATATTATAAATATAAACACTCATGACTGGAATACAAACATTCGTGCTCATTACACAAATGAATACCCCCAGCGGGACTGGAACCCGCGACCGCTGGCACAGCAAGTAGGGTCACTACAAACGTGTCATCGAGGAAAATTTTTTAATTAATTATCATACAGCAAATAGTGGATGACGTTCTTTAATTAAATATTCGTATTCGTAGTACGAATAGCTGACCGGTTTCCGACCTATTTGGCACGGTAGAAAGTGACGCGAATGAATCAAACGGTGGGGTCAAGTTTATTTATGAGAGGAACTCGTTTCGTAATCGATACCAATACATCGGGTATGACTACCGCATTAGTTGGATATTCTCTGCTATGCATCATGTCGCCTATGTTAGTGAGGTAATATATATAATGTATATAGCTTCCTGCGGCTATCACACGGTTAAAGTAATATTACAAACAGTTTAGTACAGACTCGTTAAAGTTAACTTGTATTACTTTTTTTTTTGACAAAATATCAGTAACAGTATTTTTATTGCTAGCTTTGGCTAGTGTCTTTGCTTGTTTCCTACGATAATAAAAAAAATCTATTTGACTTTCAACTAAATCCCCTATCCATTAGTAAAACTTAAAAAAAATTAATATAACACTTATCACACTCGTCCAAATCGACAATGGCAGCTCTGTAAAACAACTATTCTGAAGTTAAGCGGCAACCAATAGAGGCAACAGGCATTTTCTTATAATATTTTTTTATATATAGTATAAGTATACTATAATCGTATGAACTCAAGTGAAGGTACCTTTTATTTATCAGTATCTATACATGGATATGGTGAGAATATTTGATACATTAGTAACAACAATGTTAAGTTAAACTGAAAGTGGTTAAAGATTAAGAAACAGACAGTACTTAAAGAAGGCTGGTGACTATTTCATAAGAACTAAGCATAACTAATAAGCATTAACTTACTAACAATACTAAGTACAAAAACTTTGTTACGTACGACTTAAAGTTATGTAAAATAACTACTTAAATTAAACATAAATTTTTACATCACAGTAGGGACGTGTTCAAATCTTACATATATTCTTGCATATCAAAACTTATATCCCTTGTGATGAGATCAAATATGAGTGTTTAATCGGTCAATTTTAAAATCATTACTTTGTCTAAGTATAAAGGATTTCAAAATATCTATTGTTTCGAAATCATCGAAAACATTATTTCTACATAAACTATTTAAGTTACATCCAGTGTCCTTACTAATATTATAATGAATGTGAAAGTGTGTTTGTTTGTTTGTCCTTTTTTCACGTCAAAATAGAAGTAAAGTCAAAATAGACTGATGAATTGGCGTGATTTTTTTGAATTTGCGTAAGATGCCTTGCCTTCTAACTGAAGGCAAGAGAAAGACATAGGCTATTTTTTACCGCCGGAGATTAGTTAATTTAGTTAGTAGTTTTAGCATTTTTCAAAATTCATCCCATAAGAACCCTCTTATGGGATGAATTTTGAAAAATAAAAAAACTTAAAAGGTAGGTTTTATACAAATTTTCATCCTCTATTACCCATAGAGGATGAAAATTTGTATAAACCCTACCTTTTAAGTTTTTTTTTTGTAATTTTAACGCGAGCGAAGCCGCGGATTCTGCTAATTAATTTATAAAACTTCTTATGTAAACAAAATATAATTATACAAAACCTTATTTTATGTTACCTTAAAATATTCACTGTGCCTCTTATAAATAATACATAAATTACTTTGAATCTCTATTAGATCATAAATCATTCTACTAATTCCAAATATGAAACGCCATTAGTGAAATACTAAACAAATTAATTTCTGGAAACGCACCGTCTGAACGTGTGTTACTTTGAAAGCTCATTATAATTTATGTTGTTGTTGCCCCTGACTCCGTTCGGTGTCTGTGACGTTATTATTACATCTATTTAGTTCATACGTTTAATTTTCAAATATCTACTGTTAGCAAATATACATTACGAAGGCAAGATGGCTTAAACGAGTTCACATATGGTAGTTCTGTTTGTCGTGGTTAGGTTTTGTTGGGTTTTAGTGGGTAGTACTGGCTTTTCTAACTGGCGATTACCACATAAGCACCTATGTATATGTATACAGGTATGCCTAAATGCTTTTCCCAACATTAAAAAAAGGTATGAGTCTGTCACTATAAATGCATTCTTATAATTACAAACAAAACTGAAAATTATTAAGGAAAGAACGAAGAAAATTTTATAAGCTACCCATCCAGATAAATTACAGATAAAAATAATTTACAATGATCTGTGAACACCTTCGAATGACACTACCTAGCGGTACTAACGGTACTAGCGGTAATAACTCTCCTCTAGTAATTGTATTTTCCGAGCTTATGAAAATAGTTACATAGTATAGAGCTTAGAATATGAATTATTTTGAAAAACTCGATGAAACTTTAATTTCAGTTACACACAGCGACAGTGATTACACACAGCGTCAGTTTTGTCACAAAAAAAAATGTTTGCAATATGACAATTAAGATGTTTTTACGCTTCAAAATAAGGGCTACAAAACATTTTAATTAAAGACGCATATGAACTGATGAGATGACGGGAGTCGAGTAATAAATTAATTTATCAGTAAATTGGGTGCGATGGTGACGTGCCATAATTGAAATGTGATCATAATCTGTCGAGTCTGGCCGCCTCATTAAGTTATCGCGCTTGAAAGTGTTAACAAATTATTTTTTAATTAATAATGCTCTAATACTGGCGTTATTTTACTGACGATAATTATAAAAACCTGAATACATTTAATTGCGCCTGCGCATCTATTTGTCTAAGATAGAAGCGTAAATATTAAAAAAAGTTTATAAAATGGATGTAAAAATAATAAAAAGCTATTATAAAATTATTTAATTCTAATATTACTCTGTAATAATATATTTTTAATTTCATATGTAATAATGATGTTGATGATGATATCACATATAAAAATTAATTCACATGAATAAGTCTATAAGACGTTGTGTTAAAGTATCTCAAATATAGCCCACCATAAATTTCGTAGTTAATGAAATCATAAATCTTTATTTTCGCTAATGTAATGTTGGCTGGGATAAAGTATGCCAAACATTGTCTTCCAAGAGCATTTTTACGCCTATTCTACTGCTGTCCCTATAAATAAAATACACAAGTTATAAATCAAAAGGTAGTTGAAATTGTATTATTAAAGACGACACGCTTGGCTCAGTTTGTAGTGACCCTACTTGCTACGCCAACGGTCGCGGGTTCGAGTCCCGCTGGGGGCACTCATTTGTGTGATGAGCACGAATGTTTATACTCCAGTCATGGGTGTTTATATTTATAATATGTATGTATTTAAAGTTATATATGTATAATGTATCAACTATCCGGTATTCATAACACAAGCCTCGTTGCTTACCATGGAACTAGATGGTGTTGTGTGTTAATGTCCTGACATATTTATTATTATTTATTTATTTATTAAAGAAAGTGTTTCGTAGTCACAAAGAGACATTGTGGAGATGAAAGTTCAATCTCGTATGAGACCCATGTACTGCAAATATTTACACTTGATTGATTTAAGCCAATCGTGTCTCAAAGGGGAAGGAAAAAGAATTATAATTTTTTAATATCATATGTATCTGATTTGAAAAATCTGAAAAATAAAAAAAATAAAAAAAACTGTGTGTGTACTTATGTACACACGTAAGAAGTTATACTTCTTTGGCGTAACAGAATAAAAATAGCTAAAGATTTCATCCCGTATGTCACACCTCTCTATTTGTAAAAGGAATACAGCTAACTTCATCATGTCGCTTTCAGCTAACTTTATCATTTAGTTGTCGGTGTGCGCGCGCATCGTAAAAATTTTACTCTCATAAATTTTTTTTCAAACGTGCCAAAAGAAGTAGATATAACCTCAAAAATGTACTTATGAAAATATCCATTCCATACATTTTTGTACTCTACATATTCTAAAATAAAATATATTTTCATTATCATTCCTTTATTATAAAGACCGTAAAGCTTCTGCACTTGAAAGGGTAAGAACTAAGATGAGTTTGGTAAGTAACTTTGTAATTTACTTCCACTCTCTAGGGAATAGTTCGCGGAAGTACACATTTTCTAGCTCAACACTTAACTATAATTCTAGCTTAACACATTTTACTAGAATGTTATTTAAGCTTCTTTACTTAGAATTTAGTTGTTTGTATCTTAATTTCTTATAGGTAAGTATCAAATAATCATAAGTGCGACTCTTAGTGATCGTATGAAATTATACTTTCTTTATGTTTTTAAATTTTCAGATAAATATTTGTATTACAATGAACTATTCCACTTCCTATCTCAATCAAATGGAAGAGCGAGTCACAAAACCCTATAACTGAAGAAACCGCTATCCACATACATACATATATATATGCTATGGTCAAAAATTAAAAAAATCTATAGTAAAATTTCTTTTTTCAAGTTGATCTAACAATATTTAACTTGCATTAATAGCTATACTAATGATAATAGAGTCAATGTGATGTCTATAGATTGCAATATCCGGTCCTCTAATAGTCTGTTTAGTCAATTGACAGATCGTTCTTTGTTAAATTAAGTACAGGAATAGGACAATAGCGATTTGATACAATTTAAACAAATATATAATGGTACGTATAACTTTTTTTTAATTTGTATTAAAATTTTATATCTAACATAATATTAAAAAAAAATCTAAAATTGCATGTACCGATCCATAAGGATCTTAACTAATTAAAAAGGTTTTATATTAAGAATACGTCCCAAAAGAGATATAGATTACCTTTTCTTCGTTCATTTTTAAATTCAAAGAGCTTATTGGAATAATTGCAATTTATGAGACAACAAAGTCCATAGCCTTTTAATGCCCAAAATAATTCGAACACATAAGTAATTTACAAAAATGTAATAGAAAAACAAACATTAAAAATTCATCAAACAAAAAAAATGTTGATGCCTATTACTGAACGCATTGTATATTTCTCTGTTTATTTGTTTATCTATGTTGCTCGCTAATTGCCGTAACTTACACCACCCGGCGCTATTCCATTCTATTTGTCCGTGATCTTGATCTCGATCGCTGATTACATTGTCAATGGCAATCGCGTGCTACGACAAATCGGCTTTTGCATGACAATTTGTAATCAGTTATTGATATAATATTTAAATGCGGTAGATTTTTAAATGACTTATCTGTATGGAAATTGTGCAATTATAATATATGTTTTGACGGCTATTTGACGAATATGACGGATGACACCGACATCTCCGCTTTCTGCTCAAAATCGCGGGAAAATTGTCAAAAAATAAACTTTTTTTTTTAATTTTTATTTAAAAAAAATAAAGCGATGATTAGTATAAAAGTAATAAATAAAATAAGTAAACGATTTTCTTTCAAGAATCTCTATTAATTTAAAACTAAACCGCGATATATTCGATATATGAATAAAATTTGGAATGGTATCCGATTATAATTGGATTAATTAGGACGTGGAGCGCATTCTGGCAATTGTAGGCATCTTAGGTAGGTATGGCGTGAGCCATTCATCTTCTACTTCATGTACATATTTAAAAATATTCTTTAAATATTTATGTTCTAACGGGAATGGTCTATTAAGTTAAAATTAAAAAATAGATTCTTAAAATGATTTATGACTGATGTCTATGGAATTTGACCGTAACAGGGACAAAAGTAATAATAATAATAATAAATATATTGGGACATTCATACACAACACCATCTAGATCCATGGTAAGCTACGAGGCTTGTGTTATGGATACCAGATAGTCGATACACTATATATATATATATATATATATATATATATATATATATATATATATATAAACACCCATGACTGGAGTACAAAAATTCGTGCTTTTCACACAAATAAATGACACCAGCGGGACTCGAACCCGCGACCGCTGGTACAATAAGTAAAAGTATCTACTATGTATATTGGTTATCTATAATTTTATCACTAACACTTTATCTTGAGTTTCCTTTCGATACAATTTCGTATGAAATTATAAAAAATCCATTCAACTGGTCCTATTAAGCACTCTTTTTATTATTTAGGTACCTATATTTGTAGTTATGGTTATTAAAATTCAGAACAACATGCTTCAAGAAACTAAGTCAATTTAATTCCTAAGCTAGCGGGACACAATGACCTGACACATCAACAGTAACATGACGGACACATGCCACTTTAAACGTTACAATACAATTAAAGTTGTTCTGTAAAATGCTCCTTCGTATTGATTTGCTGAATACAGATGCTGGTTCGATTCCAAGTTCTTTCAAATTGGTACCAACATTATAAACACTAATATATCTGTCTCTTGATACAGATAATTTGCATTCTAGAGACTGAATAAGGCTTCATTTTTTCCTGGGAAAAGTAAGAATTACACCTAGCAGGGATTTCGTATTATGTCTACGAGAAATGTTATGGATTTTTTATAACATTTTCATGTGTCAATTCATTCTCAATCAAGCGAAAACTATATCATTTTTAGAAAAATAAACTATAGAAATATTTTACTACTATTTCAAATAATATGTACATGATTTCTATTATTATTATTGCTTTAATATTAAATTGACTGTTAAAATAGCATTCTTTTAATATCCAACACTAATTTAGTAAATAACGAACGCCTTTTCTCAGCGATATCTTCAACTAGTACATTAAAGTGTTGTCACAGGTGCGTGGAATTGAATGTTTCATATTATAATACCCTAGCTTTCTCAGTGGATATAACTTCATATCTCCATTAATATTAAGTCCTGTTACGTAATACTTTACATACTACAAGGTCCTTAAGTGATTTTCTAATATCTAAACACTTTCAGGTAAATTTCTAAGAAATTAATTAAATTTCTAAGAAATCTATTGTTAACTGACACGCCGGCGTGTCCGCGGTCGTGGAGGGATTCATAGTTGTAAAAGTTAGCACTACCCACTATATTTTAAGCAAAGTACCTACCTGTATGTTAAATTATAGTTTTCTCTTAATTTAATTAACTGTCTCCCGCTGGATTAAGAGAGTTATTTTTTTTTATTTAAGTATATGAATATTAAAAAGTCATTATTATTACATATTTTAAAATTTATAATTATAATGACATTTTAATGGCAAAATAACATTGACACAACGTCATCTTAATACTGATTATTCCGTAAGATTTGATTCCTAATAATAATATTACGGTAAGTGCCGTAGGGCAATCGCCGTCGGGGTTCGCGGATGATTTTGGTTCCCGTGGCCCCGACCTGGAGGCGACAGAGGTGGACACCGTCAGGTTTTAGTGGGTAGGCTGCCGCGCGTTTATCATCTTTGCGCGGTGGGAGCCCCACATAACCCGTCGTTCTTCCCCAGGCGGCGGGTACCCGGCAACAGGGTTTCCTGACGAAAAAAAAAAAAAAAAAAAAAAAAAAAAAAAAAAAAATTATATATGTAATAGCAATGCCCGCGGCTCCGCCCGCGTTCAGAATTCAGATGACTAAAAAAACATATAAAAAGTAAAAACTATAGATTCGGCCTCTGTATCGATAAAAAAGTATATTTCAATAAAAAAATTCCAAAAAATATTTAATGTACAGATTCGGCTTAGTTACGATTTTAGTATATGTATAGATTTATGATGGATACCTATGAGATTACAGAGATTATAAATAAACACGTAAGCAACTGTATTACTTGAAATATCTACGTCGAGGTCTGTGCAGTGTGAAGCACCCGCAGAATCATCAATCAACCACTTATCATACTTCCTCTGAGCAATCTCGAGCTGGCTAAGTTTTTGTACAATCGTGGTCATTGACTTGTTTACTTCCTATTTCAACGCCTTCTAAAGGCTATTTTAATGATTAGTATATTATTTAAAGTAGCTGTATAAATAAATATGAAAATATAATATATGTAAATAATATAAATACTTCATTATGTTGGTTTGTTTGGAAATATTTTTGTATGTTGTAATACCATAGCTGGGTTATGTTTAATATAAACACTAATGTTTTAATATATATAGTCCTCGTAAAAAGTATGATTCAATAAAGTTAATTTTACATCATACGTTTGTCTTTTCGTTACCTAATCTATATATTTTGTAAATTAAGAATTATATGGAAATCAGTACCATATATTTACCATACAATCATCATCAATACCATATATATATATATATACCATTAGGACGAATGTATTAAGTAATTAAAAAAAACACTGGCTTCACTATAATTGTAGAAAGTTTTATTTCAATAAAATTAAGGTCAATCGTTCTAAAAGGATTTTCCTCTCATATTTCATAACGAATGAAGTACCTATGCTGTATCACGAACAAAGAGTAATTCAATCACATACAGCCTCATTAAGCCGCCATCACTCAACAATTGAATGAATTGCGATCACGATACTTGAAACTTGCTAATTGACTCACAAGTATACTTTATTGACATGAACCTGTTATTTATTGATTTTTAATATATACACAAGTATGTATCAAAATGTTATATATATATTATTATATATTATATATATATATATATATATCACAATGATCTATATAAATATATAGAGGTAAAGAGTTTGTTCTGTTTGTTTGGACGCGCTATCCTCTGGAAGTTCTCATGGAAAACCAATTTGAAATGTTGAGCTTTATATGTATGTTTAAAACTACTGGAGGGATTTTGATGAAATTTGGTATAGTGATAGCTCGTTATCCGGGTCAACATATAGGACTTTTTACCGCGGGAAAATATCTCATTTCTGAGAAAAAATACAAAAACTGTAATGTAAGAGTATACTAATATGTAAAGCCTAAGAATTTTTTAAGGTTTTTGGTCATCTGAACGCGGGCTGAGCCGCGGTTAATGCTAGCATAAAATATAATAATTCTTTCCACAAACGATAGCAATAATTAAAGCGTTTTGAAAGTTTTATCTAATACTGTTGTAACGTGTTGTGTACGTCATGTCTATAAAAATAATTACTGGCTCGATGTAACCGTAGTCAAGGGTGTTATATGTTTGTTGTTGTTTCTGATAATAATAATATATTAGTCTACAGTCATTTTTTTCCTTAAATTTATCACTTATAGATAGCTATACTTACTAAGGCTCTACTCTTCTAAACGAATAGTTTTTTTTTCTATAAAACAAAAACTAGCATTACCCCAAAGTAACCTACTAGAGGGCTTTATATTATAGAAATACTAGCAACTCGCCCTCGCTCCGCTCGGGTTCGTCCCTACTTAAGTTTTAACGTTTAGTATAGATTTCATGGAAATGAAATATTTTCCCGCAGTAAAAAGTATCCTCTATGTTGACCCGGATAACCAGCATCATACCAAATTTTATCAAAACCCCTTGAGCGATTTTTCCGTGATGCTACAGATAGACAGATAGACAGACAAAAATTCTAAAAACTATAGACTCGGCATCTGTATCCGATAATAATGTATATTTCAATAAGATTTCCCAAAAAAATATTTAATGTACAGATTCGGCTCAGTTACAATTTTATTATATGTATAGATAATTGCTAAATACTAGAAAAATAGAAAATTATTGGTAATTAACAACTATTAAATATTACTTACGAACGGTATAAAAAATTAACGAGATAACAGATGATGCTATCACAAAATAGATTATATCGCAAATAGTTATCTGCTTGCGATATAATCTTCGACAAAAAATTGATTGTTAGTGGCATTATATGTAATCTTAACGTGTAACTGTAAATACTACACATTTTAAAAGTTAAACATAACCCTTGTTAATTAAAAATTAAAATTTACAATTAATAAGATTATTTGAATTGACGGCAACAATTATTTAAAAATGTATAAGTTTTAAATACTTCGTTTCTTTCTCAATAATACGTGTATAATCTTTATATATATAATTCTTCTGTGAGTGTGTATGTCACTGAACTTCTCTCAAACGACTGGACCGATTTTGATGAAATTTTTTGTGTGTGTTCAAGGGGATCTGGGAATGGTTTAGATTCACAATTTTAATAATAATTTTCATCAAAAAAATTATTAAAAAAAGTTTGAAATTTTCAAATTAAAGACGTGTAGACAGGACAACGTCTGTCGGGTCCGCTAGTAAAATATAATCTGATACCAGCAGCTTAGCCGGTGACGTCACCGCTGACATCATCATAGCACAATTGTGACACGGCACAGTTGTGTAAGAAATGTCAAATAAATTCTAAGGGAACCCAATGTCAATATCGTATGGTCTAACTATTAAATAATTACAGAAAATTTTGTTGTGATTAAACTTTTCTAAGCAATTTTTATTTTTAACCGACTTCAAAAAAGGCATCGATTCCTAGTTATAGACCGCAAAATAACAGATATGTATATATATATGTATAGAGTGAATAATTAAGAAAACTGTTATTTCAAACCTTACGTAATAACACGGCTAAAGCCACCTAACTTACTCCATACTATTCCTTTCCTCCCTTCCCACTAAAACGAAAGGTGTCCCGAAACAATGAAAAGAGATGAAGCCCTTAAATTCAGATGATATAATTTTACCTAATAATAAACTTAACTAATCTAATAATACCTACACCTTAAATCTATACATATAATAAAATTGTAACTAAGCCAAATCTGTACATTAAATATTTTTTGGAAAGTCTCATTGAAATTGATATTATTCTCGATACAGAGGCCGAATCTATAGTTTTTTGAATTTTTGTCTGTCTGTCTGTCTGTCTGTTACCGCATCACGGAAAAGCCACTGGAGGGATTTTGATGAAATTTGGTATGGTAATAGCTGGTTATCCGGATCAACATAAAGGATACTTTTTACCGCGGGAAAATATCTCATTTCTGAGAAAAAATACATAAACTGCAATGTAAGAGTATACTAATATGTAAAACATAAGAATTTGGTTTTAGGTCATCTGAACGCGGGCGGAGCCGCGGTTAATGCTAGTAACTTATATAAATACGTATTATTATTTATTAAATATTTATTGTTTTTCTATTAATCGCTAACGTCTTATGTCATAGCCCGTACTTTATTTAACCCACATTTTCGCGCGACGAAAAGGCGCCTAGCTTGACGCCACCGCTGTTAACGAAAATACAGTGCGAGAGTTAACATGTTAAATAGATTGACACTGGAAGGTTACAATTAAATACAATTGAGACATCTTAAAACACAAGCGTAGTACCAATTATTTAAACCTGACAGGTTTTTAACAATTATATTACGTACAAACATGTGTCGATGTACGCCAGCTTATATTTTGACTGAATATATGTTGTGTTAGTTAAATTCGGATTTTTTGTATAAGAAACGCGATATTTTAACTAATTGCGAATCTGTTTTGATGTTACTTTTTTAATTAGTTTATACATCAAGGCCGGTCGTATATAAATCTCAAGTTATCAATCTCTAATTATTGATAAACATATGAGATTTAGCACAAATATTATATGTTTATATTTATAATTGATAAATATTTTTATAGACAAACTTTAAATAATTATTTGAAACGTTATCTCCTCTTATTTATATTAAATTAAGTATAATAATTAAATTAAACGCCGCTTTGATGTAAATTGAATAAGTGATAAAATGTCGAAAACGACTTTTCATTATGAAATTTATCTTATTTTAAAATTAGTACGTTTTATGACTCTTCCACTGGGACATTCTTATAATTTTGAAGCTTTAATATGACTTAATTTAACAATTAAGTGCAATTATATCATTAACATTTCCTCGGTATGATGTTTTATTGAAAAATCAATAATTTTATGGGATTTATAAACGGCTAGTTTAAAAGTTTTACATTTTGCATGTTAGTGATACGATCTATTACATAAGCTCTTGTAACATAATTACTTTCAATAGCCATCTCTTATCATTTATAGAGATGTAATTATAACGTAAAAACTGGGCGAGTCGCTATGCAAATTAATCGACCGGTTTGATATTAAGCATTTATTTACCTTTGAGGTTGTTGATCCGAATTAGTTTACCTTCTTTCTGCTCTTTAGTATTAGTCTAAGCTTTAAGTAAAACCTTATATTTATACTAATGATTTCTCTTTTGTAATTGAATATTTTACGATTCATTAATTATAAAGACGAATTCAACCTTTTTTCGGTCTACAAACTATTACATACAAAAAATCAAAGAAAGAGTTACAATATTAAGCTACATATCTTATACATCGACACGTTCCGTGAGTATACTCAGTATTTTTTAGGTCAAACGTACGTAACATAGAAAAATAGCTTCTGTACTGTTTACATAACAACTAAATATATTACTAAATATTTATTATTAACTAGGAGGACCCGCAGCTTCGCTCGAGCTAAACTACAAAAAAAACTTTTAAAAGTTGGGTTTCATACAAAAAATCGATATCTATTTTACCCCCTTATGGGATGAATTTCAGAAAATGCTAAAATACGTATTTATTTCATTGTATTGAAGAGCATTAACACGAAGTATCAAGTAATTCTGATCATAAATATTTTTTTGAATTATATTATACCTAACATGTATTCCTGTGGAAATTAGATAATCTCCGGCGGTAAAAAGTGTCAAAACCCTATGTCACTCTGAAGCCCTCCAACTATCTCCACACAAAAAATCACTCCAATCCTTTACTCTGTTTCGACGTGAAAGAAGGACAAATAAACAAACAAACAAACACACTTTCACATTTATAATATTAGTATGGACTTGTCATAAGTACATGAGATCATGTATATTAAATAACAAGGTTTCAATAGATGACATTGATTCTAAACAATTATGTCGAAATATACATGTCTAACATCACATCAGCATACGTAGGCTAAATATTAATTTTTTTTTTTTTTATGACTGCCTCGGTGGTGTAGTGGCTAGCATGTACGGCTGCACACCCGGAGGTCCTGGGTTCGAGTCCCGGGTCGGGCCAAGTTTAGTTATTGAGTCTTCCTGTAAAGTAAGTCTCAGTAACAGCCCGGAGATGGGAAGTTGGCGGTGTTTCACCCCCGTGCCTCGGAGAGCACGTAAAGCCGTCGGTCCTGCGCCTTAACTCTCACCGGTCGTGTCGAGTGGTCGTCCCACCGGAGTATGAGAGTGATAGGAATAGAGAGTGCACTTGTGTCTGCGCGTACACTTGAGCACTATAATATCTCCTGCGCAGTTGGCTTATCTCATTAAGATTGGCCGCCGTGGCCGGAATCGGCTAGGAGAACATCATCATCAAAATTAATTTTTAATAATTTTATTTAAATGTGTCTGTTAGTTGATTACAGATAAGTGAAATTCTAGAGATCGCAAAATAATTTATTAACTTATTAAATCTTATGAGCTAATAACAAAGAATAAATAACAGAATGCCCCAATAATTATTAGGTTAGACTTACTTCAGATTTTTTGCCATTTTACTTAAAATCTAATTCCAAAATTCAAACTTCATGAAATTAATTTTAAAAAGTATTTACATATGTACATGATACCCCCACAGTGGCTAGGAAATATGAGCTAAAGACTACTTTTTACAAGGCAAGCCGTACGTTCCATACTACGAGAGCTTTCGTCATCTATACTAATACTAATCTTTATATATATAATTCTTCTGTGAGTGTGTATGTCACTGAACTTCTCTCAAACGACTGGACCGATTTTGATGTAATTTTTTGTGTGTGTTCAAGGGGATCTGGGAATGGTTTAGATTCACAATTTGAATAATAATTTTCATCAAAAAAATTATTAAAAAAAGTTTGAAATTTTCAAATTAAAGACGTGTAGACAGGACAACGTCTGTCGGGTCCGCTAATAATATTATAAAGAGGTAAAGTTTGTGAGATTGTGAGTTTATGACGTTGTAGGGGGTAATCTCTGGATCTACTAAACCGATTTAGTTGAAATTTGGTAAGAAGATAGTTTAAAACCCTGGAAAAGATATAGGATACTTTTTATACCGAAAATCATCCGTTAAAGAGGTGAAAATGGGGATGAAAGTTTGTATGGAGAATTAAGCTAGGGACGTACCGAAGAAGCGAGGGTGAGTCGCTAGTATAAAATATGGAACTATAATGCGACATTAGCGCGCTATTTATTTGAATAGCATTTCAACAACATTCGAATATAATCTTTTGATATATTTCATTTTATTAATAGTGGTGAAAAATATAAAACACAGTTGGCACGTTTTATTTTAGCCCGTAGGCAAATAGCTATGCGAACGTAACTCTTTTCAATGTACCGTATTTATTTTGCGATCACGTTTGTGTGAAAAATGAAGTAATAATGATAAGGTACCAATTGTACTTATAAGTGAACTTTCATCATTTTCGCTGGATTTAAAAAAATAAAAATATTAAAAATGTATTATGTATGATATTTTTGTAGTATTATAACCAACTAGCGTCTCACCCTCGCTCCGCTCGGGTTAGTCCCTTGGAACTTTTTGACGGTTTTTATAGATTTGTCAGAGCTGAGATATTTTCTCGCAAAAAGTATTCTATGGGTAAAATAATAAACCCAGATACCTAATTATAACATAAACACACCAAATTTCATCAAAATCTGTCCAGTGGTTTTCTTGTGATGCGTTCCTAGACAGACAGATAAAAATTCTAGAATCTATAGATTCGGCCTCTTTATCGATAATAATGACTATTTCAATAAGATTTTCCAAAAAATATTTAAGGTACAGATTCGGCTCAGTTATAATTTTATAGTTAGATTTATTATCATTAGTAATAAAGTGAAACAGGAGCTGGCTGCTAGTGTCCCATGAAAGAAAATAACAGCTATTTATTCTATTAAAAGGTCATAAATTGTTCTACAAGAGATATATCAAACAAAATGAACATTAAACGTTTAACAGAAAATTAACCATCGTAAAAGAAAATAAAGATTAAAAATGGTATAAAGGTTATTTATTTCAGTATAGAATGTATGGCTACCACATTCTGTCGCATAAATCTTTTACACTTTTACGGTGTTGTAAGCGTTAACTTTCTTTGATCGTGAATTTTGAACTTCACACTGAAATGTTCTACAATTTGAGTTCAGTAGCTTAAAACATATAATTCGCAGGAAAATTTGTTTCTTACCTCTTTAATTTAATATAGAATATCCAACTAAATTCTACAAATATTTTACTCACACTTCTTTATGAGTAGGAGTCTCGACTCTTCGATTTTTTTTCAGTGTTGACCGGCGAGAAATTCAGTAGTTTTTTTTTTTAAATCGTTGATACATTGTTATCACTTATTACACAATATATCAGACTAAAGTGAAAATTTTACGACTTTAAAACTATAAAATAAAATTGATTCATCAATAAAGAACCATAAGAAAGTAAGAAAATGAAATTTGTAGCGATTTCTATAGAAGTAGTTGCTGTAAAGGCTGATTTATAGCTAATAAAACAATTAAAACTGCAGTTAAGCCATTTCCTATGTTTGTTGACTTTCGATTTTATTATTTGTGAATCTCATAACTTTTAAAGGTTTCCACAAACTTATGTATTATGTAACTTTGCTACTAAGTAATGTAACTTTGTATTCAGCCCTTTTTAACGTCCCACTGCTGGGCACGGGCCTCCCTTCAATACGAGGGGGATCAGGCCATAGTCCACCGCGCTGGCCAAGTGCGGGTTGGCGGACTTCACATGTCTTTTGAAAACTTGCTAGGTTCTCTCAGACATGCAGGTTTCTTCACGATGTTTTCCTTCACCGTTAAGAGTAATGTAATAAATAAGTAATGTAACTTACTTTTATTCAATACTAGCGACTCATCTTCGCTTCGAGTTCGTCCCTACACAAAAATAAATTATCCCACAGGAATCGTCCATTTTTCTGGAATAAAAAGTACCCTATGTGCTATTCCATAATCTATCTCTGTGCCAAATTTCGTCTAGATCCATTCAGCCGTTCTGGCGTGAAAGAGTGACAAACATCCATACAGCAATCCTCACAAACTTTCACATTTATAATACTTAGTAGAAGGTTTAATTATCAATTTTATAAATTTTAAAATCTTTAATTTTTTTGTTCTCTAGTTACTGTTTTAAAATTACACTCTAACATCATACAAATAAAAAATTATTAAGCTATGTTTAAACAACACTTATCACAAGACATTATATTTCAGGTAAATTTGCCACCAGGTAAATTTCTAAGATATTAATTAAATTTCTATGAAATCTATTGTTAACTGTAACGTCGGTGTGTCCGCGGTCGTGGAGGGATTATTAATAATTAATTGAATGTTATACATATACTCGTACGTATTACTCCCTATTTTTTCATCCTATGATACTTTTACCCTTTTATTCTTCTTTTATTCTATTTCATATAAAAAGTGTTCGTACGATGATGTTTAGTAACATTGATTGCACGGAAATCAAATCCTGGACTATCGATTTCGTAGACGTTAAACGCTAGACTGAACTACTTACTAATTAAAACATTTAAAATTACACACAATAAAATCGATAGTAAAATGAATATTTAACACTATGAAGCCAACTTTCTAACATAACATAAACACATTACCGTAACAAATAGATAAGCAGTGGTTTCACTATGAGGGATATCGTACAAGCAAAACCTCTAATGACCGCCCACCACAGTTTCCGCCTTACAATTTATTTCTTATTTAATGTTGTAAACGATAAAACTTAAGAGAGATCAAATTTATTAGACACTTACACAGATATAATAAAAATAGTTAACAATAATATACTAGGCCATAAACTTGAAATGTGGCTGAAAAATTCTCATGCAACTCTGTTCTAATTCTAGGCCAAGGTCCCGATATAACTATTAACTATATTTATTAACATTCTCAGAAACACATGATCTCACGAATGGATAAAAGTCGAACTGTGTTTATAAATCACAATACTTTGGCTGTTTCCAAATGTTTACTTCCTAGATTTAGTTTAGAAATACCGAATAAATTTTGCAAAAAAATCAATTTTTATACGACTAAACACTTTAGATCAGTGTAGGTGTAGAATTTAAAATCTCAAAGAGCTGGATATTCTAATATATCTAAATGAACTGTTTAAAAAAAAACATAATATCTGATTTTCAAAGAACTCTAACAAATACGATTCTGAGAAACTAAAGCATGTCTTCTATTCTGCATAAAAATCTCATAACTACAATTGTATGTGTGTTTGTATATTTTTTTATGATGTTCTCCCGACCGATTTCGGCCACGGCGGCCAATCTCATTGAGACTAGCCAACTGCGCAGGAGATATTATAGTGCACAAGTGTACGCGCAGACACAAGTGCACTCTCTGTTCCTGTCACTCTCATACTCTGGTGGGACGACCACTCGACACGACCAGTGAGAGTAACAGGCGCAGGACCGAAGGCTTTACGTGCTCTCCGAGGCACGGGGGTGAAAGACCGCCAACTTCCCAACTTCGGCCTGTTATTGAGGCTTAATATACAGAAAGACTCAATAACTAAACTTGGCCCGACCCGGGACTCGAACCCAGGACCTCCGGGTGTTAGTGTGTTAGTTGTGTTAGTGTGTTAGTGTAGGCAATTAAAGTTTTTTTTATAAAGCGTGCTCAAGCAGATTAGTAATAAGCGCTGTGAGTCACTACGATTCGAAAAGTGAAAACGTAAGTTGTTCCCATAATGCAGACGAAATAATCATAAATAACAGACATAAAGACGTCGATGCACGATCTCGCAAACGCGTACTCTTTGCACACGATCGTAATGCATTCGTGACTTACGTATTATGATTAAAATGTTGGGGATTTTTTGTCGGTTGACAATTTCAAAAAGAAAAGTTTAGAAGCTGAAATTGATATTTGAATTTTTTTTTGGGTTCCTTTTAAAACAAATAAACAGTATCCGATAATATCCATTTTCATATACTATCTTGAGGTATTACTGCAGTGTTATTCAATTTTTGAATGTCTAGAAAAAAACTTCTCTTTCGTATTATCAACTATACTGAATTAAATTAAACTATTTTTAAAACAAAGATTAATTATTTATAAATTATTAGTAATTTGACAAATATAATGTCCTGATATTGCGTCATCGACAGGCTGCCACGCGAACAGACGGCCTTCAAAGTATAAATTCAGTTAAAACAAGCTTTAACAATCATAACCGATGTTGCAGCAGCTGTTACATAAATGATTGTTTACAATTTGCCCCAACAATAGCCAAGTTCTATATATTTAAAATAAACGAGTACAGAACAGGTGGTGCTTATCTGTGAAACTAACAAATTTGGTTTGATCTAATGCTAAGAACTCACAAAGATTAATTTTGCGATGAACATATTTTATTTCTTTTTCTTAGAATATCTTTATGATCAGTCAAGTGATGGCGCTTGATGATGTCCTGACCGATTTCGGCCAGAGCGGCCAATCTCACAAGGTTATATCTTTATATATATAATTCTTCTGTGAGTGTGTATGTCACTGAACTTCTCTCAAACGACTGGACCGATTTTGATGAAATTTTTTGTGTGTGTTCAAGGGGATCTGAGAATGGTTTAGATTCACAATTTGAATAATAATTTTCATCAAAATGGTCCAGAATGTTTTAGCTTATTAAAAAAAGTTCGAAATTTTCAAATTAAAGATGTGTAGACAGGATAACGTCTGTCTGATCAGCTAGTATGTGATATACCTATTATAGTGCACAAGTGAATGCGCAGACACATTGCCCTCTCTATTACTGTCAATCTCATACTCTGGTGGGACGATAATTCGACACGACCAGTGAGACATGTACCTAGTGTGTAGACGATGGCTTTACATGCTCTCCGAGGCACGGAGATGTAACACCGCCAACTTCCCATATACATAATTTGTTTTAGTTAAACTAGGTGATGTATATAAAGATGTAATTAGTAATTATGAATAAATAATTAAAATCTATTCGTTCTAAGAATTAGACAAAGTCGGGTTTTATTCTCTCTCGTATTCAGCCTTTTTTTCAACGTCCCACTAGGCGTAAACCAACAAGCTTGTAGGCACGGGCCTACAAGGGCGATGTAGCTATAGTCCACGTTGGCCAAGTCCAGGTTGGTAGACTTGCTAGGTACTCTCAGACATGCAGTTTTCCTCAATATAATATTTTTCTTCACCGTAAGACAAGTCGTAATTAAGCAGGAAACGATTCGCACATGATAATATCAGAGGTGCGAGACCCGGAATTTGAATCCACTTCAATTGGTTTTCCAAGCAAGCGCGTTACCACTGGGCTACCATTGCCTTTATTCATTATAATATATAACCATTATAATATAATATTTAGCATATTTTTCAAATTAAATAAACATAATAACACACAATTTTCAAAATATATACAAATTTAAATATTAAAATTAATAGTTGCTGTTAAAAAGCAAAGTATGTTTATTATATTATTATTTATCTATTTCTCTGTCAAAGTAATCGTTAGTTACATCATATTTTTATCTATCATATTATATAATATTCTTTTGTATGAAATATCAAGTAACGAGATCTATTTATGTTCTTATCTGAAAAGCCAGTCAATGATAACCTTGTAACGGTAAACCGTTCTTAGAAATCTTATCGAAACCTGTAAAAGTATAAATTCTATCAACTGTAAAGTGATATGGTTTTGAGTTGTCATGTTGTAAGTTGAGCGTTAGTGGGGGTCTGACATAGCAAGTCTAGTGAACAGATGATAGCAAATTCGATTTTGCCATTAATATCATCTTTAAAAGGTGTTTTAATATTGTGTTTCTATTATTATAGATAAAATAAAATATTGTTTTTAAATATTTTTGGTGTAAAACACCTAATATGACGGGTCAAACCTGCAGTTGGTATTAAATTATTATGTATTTTTAAAATGGAGGCTTTTTCTTTATAAAAAATCTGAATATTTTATTTTTGATTATACCATATTTACTGCCTTTAAAAACCATCCTGTCATGGATATTTTCTATATTATATGTATAGAGTTACAATGTTTCACATCTGCCAGGCGTCCCTCGACGGCCTTTTTTTATATATCTATATAGTACAAGGAAACAAGTTAAGAAAATACTACAAAATAGTGGAGGCTCGAGCAGTTATTTATACACGGAATTTATTTTTACACAAAAATGACTATTTTTTTTGTTCATCATAATATAAGCACATAAAGGTTACTGCATGTAATAAACGTTAAACAATATATGTAATTTTAATCACCTTTAACAGTTTACCGTAGTATCCGAATTTCTATAGCGACTAAATAACATTAATGAATCGTTCTTCTTATTTTGTTTGAATGAAATTATCAAAAAATTTTGCATTGGAAAACAGAGTATCGATACCTTGTATCAAGATTTTCTCCAATTTGCTAGATGAAATTCATATTTTACAAAAGATATGGCATACCAGCCTAACAATAAACCTCTTTAATCAAACATTTTTAAACTAATTAATTATTAGTAATGTAACTTCTTAAAGCCCATCATTTCCAAGATAATGAAGATCCAATTTCTACTTAAGTTTTAACAATTAATATAATCTATACAATCATCCAAAAGTTATCTTGTTGAAGAAAAAACCTGAATTAAAAGAGTTTTTAATTTAAAACTTAAAAAACCTTTTTTTTTATTATAACCCAATTTTATTAGCAACAGAACGACAATAAACAAGACAGCTAATAAAAGACACGTCTAACAATACTAGAAAACAATGAGGCATCCTACATGTTCCGGTAATTTAGAAGAAAGCTCATTACCTTGTAAGCACATCCGATTGTCTAGCTAAAAAGCCTTGCAAACATAACAAATTACTACCAATCTAAATTAGACCTTATACTGAAATAGTACAGTTGAAAATAAGCTAAAAAACAAGTCCAAATGAAATATATTGTTCTAAGAATACCAATAGCCGTAATTAAGTTGTCAGCGTCGTTGAAACAAAGAAGTGCCTTAGAAATGGTCAATATTAGCTCCAATGATAAGTGGGGCAATTGACAATGATGGAATCTGATGATATCATCGAAGTATTAAACGAATACTAATGATCTTGGCTTTCATTTAAAATTTTGTATGTAAAACTTAAAAATCTATCTAATTCTCGTATAAGACTACTTAGCTCGTATAACATTACTTAATATCGAATATATTTATTTTTAACCCCCGACGCAAAAAGAGGTGTGTTATAAGTTTGACGTCGATGTCTGTCTGTCTATCTGTGCGTGTGTCTGTCTGTGGCATCGTAGCTCTCAAACGGATGGGGCGATTTTGATGCGTTTTTTTCATTTGAAAGCCAGTTTCCTTGCGGTGGTTCTTAGCTATGTTCGGTTTATATCGGTCCAGCAGTGTAAGAGTATCAGCTCTTTTCCAAAATGATGTAAGGCATTTTGGCCAATGATTACTCGATTAAGTGCTTCACGCGTGCCAGTGTAATCGTTCGTTGCGTAGGGTTTTTTTTAATTTTTTATTATCTGTAAACAAAACGAACGATGATTTTGCTAAATAATACCGATATCTATGTTTCTATATGTCTATTTAAAATACCCTTGATTTGTAAAAAGTATTCTTAACAGAATATACTTTTTAATTATACTTGTACATGGGAAGTAATACCAACAGCATAGTAATTGTAAGTAACATACACGGCTGTTTTATTTACGTTATCTATGGCGTTATCTTCTTAGGAAGAAGACTTTAATTAATATATCTTAATATATAAATTTTCCAAGTTTTAATTAAAAAAAAACAAAATCGAATAAGAAAAAATATTATTAATTGAAAAAACCCATGTACATCAATTAAAATACGAATTTTGGTATGACATTGGTAATTTTGGTGTGGCATTACAGTTGCGTCAATAATACTCTTTGTAAAACCCAAAACATATCCAGGTAAATTTGTAAGAAATTAATTACATTTCTAAGAAATCTATTGTTAACTGTCACGCCGATGTGTCCGCGGTCGTGGAGGTATTAAAGTGTTATGCGCAAGCGCAAGAATTTCAGCAATACCGTCAATGAGTCAGTCACGACTACATACCGTCGAGTACATCACAACACTAAATTATAAAATATCCAATTTTGAAATAAGTATAAAATGATAGAAATGTTTATACAAGTGACGAGAAGAAGTATACAAATTAGAATTTTTATTACTTACGGCATACGGCCCTACCTACGGCTCTGCCTAAGATAGTCGCTTTCGCACTATTTGCAATTGCCAAAAAAGTTAAATATGTCAAGTCAAAGAGGCTGTGTAATGTTATTTTTTAACGTGTTGAAAAAATAAGCGAGAAAACAAAAACAAATCTATCCCACGGAAACCGTACATTTTTCGGGATAAAAAGTAGCCTATGTGCTATTCCAGACTACAATCTATATCTGTGACTTTCTTCCACAATCGTACAGCCGTTCTGGCGTAATTAAGTAACAAACATTCATCCATTAGTAAGAACTAAGATAAAATACATAATCAGCCAAATATATAACAAAATCACTATGTTATGTCTTTAAACAACATTCTTATTCATTTATCTTTTAATATTTTTGTTTAAATATGCAACTCATACAATAAATGATTTTTGAGCATTTACGTAACTCATAAATATGTATAATTGTTAAACTGCTGGTAGACCTTAATAAATAAAATAGAAACCGACTTCCAGGCACTAAAATGTAAAAAAATTTCATTTAGAATAGATAGATACCTAACCAGATATTTTCGAAGTCGGTGCCAGCCGATGCAAAGCAAATCTAATATATTTCAATACGTAAAATACATATTTACCTATAAGATATTCATATCTTAAAATATAGTCAGCTGGCACCGACAATTCTCTTTTTGTTTGTAAAGGAATGCAGCTAACTTCATCGTGTCGGTTTTTGGGCTGTCGGTGTGCGCGCGCATCATAAAAATTTTACTCTCATATTTTTTTCCAATAAAAATATATAAAATAGATATGTATATTATGTATGTAAAAAAATAATAGTAAACATATGGTAAATTTTGTAAATAGCAACACTGTGTTAACATTAGATATAATGTATAGATTATAATTTTAAGCATAAATATACAAATTCTAATTCGAATAATTCGTTCGAATTTCAAATCGAATCCGTATTAACAGTGAAAATTTATTTAACAACTAGGTACTTTAGCGTCTTGCTTGTTGTACAATTTCTCTGTCTAGTAATAAATCTAAAAACAACATAATTTAAAGCTTAATTAGTTAATAGGGCTGTTAACGGTTTATGTTTTTTTCACATAAAAATGGAATATTTTGGCAAATGTGGGTTAGCCAATTCATCACTCTTATTGATCAAACGTTTTGACGTCTCAAGGCGTTAACGTGCTCTACTCATAGATAAAATAAACTAATCTAAATATATTTATAATGTGCCGACGTATTTGTTTAAAAATAATAAATTTCAACATATGAATAGTAATTTTTATATTATTTTGTTTTAGGATCGCGACAGCAGTTTGTCAGTTCCAGCTCGATGGGAAGATAGGAACCTAAGAAACTATCTGAATAAACACGATGTCGGTGAGTCAAATTAAATTTCAAATTTCACATTCTGATTTGCTGTTTTACGGGAATAACGCATGACATTCCTAAATAATTAGGTATATATTTTGGCATAATACTAAATAATCATGGAGATAATAATAAATATTTACAGAAAAAAACAGTCGTTGGATAGGTGGTATCTACGACCACACATCAAAGGCGTGGAAGTGGGGCGGAGAGCTACGCGAAATGCACTATCAGTCCTTCTCCAAGATGAAGAAACTGTCTCCAGACGAGTTGAAGTGGCACTGTATAGCTATGGCTCCAGAATTGCTGTACAGGTAAAATAATATTTTTATATACATAACATTTCACCTGCACGACTGTCAGAAGTAATCTGTAGTTCAAATTGTAATGTGAACATCTCATATTTAAATTTAGGATTTTTTTACGAACATGTAACCTTAAAAATACTAACGCAATGAATTATGACTTATAGCTTATTTCAATGTAATGAATGAAAAGTAAACCGGTACTTAATTTCTTTAAAAGATAACTTCCATACAAACGGTCGCATTTTTGAATTGTAACATTAATAGTAAATATCTAAAAGGCTTCTTCTTCTTCCTGCTTACTTCCCAATCACTTGGGAAAAAGAAAAAGATCTATAAGGCTATAAAGGGAATTGTGTCATTCTTTAATTACAGGGTTTTATTATTTTTTACACTTATTCCAGTCTAGATATCTCTATGATAATTAATTTTCATACTCCATCTTAAAACGTTTTAACTTGCGATACGATAATGTCGTTCATTCATCAAGTGATTTTCGTCTTAAATAGATGTATTAATTTATCTAAAACCTGGACTTTATATCGCCTTATTTATTGCCTATGCAACGTGTTTTGGATTTCTATTGTTAAGGAAGACATTGATAGATTAACTTTCCTGATCTACCGCTTGTCAGGATGTCCGCCCACTCTAAAAGTCGTCAGAACCTGAGATTAGCGTCGTAGGATATAGCACTCATTAGTTTCTATCTCGAAATATCTGCATATTGTCTATAACACAACTATAAATATTAAAATAAAAACCTGTTTTTAGTTTATTGTTTTAGCACAAACAAATTGTAACGATAAATTATTTCTCGAAATATTCCACACTAGCATTGCCCGCGGCTCCGCCCGCGTTCAGATGACTAAAAACCAAATTCTTAGGTTTTACATATTAGAATACTCTTAAAATGCAGTTTTTGTATATTTTCTCAGAAATGGGATATTTTCCCGCGCTAAAAAGTATCCTATATGTTGACCCGGATAACCAGCTATCATCATACCAAATTTCATCAAAATCTGTACAGTGGTTTCCTCGTGATGCGGTAACAGACAAACAGACAGACAGACAAAAATTCTAAAAACTATAGATTCAGACTCTGTATCGATAATAATGCCTATTTCAATTAGATTTTCCAAAAAATATTTAATGTACAGATTCGACTTAGTTACAATTTTATTATATGTATAGTTATATAGTGCTTTTAAATGAAAATAGCATTAGCATTTAGACGCAAATGTCCACTTCGTGATGAAAATAAGCGTGGGGGAATCAAGGTCGAGGGGAGCGGAGCGTGACACACAGCCGATTTGGGCCCTAAACTTAAGAAGCTATTCCAATAAAACCGAATACGAAATATTGTGGTCGGACGACTCATGTGTTAAGAGATAGCGGAAACGCAAAATGAACGATCAATGTAAGAAAAATGTTTGCTGGTTTATATTTACCTTTAATTTGATAATAAACAAATAAATATTTTTTAATTTTCTCTGAAATAGACCGTAAAAATAATCTAAAATCTTTAATATAATCTGTGTAATGTATCAATATACTTATGATACCTATATTAAAAATAAAACGTTTTATTGAGTAGGAATACCAAATACTACTTGTTTAATACTATGA
Organism: Brenthis ino; assembly: GCA_921882275.1. Taxonomy (NCBI): domain Eukaryota; kingdom Metazoa; phylum Arthropoda; class Insecta; order Lepidoptera; family Nymphalidae; genus Brenthis; species Brenthis ino. The sequence continues at coordinate 27,341,034 of OV170227.1, forward strand.
AGTATGAACCGACTTGCTTTTGTGTTTAATGTGCACTGATTTATTGACGTGTGCTATTTTTTGACCAATATATAAAAACATTGTGTTTGGAAACTGCAATAAAGAAACAAAGTATTTGGTATTAGTACGCTTATAAATTACACCAAAGAAAATATTAGAATAAAACGATCGGTTAACGATTATCGTTTAACAAAGAGTTACTGCGAAATCGATAAAATTTAACGATTCAATTCGTGTTGAAAATAGCGTAGGGCTATTGTAAAGCCCTTAATATGGCAGATGGCGTGTGTCTGGGGAAGTTATTTGAAGATTGCTTTAATATAAATCGAAATTCAGATTCAGTGAAATATTTGTAATCTATATTGTTATCTACTTGATTAATCCACAGCCTCTATACTTGTTTGATCCACAATTATAATTTACAATGTTATATATAGTAGAAAATAATCTTTTTTCTCTAAACTAGCAACTTAACGCGCTTCGCTTCGCTTACTTCGCTTCGGGTTCGTCCCTAGACAAAAACAAATCTATCCCCGGGAACCGTACATTTTTCCAGGATCAAGACAATAATCTATCTGTAAGCCAAATTTCATCCAGATCCGTTCAGCCGTTCTGGTGTGAAAAAGTACCAAACATCCATCCATTCATCCATCCATCCTCACAAACTTTCACATTTCTGATATTGGTTTGGATGGGAATACCCCGATTTTAAAACTAATTTGTTACAATTGGATTTTTTCTAGCAATTTTCATACGAATGCTCTTTGAACCTAAGCTTTAAAAATAAAAAAATCATGAAAATTACTTTTGGTTGAGCGTAACATTATAAATATTATAAACAAAAAGTCGGCACCCAACTTAAATACGGAGCGAGGGCGAGTTGCTAGTATTCTAATCGGGGGGCACGGCAGTGCCCCCGCCAAGTCGAGCAAACAAGTCGAGCAAAAAAGGGCACGGCAGTACCATCCTTTTCTCGAAGGGATTCAGAGCATTTTCCACCCCCCCATAACTTCGTTATGGATAAAGCTAGAAGCTTGAATTTTGAGTGACTAAGAGAACATAATAAAACTAGGTACATTTCCAAATTACATTCAATTTGAACCAGTAGTTTATGAACTGTTGCAGATCAAAATTCGTTAATATCGTCACTCACTCACTCACCGATCATCAAAATTCTAAGGTACTTCTAGCAGACATAGAAAGTTCAAATTTTGAACACAATTCGTGTTTACTCTATAACCCAAGGAAAAATTCAAACATCACGCAATTTCAATCCTGTTTTCGAGATATACAACAAACTGCATTAGTAACTTTGTAATCCTATACAAATAGATATGCGATATATGGGATTACAAAGTTACTTGTGCAGTTCATACATATAATTGTCGTCACTTGCAATGTAAAAGGAGGTTAGGTTAGTGTTTAACCTGTATGTATGTTTGTATGTTCGATCCTATGTTCCCTCGTAATTACTAACCTAATCACGATTCGTCTATTTATTAATGTTGATATTGCAACTATTGTATACATTAGAAAAATATTATTCATATGTGAAAATATTATTTCAAGCGTTTTCAGTAGCTGTATACATTTTCATGCATATACAAATAGGTACATAAATACAACGTGAAGCGTGTATAGTGTATTACCAACTAATATTCGATTACCTGTTATTTATAATGAATTTATTAAAATATATACCTAATTACGACAAAACTTGACGATTACTTAATTTTTGACGACACGTTTGGCTCAGTTTGTAGTGGCCCGGCCCTACTTTCTGTGCCGGCGGTCGCGGGTTCGAGTCCCGCTGGGGGCATTCATTTGTGTGATGACTAAAGTTTGTACTCCAGTCATGGCTGTTTATATTTATAATATGCATGTATTTAAAGTTATATGTGTAGTGTATCAACTATCTAGTATCCATAACACAAGCCTCGTAGCTTACCATGGAACTAGATGGTTCTGTGTGTTACTGTCCCAACATATTTTGAAACAAAGCTCGTACATTTTCTTTTATAAAGTATGATGTTGATTTGAATTAGAAAACTTGTTAACATTTCATTGCTCGTAACTTTACACACCTAATAGAACATGGAATATAGAGGTCATTAAATATCAATCTCTTCGAAAATGACTTTTAAAATGGCCAATGGAATCAGTGAATGAAGTGAGTTGGCAACCTCACCTTTCTATTAAACTGCATCAAAATTGACTGAACAAGCAATAATAATTAAGTATAACAACCTTCGGGATTTACCTACGATGCCGCAGATAGACACATAAATCTACACGTTTTATTAAACTTACGTAAGTTCAATATCAGTATCGGGGTAGGTATTTAGGGTCAACAATGAAATTAAAATATTCATTAAATTAACTATACATATTTATACTTAATGCATAAGATAGTAGTAATGAAGCCCAGGAATCCGCAATTTCCGAATACAATAGACTTAGATTTTTTATCATCCAGACTTGTCAAAATTTGTTATATCAAAGCCTCTGAAAAAAGCCCACAGAGACAGGGAGTGGGCTTTTAAGAAGTCCTTAGCTGACACACAAGAAATAGTACAAGAAAAGGGAAAAAGAAGAAATATTTACAAAAAGAAATGAGGTCCCATCAAAAACATACTGTAAAAATATTGCAAGTCTCGCAACGCATCTCTCTACCGCAAAAAGCTATGAGATATAATGTAAAACCAAGTCGGTTAATTTATTCATTACCTATCTATGGAAGCATCTATCCGACAACTTTGTCATAAATCGTTACCGAATTAGTTAAGTTACAACATTTTATAGTGACCGTATTAATATTAGATATATTTATTTCTTTAATTAATAGAATGACTTGGCCATCGCACATGATAACAGAACCTACAAATAACAAAATTTACCTAATATTAACGTTCTGAGTGCATTACTTATGTATTGTTAGTGTATGCATCAATTTGACCCGCTAGTACTATGTTCCGTTCATTTCAGCCCAAACACGTCCACAGCTGGGCATAGGCCTCCCCCAAAAATTTCCACGACAACCAGTCTTGTACCATCCACATCCAGTGGGCTTCAGCGACTTTGACCAAGTCGTCCGTCCACCTTGGTCATGGTATTTTTAATTAGGACTATTTAAAGTAGTCGACTCTTATGTGATTATGTTTCCGTGCGATGGCCAAGTCACTCTATTAATTAAAGAAATAAATATATCTAATATTAATACGGTCACTATAAAATGTTGTAACTTAACTAATTCGGTAACGATTTATGACAAAGTTGTCGGATAGATGCTTCCATAGATAGGTAATGAATAAATTAACCGACTTGGTTTTACATTATATCTCATAGCTTTTTGCGGTAGAGAGATGCGTTGCGAGACTTGCAATATTTTTACAGTATGTTTTTGATGGGATACATATTTTACAATCTTTTTCTTTACCATATTTGCAATAATTACTTAAGGTATGAACAAATTAAATAATGAAAATATTAAATAGCGAAAAGTTTGTCAAGTAGGTCAATAAAATAGCATGTTATTGAAAGTGTACACACACATATGTACAATAACTTATTCATATTTCTCGGTAATTTCAAATGGTTATAAATTAAACATGTTATTATCGTTTCTCAAAGACTCAGATTTCTAATTTAGATTCAAAACAAATAAGTATGGTCGTCCATGGCGTAAAAGTATTAAGTCATTTTACTTTTGTTGTATCTTCTTTAAGAAAATATTTTTGATTTAATTACGTACAAAAGAATAATTATGGCCAATATATACTGACCAGTTAACTTATTTTCATATTAAAAAAGATCATAGAAATCGATCCAGTGGTTTGTAAGTTATCTATCTATATAAATAAAAATTGAGGGCTAAATGAGTTGCTGTGCGCAAAACTCGAGAACGGTTAAACCAATTCGGCATTTTTTTTTAAAGATTCGTTAAAGACCGAGGAAGATTCTTATGAAAAGCAAAACTGAAAAAAAATCCATTGAATATCGTATATAATACCGTTTGTAACCTTTTTAACCGTATATACATATTTTACTGAAAGGTACATATTTTTATATAATACTAGCATTGTCCGCGGCTCCGCCCGCGTTCAGATGACCAAAAACCAAATTTTAGGTTTTATTCTATTCATATTAGTATACTCTTATATTGCAGTTTTTGTATTTTTTCTCAATAATGAGATATTTTCCCGCGGTAAAAAGTATTTTATATGTTGACTCGGATAACTAGCTATCATCATACCAAATTTCATCAAAATCTCTCCACTGGTTTTTCCGTGATGCGGTAACAGATAAACAGACAGACAGACATAAATTCTGAAAACTATAGATTCGGCCTCTGTATCTATAATAATGTCTTTCAATAAGATTTTCCAAAAAAAATATTTAATGTACAGATTCGGCTTAGGTACAATTTTATTATATGTATAGATGTAAGGATATAGATAAACTTTATTATTTAAACAGAGTAGAAACCCTCCTTTAAATTATTTCGCATGTCCTATAAAATCTAATTGCTATGTGTCGCTATACAGAGCTATTATTAAGTGGAAAGCTCAACAGCCAAACAATGAACAATCACACGACAAACATGCCAGATGGATGACTACGTGGAAGCGGAGTGTAAATTAAATGTCAAACCAGTTGACCTGCACTTCCATTCACATCATCTACAAATGGGTTTTTACATCACCTAGCGAAATTGATCTGAATAATAAATCCTGCGATGGTGGCCTTCGAGAATTCGCTTTATTTGCATCTTATCTATACTAAATTATAAAGAGGTAAAGTTTGTGAGTTTATAAGTGTGTGAGATTGTCAGTTTGTGACGTTGTAGGTGGTAATCTCTGGATCTAATCAACCGATTTAGATGAAATTTGGTAAAAATATAGTTTGGAATCTCGGAAAGGATATAGTATACTTTTTATCCCGGAAATCACCCCTTAGGGTGGTGTAAATGGGGATGAAGGTTTGTATTGGGAAGCAAGCTAGTCTATTATATAATTTTAATGTATATAAAAAAGTTGCACAAATATGTAACTAGGATTCGATTAGTTAGGACACCTGGTACATGGCAATCTAGTAACTATCATAAATGTGTATATTTACTATATATTGATAGGGAAATAATAAATATTTGCTACATATTTCATCTTAGTACAAGCAGGGAGGGCGCCGCTGTGCCACTGTAAACATCGTACTCGTAATTATAGTTTTATTTTTAACTTGTTACAATCTCATTCTAAATATTGCTTAAATTACCTATATATTGCAACATAAGATTTTTAAGTTAAACTCGTATTTCTAAAATCTAGATCATTATATTTTTAGCCAACACATATAATTTATTGGGCGACCATACACACTTCCCTTTTGTAGTTGTTGACAGCGAGAGAGAAATTTTACTGCACGTCCATCAAGATACATCATAAAGCAAACGAAATCAAATATTTCTCTTATAGAATTATGACTCTGGCCCGGCATAAATTCAATTATAAAACCGTCATGTCAAAACTCCACTCGCATAAATTGCTTATCGGAGTACTCAGAAAAATACAAAAACTAATTAAACATTTAGCGAGTGCTTGTTCAGAATCCACTCGAATACATTAATCTGCTACTATGAATTTTGGTTTGGCACTTAGTATTTACCATTTACCATTTTATTATTATAATATTTATTAACACACAGCACCATCTAGTTCCATGGACAGCTGCGAGGCTTGCGTTATGTATATCAGATAGTTGATACACAATGCATATACATATAACTTTAAATACAGGCATATATATATGTACTTTTATACTATCTATACTAATATTATAAAGAGGTAAAGTTTGTGATATTGTGAGTTTGTGACGATGTAGAGGGTAATCTCTGGATCTATTGAACCGATTTAGATGAAATTTGTTAAGAAGATAGTTTGAGACTCTGGGCAGGACATAGGACAATTTTATCCCGGAAATCACCTCTTAAGCCCCCTTAAGAGGTGGGGTTAAAATGGGGATGAAAGATTGTATTAGGAAGCAAGCTAGAGACGAACCCGAGCGAAGCGAGGGTGACTCGCTAGTTATAAATATAAATAATAAATAACCATGACTTGAGTACAAACATCCTTGCTTTTCACACAAATGAACTCCCCCAACGGGACTCGAATCCGCGACAACTGACACAGCAAGTAGGGTGGCATTACAAACTGAGCCAAACGTGCCGTCAAATGTTGAAATGATTTAATAAATAGATGTATTTCTGTTTGTTTTGGAAGTTTGGATTGTACTACCCATTTATGTAACGTTTTATATAGAAGACTATTACTCGTATAAAACTACCCTAATCTCCGAGCCCCAAAATATTTCCACATGCACAATAAATCACGTCGATTAATTACTTCGTATTGTGTAAGATGGACAAAGCAACAAACACAATTCGCAATTATAATATTTTGTAGGCATTAAATTTAAATTTTTACCCGTGCGTTATGTGAGTATTTTTCACTTTTTTGGGTCTGTTTATATATTACGATCTCCAAAGCCTATCATATAATACTTAACTGTGTTTTTTTTTCAATTAGATAAATATTATTAACAATACAATATCTTGATTTAACTTCTGCATCCCAAAGAATTATAATATTTAGCGTATAAAAATCTACATATTATATTATAATAAATATAATTAATTAATATTTGATTCCATCTCATATTAAAAAGTTAAAAACATTCGTCAAAAGGTATTAATATTATAAAAGCGAAAATCTGGATGGATGTTTGTTACTCAATCATCCGAACCCGAGCAAACTTAGAGTGAGCTGCTATGCTAGTCATAGGTATATTTAAAGTACATATTTGCGGATTCGGCTGTCGAATTATATAAGAGTTCATGTAATATGTAGAACTACTGCTTACAAAGGACATTTTTATTAAATATGTAATTATAATATTACATTATATTGTGCGAAAAACCCTCGGCACTGCAGTTTTGTAATTGGCCGCTTTCATATTATTTTAGTCTATTTACCTATAAAATAATAATTTACGTATCTATTTTAACCAATTACTCATATGTTCGATTTACTAAGCGACAATTGAGCGTATAACGGAATAAATTGAATGATTATTTTCATCAAAACATATCTACAAGTTTACGATATTTGATAAATGTGTCTTAAAGGATTGAATTCACGCTGTAAATATCCATTCTTGAAATTCTTCTTGTAAATATAGGTATACATATGAAACAAGTCATTGTAGTCTGTGAATATTGAAATGCATTCGAATTGTTGTCGGCGTCTGTATGACATGCATGTGGCGCCTCGTGCCTCCTTCTAATGAACGTTAAACGTAACGTGATGATAATACTGAATGAAACGATCTGTTCTTCAAACGAGCATTGGTTTCTTATGGCGTGCTCATACTAAGACATTTATTAGACAGCCTAGAATATTTATTACAGATAGGTATAGGTGTAGTTTGCGAACTACACGAGAAACGATTTCTTAGCACCTCCAGGTAAATTTTTAAAAAAGTATTAAATTTCTAAGAAATCTATTGTTAACTGTAACGCTGGCGTGTCCGCGGTCGTGGAGGGTTTAAAGATTTGGGGTTGGGTTTGGGATTTGGGAAAGGGTTATGTTTGTAAGACCAAGTTTCATTTTATATCATTTTCGCTGGTCTTAATACAACATGTACAATCAGTAAGCAATTTAAGTGTAGTGTAAACTTTCGCTCTCGTGAAATTCTATGTTGGGAGAAAAGTAATCACACTACTATCAAAACGAATATTTAATTTTTAATATATCTATTATATATATTATATATTATAATATCTATTATATTGGATTTTTTTAAGAAAATATTATAATAATATTGTAAATAAAGATCCTATCCAATTTTTCTTTTTACAGATGGACACCTAAAAACTGCTTCGAACCTCAACATTTCATCTGCCAAACAAAACTGAAGAAAGTCCCCAAGTCGAAACTAAAGGAACTCCGAAGACGTTACCAGAGGATGGGCAAGATCAACGAAATCACAGTCCCTAGTGTTAGCAGGGAAATGGAGGACCCAAGGTTATTATTTATTTTACTAAATATTTATTATATAGCAGTACTAAAAAAGAAAAAAAAGTTTTAACTTTCACACAATCAAAACAGCAGTTGGCATGGTTCTTATTTTAAAAGGTAATTTCATCTATTTTTTTATTTATTTATGAATATATATTTCTTAGTTTTTATACAATTAATAACTACAGAAATAGAATTCACAATTATATATTAATATAGAAACTTCGCAAATCGCAAGTCACATAATATATACGTTAATTACGTATAATAATAATATCCCATATAGGAGCAAAAATTACAAAAATATTTTAGCTAACTGCTTTTATTGTCGTAGAGCTGCAAATTTTTGTTTTATTACCATAAGAATCAAACAACAAATTGACAAAAAAATATTTACTAATTTAATAATAAGAGTTAATATTTTAAATGTTATATTAAAGGACCAATGACGTCACAAGCAATCCGGTTTTGAACCCCAAGTCCTACGACCTTCACCCGAGCCCGCTGCGCAAGAACCCTATACGCAACAACCCGAAAGCGTACAACCTACGGCCAAACGAACTGAGAAAGCGATCGAGACCCAACGCGCAACGGCGGCTTACTAAGCCATTCCCAGGGTAAACATATATTGATAAAATAAATAATAACTATAATTATTCTTTTAATGGATATGATTCAATAAATTTCATTTTACGGGTAAAGTAGTTAAAAAAATTCAGTGTTATCGATGAATCGGTTGATATCGTTATAATATAGTCATTTAAACCATGAAATAATTTAAAAAACATAATCATTAAATGACCAATGGTAAAAAGAAAAAAAAAGTTTAATATCATAATAACTTAATACTCTTCCTAATAAAATTTGAAAACTGAAGTTTGGAAGCTATATCTCTGCTACTAAGTGCCTATTAAACCAACACTATATTTAACATTGCAGCTACCAATGGAACCGTCGCGACCCCGAGGGCTCTTTCAATTATAACGCTGAGATCCTCCGCTCTGGACGCACCGGGCTCAGTCCTCAACAGGTAAAGGGCCACCTCTCCCGTCTGCAGCACCTGCGAGACCGGCAGCTGGCGAGGCGCAAGCGACTCCGCGAACACGACGACTGGCTTGTCAACGAACCTGCGATAATCCACACACACGCTAGAACCTACACTGTCGACAACAACATAAGTGCTTTACATCCCAAAACTATCGTTGAAGAGTTTGATATGATGCCCCCTGCGCCTGTCGTCGTACCCAGACCGACCCGCGGCATTTGGTAAAATACCTTTAAATTGAGATTGTATTAGTATTCCCGAGTTCCTCAATCGAATCTACGCGCTTCGAAATCCTAAATTTCTTTTAGCAATCAGCAAGCGACCCTTCCGCTTTTTTATTTTTTTATTTTTCGTTGTCGTTTTTTTTTTATTTCAAAAAATGTACAACTTTTTTTTTTCTTTTAAATCACCGCTTAAGTCGCTTAAGTTTTCTACCTCTTTTTTTTCTATTGCGAGAATGAGTTTTTTTTTTATTGATTTTGTTTGATCAATGACATATCACTTCCATGATACCCACCCAGTGCGCAAAGAATCTTATATATATTACTGTAATACTAATTTTACGCAAGTATTTATTTTTTTATGAATCGTTTTTTGTAATTTTAATTTTTAAGACATGCTCCTTTGTGGAGCATCGAGTGAACACTTAGTGAATTGTGTGTACTAAGTCTTAGGCTGTCAAAACGTAAGTTAAGAGTGACTTTCTAGGAATATCGATGAGAAAGGGAGATTCATGTATTTCTTAATTACGATTATATTCATGAATATTTGTATTAAGTCTTCTATTATATATTAATATATAAATTAACACACTTAACACAGTTTTTTCGGATTTATAATCAAAATTACATAGTGTAACGACCTAGTCAGTAAGTTAATTCAAAAGAATGTAAGCATTTAAAATTCACAGCTTATTAACTAACTCACAGTATAGAAATTTCTCACTAAAAACGTTCTCTTAAGAATTAAACCACTTTAAAAACTTTACACATTTAAATAAAATTATAGCCAACTTTATTGCTTTAAGTGTAACTTTAAATTCGTTCAAAAATAAAAATGTGTCGTACTTTATATTGGCATTTCATCGTGAAATAAATATAAAATAAGTATTAAATATTAATATAATTATACGTTCCACTCTGTATATTGTAAGGTGTAATGAATCGCAATTTATCTTAGTTATCGTTCTAGTGCCAATATTAGTCCTCGCATTTAAATATTGACAAGTGTTAATTAAAAATCGACGGCTTTATTAATGAATATCAATTAGTTTTACCAGTTTGATTACAAAAATAAAATTGCTAGTGAAATATTTCGTAATGCAAAATTGATTAATTTTATCTTTAATTTGTGAAAAATAGACAATATTAATTTTTTTATTGTTATTTCAATAATTTTAAATATCTTTTCCAAATTGCAGTGAATACGCACTTGTCATTTTATTTGTAAGATAAAAAAACAAATTCTAAAACTAGTCCGCTCTGTAATAAATGATAAAATAATAAAAAAAATATATTAAAATAGTATTATTTTTTTCTTCATGTTTTGTGTAAGTTAAATTATTTCAGTGATACCACACTTGTTTTCTTAATTATCTTTATTTAAACTTTAATTATTTAATACAAAAGTGACAAATTCGTATTCATAAATAAATGTGAAATTGTGTCAAATAAATTTAAACTCTTTAATTGTAGAATTTAAGAAAATAAATGCATATGAGCAGAAAATATTTTATTCATTTCCTTACATTACAGTAATTATACTTATATAAAATGCGCCATCTGTTATCGAATAGCTGTACTAAGACCTAAAATAAACTTTTTAACATAGATTGTGTAGTTTAAAGTGATAAAAGACCTTTGGTTGACAACTATTTCAAAATATTTTTCATTTGACGACACGTTTGGCTCAGTTGGTAGTGACCTTACTCGCTGTGCCAGCGGTCGCGGGTTCGACTCCCGTTGGGGGCATTGTTTGTACTCCAGTCATGGGTGTTTATATTTATAATATGTATGTATTTAAAGTTATATATGTGTAGTGGTATCAACTATCTGGTATCCATAACACAAGCCTCGTAGCTTACCATGGAACAAGATGGCGCTGTGTGTCCCAACATAAAAAAATATATATTTCGTTTAATTTTATACCGTAGTAATATAAATAATATAAGCTGAATTATATTAATAAAAAATATCATTTAAAGAAGTGAAAGCCGATCAAGTACATTTAGATCCCATATAGAGGTTTCAACATAATTATGTAAGAGTATAGAGAATGTAATATGTAAAGCAGTAAAACACTTTTCATTTTATTTACATCGAACAATACGTAGTATTTTGTCAATTATGTATCTGTAAAATATATAAACCTGTAAGAATGGCCAAATTACTTCATTATAAGGTTTTTATATATCTACTTGTAGAATAGTTGATACGTAACGAAAACTTTTCTGTTTGCAATATTTTTGGTATAAATATAAAATATCGTCGGTACAAATAAATAGAATATCATACAGCAAGCACACTACTATTATTAATGCGAAAGTTTGCAAATTAGTGATAAAATCTGCCAAAAGGTGGCGCTAGCCGTTAAACTCTCGAAAAGTCGATCAAATACGAGTCGGATTTACACATTGAAGATTCCTTACTACTTAACGCTTATAATAGTAAAGCTTTAAATAAATGTTATTTAGTTACAATAAGGATGTTAAAATTTAACTTTTATAAGTTATTTTTTTACTTTCTGTATGTTTATATAATTACTTACTGTTGCACTTTATACTGTTATACTTTAATTTTATTAAAATCTGTTCAACGATTTTAATACCACAGTGTACTAATCCGTAGAGACATCTTACAAAGGCCTCGTGTGGGGCAGTGCCGGATTAACGACGTAGCAAGAGTAGCAATTGCTACGGGCCCCGCGCAAAAGGAAGCCCCGCATATTTAGCCCTGCTCAGAGATGAGCGGGTTTAAATATGCGGGGCCTGAGCATGATTTTTTGAGTGAAACTTATTAAGACGTGGTATATTGAATTTATTTGATGTCACAGAGACGTGAAACATTACACCTTTTTCTACTAACAGACCAATCGGAATCCGCTTATTTTTAAGAGAAAAAATATATAGTGAAAACCTAAAGTTTTATGATTTTAAAATGTTAGCAGATATATAGAGAATTCAAATTCGTAAATGCCCCCTATACCCAACTACCCCCGAGAAATGGGAGGACGCAGAGCGTTGAAAAATAGTTTTTTTTTTCCAATTTCCGCTTTACTGTGACGTTCTATCGAAAAATGTTTTCGACAAAAGTTGTAGGTTTAATAAAAATCTATAACTTTTATAAATAACACTTTTTACAATAATCTCAAAGTTTTCGAGAAAGTTTAGATGGTACTTTGGATGTTTGTAATTCAATCACGCCAGAACTTCTGAACGGATCTGGATGAAATTTGGTACAAAGATATATTATAGTCTGGAATAGCTAGCACATAGGCTACTTTTTATCCTGGTAAAATGTACAGTTCCTGTGGGATAGATTTGTTCCTGTTTTCCAAAATTTCTGCTTGTCCATAATAATTAGAATACGGCGAGTTATTAGATACTGATTGATGTAGCTGCTAACTGAATGTGTAAATACAATTACATATTTTATTCAAATAATATTTATTTAAATAAGGTTGTTCACAATAAAATACCGTATACAATAATTCATCGTATATCTTAAAATCTAACTTGGATAACATGGGTCGTAACCATTTATTATTAGTATAACTAAAACCTAAGATATCCATTTCAAACAATAGTTCATTGACCTCTGGTCCAATCGTTTGACCGCAGTTCTAGATGCCTCGATACCGTTGCCATGGTAACCGCGTGCAAACAAGCAGCAACATATAACCAATATAAGTAGATCCACGTATTATATCATAGTTAATGAACGCAGAGTTCAACGTATACGGCTACTTATTATACAGTAAATTTAAAATTTTCTGTTACAGGAAAATTAACCTTAAGCCTAACCTTAAACGACAAAGCTTACAATACAATATAAATAAAGTAAATAAATCACAGCTACACTATTTACTACTCTTGATATCGAATACTTTAAAAGGTATATATAGTATCGTTAAAGAAAAGGCATAATCCATACTAATATTATCAAGGTGAAAGTGTGTTTGTTTGTTTGTCTGTCCTTCTTTAACGTCGAAACGGAGTGACGGATTGGCGTGATTTTTTGTGTAAAATAGGGGATGAAAGTTTATATAAAACCTACCCTTTCAAAGCGAATCCGCGGGTTCTGCTAGTATTTTATATATATAAACTACATTTTACTGGCATTTAAATAGTAGTAAAGGTAGGAAATGCGACAACTTCATCAAACGTTAAAAAACAAGCCAGTAGCCAAGCCACATCAAAAAATCCCGACAGTGATTTTAGAATATTCAAGATTTTTTTATTTTAACTTCCATCCAGACCTTCCATCAAATAAAAATAAGATTTTTTCAAATAATATTATTAGCGAACTTACACATGTACATACATATGTCAAGCACAAGCTTTGTAGTTTTGGTAAGTTAGCCATGTTTTGTTTTATTTAACAATTCCTTATCCTTAAATTATTTTTAAACGTATAAGTTGTGTGCATTTTTATAATCGCCTCTAAAACCTTTTTCATAACCCACCCGATTGATTCGGACGAAATTTTTTAGATAGAAACACACAAATTGGCGCCTATTATTCGCTATTTTTTTTAATGATTATCGAAATGAATCTAACGACATATGAATCATCAGAATCAAACATACATAACTACAGGTCAAACACAACCCTCCTTTTGGCTTCGCCGCAGTCGGGTAAAAAAGCCATAAGAAAGAACTAGTTCATGACATTGAACGAACAATTTAGCTTATATCCAGCGATTACCCTCGTCTAATGGCAAATTACAGCCTATAAACTTTCACGAAGGCTTTAGGTATATGCGTAACCTTACATCATGTTTTCTTAGTGAATACCAACAGTTTGTACTTTTATACAAGATGCTATATATTTTTATAATTTAACTAGCATTTCCCGCGGCTCCGCCCGCGTTCAGATGACTAAAAACCAAATTCTTAGGTATTACATATTAGTATACTCCAACAATGCAGTTTTTGTATTTTTACTGAGAAAAGAGATATTTTCCCGCGGTAAAAAGTATTCTATATGTTGACCCGGATATCCAGCTATCATCATACCAAATTTCATCAAAATCTGTCCAGTGGTTTTCTCGTGATGCGGTAACAGACAGACAGACAGACAGACAAACAAAAATTCTAAAAACTATAGATTCGGACTCTGTATCGATAATAATGTCTATTTCAATTACATTTTCCAAAAAATATTTAATGTACAGATTCGACTTAGTTACAATTTTATTATATGTATAGATGATAGAATAGACTAAGAGGAGTTTTTGTAAAGAGCTATCGTTAACGGATATTTGTATGAAAATTTTAATATTACATGGAAAGAAATACGTATGTACTGATAAACATGTATGTATTATTCTGGTATTTATTATTCATCAGAATTTGACTACATAATATTAGTTCCTCGAAATTTAAGCCATAATAGTAGGTGTTAAATTCAATCGACTGTCGCTGATAGAAGTACGGGCAAGTAGCAGTTTCAGTTATAGAGGTCCACGAATGAAAAACGACTTTTCTTATGCTATTTCTCTTATAAAGAGGTTTTCTCGTTTTAAGATGACGGAACCTGGTTACTTAATTACTCTCACTTACAGATTTTTCTCGCTTTCCCAGTTCTCAATCACTGGTTTGACTGTATACAATAAGCATGATTCTTGATGATCTTCACAGCCACTATTCTAAATATAATATTTTTTTATTAAATATATTTTTAATGAGTATTTATTGAAATAAAATAAATTTAGAATATTTTAAATCCGAAGAAGAGAAAGCGCTGAGGAAAGTCTATGAACGAAAATATGGGTGATAATATTATTATGTTTCCGAAAACGTATCAAAGATTATATCTTTAATTTTGATTCCAACGAATCATTCTTTTATATTTATTATAATAATTTATTGCAACTACGATACAGATCTCGCGTGTCAGTTTTGTACTGTAGGTACACTAAATTGCCCCAATTTGCCATATTCAATCGAATTGCCCGCTTATCTAAATAACACTTACAAGTATTGATATTTTAAGAATACTGTTATGAAAATCTTTCATGATATTTTTCATCACCATATATATATATATATATATATATATATATATATATATATATATATATATATGTATATATATATTATATATATATATATATATATATATTCTAAGTAACATACATACATATTATAGTGCTTACATACTTACATAACTTTTTTTTCTTCTGATCCTTCTGATTTTTTCTGATTCTTTATTTCTTACAGTAGTACCTTCTACAGCTCTGCAAAATACTAAAGCAAAAAAAAATAAAACAAATTATGGACAAAAATCCTAATCTATAAATCTTGATTCTACTTCAATTTGAATCTTATACATTTTAACAGAAGTTCACTGACATTCATATGGCACACGCAACCCCGCTTAAGTATTTATGGGGTTTCTTCGGCAATCGCCAAGACATTGACTTTACTATTACAATTTAGAAGTAATTATGATTCTACCAAAAGATGGCAATGAACTTACGGAGTGTTCGTTTTTCCAAAGTAGATTTTCGATAGTGTTATTAGTGAAATATATAAATTGTTATTAAATAACATATTGTAATTTTTTGCTTATATATTTTTATACACTTTGTACATAAAAATGAATTGAACTGCCTCGTGGTCTATTGGCTAACATGTACGGCTGCAGATCTAGAGGTCCTGTGTTCGATTCCCGGATCAGTTCCAAGTTTAGTTATTGAGTTTTTCTGTTAAGAAATTCTTAGTAGCAAACCCGAGTTGGCAAGATGGTGGTGTTACAACTTACACCTTTTTCAACATGATTAACACTTGCTAATAAGATAAAGGAAAATATCGTGAAGAAACCTACATATCTGAAAGAACTGAATTTGGTCAGCGTGGTGGACTATGCTTAATCCTCTTAGTATTAAGCGGCGTTAAAAAGACTAAATAATACAAGTCAACTTAATAAGATTTAATTACGCTAAAATCTATAGGTACATATTGTAAGGTAGTATGAAATAATAGGTTTATATTGTATATTGTTCTTGGTGGGTAAATATAAGTTTTTTTAAATAAAGTCAGTCGATAGCCAATGCTCGTGTTGTTATTACACTGGCGACGAGGCGGGTTAAAAAAAAAAAAAAAAGTCTTTTAAGTGTTTCGGTTGTGCTCAGTGTTAAATAATAAATCATGCCTATCGGAAAATTAGAACAATTCGAATTAGATTCAAAAGAGTGGCCAGCGTATATACGACGCGTTAAACAATACATGTTATTAAACGAAGTGAAAGAGGAGTTAAAAGTATCACTGTTAATAACGGTAGTCGGGAAGGCGACTTATTCGCTTATGTGTGATTTGTGTTCTCCGAGTCACCCGGAAACAAAGTCATTCGACGAATTAGTTAAACTTGTGAGTGAACATCTGGAGCCACAGCGATCCGAGATCGCCGAGCGCCACGTATTTCGTCTCCGGCGACAGCGCACCGGCGAACCGTTGTCAGAATACCTACAGTGCTTAAAACACTTAGCGACCACTTGTAATTTTGGAACTACATTGGAGGAAAATTTACGTGACCAATTTGTTTCCGGCCTGGCTAGTGACGCGATGAGGTCGCGTATTTTTGCCGAGCGAAATATTAAATACCGAGAAGCAGTCGAGTTGGCTATGGCTCTAGAGGCTGCTGAGAGGCACGCGGAGGTGAGCGGGTCGAGAACGTCGACAGGGACCTCGGGTGCGGGCAGCGACGCGGCGGGCGAGGGCCTGCATGCAGCGAGCGCGCGGCGCGCGCGGCCCGGCGGCGGCGGCGGCGGCGCGCCGGCGCAAGCGCCGAGGGCTGCGCCGCGCAGCGTCGACGCGCAGCTGCGGTGTTGGCGGTGCGGGCGCGGACATCGCGCGGATAGGTGCCGGTTTGCGCAGTATAATTGTGACGAGTGTAATCAGCGGGGCCATTTAAAGGTTATGTGTAAAGAGGTGCGTAATCGATCGTACGGGCGACATAAATATGTGAGTGAGACCGACAAATCGGAGGACGAGTTTTTCAACATTCAGTTGGCGGCTAAAGGTAATAAACCATATTTAGTTATTGTGAAGATGGACGGACGACCGATCGAATGTGAAATAGACACAGGTAGTCGTATCTCCGCTGTGAGTGAACAGTTTTATCAACAAAATTTCACACACAAACATATTGTTTCGGATAACTTATTATTAAAATGTTATTCCGGCTCACGAATTGAATCGCTCGGATATATATCGGTTGACGTGTCTCTCGGTAACGAGAGGGCCAATAACTTATCTTTATATATTATAAAGAACGGCGGCAGGCCGTTACTAGGTCGGGAGTGGATACGCGCTCTAAAAATTAAACAAATTAGTTTTAATGAAATAACGGACGATCAGTTCGTGAGCTGCCTTAGGGAGGAGTTTCCCGAAGTGTTTAGTGAACAGCTAGGTACTTGTAAAAAAACCATCCAATTACAGCTGACCGATAGGGAGCCGGTATATGTACGCGCGAGGCCCGTGCCGCTCGCGCTGAAGGCGCGTGTTGAGCGTGAGCTAGAGCGGTTGGAGGCGGAGGGTACCATATACCGGGTGGATCATTCTGAGTATGGGACTCCTATAGTTCCTGTGATCAAAGAGAACGGTGACATACGGATCTGTGGGGACTATAAAATAACTATAAATCCTAAGTTAAAACGTGATTACTACCCGTTGCCTCGTATTGAGGAGTTGTTCGCGGTCCTGAGCGGGGGGGAGGAGTACTCAAAAATAGACTTGAGGCAGGCTTACCAACAAGTGATTTTAAGTGAAGAGTCCCAACCCTATACGGCAATTACAACACACGTAGGGACCTTTGTATACCGTCGCACGCCCTTTGGACTGTCTTGTATCCCAGAAAAATTCCAAAAATTAATGGAAGAGACATTGCGAGGCATTCCAGGGTGCGTGGTCTATTTGGATGACATATGTTGCACGGGAGGGTCCAGGACTCTCCACTTAAAAAATTTACGAGCTGTACTTGGACGGTTACGTGACATGGGGTTTACAATTAAATTAGATAAATGTTTATTCTTACAAAAATATGTTAAATATCTTGGGTTTGTTATTGATAAATTAGGTTTACATCCGGATAAAAAAAATTACAAGCAATAACAAATGCACCACGACCAGATAATGTAACGCAATTAAAAAGTTTTCTCGGGTTAATTAATTATTACGGAAAATTTATTCCAAATTTGAGTATTGTGTTACATTCTTTACACAATTTATTAAAAAAAGGGGTCATTTGGTTATGGACGGAAGAGTGCGAAGAGGCTTTTTGTGAAGCGAAGCGCATATTGTTAAGCGATCGAGTACTAGCGCACTACGAGGAAGGACGCGAACTCGTGTTAGCGGTGGATAGCAGCGCGTACGGTCTGGGCGCAGTGTTAGCGCACCGGTACGACGACGGCAGCGAGCGGCCCGTCAGCTGTGTCTCGCGGACGTTAAATGTGGCTGAAAAAAATTATAGTCAGCTAGATAAGGAAGCTTTGGCTATATATTTTGGTATAACGAAACACCATCAATTTTTATTTGGCAGGCGTTTTGTACTGCGCACAGACCACCAACCATTAACTCATATTTTTGGAGCTAAAGGGGGGATTCCACAAACAGCAGCAAGCCGCCTGCAGCGGTGGGCGGCACATCTCGCAGCGTACGATTTTTCCGTGGAGTTTGTGCGATCTAGTCAAAACGGCCCAGCTGACGCGCTGTCTCGCTTACCACTGCTACGCGAGTGTGACCCAAGTGACCCAGTGAGTTATGTTAAGCTGCTCGAGGAATGTACGCCGGTTAACTTTAAAGACATTAGTAAAAAAACAAAAAAAGATAACATTTTAAGCAAAATATGTGGTTATGTAATGTTTGGTTGGCCAGCGAGAGCGAGCTGTGATGAAGAAAAACCGTATTATAACCGTAGACAGGACATAATATTAGAGTTAGGGTGCTTAATTTATAAATATAGAATAATTATTCCCACGGTCTTACGTAAACAAGTACTTGATGAGTTACACGTAGGTCATCTAGGTAGCAATAAAATGAAAAACTTATCACGCAGTTACGTGTATTGGCCGGGTATAGATAAAGACATTGAAGATGTCAGTCGCGCGTGTGACGCATGCAACTCTGTTCGCGACGCCCCTCCGCGCGCCCCGCTACACCCCTGGGAGTTTCCGGCGTCTCCGTGGACGCGGTTACATGCCGACTTTGCAGATTGTGACGGCAAGCGATTTTTAATTATTATAGACGCGTATTCTAAGTGGATTGAGGTCATACAAATGAATCATACGGACGCTGTTTCCACTATTGAGGCGTTTAGATCGATTTTTGCCAGATTCGGACTTCCTTCACAGCTCGTTACCGATAATGGCCCTCCATTCTCATCCCAAATGTTCAAAGAATATTGTTATAAAAATGGTATTAAGCATTCGACATCTGCACCGTATAGACCGCAGGCGAATGGCGCTGCTGAAAACGCGGTTAAAACAATTAAAAAAGTAATTAAAAGAGCGGTACATTTAGGGGAGAATATATCGCAAGCATTAAGTAAGTTTTTATTTCAATATCGTAATTGTGAACACACTACTACGGCAGTGTCGCCAGCGGTCGCGTTACTTGGGAGACGGCTGCGGGGTCGACTCGACGCGTTACGACCAGACGTGGGGGCAGTGGTGCTGGAAGCACAAAGCAAACAGGTCGACAGGGCAGGAGGTACTAATCGCGAGCTGCAGCTCGGTGATACAGTATTGACTAGGGATTATACCACTAAAGGGGAAAAATGGTCAGAGGGGACGGTCACCAAGAAAACCGGGCCCGTGTCATTCAAGGTTGATGTAGGGGGAGGAGTAGAGTGGAGACGTCACCAAGACCAAATGATACAGTTAGGTAATAGAAAAGAAAAAAATCGATATTCATTGGCGCGAACATCAGCGACAGCTAGTGCGGACGCGAATGAGGAACAGACGCCTGGGGTTGATGACGATGCAGATGATCAATGTAGTGAAGCGCCCGAGACGGGTGCTAACGCGGGGCGGGCACTACGCTCCCCGGGTCTTCCAGGACCGGCGGGCGAGCCCGCGACGCCTCCACCCCCACCGGACGCTTCTGCCAGAGCTATACGTGCTTATAAAAGAGCTATAATACAGAAGGACAAAAAAACCTAAATAAACTAATAAAGGAGTTTAATGTAGTTATTATTAGCAGCAAAGCAACGCTTAAATTGTGTTTATTTTTACAAATATCTTTAGTTTATATTGTTATTTATGATTTCTATAAGTATCTTTAGTTTTTCTATAAAATCTAGGTAATTAGAGGGGGAAAGATGTAAGGTAGTATGAAATAATAGGTTTATATTGTATATTGTTCTTGGTGGGTAAATATAAGTTTTTTTAAATAAAGTCAGTCGATAGCCAATGCTCGTGTTGTTATTACACATATAATAAAATTGTAACTAAGCCCAATCTGTACATTAAATATTTTTTGGAAAATCTTATTGAAATAGACATTATTATCGATACAGAGGCCGAATCTATAGTTTTTAGAATTTTTGTCTGTCTGTCTGTCTGCTACCGCATCACGGAAAAACCACTGGAGGGATTTGGATGAAATTTGGTATGATGATAGCTGGTTATCCGGGTCAACATATAGGATACTTTTTACCGCGGGGAAATATCTCATTTCTGAGAAAAAATACAAAAACTGCAATGTAAGAGTATACTAATATGTAAAACCTAAGAATTTGGTTTTTGATCATCTGAACGCGGGCGGAGCCGCGGGCAATGCTAGTAGGATATATTCCTTCTGTACTAAGTAGGTTAACTTTTTAAACATTGGGATGTAATATACATGAAAATTTTTGAAAAAGTAAGTGTATAAATCATGCTTTTCCTCGTATCAATTATTTCGATATCCTATTTTACTAGGAAGTAGAAACATCCTATAAGCGATGGCAAGCACTGATTACAATTTAGTAGGTCAAGGCCCAAAACGTAATGATTATGAGTTATGAATGAGTGATATTATACGAAAAATAAAATCTTACATTTAAATAAATCCATACTAATATTATAAATGTGAAAGTATGTTTGTTTGTTTATTTGTTTGTCCTTCTTTCACGTCGAAACAGAGTGTCGGATTGGCGTGATTTTTTGTGTAAAATAGGGGATGAAAGTTTATAATGAAACCTACCTTTTTAGAGTTTTTTTGTAGTTTTAGCGCGAGCGAAGTTGAGGATACTGCTAGTATTATATAAATTGAACAAGTTAGTGTCTGACTCGTATGAAGGGATCTGCATAACTACACATTATAACTGTGTCAAATATTTAGCGATAATATGGGATATAGTTTGCTGTTTGATATTAAACAGTAGATGAATCTCCTAACGCAAGGCCATCACATAGTTAAATTATTTAAAATCGTTTAGTATTTTTTGTGAAATGCACACAGATACAGACAAACAGACAAACATTTCAACAACTATTGTCTTGGGTCTATATTCTGTACACAACACGTAAAAATCATTGTTTATAAAAACTGTTTCATGTACAGATTTCGCTTTGTTACTATTTTATTATACGTTTAGGTTAATTTTCGCTGTCCAGCCATAACATAATTTGAAGTTTTAAACACATTTTTTTTTCAAAAAGAGAAGAAATTATTGTTATTAAACGAGAAATATAACATATTTTTTTTTTAATTCCTAATCAACAATATAAATAATCATGTGTCATCAAAAAGCATAGGCAATGTACTCTCTGGTAATTCCAGCTATTTACTACTGACGAATGCACACGACTAGTTTACATACAATTTCTATGAGCACGCTACGTTGTAAACAAACTGAATTAGTAAAGAAAATGTAGAAAAAAATGTTATGGCATATATCATTTTATTGAACGTTAAAAATTTATTGTAAGACATTTTGTTTATTTTAATACTTCAGTTTTTGCTACAATCAACTATAAAATAAATATTAAATAAATTAATATATAGAAATATGAAGTAAATAAAGTGAACAAATATAACGAATAAATAATGGCGATTGCATTGTAGTGATACAATGGTAACAACTATTTTATCCGCCGCTAAAGTTTCTAATTACAACATTTTCACAAGCTTTTTACTTGGTACAGCTCCAAACCTCAAAAACATTAAATACCGCAATAAGATAAGCGATACTCTACCGGTATTGTGGTTACGTCTGTGGCGTAAGTTTAGATTTTCTAAAATTATTTATGTAGTTTTAAAAATAAAATATAACTTAGTAATAAAAACTTAAATAAACAGTCATTCAGAATTAAAGAATAAAACTTATTTACTGCCTGTAACTTTGTCCGAAAAATTTCTACTTTGTGTAAAATATATTTTACTAGTATTTCATGCTAATTGCAAATTAGTATATTCATATAAGCTTTTACATAAAAGCTCATATATATGTTATCTTTACCAAGTGCTAGCTTCGTCTGACGTACAAAATAACTTTTTTTTCTATAGCTATAGGACTTATAAGCCTTTTCCAGTAACTATTATATCCTTAATGGTGGTGGGCGGCACGTGGCCAGTGGTCAGTCGCGCCGCGGCCGCCGGTCGATCCGTTGACATGGACTATAGTAGCCACCATGACTGACGATATACCAGGTACGTTCTATTTTCAAAATTACTAACATTTAAAACAGATAATGAATAAGAATAGACTATCATTGTAATTTTTTCACGTAATATTTTAGTGCAATGAAAACTTATAGCTAGAAAGTTTTAGTCATATTTATAATCTGTGTCAAAAAGCTAAACATTATAGCTTGTATGTAAATCATCATTAAAAATTACGAATTTGAATATTTATAAATTTATATCACTCGGTTAAAGTGCTTTAATCTATACTTACTATTATTTTGTACAATAATTCTTACTTTGGTTTTGTTCTTCTCATAAATTAAAAGCTAATCAAAACTATTTCGAAAGGTATTTATAGTTCCCTCGGTGTGTAGCGTAATTATTATCGATTTTACTTGAACTGTGAAAATAGGTCATGTTTTGTAAACAAAATCATTTAGTTTCTTTTCTATATTACACTTAATGTAGATTAGATTTATTTTTGAACAACGATATACCTATCATACATGTGCAAGTACCGCACTCAAATATTATAAGGATATCTTATTTTTGTTCAGGCTCTGTAGATGCCATTTATTTTCCTCCTTTTTTTCCTATTTTTGTATTATTTTGACCTTTGCAATTTAAATACTTTTGATTTAGTGAAATAGAATACTTAACAAAGCGATACTCATGTTTGTGTGGATATAGTCAGAGGGCTGGAGAGTGACATAGGCTACTTTTTACCGCGGGAGGTTATCTAATCCCACGGGAAAACACGTTATAATACAACCCAAAATATATTTACAATCAGAATTACTTGAAACTTGATATTAAAGTTTTTCAATAAAATTAAATAAATACGTATTTTAGCATTTTTGGAAATTCATCCCATACGAGAGTAAAAGTTTTTGCGCGAGCAAAACCGCAGGTTCTGCTAGTATATAATATATTTAACATGGCCTGCAAAGAAAATATGTTAGTTAATTTCGTATTACTTTTACTCTTAACTAAGCTTAAAGTAATTTGGCTCATAGTTCAGAAGAAAATTCGTCTATGATATATTTTTGGTGAATATCTACTTAGCCCTTATACATTAAAATTCTTTACCAACACCACTTTCCCTTTAATATCAAATTCTTTAGTAATCATACAGTAAAATAATAGTCCACGGAAACTACTTTAAGTAGCTACTATAGAATATCAGTGCTCTTCTCCAGCCTCAAAAGTCTGACTAAAATAGCAATAGCTTTAGAGCAATAGGCATAATGCATAACTTTTTAAACAGTTTTGACTCAAAATATCTATCTATCGTATCAAATGATTTCTAGGGCTCCGTACCCCAAGATTGCCAAGGAATCCCTATTACTGAGCCTCCGCTATCCGTCCTTTCATCCAGACGGACGTCTGTCTGTCAGAGGGATGTATCTCATGAACCGTAACAGGTCTCTACCTGTTGAAATTTTCACAGGGCGTATATTTCTATTGCTGCTATAGCAACAAATAATAAAAAATCAAAATGATGAATTTCAAAAGGGCTGCTATGCAAATTAAAAAAAAAAGATTATGGTACTTAACCCTTCGTGTGCGAGTCCGACTCGCACTTGACCGATTGTTTAAAGTAATTATCACTTATTTTTACTAAAATAAACCGTATAAAATATATCGTCCATAATACACCAAAAATACCAAATGTTTATTTTTCTACGTATTGTCACGTCACACTGGATTCTAATCAATAGCATCGCGTTTACATATTATCAATTTTCCGCATGATAATTACATTTTTGTTTAGTTTTGTTTTGTTTAGATGTTATCAACTATATTAAAAGATTATATATGAACTAAATAAAAATGTTATACATTTCTATAATGTACTATTTGGTTTTAACTAACTTTATTGGCTATATGGTCAATTTTTTATGTTTATTTTTTAATTACAAAAGTTAGAAACAAGCAGAAAAACTGTTACTCTTATACAAAATATATTATTACGGGCTCGCACGTTCAGCTACATATATCTGTAGCCTCGGTCTTCTCTCTCTCTCGGTCCTTAGGTCCTCGTTTCATTTAATTTCAATTTCATGTGATCGAATTACAAGCATATTCGTATACAAAAATTATCTTATTTTTGTAATAAGTTTTATGAAACAGTTGATAATACCATTTTTTTTAATATTAATAACATTATTTCCAGTTGCTTTATATTTATAATCCATACTAATATTATAAACGTGAACGCGTGTTTGTTTGTCATACTTTCACGTCAAAACAAAGGGACGGATTATCGTAATTTTTTATCGCAGGGGATTATTTCATTGTCACGGAAAAAACCGTTATAATAACGACCCAAAAATATATTTACGATCAGAATTACTTGAAACGTGGTATTAATGTTCTTCAATATAATTAAATAAATACGTGTTTTAGCATTTTTCAAAATTCATCCCATAAGGTGGGAAAATAGTGGATTAAAGTTTGTATGAAACCTTGTTTTTAGACTTTTTTGTAGCTTTAACGCGAGCGAAGCCGCGGTTCTTGATAGTACTAAATAGTTAGCTCCCGGTCGCGGATATAGAACTGAATCTAGATCCAGAATATTGAAAGGGTCTGAAAACACTGAAGCTAATGTAATATTATAGTTTGATCCATGCATCGATATATGATAATACTAGCAGAACCCGCGGCTTCGCTCGCGCTTAAACTACAAAAAAATGTTCTAATAAGTAGGTTTTGATACAAACTTTCATCCCTTATTTAAACCCCTTATAGGATGAATTTTGAAAAATGCTAAAACGTATTTAATTAATTTTATTGAAGAGCATTAATACCAAGTTTCAAGTAATTCTGATCGTAAATATTTTTTTAAGTTGTTATTATAACGTTTTTTTTTCGTGGAAATTAGGTTATCTCCCGCGGTAAAAAGTAGCCGATGTCACTCTCCAGCCCTCCGAATATCTCCACACAAAAATTCACGCCAATCCGTCACTCAGTTTCGACGTGAAAGGACAAACAAACACACTTTCACATTTATTACTTATTAGATATTTTTTATTACATTTATTATTTATTTATTACTTATTGGTATGGATAATAGGGATCACTTAGTAATTGATACGTACCTATAGGTGAAAAGTCAGCCGTGCGTCATAACTCATAACTAATCGCCTACACGAGCGTTAATTTTGCTGAACAAAAGAAAGCTAAATTTTGGCCTCGATACAATCTCTGGCTTCAGTCAGGCAAGGTCAAGGATGGAAAATGGCTAGCCTATGGCTAGCTAGCTGATATATTTCGCCTTATATTTTCTAAGCGACTGTTCATTTTCATCTAAAAGATTTAATCGAGAGTCATATTGACTTCTTTATAATAGGTGCTGTCGAAGACTCTGTTAATGTAATATTAGTACTACATAAAAGAGGCTACTCTTTCTTTAAGAAAACTAATATTCATACTTTTTTCACTCAGATCTTTGGAAAAATTTATGGTTGCTTTAGTAGGGGGCGAAACTTAAAAAATAAATTGAAAGCGCTTACATTATATGGATTTCTTATTATTAGATAGAAGCGATTATTCTTATATAATAGCTAGATAAAATAAATTGTAGTAAAAACTAAAATATTAACTATTTTGTTGAATTTAAATCAAAATCATGTTAAAATACATAATTTTTGCAACTGTAGATGTAGGAAGTAATATATCATATTGACGATACGTATGGCTCAGTTTGTTGCTGTGTCAGCGGTCGCGGATTCGAGTCCCGCTGAGAGCATTCATTTATGTGATAAGTACGAATGCTTGTACTCCAGTCATGGGTGTTTATATTTATAATATGTGTGTTTTTAAAGTTATACCTACCTATATGTGTAGTGTATCAACTGGTGTATCAACTGGTATACCTACATGGAAGCTTACCATGGTGCTGTGTGTTTGTGGGATATTCCCAACATATTTATTTATTTAAGTGTATCTATACCTTACTGGTACATGCGTTTGCTTGGAGAACGAGAAGCGTCAAGAGGGTTAAAAATGACGCACCTCTGATATTTTCCTGTGTGAATTTTTTAACATGATTACCACTTGCCTTACGGTGAAGGAAAACGAAGTGAGGAAACTTGCGTTTTTGAGAAAACTTAGCAAGTTCTCCAAAGACATGTTAAGTCCGCCAACCCGCACTTGGCCAGCGTATCAAATAATACTCGTATTAAAAGGCATCTCTTTAACTGCCTGTGCCCAACAGTGAGACGTTAGAAAAGGCTGAATACAATATAAGTGTAGGTATTTATAAAGACCTATATATTAATTCACTCTTACTCATATATAAAATTCCTAAAACAGATTTTTACTTGTTATGGCTAACAGTTTTTTAACAGCGCTATAATTTATCCATTGCGTACATGTTATCGCGATTTCCCAGGTTTTATTTATGTTAATTTTATAACAAATAATAGCGACTGACGTCATTTGAAAAGGTTAAAAAGCTAGAAGTGAAATAAAACGCACGTTCAGAGGGCGTTGATTTATGACATGGTCAAATAAATGTATAACCTACTCAAGATAATGACTACGCTAAAAATAACTGTAGCACAGTAATATAACTTGTTACATAGATTATTTGATCCATTACAATCAAATTGTTTTATATTTTTGGCATCATCATCATATCAGCCAAAAGACGTCTACTGCTGGATATAGGCCTCAGACAAAGATTTCCGGATTTGTCGGTCCACCTTATGCGAGGCCTGGCCACTGCATTTTTGACATATCTACTGTATATAAATAATACTTTAATCCTTTCTTAGATTTACGCGAATATTTGACATTTTATATAAAACTATCTTTTCGGATTATTTCGCGGATTTATTTTGATTTTTGGTTCCCGACGTCTCGAAATCAACAAATATTGTAAGGTTCTTTATTATCACTTTTGTGAATTTTTGAAATCATTTTTGTAAAATAGTGGGTAGGCACTGTCTGTAACAAGTATGTGTTTGAGACGTCTATAACCTTAGTCTCTCCAATGACCATGACTACTGTAAAGCATTCGAAACGTCGGGAACCAAAAATCAAAATAAATCCGCGAAATAATCCGAAAAGATAGTTTTATTTAAAATAATACTTTAAAATCAAACCTTATTCATGATATTTCCTTCCTATATAAGAAAAGAAAGCCTTTTTGAATAAAATGCCAAAAGGTTCGTGCAATGTAACGAAAGTAAGATTTAAATTTTGAATAAAAAGCTAAGAAGTAAAGATTCTGTGAAGAATTTATAACTGCTTAATTTTAATACATATTAAAACATTTTTTTATTTGTGAATATTTCATATTCCAGAGACCGGTGCAGTGTTCACCTTTGGCAAATCCCACTTTGCTGAAAACGAAGCAAGCCACTTCTTCATCAAGAACGATCCCATTGTCGCTATATCATGTGGGGACGAACACAGCGCTGTCATTTGTCGTACGTACCTTTTGAAAACTCGAATAATTCATTAATGAAATTTAATTATTATATGAACTTAAATTTAATTTTAAAATAATTAAATTTTAATTTAATTATAATAGAAACTTTATTCAAATAGACTTATTATAATCTTTACTTATTTTTACTTTTTAGATTTACTTTTGAATCGTCATTTTAATTTAAGGAGCGTGAAAATTATTATATGAAATTTATTATATTTTCATATTATAAACTAAGATATTGTTATTGTTAAGGTTTTGGGCTGTTAGGTATTATTACCTCGGATTTAATTTCTATATTTTTATTATTTTTAAATAATAAAGAACACAGTTCAAAAAGAAACAACACAACAAAATATCGACTAACATCACAAAAAAAACCAAATCAACAACCTCCCTTTTCATGAAGTCGCTTAAAAAAAGTTCCAAATTCATATCTCGAATCGGATGTTTCACAGTGCGATATCATTTCAGTTTATTTATAGACTGAGGAATGTTGCTAACTTTCATTTTTAACAGATACGTAGAAAGAAATGGTTTGTTGGAGACAAGGTGTGTTAAGTACACTCAGGAGATAGTTGAACATCAATAAAAAAAATGAATTTGTTGTTTATATTTATACCTTTTTAAATATTTAATATAGATTCTGTAAAGTTCTGTAATATTTAAATTTACAAGTGAAATATGACTCATTTGATATGGACGTCGAGTGTAGTAGATATACCTAGACATCTTGTCATCATAAATTATGACAGAGTCATAAATATGTAGTGTATGCCACCTACTCGACTGATAAGAAGTCGCTTATAATTCATTCACTTACTCTATATACATAGGTTCTGCGTTGCCTATAAAAACCATTACACTTATAAAATAGTGTATAATTGCCATATTTTGCACGAGAAATCTTTTATTTAGTAACTTATATCTATATTAAACAAATGAGTACAATAATTTTGACGTTGCAATTTGTTTGTTTGTAGATCATACAATTAATTGGACTCAGTTATGCAAAAAACAGCCATGTGCGTAAAAGTACCAACAGAGTTATAAGCAAATTTCTGTCGATAGTTGCACTTGGGTTATATATTTTTTTCTGGTTATTTTAAAATTGAACAATATTTATATAAGTTTTGTTTATTTTTTATAATTATTTTATTTTTTATAATAAAATGCTTATAACTCTGTTTGTACTTTTACGCACATGGCTGTTTTTGCATAAATGGGTCCAATTAAACCCATACTAAAAATTCTTTCTCTAACAGAAAACTCTATCCCAATAAAATAGAGTCCCGATAAAATACTTGGTTTACCCCCCACCACTACGACTAGGTGAGCGCACGTTGGGGGGCACGCCTCAACCCTCTCGTGTAGTAGTCTAAAAAAATATACCAACAGGAAACAAAAGAAGATAAAAATGCATTCATCATTTTATATTTATTCAACCGACTTCAAAAAGGAGGAGGTTCTCAATTCGACTGTATGTTTTTTTTTTTAATAAACATATTTTGCGGCCAAAAATCAATAAAAAATGCGCCGATAAAAATACCTGAGTATATAATAATCTGTAATTCGAATAGACGCACAAGTTTTCGCATTTAATACAGTGACATTATTTTCACAGAGAATGGTCGTGTCTTCGTTTTTGGGACGAATGCTTGGGGGCAGCTAGGTTTAGGGCATAAAGATGAAGTAACACGTCCTAGTTGCGTGAAATGGCTGAAGCCCCACCGAGCTTTGTTCGTCGCTTGTGGTCGAGCTCACACGATCTTCGTAACTGGTTTGTATTCTATTTAATTGGCTAATAATGTTTATAAATATAACTAAGCAAAATTCACATCGCAAAAATGTATGAAGCAGAAGAAATTTACATTACACAGTAATAGGTATTAAACTTGTTTTTGTTAAAATTTTATTGATTCATTAATTTTTTTAATATCTTTTAATTTGTGCTGGATTTTAACTCTCAAATAGAATTCGACAGCTCAGCGTGGACGTAATGACTTATTTCTCTTTCCATTAAACATTTTATTATACTTACCTATGTACATATGCCTAATAACAATCAAGTACGCTGGAATAAGTAGGTTCGTTTTCAAATGAAGTAGCGTATTCTCCCTTTCTTTATTCAATTAATGATGTTTAAATATCTAAATAATATTATTATTTCTATTCCATAGACACTAACACAATTTACTCGGTCGGATGTAACGATGAAGGACAATTGGGTACTGGCAATATGGAGCACCTCAGTATGCCCCAAGCTGTGGATCTGGAAATCGGTCAGCCCATCAAGCAAGTGTCTGCTGGGAGCAACCATACTGCTTTACTTACTGGTTAGAATTATAGTCATTCTCGATATTATGAGATACCTATAACCACAGATAAAATAACGAGTAGAGATGCCCCACCCGATGCATTGAAACTATAGATATTGGACGGTCCTATTTATGGTATATGTTTAGGCTATTTTTGTTTGCTTAAGTAGGTGATAAATGGTTTTCTATATAAGGAAATAGAACGTCGAATAGTTTTGTATATAAACGTGTATGTTCTAAGATAATAGAACAAAATAAAAAACAACTCATAAAATGTAAACGCCATCTATTACATATACGCAGTTAAAACTCATTGCATAATGGCTGATTTTCAATCAAGTTTAATTACTGAAATTTAAGAACGAATTATTATATTTTTTACTTTAATTAAAGAGTGTTTTATAACCAGAATAGGTATATTTTTTCGGGCATATAAAAATCAATAATAAACCGATACATATGGTGCAATCTATATTTGAACTAAATTTTTCTTTGTTGAAACGAGTTGAATTTTGTTTATCTAATGTGTTTGATCTTGTTAACTTCATAAAAAGTATATTTCTTTTATTCTTTTACTAATGCATCGAATTTAATGAATACTATGCGGGTAAACTAAGTACGCAGCATTATCTGTAACCCCATTTGGGTATACTTTTGCATATTCCTGTTAAATTTCCCTAGTACTCTTATGGGTTTGATATGGCATAAGGTTATTTTTTTTTTCTTTATTTTTATAGATGACGGTCGCGTGTTTGTCTGCGGGTCCAACTCTGAAGGTCAGCTCGGACTCGGGGAAGCCACGCGTTCATGTGTTAAGTTTACTGAACTATCGTTCATGGAGAAGATCGCATTCGTAGAATGTGGATACTACCATACTGTGTTTATAACAGGTATATTATAATCAATTTTTATTTAAAGAAGTACACTGAATGTAAAACCTCTTTAAATGTAAATGTAACCTTTAGGAATTAAATTTTTGTTGAAATTATATGGGACTACTTTGGTCTTTGGTATTGACTTAAAAAAAATATCATATGCTTGTTTTGTAATCGGTCAGTTATAGTAAACATTCATCAAATCCTGACATCATTCACTATAGTTTTTCAGTGCACTCTAAATTATTATACTTGTTAATAAAATGAATTTTTGTAAATATTTTTTACAGACAAAGGCGCAGTTTTTGTCACTGGCGATAATGAAAATCAAAAACTTGGCATTCCAAACACCGCTACCACCATCTACGCACCACAAGTAATACCTCTAGATATACAAATTAAAAGTGCATGTTGTGGTGCAAATCACACTTTCCTCTTGTCCATGGACGAATCGAAGATTTTGGCTTTTGGCTCTAATGAAAAGGGACAGTTGGGTATGCCAAAGGAATTGGAATATGTCACTGAGCCTACTGAAATTGATATGGAGAAAATGTTCGATGGTTACCAGTTGAAATTAGTGGCGTGCGGCGCTATGCATACAGCTTTTGTAACGGGTCTGTTTAACATTATATTTTCCATTTTTTTTCCAAACAAACCTTAGTTAATTGGGCTTTCTTTAATAGATATAGCCAATAAAAAACTAACATGTCGTGTTTTAACCACATGGCTTGACGTTAAAATAATATAACAATCCCATAAATATCTATGTTTCTCTATTCAAATATTTAAAACTGAGATATGTCCATCTGATCATCCGTATCTATCGGATACATTAAATAATTTTATTAAATTTACTATTAAAGATGTAATGTAAGAACGACTGTAGAATGTCAAATAGGCTAAGTCTTCTTTCTGCAATCTTACTATATAAATGCGAACGTTTGGATGTTTGTTACTCAATAAAGCCAGAACGACTGAACGGATCTGGATGAAATCTGGTACAGAGATAGATTATAATCTAGAATAGCACATAAGCAACTTTTTATCCCGGAAAAATGCACAGTTCCCGTGGAATAGATTCGTTTTTCACTAGGAACGGCTCCGAACAAAGCGAGGGTGAGCCGCTAGTTATATTTATATAAATAAGTATTCAAATATCTTGGGACATTAACACACTGCACCATCTAGTACCATAGTAAGCTAAGAGGCTTTTGTTATGGATACCAGATAGTTGATACACTGCACATATATAACTAAATACATACATATTATAAATATGACTGGATCCCATGGCTGGAGATAACGAGACTCGAACCCGCGACCACTGGCACAGCAAGTAGAGTCACTACAAACTGAGTCAAACGTGTTGTCAAATATATAATTTAATAATGATTCCGTGAGAGTAACAATGCTTAGGTGTGACAAAAGTAAAAAACATTTATATGTATGAGTAATTATTCTATAAACTACATGCACTGTACAAACAAGTTTGCAAATATTACAGATAACGGCTTACTTTACACATGTGGCGAAGCGCGTCACAACAAACTTTGTTTGGAAGAAGCCGATGACGCTAATAATTCAAACGAGGCAGTTGCTAATCAATACTCGCCAAAGCGGGTCACAGCCATGAATGGTTTCATTGTGGACAATGTAGCATGTGGCGGCTGCCATACGTTACTCACTGCTGTAAAAGGCTCAAATTTAGATTTCTCTAACAATGACTTTAGTATTATAAGCGAAGAAAACCGACCTATCAGCCTAACTGAACTGCCTCCACTGCAAAAAGTTCCGGCAATGAATAAAACAGACGAAATTACTATGGAAGATGTTGCCAATTCCAATATTATAACCAGCACGGAAAATATAACTGGCAACGGTAATGGAGAAACGGGATCTATAGATTCATTGGAAGCGAACGTTAGTGGATCTCATATAGTAAATATAAATGAACTAGATCCTGACACCGCAAGTACACACGGCATACCTAATATTACTAATGATGAAGACACAAAAATGGATATAGACAAAGAAATTGATAATATGATGCAAAAAGTAGACTCTGAAATCAAAAAAGGTGAAGATAAAGTAGATAAGCTAACGCATAATATAGCAGAGATGATCCATACAAAAGTAGAGGTGGTTGAAGAAGTATTTAAAAAAGAAGTTGAACACAAATCACCAAGCTTCCATATCGGTGATAAAAAAATCTTAGATATACCAGACAAAACGTTAGAAATAGCAAACTCTCCGCCACCTAAAACACCGATTATACAAGATTTATTAATTATCCCAGATATTTCTCAAATGAGTCCTAACTTAAGTAAGCATAGCGACGACGGTCAAAAAAGTGAGACAGGACAATCTGAAAACGAAACAATACCTTGTGGCTCTGACAAATCCAGTCCTCAGATGGGTAAAACTAAAACTCAAGCGGTAATGCCAATTGTGAGAAGTGAAGATAACATCGATTCACATGAAGATCCTGTTAATTGCGAAGAAAATGATGTAGTCGTGAACAAAATGGAGGAAAAGGGACGTTTCGCTCGTATTTTTCAATCTATCAAGGATAAAGAACACTCTTGTATGGGTAAAGGAAAAGTCATTGAGGAAAAAGTAGTAGGTAAATATTTTTCTTTGTATCAACTTGATGTTTTTGTTTGTAACTATAGTTAGATAAAAATAGCAAATTATATTATAAAAAAGTACATTTCCAAAAAAGTATAAACCACAGCATAATATATAAAAAAATAAAAAATCTCATCGTATCTGACACTCTGCCGCCAGCAAGCAAGCAATGCTTAATAAAAATATTTTTTGATTTTGGTTAGCTTGAACATTATTAGCTGAATATTTTTTAATATTTTGCAGAAAACGTTAACAAAGGCATCGATAATGCCGAAGAAACCGTGCACAAGGTAGAGGAAAGAGTGGAGACGGAAATACGAAACCAAACTAACTCACGAACTTGCACAATTTTATAATCACATTAATGTAGTCAGTTTTTGTCTTCTTAAATGTTTAAAATAAATAAAATTTTTATTCTTAATATTATTTGGAATTTTATTTTTAAAAATCACATACAAAACAAATGATATATTTTATTTGCCTCGGTGGTGTAGTGGCTAGCATGTACGGCTGCACACCCGGAGGTCCTGGGTTCGAGTCCCGGGTCGGGCCAAGTTTAGTTATTGAGTCTTTCTGTATAATAAGTCTCAGTAACAGCCTGGAGTTGGGAAGTTGCCGGTGTATCACCCCCGTGCCTCGGAGAGCACGTAAAGCCGTCGGTCCTGCGCTTGAACTCTCACCGGTCGTGTCTCGTGTCGTCCCACCGGAGTATGAGTGTGACAGGCATAGAGAGTGCACGTTGTGTCTGCGCGTACACTTGAGCACTATAATATCTCCTGCGCAATTGGCTAATCTCAATGAGATTGGCCGCCGTAGCCGGAATCGGCTAGAAAACATCATCATATTTTATTTAATAATAAAATATTTTCATCAACCCTCCATTAAATATAATCACTATTTATCACAGCTTACATGTACATATAATTAATTTATGATATCCGGTTTAATAAATAATTAGGACACGTGTACAGACTTGACAACCTTTTTTATGAGTTAAATAACATTAAAAAAAGACATGAAAGATCTCAGCAGATCCATCCATTAAATGCAACATTTCCATTCATCAAATCGCTCTATACTAACAATACCAATAGTAGTAATTACTTACTTGATATAATATGTACATATAATACATACTTAATAAGTATCCCAAATCCTCAATTTGAATGCTTGAGCAAAATATGTACAAAAATAAAAATGTCAGCACATTTCTTTATTGAGGTACATATAAAATGATATATGCACGTACTTACCTTAGAGTACATGCATATTGTGTTAAAAAAAAATATAAGTAACATTTATTTAATATAGGGTTACCGTTTATAAAAAACCTATCGAACCGGCCATATTACGTCCAAATATAGTTAAACATATTCCTTACTGATTATATTTACAATTATAGACTAATAAATATCCGAATATCCGGTACGCCTTGCGCCACTTTTGTAAGCTGATGGTACTAAGTATATCACACATTTACTTTTATAAACATACATTTATTTTTATTTAAATTGATATACTTATTACGTATGAAAAATAGGCCTTAAACAAATATCTGTGCGTTTACAGTGTATATATATATAGTGTATACCTTTATTACAAGTGTATGTAACACAATTAGACAAATTAAAAACGAGAAAATGAATACTGACTCTTCCCTATACTTCATAAGATAAGTGCGAAGCTATAAAATCATTATATAGTGTACAAATTGTCTGTGCTGTTGTGTTTATGGAAATTTATTCGGCCGTGAATACCCAATTGGTCTTTCAATTTCTGCCCAATTTCCATTATTGCTGCCTTATTCCGTAAATCCGATATCCAAACACCTGAAAAGAACATAACATTGCTAAATTATTTGAAAATTAGTAGGATGTTTGTGTAATTCGTATACAAATTACCCTGATTGGGTAATTTATAGTTAAAACAAAATAGAAAACTACCGTCTGGTGCACTGGGATCTAGAATATCCACCTAAGGTAGAAGTCACGGGTGCAAATATTTCTTTTATATCCTCTTTGCAAACTTCTAAGATTGTCGATATATATTTTTTTTAAAACGTACGCATTGCATAAGTTCTTACCTATTTTACTTTTCACTCGAACATTCACAACTGCTCCACTAATTACATGGGAGTGTTCAAAATTTTCGCCTATTAAAAGAAGTATCTGAAAGAAAATAATATCTTATAATATACCCATCAAATTAATCATCCTAGCGTTTTTAACGTAAGAGGCAAAAATTAAAATATTAAAAAAAATCCTTCAGGGAAGATCAAGTTTAAAAAAATATTCCTAGTACTTGAGAAGGAAGTTTTGTAAAGGAAGTTTATT
Source organism: Brenthis ino (assembly GCA_921882275.1). NCBI lineage: Eukaryota > Metazoa > Arthropoda > Insecta > Lepidoptera > Nymphalidae > Brenthis > Brenthis ino. Next base: position 27,377,575 of record OV170227.1, read on the forward strand.
GCTTCTAAATCTTTTTAATAGAAGGAATATTATAGTTTTGATGTCAAGATATTGATATTATATATTTGATACTAGCGACTCACCCTCGCTTCGCTCGGATTAGTCCCTAGGTACATTTTAATTTTTTTGAGCGGAACCCTAATTCTTTTACTGAAATAAAAGTAGCCTAAGTTACTCCTTATAACATCAACTACCTGCCAGTGAAAGTCCCGTCAAAATCGGCCCAGCCGTTTCGAAGATTAGCCAGAACAAACAGACAGACACAAAATTTTTAAAATTTGCATTTCTCTTATAAATACCGTATATAATTCCATATGCATTTAGTAAAAAGCTGTTATTTTGACATTACAAACAGACACTTCAATTTTATTTATCTGTATAGATTATAGTAAGTAAAGCTAGGAGAATGAGAAAGTCAACTAAAGTCAAAAAAAAATCTTACCACGAATAACCAAATATTATCCATATTTATATTTCTTTTCTTATCAAAACTGATTAACCATCTTCCACCTTTTATATTAGCGGCATCTTCCCACATCGGACGGATGTTATTCTTAAATATTGCATAGTCTTGCCCTAAAGCAAGCTCTGAGGGCACCTTCATGTGGTGGTACAAGCTACACAGCAGTCATAAAAAAATTTGTGAAATACACACTAATTAAAAAGTAAACTTTTATTTTTGAAGTTATACTTCTTTTGGCACACTTGAAAAAAATATGAGAGTAATATTTTTACGATGCGCTTGCACATCGATAGCCAAAAAGCGACATGATGAAGCTAGACGAAAGCGACATGATGAAGTTAGGTGCATTCCTTTTACAAATAGAGTTGTGACATACGGAATGAAATCTCTAGCTATTTTTTTGTTACGCCAAAGAATTACTACATCAGCTATCTAGCAGTGATAGTCCCGTCAAAATCAATACAGCCGTTTCGGAGATTAGCCGAAACAAACAGACAGACGGACAAACATTTTAAAAATTGCGTTTTTCTTATAAGTACATCTATACATATAATAAAATTATAACTAAGCTGAATCTGTACATTAAATATTTTTTAGAAAATCTTATTGAAATAAACATTATTAACGATACAGAGGCCGAATCTATAGTTTTTAGAATTTTGTCTGTCTGTCTGTGTGTCTGTCTGTCTTAACAGACAGACAGACACACAAAATCCCTACAGTGCGGTAATCCGCATCACAGAAAAACCACTGTGGGGATTTTGATGAAATTTGGTATGGTGATACCTAGTTATCCGGGTCCACATATAGGATACTTTTTACCGCGGGAAAATGTCTCATTTCTGAGAAAAAAATACAAAAACTGCAATGTGTATACTAATATGTAAAACCTAAGAATTTGGTTTTTGGTCATCTGAACGCGGGCAATGTTAGTAGGTACCGTATATAATTTCATATTATGCATTCAGTAAAAAGCTGTCATTTTAACACTTCAATTACGTTTATCTGTATAGATGAACCGAATTCGCGCGCTTTTTTTGAATTTGAATATGGTAAGTAGGTACTATTTAAAAATCTGTTTTGCTATTTTAACAAGATGCGCAATTAAAATAATGAATAGGCAAAGTTTAGCATACTTAATTTAGTATTTTATATAAGTATCTATACGCTAAAAGGTTTGGATGGATTTATAAGAATATCTATTTACCACCAGTAATCTTCGACGGTGCTAAACGTCGTCAATTTCACTAAATTGTCTTCCCACGTCCGCTTCTCGTTAGTAAACATCCAGAAACTCCAAGTATGTTCTAAAGGATGTTTTATTTCTTCGAGGGAGGACTTACTGTCGTCCGTCTGGTTCATGGTTTCCTTTTAAAATAAAAAATAATAAATCTTCTTATTTTAAACCAAAAAATAATATAGTTGCTGTGCAGATACGCACATAAATTATTTTTATATGAAAAATAGCTTAAAACACAGGTTTTGATAGATTCCACCCAACACCTATTCTTGTACCTTTCGCCTATAACAACTTGTGGAGCTGTCAAAAGTCTAAAATTTTAAAGAAACAATGTTAAAGACTCACTAAAGAATTTATCAATAACATTTGTCTGTAAATAAATAAATATTAACAAATGAGCAAATTATTAATTTTTCCATTTATATTACAGACTAAATGGCATTCAGTGAATCACACCCATTAGCGTCGTTGCACTGACAACAAGTACATACGTGATAAAGAACCGATATTGTTCGCCGTGGCGATGCAAAGATAACATTTAATAATTAATATGTGTCACGATCTTGTATGAAAGAGTTACTTATTTAAAGAGACATTAATAAAAATATTATTTTTTCCACATTACTTCACTTATAAATGTAATAGTGATAAATAGTAAAATCAGGATAATTAAGGCATATTATGACATTTCAAAAGAAAATGTTTGAAACAATAACCATTTTAAAGCAAGCTATAAAGTAAATTTTTAAGACCTTGAACACTTGAAATAAAACGTTAATATTATGCAATTTTTATTCTTAAATATAGCTTCTATAGTATTTAAATAAACATACATTAATAAATTTTCGAAAAAATAATATAATAAAAGCAACCATACTTGCATTTCCGGTGCAGCTTCAGTCATGATGTCGTCAGTCAATTGTTCGGATACGAATGTTTATGATTCTATTGAAGTGAACTACATGTTATCATCAGTGGCTAATATGGAAAGCCCCGTTTACAATTTTAATATTAAGTGTTGCTATATGAAAATATTTTATTTAATCAAACAGGGAGCATATTTATTAAATGATCCATGATACAAAAAAATAAAATTGAAGTGTGTGTTTGTAATGTCAAAATAACAGCTTTTTAGTAATATTACATAAAAAAGTATATACATTAATTATTTATAAGAAAAATCAATTTTTAAAAATTTTGTCCGTTTGTTCCTACAGCTACTCATCTCCGAAACGGCTGAACCGATTTTGACAGGACTTTCACTGGCAAGTGGCATATAGGTAGCTGATGTTATAAGGAGTAACATGGCTACTTTTATGTTGGAAAATTAAAATCTAATTGTGAAGTGCAGAGTGCACTAGAATTAAAGTTAAAATAATCTGTTTCGTAAATACCTTTAAGTCTATATAATTCCGTAGGCTTATCGTGTTTCTCAGAAAATGATAATAATCGAAGCTCTAAAATTATAAGTATCATATGTATAGGTACTTTGATATCGACACTCTCATTTCGCTGTTTAAAAATTAAAATGACATCATTACCACTCAAATAATTACACTAATAACTGTGGCGATCGATATACATTGTCGTGAACTAATTTATATATTATATTATTTAAAAAAAAACCACTAGACAGACCACAGAGGCAGTGAAGCAGCAACTAGTATAAATAACAATAACTATTAACGTAAATCATGTATATATTATGTGTATAAAAATTTAGATCCTGAAATCCTAGGTTCGAGTCCCAGTCGAGCCAATGTTTATTATCGAGTTCCTCTGTTAAAAAGTTCTTAGTACCCACCCAGAGTTCGAAAGTTGGCAGTTTCACTTTCACCCCTATGCCTTGTAGAGAACAAAGTCGGCGGTACTATATTATACATGATATCACCAGTCTGTGAATTGTCGTCGTAATGGAGTTCGAGTATGAATATCAATAGAGAGTATACTTGTGCTTGCGAGCATACTTGTTATCATAAAATCTTTTGGATTCATAACTAGTCTCAGTAAGATTGGCCGCCATGGCCGGAATCGGTCAGGACGTTATTAGTTTATGCTTGGACTTCCGCATGAGTATTCTGAATTTTCTATTTAGTTAACTGCTTTGGAACTGTTAGTCGTACCTGTATGTATTTTAATTTTTTATATCATTTTGATGCATTGTAATATTTTTATAACGTAGCTACTTGTATAAAGAACTCTCTTGCGTTTGTTACATATTATTATGTCATTATAGACAAAGTTTGAAAAGTTAAAGTGTAACGATTTGTCTGCTTGTACTGACGGTCAAGAATTGCCTAGCATCCATTTTTGTGTGTTCTCACTTTAAATATGCATAGGATTCTAATAATAAATTTAGAATAGGTAAAAACACTTCTATTAGTGCCTAAATGTACTTGGCCCAGGAGTAGAGACAGAATTACAGACTTTAGTGAGCATTTTATAACTTAAAAAATATCCACCGCGATGAAATGAACGGTACTGCAATATAAAAATAATCGGGTAAAATAAAAAACAATATTATTTTAGTAAATTTTATATGAAATACCAAAATATTTTTTCAATAACAGACACAAACATCAACTTTTAAATTATACGTCGAGTTAATATTGGACAGTGCAGGTTACTGTCATAACCATGGAGTGCTTGGGTAAAAGTATAAAACAGTGTTGCCAGAACAAATATGGATTAGTTATGAAAATCTTAAATCTATGTGACCTCAAACATACATAAGCACAGCTTTAGTACTAACATCAGACTTTCACTTTCAATTTTCATTCAATTCATGTAAATGAGTGTAAAACTCATCTAACAATAATCATGAAACGTCAACGTAAATACTACTTCTGTTAAATAAAAGTTTTTATTCTATAACAGCACAATGGACATGACCAAGTTAAATATACATTTATACATTAGCTTCATTAATACTGGGGAAAATATGTAATATTCCAAAGCCCCCTTTTAAGGTATAGTAAAAAATGTGCCCCTCAAATTTTGTTTTAAGAAATTAACATATTATGAAGTTATAAAACAAAATTATGGAGTACACAAGAATATAAAGCGAATTTTTAAATGTAAGTATATTTTTAAGTTACTGTCATGTCATTATGTGTTTAGTATACAAATAATTGATATCAAACTAGACAGTGTATAGATTCTTGGTAGCAGAGCTATGTTTGACCATGGTGTCTCGATGGAGTTGGAAACCAATTTTCCCATGAATACCTAGCTGCTCTTTTAGTTTCCTGCCTATTTCCAAATTGGCTTGTTGCTTTGAAGTATCTGCTGTCCATACGCCTGAAATAATTTATCAAATAAGATTTTTTATTAAAAAAGTGACTTTATATTTATAAAGAAGCTAAAGTATCTTTACTAAATTTTAGCTACCCAAATTTGAGCAAGCCCCACTTATATATTAACAGGATGGGGGTGCAAAACTCAAAACAATTATAAAAAAAATTATACCTTCTAATCTTCAGAAACACTAAACTGATTTTGTTGGGTAGTTTTTAAAAAATGATAATATAAACAACATCTATCTCCAGAAAGAGAAAGGGTCTATATCGCTGCTTGAGTCAAGTCACCACTAAAGTTAGCATCATATTGGTGAACCCACACCCTATTGTTCTTTTATACATGTTTTATTATAAAAACATATACATTTATAAATAAATATTTATTATAAAAACACTTTCATAGTGCTTACCAATTTTATCAAGCTTCGCCCGAACATTCACAACTGCCCCACATATTTCTTCAGAATGCTCGAAATTTTCGCCGATTAAAAGAAGGACCTGAGTATTGCAAATATTATAAACTAATTTATATTATTAACTTATAACCCTCGTGAAATTTAGTAATAACGTTTTAACTGTTTCTTTGTTGTCGTGTACATAATAACAGTATATAACTATAAAGCATATTTATATATTACTAGCAGAACCCGCGGCTTCGCTCGCGCTAAAACTACAAAAAATTCTCTAAATAATAAGGTAGTTCCATACAAACTTTTATACCCTATTTTACCCCCTTATATGATTTAATTATATATATATATATATATACATATATATATATAATTTCGAAAAATAGATAAAATATAATATAATTTAATTTCGAAAAATGCTAAAATATGTATGTATTTATTTAATTTTATTGCAGAGCGTTAATACAAAGTTTCATGTGATTCTGATCATAAATATTTTTTTGAATTGTGTTATAACGTCTTTCCCCGTAATAATTAGATATCTCCCGCGGTAAAATCAGCCTATGTCCAGCCCTCCAACTATCTCCACACAAAAAATCACGAAAATCCGTCACTCCGTTTCGATGTGAAAGAAGGACAAACAAACACACTTTCACATTTATAATATTAGTATGGATGCATGTAGACCACATTTAAAAATTATTAAAGTACTATTTTAATGTTTAACTTACCACATCCAACCAAAATCGATCCAAATCAGAGTTCCGTTGTTTCTTTTCAAGACTGATCAACCAGCGACCTCCCATTTTGTTAGCATCATCTTCCCACATTGGGCGTATGCCTTGTTTGAAAACTGCATAATCATGACCTTGACGAAGTTCTGAAGGCAATTTGATGTGGTGATACAATCTAGAAAATTTTTATAAAAAATTATTTACTAATACACAAACTTACCAAAACTATGAAACTAAGTTTTATTTTTATAAGAAACTACACCATTGCCGCCGCTATATTATCACAATATTATTTTTTTTCATAATGATTAAATGCATGAACAAGTGTTGGTAATTCTTAAACCCTGAAACTGCTGGTCGGTTTTGGAGGAAATTTAGTACATATATTGCTTCCCAATACAAACTTTCATGCCTATCTTCACTAGCGTAAGGGATGATTTCCGGGATAAAAAGCATCCTATCTCCTTCCCGGGGTCTCAAACTATCTTCTTACCATCTAAATTGGTTCAGTGGATCCAGAGATTACCCCCTACAACGTCACAAACTCACAAATTCACAAACTTTACCTGTTTATAATATTAGTATAGATAAGGTAGCTTTACAAAACTAAAAACTTGAAAAATACACACTATCATCAATATTTGGGACTCGTCAAAATGAGTCAATTAATAGATAGTTGTTACTATTGGAAATATCTTTTAGTCATCTCCTGACTCTGTCAATTAAATCAATTCAATAACATAAAACTATTATATCATCATCCAAATCTCACATACTTACAAAGTTCTCAATCAATACAACAATTGGAAATACATAGTTTTAAATCAACTGCCTAGTTGTATTAAATAGTATAAAGAACAAAAAAAATGTAATAGTGTAATAAAATCTCAATAACTGTAGATATTATAATGCACAATATTTGCACATAGGTGGTATTGGATAGTATACACAGCAATCTATTGCCATGCCTCTCATAATAAAATATTAATTTACATTACTACAGTTATCGTTTTGTTTAAAGTATAGATCACAGGATATAACATATTTTGTTTCATTCCAGGGAAGCCAACTTAATGCACAATATTAAGTTAGTAAGTAAGTAAGCCCTATGTTCAAGACTTTTGTGGGGAGGTAGGGAAGTAATATGAGAACTCATTTTATAGAAGATACTCTTAAATATTTATTTAGAAATATTTTTTGTTTGAGTTTGATTAATATTTAACAGATATTTTATTATAAATAAATAATGTTATTTTCTATATTAAGTCCTTTAAAAATAATATTCTTATATTTATAGTTTAATATAATTACATACAAACCTCCAAAAGTCTTCTACCGTGTCAAATGATGTCAGCTCAATTTGATTCTCTTCCCATGATTTTGTTCTGTCATTATCATAGAACCAAAGACTCCATGTGTTTTGAAGCGGATGTTTTATCAAGAATTCCGGTGGAATTTCTGTGGTAGTATTGGCTTTGCTCTCAACGCCTGCTGAACCCTTGAATACACAGGTCATATTTAATAAAAATTCTAACCTATAACACTAAGTAAAACAGCAGTTAGATCTGTTTGTGAAGTGGTTAAAATGTCTACAACACTGAATACAATGCTGAAAACACGAAAATCAATTAATTATATGGTATCCGAAAAACGGGAACCAGTGTTGTAGTGAAAGTTAAGGCAGCCACATCAGCAAGGTTTACAGTTTTTTAATGAATATACGTTTAAGATTTTTTAATTTGAGGGTAAATAGTAATCTTCAACCTTAAAATATATTTCTACCTACTTCAACTTCCTCAGCATTATTTCCAGCCATGTCACAAAATCTTCCCAATTCTCAATTCTTTTTACAAAAGACAGAAATAAAAGTGTTGCAAGTTAATTAAACATATGACATCTATAGATTATACAACAAAATAATTGTATAAAAGAAAAGAGGAAGCAAGCTTATCCACTAATTTTGCAAACTACTTGGATAGACTTTACACAGTCTTGAACATTAAATACTAATATATATTCATTTATATTGATTTATATATGATATAACATGAACATTTGACTGTTATAAAAATAATCTAGTATTATTAATGGGAGGAAAGGGCAACCCTAAATAGTAAACGTCAAAAAATTTGTAACTTTCAAAGTTAAAGCAAATCAATGAAAAGTGAAAACTGAAAAGCGTCGCCTTCAGCCTTCATAGTTTGCCGGTCTCCGTCCAATTACCAATAAATAGTTGAAAGTATTATTCGAAAAGGGTACAAAGATGTCAGTTCAAACTATATTACTGGATTTTTCTATGGATCCCGCTCGTTTAAGTGACGAAAATGGACAAAAAACTGTATTTAGCCAGTTAGAAACAGTCCTGAAAGATTATGTACCTAATCTCATATTAGCAGCTGATATTAAAGTGGACGGAGGCTCGCTGAAATTGTTAACTGGGAAAAGAGGCACAACTGTATCCGTCAGATTGTTCGATCGTGGTCTCGTAACTGTGAACATCGAATATTATAAAGCAGACAACGAAGAACCACTAATCAATTTCAAGGTTAGCTCAATTCGCCTAAAATAGCATTGCTGCAGTTGCGCTAGATATTAATTATAAATATCACTGCTTTGAATAAAATTGCTCTCATAATATATTTAACCAAAATATGACATACCAGGGCTATGACAACTTAATGGATTGCTTAGCATTATAAATATTAGCCAATAATAGGTACATACAATTTTAATTTAAAATTCTGAGAATGAAGGTTGAGCAATTTATCTTGTTTTAGTGTTCAAAACTACTGGAAAATTCAGTGCGAATGTCCTTGGAGTGTGACAGACTAAAGCTTATGCCAACTATCAAAAGGGGTTATAAATATGATGTATACTTAACCAGTTCAGGTTGGCCCTAAGCTTTATTAATATCACATAGATTTCCCTTTGCACATATTTTATAGACTATTTGTACAAATAAACAATATGGGAGCTATAGAAATTGTTAATTAAATTGAAACTAGTGATGTTCGTTTGGAGACATACTTGCACCAAGTGGGTATTAGAGCTGATTACCATTTTATATGTATATACTCACTATTTCTTTGCTGTTTCTTTTATACATGAAATATTTCTTATATTAAAACACTAATAAAAGCAAATAGATATGCCAAAATTTTAATGGTTACTTGCTCTACATTAAATTACTGAAAAAATATTTGCTTACTCCAATTTATAATTTATATAGGTTTTAGATAGTTTAAAAAATGAGTGTGATTTTTCAGAAATAAGGAATATTTTTCAATGTTATCCCCCTCAAGTGAAATACACTATGTACATTGTGAATATAATACTGTTATACGACTAAAAAAATATTCTTCCAATCTCTCTTCTAAATACTTTCTATGGCCGCCTTCATCTCATTGTCGTCCGAAAATCTTCGTCCCCGTAATTCCTTTTTTAAATTGGAAAAAGTCACTGGGACAAGTTCTGGAATATAGGGCGGGTGGTCAATTTCTGTGAATCCCGGAACTTTTAAAGCATCCGTCGCAACCCGGGCGGGGTGAACGGGCGAGCTGTTATTCAGAAACAGCACTCCGCGCGCCAAATTGCCAAGTTTCTTCTGTACGACTGCCTCACGTACCTGATCCAGTAAATAATTGTAATAATGGCCATTCATTGCAGTAGTCCCCTCAGGCAAATAATTAATCAAATTCCGTCGCTATCCCAGAAAATGGTAGCCATAATCTTTGACGCCGACTTTTCCACTTTGAATTTCTTTGGTGGCCTTTCTCCCTTTATTATCCACTGCATCGACTCTTGCTTGAAATCGTGATCATATACTGATGAATCCAGGTTTCATGAACGTCACATTGCGGTTACAAATTTCATCCAAATCGGGTTGACACAACTAGTCGTCGCTGCTTGTCGAATGGGGTGAGCGTTCGCGGTAACCAGCGCGCACTAATATTTTTCATCTACAAATGTTCATGTAAAATCTCTCCAACTAGTAATTTGCTAATCTGTAGTTCTAGATAGCAGATATATGCCACAATTTAATACTTCGATCCAGTACTTTTCGACTTCTTGGGCATTTTCTTCGGTCACGACAATCACCGGGCGACCCTGGCGGGGGCCGTCTTTACAGATGTCTCTTCGTTGCTGAAATAACCAAACCTATTTTTTTACCATCGTGTATGAAGGTGCAGAATCCAGGCAATCCTAAAGAACTGATGAAATCTCTTCAAAAATTTCTGTTCGCGTATATCCTTTTTTAACAAGTAATTTAATCAATCGCGGTGCTTCAAATTGCGAGAACCTCCTGTTTCCGTTAACGTGGTGTTGTCAGTTGTTCCAGAGATGAAGTTTTAATGAATGTAATAAAAAAGGGGTATTATAATATATACTAACAATTAGTCGCACAATTAGTGATTTAGGTAACGAGGTGATGAGTCATCGCTAAGTACCTTAGGTCGGGAACTTATCAGCCGCCCCTCGTATATTTCATACTAGCTACTCACCCCCGCTTCGCTCGGGTTCGTCCCCAGGTACCTTTTGACGGTTAGTATGGAATAGATAGACTATATACATAGGTATGGTGAGTTTTAAATCTCTTACTTAAAAATGATTGATTCCCTATACAAACTTCCACTCCTCTTTTCACCCCCTTAAGAGATGATTTCCGGGGTAATAACAGTCCTATGTCCTTCGCTGGGTCTCAAACTATATCCATACTAATTTTCATCTAAATCGGTTCAGCCGTTTAGTCGTGAAAAGATAACAAACAAACAAACAGAGTTACTTACGCATTTATAATATTAGTATGGATTCCCTACTGACATGGATTTCATAATTACATGAAGGTCTGTCTGATCTACTTAGGTCAATAATAAATTAACATTTTGCCGCTCGTGATCTTTTGCAGCTGCAAAAATTGCTTCTTGAGTTTTAATATTTTTCATTTAAATATTTTTTTCGTCGTAATTCTAAAACGCTACTCAAGTTTTACAAAATATCTATCAGTCAGCCACGAGGATATTTTTATAAAAAAATAATTATAAATGAATATTTTGGAGTAAGCAAACTTTCGTCTTCCAGTAGGTATTATTTATTATTTTTTAAAAATATTTAAATTACGATCATATTCACATGATTTTGTAATTTTGCACGATTTTTTTACCCATTCTTAAATAGATTTTGACATAGACTAAAGAATCTTCCAGTAATCTGAGAAGATGCTCAACCTTACATTCTAGTAGAAAACAGCCTTTGCATGTTGCATTACCATAGATTTTTTTTATCCATTTTTTCAATTTATTTTACTAGTCGGCGAAGGTATTGGAAAATCAGCTGAGAAAATACATCACAGTTATAAAATCTCAAGCATTCCCGACAATAAAACGTTGCTTATTCGGCAGGTATTTCCCCACATCAGGTAAGTGGAACATTTTATGTTTTCTCATGAAGCGTAGGCAAATTGTGTATTATACTATATATATTTTACATAAAATATTCAATAATTTTTTTAACTTAGTGAGCCACACTTAGTTTAGTGCATTTAAGGCATCTCGTGTCTCTCTAAATGCTGGCGTCGTATAGTTATTTATACATATTCAAATACATACTGGTTGATGATTTGATTATATTATACATATTATAGCATTACGTCCACTGGGACGTATATAAATACTAATTTATTCATATTATAGAACTCAAAGCTAATTTCTTAATGTAACTGCATTTATAAGCGCCTTCTAATGAAATTGTCTGGGTGATCTAGTGGCTGTAGATCTGCAGATCCGGAGGTCCTGGGTTTGAGTCCCGGGTCGATTAGCCGGTTCGGGAGGGCATTATTATTATTTATTAATGGAATTTAAGAAAATGTAATGAAGACTAAAGCAAGCGAAAGCGAAAAAAATAAAGTCAAGGCATTTAAATTACATATAAAAATAATATATTTTTATTATTTACTCGGTTTGTGGATGTGAACCCACTAAGTATATCTTAGGTAATAGTTAGCCACCTTTGTGTAATTATACTTAATCGAACCTTAACATTTTTAGATGAAAGACTACTAGAATATGACATTGACGCCGTTTTGTTTGACGAACAGTCTTCCTTCCAAAAAGTGCAAATTATACACTCTAAGTCCTTCGGCAATATGCTGGTGCTAGATGATTTACAAAGTAAGTATACATATGTCGTTACTTATATACATAACTAAAGACTTTTTGAGTAATTTTTTCTAATTCTTTTTCGTTTTGTCTCTGAAATCATCTCTCAGTGAAAATCTACAATCTCGAACGATAAAATTACATATATATGGCGTTCTATAAATTCCTTTACAGTATCACTAAAATACCTTAGATAAGATAATAACTATAATCTAAATCACTGAAAGTTAAGGATGAGATGTATTAGAGAAATTATTGTATTTTCAAAAGGTCTTGATTGCATTAAAAATATTTCTTGTTACATAATTACCAGTTTATCAAACGGTAAATAATCAACAAAAAAAAACAAATGTATGAAACGGTAAATTATCAACAAAAAATTATATTAAATAAGCCTTAATATTAATTAGATTATGAATAATAATTTAATTACGAAAAGTTACTTAGACACTTTTTTGCATATTATCGCTCATTCGCAACAAGAACGTATTATCTACTCAAAGTATCGTTATGGAATAAAATCTTAGAAAAGACTGCCGAATCGTGCTTTATTTGCTATTAAAATGCTATATTTGTAGCGTCAAAATTGACCTTGTTATGAAAGAAAAAGACCGCCCATACCTTTTTAGCGCTATCTCTATCGATCGCAAACTTCGTTTCAATATCAGTTACCGCCAGTTGATACCGCGTGTTTGGTGTTACGGCAAGAACGGGTTGGCAACAAGTTGTTACGGTTTTGGTGTAAGAGTAAGTACTTGTAATTGGCTTACTTTATACTGCTTAAATGTAATCATTTCGTCATTTATAACACTTTTTCTTCAAGGTTTCTATTAAGTTTTTAAAATTACGGGTATTGTGAAACGTTATTGTTGCAAATACTATGTTTTTAAAATAAATCAATGAGTAACGTTACAGATGATAAATTTTTTTATTAATTGATTGGCTTAATGCGACCTATCCGCATGTAGAACTTTTCTAGAAAATTGACTATATGTTTGTATTATATTGTTATTGGTAAAATATTGGTATAATTATAGTTAAATATTTTTCCAATGAAGGTGGCCGTCTCACTATAAAGGGGTTTGAAGTTAGTAATTACTAGAGTAGTGTGTGTTCTTTGAGTACTCCCTTACATAATATATAGTATGTATATTACTATACTATATCGCACCATAAAATAACTAAAAGTCTCAACTGGATGTAATAACAGTTCATTTAAATGTATTTTATATATAATGTCTATACTGATCTTATCCTACTAATTATATGTGAACACAACCTTGACAGCTACTTTGAGAGGTATTTAATATAAAAAATATTTTCAAGACAAGATTTCATTTAATTAGAATTGAAAAACCAATCAAGAAGAAGGAGTTAAACTGTTAAATAAAGTTGCAGAGAGAACACTTAATTCAGTAGATTCGAATATGTCATATTGCGTAGACAAAATAAGGTATTTACGCAGTTGGCTAGTATCAGTGAGATTGGGTGGCCGAAATCAATGAAGAGGACCTCGCACAGACTAAGGTCGTGGCCCAAAGTGCCGAAAGAAACTGAAAGAGTATGTATTAAGCATATTCATAATTCCGCTCATCATCATCAAGCTCATAAGGACTCATATTTTGCAGGTACAAATACTAGGTGTTTACTGCACGTAGAGTTATTATCATTCGCCGCTATTGCTTTGACGAATATCGTAGATTCAATCTTAAATATTTGTCATTATTGATCATTTATTTATCAACCAAGTGCAAGAGTTAGGTGAGTGTTAGAAGAAGTTTATGTATTTCATTTACAATTTTTTAGGGCCTGAGAAGGAGATGCTGAAGGGAACTACGAAATAATACCTAAAATGTAGTAAGCCTCGTCACGTTTCCACTAGTTTATCGAGCAGCAGTTTATCAGGATCATCTTATTATGAATGGTATATTATGGTAGGAGTATTTGTTACGTTCACAACGATTATATTTACTGTAAAAAAAGATTGAACTGGCAGGAGCGCTAATATGATATTCAAGTCTGATTATTATTCTGGACTGTAACAAGTTTATGATCGCCATTTACCTATTTGCTGTCCAAAAATTTTCGAACATCAAGTGGATCTCACACAAGTTTTCAATCTTCAATTATTCACTTGCCTTGAAAGTATTTTTGAAGAGGACTCCTGTATACTCTAAATAGCTATATTACTACTAAAAAATATGCATGAAAAAGAGATACCCATATCGAATAAACCATATATGCTTTGAAGAGTGATAGAGAAAATGCTTGCTGTCAACCGAGTTTCGTAATATAGAACAACGGTGAGAGATACTAAGATTTTATAAATTGAAGACTTATCCTTTATTTTTTTTATTTTTCTTATACAATATGTAAGTGCAATTTAATAATATGTAATAATTTATTATATTTAATATTAAATAAGAAGTTTTGTTGTTTTTCTAGCAGATTAATTTAAAATTAAGCTTAGCTAACTTTTGTAAATTTATTACTGTAATTTTTTTAACAATTAAAACAATTTTAATTGATTAAACCGTGTTTTAATCTGATTATCTCGTATAATAAAAATAGAATAATGATAAAATATATCAGTTGCAAACATAATATATTATATATTTTATTATAAATTTCTGTTTTTACAAGAAAAACGTAACAAATGGTGACTTCATGATAAATAATCAATAAATACAATACAATTGATCTCTGAAAGCAATAAATTTAAAAATTAGACTAATTGGGCAACATTTTATCTTTTGAAAGTTAGACAAAAAATCCACATGTTTCAATAATATAAAAGTACAAAACTTTCAGTAATTTTCTGAAAAATTAGAGTTTCTGACTTATCACGTTCTTGTCGCATATAAGCGATATGACGTCCATCTCATTTGTACTAAACGAGAATTTTAATTGTTATTATGGAAAATACATTCAAAAGTATGAAATCGTTTTATTTCAGATATTTCAGAAGCTGATCTTATTTATACTGAAACTTTGATGCAAAGAGGGAAAGAAAGCTATGAAGGAAAGGAAATTATTATTTTAGGTAAGTTACAAATTTGATTTTTACTAGTGTCCCTTAGTCCCTTACATGTTTCTCCAGGTCACAGTTTATATCTATACTAATATTATAAAGATGTAAAGTTTGTGAGTTTGTGAAATTGTGAGTTCATGACTTTGTAGGGGGTAATCTCGGGATCTACTGAACCGATTTAGATGAAAGGGAAGGACATCGGATACTTATTATTTTGAAAATCATCCCTAAGCTGGTGAAAATAGGGATGAAAGTTTGTATTGGGAAGCAATATATGTACTAAATTTCCTCCAAAATCGACAAGCAGTTTCAGGGTATAAGAGTTACAAATACTCGTTCACGCATTTACAATATTAGTTGATGTACGTTTATTTTTAAATATAAATTAGTAATTTTAATATCATATTATATACCAAATATATTCATAACAATATACATATAATAATTATATATGTGTATATAAATATATTTGTTCATAATGTTTGATATGGATGACTAGGTGGCGGCGACGGTGCATTATTGTATGAATTATTGAAAGAAAATCCCAAGTTTGTGTGGATGCTGGAAATAGACGAGCTTGTGATGAAGGCCTGCAACAAACACCTCAAGTCCATCTGCGGCGATGTGCTGGAGAGGAGAAAGGGGCCTAATTTTGAGGTAAATTGATTGAATTTTAAAAATTATATTAATGTTTTTTTTTTATAGGAACAAATGTGCAAAACTAAGATATAAGCTATCTTTACTCTGAATTTTGCTGATTTTTTTTTAGCTGTGAAAGTGTGCAAAAGTGAAATGAAAGTGTCAAATATGTGTGTACCTATTTTGTTTGTTTTTATGTCTACCAATACTTTTATTCGTTATCCAATTGGCAATTACGATGTGAGAAACTTACCGATATAGTTCCATCGTTGGATATAGTAATCGAATGTTGTATTAATTTTGTAGGAATTTAGTATTATACTAGCATTGCCCGCGGCTCCGCCCGCGTTCATATGACTAAAAACCAAATTCTTAGGTTTTACATATTAGTATACTCATTACATTGCAGTTTTTGTATTTGTTCTCAGAAATGAGACATTTTCCCGCGATAAAAAGTATCCTATATGTTGACCCGGATAACCAGTTATGACCATACCAAATTTCATCAAAATCCTTCCAGTAGTTTTTCTGTGATGCGGTAACAGACAGACAGACAGACAAAAATTCTAAAAACTATAGATTCGGCCTCTGTATCGATAATAATGTCTATATCAATAAGATTTACCAAAAAATATTTTATAATACCAAAAATGTACAGATTCGACTTAGTTAGAATTTTATTATATGTATAGATTTGTCACTTTGCTTAAAACAGTTAGGTGACGCTCTAATAAGGGTTATCGTTTCGGGTGAGGTCCTATCGCTGTCGTTAAAAAAGTATTTGGTAGTGCGGTCGGACCATAAATTTAATATAATAATGATAATTGTTAAAGCGGCACCAGCTTATCAGGTTTTTTTTAAATATTCAATCTATACAGATACTAGTATAATATACTACTTTATAATAACAAAATAGATAAAAATATTGGCTTGTTCTTAGCACAATGTTTACAATAATTATGAATAATTAGTGAAGATCCGCGATGAAAGGCTCGTAAATAGTTAACATTCAGTGTCATTTGACGTTTCAAGACCTCACTATACACTAGTATTGCTTGCGGTGAATTCAAGCGGTAGCTCTGATTAGTGTCAAAATAACATATTTTTCGCTGTAGAAAAAAACTCATAACAAAACTCACCATTACTTTAGTACAATATATTTAATTATGATACATGCTTATTTAAATTCTCAAAAATTACATGATAAAAATAGAAGTTATACAAAAAATATCAGCGAATAACACGAATATTCGTGTTTGATCTAATTATCATGTCGGGTAAAATCACGTGGATTTTTCAGTACTTACATAAGTTAATACTTATACACTAAACTACGTTATATTTTTTTTGAGCGAAACCCTAATTGTTTTTCTAAAATTAAAGTAGCCTAAACTACTACTTATAGCACCAGCTATCTGCTCCCATCAAAATCAGTCGAGCCGTTTCGGAGATTAGCTGGAACAAACAGATAAAATTTATAAAAAATGTGTTTTTCTTAAAAGTACCGTGTGTAAGTTCATTTTATGCATTTAGTAAAAACATTGACTTGGACATTACAAACATATGCTTCAATTTAATTTATCTGTATATTAGTAGAAGTGCTAAACATGTACTAAATATATCTGTCTATTATTCATGATGCGCATCAAAAAAAGATGTCTAAATCGGCCCCACGCAGCGTCTCGCAATTTAACTTAATGTTCTTAGAGAAATTATAATTTACGTAAAAATGTCCCATGATATTGTGAGAAAAGGAGACGTTTGACAATACTCCGGGTAATTAGAATTTCACTCGAGAAATTATAATTTAAATCCTACAATTTCCGTGCGACATATACAACTGTCAACGCTCACCTTCCAGATCATAGTGGAGGACTGCATGCTGACGGTGAAGAAGTTCGCGGCGGAGAAGAAGAAGGTGGACTACGTGTTCGGCGACCTCACCGACATCCCCATCAGCGACGCGGCGGGCGGCGAGCTGTGGGAGTTCATGTGCGGCGTGCTGCGCGCCGCCTTCGCCGTGCTGCGCCCCGCCGGCCAGTTCATGACGCACGTACGCACACGGCACTCTCACTGTCTCCACAGAAATAATCACGCCAATCCGCCGAGCCGTTTCCACGTGAAAGAAAGACAAACAAACACACTTTCACATTTATAACGATGATGTTCTCCTGACCGGTTTCGGCCACGGCGGCCGATCTCATTGAGACTAGCCAAATGCGCAGGAGATATTATAGTGCACAAGTGTACGCGCAGACAGAACGTGCACTCTCTATTCCTGTCACTCTCATACTCCGGTGGGACGACACGAGACACGACCGGTGAGAGTGTCGGCGCAGGACCGACGCGACACGTGCTCTCCGAGGCACGGGGGTGATACACCGCCAACTTCCCAACTCCGGGCTGTTACTGAGGCTTACTATACAGAAAGACTCAATAACTAAACTTGGCCCGACCCGGGACTCGAACCCAAGACCTCCGGGTGTGCAGCCGTACAATAATAAATAATATTAAAGTATGGATACTGTTCCCGACCTTTCGAATGTTCTACTGCAATCGTGGTCACGGGAGCGGGGCCGCCAGATCGTACAGTTGGATACGAAAATTGTAAAATGTGGTTATTTTATGTATATTTCATTTTCAGTTATTACGTATTTTTATTGAATTTTTTTATACATTACAAACTATTTCTCAATAGTTTTGTTAATTTCTATAATAAAATTTGATTTGGTGTAATTTGAGTGACCCAGCGGTATGACAATAAGTTGGCCTTACTGGCAGCCGTGCACGGGAGAGGCGAATAATATATAGGTAGTTGTTACAGACAGCACCTACACATAAAATTTTATAATGATTTTCAAAAATACATAAATGATACCGAAGTACCACACAATATTTGTTAATTTTAATTAACTTTTATAACTTTAATAAGTTTTATCATTGAATATTATATATTGTTTATTTCATTTTTATTGCTGTGATTATAATTATAACATTTTTTTTAATTAATTAATAAACTTATTTAGTGTTGCTATTATTTTATTTAATATATCAAATATTCGCATAAGTATATCTAAGAAAGTATTGTATGTATACTTATTTATTTTTGGCAGTTGCATTTAAAGTACAAGTTGAATATATTTGTATGCAGTCCATTCTAATTAAACGTTACAGTGATATAGCTCATAGAATAATTCATAGGCTACTTTCATCCCGAAAAAATGTAGGGTTCCCGTGGGATAGACTTGTTTTTATTTTTCTAGAGGCAAACACAAACGAAGCGAGGGTGAACCGCTAGTAATAAATAATTTACAAAATATAATACATATAAACTATTATTTTTAGGGGAATGGTGCCACGTCGTGCGATTCCCTAGAGCTGTACGAACAAGTGCTCATGAAGATGAAGCCAGCCGTGACGTTCAGCAAGTGCAAGGCCTTCGTGCCTTCCTTCCTGGAGGATTGGATCTTCTACCAAATTGCCTTCAAGGACCAAGACCAAAACGAATAACGACCAAAGAATTATATTGTTCCTTTTTTAGTACTAAGTCACAAATGTATTTTATTCACATGCTGATTAAATTTAGGTCTCGTATTCGTCGTTCGGTCGTTATATGTAGTTTTGATTGTGAGAAGGTTGTTGCTATTTCCCTCCTTAGAGCGTTTTTTCACTGTCCCGTGTCGATGATTATCGTGTCGGTCAGTAAAAACGCCCTTGACGGAAATATTATATAGTATAAGGGCCTATGCACACGGTGACTTTTTATCGCAACGTTACTTGGACGTATTCTGCGCCGATAAACTTAAAACATTTTATAAACTGGACAATGCTCGTCGTCGTATCAATTTATTCTGATTAATAAAAATAATGTAGATTACTTGCCTTCGTATCGATACAATCGCGAAGCGACAGCGAGTACGCGGACGGACGATGCGTTGCAGTCGTCATATGTTTTGATCACGTGACAACGTCATTATTAAACTTTGCTTAAGTTATATATATGTATATGCGAAATGGCTGTAAATAAATCTATCTTTGCAGATTTTTTTTTCGAGGATTAATGTAGAATTTTGCTTCCGGACGTTTTGAATGCTTTACAGCAATCATGGTCGCGGGAGGGAGTAGGGTTTTAGATGTCTCAACTCTCAAGGATATAATGATTTCAAAAAAAGGTACCAAAAAAATAAATAAAAAATGAATTCAAACATCAATGGACTTTCAAAAATTATAAAAAAAAAACCCCGAAAAGATAGTTTTATTTAAAACATCAAACAAATTAAATATTCGCGTAAATTTAAGAAAAAATTATATGGTTGTGTAAAAAAATGTTGTCAAGATAGATCTCATAATTTTTGTTTTAATTCTTACGAAACAAAATTGTTTTAAATTAACTTTTTTTGACTTGAATGGGATTGTTAAATAATATTTTAATTATTAATTAGGTTAATAAAATATCGAAATGCAAATGAGTGAATACGAGGCCTTATTTAATTTAATAACACTGTTACAATCTCGAAATCTTTTTGTACTAGGAAA
This sequence comes from Brenthis ino, assembly GCA_921882275.1. Lineage (NCBI taxonomy): Eukaryota > Metazoa > Arthropoda > Insecta > Lepidoptera > Nymphalidae > Brenthis > Brenthis ino. The sequence goes on from OV170227.1 coordinate 27,398,082, forward strand.
GCACTTAGTGTTATGTATAATATAGTACATTGAGTATTTGAGAAAATTAGTCGCCTTTAAAAGTATTATTATTAAAGAAGTATTATTTTATAAAATGTTTGTTTGCCATTCGTTTTTACTTCTTAAAATAAAGTCAGCTTTAAAAAATGGTAGCTCAGTCAAAGACAATTGTTTTTTTTTTTTAACTTAAATGTTGTTTGGCTTATATTGGCATACATATTATTACAGAGAAATCATTAAATTATTGGTGTATGGCTAACTGTATTATAAAATTAATGTAATATGAATATTTTATATTCCTAATGGAAGTAAAATGTGTGACCACTACGCTCGCGCTAGTATACGACTCGCAAATATGTTGTTTGTTTCAATATTTTGTTTAATTGTGCAGATTATTGTTAGAAATACAATTTGACAGATTATTGTTAGAAATATAATTTGTGCTTGTTCTTTTGTTTATTGAATAAAAGTATTTGAAGATTAGTAATTTTAGTTTTATTTTTATATTTTCCCTTCATAGCAGTTGTATTTTTCAATAATGAAGTTTTAGCACCTAACTGAATTTTATTTATTAAAAAATGAAATTTCCACTCTAAGAAGTAAAAAATAGTTGAACTATTGACTCTAATCAGTAGCTATTTTTAAATTTGATATTTCCTCTGATATTTGTTACAAAAAGTTGTTAAAAGTATGATTAAAGCCTAAGCAAAGCAAAGTCGAGTGGCTAAAATATACTAAAATTATAAAGCTGAGAAATTTTTAATTTTAATTAAAAGAAACAGATTTATGGAGAGTTCCAAAAATATGTTTTCATTCATACCATATTTATTAAGGGATTTTATAAAATATAAGGTATCTAATATCATGCTTAGACTTATGTCCAAGGGCTACTAATACATAAGCTACGCGATCGATCAAATATGATCGCTAGTATTTCATGAACGAGTAAATGATATTAGTAATCCTTATTTTATCCTATCGTAACATGCAAGAGGCTTCCAAAATTGTTGTCTAAACATGTTAAGGCTTAATATCTCAGTATTGAAATCCCTCCCAAAAGTGGTCTGGTCTAGTCTTCAAAGTAGTCCAAAATAAACACAGTATGTATTCATATTATACACTAACGAAAAAAACAAATCGTTCCCACGGAAATCATACATTTTTCCATTAAAAGTAACCTATGTGCTCTTCCAGACTATAATCTATCTTTGTGCCAAATTTTATCCAGATCCTTTCAGCCGTTCTGGCGTGATTGAGTAACAAATATCCATACATCTAAAGTTTCGCATTTATAATATTTATTATGGGATACGACGTTGTGAAGAATGTTGCACACTTCTTTAGCATTACATAAGTACTTTATCAGTTAATATACATTGAATGCTGAAATTAAAATAAAACAAAATTAAATGCATACTATTTACTTTACATATTTATTTTACAAAATAATGGAAAATATGAAATCTTATATTACAAAATTAACATTTCTTAAAGCCAACATAGATACTATTGAAAACAGTCTCCAGAGGCAGAATTTGTTTCATAAGATTTAAAACCAGAGGCTGACATACTTAATTTTATTTGGTTTTGCTAAATTCAAGACATTTTAATTTAATAAAATATAAAATTTCGTTATCAGTGTAATTTTATAAAACTACTGTCCCAATGAAGTCATCAAAATGTCATAATATTTCAAAACATCAGCAAACTTTTAATTTTATATGTACAGCCCCTAATTATATTATATAATATTATCAACAGTTTGTATTATATAAACTTAACATAAAACCTATGCATAATATATACATATTATTCGGCTTGTCTCAATCTTGCAAGTCTTTGTGTGAGCTCATCTTGTTCCTGAGAGACCACTGTAGCAGTGCCGATTGATGCGCTCGGCACTCCAGATGGTAGTTCCATGTTTAATTCCAAACTAAAATCACAGAATAAGATATTTTAAAATATATCATATAAAAGCACTCTAAATATATTTATGCAAATAACAACATAAAAAGTATATAAATTGAGATTCTGTCACAAACTCATCATTTTTTTTAATTCTTTTGAATCTTTTTATTTAATTTTTGAAATTTAATTCTTCTTTACATAAATGTTTTTCATACACAAACAATATATAGCACACTGTTTATAGTATAAATTAATTAATAATTATTATAATCTTTTGACTATGCTTCACTCTATAAGTTAATCACATTAAAAACATATTGTAGGATTATATTCATAAAAATATAAATAAAATCTTAGCCTTAATAAAGTAATGGATTATGTGTATATTATATATCACATACCCAGCCTCGTCAGCAACTTGTTGTAATAGATTGTCCACATCTCCCTGCGGCACTGCAGTTGTAGTTGTTTGGGACATGGTATTCTCCATATATGATGACTGTACATCCAAATCTTCAAATTGACTCTCAAATTTGTCCATTAGATTAGATATCTTTTCGAGATTCATAGATTTCATTGCAGCATCCATTGCCTTTACAACACCCGCCATAGAATTTGTGACCTAAACCAAATAAGATTAAATTCATCTCTTATGATTTACAAACACCATATTATACTTTAGTATATGTATATACATGTGGTCAAAAAGTATTCAATTATTATCTATATTTTATTTTTATAGTAAAATAGGTTAAACTCAAAGGTGGCATAATTAGTGGTTTGAATTTAGTGTTAACGGTATACTAACTTTTAAAAATAATTATTAATTGGTGTTGATGACAAGGATTTTCAATAGAAAGTGTGAATATTCAGATGCACATATATATATAATGCAAAGTAATTAGTACTTTAGTGTACACAATATTCTATTATTACCTTTCTAGTTGTCAGTGCAGTTTGTACCCTACTAGATACAGCATCAACTCTAGCTGACATCCTCAAATAATTTATAGCTTGGTTCTTTTGCCGTATAGCATTTTCAGCATGAATTCTTGCTACTTCCATGTTACCTTTTTGAATAGCTTTTTTTGCTTTCTCTTTTTCCAATTTCTCTTCTTTTTCACATTTTTTTGAATTGCGGTCTAATTCTTTTACAGCAAATTTTAAATTAAATAGATGTTCTGATTATATATATTAAGGAGATCAAATATGTCATAAAATTAGAAGATATATGAAAAATAAAATTAAAGTCTTCCAATAACAACTGATTATCATGATATTAAGACAATGTAATATTTATATACATTAAATACTTATTTTTCTAATTAGAAAATTAGAAGTAATTGAATATCTCTTGTATAATAATAAAAAATCCAACATTAACTATTACTTTGGTAAGTTAAATTGTAATAAAAATTCATGTGTCATCATAATGCAAAATTGGATTAACATATATGTACCTAACAGGTACATACAATACAATGAAACAAGAAAAACCAAGCCAGAATGGATAACCACTACATTATGAAGAAATTCTTAATAATTGTTATATATAAGTAAACTGTCTTACCATTTCCCTTTACCAATATCAATAATTACAAAGGATACTTTCCATAGCGGATGATGACATTTCGTTCCCCAGTTTGACGGCTTTATAATACTATTTACAATGAAAAGTAGGCTTAATGCCTTAATTTAATTAAATGTTTCTAAGGGTTTGAATACTTGAAACAAATACCTAGTGCCCAAGATGAGTCACAGCTTTCAATTTATGATGCAAAATTCCCAACAACAAAATATTTCTGTCATTTTTGATTATTTTGAGCATACTAACGTCAAATGCGTTTTAGTAAATTGGTTTATTTAGCACTATAATGTTTTATAATAAATATTAATAATATTACTTTGAAATTATAACTAGTTCATCATTAAATAATGATAATTATTATGAAATTTAGTGAAATATACGTTAATTATTTATATATAAGATAGTACAAGTATCTGATCGTACAGCTGTCTATGGAATTTTTATGTAATGTTGGTACTCTCGTTGACACAATAATGCTGTCAAAATTTAAAAAAATACACAAGAGTGACAAGAAAAGTCATTGAAGTTGGATTTTGGATTTAGAAGGGAGAGATCGGAGTTGTGTAGAATAATCTGAAATAATTCAAGAAATCTTTTTAGTTATTAATTTATTAAGTCTTATTTTTAAATTTTAGTGTTATTTTTCGATAAAATATACTATTATTTTTTGAATTTTGTTCTATTTATGACTTACTTAAAAATAGTTGTATAAAATCAGTAAAGGACGTTCGTTGGGCGTAAAAACAAAATGGCGTGTGCTACACTAAAAAGAAATTTAGACTGGGAGTCCATGGCACAAATGCCTGCTAAAAGACGAAGATGTGCTCCATTCACTGCAAGCTCAAGTACAAGTCCAGGTTTAAAAGTGTCTGAAACCAAAAGTTGTGTATTTGGAGAGACCGTTACTGCACCTGCAAAATTGACCCCAGGTTTGTTTATTTTTGTATAGCTGAAATCTTTAACTTAAAGATTAACATTTAGATCTTAAGTTATTCAATTTTAAGAAGTATGTAATGTTTTTAAGTAGTTATTAGTCAGCTGTAATATTTATCGCCATTGTTTTTTTGATATCATGAATATTATTTTTATCGGGTTAGAGAGAGACGGGTGATGTGTGATGACCGTTGGGCGTTTTGCTTTGTTTTTTTTTTCTATTTTTCAATAAAGACTTAAAATGACAAAAACTGAATAAACAGCATATTGAGCTCTTTCTTATAAGTAGAAGCGTTCGTGCATAGTATAGGGTATTTTTTGTATTGCAATGAACTTGCTTTCGTGGTGCATTAAAGATAGCTATTGCAGCAATTCATCAAGTTACTGCCCTAAGCAATAATAATTCAGTACTTGCATTTTGCAGATTTTTTTATATACTCTGTACCTATAGTTTTTGTTCAAAAGGAATTATGAAATATGTAATTTACACAATATGAAATTGAATTTGACTAATATATTATTGATGAAAGTTATGACTTGTAATAAATAATTATAAAATATTATTGATATTAGTAATTTAATGTATGTGGTAAACTCCATAATAAATAAATTAATTCTTTCAACTTAAAGTATAAAACATTTTACTATTTTTTTTTACTTTAACTTTCCTTTGTTTGCAAATTTAATTGCACATAACACTTTTTTGAAATGATGAACAGTTAGTTACACAAGCTCACTCTGGTTCTTGATATGTTTCATTTAATATTCAAAAGTATTTTTTTAAATTGGCTTGTTTTATCAATCACTATATTTAAAAAAATAAAGATATGTGTACATATTCTAAAAATCCATTTTGTGTGTTATTTAGTTATTTTGAATTATAACAATCATTCTGTTGTAGTAGTATTGGATTACTTTACAAATATTTATTTACATCAGATATTTTGTGGTACAAACTACAAATAATATTAATTTTTAAATAGTGAAATAATCATTTACACTTATCTACAAAGTCTTTTTTGAATGTTTAAATAGCTTTTCTGAAGCCATTTGGCATCCTGACTCTGAAAATGAAAGCCGTTTTTATATATCAGCTGTAGTTTTTGAAATATGGCTTGTGTATATTTTGTAGAAAAACTCAAACAAAATTATCATAAAAATAATTATAATTTGTAAAACCAGCCAAAAAATCATTTAATTGTCTTTTTAATGAATTTAACACTTGTTCTTTGTTATAAAGTCTAGCAGTAATCTGTCCTGCAATAGCAGGTCCTATCTGCCCATATATCATTCCTCCATGGTTTGGAATTGTTGGTGGAATATTTTTTCTTGTTTATCACTTAAGTGGAAGTGATTTTTAGGAAAATGGTCCTGATGAGAGTGTATGAAATGATGAAGTTCTACTGCCATGTTACAACGAAGAATTTGTTATTTATTTTCTATACTTTTTAAAAACATGTTCTTCACAAATAAACCAAATACAATGTGAATTGTTTAAAATAATTTTAACCTTCTGATATCTTAGATGATAAAACAGCGTGCTAAATTCATAAATGCATGCCTACCTTATGTTAGATACAAATGGCTGGTATATTTAAATTTACTGTAACAAAATATAAAGGATAATATTATGCAAAATTTTACAAAGTAATATTTTGTAGCTATGTGTTATTATTATAAGTGTATTTTAAGGTTATTTCATGAAGCATATTCAATGATTTTTTCATCAATGCCTTTATTATCATTTCCCATTGAAGTACTTTTCTAGTGGCTGTATGACACAAATTTAGAGTAACTTTGCATTTGATTACGTAACATTGATTACAATCTAAAAAAAATACATACATATTATGTATGTATATTACAGCTGTGCATTGAATTCTCCCTCATCTGTTCCCCATACATTGAATGTTTACTTTTAAAAGATAATTTTTTAATTTAAATAAGTGCAATGATCCCTTCAATTATTTTTGGCAAACAATAAACAAATGTACATGAATGAACTTCAAAGTTTGAAAGCACATAATATACATAAAGAATTTCACATAAAAATTCCTTTAATCAATGCCTGTGGTGGGCATTCCTGTTTATAAATTAATTCAAAAAATATTCCACAAAAACTTGGCATAACAGACACCAGTTCCTTAGACCCTTACTTTTGTTACATCAAGCGTATAACCTTCCCTCTTCCTTTTTGCTAATCTATACTAATATTAGAGAGGTAAAGCATGTGACATAGGGAATCTCTGAATCTACTGAATTGGTTTAGATGAAATTTGGTAAGAATATAGTTTGAGATCCTGGAAAAGGACTTTTTATCCCAGAAATCATCCCTTAAAGGGGTGAAAATGGGGATGAAAGTTTGTATTGGGAAGCAAGCTAGAGATGAACCCAAGCGAAGCAAGGTAGAGTTGTTAGTGAATTTAATAAATGACTACTCTAATGCCAATCTGATGTACATGTTGATGTTACTTAAGCTTGTGAATGCCTCATGAGTTAGCACAAGTAGGGTTAAGTCACAGGATTGTTTAGTAATTTTTATATCGGCTTGTTTTAATGAAGAGGGCGTGATTACTTGTGGCCAAATCCCTGTCAGCATAAACATTAAAAAGTAAACTATTTAAAGGGCCTTTGATTGTCATAGTCAAATAGATATTAATGAAATTTCCAGAGCGCATGGCCCAAGAGATATGCGATGAGATCACACGGCTTCACCGTCGTCGTCAACTGCGGCTTGCGTCCGGTGCGGCCGCGTCGTGCTCGTCGTCCAGCGGCAGCGAGGGTGACACCTCGCCACCACAGCGCTCGCACTCCAGGAAGAAGGTGCAGCATCGGGCTCTGTTCACTTTTAAACAGGTATGACCTTATGATGTATAGAATTAAGGACTTGGTAACTTGAATATTGTGCAGATACTTATTTGAAATTTGCTATATTAAGTAACTTGTCATAATGAATGTTGTTAATTTTAAATATCCATATAATACCTAAAATATTATAAGACAAAAAAAGATTTAAGATGAGCAAAATTAATTGCTTTGAAAAAATCAAAAGTTACAATAACATGCTTGTATTTAATAATAATATCTGCATAAACAAACTGCAGCACAATTTGCTTTGTGATGATTTTACTTGCATTTTATATATTTACTGAAGAAGTAATATATATTTTTTATCTAAGCATTTTGCAGATGCATCTTCAAAGAGCATAATGCAGATATTACCTCATTCTGCTGCATTTGATATACTGCCAAATGTTATCTCAAATAAAATTTTCTTCTCTATAATTTTATCTATACACAAAATTATTTGTTTTAATGCAATACTAATTAAATTCAAGACAATTTTAATGATCCCATTGTATTCATTGATTGAAGATTATTATGACAATGGCTTTGAGCATACTCTAAATACATATTTTAGCATTTTCTATAATCATTTCTTTGTTACACAAAGGTTAAACGATAGAAATCATTTGATAATATTTCAAGGTCATTAATATTACAATATTATAATATTAAGTGTTCATCTAAAGTTTTCTTCTATATTTTTAATGATAATTAATTATAAGCTAGGATTTGACATGTCCGTTTCTTGTTGTTGGTTTTTATTGTGTTAAACAAAACTTGCTTAAAATAATACTAATGTTTATAAAGTACTAGTTTCTGCCCCAGGGTTTGTATGCATGTTGGAAAAAACCTATTATTCTTTGGCTGTGATATTTTTGTATATGTTTAAAATAAGAAAGTACATAACCATATACAATAACTATGAAATTGAAATATTGTTCCATGAAAATGCAATTTTAATGCTATGTTAGTCCAGAACATAGTCTATCTTTTTCTAACTACAAAGTTTTAGGAAAATTCACATTATTATACATGTATAGTCTGAGTTTTAATTCTACGGAAATATGACAGCTATCACTCTTTGACAATTGAGATATTATATATAAACCTTTTCTGCTTTGTATTTTTTTAGTAACAAAAAATCTTTATAATATAAAAATAGTGGAGAGGTTGACGTTAGAATCGTATCAATATTAATGTCAATATTTGTCAATATTATCCAATGCTGGCTAATAACTATTTATATCTATTTAAACGTACCTCGCGACGAACCCGAGCGAAGCGAGGGTGAGCCGCTAGTATTAAATAGAATTAGATCAAGTAAACTATATGTATGACATTGTAAATAGTCTTTGTTTTGTGCAATCAATGCACGCTAACTATAATGTAAATTTTTAATGGTTAAATGAATAAAACAGAGTAAAACAAAATATTTTACAAAGGGGTTTTACTAAAAAAGGCTTGAAATCCATGGATTATTGGACAGGGATTCCTGTAATAGAAAAATAATTTCCTTAATAATTATTGTAAGTTCAATAATATGATATAAAAAAATTATTACCATTTTCGAGTGATCAATAATTTTTTAAGTCTTAGTTTTTCTAATTGAAACCCTAACTTCAAGAAAGGTTTATTTTTTTATTTTACTAAAATGCTTTCCGTTTTTAGTGACAATGTTTCAAAGTTGACAACACTTCTGAAATGTCAGAATTCCGTCGAATTAAAAATCAGACTATAGTTGAGTAACTAACATCACTATCAAATAATCTGTTACAAAATCTTTAAGTTATAAATCACTAGCGACTCACCCTCTCTTCCCTCGGGTTTCTACCTGGGCATGTTTTAAAAGTTACTATGGAATGGATAAACTATATGTATGTACATAGATATAATGAGTTGTTGTGAGTTGTTTTATAACGTGTTTTCCCATTATTATAAGACAATTTCACGCGGTAAAAAGTAGCCTAATTCACTCTCCAGCCCTCCCAACTATCTGCACATAAAAAAATCACACCAATCAGTCACTCTGTTTCGACGTGAAAGAAGGACAAACAAACACATTCACATTTGTAATACGAGTATGGATTATACTGTAATAGGACATATGTCCTATATAAAAATAATATAAATATTTTAATAGAAAATGATCTGAATGCTTTCTGTAGGTGCGCATAATCTGCGAGCGCCTGCTCCGCGACCAGGAGACCGCGCTGCGCGCGGAGTACGAGGTGGCGCTCAACAACAAGCTCGCCGAGCAGTACGAGGCCTTCGTGCGCTTCAACATAGACCAGGTCATACTCAAATATGAAATGTTACTCTTGAATTATCACTTTTCTTCTTCTCTATTGCCACTTATCCCACGCGTGGGATGTGGGGTCGGCTCAATATCTTTTCTTTGTCTGCTATTTTTCAACTTCTCGAATTATTACTTTTATTGTCTTTTTAATTTATTTTTATATAAAGCTTATTGTAGCATATGAAACGGAATAGTTTTTTTTGTCAAATTTAAACTCTTTTAACTGTGCACTTGTTAATTTAAATGTTATATTAATATATTTATTCAAACAGCATTAAAAAATCATTGTAGTGAAAATCTTTGTATAGCCAATAATAAAATAAATAAAATATGCAAATTTTTCTATAATATAAAATATGTTAACATAATACTTGAATTTGTACTATTTTATATTAATTATAATAATAATTAATTGATTCAAGTAAATCGTAGCAACTGATAGAAATATAATGTCATGTATATTGCAGGTGCAACGCCGGCCGCCACCGACCACCTGCATGCCGCTGGGCATGGATGCAGAGCACCACATGCACCAGGATCTCGTGCCCAGCTGTTAGTATATATTTGTACATATAACTAGTGATAATACTGTGTCATTACAATGCCGTCATTATATAAAATTCTAGCGACTCACCCTCGCTTTGCTTGGGTTCGTCCTTGGCTTGCTTCCCCATACAAACTTCCATCCCCATTTTCACCCCCTTAAGGGATGATTTCCCGGATTAAAAGTATCCTATGTCCTTCCCAGGGTCTCAAACTATAGTCTTACCAAATTTCATCTAAATTGGTTCAGTAGATCCAGAGATTACCTTCTACAACATCACAAACTCACAATTCACCAAATTTACCTCTATTATATTAGTATACACAACTTTTTAAGTTAATAAGTTTTATCAAAATATATCCTTGTATCTGAGGGAAACACTAGGACAACTCTGGACAAGACTGGATCTAGATAGATGGCAAAAGTTGGAGGAAGCCTTTGTCAACAGGCACACGGAGAGTGACATTATTTAAAATTCAAAATATATCAACTATTCATAATATTCACAACATGGACTGTACTCTCTTCTCTGAATAAAGGCTATTTTATTTATATACTTGTATATGTTATATTTATTTTATTTTTCCATTTAATCTGATATCTAATCAAACAATATACATAAAATTAATAAATATGTTTTTTGTTTCAGATCTGTCCTAATAACAACAGTTTGGTTTGCATCTTGCAACACTATCAAGACGAACATATTTTGGTATATGTGATTATATGCGGGAATTATAGAGTATCCTTATGATGAATAAATACATTGTGATCTTTTATGGAACTTATCTGTGAGATATTGCTGGTCGCTCATTAACACATCCACTCGGTATTAGTTATATGTATTGCAGTTGTTGTAAATCATACTCATTTGGCAGTTCCATCTAAAAATTGTTTGAATCATGTTATATACATTATTTTTCTGTAAACTTTAAACCTTACGTGTTTGTTGAATTATATGTTTTATATATTAAAACAGTCAATACAAACATATGTACAAATGCGATGTCTGCCTGATGTATAAAAATTTTAATCTAACTTATGTTCATCTTTAATATTTTAGTACTTCTAAGTCGGTTAGTTTTCAAACAAGAATCCATTTCTATTTACAAGTACATTATATACTAATATACTATTTGCATGATTGCATGAAGTACATATTATATGTACTATTTAAATGTTTTTTTTTTTAATTCTCAAACTATTTATGTGACACCAATGAGAGATGAAATGGTTATATTAAAAGATGTATACAAATTTTTCCCCCCATTGCAATACACAGACAAGTTCCATGGAACCTTCATGCCACATAAACATTAGCTTATAATGCTTAGTTAAGATTTGCTGCATAATTGTGTTCATAGACTGATGCATGAGAAACTATTGGATTAGTTTCAATACTATACCGAATCTCCGCCCAGAGTTGATATCGTAGTTACGAACTGTTTTGTAGTGATTACGCGCTCGCTAGCGAGTATCGTATCAACTCTAGGTGGGGCACTGGTCTTTGCGCAGTTAAGAATGTAATGTTTCTTTTCTAAAACGACAGATAGATAGATTAGTATCTAATACACAAATTCACACAGAGTGCCTGTTAAGAATCATTCTCATGTGTTGATTGCGAATTAGTTAGCCATAATTTTGATTTGTTTAATTATTTTTAATTTACTATTTAGTGTTATCGAAATATAGCTCTAGTACATAAATTATATATTTTTTTTCTTTTGTCTAGTTTCTATAGAAAAAGATATTAGACAAGATGGCCGTTAGTATCAGAACATATGATATTTATCCCGAAAATAAAAAAAAATGAAATGCTATTGTATTGGACGACTAAATTAACTCCCTGATACATATGGCATATTTAGATAATTAGATTTAAATCTTTTTTTTTTAAGTTATTTTTTTCTCACTCAAGTATTTTAGCAGTGACAATTGAGTTGACGTTTTAAATGTCATTGGGCTTTCGTTTTCTATACATTAATTTAGTTACTTTTTATTGAATACAAACAGGATATGATTTGTTACCAAGCATTATTCAATAAAATAAATTAGGATAGGTCTTTTTTAAATTGTATTATCAGCTCATTATTAGTAGGTTATTGGCGTTTAAGAACTGAAAATAAATTAGCTAAACACCACTACAATTGATTTTTAATTCAACCTTAAAAAAATATTGTGAATTATATTTTATATGTGTGCAGCCATCTTAATTGTATGGCCAAATATGCATATCCCACCTACTTCTTATATTTTAGTACTGATTTTCGTTGATTGTATTTGATATTGTATCTGTAAACTGATACGCTGGGTTCACACGCCATTGACCTGCACGTTTTTTGCAGTATACGTCTTAACGAATACATAATGGCATATACATTGTATATAGAACCGTTCACACGACATTTGTACTGCATAAAATCGTACACCGTTTATACGTTTAACCGAATACTCACCGGACTTGTCAAGCAAATCGAATGAACTATAACATATTCGGTTTGCAGTGGCGCATAGTTTAGCTCTGTCTCTTTCACACAGCACTATATCATCCGGTTTGAAATCGAATAGCAACCGTTGGCGCCTTCGATACCAATATGAAAGAACAATCAAGCGTCATCAAGCAACCATCACGTCTTACTCACTATGACAACGTGTGAAAACTGCGGATATGCGAATCCCATGACGGAGTAAAATGGGGGACGAAAGTTTGTATAAAACTCTGTAATTAATATGTAAAAAAGTAAAAAAATGAATAAATAAACGTGTGTGTACTTAATGTACGCACGTAAGAAGTTATACTTCTTTGGCTTATTACTTTAACACACAATTTCTTCCGTTTTTGTCTTTTTAGAACAAATGATATCCATTTTTCATCCTGGCACTGCACAATTTGTATTTTTAATTAAATTTTAAATAAAATAAAAAATATTTATCCATGTTGTATAGCTTTACATACGGAGGGCTATAGTGATCGCGACATCTGGCCGGAAGAAAAAGGCAAAATTCTTTCCCTTATAACAATGAAAACCGCATCCAAACCGGTTAAGCCGTTTCAGAGTTTAGCGCGCATAAACGCACAGGCAAAAATTTAAAAAATCATTGTTTTGAGTTTTATTGCTTTTATTTTTATAAAGAATAATAATCGTTTTTCTCCAATATTTTCCATGTACAGTCAGCGATCAGTTATACTTTTATTGTATATACATATGTATAGATGAAAACCAAAAAGCTTTATTTTCGTTTGCTAATACTAATTTAATGTAATTGTGTACATAATCGAGTAAATGTGTAATTGGTAAAGTGATATAATATGTAATTTAATTATATACGTTTTATTTCGTCCGACTCGGACTTAACGAAAATTTAATGAAAATTCTGTTGCTCTTCGCCATCGTAAAAATAACAGTTACGTAAAAATTACAGCGTATGATGAATGCAACACCACATATTATATTAAACTATATAGAAATTGATTGAGTACAGATTGTATTGGTAATGTCACGAAGTATGAAGAAGATAGGGAGGTGATAATAAAATGCATACGCACCTAGCAGAAGCATTTTTAAAAATAATTGATGAATTTTAGCGCTCAGAATATACAGGTTACCTATCTATGAATTACGATGTGTCCACATGAAGCATGAGACACTTCTCAATTCGATGGATGCGCGGAATGGTATGAGTTGGCCATACACTAAAATATCTACCTTGCCTATTTGAATTGTTTGAACATATAAAATCTATATTAGTTGACAAAATATGATGATGATGTTCTCCTGAACGATTCCGGCCAGGGCGGCCAATCTCATTGAGACTAGCCAACTGCGCAGGAGATATTATAGTGCTCAAGTGTACGCGCAGACACAAGTGCACTCTCTATTCCTGTCCCTCTCATAATCCGGTGGGACGACTGCTCGACACGATCGGTGAGAGTTAAGGCGCAGGACGGACGGCTTTACGTGCTCTCCGAGGCACGGGGGTGAAACTAAACTTGGCCCGACCCGGGAATCGAACCCAGGAACTCCGGGTATGCAGCCGTACATGCTAGCCACTACACCATCGAGGCAGTTATATTCACAACAATATAATATAAACTATTTAAAATATATAGTGTAATTTTGGGTAACATTGGACTGCTTATGAGAAAATTTGCTATAGTTTGAAACTTATTTGTACAGGTGACTTTAAAGTGATTGTGTTAAAATTATTTAAGTTATATTTCGACGTTGTAAATGCCAATCACGATAAAAATTTAATATTAATTATGTGCTATTTTTGATGTATAGACAAAATACCTTTTGGGTAACTTTAAATCATCATTTTTCTTGAGCTTTAAAACCCATTTTATCAGGTTATTTGACGTTAAAGATAACATTTAACCTTAGACAAAGGCGTGAAAAGATATGTTGTTTCGTTTAGCAAACAAAATTCGCATGACTATATTATTATTTTTCATTGTATTTTTATTCTTTGTATGGATAGTTTTTTATACATACGTTTACTATGATTTTTGTCTGATTATCGATTTAAAAGAAGAAAGCATTAGTTCCGGGTGTGTTCTAAAGTTATAACGCTGCTTCAATGTTGAATGACTGCACAGGTACAATTTATTGATTTTCTCCTTGAACCATTAGCATAGAGAACTATTACTGTACTAGAACCATAGGCAATGTATATGTATTTGACATCCCTATCTTTATTTGACATTTACGTTGTCATCAAATCAATTTGTAATTTGTATATTTTCCAAAGCATCCATTTTTATCAAAAATTCTATCTAAAATCTTAATATGAGCTTCGATACATCTTCCAATAATGTCACTAAACCAGAACGGAGATATTATGACCGTTCGAAAACTGACGACCTTCATATATCACGGACGGACATGAATATGTTGATAATGAATTATTTAGTAACGGGTAAGCTGCCTTTGTTTCACTGATATTTTTTAATATATCGAAATAAAAACATTTTTCCACGTGCTATACAATAAAGTGTTATTGTACAACAAGATTGGGGAACAATTACAGTTACACAAATTGTCCATTGTTTCTATTATTATATAGTATATTTATACATCTATTTAATTATTTTTACTAAGAACAAAAAAAGCCGAATGAATTGGCTGGTTATACAAATATGTTGTACAATGGAATGCCAGGATGAAAAAAAGGATTCTAGTGATTTAAATGTAAATTTATAAATAAAATGAATTTATTTAATTTATTTTTAGAGGGCTTCAAAGAAGCAGCATTGAAGTTTCAACAAGAAGCAGGCTTACAGGAGCCAGCACTCTGCAGTTCATTGGATGAGCGCATTATGATAAGAGAGGCTGTTCAGGGAGGAAGAATACCTGAAGCAATCTCTATGGTCAATGATTTACATCCAGAATTGTTAGACAATGACAGATACCTGTATTTTCATTTACAAGTGAGATTGATTTTTGTAATTGTGTGTGTTGAATTAAATTCAGTAGTTTTATTATAAAGACAAATAAATCAACTGAAAACTGCAATTATGCTTAAAACAAATGGAATAATACTTTCTTAGATTTACGCGAATGTTTGACATTATTAAATAAAACTATCTTTTCGGATTATTTCGCGGATTTATTTTGATTTTTGGTTCCCGACGTTTCGAATGCTTTACAGCACTTTACACACTTTACAGCCTTCAAGACATGTAACACCTCAGTCTCTCCCGTGACCATGGATGCTGTAAAGCATTTGAAACGTCGGGAACCAAAAATCAAAATAAATCCGCGAAATAATCCGAAAAGATAGTTTTACAAATGGAATAGATCAAAATATAATTTAACAACTACATTTTTGGTTAAATTTCTTGTTTAGCAACTACAATTATTGGAGCTGATAAGAGCAGGCAGAGCAGAAGAAGCTTTAGCATTCGCAAGTGCCACACTAGCTGAGGCCGGAGCTAATGACCGCAATGCTCTTACTGAATTAGAGCGATCACTAGCTCTCCTAGCCTTCCCAGACCCACATTCATCACCATTTGCCGATTTATTACTTCCTTCTCATAGCCAAAAGGTATTATATCTTTTTGTAACTTGAGTCTCATATTGAAATTTTGTGATAATAATATGTAAGTAATGAAAACTTTATTTTGATTACAGATTGCTAGTGAACTAAATGCTGCAATATTAAAAATGGAGAACCAAGAATATACCAACCCCAAACTGTGTAGCCTTCTGCGAATGATTCTTTGGTCTCAAAATGAGCTCGACAAACACAATGTCAAGTACCCCAAGATGACAGACTTGGCCAATGCTACCATAGAACAGCCTAAATGAAATAAGTATAGGAAGAAAAGCAACATGTTTAGATGTGACTGATACATCTAAGTGACAATGTGACATTAATAGTCTTTCAGTGTATGGACTTTGATAGTTCACTGTAGAAATACTTGGATTTAGTAGGTTTTGGATTATATGGAACAAATTCATTCAATAGACATTCTAGTAGGTAATTTTTAAAATCATGAATAGTGAGTGAGATTTCCTAATCCCAGATATATTACATTACTATTTAAAAACAGTTTTATTCATTGTAAATATAAATATTTATAATCTTTTACATTGTAACTGTTTCACCTTTATTATAAAAATTCAATAGATTAACTATATTTATATGTTTGGCTTACATGCATTATAGTTACTAGAACCATAGTTTACTTTAGAAGAATATGAAATGCTTTTAATTTACCTATTAAAATCCTTAAAAATATTAAAATTAATTAACACCTTTTGCATATATTCTATCTTTTAGAGTTTAATGCCTCATATGATAGATCAAATAAAATTGTTTCAGTACAACTACATAGATATTAGTGATATCTTTGGATTAATCCTTAGAACCTTTCAATTTATGTAATAAGATGCCGAAGTAAATATTTACTAATTAAATACCTATATTACAAAATTACCTCAAAGATAATGTTTTAATAAACTTCCACAAAAATATATGTTATTGGCATAGTTTCATTAAAATCCCGTTTTAAGTTCATTTTCATCTTTAATGGATCAATGTTATTGTTCTCAAGATTGCAACAAACAAGTTTCGGTAATTACCAAAAAAATAAATTTAGATGGTAATATATAATTTAAAAAATTTTGTATGTAATGGATAGAAATAAATGTAACTTATTAAGTAAATACAAAGATATTTTATTGCTTTTAAAATGCATAACTGTTCCTTATTAAGTCTATTTATAGAGAATTCATTTTTTAAGATAACAGAATACAGTATTTAGTAATTATACTTTTATTTGTAATAAAATTATAATTATAGCCAAGTAACATAAACCTCACTGCTTTCAATTAATTAGAATTTTTGTTTATTTTCATTAAAAAAAGTTTGCTTTCTGTATTTTATACACATGAGAAGAGACCAAAATAACATTTCACAAAAGCATGCTTAAAAAATTAAATTGACAAACATTTATTTCAACAGTTTACCACTTTCCACATAATTGTTTTTATATTTCATTTCCATAAAGTGGTCAAATCTATTTGCCTAGTATAGAGTATTTGTCACCAGCCAAGTACATAGTCTAAGGCTTTGGATATGAGACCACTGGATCTTTGAGGTACTGGAGCTGATGGAATCGGAGTAGGACACAAAGATCTAGCTGTTGATTGTCTGAAAAAAAATTAATTAGTTACTAATATTGTAACTTACAAGCTATAAAGTTAATTGATGATTAAGGTTTACTTTAATAAATTACCTTTTTTCCAAAGCACTCCCAGGACTCGTAACAGTCATGCGAGGAGGTTCTCTACATTCTACAACACCAACCATAACTCCTGGAAGGATTAGTCTTCCATTCAGTGCAACTGCCCTCTCTTTTTCTCCTCTTGTTGCATATCTAATATGTGCCCAGTTCCCTTGAGTTGGGTATTGTTTATCTATTACATAAATAATGGTTATGATGTATACAAATACAAGTTAATTATTATTAATTATATTACAAATACAAGTTGTAAAATTTAATAACTATAATCACTATTCTTATAATGAAAAAAATGTCTCCAAGCTTGAAAAAAAAATATTTTACAATGTATTTACATAATAATGAAGAATTAAAAACTTTTGCAAAAATAATAAAATCTATTCTCCTTAAAAAAATAACTTACCAAGTATAGCACCACAATTGCTAAATCTAGCTAAAACTGTGTTAGCTGCATTGGGAGGAAAGCCAAATACAGTGACCCAATACTGATCCTGATCCTGACAGGTGTCCTGCCATTGATTTGGTAGTGATTGATTGTTTACCGGCACATTGTTTACATATGAATTATGCATTATAGAATTATTATTTCCATAGCTTAAGAAACTGTTCTCTTGAAAAAGTGACTTATCCACAGAAGGCTCATTACTTTTAATTGTGTCAAATAGATCCTCTATTGGTGGACCATTAGATTTGCTCGAGTATGAAATATTTGGAGATGCGGGCATGTTAGCAAAGAGGTTTTGCTGTTGATTGTAAAGCACTTGTTGATGCATAGGTACATTCTGCCGGTATAATTTCTGGTCTGGTGTCGATGTTTGGGTAGGACTCGTAGGTGAACCTTTTATTAAAAAATAAATACAGTACTATAAATTTGACAAAGCATTTGTTTTTAATGACAATATTGACTTACCAAAAGCTAAACTGCGACCTTTTGTTGGTGATAAACTATTTGGCCTAGGAGATAAAGAAGACAAAGTCGGCGGATTTATCTCTCCTAACAAAAAAGGTGGTAAATATCCCACGTTAGGGCTTCCTGAAGGTGAATGAGTCGGACTTCCTAAGGCCATAGGTTCCATTTCTAACAGTTTTACACTTATTTTTTACAAATATTAAAGTAAATATAAAGTAACTGTTTTACTATATAGTTTTTTTGAATCTCACAGCTCAAATTCATTTACCGGACCATCGATAGTTGACAAATTGACACTTGACAGCGTAAGTGTTCGTTAAATTTACATTTTACAGCGTAATGTCAAAATCAAAACCTATAAAATTCGGATACTCTGAATATTTCGTTACCTGGAAGATATCATAAAGTTAATTTGATTTAATTTCGACGACCAACGCATGGCTATGATGAATCTTTGGCATCATGTTATTGTAAATATTGGTAACATTGATTAAATTGTCAAAACAGCAGTCAAACAAACGAATATGGATTCTTCTGTGTCCGAAGAATCTGAAAATTTTGATTCATTTAGTGAAAATGAATATAGCAAAACTAAATGTAATACTCCAACGAACATTTCGACTACTAGTAATAATATCGTATATAAGTTATTTAATAGGGAGGTAAGTTTATACTTGATATTTCGAGTTTATTGTAACTATCTTAGTATTTTTGTTTATCCAATAAAAATGTTTAATTCATTGCACTGGTTATTTTAAAATGTTAAGTGGAACTACGAAGCCTTTAGGGATATATTTAATGTTTACCTCATTACGTATGGAGACATAAAGTGTAATGTAGCAACTTTGCTCACTATTTTATATGAGTGAAAAATTTTATTTCAGATATTTGGTAGTACGTCCAGAAAATCAAATGAAAAATCACGCAAAATCTTTGATAAGATTCCACCCAGACTACGCTTTTGCCTAATGGACATAGTGCCTATCCAGTACTTAACAGAACATGTTTTCATGGGATTTTCACAGTGTGGACAGTTTTTACTAAGTTTTACTTATAGCTGTAATACTCAAGTATACTTTAGGGAAAGCTCTAAATTTACGTAAGTATTATAATCCTAGAAATATTTTATTAGATATAATATAGAATGTACTAATGCATGAATGTAGGTATAAAATCTATTTTTTGTTCTAAACTTTGTGCAAGAGATATTTACTATTGTAAGAAATATTATTTAAAAATGCTTAATGTTTCAATCAGAACTATACAGAATTTTTTTACTAGGTCTTTATAATATATAAGAGAGTTTCAGACAGGATGTACATATTCTTGCTTAATATCAGTTATTCCTGACATTATCTTTTTTAAATAAACATATTTGTCCATTTTTATCAATTATATTATATTTGCATTATACTTATATTGTTTTATAAAATTGACTTTCTGTATAAATGTAGTGTCTGGATTTGTGAGATAGGTGAAACATTTCTGTTCAGTTCTGTCTGTCTGTCTGTTCTGTCCTGTTCAGTTGTTAAGATTATTTGTATTAATGTTTAAATAAACACAATATAAAACTCTACTCATTACATATCCAAATAGTAAGTATATTTAAAGTCCTATATTTAGTATTATCATATTAACTGTATGGAACGATCAATCTGAATGAATTAATGGGAATTATAGAATTTCTAAACTTACACTGAGTTTGTGAACACTTCTTCTCCCTGCCCATTTCCCAAATCACTTGGGGTCTGCGCAGTACATAAGTGAACACTATACCTGTACAATAGTTTAGGCTTGTCTCTCTGCAACACCAGAGGCACACCACACATTAGGGATTACATTGGCAATTTCTTAGAATTTTTGAAAGTTTATCTTAAATAATGATAACATTTTATATTGTTGTAAGCATTCTTAGTCTGGAAAGTACGAATGTAATTTAAACACAGTAACTCAAAACAGGGAATGAGCATTAGTACATTAGCTTAAACAGAGAATATAAAATTGACATCAAAATTTTCTTAATATAATTTTATTATGGCCTGATCCCCCCTCATATTGAAGAGAGGCCCAGCAGTGGGGTGTCAAAAAGGGCTGAATACACTTTTATTAAACCAATTGTTTCCCCAGGTTACATTTTCTATCATGGGTGCCGGGACGCGTGGTGCGGCCAGTGCACAGCGTGCCTCTCTTTGGTGACGATTGCGTCGACAGCAAGGTCACCATATCGATGGCTCAATGGAAACACAATCCTGGCGTCCTAGTCGTTTATGGTATTGCGTAAGTATTGTTTGTATTTCCTTACTCATAATATATGATAAAAATACTTGACCTTAGTTAAATCGAGGTTAAATACGATTGTTTATATTTTTTTTTCTACATTTTTTTCATTTCGTCCCTCAGTAAGGTAAGCTAGCTAGTTTATCAAGTCACTCTTCACTCTATGTCTGATGTTTATGGAAGTATATGTATAGGTCAAAGTAAACAAAGACGATAAACTAAATAGAACTGTTATTGTTAAGTAAATACTGTAAACTGTTGACTGTTATTTGCATTTCGCATTAAAGGTTGTTAAGGGTTTTGCAGCCACGAGGCAAAAATGGAACCCTTAGAATATCCCATATATTTCAGCCCTTTTTGAAGACTGGTATTTATTATTGATGTTATAATATAGCAGAAATATTTTAATTTTAGAGAATTGCTGTAACACTTCCTAGTCGTAGGTAAATATTGTGTCGAACTTTTAAAATATATGAAGTGAATAATTCTGAAATACTAAAAATATTTTGGCAATATTTATTTTCATGAATTTTCAGTGACACGCTTTGTTAGTTTCCACTGCTAGGCAACACAAAATAAACTTCGATTTGTTATAAAAACTAAGTCATCTTTGCCGTCGATAAAATGAATGTTGTGAATGCTATATTTTATATAATACTTCCTTAGATTTACGCGAATATTTGACATTTTAAATAAAACTATCATTTCGGATTATTTCGCGGATTTATTTTGATTTTTGGTTCCCGACGCTTCGAAAACAGCAATCAGTCTCTCTCGTGACCATGATTGCTGTAAAGCATTCGAAACGTCAGGAACCAAAAATCAAAATAAATCCGTGAAATAATCCGAAAAGATAGTTTTATTTAAAATGCTATATTTTAATTAATTTTGCTCACCTTATGAAATTTGTACAATTTCGTAAGAAAAAATGTTTAACAAACTAGCGACTCACCCTTGCTTCGATTTGGATCGATTCTTTAATTCGACATAATTTTTTTAAAAACTTATACTAAATATTAAATGAAGCTTACCACAATACATCAGTGAAAACCACATCCAAATCGGTTAAGCCGATTCTGAGATTAGTGCGCACAAACAAACAGACAAAAATTTTAAAATTCATTACTACCTCCAATAATAGTTTTTCTCAAATATCTTCCATATACAGACAGCGATCAGTTACAATTTTATTATATGTATATAGATTCAATTATTAGTGATTAGTTAAACCTTTGTTTCGGTATTTAGACTCGAACTTATTTACGAGTAAATTTATTGAATTTTGTTTTAGTGACTCGTGCTCAGAGAGATCCTACCTCAGTGTTATCGGAGTACCTCGTTTAGGATGTAGAAAATGTTCTGCAATTTCAAGAGATGAAGAAGGTGAGTATTAATGGACTAAGTATAGTATAATACTGTATTATTTAGTATTATTTATTAGTATTTTTGTAGTTAGTAGCAGTAGTAGTAGTTTGTAGTTAATTTTGTAGTATTTTTTTATGAAAAAAATATATAACTGAAGGTTTAATTAAAGAATATAAGTGTGTTTTAAAATTTAAAATATGAGTAGTAAATGAAAATAACATATCTTTTTGTTATTTACAGACGATTTAAACTGGAGCAAACGATGTTTAGAACATAGTTTCGCGATACACACAAAATTTTTTTGCACGTCTGACTCTAGTATGTACGAGCCCGTCGTGCAGCTCGCGTACTCCAACCAAATCATAATTTACACGGACTTTATACACATACTAGAAATAGATTTTGTAAAACCAGATCCAGACAAAAGTGAAGCTGCAGAAGAATCTAAGTTCTCCCTAGAGAGGGACGAAGTGAACTCAATAGATACCAACCCCAGTACGCCTGCATCAGACGTGTCTGCCGCTTTTCAATCGCCAAAATACCAGAACAATGTTGTTCAAAACATTCTAGCAGATTTCTCTGATTTAGAAGTCGATCCCTATCAAATGTCCAAACCGGTCCACTTGCCAGATGTTATGGGGCAGGAGTTGTGTATCCAAGCGTCTTCAATATCCCATAATCTAATGGAAGAATGGGAAGGACCCTCACCGTCAATAAGAACGTTAATAAGCCCTCCATTAAGATCTCCCAGACGAAGGCCAGCAGAAAGCATGTCCAGGTTCAATGAAACGCACAGAACTATAGCTGAGAAAGCATACGAGTTCGTCGAGGAGGCCGAAACGAAATGCGAGAAACTCAGCATGTTCAGAAAACGGCGTTTAGCTGATAAGAAATATGAATTTTCGGAGGATAATAACGAAAATATCGTTCCTTTTAGAGTTTTAAGAAGTAATAGGAAATATTTTACAGGGTCCACTAGTAAGAGTCAGACGAAGAGGGCGAAGTCGCCTCCAGTAGAGAGCGTAGTGCTTAGAGCCCACAATCAAATAAGCAGGCCGCCGTCGCCTGAGACCAGCTTAGATCTCAAAAACAACGGGCTCTCCTCACTGGAATCTGATAGAAATAGCGAATCCGAGTATAGAGTAATGGAAATGTTAGACGATGGCTCTCTTAAGACCGTCTCAGTACACGACAACACGTCGAAGACGTTGTCAGACTGTCCGGTCAGCCCGCAAGACCCGTATCTGGTGCATTCGGGGAACTCCAAGTGTAGTAAATTCTTTACGCGATATTTTTTAGAAAGCGATGACGAAATCACGTCTATCATTACGGATTCTGAAGGTGAGTGCTGGAAGTTAATTTTATGCCTGTGTTCTAGATACTTATGTAAATTATTAATGAGAGTAATATTATTTGATTAGGCTCTCAGGTGAGGATTTGTAAGTGTATCTGTTTCACACCTGTATGATAATGGATTTGATTTCCGCCAGTAGTAATTAAAAATTTTACGGGTTTCGAGACCCTAATGATGACCACGACCAGTCTGTTAAGACTAACGACTAAGAAGGAGAAGAATTAAAAATTATTTTTTTAATGCTTATTATATCGAATGATACTACAATATAAATACAGTATATCACCGTTCGGAACTAAAAAATATCTCCTTCATTCCAGCTCGTTTTGCATAGTTTATTTATAGCCAATGACAGTGTTGACCCAACTAATATTATTAAAAATCGGTGGTGACACACGCACAGACAGACGGACAAGAAAAGTGATCTTATTAGGGTTTCTTTATTACCTTTAAGGTACAGAACCCTAAAAACCAAAAACGATATTCTATTATATAGATTTCGGAAGGTTATAGAATTGTTACAGAATGAACAAATAGTTTTAACTAAATCAATTCCCGATTTAATGTTCAATTTCATAAAAAAAAAATCTTTATACATATTTACTCGTATAAGTAATTTATAGTATTACTATGATATATGTAAGTACTCCTTAATTAGGTGGCATACTTATGTAATTTGTTATTAAGTATTGTTATTAAAAAAATTGGGTATCCACAGCAAAAAATACCTTTGATATACCTAAGTGATGTGATAAATTGCTTTATTACCGTGTATCTCCCTCCGGGTTTGATATTCGATTTTATTTCGATTACCGCTTTCAGTTTTTCCCAAATTTCCCGCTTTTCTTGGCAGTTTTATCTTTTTTTTTCTCTTAGAACGCCTTAAGAATGGTGTGACTTCCAGGCGTTTTATAATTTATTATTTTAGTTACAAAATCTGTAATTTTGTTCGCCGAGTTTCTTTCCCCAGTTTTTCTCATGAATGAGGCTTTTCTTCTAAATCGGTTGTCGAATCGTTTATACGTTTAATACAAAATTGTAATAGTGAATGTTGATATTGCTTTCGTAAATTTAAGCAAATATTTAACACTTGAAATATTTTTATAAATATAAAACAAAAATCAAAATGAATCCGCGAAAAAATCCGAAAAGATGGTTCTATTTAAAGAAAATCTTAATGCTGAATAAAATAATAAATAATATAGTTTGAATGTGTGTCGTGACGCGTGGTGTGTACGTGCGGCGTGCGCAGACGACTGCATGTCGGGGTACCACGTGGCGCTGCCGCTGTGCGGCGCGGGCGCGGGGCAGGCGCTGCAGGGCGTGGGCGCGGGCGGGCGCGGCGGCGTGCGCGCGCTGTCGCTGCGCGCGCGCCAGCGCTCGCTCGACACCGAGCTGCTGTGCAACGAGGTGTGCGGCCGCCTGTGCCACCTCACCGGCAAGCACTTCATATACTGCTTCGACTGGGGCTGCCACGTCATCGACGTCTGCCACTCCAGCGGCTGCCTCTCCGGGGTGAGTCCGCGACGCTTTGTTTGATCCGCTCGAGCCGGGCATGATGTGAAAAGTGTTTTAAAATATACGTATAAAATAATAAAGCAATGAAAACAATAAATAATATTTTTTTGTGTTTTCGACCTTAATGTATATCACGACTAAAATTTAAGCTTTGCAAGTATTATTTTTGGTTTAATTGTAAATAAAACCACTGTGTGCAGCTGTGCGCGATGTGGCTGTGGGCCAGCGAGGGCGCGGAGCAGGTGGAGTGCGGCGCGTGCAAGGACGTGTCGGCCGGCTGCCTGCAGCACCGCCGCCAGTACGCCGCGCAGGTACGCAAGTTATATCGTGTCATACATACATTGTTTCTCAGAATATATTATTATTTATAATAGGCGGGTACCATGCACACTATACATCTTATACGTATAGAAAATGTTTGTATGTATTATGTAAATACGCCATAGAATGTTTCTTATTATATTATGCTACAATTATTTTTAAAATGTATTATTTATCGGTGCGCCTTTTTTATAGAAATGTTATTTTTTTGAACTTTTTGTAATATTTGTATAATTAATATATATAAGGCGTCATTTGTTGACATTAATTTTTAATTATATAAAAATAATTAGCGACTTAACCTCGCTTCGCTCGGTTGCGTACACACATACGTATGTTTTTTTTTGGGAACCCTAATTCTTTTTCTAAAATAAAAGTACCTAACCTAAGTTACTCCTTATGACATCAGCTATCTGTCAGTGAAAGTCCCATCAAAATCAGCCCAGTCGTTTCGGACATTAGCCGGAACAAACAGACAGACACAAAAATTTTAAATTTATTTTAATTATATTATTATATTTTATTTTTATATATAATTTTAATTTATTAAAATTGTATTTT
This sequence comes from Brenthis ino, assembly GCA_921882275.1. Lineage (NCBI taxonomy): Eukaryota > Metazoa > Arthropoda > Insecta > Lepidoptera > Nymphalidae > Brenthis > Brenthis ino. Next base: position 27,424,254 of record OV170227.1, read on the forward strand.
TCTTGTACTTATAAGCAAAAAACACAACAAATATGTTACCGTATATAATTTCATATGCATTTAGTAAAAAGCTGTTATTTTGACATTACAGACAGACACTTCAATTTTATTTATTTGTATAGATGATGATGTTTTAAATCCAATTTTTAAATAATGTTAAAAATTAGGTTGATTGTTGTTTGCTTGCAGTGTTTATTTGTATGGGATTTGGTGAGTGGAGAGTACAGGACTGAGCGGGCGGCCATGACAGAGGATTCCAGTCAAGAAGGCACAAGAAGTAAGAGTTGTACTTTGTATTAACATATTTTTAAATTTTGATTATTTTTTTCATAAACAATATATTTTTCTTAGTCTTAATCCCTTTAAATTATAATAAAAATAAATTTTATGTCATTATTACAAACTGAATCGTAGCGCGAAAGTATATGGTTTTGATTTTTGTTGATTGATTTGATTGATTGATCTGAGGAATGGCTGAACAGTTTTTTAGATTTGCACTGGTGCTTAGAACAATCGGATGAGAAAATCATATGATAGTTTTAGATTCCGGGAAAATAATGAACTTATTAAAAGTAGGAATTGATTTTTTTCTGGGTTCGAACGAACTGTGAATAACAATACAATATACGCGATCTATTTCGGCTGGAGTGAAGTGAGGAGGGTAACTCCAATTTCGGTCAAAGCTTCAACATGTACAATGTACGGTGTTTATGATATATTTTATGAGATATAAGAGTGATATTGTATGAGCTAAGGGCAGACAGCGAAAGGAACTTTGCTCCTACCGGGTGTCCCACGACACTTGTCGATTTGTATGTATGTATGCATTCAGCCCTTTTTAACGTCCCACTGGTGGGTTCAGTACGAGGGGGATCAGGCCACAGTCCAGCACGCTGGCCAAGTGCGGGTTGTCGATGTATTAATAGTAAACGTGCGGTGTGGCGTGCGCAGTGTCGGGGGCGGAGCGCGCGCGCGAGCTGGCGCGGCGGCTGGGCGCGCCGGCGGCGCCGCCCGGCAGCGACCACCGCCTGCTCACCACCTTGACGGGTACGCGCGTCGGCTTGCTGCGGCTTCACTCCGCTCGGGACCATTCTCTACCTAGAGAACGCATCTGAGATGCGGAGGTGCTGGAGTACCTACTCCAGCTTATAATCTACCTGAGCGTTAAATATCATCCAAATCCACCGTTTGAGAGTGAAGGTGTAACAAAGTTTGCTTTCTCATTGTTCAAATGACTAGGATGTACTTTTATATATCATGGTCCTGGTTTCGAGTCCCGGGTACTGCCAAAATTAGATTATCAAAGGTAATGGAGTGTTTCGCTCATACGCACTTTACATAGGTATCTTACATAGTTGGCTTATCTCAGTAAAATCGGTCGTCTTAACCAAATTCGGTTAGGAGAATATTATCCTTTTAAATTGTAATATATTGCCAAAACTTTAAATATGACTATAACAAAACATCTGTATAAATATTATAAATGTGACAGTTTGTGAGTATGTATGGATGTTTGTTACTCTTTCACGCCAGAACGGCTGAACGGATCTGAATGAAGTCTGGCACAGAGTATAGTCTGGAATATTACATATGCTACTTTTTACCCCACAAAAATGTACGGTTTCCGTGGGATAGGTTTGTTTTTGTTTTTGATAAAGTTTTTTTTTGTTATTTATTATCCAATACAAATGCAGGTAAGTCACTAAAAAGACTGACGGACATGGACAACTGCGTGGAGATCACCAAGAACCACTCGGACAGCTCCGAGTCCGAGTCCGAGTCCGACGCTGACGAGGACAGCGACTACGACTGATTTTGTATTACTACCATTGTATTTAACACCACCGACTTACACTATGGTTGCGAAACGGCAGGCTTAAAATGGCGGATGTGCTATTTCTATCTCCCTCGCACAATCATTACAAGAATATATTTTTTATTCCAATAAGAGTGCCAGTTAATGATAACAGTTGGAAAGTACAGGTTGACGTGATATCTCAAGCAATATGTTAGATTTTTTAATGAAACTCGTCTGCTGTTTTAATGTCCTTTCCGTTTTTGTAACCAAAGAGATATTGGATATATGTAGCGGTATATTGTTAGGGGTTATATGGTTGTGGTCTCTTAACATTTGATACACCTTTTTTATTCATCACACCCCTCTAAAGGTACATTTAAATGGAGATGTCCACATTGTATTGTTTTCAAAAGTTGAGCAATGGAAATTGTGCTTTATGTAGGAACACATACGGTACAGTTTTCATTGGGCGATTTTTATATTCACCATATTGTTACCTCCATGTAAATGCGGCTTTATATCTATGTTTGTACGCCGATGCTCGAACGTAAGTAAAATACTTTGACAACTGAATACTAAGCGCACTGGGCCTGAAACGCATGCCCTTAAATACTATGGTATTTATTATTAAAATATGGCCACAAACAGCATTTACTAAAGAGGTATCCAAATAAATGAAATGTGTGATTTTTAAATTCTCAGTGGCATCGATCAAAAAAGTAGTAGATACACAATCCCATGCAAAAATACTCTTAAAACTATCACCAATTGTGTTTAGGTAATTATTCTAATTGGAATAAATATACAACAATGTAAAATAAACCTTAAATGCAACGCTTAAAGTTGTTTTCACAAAAAAAATAAAAGCGTGCTCAAATGTTCAAAGTAGCGCTCATTCCGTGAGGACATTTTTTAACGTTGATTGTGTATCTAGTACATTTTTGATCGATGCTCAGTGGCATATCTTATTAATTTTATTTCGTTTACCTGAAATAGAAGATATATTTCTGTCTCTGTTCTTCATAATCCAGCATATAATAAAGCCATTACATTAACATTGTGTAACCTATACATATTCTGCTTTTGGCTATTTAGTGTAATGTCACAGGTTTTTTTTTCTGATATTCAGATAAAATACAAACACTATCTTGTTTGTCTGTGGTTATAATTATAATGATATTTCTAAAAGTATTAAAATAGGTAGAGCACTGAATGACGGCAGCACTGCCTCTAAATATATGAATGGTAAAAAAATATCACTTCTACCTAAAAATGAGATATTGAATGGATAAATCCCGCAAATATGTTATGCATAAAAACAGCCATTTTTATTTTTTATATATCTATTGGTATTATTAATATTGACTTTGTTCAATGAGTTTTAATTTTTGACTTATTAATATTAAGATCATCTCATTAACATTAAATAATAATATTATTAAAGAACGAAAAGCAATTTTAATTAACGTAATAAATATTACAGTCATATTGTATTAAATGTTTAATTGTATTCTTCCAACTATTTTGCCTTTAACTTAAATATTCGTAACCTCATAATAGAAAAACCATACTTACAATTTATAAATGTTTATTAAATTATTATGAAACCATTTTTGCAGACTAGTTCGAGCTCATTGTCATGGTTGTGATAGAACGAAAGTAAGGATTGATTTAAGAGAAGTGCCTGTTAAATATTTTTTTTGTGTACTCCAATTTGACCATAGCAATGCCAAGCTAATCGTTTATTTATACAAATATCTTCCTAAGTTTCTTTATACGTAATTTAGCTAGAAATTAAATAATATATTGTACATATTTTTAAGATTACTCTTTATTTAGAAAAAAAAACATCACTATGAATAAATAAATCTTATGTGATTGGGCGATTGTAATGATATTATGCTGGGCAATGTTTCGTGAATGCATATTTTAAAATGAATAAATAAAAATAATGTACATTGATGTAATATAAATACGAGATGATTTAGCCCTGGGATATTTTTTCTATAGTTTCATTTTTGCATATTTTGCATATTTGAGAAATTCTGCAAGGTCTTATATGTTTAATCGATAAATAATTATCACTTCTATTATGAATTATAAATTATAATGTAACAGTCAATGTTTGTACATTGAACAAATTAAATTTTGAAATGTCACAAAAATATTGCATTTAATATATCATTAGTTCTCTGTAACAAGAGTCATTTTAACTTGCCATCGAATTGTACTTCATAGCTAGGTATGAAAAATGTATGTAATAAATGATGAAACTGAATTTTTGTTGACATTTATTTTGAATTCCATTCACAACATTGATATTTATTAAAAACATAAGTACTGGAAACCAGACAATCCAGCTAATATGAATTACGTCTATAACTGTACATAAAATGAAATTTACAATGCTTATTTGCTGATTCCATATTATATCTTAGAGATGCTTAATTATCTTTACAATTTTCGCCAAAACCATCCAAAAGTTATCTAAAAACATTGATTACAACATTTAAACAGTGTGTAATTTAACAGGTTACTCACATCAATTGATAAAAAATTGTTTAATACTATTATTTAAAAAGACTTTATACTTTGAAGTTCTCAATTTAATGCTTATCCTACATCCACTTTATTGAGACATAGTTGTTGAATAATTATGATCTCTATACACAAATATTAGTATACAATATATTTTAAAGTACCACAAAAATATTTACGTACATCAAACATTTATAATATGTATAGTATTTAGTTTATTTAATTTGGTGAGTAGCACTACAAGGCCACTACAAGGACTAATATAAGATATAATAATGAAACTATAGACATTGATGATTAACATTGAATTAATATTTATATATTCACTTAATTGGAAACATTTACATATTTGCAATTTAAATATTCCCAAGCAACTATTTAGTTTACTTGACAAATAAATAGTCCATCATATGAAAATTAACCATTGGATAATCAATTTAAATGAAGTAATTCAAGCAGTCGTTCAAGAGGTGGTCACAAGCCAAATGCATCCTCATTTTCATTCTCTGTATCTTGATCTGAACCAGGCCTTGGTACTCCACATTCTTCCATCATACAATCTAAGCATAATCTTTCAATATCATCCCAAGATAGTTTGTTCATTTTTTCTTCAATTATTTTTAATAGTTGATTTGTTGCATTCCTTGCATCTACTTCTGACATACCATTTTTCTTAAAGTATTTTATAGAAGCTTCAAATAAGCCCTCAGGTTTTTTTACAACTAAATTTAATTTTGAGCCTTCTTTAATTGAAGGATATGAGTCGACTGTTTGATCATCTGCAAGTGTGCGACCTAAAAGTAATAGTTTTTGCTCTTCAATAGGTATTCTCAACTTCGCAGCTATATGTTGTTTTATTTCTGATATTTTTGTGGTTGGAAATACCTAAAAAAATAATTAGAAGAAATATAATAAGAACATGACCATTAGTAAATTTGGAAATGGTTATGTCCATACCTCTAAATGGCATTCCCCGCCCTGTAATTGTTTAACTGTTATATTCATGATGTTTTTTATTAATTTAATACTGGAAATTAACTTTTCTTAAGTTTTATTTAGTTAAAGTAATTTATTATGCGATTTGTAAATTTTTAGGGCATAATTTTGAGTTTGACATTTGACAATTGACATTGACATTTGACATCACTGACTATCAGAGGTACCAAAGATGAATAATAAAGATGCCTTAGACCTCTAGTCTAGACTCTATGTTTGTCTATGTAGGTGCTAAATATTTTGACATTATTATAAACGTTCGACTTTTAAAATGTTGCTAGGTGGGTATATGAAAAATAATATTAAATATCAATTTATACTATATTGTAAATATATTTATGTACTGCGCCGACCCCAAGTGATTGGGAAATGAGCAGAGAGAAAAATCATAAAAAAAATATTGTCATTCTATACACTGTACATTTTAGAATTAACAGTTTTAATTATATTTTGGAAGTTATATTGGCACATTTGGAAAAAAATATGAGAGTAAAATCTTTACGATGCTCGCAAGTCGCATACACCGACAGCCAAAAAGTGACATGATGAAGTTAGATGTATTCCTTTTACAAACAGAGAGTTGTGACATACGGGATGAAATCTTTAGCTATTTTATTTCTTTTACGCCACAGAAATATAACTTCTTACGTGCGTACATAATTACGTTTTTTTAACAGTTAACCTCTATTTCTTTCAATTTTACCTGAAATTAGCGAATCGTTCTCAATTGGTACTTCTAAAAAACTTTGAATTAAATATCTTTTCATTTCTATTGTAAGAAAAGTAAAATAAATCTGCAATTTTTAAAAAAAAATTTAAAGATGCTATGTAATTATAAGAAAGAGATGAGTTATAGCTATAGTAGCATATTTAAAAATGTTATGAAAGTTAAAAAGTCGTAACAAAGTTTTAAATATAAATGTAACAAAATTTATACAAACATAATATTTAAGTAGGTTAACCGTAAAAGATAAGTGTATAGATATAATTAAACCAAATAATACTACTTACATATTTTAAAATTAAAAACAAAATTATATAATAATAATTATTATTATATTGATCTAATCCTTTATTGGCAATATAGATTTAAAAAAAAATTATTCAAAAAAAGAATTACAATTTAAACGTGTTTGTCATTTTTATTGTTGCATGTTAATGAATAAATAAAATTAATTACCAAGGAGATAGAAAGCACTTGTTGCTTTTTGAAAAACGTATTAATACAAGTCGTAGTATATTAAATAAACAATAATGAAGAGATTTAATCAAGACTTTAATTCATTAGAAGGGATTAAGCTATCCGTATACGTTTGTGACATAGAAGGTATTAATATGTCAATTATGCATTATAATATATTCTTTTAATAGTATTAATAATATAAAGTCATGATTTTTTTTGTTTAATTTTTATTTTCTTAGTAATTTGGCTATTAAGTATTAGGGACTTCACTTTTGTAGATTGTAATATTTTAAATTGTATCAATAAAAATGATTATTTTATTATTGCTATAAATGAAAACCGGAACCGATTAAAAAAAATACTAGCACGAGCGCCCTCTATCCCGTTTTTGATCATAGTCATTGACTTTTAGATTGGTTTTGCCCGGACGGATCCGTAGCCTAGGAAACGGGTGTAGCTACAACAACACTGTATGGGTTACATAAAATTTTGTTGAAACTTATGAAACTGCATTAGATATTAATAAGTATTAATTAGGTTAATTAGAAATATCTATTCGAGCTCGCTATCGGGTATTTTCAAAGTGATGAGTTTTTTGACAGATTAGAATGGCTGGCAGGTGGGTTTCCAATTTTTCCTTATTTTATTATATTTTAAGTAATTAAACAAATTTTATAACACTGAAAATTGATCTATAACTCGCCCTCCAGCTTTTACTAACGACACTGGTCTAAATCGTTCCCCTTCTTCCCGTTGCTTATCAAATGGTAAAGTTATCGCGTATCAATTTTATCATTTCTGTAGGGATAGGAGGGTAACCGGCGCCTGGTACGGATAGCGCCGACCACCCGCACATTCTTCCTCAACAAGGCAATTTGAATATCTCATTCAAATTGTTGGATTGTATGTTATTAATTGATCAGCTGATTCTTTTCCAGAACAAAATTACACTCTTATAAATTCTATTCTATATTTTTTAGCAATTTTAGCAATATTGTGCAAAATCCTTTAAATTAATAAACATAAAACCAAAAGATACAAGTCACAGTTGAAAACTAATTACAATAAAACACTACAAGTATAAACATATTGTATACAAAACTGTACACAAAAACAGCATTACACATAATTTCAATAATTTAAGCACAATACATGCAATTTATCTACAATGGGGTAATATTGGGCAGCCATGCATATCAGGCAGGTGGTGTCAACCATGCGTAACACACCTGTACACCCCCACTATCACAAAGCTAACAACCAGCCGAAAAGCACTCCCTAGATACAGTTGTTTAATCAATACTGAGTGACAGTGGAAAGTCATAATAATGTGTTAGTGTTGGTTCGTGTTCTACTAAAATCTTGTGCAAAATGTCCGAGATGGGCTTTGAGAATGTGTTTTACCTGGAGAGTGAGTATTGTGGGAAGAGAGGAGGGATGTGTTGCCAGGTTACACCCCAGATACTCGGAGCTTGAAACAGATCAATAACATCTCTATCACCTTGGATAGCGTTATGCAAGATTTTGCAAGTCCTTAATCTGTTTATGTTTATTTTGCTTTCATGTACAATTCTTTTGATTTTATAATATATAATTTAGATTTTTTGTTATTTAATTAAAATATTTTGCATAAATATTTTGTTATATATTAGATATTGATATTAAATATTGTTTTTTCATTAATTGAATTTTAGGTCCCAGATACTCTTAAATGTCTATATTATAGTTTGATTTATTTATTATTCTACCATAACTTAAATTTTTATAAATATATTTTTAATTTAATATTTTTTTTATTATTACAAGCAGTTCTTTTCTAATAGGTATTTGTAAAGATTACATCTAAAAATAAAATGCAGGTATCATTATACTGTGAGAGGAATTAGAGTTGACAATATTATCAATCAAGTATAATGAGGGGTCAGCAGGGAGTATAATTAAACTGAGATTAAATTTCAACACCTTACTGTTGCCACCTTTAATTTCTAAGTTCTTTGTTGCATTGAGAATTTATATTGTTTTTATTATAAAGTTAAAAACTTAAATTGAGCTTATTAATAAATTATATTAGGTACTCATTTTTATGACCCCTTTTTATAATAATAAAAAAACGTCTAATATGGCAAAATTTGCTTAGTATTTAGTAGGATTAATAGTATCTAGTATAATATAAAGAAATAATATTAAAAAAAAATCTTATACTGAAACGAAAATATATATAATTATATAATTTCATATATCTTTAAATTAATGTTTTGTATATTTCAGACTTTGAGTGCGCGGGCGACGAGGTGTTGGTGGAGTCGTCGCCGCCCGCCTCGCCCGACATGGCGGCGCGGCTAGCGCCCTCGCAGGTTTTACTTATTTTCATATTTTCAAAACATTAAATTTAATATGTGCTTTTGGGTTTTTATTTAGGTATTTTCGTATTTTTGATTGTAGGTATATTGTATAATGTATGTATAGGTACAGTGTAAAGTATCATAACAATATGTTACTAAAAATAATAACTGTGTGATATTCCTGTATATGTCCTCCTAATTTTTTTTATAACAGTATCTAGGGGAAAGAATATAAAGCAGAATAAAAACTAGCCTATTTTGTTCTAACTTTAAGCGTCATAGGCTACTTTTGCCAGATCTAGTTATAGCCATACTAGAAATTTTCTGTAAAAACCCGGTGTTGGGAACTAGGTGTTACATATTCGTGTCTTGTAGAGCACGTAAAGCCGCTGGTCCTGCGCCCGATCTCTTATCGCAAGTGTTGAATTGTCGTTCCACTGGACTTTCAAGAGTTAATGGAATAGAGAAGAAGAAAAGTATCTGTTTGTCCAGACACTTGACTGTAATATCTTCTATGGAAATAGGTAGTTCCAAATTTCAATGAAATTGGGCACGGAAATTTTTATTCTCCCAAAGTAATTTGTTAAACTTTAAACTATGAAAGTACAGAACAAGGCATGGGAAAAACACTCGTCTACCGGTTGTAGGACTCTGTCAAGCCCGAGGAGTCCGACTGGATGGGTACCACCCCCTTATCTATTTCTCCCGCCAAGCAACAATAATTGCATTGTTGTGTTCCGGTTTGAGATAAGGTAGCCAGCGCAATTACAGGCAAGAGGCATATCATCTTAGTCCTCACAGTGACAACGCATCTACGGATCTGCATTATTGTTACATAAAAACCTAAGTGCATGAACCGTAGGTGTTATGGGCGACAGGTTCCGCTTTCCATCAGGTAGTCTGTCTGCTCGTTTGTCACTGAACACCACAAATATATATATATATATATATATATATATATATATATATATATATATATATATATCTATATATATAAAAGAAAGTCGTGTTAGTTACTTCGCTTATAACTCAAGAACGGCTGAACCGATTTAGCTGAAAATTGGCAGGGAGGTAGTTTAGAGCCAGGAGAAGGACATAGGATACTTTTTATCCCGTTCGACCGCGTTCCAATTTTTATGATATTTTAATTTTTGGATTTCTCTTAGTCCGGAATAGGTAAGTATTAAAACATATAATTAAAATGTGAGAAAGAAAGATTTTTTCTTTTTATATCTATTTAAAACGTACCTAGCGACGAACCCGAGCGAAGCGAGGGTGAGCCGCTAGTATATATATAAAAACAGAACTGTTTCACTTTTTATTGTCTTCTAGTCAATATTTTGTGATATGGTACCTATCAATTTGAACGAACAAATGTCGGTTTTGATTCAACTCATACGTCTTAGTGGACACATCACACAGACAACTCCCAGTTCCCACCTTATCGTGTTAAGTAGACAAAGTCCGTCTGTCCGTCCACACCTCTGCGTCTGCCACTGCATCAAACTGGCGGAATGTAATGCTTTTCGGAATTTGATATAGAATATATTCGCTGTGTGCAGGGCGCGGGAACAGGTGGTACTTCACCTGCCGATGTACGAGAACTCATCGTTATTCCAGATCTTCCCAACTCTATACACTTGCAACATGCTATACAACAGGTAACATTGCTTCATAAGAAATATTATTTCTCATAATATGCATAAAGATTTACACATCTTATGCGATTTTCAAAAGTAAGGTTAGAAAAAAATGATTTTTTGATGTTTATTTCACACTTGCAGCTCTACAAAAACAAAACAAAACCCAAGATTCCATTGAAATCCGTAATATTACTTCAAATAGGTACACCTAAGTGTCTTTATATTTCATAATTAATTATCAATATTGCAGTTATTATTAAAATTTTATTTTTAACACCAATTTCTTGTTTAGTTCTTTGTGGCTTTAAACATTATACTCTAAGCATTTCATGGCAAGGTTTGTTTGTTGTTGATCACTATAAGATATATATGTATGTAGTTGTATAGTTGCAGTTTCACTTGCATTACATGCACTCCATTGGTATTGCGAAATTAAGGGAATTGAGGAATCATGGTTATTGTTTCCAGGTTTCGAGTACCGTAGTGGAGGTGAATGGTGACAGTTCAGGACATTCCAGCCCCACTACTGAGGCGCAACACACCTACATCGTCACTAGTACGTATAATATATACATGTGCATGCGATTAATATTTTTCCCTATTGCCTTGCCAGTTTTTTTTATGTTCCGATGTTTTGCGATATTTATTTCAAAAAATAGGCTTATTATTAATTGTGTAGATACCTACTAGATGTTAAGTACTGTATGTTTACGTTTTTAGTATTAATATTTTTAAATTGTTATTACAAAGCAAGTAAAGGACTTTCTCCTATCGAATTTTAAAGATCTGTTCATAAGTTCTAGAGTTATTGGTCGTAACTCGTTGGATCCGAATTTATTCCGTCTCGTCTCTTCAAATATATAAAATAAAACATAAAACATGCTATTAATTAGAATCCAACAAAAACTCGAACACGTAGGAAGACGAAATGTGAGTATAAGAATGCTGAATTTAAAAAATGGCTATACGGTTGAAGTAAAACTTCTTTGGCAAATATTGCAAATTAAAACTAATCAATATTTAAATAAGGTATATTAGGCATATTACAATCATATATTATCTATTTATATAGAATATCATTTAAGGAAAGAATATAATATTAAATATCATTTGTCAGACAATAACAACGGTTACCATGGCAACAATTAGTCTTAATAGCTTTTATTTAACCACAATGATAAATGTCCACTTTTATAAGTAATAGTTATTATAAAATTATTAATAATAAATATATACTTTTAAAGATAATAATAATAATTATTAACATGTATTACATAACATATTATTCAGTATTATTTTTCACTTGTGTAATGTATTCTATCTCATTCTCTCGCCGGCCTAATCCTATTTATTTATGTGTTTGTCTCTTTCTCGTGTCGCATTTTCGTTTCATCGAGTTTCAAATCACAACGATTCTAAAGAAGTTTCACTTCAAAATATGTGTAATGTGAGACGTATAAATGGATTGTCAGTTGATATATTACATAGATTTGAGATTTTATGTTTATATTATTCGTAATGTTTTATATTTTATAGTTATACAGCATGTTCCTCATAGTTTAGTGTGGTATTATTTGCACATTTTAATGTTGGTACAATCGCACAGTCGACAACGCATGGGAACAAGACTCGCTGCAGGTCAAGTCTGAGGCGCACAGTGATCAAGAAAGCAAGTGTTTTTATGTTTTTTTTTTAAATTCTATTTATGTATTTATATTTGTTTTTGCTTCATTGCCTGGCTTGTTATATTTATAACTTCACTTTAATGCAGATTTACAAGAAACAGCGTTTGATTTTTATTGTTCGGATTACGTATGTAAAGAGTTTAGTTGGCACTAAGTCTATGAATACTGTCCGTCCGTCTTAATGGGTGGTCATATTTCAAAAAATTAATTCCTATATTAACACGCTTTTATTAGCTTTGCAACTATATAATTAAATCTTGTCAGTCGAATTTTTAAACCATGAAAAAAAAGGAAGAGGTTCCCAATTCGAGACGTATATATATACTCGTATTTTTTATGCTTGACCACGCATAACTTTTTACAGTGTAGGTAATCCGATTTTTTTTATCGGATAGGGTATACCTCTAGAGTTGGTTCCATTTAAATTTCAAAAAAAATCCATCCCTAAGTGTAGAAAATAGGGGATGATTGATTCTTCAACTACTGGATTCTTAAAATACTTTTCTCTTACTTTGCTACTACTATGTCTACGCTAAAAATGGAAAAATAATAACTAAAAAAACCGACTTCAAAAAAAAAAACACTAAAAAGTAAAAAAATAACTGATTGGTAGTTTTCATTTACTATATTATTATTACTTAATCAGATATTCTCGCAGTCAGTGCCATCTGGTATAAATCAAATTATACCGACTTTGAAAATAGCTGTTTAGGTATCTATACTAAATGAAAACTACTTATCAGTTATATATTTTTTTTGTGTTTTTTTTGAAGTCAGTTTTTATCAGTTTTTTTTAATTTTGCTTGCTTCTAATTGTTCTATCGATTTGAAATTTTGTATGTGAAATCGGGATGATATTAAAATTGGATACCATTAGTTGAAATGATGTTAGAGTCACTAGACTCTAAGTGGATAGTAGATATCTTGAATGATAATAGTAAAAACACAGTTGATTGGTTTTGACGAGTCCCATAAATTATATTTGTAGTGAATAATTTCCATCTGACATAAGTATATTTTGAATTATTATTTAAAAGATACACTTTTGAGGACAATTATGGTACCTACATAAGTTGTAAAGGAGTAATTTTTACGAATTATATAATTATAATATATTATGATCAAACTTTCATTATTTTTCGAGAATTCACTAAATATACTGAATATAACTTACCAGAATTCTTTCCGTGATATTTTTTCTTTTTCTGGTTTAACAATGTTTTGATTTGTAAACATACTTTTATCTTACGAAACCTTTGACGTACTGTCCAAATAAACCTACCCTCTGACATTCTATATCTCAATCTGATTATCTCCCACCTGTCCAACTGATACCGTATTTAATACACCCTTTATTATCTAATTTCGTTTTCAAACGAAAACCGCCCTTAAAGTTTTGAAAATAAACGCCAAAATTTGATTTTTTTATTTGATTAGGGTATGGATTTCAATAAAAATTCGTAATAACGGATAATTGTGTGCCCCTCGGGATTATCTACCTGAGCGCTCGTTATCAATGCACTATCATAGGGGTGTTCATTGTAATACACTTGCTTGGCTACCTTTGATGACGCGTGCCGTGTTTATGTCTTTGTGTTCGGGCGAGCATCACTCTGGTGATGCGTAACTCTAATATACTTATTGATTTTTTTTTAATTTTGATACTTAGAGATATGTACTTTAATCAGTAATTTTAAAATTCCATGCATAATTTTTTTGCAATTTATTTGTAATAGTTGCGACTAAAAAATTAATCAAAATGATTTAAAAATTAAAAGTAAGATATTGAAAATTACAATTTGATATTAATATTATAAGCTATTTATTACTCATTTCTTTTCTTTCTGTAGGTACTTTGTTAAATATAAGCTGTATTTAACCTTAGAACCTGGGGTTCTGAGGTTAATATATTTTGTAATTCCATATATTATAAAACAATAATTTTTCAGAAATAATGTATTATTTTATTGAATCTCTTTTTTTTAATTTAAATATTCAATATTTTATATATTTTTGCTCCACCTACCTAATTTATAAATTACTTAATTTTATTATAAATACATAATTTACAATAAAAAAAAGAATGTCTTGGTTTTTTGTTTGATGAAAAATCTGTTTTTTAACTGTAATAATTAGGTTTTTACGTTATCTAGCACTATTATAAAATCTACTCCTACGACTATTCATTTTTGAGTAGTATATGCACATATATTCTGTATATTTTTTACATATTATATTGAAGCTGATAATTTTTTTTTATTTATTTATTTATTTATTTGAATGATATGCCAACAATACATTGTACCTACATTCTAAATTATTATATTATAAGATTACTTATTCTAGTACAAGCATTAATTATAGGCATACACAGCATTAGTTACATTTCCGGCTTTAAAACAATAATATATAAACGACAAACAAAATTTTTGACGGTTAAACGAGCTGTTGAGTTTCTTGCCGGCTCTTCTCAGCAGAACTGCTTTCCGAGCCGGTGGTAGCTTCCTCACAGACTGACTACACTGGCGCTTTTTAAATTATATTGATTGATTCAAAAGTGCTTGCTAATAAAATAAAGTTTAATTTTGTTATATTTCAAACGTTATGTTTTCGTGGCTACTTTAATATATTGAGTGAACTTGGTCTTGAGTAGATTCATTGTCATAATAACACGTGTAAAATATTGTTTTGTTATATATAATTCACATTAATTTATATCATAAATGAATAATATGAATTCTAATATCTATATATGGCGATAAATTCACCTCCGAGCTTGGTTACCTTTTATATAACGTGCGCCGTTTATATGTCTGCGTCTATTACGAAGCTTCTTTTTGTGTTTACTTATATTTATGTACGCAGCACAGTGGGCTTATATAGCTACTCTTTGTTTTTATTTTAATCTCGTCGTAAATTCAAGAGGGATTTTGCTTTGAAAAATATGAGGCAAATTCTATCTTGTCTGCTTTCAGTATTATTGTTTTTGGAACAATGTGTTATTAAAGTTATATTCGTCCAGACATAAATTATACGTATATAAGAGTACATATTATTTAGGTATATAAATGAGGATGTCTAGGTATATCTAAATAATATATATAATACTAAAAAATAAATAGATATTTCTTTTCAAAATTATTTGAGAGATATCTCCTTAGTACATTTGCATTAGGTTATGGATATTAAATGGATTAAATTAAATAACAGGAGAATATGGTGGTGAATATATAATAATATATAGATAAAGAGGTTTTTGATATTAATAAAAATTAATTGGTTTTTTTTTTAAGATTAGAGTCAATCAAGGTATCAACGTCGGCTTAACAAATCAATTAGTAAACATGGCAGGTATGGTCAGTGAACATTTACAAGGGGGAAAGTTTGCAATTATATCGCTTATGTTACAATGGGCGTGTACAGGTGGGGTGCGCTCTTTGATTTGATGAGACGTAAATCGAGATGGCAGACGATAAGGGACGTGTTCCACTAACACGGCGAAGCTATTAATTATGTATAACTTGGTTTTATATATGAATATTTTAAAGAATACTTTTTAACATACCGGCTAGGCTGTGGTTTTTAGTACATATTGATGTAAAAGTTGCAGTTATTTTGTTTACGCAAAGTACTGTAACTTGAAAATCTCTCTCAATGAAATAGTGATTCAGTAAACTTTTTGCGTCATAGTTATTATATTTTTAGAAGGTAATAAAATTAAAATTCATAAAACGCAAACATCAGCGAAATGTATCACAACGTGAATATAAATAACTATATTTTATTGTTCTGTATAGAAATTTATATAGAATAACCTCTGAGGTAACGGTAAATAAGCGTTGAAAGAAAATCACGAAAATTGTTCTACAATTATTATCTAAAATACATAGAACTGTGTAAACATATACAAAAAATATAACCAAATTGATTATCTCCTTTGTTTGGAATCGATTAAAAATATACAAAAAAGCATCTAAAACGCGATACGCCACACGCCCGCGACGTTGCCGAGGCGTCCTCTCGCTCTGCCCGGACGCGGACGCGGAGTTGCCCGGGAGACCTCCGGCAGCATGGAGGTGCCTCGATACCGCGCGTACTACCCGTGTGAGTTCCAAGCCATGCTGCAGCCGCTTCAGTTCAGCATCGAACGTGAGACGCGCTGTTGATTTTCTTATATATTTGTGTTTTGACAATATTTTTTTTTTATAATGAGGATTATAGCGATCACAAGAATGGATTTAACAGCTGGCGCTTTTGCTCTAATATGCCATTTTTATTTTTATTATTAATAATTAATTATTGAATTGGTTTATTCTATAAATTATTCCGTCGAGTATTTTATTTAACAATGAGTGTTACTAATTTACATTACGTTTTACTTTTAGATTTATTTATAATATTATATATCAAATAGTGGGTTTCTTTCTTCAGAATTCTTCATAAATTTGTAAAACAAATATATTTTAAAATATTAAAAAAGCTTATTAATAACATATTATATTAATTAATATTAAGTTGTTTGAACACTTATATATATGTATATACTTTTAAAACATTGATATATGTACTAACAAACATGGGGTATTGCTATAGTGGTACGATAATTATGTTACTAATTCAGAAGTATTTTGTTTGTAAATTACATTTTAAAGACATTCTTAATTCACAGGTGAGGGCGGCAATGGCGTCAACTACCACGTACAGTATGTGGAGCCGCAAGAGATTTACACGCAGACCGGCCATCAAACTCACATGTAAGTTAACTTCTTCCTTTGAAAATTTCTCGCCTGCTCTGGTTTTTATTAAATAAATAAAAAAAATAACACAAAAGAAAACAGCTAATAAAAATATATGAGATTTAAAAATATGGTTGAAATATGTTTTATTAAATATTGCCTCATCTCTAAAGTTCTAGTACCAGATATGAACTGTAAACATTTTTTTTTAGCGGAACCATAGTTCTTTTTCTTAAATAAAAGTCGCCTAAGTCACTCCTTATAACATCAGCTATCTGCCAGTGAAAGTCCTATCAAAATCAGTCCAGCCGTTTCGGAGATTAGCGGGAACAAACTGACAGATTTTAAAAAAAAAATGTGTATTTCTTATAAGTACCGTATATAATTTCATATGCATTTAGTAAAAAACTGTTATGTTGACATTACAAATAGACATTTCAATTTTATTTATCTTAAATGCAGACATTAAGAAAAAAAAATTATAATTATTTGATTTATATCCTAATGGAAAGCCTTACAATCATTATCTATTGTAATCTATACTAATAAATGGAGAGCCGATTTTTTTGTTCGGTTATACTGCGATAACTACTGAACCGATCGGAATAATACTCATACCATAAGATGCAGCGTGTTTCGGGGAAGGTTTTAGTATAAGATATGTTGGTGATTAATGTACTATGCGGACGGAGTTGCAGGAAAACGCTAGTAATAATAATAATTTAAAGAGAGACTTCTTAGTCATTATATTATTTGTAAAAAAAAAACATGAAAAGATTTATGGTTTTTAACAAGAAATAATAATAAAAAAAAACTAAATTCAATACAGTTTTAAATTACCATGAGTTTTGTCACTCGCAAGCGAATGTTTATTGTTTTATTGAGTTGTGTTGTGATTCGAATTAAACAAAGCCCAGTGCTGGACCACTTATCGTTAGTGGCACATAAACTAAATTTTTAATTCCATTTTTTCTCAGTGTGTGTTCAGCTAACGTCATACCTAGCATTTAAAATCAATTTACGTATTTTTGTCTAAGAGGTCTTTTACCGTATTATGAGTAAGTTATCCAAAAAAAGAAATGATAGCGAGACATTAGTACGTAGACTCATACTTTCTATTACACATTGCAAGAAGCTTGAAGATATATTATTAGAAAACACGTTTGGCTCAGTTTGTTAGTGCCTGTACTTGCTGTGCCAGCGGTCGCGGGTTTGAGTCCCGCTGGGGACGTTCATTTGTGTGATGAGCACGAGTGTTTTTACTGCAGTCATGGGTGTTTATATTTATAATATGTATGTATTTAAAGTTATATATGTGTAGTGTATCAACTATCTGGTATCCATAACACAAGCTTTGTGCTTACCATGAAACTGGATGGTGCTGTGTGTTAATGTCCCAACATATTTATTTATTTATATTATTAAGGGTGTACATATGGGAATTTTGTACCTAGACATTGTTATTTATTTCAGAATCTATGAGAGTTGCCGCTTTGATATTTAGAGAAATGATACTTCGGACTTTTATCTTGAATTGCCAAATTTGAATATACGATTGGTGAAAATTTTCTTGATAATATTTTTTTTTGAAAAATACATCTTTTGCACACATATGGCGATTAATCTCAGAAGCAGCTCACTATTTTTGTAGGGATTTGTGTTTTTTCAGGAAGCCTAGAAGTATTTCTTCAGTTATCGAATATCATATTTTGATTGGTTGTTTAATTAATTTATAGTCAATTAAAAAATGGTTTGGCGCTTAAATACGTTGAGCATCTATCGCTCTATTCTTCTCACTCACGATAGATCATTATCTTGTTATCCTGCTCCTCCGAATTCCAATCATGGCGGTGTCATGGCGCACCCTTAAATTCTTAGCTACTTTTTTAATATAATTTAGGAACAACTCGGCAGGTTTAATAACATTCGCATAAAATGTAATATTTACTAGCGACCGACTCTCATCGACGACTACCGACATTCACTTGTGTTAGTTTAAAACCTTAGTGTATGGCTTAGGTTATGCACTAAGATTTTTTTAAAAAAAATATCAAAAAGTTCATAAAATTTCTTCATTCTGTATCAATTATGTCTGTTACCGGAGTTAAAGGTATCGTAGGTCTACAACAAAAATACACAGTATGGTCATTTTGGATGGAATTCATCACGGATTAGAACTTTTTTCAATTAATTAAGTGGAGGTCTCCTTATTTATGCCACCGGAACAAACTATCTTTCTAGAGGCTTTGCGAAATGGGCTTAATAGGAATTCTTTCCCGTCTGCCGCCGCATATCTATCACATTGTATAATGAAATAAAATAATGTTACCAAATTTTAAATTAAACTGTTGAGTTTTACGGCAGCGACTTTAGTAAGTATGTATATATAATATTAATTATGTACGTATGTTTAACTTAGATGGTTTAATAATACAGCTTACAGGTATATCGACAATAAATATAAAGAAAAATATTGTTACTGTACTGGTTTTTTGTTATAATAACACATTATTTGTAAATAGTTCTATCAATTTCTTATTACGATTCCAAAGAATTTCTATAAACAAACAGTGAGACGTAAAGAGTGCGTGGGCTTAGTTTAATAATAGGATTGCAACCCATTCCTTTGACTACAGAACCCTAAATCGGATTACTATCAAAAATGCGAAAGATTCTGTGGGCATGTGGGTTTGAACGTTTGTTACTTATTCATGATACAGCGGATGGATGGTTTTGCATGAAATTTATGACCTGAACGGTATTTTACCTTAACGGTACCGTACCCCTTTTTATTATCCTATGGCATGGCCTTCTATTATCCTAGGCACGCACCTGAGCAAAGCGAGAGCTAATAGTTAGTAATACAATGTTTTGGGCACGTCAGGGAGACGCTCCGCACGTACCCCGTGTACAACGTGAGCAACGTGGGCGCGGTGGGCGCGGCGGGCGAGGCCGCGGCCGTGACGGCGGTGACGGCGGTGACGGCGGTGGCGGCGCCCGACGAGTGGGCCGGCGAGTTCGCCTTCAGCACGGAGCAGCCCGCGTCGCCCGCGCCCGCCGCGCGCATGCCGCCCGCCACCGTGCAGTGGCTGCTCGACCACTACGAGACCGCAGAGGGTGAGCTTACTGTTGTGCTGCCGTTGCTGTTTTATGGCTTTATGTTCGGAGTCGAATGCTCCGTTTTTTTTCGTTTATAAACTCAATGGTATATTTGAATATCCAAATATGATACGATATGTTTGATATTGTGTTTGTACAGGTTTTGGATGTTTAGGACAAATTATAAATTATCATTGGGGATATGAAATTAATTTTTAGCGTCGTGGTAATATTATTAATTAATTACTTAATTATAATAATTAATATGGAACATGATAGATATCATTGTTGTTTAGTGTATGTGGGTAAAGAGATGGTGATAGTTTCGGAACGAGAAACGAAAAATAAGTATGTTGTAAAAGAAAATATGATTGTTGATTTCCATACCTATATTGTGATACGTAAAATGAATTTTGTTAAAATGTTAAAATGTGAGTCGTATCATGTGCGTTTGTTTGTGCAGGCGTGTCGTTGCCGCGCTCGACGCTGTACGCGCACTACCTGCGGCACTGCTCCGCGCACCGCCTGGAGCCGGTGAACGCGGCGTCCTTCGGCAAGCTCATCCGCTCCGTGTTCGTGGGCCTGCGCACGCGCCGCCTCGGCACGCGCGGCAACTCCAAGTACCACTACTACGGCATCCGCGCCAAGCCCAGCGCCGCCGCGCCGCCCGCGCCCGACGCGCCCGCCGCGCCCGACGCGCCCGCCGCGACCGCCGAGCCCGCCGCGACCGCCGCGACCGCCGCGACTGCCGCGCTCAAGGCGGACGAGGGGCACCGGCAGTACCTGGGCGCCGTGAGCGCGCCGGAGCCGCCCGACCTGGCGCTGGACCCGCTGCCCGACGACGTGTCGCGCGACGCGCTGCAGCACCTGCGCGACCAGCACCGGTACGTACGTAGCGCACGGCCCTTCCAGCCTTCCACCTCGGCTCGGGCATTCCACGCCAAATCGAGCGGTTTCAAAAATTTTTATTTTTGATTTTCTTAATATTTTGGTATTTTTAGTACCCCTCAAAAGAGGCATCCTGATAAATAATGAAATTTTTTGATCACTAGTTCATAACCGTTTTTTGTTTTTTTTGCTCATAACTTTCTTAACACCTTGCGGTTAAATTCTAAGAAATTAATTGTTAACCGAGCGACCTGTGGCTCCGCGTGCTTTGAAAGGTTAACAATGGTGAAAAAACACATAAATGAAAAATAATAATAATTAAAAATCGAAAACAAATAATAATTATGGAAGCCCACTACCGGACTGAGCTTAAAAGTTGCATGATGGATAGAAGTTTAAAATAGAAAATTTTCAAAAAATCCAAAGGGGACTCACAGTTTTAAAATCACGTTTGAAAACTTAAAATTCAAAAATCTCGATTAAAAACATTTACAATATTTTTTTAAAAGGTTATCCAAAAACAAAAATTTTGAATAAGAAGTTAAATGTCGACAATTATTAAGAAAGTTATGAGCAAAATACCAAAAAAAGAGGGGTGTGAACCAGTACTAAAAATACCAAAATATTAAGAAAAGAATTTTTTTTGGCGTGGAATGCCCCATATTGTACCTGTACCGAATTCAATATTTTTTTGTTATTCTTCATTTGAATTTATTTTTTATTTTAAGAATATATGTTTTTTATAATATCTATTATATCATAATAATAATATTACTTATTTTAATAGTAATAAAATATCTACATCGTTAAAATCATTAGCCTCAATCACACTGTATTGAGTTGAATTGAAGCGCGTGGGCGGTGATATTCAATATGAGCAGCAAATAACCTCTTTTGTGCGGAGCGTCGGGTAGTAATATCTATATCTTAATGTACTATACTTTATTTTTGTTGTTCATGTTATTTATGATAGGAAAATTTATCATCATTATCATAGGTACCCTTTAGTAAATATATTTCAATGATTAAGGTTATTTCATGGAATTTAAGTAGCAATATTATATTTATTAATAATCTGGATTGTTTTAAATTTTTTTTAGACTTAAGCTCATAATATTAGGGCGTAACATTTTATTATGGATTTGAATTCGTACATTTTTCCCTGGGCTTGTTTTGATTTTGGATTCGGTTCATTTTGAATGCTTTATAGCAATTATAGTTATGAAAGAGACTAATGTTTTTGATGTTTTAAAAGTTATTATAAATTATAGATATTGCAGATTGTGTCTACTCATAAAATGAGAAATAGTACCATTTCAGTTATGGCACCTTACATGTTGTAAATTTAATAAATAATTTTAATTTGTGTTGGTGTAATTTGACAATTTGAGATTTTTATTCTGGGTTGCTATTATAATTATTTTGTTTATTTACAATTTTTACGTTTTAAAAAGACATCAATACTGGGTTACTTAAGGGGAAAGAAAAATAACAAAAATATAAAATAAAACGCAACGAAATGTGAAAAGATAGTCTAATTTAAAATGTCAATTATTCGGCTGAAAAGAAAGTATTATATAAGTATTTTTTTTATGTTGAGCTTAAAATAAAACCGACGTGGTTTTGTTTTTTTTTTTTTTAATTAAATTAAGATGTATGATATCGTACGGTACGGTACATGACAGACAGCACGGCGCGGAGTTCCTGGAGGCGGTGGCGGCGCTGGACACGGGCGCGGTGGAGCGCTGCCGGCGCGCGTTCTGGCGGCGCGCGGGGCGCGGCGGCGCGCGCCTGGCCGCGCGGCGCGACGTGTGCGCCTGGCTGCGCCGCGCCGAGCTGCGCCTGCACCAGCGCGCCGTGGACCTGCTGCTGCCCGACGTGCTGCGCCCCATACCCTCGCACCTCACACAGGTTTATATACTTTACTCTTTTCATTACAAGTGAATTATACAAAATGTGGTTATTGAATCATAATTATTTTTAATTAATTGTTTTATACATATAACGTAATTATGATAAATAATTTGTGCTCGTTTTCACTGTAATTGTTATTGGCAAAAGTTAGTTTTAAAAGATGCAGAAAATTTACAAAGGTATCACCCAGCCAGGGACGGATTCAACCTTAACGCCGCTGGGCAATGTAAGAAATGCCGCCCCATTATTGAAATTTTGCATAAAATGGGTAAAGTTTCGATAAAGTTTTTTTTTAATTTTCATTGTTTTAAATGATCTTGAAATTTTTTAAATGATAATGAATGCAAAAATAGTTTTTTTTATTATTATTTTTTTTTAAAGTAAAAAAATATTATCGATAACGCGAGTTTTTTTTTAATTTATCCTTCGAATTTTGCCGCTCCTGAAAAATTTTGTCGTTGGAGACTAGCCCCGAGTGCCCTTAGTGTAAATTCAGCGCTACACCCAGCAGTTAAATATAGAATACATTTATATATTATTATCACTACATATTATAAAACAAAATCCTCCGCCGCGTCCATTTATGTCTATGTCTGTCTGTCAGTTTGCAATAATTCAAAAACTATTGCACCGATTTTTGTGCTGTTTTCACCAATGGATAGAGTGGTTTTCGAGGAAGGTTTTCGTATATAATTTGTAAAGTTTTCGTACCTAGTTTTATATATCGTAATCAGGCCATCCGCAACTTCGCGAAGAGCCTGGAGAGCGCGCTGGCGGCGGGCGCGGCGGGCGCGCCGGCGGCGGCGGCGCGCGCGCAGGCGGGCGCGGCGGCCGCGCTGGCGGCGGCGCTGCGGCGCTACACCTCGCTCAACCACCTGGCGCAGGCCGCGCGCGCCGTGCTCAACAACCAGCACCAGATACAGCAGGTCCCGCCTTCCTTTATACATATATATAGACCATATTAAAGCGCTTCCTTCGTTTAAATATCATGTTAAATTTTGATGTTTCTTGTTTTGAAATAATAGATGGCGCTAGAAGTAAATAAAATGACACTATCGTTTGGTTCATTTGAATTAGTATAGAAGGAGGAATATTTTTCATATTATTTGATTCAAAATTAAAGTGTTATGGCCATATATATAATTATTTTGCTAATTCATATTCAAAATTTAAAATTTTTTTTTTTCAACATTTTTATGCCATTATAATAATAAATTTACACATATTTTATATTTTGTAATATTTCTGTTTATTAATATTTACCTAAGGACCATTGAAGTTGCCATATAAAAGTACACTCTAATTCTTTGAAAAATTTCAGTTTGAAGAAACGATACAAATATAAATTTAACTCATTGTAATGTATAATATCTGTAGATGCTGTCGGACCTGAACCGCGTGGACTTCCGCGTGGTGCGCGAGCAGGCGGCCTGGGCCTGCGCCTGCGGCAGCGCCAACACCGCGCACAAGCTGGAGGCAGACTTCAAAGTATGAACTACGCTATGCGTATAATTATAATAATTTAAATAATCTAGCCGGGTGGACGTCTATGAATCCTGGGAAAGAGCCCTGGGTCGAGTGGAGTTTAAGTGCAAATTGGTAAATAAAAAAGCGGTCGGCGTTGCGTCTGGTTTCTCCCAGTCGTATCGAATTGTCCTCTCAGCGGAGTGTGAGGTTGAAAGAATTGAAAATTAATAACTTTTGTGTGCATGTACACTTGTGTACAATATTTCCTGTGCACGTGGTTAGCCTCGGCGAGATTAACCGCCATAGCTGTATTTGGCGAGGAGGGCGTTAATAGTGAAATGAATTTATTTATTATATCTCATAGTTATAATGTAATTTTGACGGTGTGTGTGTAAGGCGCGGCTCGGGCGCGGCGCGCCGCTGGAGGCGTGGGCGGCGTGGCTGGAGGCCAGCGTGCGCGCCGCGCTGGCGCCGCACGAGCGCCGCGCCGACTACACGCCGCGCGCGCGCCGCCTGCTGCTGGACTGGTCCTTCTACTCCAGCCTCGTCATACGCGAGCTCACGCTCAGGTACACGAGTACACTCTAACATCATTTTTATATCATTTTCGATTACCCGACTCGAGGGAACGGTCATGCTTTTCGTGCCTATCTTTGTTTGTTTGTAATATTCTTTATTTCCTCACATCTGCCGAACCACTCGATGGATTTCTTTAATTAAGGTATCGTTAGATTCGTCTCATTAGTCCGAGTGTTTTTAGATAGGTATGTCACCTTAAAGATACGTTAAATATGGGGGATGCTAGATTCCATTATGTGAAAAACAAAAATATGAAAATCGATGAACTATGTCAAGTGGGGTATCGTTGAATAGGTATTTAAAAATCATTATTAGGTTTCTTTCATCATTTTTCATTTTCAATAACAGTTTAGGGTTAATAAATAAATTATAAAAATAGGAAAACGGGTTTTTTATTTTTATAATATTTAAAAGACGTTGAAAACTGTTTATATGATAATATTTACAATTTTAGGGTTTTCCATAATCTGTCCCTTCCACCTCGCATTTTCTTATTTGTTATTCAAATTATTTTATACAAAGATAAACATTGAACTTACTGGATTACAAAAAAATGGAACGTCATTTTAATTACACAAACCATTTGCTACATATTAATTTAAATAGTAATGATATGTAATTAATATTAATTACAACATACTATTCATCTAATATTTTATACTCAACAGTTTCTCTTTCTAACAGATTCTTGCATAAAAATACTAAAGATTAATATACATTATTATGTGACCAGATCGGCGGCGTCATTCGGCTCGTTCCATTTAATCCGGCTGCTGTACGACGAGTACGTCAGCTTCCTGATCGAGCGGCGCGTGGCCGAGCACCGCCGCGAGCCGCCCATCGCCGTCATGCAGCGCGCCATGGACGACGACGACGAGCTGCCCGAGCCGCAGGAGCCGCTCGAGCCGCACGACGGGCTCGAGTCGCACGACGGGCTCGAGTCGCACGACGGGCTCGAGTCGCACGACGGGCTCGAGTCGCACGACGGGCTCGAGTCGCACGACGGGCTCGAGCCGCAGGACGGGCTCGAGCCGCACGAGCCGCCGCGCTCCGAGGAGGAGGACGGCGACTGGGACTGGGAGGACGATGACGAGCCTGACAGCAAACGTGCACGTCTCGATGAGTAGCGCTGGTACGTGACTGTATATTGTAGATGTATGCACATACAGCACACACACACGTGCGTATAGCCCACAATCAAAGAAATATGTATAAATTTTACAATATAGATATAATACCGTACTGCTGCTAATATACGCATTAATTGTTTTGAAACATTAAATAATATATATATGCTTTTTTTGTCCTTTTTCAGGTTATGTGAGTGTAATCTGCTCGTGCAACAATTGGAAATAAAGTGAATTTTATCTGTGTGTTATGCTGTATCATATTTAATGAAGACATTAAATTTTAAAAAGTCTATACTTACAAAATGCATTTTTAAAGTGTAATAAAATTGAACGGTGCGTGAGAAACGTTATGCAATTGTATCACATCCTTTGATTTAACATTAAAATAAAATATTTTGCATTTAAAGTAAACAAAGAATACCCTAAGGTCTAGTCACGCTCGTTACATGTAAGTGAGCTCAATTCCTAAAATATATAAATGTAAAATAAATATGTATACTATATGGGATTTATATAATAATGTAAGTAGATATTTGAACCTAATAACTCTTTATTTTGATTTAACATAAAAAAAAATTAAATCAACTGATTTAATATTTTTTTAACAAAATACTTTATCAAAATTATTCATTGGGTTTTATCTTGATGATTTTTTACTAATTTATATGGCAACATTATCTCTATTTAGTATATTGTTAAGAGTTGTAGGGTTCACACTAGATGATCGTTATTGTATCAAGTGTTATATACATATTTGTCATTTGGACTAAGACTTAAAAATAATCTATGTTCTAATAAAAATAACTCCATCGATTTAAGTCGATTTTATATAAAAATATTATATATTAGGCAGAAGCTGTCTTTGTAAATACACATAATATATATTTATCATTACTTTTTCGTAATAAAAACAAATAATTAGTCTAGATCTACTTGGGAGTGAGTCTATCACTACTTTAAAATTAAATATTTTTAAATTTTTGAATTTTTTCAGCACCAAAGATAGTGTTAGTTATGCTCTTTGCTCATTTTGTAGACACTACGCTATAGTGTAGCTGTTAAGTTCACGCTTCTATACGTATGAATAACATTTTAAATAAAACTATCTATCGGACTATTTCGCGGATTTATTTTGATTTTTGGTTTCCGTCGTTTTGAATGCTTTCCGTGAAAAGATAGTTTTACTTAAAATATCAAATATCCATGTAAATCTAAGAAAGTATTATATTTCGTATGTCGATACCGCTTAATTGGCAAACCAGCCAACTCCACGTTTCGTCAAAAAATATTTTTTGGTTTAGATTGTACGCAAGAGTAATTCAGTGGGATTATATTAGTAGCATTTTACAGTATCAAAAATAACAGCTTTCCATGTTCTCTACTATCGGTGTTTTTGGATTTTTTTTAATAAGTATACCAAAAATATTGTAAAGTTTTAAGTGTCTCCTGAAAAATTTGCTCATACGGAGTTGGCTGGTTTGCCAATTAAGGTATCGTTGCATAATTATTAAATTGTTGTACCACCAGTGGGAGTGAGTACTTACGCTAGCATTTAAGATATAGGCATAATATATTGATATACGTAATTTAGTGAAGTATAATATATATGTATATTTTCTGACAGATTGCACTCAATATTTTTGGTACGTTACATGGAATTGTCACGTGTTAATTTAAACTATTTTTGTAAAATACACTAATGATTGTTTACCTTCAGGTCTAAGTCATTTAGTTTCTGTAGGTGTCGTTGTAAGTTTGTATATAAATTGGAATGTTATATTCGTACTTATGGGTCGATGTAACTAAATGTTCATATTACGTTCTTGAGAGAACAGTAAGACATCTTTGTTTGGAAGATATATTCTACATAAATAAAATGAGTTAATCTCAACCACATATCTACTTGTCAGTCTACAAGTTACAAAATATAGGTCCATGTGGCGACACAAGTCCACTCAGATGCTTGTCTCATAACATGTCGCTGAAATAAATCTTATGTTTAGTATTACTAGCGTTTATATGAATAACCGGCCAAAATGAATGTCCTATCTCTCGATTGTCGAGCCTACCAGAGATAGATATTTGACATTTTATACTAATATCTGTAGTATGTGTAATCGAAAGATAGTTTATAATTTACTAGCGACTCACCCTCGCTTCGCTCGGGTTCGTCCCTAGGTACGTTTTAACGGTTACTATGAAATACAAATCTTTGAATTTCTCTGCTTTTCTGTACAATAATATGCATGTATTATACATATAAACCTTCCTCTTGAATCACTCTATTTATTAAAAAAAACCGCATCTGCAATCCGTTGCGTTGTTTTAAAGATGTAAGCATACATAGGGACAGACAGACAGCGGGAAGCGACTTTGTTTTATATTATGTAGTGATGGGCGTAAATGTGAACGATTCTTAGCGGTACTCAACATATCGGCGTGTGGCGGCGGGGGGCGGCGGGGAGCAGCGACGTCGGAGCCAAACTATTATATAACTATGAAATGTATTGATGTTTGCTGTATCCATATATAAAAATATTATACGTAAATTAGTATGTATGTATTTAATTGTGAGGGAGGCTGGCGTTTATAATTTATGTTGGACTGACGGAGATTTTCAATATATAATTTTAATTGTGAATTAATTTTCATATTTTTTAAAAGATAAGTATGTGGTGGTTCCGTATAAATTTCAAGATAGAATTTGTCCTAAGCGTGGAAACATATATTTTAAAATTGTTTTTTTTATTCGTAATAACCTTTTAAATTAAAATATAAAGTTGCATTTATTTTATTTTTGGGTAATTATTTTTTTTTAATTTTGAAATTGTCTTAAAACTAGTGAATGTGATTCTCGGTATTAAATACTAATTTCATAAGTTATACAAATTAATTTTTGATATTGTCCGTTGATTTCCAACATGATTACTACTTGTCTTAAAGGTGAAGGAAACATCGTGAGGAAACCTGCATGTCTGAGAAAACCTAGCGAGTTTTCAAAAGAAATGTGAAGTCCGCCAACCCGCACTTGGCCAGCGTGGTGGACTATGGCCTGATCCCCTTCGTATTGTAGGGAGGCCCGTGCACAACAGTGGTACGTTAAAAAGGGCTGAATGCATACATACATATATTGTCCATTGGTCCCTCTCTCCCCGGCAGCCTCCTTGACTACGATGCACATTCCTTATATATTGTAGGTAATAAGTGTACAAGTATCACTCGTCTGGATATATCCGCGTATATTTTTGTATTTGTACTGCCTTTGTTGTTGCCTTAACTCCGGTCCCGCGTTTGTACGGTTGTGTTTCAGAGCAAATAATTGTTACTAAAGTTGTGAGTTTCAATAATAACGATCTGTCCATTGGTCTTATATAGATGGCGTTGGTGCCGTTGTCACGATCGTCCTAGAAGCTCTGCTTGTATAAATATTTGTTATAATAATGTTTTTTGGCATTCATAGAAAGTATGTTTGTAAAGTTATTAACGCTTGAAGAGTTTGTTTTTGAAGTTAAATTTCAAACGAGTTCAATTTTCAATGAGAATGAGAGTATAAGCTCCAAGCTTTTTTATCGGCGCACCTACCACAGGTAAAATAGTAACATTTTTCTATATAACATAACCTAAGGTATATCAAATATTTAGTTATTTTCTTGTGACGATCGTGATAAATAATGCAATGAGATGCTCAATAACGACCGTCTCTCTATAGGAATTTCGCCTTACTGATAGTGACTCTACGTCTGCATTGTGATGACAATATTAAACGTGTAGTGACACACCCGGAGATCACCTGTGCCTACAGAAATAATAGAAACAAAATAGTATACTCAAAAATGCCTTAAATATTTGCATTTGAAATTATTTTTATCGATTCAAAAATATTTCTTTCTTATCTTCTTTAGAGTTAGATCGATGTTGTATTAACGAATTTCACGTTTAGTGTAGGAGCTGTAAAATTACAAGTGAAGTTCGCACGATTGATGTTATCACATAGCATGTAATCTTATGTGTTAAGGTATATGTAATGAGTGTCTTGATATTCGCAGATGAACTGTAGCTAATAATCTTTTATCAAGTTTTTCTTTTTCATTGTAGTGGAAAAGTTTATATTATGTAGTTATTTGTTAGTGGTGTGAATGTTACCGATATTACTACTAAAATCTAACAGTTTTCTTTTTCGCAGCTCGTAATTATTTGATTTAAAATTGAACATTATTTTTTTTTTCATCTGTATAATTTTCGTCTGATCAAGTAATGGACTATGTTCAGCGCTGGATTTACACTAGTGGCACTCGGTGCTAGTGCCTAGGGTGGTAACATTCGAGGGATAAATAAAAAAAATGTTCGTTATCGCAAAAAAAGTTTTTTCCAAAAAATGATTTATTAAATAAAATGACTGTTTTTTGCATTTATCAAAAATTAAAAAAAAAAGGAACTATCGAAAGGTTTCCCCTCCTCAAAATTTCAATAGGGCGACATTTCCTACACTGCCCAGGGGCGGCGTTAACATTAAATCCGGCACTATGTTCATATCTCATATTATATGCTAGTAGTTTAAGGGCACTGGGACAATGCGTCAATTTCATATCTATTGTAGGTAATCAGGTTGTGACCGAAATACTGATTCTTAGCTACAGTTGGTCTGAAAAATGAGCTTAACTTTTTTACAAAGCTAGGTAAGGTCTATTGATTTGTTTCGAGGTCAGATGTTTAAATTGAACAACGAAAGAACGGCTCATGCTCTTTGCTATCTAACACTTGCAGGAAGCTAAAAGCTTCATCAAGAACAAACAAAGTTACTCAATTATTATATTTTTGTTCCCATTAGCTACAACATTCAGATATGTTCTGTTATTTAACGAAAAAAAATAATATATAAAAGATGTTAAAATGGAATGGTAATAATTGGTAATCAATCGAGAAAAGAGCGTGGGCCAAAGTGGTATGTTAGCAAGTAAGGCATTAAGCATGTAATTGTATTGTTGTTGTGTACGACCGAGGCGCAGACTGTCGTGTATTGTCTGAGAATAAAGCTAGTCATGTGTTTATATTGGTCTTTTATTTATTGAGCCCTTTTCCCTCTCTAGTCTTATTTCTATTTAATTACTCAAGCTGAATTTGCATAGTTTGCTACATACATTTATCATATACGGTTGTTATTGCTCAACTTTTTTTGTATCTCTTTCGATATTCATATCTGAAGTGAGTAATTTTCTGTTAAATCTGGTTATAAATAATGTAATTTGTAGGAAATATTTGCAGCCAATATAAAGTAGTTTTTGAATTATTTATAGTAAAGTTCTTGGTATTGTAAATTTTTGCATTTAATAACTTTACTAGATTTATTATTTATTTTAAATGATTTAAGTGTGTGGTGTCGGGGAGAAACAGGATAAAAAACAGGAAAAAAAGGACAGGAAAAAAAAATTTCAGTATGCCACTTTCAAAATTTGATTAAAACAAATATTGTGACCTATTTTAAACAATTTAAGAAAATACAGCCATTTTATTTTCTTTCAAGTTAGAATTATCAGGGTTAGATTAAAATAAAATTTAGAAAAAATTTACTGTCATTGTAGTACCCAACTATAATTCAACCAAATTGGAGTTATCATTTTCTCCCTGACACCACAATTATATTAAGGGGTATATTATAGATTCATGAAGAGATGGTAAATAAAAATAGTTCAATTTTCTCATAATAAATATTATTTCAACATTCCGTACACTAGCCTAGTTAATGTACATCAAGTCTCCGGCCGCTGAAAACGAATAAAATAATATTTACAGAGAACTTTCATAAAAATATAATATTTTAAAATACCGCTAATCTACTAACAGTACAAATCATAGAAACATCGATTCAACCAAAATACACCTTTACCCCAAACTTGATTGTTTAAACAATTTTACAACATTTTGTTTAACTAAACAAAAACTAAAGCATTTTCAAAATTCTACATAAAATCGACAATCAGTAAATTTGCAAAGTTCAATTACAATAAAAGAAACTAGCAGTAAAACTAAAAAAAAAAAATATTAAACATCATTGAAAACAATTATACTCAAAATTTCGCAACTCAACTAAAATTACATTTAAATAGTCATGGAATAATAATATAAAACATTTAACAATTTTTTCAGTCTAAAAAAACAAATAAAGACCGTTTACAATAATTGGAATAAATCTTTCGAGTTATGTACATTCCATGGTGTGTAATATTTAAAATTAAAAACTTTACATATTTGCAAATAGCTAGTGGCAGTTAGTTCGGAATGGCGCATCCGAATCCAAGTTTAGGAGTAACGGCGAAAACGAAGATCAACTAATTCGAACCGAAATCACAATGTGTAAATAATATGATGACAAAATCTGTCATAGTGTAAAATTTATTTAGTTAAAAATCAATTTGTTTTCTAATCCTTACCACGTACCATAGAGTAATGAGCCGAATTTACATTACAAAGTGGATCAAAATTAAAAAAATAGAATTTAGAGTCAACAATGCAAAGTGAGGAAACAAATTTAGTTTATTGTCTTCAGTTAACGTCATAAATAAACATAATTACATACTTTATATAAAAATTACATAATTTATATAAAAATAAATGAGATATATGGAATACTATAGAAAATAAATTAATTTTCATAATGTAAATTCAGATAGCGATATGTTCGAGCCGACGCGCCGAGTGCGTTCCAACAACAATAACAAAATTCAACGGGAATTTTTCTTTGGTACTTATTTTAAGCTAACATACTCTAATGCTAGCGTTAAACTAAGCTCAATTCTAATACTAATCCTGTCACAACGTACGTTCAAAGTTGAAATTAAACGAACAAGTTAAACAGAGCATCACAAACATTCTAACTGATGCATGAAATGGTATTCTATTTGCATACAAAGAACACGATGTAGTCTATATTAGTTTTACAGATGCCCTGTCTATTTTATTCTTATAATGATATTTAAAAAGAAACAAAACAATTTGTATTATCGAATATTTGTGTACAAACACAAAAAATTGGTGGACGGACTTTAACAGGTGAATTATTAACATCAAGAAAAAAAAAACAAAAAAAAACATCATTCAATCAAAGTACATTAATGAATACGAATATCCCCATTGAAGTACATCTTGTTGTTATATGTCGCAAGGAAATTATAAAAACCGTTAAACTATAAATTTACTGGTGAAGTTATAATATACCTAAAACAGTCCCGTGATATTGCAAGAAAAGGAGACGTTTGACAATACTCCGGGTGTATTTTGCACGTACTGTTAACTTATTTACTTTTAACTAAAATAAAATACCACAATGTATATTAGTATATTGAATGTTGTCAAACTCATTTTTATTTCTTTACTCTAACTGAAGTGTCATTACAACAAATTAAAAAGCTATTGCCAGCCAGTGTAAACTCGATACTAAATTAACATATACTTTTTATAACCATATATTAAATTAAACACCGGGTGATTCGGTTTTTACAATTTATCTGCGACATATACACACTGCCGTCATAAAAAAGAAGGCCGCAACTTCGTCAAAGTTGATCTCGATAGAGATATTTGAAATTTTGTCTTACTACTACGTCAAAATTACTATATACTCGTTTTGACGTAGTTACGATGAAAATGGTTATGGTATCTCCGGATTCATAGCACTTAAGGCTTTATGAGTAAGATTATTGAGTAGCATTTTTTTCTGATTCAAATTGTTAGTTAGGGCCATCTTTATTATGTACAGCATTGAAGCGTATCGTGTTGTAGTAGTACCCGCGTGTTGTGACAGTGTCCGGTGCGGGGGGCGGGGGCGGGGGCAGTCACAGCGCGAGCGCGGCCGAGCGCTTGTCGCGGCTCTTGTTGCGCGCGACGGTGCGCGCCTTGCACGCCGCCGAGTTCTGCAGGTGCTGTGCAATAATGTTAATGTTAATTGCTTGTTATTTCATGTTTTAAATGTTTTCATTACTGTTATATTTGGTAATCAAGATTTAAAAGATTACTAGCAGCTCACCCTCGCTTCGTTCGGGTTCGCCTCTACACAAACAAAAGCAAATCTATCATACGGGAACCGTATATTTTTCCAGGATAAAAAGTAGTCCATTTGGTATTCTGATGTATGAACTATATTATTATAAAGTTTCATTAAAATCCAATCAGTAGTTTTTGTGTACTAAACTGTACAAGTTACTATAGGTTTTTAACTATCCCATGAGAACTCTTTAATTTTCCGGGATGAAAAGTATGTAAAACGTTGACCGGGGATATAAGGTACCACCATGCAAAGTTTCATTTATATCGGCCCAACAGTTTCCGAGATTAGCTCATACAATCAGACAGAGAAATAAAAAAATTGAAAAAAAAACTGGATTTGTTCTAATTTTTTTTTTTTCTTACATCTCCCTGACTCGGTTTTTAATATATTTTTTTTTATGTACAGACATACGATCTCTACAGTTTTATTATATATATAGGTGTCACCTACTGAATTATTTCAACTTAGTTGATAAACACTGAAATATGTATTAGTAAATTGTTGTATTTTTTTAATGTAATAAAGAATCAAAATAAATATATAAAACATCCCACCCGTTGCAGCTTGTTGAGCTTGCGCGCGGGCACGGCGTGCGCGGCGGCGGCGTCGGGCAGCGCCAGCGCGTGGCGCAGCGCGGCGCAGTGCGGCGCCAGCGCGGCCAGCCCCGCGCCCAGCGCGCCCGCCAGCGCGCCGTACGCCGCGCGCGCGCCCCAGCCCGCCAGCTCCACGCTCTCCGCCCCCAGCCGCACGCGCTCCGTCTCTACTGTACCCTCCTGTACATTTTTAAATAAACTATATTATTATAGGTTATTTGTTTTATTGTATAATAATTACATTGTAACATTTATATTTAAAAAAAAAATGATTTTTATGGGATTTAAATTTATATCATTTAATAAAAACTATTTAACATGCAATAGACTAATGAGCCTGAAAGTTTACGGAATAACAATAAAATAAACAATTGAAAATATAATCAATCAAATTAATCACACAAATGAGAAAGTTTGTTTAATCTACTAACAACTCAACAATTTTAATTTTAATTTAATTTTAAATAACAAAAACTAATAATATAAAGGTTTTTTTTAAATGCTTTCATTTATAAATTATAGTTCTAACCTTAATACCTAATTATTTTAGTAGTTTTACGAATTTAAAATTTGTTATGTAGCATGTAAGAAGTTTGAACAGGACGACATATTTCTTTTTTGTTAACAAGCCTTTTAAATAAAGAGAAAAAAAAACTCATAATATGATAAGAAAGTTATAACAACAAAACAGTATGCAATAATAATGGTGATACGAACCTCAAAATACTTGAGTATGTCCCGGAAGGTGGCGCGCTGCAGCTTGCGGTCGCGCTTGGCGCGGTACTTGTGCGAGTCGCGCGCCAGGCGCTGCAGGCGCGGCAGCGCGGCCGCCTCCGACCACTCCACCTCGTCGTCCGCGTCCGCGCAGCAGCGCTCGTGCGCCGTCGCCAGCGCGCCGCCCGCCGCCAGCCGCACCTGGCATTCCATCAAGTAAATATTTTATTGTCACTTGTGTTTGGCAGATCTTTATTAAAAATGGTTATATCTTTGCTAATTGTGTATGCCAATCTTAACGAACCACTAATTAGTACATATATCGTAATAAATAAAGCCAGTAGGCTTGTAGAATCAGTTATTTTACAAAATAGATCTGATGTATAAAATATCCTAACGACGTTTTTGAACTTTACTGAACATGAATTTATAACAATATCATTATAATGTCACATTGACTCAATGCATTGTACAACGTAACCATAAGTTCAACTTTAGTCAGTATGATAATTGCTGAATTTACAAAACGGCTAATTTTACAAAGCTACTACGACAAATTAAACAAAAACAAATTTTTAGCAAAAAAAATACATTTTATAAAACAGCTACAGTGAGTATTATTCAACAAAACGGCTGACAAGCACCTCAAGGCTGCAGGCGTCCAGCAGGTCGGCGAGGCGCGCGAAGGAGGGCTGGCGCTCGAGCAGCAGCGCGCGCGCGTGCCTCGGCTCGGCCAGCGCCAGCAGCAGCGCCCACGCGTCCAGCGCCGCCGCGTGCCAGCCGCCCTCCTCCACCGCCGACCCCGACACCTTCACGCTGCCGTCGCCCTGCAAGTTGCAACACGCACATATTGTAAATAGCATATTCCACTTGTTTAGTTTAGTTAATTCAACAATAGATGGCGTTAAGTATAACTATAATAATAATAATTAATAAGTATAATAAGGATAAAATCCTGTGTCCTTCCCAGTGTCTCAAACTATCCTCTTACCAAATTTCATCTTTTTCAAAAATTGATCCTCTTTACAATATTATTATTATATATTGTAAATAACAAACACACATGACACTCATATTGTAAATAGGAAACTTCAACACCCAATGAAAGCGTAAAATAATTCTTAAGTTATATTAGGAAAATTTATTGGAAAAAACCGGAAATTCGAAAAAAGTAACTTTGAAAAAATAATAATAATAAACAAAATAGTAATAAATAAATTTAAAAATCGGATTTTTCTTGCAGATTTATTTTGACTTTTGGTCCCCAGAGAGTTTTTTAGCAATCTAGCACGGGTCTCTCTATCCCTTGACTATGATATAAAAACCCGAAAAGATAATTTTATTTAAAATGTTAAATATTCGCGTAAATCTAAGAAAGTATTAAAATAGTAATAAGTTTCTGAGAAGTCTCAAAAATTTGCTAATATTTACAACAACATCACTAAGATGTAATCAAAAATATAAATTAATGAATAAAGTATAGTAAATAATTATTACAAAAGATAACTATATCAATCATACCATCCCACATTATATAAAAATAATAATTAAATTCACTTAAAACAAATGCGTTATAATATCCCCAAAATCTACATGCATCGGTCATTGATCTTTAACGAGACGACCTTGAATAGTACTTTAATAACAAAATTCAGAATTTTGCTTTGTTTAGAAGTAATTATTTAGCAAGTGGAATTTTTTCAAGTCCACGGTGTAGCCTGATGGTTAATATAATTTACATGTTTGTTGAAAGATTACGTCATGGCTGCTGTCACGAAAAAAAAAAAGTCACGAACTGTTACAAAATTAAGTGATACGGTTTGATAAAACATCGCATAGGTCAGTAGCGTAATTTTATAAAATGAAGTATGATAAAAAAAATGATGGGAACATTTGTAAGTAATGACAATTTCAAAAATATTAATAGAAAAATTTTTTTTTTAGAGAAAAATGTTGTTACCAATCCCATTATTATTATATTATCAATTATAAATATTATAAATGCGAAAGTTTGGATGGATGGATGTTTGTTACTCCATCCAGGACGGATCTGGATGAAAGGCACAGAGATGGATTATAGTCTGGAATAGCACATAAGTTGCTTTTTATCCCAGAAAAAAGTATGGTTCCCATGGGATAGATGAAAGGTTTTTGATTTTCACTAGGGACAAATTCGAGTGAAGCAAGCAAGTGACTTGCTATTATATACTAAAATAATAATAAAATACTATATTATCTTATGGGACGTAATTAGCCAATGCCTGTTAATTCTAATTATTAACATCTATATAGGCTTTATATAGCACTAAAATACCTTAAGATAGCTGCCACTGAAGATTGTCTCATACATTCGCATGATCTCCAATATTTCTGTGAGATCTTCCTCCAACAGGTAACAAAGCACCGCAAGAGATGAACAGCACTGTAAATGGAACAATTTTCATATCAGTATAAGATGTACTTATATCAAAAGTGTAGAGTGATATGCAGAGAGCGAGGCCAAATAACTACAAATAAAACTTAAATGTGAGAATAAAACTGCCAAGTCACTTGTAACTGTATTAATTGTCTTTATAATTATTTTTGAAGTCTGTTTCTTTGCTATAGCCCATGCTTTTTTGTTTATTTAAAGTTCAACTCAAAATCAAAAGTAGTGTTCAAATTAATTTACAAATTCTTTCAAGACATTATTCCAGAATTCAACAACAGTCTTTTAACAGGCATAAAAATATTTTTAGATTAGGCTGAAGTTAAAATTGGTTTCAAATATACAATTTTCTGTGTTATAAAAATAGTTTCTTAGTAAGTATATGTTATGTTACCTCAGTGCGAGTCTCTAATGAGGCGGACTTGTCGACGGCGGCGGCGGCCAGCGCAGGCCTCACTTCCGCCATGAACTCCTCTGTGCCCTCTTCACCAATCTATTCATTAATATAAGAAAATTCATTTTCAATTTCAATATTATAGGATGTATTTCTATATATTTATAATATTACCTATCTGTTGTTACTTATGCTGGGTTATTAACACACAGCATAATCTAGTTCCATGGTAAGCTACAAGGCTGTGTTATGGATACCGGACAGTTGATACACTACACATATATAACTTTAAATACAAACATATTATAAATATAAACAACCATGACTGTAGTACACATACGTGCTCATCACACAAATGATTGCATCCAGTGGAACTCGAACCCGCGACCGCTGGCATAGCAAGTAGGATCATTGCAAACTGAGCCAAACGTGTCGTCGTATATTATTATTGTTTGCGTTCTTAAGCCTTTATTAATATCCCACTGCTGGGCAAGGGCCGACCTCTACTGTGAGGGGAACAGGCAATAGCGGACTAGCAATAGCAGACTTCACATGTCTTTTAAAAACTCTAGGTTCTTCCAAACACGCAAATTTCCTTAAAAATGTTTAAAACAATGCATACTTAATTTTATAAATGAAAAAAAGTGACGAGTTGACATGATTTTTTGTGTGGAGATAGTTGAAGGGCTGGAGAGTGATATAGGTTATTTTTTACCACAGTAAATTATCTCATTCCCACGGGAAAACACATTAACCACGGGGAAACACATAACCCACAATAACTTATCATACCTTTGTATATACATATATAATATACAGTCTAGATATTCCATACTAACCGTTAAATCATACCTAGGGACAACCCCGAGTGGAGCGAGGGTGAGCCGCTACTTCTTTATAAGTCTTAAATTAATCTAATAATGCTTTGAGCCCTTCTTACCTGTAAAGCCAACAGTGGTGCAACAGCTGCAGCTGCCTTTTTCTCCCCGTCTCTTCCTCTCCTCAAAGCCTTTGTTATGTGATCTGCTAAAGTGACCCGCTGGGTACTTAACAAGTGGGCCAAATAACGCCTTTGCAAAACATTTTTAAGGGATACTAGGGCAGCCGCTCGCGCCGCATTAGCTCTTGCACTTAAAGCATCAATGATTTCTAGAACTTTCTCTTCTAATTTCTCTTGAATTTCATTTTCTGTAAGAATATTTGTTATTAATACACAAAGTTCACAATTATTTATTATACAATTTATAGACTTTATTAACAAAAAACATAGATAAAAAATGTTAAGTGAGTATGAATAATCAGCTATCATCATACCAAATTCATCAAAATCCTTCCAGTGGTTATTCTGTCATGTGGTCACAGACAGACTGACAAAAATTCTAAAAGCTTTAGATTCGGCCTCTGTATCTATAATAAAGTATTTCAATAAGATTTTCCAAAATATATTTGATATACAGAATGGGCTTAATTACAATTTAAATAGAAGATGACTACAATTATGATAAAACATTAAAGTTTTATGTAACAGTACAAAAGTATGTGTGTCTATTAAAATTATCTCACCTCGAGGTTTCATAACACTTCAGTTTAATCACATTGGACATAAAAAGTAAATGCATTAAAATGATAAGCTCTCTTTGATTATAACCAATATGTTGTGATATGGTATGCTACTTTAATTGGCCCTGGCATAGGAAACAATTTATTCATTTATATTATATGTGTTCTTTTTTGTAGGTATATTATGTTACTAGTGAGTCACCCTTGCTTTGCTTGGAGTTCGTCCCTAGGCAGAAACAAATGTATTCCACTGGGACCATACATTTTATAAGACAAAAAGTAACCTATGTGGTATTCCAGACTATAACCTATCTCCGTGCCAAATTTTATGCAGATCGGTTCAGCCATTCTGCATGTAAGTATCAAACATCCATCCAAACTTACACATTCATAATATTTATTCGATTGAACTTTCAAATAAAGCCATAAAATTCAGAAAGTATAATCTTGTATAAAAATGATACATTATAATTAACTAGTAATTTTAAGACATAAGTTAATTTTAAATATCAAACATGCTCTTTCATTTTTATAATCCATAAGGGCAAATCTATCTAATTTTGTTTGTTTTCTTTACTTACCAGCATCGTCATGATTACTTCTAAGGTCTGACTGACCAGATGTTTCCGAGTAATTGTCATTGGTCATATCTATTCCAGCATCTTCGTCTGATGAGTATGGAAGCTCAGTCCGTCTATGCTCTGTAATTCAATTTGTTTTATCACAATAAAGTTTTTTTTACATAGTAATTAATGTGGTCATATTAAGAATATTATCTAAAGAATAGCATTTATGAACTATTAAAATATTAAATGTTACATTTATAATTAATTATTCTTATTATTTATGTATTCTACTACTTATGTATCTAATACATATACTATGTATCTAATAGTTTATAATATTGTGTGTATATATTTAAGTTTCTAGGTTTTTCCTATCATATAAGATTGCAAAATAAAATTCATTCTATTTACAACATAAAATAAATCTTTTTCAATGAACTCAAAGAATTCTTTGTAATAGTAGCTTCTTACTTAACAAAAATGTTAATGTATATTATATAAACAATATATTATATAATTTTGATCTCATTATTTGAACTAGCATTTCCAAGGCTAATCATTTGTTAGAATGTCATAAAAATCCGTTCTGTAAACTAATACAGGTTACTAGTACACGCATGTGGTAATTAAAAAAGAAATCGGTGTCACATTATGATTCCGGAAGTGTTTCTAAGGTCTTTTTGCAAATAGCCCTAGCATATGGACTGCAATGCTATTGCAAGTTTAAGCGGGCAAACGTGGACCTGTCATTAATGTGAGTGGTGATTGCGAACACAAGGTCGCCGCGTGATATCATTCTTGGCAAATTCCAGCCACGACATCGATTCACAATGCAACACTTTCAAATATTTACAAGAAACTTACCGAATTTTCCTTTTTTCTTTCCTTTAGGCATGGTGGATTCTGGAAAGCTGATTACAATAAAACTAAATATATTCACTATTAAATTAACTAAGTTTCTCACTTAATCAAGATGGAGAAAAGTTTAGTATATCAGTTCTTATTAAATGATTTGTGCACCGAATATAACATAAAACTAAAATTTCAGAAAAACTTTTTAACATGTTTAACCGTGTATCATGCACACACGATTCCGCTTATTTGCGCAATGGTATCTGACAACTTGTCATTTATGGGGACGGCTGCAGCGGGGATTTTCCGCCATCTTGTGCGTCATATAGAAAAGTGTTGTCATGTTTTTTGTTTTGCTTCCCTAGAAGCAATTTACAAAATTCTTTAAAACAGTACATATTTGAATTTGTGTCAAGTATCTATTAGAATTTTAGAAGTAAAGTTAAAAGTAGATTTTTGGAATAAAAACATCTTTAATAATCTCTATCAATTAAATGTTGAAAAAAATAAAAACCACTGCTTTTCGCCCATTTTTTGTATGGCAGCACTGTAGTTTGCTTATCGTGGTGCAATAATAAGAAATTATTGTTCCAAAAATTTGTATACAATGTTTTGTAAGTTCCATAGATTGAATCATCATTTGAAAGAACTCTAATTTCGCAATGTTTATCAACAAATGTGACCTCTTGTATTTCATAATACTATACTATACCTATTGAGATTAATTTTGATTCGTAGGTAATATATGAAGAATAAACTAAGAACTATGAGTACAATGTTGAGTAATTAAACATGAGAATATAATTTATTATTTGTTTAGACACTAGTGGCGTTTATGCATGCCAGAAAGTTTGAAATATCTATTTATTATTTAATAACCTTTTTTTGGCATTTAAAACAGTCTCTCCCGTACGTATAATTGCTGTAAAGCATTCGAACGTCAGGACTCGGGAACCATTAACCAAATATAAAAAAAAGAACCGTGAAAAGATCCGAAAAAATATATTTAAAATATCAAATATTCGCATAAGTCTAACTTCTAAGAAAATATTATAAAATTTAATGTTGTAAATAGTACCTATATTATATGAATATTTGTAGATTATAATTGACAATTGTTGAAAATAATAGAAAACTCATTATTTTTAACAATTGTAAGTTAACGACAAATAGGAACTTATACCTTTATGTATAAAATCTGTATGGCAAAATCGAGAATAGTAGCAAAATCTCTCTATTTTTGACTTTGATATTTTTTTACGGACTCTGTCTACATAATTATTTATTCTGAATTCTATAGTCTTAGTTTAAAATTATTTTTTTCGTGAAAACCATTATTTTATAAAATATTACATTAAGAGTTTAGAAAGCGCCATCTATTGGCACTAGTCTGAATGCTGTTTTATTTAATTTAATAATAGCTGTATTATTGGGATGAAAGCTTTTTAGGGTTCAGTAGCGAAATAGCTAAAACAGAATCCTATGATTTCATAGTAAATTCGTAGTTAAATGCTTTTATATGATAGACGAACTCTTTCTGTTTTTTTAGGTACGAAACTTAAAAACAACGTAAGATTCCAACACAATGGCCTTTTTATTTTCATCTGTGTTTTATGAGAAATAGGTATTTTGATAATTTTAGGCTCTTCTTCATTACT
Organism: Brenthis ino; assembly: GCA_921882275.1. Taxonomy (NCBI): domain Eukaryota; kingdom Metazoa; phylum Arthropoda; class Insecta; order Lepidoptera; family Nymphalidae; genus Brenthis; species Brenthis ino. Next base: position 27,467,058 of record OV170227.1, read on the forward strand.
TTCAAAACCATAATTTAAATTATACTACAAACTATAGGTATGTACAATTGTACATTTACAAGTATCGTAAATATCTGGGTTCAAAGATAAACACTAAATTAAAAGTATTAAAATGTATTATATAGTATGTTTGTTGTATTTATTTTTTACGGCTACGAGATGTTCTGATGATGATGACTTCTGATTTTTGATGTGTTGCTCTTATATCATCTGCTCGTTTTGGAGTAGAAAAGTTGCTCATTTTATTTTTTATTTTTTTTGAAGTGAAAACTTCTATAGGCAGGTTCGGATGGGAAGTAAATTCATGTAAGTCGTCATCGACATGGTCACGTGACGTGTTAACGCTAACAGTCAAAGTACCAATATATTTCAAATCATAATAATTTTTATACATATTTATTATTTCCCTAATCTACAGTTTATTTTTTTTTTCTGACCTAATTAATTTTTATCAAAAAAATAAATAAAAATAAATTAAAGAGCTCGATTGTCAGTAGAGTGCATTTTATTTGATCCACCTGCTTATAAGCTACAATACCAAAGGCCGATGTAAACGAACTTTTCCATTAATACCTAATCAATCCATTCATTGAATTATAATTTTTACCTTAATATGTTTTGTTTATGTTTTTTATATAAAATGAAAATGTAAGATAAGTATTTCATTAAGTAGGACAATAAAAACTATCACAGCAGTTAAACAACTAATATATTCAAGGAATATTAATTTTCCATTTTATATGTAGGAACTAGATTGCATAAGGTTAAGTTAACCAGGTCCGAGGAAAATGTTTCGAATGGAGCAATAACTTATAATTATGCAATTTTAGATAAGGGCTGGCTAAGGAAATCGTATCTTATATTATTACGATAAGATTAAGAGGAGAGGTAAGTATATATTTTATTAAAATCGCATTATCTACAAGTAGGAGTTTGTAAAATTAAATAATTAATAATTAATCAATAAATCTTTTATTTTGTAATCATATTTCACTACTAGAAAATATATACTTAATCATAAACTTTCACCATAATTAATTATTATTAAACATCTAGGAACACAAGATCTGTTCTTTATAAACTATTTCACAACTTTAACAAACAGTAAATACAAATAAAATTAAAAAGTAAACCCGTTATGCCTATTTTTACATTATTTGACTCGTTTCTCTGCTCTTGTGGTCTTTCATCTTGACCGGTGTGATCTTTCCATTTGGCTTTCTCCTCATTAGAGCCATATAATTTACCAAATTTGAATTCAGCGCATTGAACCGTCACAACTGGTGGTATACCAGAAAAGATTAAACGTGAACTTTTCCTTTTTAAAGTTGTGGAACCTCTCATTTCTTCTAACTCGCGTCCATTTAAATACCAACGTATTTCTGTATCAGAAGCAGCTCTACAATATGCTTGCATCTCATCATCTTCACCAAATTCTTCGGCTAATCCTTCAAGTAGCGGTTTTCTATGCTCATGACCGTGCACTTCCATGTACGCTGTACGCGTTGCGAATCTGTATGGTGCTACATCTCGTTCTATATCGCACCTGTATAATCCAGTGGCTTCTTCTGTAAGAGCTCCAAGTTTGAGTCGGCATGCTGTCGGTCCACAGGCAACCAGCTCGACCCTCCCAACTCCTAGAACAGGGAAGGATCGCGTACTAGGTGCCGGACCAGGTTTATAGCGGAAAAATTCGTTAGGTCCTTTAAACCAGTTGAGTAAAGTGAAATTTGCGTCGTATCTGCACTCAATTTCCACGGTTTCTTGTCCAGGGGACACTACTTCTGGAACTATTAGGTGTGTTATGTTAAAAGGTCGCGCTTTGACCGTGACGCTCGCGATCAGGACGAGCATGAACACCAGCATGATTTCGGGACGCGCGCGCGCACCGTACTGCTCCCTCCCGATCTGACGCGTCCTTAATTAAACAGTTTATTAAACTCCAACACTTAACCGTCCAACAGATCCCTTTGGATTATGGGACATTTTTCGGCATTTCTAATTGATAGACAAACGACGAATTACGTTTTCACTAGGGGTGGTACTTAATTTGGGCGGATATCTTTTGTACAATTAGTCACGAGTTGTTGTTATCATAATTTGTATTATTAAATTTTAATTTAATTATAGGTAATAATAATTTATGGTTGCCTTTATTTTTTATTAGTGCATGTTTAAATATTGGATCTTATATATTTATTTACTTGTGTTTTTTTTAATGAATGCTGTAAAATCACTTTTATACCAATAAATTAATATTTTGTAATTTTGTCACTCATATGTACATACATACGAGTATGTAGTGCAGACAAAATAATATTCTCAAAGGCATATGACTATTTTCGTATTTCGATCTCGTTCACATGAAATGTATTTTTTCAACAGAGCCATCTACAGCTAAAATTATTTAAAAATAAAGTACTTTTAAAACATTAAAAAAGCCTTTTACTCAAAATTATTCTACAGGATTTATTCCTAGATGGGACATTTTTTATCTACATGCTAAGTTTCACCCCCAAACCATACCTATAATGGGTTGACACGTGATGGAGTAACAAACGTCCCAATATTTAACATCGTAACTTTTAACATTTGTAATAATAAAAAAATAGAAATATTATTATTAATAGAGTAAAGTGGAATAATAAATAATAGAAATAAGAAAAGTTTATTGTGAGTCATTGTTTAGAAGCTGTGGGCGTTTGCGGGTTGAAGGTGCCGGCTCCTTGTAAAAATTACGCGCGTAATGTGTCATCAATTTTGCAGCTACGAGTAGATTGGTGTAATCCGCCGCGGGCCTACAGGCGGCTGATATATGTGTCCGCTCACTGATTTTTCGACAACAACTTATTTCTTAATTTGATATTATTATTTTTTTTATGAATATTTTCATTATGTTTGCTTAGAAAGTTTACACACGTAGTTTAAACAAGGTGTTGAGAGTATTGATATCGCGTTAATATTATAAATGCGAAAGTTGGATGGATGGATGTTTGTTACTCAATCACGCCAAAACGGTTGAACAGATCTAGATGAAATTTGACACAGAGATAGATTATGGTCTGGAATAGCATATAGGTTACTTTTTATCCTGGAAAAATGTACGGTTTCTGAAGGATATATTTGTTTTCGTTTTTACTAGGGACTAACGCACGAAGCGAGGGTGAGTCGCTAGTTTAAATTTATTTTAAACTTATTACTTGAAATATTGATGCAAACACTAAATATATAGATCCTTAAAAAGGTCTATGAGGTTTATTAAAGTATATACTCGTAATGTAGAGACTTCGAACTCTATGGAGCATATTTATAAACCAAAAGAAACTTTTACGAATGCAAAGTAATGTCAAAGCCCTGTTATTTTAAATTACACTTACGCTTATAGTCATTTATTTTTTTTAGCTTTATAAGTACGTTAATTATTTTATTATTAAATACATGTTTTAAATAAAACTATTTTTTCGGATTTTTTCGCGAACTTATTTTGATTTTTGGTTCCCGACGTTTCGAATGCTTTACAGCAATCATGGTCACGGGAGAGACACGGCTGTAAAGCATTCGAAACGTCGGGAACCAAAAATCAAAATACATTCGCGAAAAAATCCGAAAAGATAGTTTTATTTAAAATGTCAAGTATTCGCGTAAATCTAAGAAAGTATTAAATACATGATTTTAATTTTAATATATACATTTTACTCATGTAAATTTTATACCGCGGTTAAGTTAGGGTCACACTGGCTACTTCTCGAGTGGCCCACGCGTCTCGGAAACAAGGCATTACAATTTTATTAGTGGTAATCTCCTTAAGTGTTATCAGTCTAATTGAATAATGCATCATCATAGTGACTCTTGCTATATTATAATAACACATGCCTTATATCCCCACTTCTACCACTTTTATTATAAACAGAGATCGTCTTATATTGGTCAATGGAGTTTTTACAGTGAAAAACCAATATAAATTGACATCTATGTATTGGAAGTGAGCTATTTTTTACACCCCAGACTTTTTTGTCCATTTCACCGGTCGGTCCCTATGAGGGTATTTTTATCACGTAAAGTAAAAAACTTTTGTTTTTTCTCTTCCAAGGTATTTATTGTGTTAAGGTTTAAGGAGAAACTTAAGATTTATTATTCTATTTTTTTATAAACTGTATAGCTCTAAAAGTCTTTGAAGTTATAATTGAAATATTAATACTTTTTTGTATTTCTCCTTTCGTATGAACTATATAACGTTGTATATAATATTTAAGTAATGACACAAACATAAACACTTTTTCTGCTCTTCATATTAGTTCTATACTCAGTGGCTGTATGAACGGATACACTCGAGTATCTACATATTAGATCAAGTGACTCTTAAATTGTTTTAATGATGCTTTTTGATGAAATATTATACGTACACTGGCCACTGCTGGAAAACGTTTAAAGAAACAGAATTTTAAAACTTTTTCCTAGCATAATGAACTTTGGTTCTAATCTAACACAAATTTAATCGCTTATTATGTATATATTTAGCCCTTTTTAAGGTCCTACTACTGGGCACGGGCCTCCCTTCAATACGAGGGGGATCAGGCCATAGTCCACCACGCTGGCCTAGTGCGGGTCGGTGGACGTCACGTGTCTTTCGAAAACTTGCTAGGTTCTCTCAGACATGCAGGTTTCCTCACGATGTTTTTCCTTTACCTTAAGGCAAGTGGTAATCATGTTAGAAATGATTCGCACATGAAAATATCAGAGATGCAAGTCCCGGGATTTGAACCTGCTTCACTCGGTTTCCCAAGCGTGCGCGTTACCACTGGGCTACGACTGCCTTTTTTCGCTTATTATAATTAAGTTAATTTCTCTGCCTTAAATTATATAGGTACCTAGTATATATTAACGCGCTTTTTATTACACACGGTACTACCAAATTAAAAATGTACCAGTAGGTACCTACATAGTACATACATACATATATATTTCTAATCTTGGCACAGATTTGATGTGTACAGTAATAAAAAAAATTCTTTATAGTGTATTTATTATTTAATAATTGTTATTTTTATTTATTTTTTTCATTTTAGTGAGACTACAATGGTCATTGCTCATATTATGCGTACTAATTTACATGATTTTTATATGATCACATCTGGTATCAATATTATATCGGGCACGTTAATGCAGTAAGTAATAATATACAAAAATCATAGTAGATTAAAGATTGCAACACAATGATACCATTTTAAGATTCTGCCTACGATTTTATATGCGTATTGTTTTCAAAAGTACCTATTGTTTTCAATATAATTTATGAACATTATAATATTTTACCCTATGGGGGGTTGAAATTAAAAAAAATCTTTTTTTTTATTTATAGCATGATTTTAACGCGAGCCTGCATCGCCCCATTGCACTACGATAGTGTTACGTTGTGGGCTTTTAGTGAGTAGTCAGTACCTTGCTCATTGAGTGCCGGCAGGAGCTGGCCTCATGATGGAAAGCAAAAAAAAAAAATTGTTAATGTACCACTAGATACATGTAAATTAGGTATATAATTTAGGATATTTATTTAGTTATACCCAAACTTGAAATTGTATGTTACCTAGTACCTACCTATTGATTTATTCAAAAGATTAAAATAAAAAAGTCTATTTTCAATTAGCCAAAAATAATGTAATTGTTTTGCCGTCATTTCCAGCACATAATAAATTCAAATTATACCTTAGAACAAAATATTAGAGATCAAAATGTAACAAATTTACTTATAATTATCAAATTTAATTAGGTATCCAAAGTTATTTACGCTTATCCTTTATTGAAAGGCATTATTAATCCAAGCAACGTGTTACGTACAACATGCAATATTAGATTATACCCTAATCGTTAAAGTAACACAATATAACAAAATGCTGCTTAATTAACAAATTGCCGCTTATCTACCCTAATATGCGGGAACTATAATTATTTTCTCCTATGGTGCTATTTAATTAATAGATGTGATTTGGAATTCTCAGATTATATTAACTATATAGTTTTGTTTATATTTTTAAATTTTATTCAATAGCGACCTGTCCTCGCCTCAGCTATTTCTAAGTGTATCGCATACCAAAAAATTTACAAGACCTTTACTCTACCAGAGGGCCGGTAAATTCCTTTAAGCCACCGTTCTTGTATACATTATTCCATCTCAACCTTTTTTTCATATCATGCTAAAGGCATTTTTGCCTAATTTCTTTATTAACTACCGTAAGTTGAAGATCAGTTTTGAAGATTAGCGGATACAAAAAGACAGACAACAATTTTTTTAACGGTAGCCTGGTCTTTAGTATGGACTATGGTTCAAATAATCTGGCAAAAATAAATAATAAACATTTCAATAATATTATCTATTAAAGAACAAATTTTATTGTAACCTTAATGAGAGTAAATATGTTGGAATTTTGTTTTAAAATACTGTGCCTATTGGGCACTATTCAATACATCAAAATTAATACTAATATTATGGAGAAAATTACTAAACATTTTTCAATTAAATGAATAGTTAATGAGTTATATCTACGTACCTAAGCAAATTTTTCAATGAATTTTAAAGCGGGTGGGAAAAGTTTAGAAAATTAACATTAAATTAACCATTTTCTAGAAGCCATTTTACTTTTATTTATTATTATTTTAGTGTAATTTTTTGTGTGGAGATAGTTGCAGGGCTGGAGAGTGACATAGGCTACCTTTTACCGTGGGAGTTTACCTAATTCCCACAGGAAAACAGTTTATAATAGAATCCAAAAAAAGGTTTTTGATCATTATTACTTGAAACTTGGTATTAATGCTCTTCAATAAAATTAATCAAATACATGTTTTAGCATTTTTCGAAATTCATCCTATAAGAGGGTAAAATAGAGGATGAAAGTTTGTATGAAACTATCTTTTTAGAGATGTTCTGCTAGTTATCTTATGTTTCTGGACTTAAAAAATAATTTTTATATTACTATAGCACAGCGCCATCTTTTGATGAATAATTATTGTAGCTCAAGTTACAGGTACGTTGAACTGTCAGTTTTGAGGCTTAGTTTTTCTACTAACAAAAAGATGGCGCTGTTTAATCCATATACTTTAACGTTTAACAATTTCTAAATCCTGAAAATTATAATAACTTTAAAATAATAGTCATAGTAATATTTATAATTTATTTTTTCAATAAGACAAATATATACAAATGTCAGATTAATAATTAAACTGTGTAAGTAACTATAGCTTAAATTGCTCTTTACTTTAACACATTTTTTTATTCCATTAGTAATAATATTAATTATAATATTTAATTTTAGTGTACAAGATATATCTCTTAACTCAACTTGTTTTTTAATAATTAGGATTTCTTTAAAGTAATCATATTTGATAATTACATCTTACCAAACAATATATTGCCATAAGAAATTTTATATTTTATATGTACATATAAAATAATCCGAAAATATAATAATCAAACGGCATTAGCAAATATACATAAATAATATTGTAATTAAAAGTTTCGGCAAGCGTTCTCATGTTAAATGGATTCCACCAGTAGGTGGTCCGCAATACACGCTGGTCTGTTGCAGTGTCAATTTGCACAATTTATGCCCTTAAGTACGCCCCCGCACGCGGCGTCTCTCGACTTAAGTGAACTCTCACTGAACGTCACATTATTTACAATTTATTCTAAGATAGCTTTAGCCGGCAGCTTTGCTTGAAAAGAAAACTATTTTCAACAAATTTCAACAAAGGAGGTAATTTTGTATAATTAAGGTAAAGTAATAGTCGGTGTAAATTTTAGTTAAAAAGTACCTAGTTATATATATATATATATATATATATATATATATACATTATAAGTTGTAGGATTTACGTTTTGAATTTAAAAAAAAATACATACATATATGTAGTATGTACATATTTTTGATGCCTTTTTAGGGCCATTGCATAAGATTCTAAGCAAAATGGGTTTTGACTAAATATTCAGACTGATTGTACTGATTGATTTATATTATTTTCTAAATCTAAATAGATAGGTATATTGTATGGTGTCTACAAACAAAATGTACACAATAAGTAAAAGTAGAATGCTATATAGTACCTACATCGTTATAGGCTAAAGAAATATTATCATGTACTCAGTGTGCCGTAGTAATTTGGTTTCAGTGTCGCATGTATATTTTACTGCCAACTTTTCTGAAATATTTATGCGGATTTGCATGTTAGGAAATTTGTTATATATTTCAATATTTAATACGCTTAGTTTTAAAACTGTTTGAGCATTTTGTTACAATGTTGTAAATTATGATAGTTGTTGTATTAAAAGAGTATAAATTAGTATGAAAATAGAGTTTCTTAGTAAAAAAAATAATATGTAAGTTTTTTTTTCTTTTGCAGTCTTATTCTTATTATAAGTTTTATCTATATGAATTAAAAGTAAAGAATAATTATTTGTTAAAAATGTACGTTCTTTCTATTAAAGTGCTATTATTTTAATCAACTAATTTATGACAGTCTTGTGAATATGTAATACATAATGAGAAAAGTATAATAAAAAATTAAGCTCCGTACTCATTTCAGTCATGAGATATTTTCTTTATCATCTTCTAAGACTTTTTATGTGTGCAAGAGATTATATTGAAGAAGTGTGTCCGCAAGCACAAGTGCACTCTATCTACTTCTTACACTTTCAAATTCCGGTAGGACGACAATTCAATACAATCGGTAAGAGATCAAGCACAGGACTCACGGCTTAGTATATTTTCCGATCTGGTGTAACACTGGTAACTTCCTAACTCCAGGCTGTTACTGAAAATTTCTCACCATAAAAATACAATAGCTACAAATAATCGGGCGCAGGGATCGAACACAGGACCTCTGCCTTTATAGCCATATACCTAGTAAATATTATGACGTTTTAACTTTTAATAATCCACGACAAAATTTCACCAAACTTAATATAACATTCTTTTTACATAATAAAAGCGCAAATTTGAAGTAGGTGTGTATTATATTTCCTTTAGTCTGTTGCGTTGTCAATTTGGAAGATTTACGTCTTTAACTACGCCCCCCACGCGTTAGTACATTTAGTTACATAGTATCAATATTGCTTCTGTAGGGACTGATATTGTTTATTTGTTACAGTTATCTCGTAAATATGTTGCTGGTCTATAGCCTGCAGCTCCGCCCATATTACTTTGTAATAGGCCATATAAATTATATAGCGCTAGCATTTATCTGCAGTGGTAGGATGGACATTGGTACGTCTAAACGTCATAACAAAGAATTGAATCGTCTGAACACAGTAAAAATGCTTACATAATATATTTAAAATATTTTTTTAATGTGTTTGTGTTGATTTATTAGTTTTTGGTTTTTGAAATTTACATGGTTTTTTTGCATATCTATGCATAAAATCACGTAGATTTTCCAAAGGCAAATTTTATTTGTTCATTTTTATCCCAATGAATAAAGATCATAAACAGTAGCTTATTTTTTTATTTAGGTGATGATTAGTAAGATAAGAAAGGAAGATGCCTACGGTTAAATAGATATTATAATTAGTTATTATCCGGCGTTAGAAATGTAAATGTTCTTTTTGTTTTTATTCTGCTATTCGCGACGGAGACAAACCCAACTAATTAAAGATCATCAAAATCGGTCCAGCAGTTCTCGAGTTATAAGTGTTGTAACAAAGCCGACTTTGTTTTATATAGGTATAGTAAGTGTATTAGGTACTTAGTGTGCCGATTATAATGATTTATTTCATCAATTGCACCATCATTAGACTTTTGATAAAATACGCATTTCATTTTAAAGTTAAAATAGACTTAATATGTAAAGGCACATAATATGTGTAAGCTTTTGATCCCCTCATTTATATTTATTAGTGTTCGCTCTGTGGTTGAAATTCAATCATAATCATTATTGAAAATTTGAGGAAAACGTATTACGAGTAAAATTTATCTATCTATATATAGAAAACGTGTGTGTGTACTTATGTACGCTCGTAAGAAGTTTACTTCTTCGGCGTGACAAACAAAACTAGCTTAAGATTTCATCCCGTATGTCACAACTCTCTGTTTACAGAATAATTAATTTAATAGAATTCTTAGAAATTTAATTAAGTACTTTCTTAGAAATCTACCTGAAGGTGTTAAACTAAAGCTCATCAAATATATGTAGCTGCTAAAAAAAATCGCCAATAGCCTATTTATATGTAAGTGTATAGATTATGCAAATATCACAATAAAACTATCAAGATTAACTAAAATTAGTATTTGAACTACAAATCAAAGATATTATTTTGTAGAGAGATGTTCAGATAAATACAATATCCAATATATTCCTGTACACCTCTATCAAAGGAAAGCCATTACGGGACATCTCTGTGGTAAGTAAACGTCGATTTCGTTCCGATGCACATTTTAGAACCATTCCTGACAGATACCTTTCTGATTACAGATAGCTTCGAACTCGAATAAGCTGAAACAAGTTGACGTTACGAATGCACAGTAGAGTCTAATTTGTAATGTTATAAAAGTTTGCTTAAAATCTCTTTTTTTAGAAAATTTAAAAATATTTTACGTATTTTATTTTAAATATTTTAAGGAATTTATTAATATTCACTCTTCATCACATTTTCAACATCAATACGCGTATAAAAATGTTATGTATGTTCATAAAAGTATTAATGATTTTTCCAAGAAGTATTATAATATGCATTAATACCAAAATCAAATACAAGTTTATACCCAGGACTCGGTTACAGTGAGTTTTTGTTTAAAGAGTTTTCTTGGTTGTGTAAATAAGTAAATATTTTTATGGACAATGTATGTATGTATATGTTTTTACTACAAGATCCCAGAAAAAGATTAAAAATCTTCTACCTATTACTAAATTGAAAAAAATATGATGCGATCGGTTATTTCTATGTTAGAGAATTATTTTTAGTCATAATTTTATCTTAAAAATATGAAAAAAAAAACATAATTTCAGTCTCGCTGAATTTTTATCGCCGGTTCGTCTTAGGACTATGGCTTTTTCTTATTTCTTAAATAGTGTTAAGACCATTATAAGATGATATAAAAAATCTAAAATTACAATATTTTAATGCGGAACAACAATTTTGAATTTGAATTTCTATGAGTAAGACATTATTATCATTACAAAATGAATTATTAAGTTTACAGCATAAGTCTAAGGATACAAGTACCTATATATTATCCGAAATATCGATATAACGAGTCGAGTTGTACATTTCGGGAATGCTCCCCACGGATAGTCGATTGATTGCAAATGCTTGCTTGAAACTTTGGCCATAGCTAAAACGAGATAACTACAGACAAAGTGTTGCTCACTTTGTACAAGGTAACGAATGTTCATGAAAGGTATGTATGAATGCTACTATTTTACTTTATATAAATCCTACCATACACTTCATACACGTAAGAGTATGTTGGTTTGTTCCAAAATTTAATAATATTTCAACGTGGTGATGACGAACAAATATCGTAAAATATTTTAATATACCTATACATCTCTTCTGACATACAAACACTGGCTGACTGATAGACGTCGCTCGAAGACAAAATCGTTTGGCTTAGAAGCATAAATATTTGCACAAAAGTAGTTAAGGTTTATAGCTAAGGTTAGCACTTAGGACCGATTTTTGGATATTCATCCCTTAAAAGGGTTAAACAGGAGAAAAATGCTTATGTTTATATTAGCGATGGGAAATCTCACCGGACTTACTGCTTGCAGATATATTACATAACTAACTGCTAACCCTCGCTTCGCTCGGCTTAGCCTCTAGAAAAAAAACAAATCTATCCCTCGGGAACCACAAATTTTTCCGGGATAAAAAGCAGCCTATGTGCTTTCCAGACTATAATCTATCTTTGTGCTAAATTTCATCCAGATCCGTTCAGCTGTTCTGGCGTTAAAGAGTAACAAACATCCATACATACTCACAAACTGTCATATTTATAATATTTATACAGATATACAGATATATGAACATATCAGAATCTCTTCTTATATGTACATAATGTTTAAATGTACAATTTGTATCAAAGCAAACTGTTTTGCTGTAATTTGACAGATTTCTGACTGATTGCAGATGCTTACCTCGAACTTTAGAACATCGCTGGAATAACCGTTACCAGTACTAAATAGTTGTTGAGTTCGAATTGCAGAGCTCCGGTCTATGCTATGGATAAATTAAATTCTAAATCGAATCGAATTAAACAATTTTTAAGGAATATTCTTCATATTTTCTGTTGATATCTTCTTTTATTTATCCTTTAAAAAATTTTTTTTTAAAAAGCATCATTTATAAAGTTACGTAAATGGAGAAAATGTAGTGTTTTTTTAGTGTATTTCTCCTATTCTTTATATTTCTTTCTATAGTTATGAGTTATACTTTTAAATTGTTTGAAGATAAACTTAAAAAAACTTTATTGGAACATTAAAGAACATTTACAACTTAAGCTGCTTTATGTACGATAGTGACTACTTTAAAAACTCAGTTGTAGCCACTAAAGTTACAAAACAATATATTTACTAATAAAATAGCAACGTAGTTTAAGATTAAATTAAGCATCTGTACGGTAAATTCATCCAAGGCTGAGAATGTTAATAAATCAATGCGGCTTGCCGGCATCTCACGACTGCTGTACTTTACCCCGAAACCCTTGTATTACTGGACTTTGTTAAACTATATGTACAATATTTTTGTTCTAATAAAATACGTTGGATAATAAATTTCTTATATAAGATTTTGATACAGAAAGGTAATAAAACTAACATTGACAGGTTTAATATTGTAGGTGATGTACTTCGGTTTGATTTCGATCAGCTATTTAGTGTACTCATAATATAAATTTATAATATTGCTAAGTTTTGTTACCAATTGATTGAGAACATTTTAGTCGTATATAAAGATCAATTTTTACTATAATAAGTATAAATTTTCAAATTGTCTTACTTACCAGGTAGTAGATGAAGAATCCACGTTATGATGGAATTTGTTCAGAATGAACCATTGAGATGTCATTTATTAGCTAAAAACCTTTTTTACCTGAATATATGTATATATATATATATATATATATATATATATATATATATATATATAAATTTTGTATGTGATGTGAATATAATATAACACAGCGACGTCGTTCCTACCGCAAAGCTCTTAAATAAAGAAGGAAAAAAAAAAAATTCAATTCACTGTATATTTCTATTTGAAGCTCAAAAGATCGGAAACATTGTTTCGTGTACAATTTACGTGTCTTACATATTTACATGTGTTACATATACATTCGTATCAGATCAGGGACACTCTGGCGCTTGTGTCGCTTGCTGGAAGCACGCAATGTAGCGTGTCGTATACAATAAATCATAAACCCATTTCGGTATCGATGGCATTCCCTATTGAATTGCAGTAACAATTTTATCATTGCTAAGAAATTATAAGGAAAAATAATAATCAAAGTAAATAATATCAAATTGTAAAACGATAGCAATACAAATTAAGAGTATAGTACGGTGTTTTTCGGTAAAGATATAAAAATTGCGTTTTTTTCCAGAAAATATCTATACCTATAGATAAACTTGAAAAGCCGAACTTTGCCTTAATACCAAAATTTTATTCAAATATTTCATCGTTTCTATGATGTATGAAATACGATGATTTTGATTTAATAGTTATCACTTTTAGTATTTAATGTTAATTTTGATTCGGTGCATCTGTTTGTAATTTAACTAAAAAAATTGCCACTAAAAGGTAAGTATTTAAAAGGAAATATTAAGATTTTAAATATTATAAAGTGGGTAAAAATATTATATTACTTAATCCCTCAACGACCGCGGACACGCCGGCGTTACAGTTAACAATAGATTTCTTAGAAATTTAATTAATTTCTTAGAAATTTACCTGGAGGTGTTAATGAGATATTTTTGAATTTAGATTACGAATTTGAACCTGATTATAGTATATTGAAGTACAACCAATTAAATTACTTACTTCATACATGAGATTAAAAACTAAAACTCCTACCATATTCAATTAGTACGACAAATACAAGTATCTAAATTAAAAAAAAAAACAACATATTTTTTCCATATCCATAATAATATTAAAAAAAATATGTTTCAAATCAAAGTAACATTTCTCTTTTATTAGTGAAGTTAACAAAATATGACCATCTGAAAACAATTCCAAAAGTAATAACTTTCTATGTTCAACCAGACCACATTAATAACTAAAGTTAGACTCTGTTTACAACTGAGGAATAGCGTATTGAAACAATTTAAAAGAATAAAAATATATTTTATGAAATTCATTTCATTGTTATTGTTTCATTTTATACAATATAAGCTATATATATATATATATATATATATATATATATATATATATATATATATATATATATAATATTCATGAAAAACGAACACTGCTTTTTTCTATATTTTTGTGTGGATTTCTTTTGTTTGGTCGCTAGTACTATAGGTATAGGTCGTTTGTGAGGATGTGTGGATGGATGTTCATCTAAAAACTACTGAATGGATTTTAATGAAACTTTACAATAATATAGCCAATATATCAGAATAACACATAGGCCACTTTTTATCTAGGAAAAATGTATGGTTCCCGTGGGATAGATTTGTTTGTTTTTCTAGAGGCGAACCCGAGCGAAGGCAGGGTGAGCCGCTAGTATTACAGTAATGCAGTATTATATTATTATTTACATGTAATTAATATACTTGAATAGGGAAACACCAAAGCTATTTTGATATTTGTACCACGAATGAATCTGTAAAATGTAGGAAAGTGCATTTTTCTTTCCCTTATTATATAAACTATTTATAATTTAATTACGTATATAAAACAAAAGCTTACTCAATTAAAGATAGGATAATTTACTATGTTATTATATTAAAGAATTTGAGTGCATTTACTAAAAAATCTTTTTGAAAAGAAGAAAAATGTTAGATGCTCCTGCCTTTTCACGTATTTACCGCTTAATTTAGCCGTTACTCGCTCGTCCCTGCCGGAGTGGTTGCCAAGTTAGCCCATATAAATGGAAATGATCTCGAGAAATCTCCTTTTATAATGTTTTTCAATCTACGTCGTGTTGTTAACAAACTTCACTCATGTTTAATAATATTACAATTTTTTTGATAAATACTGTAGTGAGTATGTAAAAATATAAAGGTATTAGTTTTTAACTATATTATATTTTATGTAACATAATATTATGCCAGCCATCTGCTCCGGTTCCTAATTTGATACCCTAAAAATATTGTTTCCTATATAAGTCCGCAACCCCCATTTACCCTTTTGGGGGTTGAATTTCAAACTTTCAACTTTTTGCGTCCAAAGCCTTATAGGAATTAGTCATCGTAAAATTGGATAAGGTATCATTTTTCATAGGTTTTATGAATTTAATTGTTTCTAGTGGTCTCCAAATAAAATCCATTCAAATATGTCAGTATAATAAAAAAAAACACGAAATTTTATTTAAATGCAGCTTCCGAAATTTAAAAAATAGCGCACTTTGAATAAATAAGTTCCGAGTGTCGGTTTACATGAGCTTTTAACATGCGCTGCTCAGTAATGTAATTAAAAATCTTGTAATATAGTAGTATAAAAGATTTTTATGGTAAGTATGACGATCCCGTGTTCATACAAGCTCATCTGGGGTGAGTTTGTTAAACTTCGCAACATGTGTGAAGTGCTTCAAAATATACCATAGAGATATGTACATATCTAGAAGTGGCTTGTACTTATCTTGTACTGGTTCTTCTTAGAAAAAGAATTAAGAGATGAAGATTGTGTTTCTTGTAAGTTTCGGAAAGTCTATACAAATTTCGGTACAAAATTTGCCTAATACAAAAAAAAATTGTAGGAAGATGTATATATATGTGACCGGTTATTCAATCTACAAAGAGATTACTTTATAAAATGAGAAAAAAATGTATTTTAAATAAATCTCTGTAGTAGTAACAGTTTTGTTTAAAATGTCAAATATTCGCGTAAATCTAAGAAAGTATTATAAAATGTGTTATTGCGTAGTTATTAATATCTTTTAGTACCTATAGTTATTTAAAAAACAGTAAGCACCGATGAAATGAGAAACAATGAGAATTGTTTAGCTGAATTCGTTCAGAGAATATAATGAAATTTGATTTTTATGGGCCTTGTGGGTAATAACCCTATTTTAAGCATAATTCAATAATTATAATATATTGAAACTTAACCTCCAACATGTCTAAATGAAAAGTAAATTAGTTGAAAATTTATAGAAATTCTCACAGCATTCGCATAGATAGAGATACAGATTTTGGCTACCTATGGATATTTCGAAATATTATATGAAGTTAAAGTATCATTTTTATTTCATGCAGTATATTTTGGACTTTAAATAAAAATTACAGTCCTCTGAAACCAAATTAAATCAATTTATGCGAGCATTATATCCAGTATATAAACTAATTCCTCACGATCCACGCGGGATGAGTTCAGTGAAACTTGGCCGGCTGTTTGTAATTTTAAAGTAGAGAGTTACACACCGCTTTTATGAGTTTTGTTGCAGAACAAGCCTGAGTAGTGATTATGTGTTAGATATCCATCGCAACTTTGTTTGACGGACCCTCGCCATGGAGCTGTCAGGTATAACAGCCTCCAAGTGGGCGAAATGAATTGTAAAATATAAATGAACTAGCAGAACCCGCGGCTTCGCTCACGGTAAAACTACAAAAAAACTCTAAAAAGTGGGTTTCATAAAAACTTTCATCCTCTATTTTACCCTCTTAGGGGTTGAATTTTAGAAAACGCTGAAATACGTAATTCATTATTACTCATTATTATTCATACGACATGCAAATATGTCCAAGGAATAAAAAGTTTCATACAAACTTTTATCCTCTATTTCACCCCCTTGGGGGTTGAATTTTGAAAAATCCTTCCTAAGTGATCCCATATGAGGAAAACGTGTGCGAAATTTGTATTTTCTAGCCTTAAGGGTTTGGCCTGTACGTTGATACATCAGTCAATAACTTTTGCCTTTTATATATATAGATAAAGCATAAGTAAGTTTCAAAGTCTACATATGTAGAGAAAGTATCACCAGAAATATTAACTCATAATCGATAGATATTCTTAAACGTCGTCTTATTATACATATGTTATATATTCCTTCAGTCAACTTATATATTTGTATATACGATATATTATATTCATATTATGATTTAAATTATATTCAGGTAGGTAAAAGAACATATTTTAATTATTTGATAATATTAAATTGATTTTACAATATCATGCTTACATTTCTACAAATTCTCTCACTAACGAATGTCTGTCAGAGATTGCTCGTAGCAGTAAAACCGCCTTTACGTGCCTTTTGTTAATTTTATCATATATTTAATTGTGTATTGTATTTATCAATCTATTGTAAAAAAATCTATATATTATATATTTATATGTTAATCAATAAATTATAAATATTCTTGTATTTATCTATCTATTGTAAAATTATGAATGAAAATGTCGGAAGCTTGTTCTGTGCGTTCAGGATTTAAGTCAGAATTCTTTAAAAAAGGCACTAATACCACTATGGTGTAGTGTAAATAAAATCCATCTATACGATACACATGCACTATAAAATTCTCAACACAAATACAAGTTGAAGATCGCAAACATCCCGCGGAGCGGATATCCGGTCCGTTTCCCCTTTACAATTAATCTTTCAGCTATCTTCCGCTACGAAATTGTTTTATGAGTCTAGTTGCGGTTTTACCTAAATGTTAAATTCAGTCTTGTAGATGAGATGAATTGAGTAAAATCTGTGGAAGGTTCTATTAATTGTTATAAACTACTAAACCTATTTACATTCTTATAATACTAGCATTGCCCGTGGCACCGCACGGGTTCAGATGACCAAAAACCAAATTATTAGGTTTTACATATTAGTATACTCTTACGTTGCAGTTTTTGTATTTTTCTTCAGAAATGAGACATATTCCCGCAGTAAAAAGAATCCTATATGTTGACCCGGATAACCAGCTATCACCATACTAAATTTTATCAAAATCCCTCCAGTGGTTTTTCTGTGATGCGGTAACAGACAGACAGACAGACAGACAGACAAAAATTCTAAAACCTATAGATTCGGCCTTTGTATCGATAATAATGTCTATTTCATTAAGATTTTCCAAAAAATATTTAATGTGCAGAT
The DNA here is from genome assembly GCA_921882275.1 of Brenthis ino. Classification (NCBI taxonomy): domain Eukaryota; kingdom Metazoa; phylum Arthropoda; class Insecta; order Lepidoptera; family Nymphalidae; genus Brenthis; species Brenthis ino. Next base: position 27,485,300 of record OV170227.1, read on the forward strand.
TCGGCTTAGTTACATATTTATTATATGTATAGATTACGTAAGTTCAGAGTGAAATGTACATATGTCACTATTTTCTTGCTGAAAAGTACTTTCACCTATTTTTTTTCAATCTGCTGATTCCAACTAAAACTCAAAATATACTTTACGAGTTCTTTCTCTTGAATCTGCTCACGTGGTAGATAATTTAATAAAAACTAGCCATTATGTTTGGACATTAATGTGTGAAGAAATAACAAACATACACACACTCAAAAAAATTTAGCATTTAAAAAAATTGTGAGATTTAAATAGTTTTTACAAGTGCGTTTTTCTAAGGTTTTCGTTACTTTATAGTGTTTTTGCTTATAGGTAAACTTTAGTATATTATTTTTTCCCATTTCTTATTATATTCTCATAATGCGTACCTACTGGGTGGACTGTACTCGGCGCCGCGCTTCATCTAACCTAGACTATTAGTCTGGGTAACATTAGTTTTGTATAGGTTCACATTGTATGATATTTTTTAGTAAATACAAAGTAAATATTTAATAAATTTGTTTTTTTTTTTTAATATTGAGTATCCTATAAGTACCACCTATTTTTCAGAATATGTGATATATTAAACTTGCGACGCTGCGCAATATCCTCTACGAGTCTACATCATTATCCTGCGTGTGTATTGTGATATATTTAATAATTGATCACTATATTTAATTTTCAACTAATTTAAAAAGTAAGTTATAGATAATTTTTTGTAATATCATGAAAAAAAAAACTCGTAGGAATTAAATGATATTTTTATATAGAAACTTTTTGCTAAAATATTGTTGACATTTCGTAATCGTCCTTTATCAATATTACTTTTATCTCCCCAGAGGCTGGAGACTGATCACTTTTCCCGTCCTACCGAACCGATCATTAATTTTTTGCAAACATTTCCGTACCAGAATTGATTGTCCAATCACAGTGGATGACGGTCATTTATTCGCCTTCGATTATTATACGACGTCTTACACGTGTTTTGTTCGTTAATCATTGACGAGGGAATGATCTGTAATATTTTATGATAATTTTTTTGATAGCTTATACCATAAATCTGTTGTTGTATACTCTTTGTAACTTAAACTTAGAATTTTATACGGTGAATTGTGTTTTTTGTTGTTTATTTTATTTTTATAGTTCTTATTTATTTTGTCATTGTTTTATATGGGCATTGAAATTATTAAGACAGTAGTATTTTTAATTCAAACTGTTGATATGTTATTTTGTACTTTAAAAACTAATGATAGGATTTTCAGTATCTCATTCAATTTTTTAATAAAATACTCTCAACTTTTTATTAAAAATTTTTTTATAGAAATGTAATAGTTTAAAATAGAATTCAGACAGTTTAGTTTATATGCCTGATTAAATATCAATTACTCCAATAAGTAACCACCCAGTCAGAAATCCACTTCGTATCGTCTCCATACTCCGTCCCACTGCATAAATATGTGACCACTAGAGTCAAAGTAGTGGTGGGATATAATCAAGAAGGTTAAAATATTAAAATAATAACCATTACCAGTTACTTAAGACTGAAGCAACTAAGAAGTAAACAGTTCTGTTAGCTTAAATGTATTATCAAAAATTCGAAATCCATTCTGTGTTTACCAAACTTCGAACAAACAGACGCACAAAGGGTCGTTTTGATGCTGCTCCAAATCTGAAAGGAAGATGTATTTATTTTGTGAACGTAGCGTATAGCTCAGCTATGTCGCGGCAGTTTGGCAGCGCCGGCGGCTCTGGAAAAATATCGGCTGTAACGTCAGGCAGCCGTCGCGCGCAAACTACGTGCTTCAGACGTGCGAGACACACGGACTGATATGTTGTTCTTTCTTTTTTTGAGAAAATAGATAATAATATTTTTGTATAATGGGGATAAATTTAAATTAAAAAATATTGAGTAAAAACTTATTTTGTAGTCGTGACGAATGGTAAAATATACGAGTACATGGCTAATTCCAATACACGGTTTTCGCTACAAAATAGTATAGTAAAATTTGAATTTATTTATAAATGTGTTATTGCAACGTTTTTTTTAATTACATCTAAATTGTTATTTAATATTAAAAAAAATTAGTAAAAAATAGGCATTAGGCTAAGAAATTATCCTTCAAGATTTAAGGCAAAAGTTAAAGTCATTATTCCATTTGTGATGAATAAAAAATCTATATACTTAATAAGAACCGTATGTATCAAGCGTAATTTCTAATATAGAACAATAGCATTGTGATTGAATATGTATATATAAAATTTTCCTTGTCTGTGTGTAGACGCCTTCCAGTAGAGCGTAGCAGGCATCGGTCCGGCGGACATTTTGACAAGTGAGTTTTTCACCGAACCAGTTTCGTAGGTGAACTTTCATAAATATATATTTAGCCCACCTGCTGCTTAGTATTATGGATTCTGTCTGACACTGACGAAAACTAAACTCGCCTCTCGCGTTATTAATAGCCTCCAACAGGTAGTTGATTGTATGCGAATATTATCCTTCATAATGTGACAGCGAGGAAAGATTTATCGATATCACACTGATATATTGTGTTATTATAGATTAAAATATTTGTTTCTTTATTCATAATAACTTATTTCTAAGGAGTTTTTACACATAATAAGATAATTAGAATAAATTACAGTCATAATATATTGTTATAATTTAGAGTCTTGAATGACGTTTGATTTTTTTTAATAAAACAGAACATCGAATAAACTAAAAATAGCATAAAAATTAACAGCGTACAACAACTTTTACTATAATTGTATTTCCATTTCTCTACAAATGCGCATTAAAACAAAAAAAAAACTATTAATGTCGAATAAAACCTACTTAGTTCTTTAATCCCTCAGCATGCCTATTTAAGCGCTATAGCAAATTGTTCACAAAACGGTATTTAAACTGAAAGAGTTTACACTTTTCAATTAAAGGATTAAAAACAAAAGGAGAGCAGCAGACGAGCCGACATGAATAATGTCTGCGTCAGAGGGATCAAGCGTGTTACGAGAGTGAACGGTGAGTATTTATCGAACACTTCGATGATTGTTACTGCACTTACATTGCATTGTTGGACAATTCGTCCGGTAGTTACGGATGCACTTGTTATTGTGATAGGAGGTGGATGATATATTGAGGGATGAAATATAAAGATTTTAATTTATTTTGGCACTCTAAGAATTAAATGCTAGATACTATTGCAACTTGGCATGAGTAATATATTTAAATTCAGTCAACATTTAGGATAATATTGAAATTGGAAAACCAATAGTTAATTTTAGTTGATTTAAATGTTATAGGTTTTATGGTCAATTCTTGACAATAAAATTAACATATTGGTTAAATACTGCACAAACAAAAAAAGATTCCGTGGGTTAGTGGATGCCTATAGCTATATTTTAAAATTAATGCATTCGATACGATGTGATTACCATATGATTACTATATTTTCATCGTTTTTATTTTATAATACTTAAAATAAACATTTAAAGTGCAAATTTAAATTTATTATAATTGATTCATGTCAATATCATATATTCATTATATGTACAAGATATCATCTACAAATCACAGCCACCACTTAGACTAGCTCGTGAGATAGAACCCGTATCGGTAGCATGTCGCGTCGTCTGCGCTCGGCTTAACGTGCTTGAATTTACGATACTGCATGCCTTTTAACAGTTTTGTATGGATTGCGGAGGTTTTACAGTTGTTCGAATACTTTTACACTATTGCGCTGTATGAGAGTAGTATTATTGAATTATGTTAATAAATTGCTTATTAGTTAAGTGGAAAATTGGTTTTAAACTAAAAAATGCTATTTGTATATGGAAACAATTAACTTATGAATGTGTTAATAGTTAATGATTAAATTTTTCGGTATATATTTTAATATAATTATTTTTATCCATACATAATATGTAATGTTGATAGCTCGAGGAAGCTAGGTATTTATCTTTTATCTATTTGGGTAATTTGTACGTTAAAATAACGTTTTGTCAGTATTTCTACTGGCAACATTTATTTAAAAAAATACATAGTTATCTTACGTTTTTTTCTACACTATGGAAAGGATTATGACAACACTTCGATATTTTTACCTTTCCAAATCTTTAACTAAAAATTTTGGCATACGTATTATTTATTGCGAAGGCTTGTTATTAATCACCGGTTGGGATCATAACATGGTTACTTTGAGAGAGGTGAACTAGAGCCTTTAAACAAACACAGCTTTTGTTTCATTGTCCATTTCAACACATTCAACAAGATTAAAATATAAAAGGAAAGTTTACAATATTAATATCACATTTTACAGACAGCTCAATATCAAAGCAGTTACTCTCGGTTCTCATTACGGGGACTCGCCGAGCCAGTTTTAACTCCACTATTTACACTTAATAACGGCTAAAGTGTCTCAAAGCGTCTTATCCCACGGTTGAAATGCATTCAAGAAGTTTGTAACTTGCATTTACTCTATGTTAAGTTGTTATTGAGTCTCTTAACGAGCTGCAAACGTCAGCTTTTACGTTAAATGTACTAAGTAATATTGATGTGAGAACCCATTCTTATTCATTCGTTCTCGTTTGTGATTTTGTCTGGTGATAGGGTTGAAAAGTGCAGAAAATACAGCTATACTAGTGTTTGTATCCAGTGTTGCCTGCAATAAATAAACTGTTAAAATGAGAAGTGCAATATATAAAATGTATGCATGAAAGATTGTATCAGCGGTACAGAGGTGAAGTTCGTGTGCATGTCAGCAATATGATCACATGGACTTTTATTAAATCATATGTAAAAGAGGATTTTAAGTGAAAAAGAAAGATTGAAAATTTTTCACTACAAAGATCTTTTAATGAAAATTAGTTGTAGTAAAAGGAATTGATGTGAAACCTTTTATTTATTTCTTACTGTAAATCCTAACCGAAAATATTTTCTTCGTATTACACAAAGCTGTTTTTATAATAATTCTGGATATTTTGTACCAATAAATTAAGAGATAATGTTAACTACATGAATGAATAAATATAAAATAATTTAAAATTGTGTTGGGTTTCGCTGTTTTAATGTATAATAAAATAGTTATTAAATGATTATACTGGCCAAACTGACGACACATACGCGTACATTATGATACCTTAATAAATCAGTGTTAAAAATGACAGAAATGATCAGGCCGAAGAAAAATAATAAAAGTAAAAAGAATAACTAAACAACAGAGGGAATAGATCAGCGGGGAGTTGACGTGGGTGGACGTGCTTTCCGTGATTTTTAACTGGAGCAAAGAAATAAGAAATTGTTTTTTTTATGGGACCAAGGGGGCAAACGGGCAGGAGGTTCACCTGATGGAAAGTGACCACCGCCGCCCATGGACATCTGCAACACCGCAGGGCTTGCAGATGCGTTACCAGCTTTTCAGGAAGGAATACGCTCTCTTCTTGAAGGTTCCACAGAGTGGTTGTTAAAATAAGCGTTTCCTAATAAATTGTAACTAAATCTAGTTAAAATATATAAGTTTTGAAACATGATCCTGGCATTTCCTGAGATATCCTACAATGGATATTTTATAACAAAACACATTAGATTTAACGGCCTTCGCTGTAGATGTGTGTAGAATGTATATATATATATATATATATATATATATATATATATATATATATATATATATAATATAGTACTTTTAAATATTCTTACGAAATTAAAAAGTACAATTTTATTCAACATTAAATTATTACAATGTTTTAGTGAAAAAAGCCTCAAACCTTGAGAAAACTGGCGTAAGATAAAGCCAACTACGAGACGCTAAAATATTATTTTAAGCGAAATATAGTAAACACGAACCTGTATGGTATAGTTAAAGCTAAATCTGACTATTTCTAAATATGTGCATAGCAATAAAGCAATAAAGGGGTGAGCGAGTAGATAAACTGAACAGTGAACAATTTGTACGAGGGGCATTTATATGATGGAAATCTTTTTGCCTGTTTGATAAAATAGAATTATTGATTTATTTATTTTATAACTAACTAGCATTGCCCGCGGCTCCGCCCGCGTTCAGGTGACCAAAAACCAAATTCTTAGGTTTTACAAATTAGTATACTCTTACATTGCAGTTTTTGTATTTTTTCTTAGAAAGGAGACATTTTCCCGCGGTAAAAAGTATGCTATATGTTGGACCCGGAGACCCAGCAAAACCATACGAAATTTCATCAAAATCCCTCCAGTGGTTTTTTTGTGATGCGGTAACAGACAGACAGACAAAAATTCTAGAAACTATAGATTCGGCCTCTGTATCGATAATAATGTCTATTTCAATAAGATTTCTCAAAAAATATTTAATGTACAGATTCGATTTAGTTACAACTTTATTATATGTATAGAATATTGATATATTCTTACTAAAGTCATTTGAGTAGGCTCAAAATGGCGAGCTTGATATTAAAAGTAAATGTATATAATACTTAAGTATAATAGTATTCATGAGCCCGGGGCTAGAAAGGGATATGACGTAACTAGAGAAGCTGGATAAATAAGTAGGTAATAAATGATAATCATATATTTAGTTGATTCATTGGTACTTTAGTTCGACATTTAACGTCTCTAAGTCTAAGATTTCTTCAGGAATCCAGAACACACATCTCTGTAGCTAGTTCATTCATATAAAAATGCGATACTAAAACTTGTAAGTAATTGATAAAATTAATTTCTAAAAAATTTAGTAAGTACTTATTAAACCTTAAAAAAGATTATATAAAAAAATATAAATAATATATATATACATTAAAAAAGTCCACTGAAGAGTCCAACGAAGATGCTAGTATTAGTTCAAAAGCTGCGTAGCAAATAAAACAGGTACTGACCGAGTATACTAAACTAAAATATCGTCTCGAACACAAAAAATAAATGTTTGTTAGCACAGTGTGGCAACCCTACTTCGTTTATAGGATTTTCTAGGAATTGGTAATATCCTGGCTGTCAAATCATGATAAGGTGTATCTCGTGAATAGAGTGTAATCGGATTTTATACCACGTAAATTAGGCGTTTAAGTCCTACAGATCAACCTACATTTTGACGTGTATTTAAGTAAATTCTTATTTATCGTAGACTAGTTATAAGGCCTTGGTCCTGTTGGCTTGTTAGTGATAAACGTTTACTTTGTGTATTTTTTGCATAAATAAATTACTTTTATACCCAAATATAATATATTCCCGCCACAAATTGCATCAAAATCGTAGCCAAATTATTTTTACATAATTATTACGGAGCATGTTTCTCTTTGAATAATAAAAAAGGTCAGACAATTATACAACAAACAGCTCAAAGAGCTCAGACAGTTAAAAAAAATTAAAAAGAAACTTGTGGAAATAAGCAAATCTTTGAGAAATCACATATACTTTACTTCACTCTTCATCAGTCAGTCTCTAGGGAGTGTAGCGACGAGACAGTCTCCTTACCGTCTGCAAGTTTATTATAGAGCGAAAGCTTTTGTAAGCTTCATTGAAATTATGAATTTCATTGTTAGATATATGGCATTTGGTTGCATAATTCAAAACGGCCGATATAGATCCTTCTATTTTGTTTTGAGACTGAACGTATATATTTTAACATATATATTATGGATAAAAGATCTTTTACGAATATAATTTAATATTATATTTTTTATCTGTTAGTAACACTAGAAATTGTTTAACGGATTTGGGTGATATACGAAACGGAGATAGCTTATATAATAGAATACAACACCAAGCAAAGTTGTTGCCATGAATTCGTTCTATCAATAAAAGTTATCATTAAATTTGTTATATTAAAGTATAATAACTGTCATAATTAATTTATAATACACATTTGTATCATCTATTCAGTTCAATGTGAAAGTGTGTTTGTTTTTCTTTTCCTCTAAACGGAACGGATTTTTTGTTTTTTTTTTGTATGGAAATAATTGGCCGGAAAGATAGGAGACAAACTACTTTTTACCGCGGGAAAATATCTGATTTTCGCATGAAAACGCGTTATAATAAAACTTATACACAGGGATTTTCGATTGATATATATATATATATATATAGCATTCTAATAATAATAATAAACCTTTTATTGTACACCCAAAAATAAAAGAAAATGTACAAAATATAGGACAATGTACAAGAGGCGATAATTTATATGGATATTGGGAATACTCCATATCCATACAGATATTGTTGATTAATCCTTCTATTCCTCCTACGGAATATTGCATTACTAGTAACGTATGGAACGAAATTATTGTATGGCTTAATAAAAACACCTGCATCCTGAACACAAGATCTTATTCTTGTTCCAATTGTTTATGAACTGAGTCTTGGAAGGTAACTTGAATTACATAAAATAAACCCAACAATTTCCTATAGAATAGACATAACTTATTGACTGTATTATCCATTGTAGCGATCGTAGAGAAATAAATTTCTTCCACAGGAACGTGACCGCATGGCTGCGACTCCTGTACGTGTTTGGCACTCGCTGTCTTGGTAGTTGGTGCTGAGAACTCGCTGCTTAGGTTTTATCATTTTATATAATAGAAACGATAAAGGATTATTCTTTGGGATCATTTATTTGTGTTTTGTTACAGGAATTTGTAAACCGTCTTCTAAACATGTAGCATATTTATTATTTCGCTATCATTAAACTGTATCGATGTATGGACGAATAGTTTAGGTGATTTTCAGTCTGACGAAGTTACCAATTTAAAAATTATATTTATGGATTAGCAATTATTGGGTTTCTTGTCTGTCTAGCTTTTCTCAGTTGAAATGCCTTCGGAGCCGTTGACTTCCTCGCGGACTTGCATAGCCGATATTTCATAAAATTAATATAATTAATAAAAAAAAGACTTGCTCAAGTACTTTAAAATAAAGACTTGATCAAGTACTTTTGAATAAATAAATTATTCAAAAGTACTTGAGCAAGTCTTTTAAAATAAAGTTTAAAAATTGAGATTGAATTCAATTTGGTATTACTATACGGTACGGGAATTGGTATCTTTACCATACGAACTCTGTCTTAAAGAGATCGATTTGGAGGAAACGCGGAATGAGAATGTGCATAAATTAAATAAAAGCTATTATGTCTAATTATTGCCATGGTAACCGTTGTTATTGTGTGATAAATATATAATTTTATATTCTATCCATATATGATATTCTATAAATATATGATTGTAATATGCCTAACATGCTTTATTTAATTAATTATTGTTTTGTTTTAATTTAATTGCGATATTTGCCAAAGAAGTTTTACTTCTACCGTGAGTGTATTGCACACACACACTTTAAAATAATTTTATATAGGTCTTTCCTTTTATAAAGATCTTAGAAATAACAAACGAGCCAATAAAGCTATTGCAATATATAATAGATAAACGTATTAAATATATCATTTTGTAGGCGTGAATTATGTTCCGCCGAAGGCTCGCATGTGCTTCTGTAAACGCAGTCAGGACACTTCGTTATACTTAGTCGCTTGCGGCCAAATATTACGTGATATTGGTAGAACTAACTGTACTGATTTATACTGTCTTGATTACTAATAAGAGGTTGTAGAAATGTATTTATAACGTAATTTAAAGTATATGCGTAATTTTTTCTCAAAAATAAATGTTTCAATAGAGATTACTGTTCTTTATCATTAATATTCACTATAGTTTAAGACATTTTTTCAAATATAACCGGCTAACTCTATCTACCGTACGCGACTTAACTCTTTTTTAAAGTTGGGAAATGCATTTACCTGTATACATACAGGTGGTTATGTGAGACTCACCAGCTCGCGCATCGCTTACGCACTCTACCACGACGCCTGCCTGCCGAAATACACCATATAACCAAGGGTCTTTGGTTTGCTAAGAATTATATCCATATTTTTTTATACTTGTAATGCATTCACATCGCACAAAAACTTAAAAAAAATCAAAGAAAATATTCTTCTGTTTATAAAAAAATATTAAACCATTTTCAACCGACTTCAAAAAGGAGGAGGTTCTCAATTCGACTGTATGTTTTTTTTTTTTTTTTTTTTTTTTTATGTTTGTTACCTCAGAACTCCGTCATTTATTAACCGATTTGGACAATTTTTGTGTCGTTTGAAAGGGTATACTTCCAGATTGGTCCCATTTAAATTTCAAAAAAAAATACCACCCCTAAGGGTGGAAAAACAACGAATGATGAATTTGACCTACTTCTAATTGTCATATTGACTTGAAACTTTGCAAGTATTTCTATTTCCGTTGATAGTACATAGTACGGTGTTGTTGACCTGATCTGATGGCAAGGCCAGAAGGTGGATGGTGAAACTCTTCAACGGCTAACAGTAGATACTTTGAGTTTGGGCTTATTTTGTTTGATTTGACAAGCCTAACACGTTAGAATCTTTACTTTTCTACTACTGTCTACACTAAAAAGGGAAAAATAAAAACTTTTTAACAAAAAAATAAAAACCGACTTCAAACAAAAGCACTAAAAAGTAATAAATAACTGATTGGTAGTTTTCATTTACTATACATACCTAATCAAATATTTTCGAAGTCGGTGTGCTTTGGCTAAGTAATTAAAGCCTACCTATTAAATACATACCTAATCCAATATTTTCGAAATCGGTGCCAGCCCATACAAAGCAAAGCACACCGACTTCGAAAATATTTGATTAGGTATGTATAGTAAATGAAAACTACCAATCAGTTATTTATTACTTTTTAGTGCTTTTGTTTGAAGTCGGTTTTTATTTTTTTGTTAAAAAGTTTTTATTCTCAATATGTGGTGGTATTTAGGCACAAATTTGCAGTGTATCAACTATTTCTTTTTTCTTTTCTTGTTGGTATTTCTTTTGTATTGCGTTTACGGTTTAAATATGCAACGATACTACGTAAGTACTATCTATCTATTATCTATCAACATCATATAAAAATTTATTTGTAAAAAAGTTAAAAATTACAAAAACAGCCCAACTTTTTTTATGTCAAACCAATATCACGGTTAATCTCATATTAGTTTCTGTGTTACCAGTGATCAAGTACAGTTGGCGCTATATTCAGTAACAAGCCCCACTTTATAGCTACACTTCACAATACATAATGAAAGCGGAACGGAACATCGCGTGCGCTATGAAATATGAAGATACGGTATATTCCTTCCAAAAAACACCGCGAATGCCTTAGATAAGAATATGAAATAATGGTGGTTATTGTTTTGAAGCGATGTTACGTGAATGGTTCAAATCACGGTTGAATTGCTTTGTGATTTTTTTACAAGCTTTTACTTAATGTTTATTAGTTGGTATGTTTGTTTGGGTCAAATGTTGCAAGTTGAATTAGAACTTAAAGATAGTAGTTACCCTACTTGCTGCGCCAGCGGTCGCGGGTTCGAGTCTCGCTGGCGGGGCATTCATTTGTGTGATGAGCGCAAATGCTTGTACTTCAGTCATGGGTGTTTAATTTATATATGTATGTATTTAAAAGTTATATACGTGTATCAACTATCTGGTATCCATAACACAAGCCACGTAGCTTACCGTTGAACTAGATGGTTTTGTGTGTTAATGTAACAAAAACATATATATATATATATATATAATATATATATATAATATATATATATATATATATATATATATATATATAATATATATAAAATTTCCATGATCCTTATATAAAATAAACGTTTGCTTACATAAAAAAAATCATACTTCATTAAAAATGTCTTGTATATAATTAACAAAATATTGCTACAAGGACAGAAATTTTAATGCAATATTATATTTGCATTCGAAAGGTGAAAACGTATTTTACATAAAACACTCTGAGATATATTCATATATAAACAAGTAGAGTTTCATCTGGATAATCTCGTCGCGAACTTGTGAAAGTTGTGAAACTTGTGAACTTTTACAGAGGTACTCTTGAAGCAATTAAGGAGTACTCGCAAATATTAGCATATGTTTTAATTTATTCGCGTCATGTTCGTTTGAAACACATAAGCTTGTTTATTCTTTGACGTGACAAAGTTAGATCGAAGTGAAGATGTTACAATTTTGTTGGTATTTCATTTGAACTTTATTTACCTACAGGTTTTGCGCAAGGTTTCTGTGTGTAATTCTTTAAATATAGTATGTGGCAGTTTCCTTTGGGTTTTTTCTAAATTACTTTTAAGGAATTTGTTTTATTATTCTACGTTTAAGTGAAATATATTATGTTAATTTAGGCAGAAAGCTACTCAATTATAGAAGAATAATAAAAGTTTAATGAAGCTTAAGAAATAACTATTTTTATCTGTCTTTAAATGTAGTTAATATTCAAACTTTATACATAAATGGTATAAATATATAAACTTGGTTACATTAAAATTTCATAAACTTTGCTTTAATTTTTGCAAAATTCGACATTTGAAGTATTATGAATTTCAATCATTGACGATTCGTAATATTTCTCAATATACGCAACCAAAACTTTCGTACAGGAAAGTTTCGAACAAACACGGGAATACTTCGAAATTTCCAAACTCTCAGATTTATTACCGGTTTCATTCGCAGCGTAATTTATGAGAAAGCATCATCGTATATATTTTGAATTTAATTCTAATATATTATTCATATTTTAATAATTGCAATACGAATAAACTAAAATTTATTTTTCATTTAAGTAACTTGTAAAAAAATGGATACTTTTTTAACAAAGACTTAAATTGAATGTCGTTACTGTAACTGAATTTCGATGATAAGTAGGTACTTACTACGTAATTTGTTTTTGATATGATTCATTGAAGTTCTTTTGTTTTATTATTTTTAATACGCGGTCTATTTAATAAAATATTAATATTAAATCGATAATTTAAAATACTTTATAAAATTAAAACTAAATCGTTATATTAATATTTTAAACTAGCATTACCAAATTCTTAGATTTTATATATTAGTATACTCTTACATTGCAGTTTCTGTATTTTTTCTCAGAAATGAGACATTTTCCCGCGGTAAAAAGTATCCTATATGTTGAGTCAGATAACTAGTTATCACCATACCTTTCATGAAAATCCCTCCTGTGGTGTTTCTGTGATGCGGTAACAGACAGACAGACACAAAAATTCTAAAAACTATAGATTCGGCCTCTGTATCGATAATAATGTTTATTTCAATAAGATTTTCCAAAAAATATATAATGTACAGATTCGGCTTAGTTACAATTTTATTATATGTATAGATTATAAATTGATATACTCGTAAGTCAAATAAACAGATAATACTAATCCCGATATCGATCTAGATGAGTTTGCTATCTGTGCAAAGCTAGCTACCGCGGGAATTTTTAATCTATTTAGATGTTGTGTGTACAGCGGGCGGGTCAATTGTGACTATGTAAATATATTTTAGGGGAACAATGGAGCACAAAAGACTCTGTTTGCTTTACTAATTGAATACATTGTACTTGCTTAAACGATTTTTAGGCCGAATGTCTACTGAAAGTATTGATATATGGTTATATTATATGGTTGGCTACTTATTCAATAAGATAAAATAATTGTTAAATTCTCTATTTATTTTTAGAATATAAGAATAAAACTCATATTATGGTAATATAATTTAATTAAAATAAATTAAAACTTAATGAAATCGATTTTCATTGTAAAACTTAATCGGAATAGTATTTAAAAATGGAATTAATTAAACCTAAAATCAATTAATTATATAATACAAAGAAAAGAAGAAACTTAAGATATCTTATCAGTATGTTAATGAAACATTGTCTAGTTTATTAGCTTGATTTTTTACACTAGCGATTCAACCTCGCTCTGCTCGGGTTACTTCCTAGTGTGGACCACCCTTAGCACTTAGGGGTATGAAAAATAGTTTACGTCATATTCTCAGACCTATTGAATATACACACAAAATTTCATAAGAATCGGTCAAGCCGTTTCGGATGAGTTCTGTTACAAACATTGTGACACGAGAATTTTATATATTAGATGGTAGAATTAGTCTTCGTCAACAATATTGTTGATCGAAGGCCATAATGTATAAAATAGCCGATAATATTATGCTAATAAAATATGGAATACGTAAGGTAAGTTATAAAATAAGCTAGATGATGACTTTCATGATCTTATTTATACGTATTCATGATTTAGTTATTTAAGTTAGTATTTTCAAATTAACAATATTTCACTAAAAACAATAGTTTAATTACGTAAATAGTGTTCTTCTGCAACATCTATACTAATATTATAAAGAGGTAAAGTTTGTGAGTTTGTGAATTGTGAGTTGTAGGGGTTAATCTCTGGATCTACTAAACCGATTTAGATGAAATTTGGTAAGAAGATAGTTTGAGACCCTGGGAAGGACATAGGATACTTTTTATCCCGGAAATCATCCCTTAAGGGGGTGAAAATGGGAATGAAAGTTTGTATGGGGAATCTACCTAGGGACGAACCCGAGGGTGAGTCGCTAGTTTTATATATATGTATTCGCAGCATAGATAATAATACATTATATAGCTTACAGAATCATGTATATATTAGCGCTGTATATCTTTGCTTTCAGTGGATGATCGTTTACTCAATGTTTAAAGTGGTCCGCATGCGTGCATTCATTACGGCGGATTTTAATCGTTTTTGGACAAATCTCGGATGGATAAAACATGACCGGGAACACGTTACAGTTGCAGACTTTATTAACATAATAAATCTCTGTAAAGTAGTGTTGGCATTGCAATTAAAACGTTCGATTTGTCTTGTTTGTAAATTTAAAACATAATTAAATGGTAGCATCTGTTGAGTTCACATTACTGGTAATTATAATCATAAAATATATTTGTATATTGCTACAGGTATCTTTTTTATCTATATTACATTTCTTTAGTATTACAAAGTTGTAGTGTTATTTGTAATATTGAAAATATTAAATTAGAATTTAACATTATATTAAAAAGTTAATTTCATATAATGTTTATGTATTAATCTTATCTTTCTACTTTATAAATGCGAAAGTTTGGATGCTTGGATGTTTGTTACTTAATCACGCTTGAACAGCAGAACGGGTTTGGATTCAAGGTATAGTGATAGATTATAGTTTGGAATAGCTCATAGGTACTTGGGACGAACCAGAGCGAAGCGAGGGCGAGCCGCTAATTTCATATACATATATCACTTGAGCCAAACACACATTCATACTTATGTAATTGATTTTAAATAGATATTATAATATCTTCCACATTAAGTACATTATCTATACTTTTACGTCTAAAAGAATTTTATACGTATTTTAAACAAAGACCACAAGAAGTATTCTCTTCAAAACATTTTATTTTTTTATGTATCTTTTTCGAAGTTAAATGAAAAACCGCCCGCATATTGACCCAGTTATATTTGAGTTGCTATTTCTTATAAACTTTTATTTGTCTCGGAGTTCACTGGTTTTATAGACATTTTGAATTAGGGCGCTGTAAAAGTTTGTTTCTTAAAATCATTTTCGGTTGGATGACTTTTTGATTTGCGGCGGTTTCTTTTATCTGAGTATAATTGTTTATTTTTTACGCTTTGAAAGTTGTATTTTGGTTTGAGCAAATATTTTAAAAACAACTCAAATATAATATCAAAATCTTAAATGATTAAGTTATTTATACTTTAAATGGATGGTTCGTTTTAACGGTTAGTATAGATTTCTTAGAGATGAGATATTTTTCCGCAGTAAAAAGTATCCTATATGTTGACCCGGATAACCAGCTATCATTATATCTAAATTTCATCAAAATCTATCCAGTGGTTTTCTCGTGATGTGTCCTTAGACAGACAAACAGACAGACAGATATAAATTCTAAAAACTATAGATTCGGCGGCCGCGCTGTATCGAAAATAATGACTATTTCAATAAGATTTTCCAAAAAATATTTAATGTATAGATTAGACTCAGAATTTAATTATTTGTATAGACTAGCTGTTATTTCTACCACAGTAAATTATGAATGCCTATCAATTAGAAGACATTGGTTTTCTTTCGTATAACAATGTCAATTTTATCCACATCTTTCATTCCCTACATATATTTTTCTGAATGTTTGTCAATAAACGATACATCATTAATGTTATTTTACAAGAATTGCGCGATCTCATTCCATCAGCGCCTATTATAAAACGCAAATCTTTTCGTTTTACAAAGGAACATGGCTCTATAGCAGAACGTCTTTCCAAATGCAATCGTTATGAGAATAAAATTTATTTAAGTATAAAAATTGAACTATTTAACTTCTAATTTTGTAGTTGTTTTCGGGCTATGGGCGGAAGTAATTATCAGGAAAAGGGGTAGATAACATGAATTAAGTTGAAGTTAGGATACAACATCTACTTCTCCTTCACCTTATCCTTATCCTACTCTACTAGGAGTCGGCAAGACATGTTTTCTTCTTCCATATCCCTCCATGACACAAATCCCTTGTCACACAATCCATCCATACCTTTCTTTTATCATCACATTTCTACGTAAGATCATTCTTATATAACTTTCATTCCTTACTTATGATATGCCCATAGTCCGTACCACGCTAACTTGCCACTCCTCAACGTCTCTGACACTGGGCTAATGTCAAACTTCCTCTAAGACACTTACAACATGAATTATATACAATGCTAGCAGAACCCGCGGTTTCGCTCGCGCTAGGTATACAAAAAAACTGTAAAAAAGGTTTCATACAAATTTTCATCTCCTATTTTACCCTCTTATGGGATGAGTTTGGAATTTTTTTTAATTGTATTGGCGAGCATTAATACCAAGTTTGAAGTAATTCTGAGCATAAATATTTTTTGGGATGTATTATCACGTGTTTTCCCGTGGGAATGAGATAATCTCCCGCGGTAAAAAGTAGCCTTTGTCACTCTCCGGCCCTACAACTATATCCACCCAAAAAACCACGCCACTCTGTTTCGACGTGAAAGAAGGACAAACAAACAAACAAAAAAACAAACAAGCACACTTTCATATTTATAATATTAGTATGGGCTAAAAAAAATCTTAAGTTATTAAAAAATAACGTAATGTAATTCTTTCTTCCTTTAATAGACAAAATTCTGTAAGGTACAGTTGTTTTTGAAATACTGTATTTTTATATGATTGTTTCGTGATAACGTCACATGAAGGTGGATTCGATTACCGGTTGTGAAGACTTTCTGCTCGTTTGCATCATTAATGCGGCTCGCATTATTAGGATGAACTGGCGTTTGGGGAAGACAGAGGAGGATATACGATGAAGATATTATACTTCTCGTGGTATATATGTACGATATATGGGATTTAGATATATATGCATTCGAGATTTAGTTTACTTTTGAAGTTATACTTCTTTTGGCACGTTTGGAAAAAAAATATGAAAGTAAAATTTTTACGAAGCCAAAAAGCCATATGATGAAGTTAGCTGCATTCCTTTAGCAAACAGAGAGTTGTGACTTATGGGATAAAATCTCTAGCTATTTTTGTTCTGTTACACCAAAGAAGTAGGTATAACTTCTTACGTGCGTACACACACACACACGCACACACACACACACACACACACACACACACACACACACACACACTGCTGAAAATGGGTCTCCTTTCAATACGAGGGTGATCAGGCCATAGTCCACCTGGCCAAGTACGGGTTGGTGGACTTCATTATGTCTCGCGATGTTTTCCTTCACCAGAAGAGATTTATAATTAAATGAAATAGCATTAAACAAGAAAATGTTTTAGTTCTATATAATAATTATTATTAACATTATATATAACTAGCATTGCCTGCAGATGACCAAAAACCAAATTCTTAGGTTTTACATATTAGTGTACTCTTACATTGCAGTTTTTGTATTTTTTCTCAAAAATGAGAGATTTTCCCTCGGTAAAAAGTATCCTATATGTTGACCCGGATAACCAACTATCACCGTACCAAATTTCATCAAAATCCCTTCAGTAATTTTTCTGTGAAGCGGTAACAGACAGACAGACAAAAATTCTAAAAACTATAGTTCGGCCTCTGTATCGATAATAATGTTTATTTCAATAAGATTCTCCAAATAATTATATATATGTATACATTATATTAATAATTTAAAATTTAATCACAGTTAAAAGAAAACTTATCGTACGTCGAAAGAGTACAGTTATAACGTGAGATTTTTCAAAGTATTGTTTGTGCAAAAGTTGTGGAGGACGTATAAGTTAAAAATGATCATTATTAAAAGTTTGAAGAAGCATCTTAGCGTCGCGTTGGTGGCAAAGAGAAAAGTTTCAAAGCAACGTGTACAGATATTTTTTTGTTACACCATTCATGTATAACTGTGTTATTATTATATATACATAGTTTTTGTTCGCGGATCTGCTCGCATAGTAAGGAGGGCAGGAGTTAAAGGTAGACTATGCCCGTGTCTATGATTCATTCTATGTCACTACCAAATTTCATCGAAATCTTTTCAGAAGTTATACCATAGATACATAATATGTAGCTAACAGACGGACATGCGGAGTTTCTTTTACATTTATTATTTTACATCTAAATAACGTATAACTTAATAATCATTGTTTTAATATTATATTATTATTATATTTTTTTTATTACTTATTATCGCCTTAAGCTATAGTCTTCAATTAGATAAGAGGGTCCTGTGGAATGTTATCCTAGTGCGTGTATCTCAGCACTCCATTGCCCATGTTTTGTTAAACATTAATAGTTATTAGATTAAGTATATTTGTATCCATTTTTGTTATTGCGAATTAAATAAATTATATCAATTACATGAATTTATAATATTATTAGTGAGGACTGGAGACGCTGTTTTAGTTATTTAATTATTAAAAAATATGAAATAGGGTGTTAATACTTATGATACTTAGAATTATTATATTCTGAAAGAATTTTTAGTGTATATTTTTTCCAATTAATAAATTCAGAAAGGAGAATTTCATATTACCACGTAAACAATCACGCGGAAAGTAATATATAGTCGAGTCTATTTTGGTCTAGTCATAGTACGTTTATGGAAGCCACCAAAGATGTCTTGTTCTATGGCCTTTCCATACATATTCAAAGGACCTATTTTCATGCCGTCCCCTCAGACTTACTCCGAAATGTATATTTGATGATGTAGAGCATACAAAGAGCGACGAATGCTCTAGCAAAAAGATATTTTTAACTCTATTTCATCTGTAATAGAGCTGAGAATGAATTTTACGAATATTTTTGAAAAGATGAATTGTGGTATACTGTACGTAGTGTAAAAGGTTTCTAAGGAGCTGTTTAAGGCAGTTTATATGCGCTCGGTCGGATACGTTGGACGGAGTAATTCGTTGGGTCTCATTGTCTTTCTTTGTGTTTATTAAAAGGTCATGTGTTTCATTATTGTGTATGTAAATAGTGTATGAGGGTAGATGAACGAAATGTCATAAGGGGTGATGGTATCGGTGTCAAAAGCGAATCTATATATCTACCATGAAGACTATATACAAAAAGTCTAATCTCTGTATGTAAAAGTTATCCCAAAAATTTGAAAAAATAATAGTGGACGCGTAGAGAACGCTGCAGTCGCTATGTCCCATGAGGGAGGAAAAAATTCATACTGATTTGCTTATCATCTTTATCACTTACTTCGCACTACTGTCATACAGCTAAATTCACCTGGTAATTAAGTAAGTCAGCGCGAATCGTGGCAGTTTCTGGTACATTAGCACTAAAAAATTTTGCGCATGGATTTCTCACATGAAGTCTTATGGAGATTGGACTCCTTGTTTGTATTCTTAATGCTATATGAAATGGCATAGTTATTTAACTTTTTTGTATTATATATAAAATAAATATAAGTTTTTTAATTATAAAAATGTGTTTTTTTTTTGCTTTATTCTGTTCATAATCTTTGACTGATAAAAGAAATATATTCAAATATTATTTATTGTTTTATTAAAAATTGTTATAATACATTTATGTATTAATATACCTAAAATCCAATAAAATAACTTTTAAGACTTGTCTTAATTTTGTTTCGAACATTTACCGTATTGCCCCACTTCCAAGTAACAAAAATACAACATTAAGTTTCCTTCCAATGACACACTTAAAATCCCGAGGTGAAACGAAATGATCCATTTAAAATATTTAATTAAAAACTTTTCCGAGTCGAGTTACGGTAATGGGGAAGGCGGCGAAATTCGATCAATTCATTTCCCTCGAGATATCGATACGATTAGAGAACTTTTGCGATTACCGCCTTTGCCTGCGACTCCACTAATTCCGACCGATAAAATGATCATTAGCTTGAATTGATAATAATTAATAATATCTCAATAAATTTTCGAGAGAATAATAAATGGTATAAAAGTATTTGTAATCTTAAATTTCTGTCCTAATAAGTTAAATATATACTCGTATTACCTAAATATACATACATATTATGTATATTTCGATATGCAATAGAAGTGGGTCAATAATTTTTGGATCATTATCAGCCTTTTTATTTGTTTTAGATGTTTTAAGCAGTGTTTAATTACTGTAGACACTTTTGCTGGTAACTGTGCAATACAATTCTGGAGCACTAAGACCGACCGTAACCACAGCAGGTGTAGGTACATGGCAAGACATGGACTAGATGGACGGTCGCATTTGTGCCGTTTGGCTCTATTACCGACAACCTTATATGACCCATATATTATTATCAATAGTGGAAATGTTTGTAAGCTACGCTTTTAAGCTATATGCTGTTAGGTTTAAAATAAAGTATAATAATAGCAACACTAATTAAAAAAAGATTTTAAAATTTTTAAAGCGCGTAAGCGACCCTCGACGACCCATTAAGACGGGGGAGGTTTTGTTGGATTTTAGTGGGTAGTAATGGCTTCCCTAGCCAGTGAGCTCCACATAATCACCTGTATGTCTACAGGTGGTATGCTTAAATGCATTTTCCAACATCAAAATAAAGTGTAATAACAATATAGTAACTTTGGAGACGTCCAAAAGCTTAGTCTCTTCCGTGATCATGATTACTGTAAAGCATTCGAAACACCAGGAGCCGAAAATCGAAATAAATCCGCAAAAGAATCCGAAATATAGTTTTGTGTTAAAGTTTAATTCGCATTCGTAAATCTAAGAACGTATTAGATGTTTTCATGCTTGTGATGATATTGGTGAATCATGATTCTCTTTTTAATAAAATGTTTGTTGTCAATGGTGATCCTATATTAATTAATACCAATAAATATTCCACCCCCAATTGTTAATTAACAACGTTTAATTAGTGAAATCGGTGTAGCTTTTAAGTTAAAATATCATTATTTGATTTGACTTAACAACGTTGAGTTTAAATTAGAAATTCCACGTGAAATTTTTTATCTCTCACTACAAAATTTCTAATAAAAAATATCTAATACTTGTGGAAATTATATAGTGAAGCGTGAGGAAGCAACAGACGGGCGTTCAGAAGAATACGTCTTCCCTTTGTACTGTACCGTAATATTTCTCTCGGCCCACTTTTGTCTTTCATTTTTCTCTGTCACAGTAAATATTGCACGATATTATAAAACTAGAATAATATGTATCATATTCTTTCTTTAACAGTAATAATAACGTTTTTATTAAAACATCTATTGTCGTCTCTCAAATTTTTAATACTTTATTTATAAGTATAGAAAATATATTTATTATATTGAAGTTAAGCTCAAGCTTAGAATCGTAGTTATTACTTACATGACATTAAAGCTGTTTGAGCTTTTAACAAACCATTGAAATTAGCTGATTTTTATGCCTCATTTATTGCCTCGGTGGTGTAGTGGCTAGCATGTACGGCTGTACACCCGGAGGTCCTGGGTTCGAGTCCCGGGTCGGGCCAAGTTTAGTTATTGAGTCTTCCTGTATAGTAAGTCTCAGTAACAGCCCTGAGTTGGGAAGTTGGCGGTGTTTCACCCCCGTGCCTCGGAGAGCACGTAAAGCCGTCGGTCCTGCGCCTTAACTCTCACCGGTCGTGTCGAGTGGTCGTCCCACCGGAGTATGAGTGTGATAGGAATAGAGAGTGCACTTGTGTCTGCGCGTACACTTGAGCACTATAATATCTCCTGCGCAGTTGGCTAATCTCATTGAGATTGGCCGCCGTGGCCGGAATCGGCTAGGAGAACATCATCATCATTATGCCTCATTTTAATACTTATTAGATAATTTTTACACTAGTAAAGTAAAAGATTATCTTTTCTTTGAAGGAATGAATAAAAATGGCATAACTAACGGCGAAAAAATGGCATATGTATTTATACCAAAGGTGGAGTGACGGACGTAGTGAAACGACT
Source organism: Brenthis ino (assembly GCA_921882275.1). Taxonomy (NCBI): domain Eukaryota; kingdom Metazoa; phylum Arthropoda; class Insecta; order Lepidoptera; family Nymphalidae; genus Brenthis; species Brenthis ino. The sequence continues at coordinate 27,507,628 of OV170227.1, forward strand.
GCTGGTCTCTACTAATAAATTAAAATTATAATAATAAGCACTATAATACAATTTATAAGAAGTGCTATGAGTACAAGGTAAATGTTTACATTGATTCTGTTACTATTTTCTGAGTTTCTTTTCCCAGTTCTTCTCATAACTGATGCTTTTTCTTTCCGAACTGGTGGTAGATATGTCATGATATTTAGTAAGAACTTGTAATAATTTAAAACTGAATAAAAAAATTGAATTAAGATGAATTTATTTTGTGTGTATTTAAGAATATTAGGCTAATTGAGCCTGTGGCAAGTGTTCCTTATACAGCTGGTATCTTTAGGTCGATGATCATAGGTTTTAGTTCCACTCGAGACAAATATTGATATTAGTTTTATAAATGTTTGTTGCGATCTGTGTGTATGTCCATGTGTCTTGTGTATATGTCGCGGAACCCCGTCACAAGACTAATGGAGGATGCTGAGAATGTAACGTCGTTTATTACCTATTTATTTGTTGGAACTTGTACTCCATCATATCATTTAAACTTTACTATTTCTAAATGAAAATAGATGACGCTAAGTTTGAACTTTGAATGTTATGAAGTTTATAAAGATAATTAAGATTTACTATCTACGTAAATAAGTAATATAACATAATATTCATGATTGATAAAAAAACTATAATGTTTTAAGTGTGTCGGAATGCCTTTGAGCTTGTAGTATCTTACTACTATAATGAATGTGAAAGTATGGATGTTTGTGAGTATGGATGTTTGTTACTCTTTCACGCCAGAACGGCTGAACGGATCTGGATGAAATTTGGCACAGAGACAGATTATAGTCTGGAAACATAGGCTATTTTTTATCCCGAAAAATTATACGATTCCCGAGGGATAGATTTGTAATTAAAGGAAATGTATTTGTAAATAAACAGACTGCGGGCATCGTTAGTCAGGAAAAACTGAAAAGTTTGAATTTAAACCTTCTTTGTGGTAAAATAAACACTACAAAATAAAATAAAATCATTACAGTTACGGGTTCTGTATAATAACATAAAGAGAAAAAAATCTGTTAAAATCCGAATCATTTTTTCGCCGCGGTGACTTTTAAGCGAATTAGAATCGTCGCAAATCAAATAAAGCATCACAATGGTCTCATTAATGGAATTAACCGACCTAATTATTCTTTTTGAATCAAGGAAATAAAGTAAAAAGGAATTTTCGTTTTACTTTCAAAATGTTGATTGTTATATTGTCTTGACAGTGCGACGTTTAAATTAAAACTGGTTGGTAAAATTATGAGTATTTTTTTTTAAATAAATATATACAAGTATATGGAAGACGACACGTTTGGCTCAGCTTGTAGTGACCCTACTTGCTGCGCCAGCGGTCGTGGGTTCGAGTCCCGCTGGGGGCATTCATTTGTGTGATGAGCACGAATGTTTGTACTCCAGTCATGGGTGTTTATATTTATAATATGTATGTATTAAAAAATTAGATATGTATAATGTATCTAACTATCTGGTATCCATAACACAAGCCTCGTAGCTTACCATGGAACTAGATGGTGTTGTGTGTAAAAAAAATATCATTTACTATTATTATTATATGAAACCAGTACCCACCCTGACTTCGCTTAGGAACAACTCTAAGTCGGCGCGTCGGAGTTGAGTACGTAAGCACTCCTGCGACGCCCCATTAAGACATGGGTTCTGTTGGGTTTTAGTGGACGGTACTGGCTTTTCTGCCTAGTGAGTCCCACATAACCACCTGTATGTATACAGGTGGACTTCCACATAATCACCTTCTTCTTCTTTTTCCTGCCCATTTCCCAATCACTTGGGGTCGGCGCAGTACATCTGAAAGGCATACTGTACTGCTGAAAGGATTTGGCAAAAGTTTTACGACCGGCCGCCTGCCTGACGTCAACCCTCCTTGGGAATGCTATTGTCTCTCTTTGTCTGAATGGTGTTGCGGAAATCTTGTAATTATTATGCACTTTCGATTTTGTTGTCTTTTAAAACATCTTTATACTATTACTTAAACTTTTAATATTATTTTCGGATATATTTTAAAATAAATTTTGATTACACTATAAATTTTGTTTTGACGTTGTCAAATTTTTAACATAATCACCTGTATGTATTAAAAAAAAGAAGCAACAAAATACATAAAAAAAGCAGCAACTCTAAGTAACTTTTCATACTGACTCTTCTCCTATATGTATAATTTGACGTACCAGGCTAATTATTTAATTTTAAATCGAAAAGAGTGACACTCAATTTTTTAGGACAATATACTAATTGTATATAAAGACTAGCGACTCACCCTCGCTCCGCTCGGGTTCGTCCCTGGGGTGGGGTCTAGGAGGACCACCCTTATCCTTATCACTTAGGGGTATGGAAAATAGATAGTAGCCGATTCTCAGACCTACTGAATACGCATATAAAATTTGGTAAAAATCGGTAAAGCCGTTTCGGAGGAGTACGGTAACTAACATTGTGACATGGAAATTTTATATATAAGATATTATTTATTATTCAGTTATATGCTCGCATAAATTGAGATTGATACATAAATGGGATATAAAACTTTATAAAATAAACGTAATAAATTGTGAAGAATAAACGAATGTCACAGTGGAACGTCACCCTGGACAATACTGAAACCTTTACTATTTTATTATTTTTACGTTGGACGTAGTGTCTGGTTATATTATTTATTTGCGATTAAAGTTTGTGGCACACTAAAACTTTATTTACTTGTTATTGAATTAAAAAACTGGAAAAATTGATTATAATAATACTCGTACCTATATTTGAGATTTTCATACACTATTTATGTACATTATGTACATATGTGTTGTTGTAATGTACTTATGTTCGCAATACATCTTGCAATTATTTACTATTAGTAATTAATTATAATTATAGATAATGTTGTGTGGGTTCTTATCACTGTAAGGTCTAGTTTAGACTGTAAAAACACTTTATGATATTAGTCATAAAGTGTCATTCAGGTCGTTTCAGTGTATTACATGTAATACAAAAAAGAAAAATTTCCCTAAAAACAATGGATATTAATGAATTCTCAATGTAAGGTAATATATTATATGTATATGGTTGTAAATAGTATAAGTAAAAAAAAATCAATAATTAATAATTCTTTAGTGTGCCACAAGCTCAAAGATGGGACCGCTGGGACTCAACTCGAATACTGTTAAAATATAATAGCTACTGGTGTAATTGGAATATTAATACTCTTTTAAAAATATTCGAAATGATTTAAACTTGTTTTTGTTCCTGCAAAATAGTATTACTATACTGAAAGGTTGTGAGTGTATACTTTAAAAATAAAATTATGTTGTCTTTATGTTGGTACGTGTCTCCATTCGAGGGGGATCAGGTCATAGTTCACCACGCTGGCCAACTGAAGGTTGGTAGAATTCACATATCTTTGGAAAACGTACTAGTTTCCCTCAGATATGCATGATGAAAATCATTCACACATAAAATATCACAGGCTCGAGATCTGGGATTCGAACCCACTTCACTTGTTTTCCTAGACAAGCGCATTACTATAGGAATACCACTGCCTTTTCAACGGTCAAAAACATAGTAATTAATAATTATAATATTTCATATCAATCACTCGATTACATCAAAAAGACGGTCTAAGTTTCACAAGTTAACATAATAAAAGAACCTACAAAAGTAATCAGAGTTAACTAGTTGCTAATTCGTAGTGTATGAAGAATAATAGTGTTATTCTCCAAAAATGAGCCATTTATGTGTTTTATTACAGCATGGGTATCGCATGGTATCTGGAAAACTTTGGCTATCAAATCACCCACAACCTCACTTCAGTATCACTATAAGCGCGCTTGCTTCATTAGGGTAGAAGTTTTGATTAGATTGCAACATCAAGTAATAAATAGGGGTAAACAGTATATAAATATAAAACAAAATGTAGGTTAATGTTGTTTGTAAAACAAATTTTTATTCACCCTCGGAAATTCGGACGTAGTCTAATATTATGTATATAATAAATTGTTGTATTTTTAACTTTTCTAAATTCAAGTAAGCACTTATTTGTACTTTCTTTGTGTTTTCCTCGCGAAAGGCTTTATTTATATATACTAGCAGCTCACCTTATCTTCGCTCGCGTTCACCCCTAGACAACACAGAAATAAGAAGGATATCAAAAGCTACCGATGCTTTAAACTATGCCCAAAAACTGAAATGGAAGTGGGCGGAGCATGTGGCGAGACTGTCAGACGAGCGATGGACCATAAGGGTGACACGGTGGAGAGACCCAAGTGGGAAACGCTTACAAGATGGGCGGATGATATTTGCAAAACAGCTGGCCCAAGCTGGTTGCAAATCACCCAAGATAGAGAAAATTGGTACTTTTTGGAGGAGGCCTTCATCTGCGGAAGGGTTCTTGCAGATGATGATGATGTTCTCCTAGCCGATTTCGGCCACGGCGGCCAATCTCAATGAGATTAGCCAACTGCGCAGGAGATATTATAGTGCTCAAGTGTACGCGCAGACACAAGTGCACTCTCTATTCCTATCACTCTCATACTCCGGTGGGACGACCACTCGACACGACCGGTGAGAGTTAAGGCGCAGGATCGACGACTTTACGTGCTCTCCGAGGCACGGGGGTGGAACACCGCCAACTTCCCAACTCCGGGCTGTTACTGAGACTTATATACAGAAAGACTCAATAACTAAACTTGGCCCGACCCGGGACTCCAACCCAGGACCTCCGGGAGTGCCGCCGTACATGCTAGCCACTACACCACCGAGGCAGTCAATATATATAGTCAATATAATATTAGAAGGTTTTGCCCCGTCCCAAACTCGAATCTGAATCCTGCGCAATTTTTACCAGATCAAGACTGTCGCGTATTATTTGCGTTACGTGTAATTTAAATTTATTTAACGTAAACAAGATATACCTACTAAGTTTAATTTACATCAAAACATTCGTGTTATCTAACACCATGATTACAATTTGTTCCAACTCGAGACGCCTTAAAAATAAATGGAGTAAAACCAATTTATTCGTGAAATCGCGTAACTCATTCTACATCCGTAGGCCGCAGGCTATACGAGATCCAACATTTGTAGCTACCCCTTGAACAAGTAACTTTTTAATAAATGTTAATGACATCAAAATAAGGGCGCCTATGTTCTATTATAATCATTTAGATTATATTATAGCTATACTTATTATTATGAATTTTCTAATCTTTATATATAATTCTTCTGTGAGTGTGTATGTCACTGAACTTCTCTCAAACGACTGGACCGATTTTGATGAAATTTTTTGTGTGTGTTCAAGGGGATCTGAGAATGGTTTAGATTCACAATTTGAATAATAATTTTCATCAAAATGGTCCAGAATGTTTTAGCTTATTAAAAAAAGTTTGAAATTTTCAAATTAAAGACGTGTAGACAGGACAACGTCTGTCGGGTCAGCTAGCTTTAATCAAGTGGTGATCATGATAGAAATGGTTCGCACATGAAACAAACAAACATAAAAAAGATACATATCTATATATATATAAAAGAAAGTCGTGTTAGTTACACTATTTATAACTCAACAACGGCTGAACCGATTTGGCTGAAAATTGGTGGGGAAGTAGCTTAGACCCAGGAGACGGACATGGGATACTTTTTATCCCGTTCGATTGCGTTCCCGTGTAACGTGACATAAAACTCAAGAACGGCTGGACCAATTTTTATGATATTTGTATTTTTGGATTTCTCTTAGTCCGGAATAGGATAATAAGTATTAAAACATCAGAAAAATTAACGAAAATTATATGGCTAGCGCTGGCTAATAACTATTTATCTCTACTTAAAACGTACCTAGCGACGAACCCGAGCGAAGCGAGGGTGAGCCGCTAGTTTATTATATTTTTAATGCTCCTAGTAAAGATGAAAAATGTAATTGCTCAAAAGATATTTTTAAAGGTCTTATTGAAGAAAAATCTGATTGCATAAAATGTGTTTAGTATTGGGAGTTAAATATTCGGAAATATGATATTTGTATGATATCCCATTGGATTTTATATGAGATAAAATAAAAACGTATTGAGTGGTCTGTTTCTTGAAAAATACCATTTAAAATATAAATTTTAAAATAGTAATAATGTTATAAAATATGTTCTGAAAATATTTGTTTTGTCGAAAGTTTAATTCAAAGCAACATTTTTACACATAGCTCGAATTGTTTTTAGATAGCGAATTATGCAAGCGAATAAACTAATTATTCGATATCTAGTCCCATGGCCGCGAGCTATTACGTAACTGGAATACCGAATTTGTTAATTAAATTACAACTTGGAAAATTACGCGAGTTTCAAATTGTTTATTCCAAGATATGAATAAATAGCCCTTAGTTTATATTGACCTTTCTAAGATTTCATATTTATAACGACCTTAGAAAGCGATAGATAAGCAGTCTCATATATCTTAGATAAAGATTGTAAGTCGTATTACTTTAGATGTTCTTAGGTTTACTGTTACAAATGTACATACATGTATGAAGCTTTATAAATATATAAATATTTGACGACACGTTTGGCTCTGTTGGTAGTGACCCTATTTGCTCTGCCAGCGGTTGCGGGTTCGAATCCCGGTGGCGGCATTCGTTTGTGTTATGAGCACGAATGTTTGTACTCCAGTCATGGGTGTCTATATTTATAATATGTATTTATTTAAAGTTATATATGTATAGTGTATCAACTATTTGGTATCCATAACACAAGCCTCGAAGCTTACTATGGAACTAGATGGTGCTGTGTGTTAATGTTCCAACATATTTATTATTATTATTTATTAATATGCTTTAACGTCCATTTTTTAAATCATTAATATAACATTAATTTATGTCTTCTATTTAATAACGAACTGCATTTGCTTTAGTAAATTCTACTTATAAAATACAATTTACCGTACTATTTTATAAAATATCAGTATAAATGACGTCGTAAGCTATCTTGATGGTAGCTTGATGGTAGATAACTAGGTTGATGGAGCGGGATAAATCATTTAGGCCCTCTACACTATGCCATTGTCTATGGTTAAAATTGGCTATGGAGATGGGGTATGAAGAGTTTATAATTACTTTGTAACAAAAAAGGTTCATCAACTTCAAAATTAGTTTGAAAGGAAATCCAAACAAAGAAGCTTGTAAATTTAAGTATACCCATTCAGTAAAAAAAGGATTAAAAAATAAATACATACAAAAAAAACCTGCAAGCTTGCATGTTTTATTAAAGTCGGTAAATAATTAAACACATTTTATATTATTAAATAACAACTAGTTTGTTTTTCTTTGGTAGGTTATCTAACCATAAAAAGGAGATTTTAATTAAATTAATTCAAAACTTTTTTATTTCAAAATTGCTATACTACGTCTAACTTTATATGGCATGAATATATCTTTGTCCACTGAACCACATGTCACATCACTACGCATTACGTCACAGCGTGATGTCATTACTCACTCCGCCCCATCACTTACACGCAATATTTTATAAAAAGTACCAACTTTTATAGGTCTCTTTTCCTCCTTGGGAGAACGATCTCTTTCAATTTTTAGGTTCAAATGTTAAATGGTCCCAATAAATCTTGAGAGTTCATATATTTTCATTATATTTGCTTGGTAAAGGATCTTTCGCCAATAAAATAATTTTTATATTGGCATAGGTATATTATTTATACTTACTTTACAATAGAAATATCAGCGTGATAATATATTATATACATATTATTATGTTGCTTGCTGCTATTTCATTCGTAGTTATTAATTATTTTCTAAAATCAGAAAACTGTTTTTGTTTAAATATTTCTGACGGTAATTTGCAAAGTAGAAAGTTGAACTTCTTCATATATTATTAAAACATTTAGATTCATTTTAACCGACTTCGAAAAAGAGGAGATTTTCAATTCGGATGTTTATATTTTTTATGTATGTTCGGGCATAGCTCCGTAATATACAGACTGATTTAAAAAAAGAAAAGATTTTTGTGATAAGAATCCTACCTACGTATAAGTTTTATTTGATTTAGATTCTTGAAAAATCAACCCTTAGCACGAATAGAATGAATGTCTTCATAATTTTGGCTTTAGATATCTTAGACCACCCGTTGTTTAAACGTGATGTAAGGATAAGGGCCTTAAAGCATCTTTACTCTTAATTGGACATTCCGATGAAGAACACAGTAATGGAAAACAATGCAAAAAGCAACCTTATAATGAAAACAATAAAGTATATTATCGGTTATATCAAGAGTTTTACACAAAGAATGACATTTAATATTAAAGGCTATTGTTTCTGGATTACCATGTATTTCCTCTATTAGTGAACAGGGACACGTCTCTCAGCATTTTAATACTTTACTTTGGTGATGTGATTTTAATTTCATACTGATTGACTTACGTAGAAAGAGGTTAGTATTTATTTGAAACATTGACATTTGACATACTATCTTCATATTAGGGTAAAAAAAATTAAATCAAATAAAAATGTTATCTCAAAATATAATAATATATACTAATATAAATAAATAAAATAAAAATAAAATATAATATGTTGGGACATTACCATCAGCACCATCTAGTTCCATGGTAAGCTACGAGGTTTTGTTGCGGAAACCAGATAGTTAATATATTACACATATATAACTTTAAATTCATACGTATTATAAATAGAAACAGCCATGACTGGAGTACAAACATTCGTGCTCATTACACAAATGAAAGCCCCTAGCGGGACTCAAACCTGCGACCGCTGGCACAGCAAGTAGGGTCACTACAAAATGAACCAAACGTGTCGTCAACTAAGAGTTCGTTTATTTGGGCTTGCAATTCTGTTACCTAACTTGATACTATGTACGTAAATATAAAGAGTTAAACACCTTTTTCCGTCTAGTAGATTCGAATAAAATAAGACGTGACAGACACACAGATAGATAAATATACACAACACCCAAAAAACAAAAATTGACATTTTACGGTTCCGTACAACCATTTTAAAAACAAAGCAGAAATTATAATGATTAATATATGGTCTGAAACATTTTGAATATATAATAGCTATATCAACTTTACGCTAGGACAAAGGTTAGAAACTTAATTTTAAGATATAGCTGTATTATTAAGCAGTTGAGTTCGTCTCGTGCGCTGTCCTTCGTAGATGGTGGGAATTACAGCTCTGCATACGTAACTAGTCATTTACAGGGGTATAAAACTTAAATTCTTTATGTCCCTTTTAAATAACAAAAAGACTGTCTTAGTAAATGTTGTATAGGTTTATTTTTTATTTTTCCACTATAGTTTATTTTAATTTTAGTACAAATATCTCAAGTAGTCTAGAAGGAAATAGTTTTAGATTAGAATGTATAGATGATCATTCATTACATAAAATGATAGTAATTAAAAAAAAAACATAAATATTATTTACTAAAATATATGTATATCGAATAAAACTTTATTAATTTTAAGTTGGATAGCCTGTTTAAAAGTTATAGAGATTAGAAATTACGGTGCAGGAAAACATTATTAGGAAACCTGCATGTCTGAGAGAACTTAGCAAGTTTTCGAATAATATAATATGACCGACAATTCGCACTTGGTCATCGTGGTAGACTATGGACTGATCCCCCTGGGCCTGGGCGGAGGCCCGTGCCCAGCAGTGGGACGTTAACAAATGCTGGATTTTGTTTGATTTTAAAGCTTAATTTTCACAAGAGCTTAGATATTGTATGGGTATTTCTCCGAATTCAAATAATATTTGGCATGTCTTTAATCATAAGAGTATGTTGAATAGAGCCAAAAATGAAAATAATTTTTGGCCAGATTAATCAGATGAAGAACGCAATCTCGGAGAAATACCCGTATAAATGTATACTGTTCCTAAATGTATTCTAAGATTCAAAACAATGCAGAGATTAATTATTTACTTATTTACTCATAGCAAACAGCAGCATAACAGTTTGGAGAAATAACACCTTCAGGTAAATTTCTAAGAAATCCATTGTTAACTGTAACGCCGGCGTTTTCGTGGTCGTGGAGGGATTAAATCTTTCAAAAATGCTTCCATGTTAAAAAAAGTTATGCTTAACATTGATTGCACTGGGCTAAGCGGGGTTAAGGTCGCTAGTATTATATAAAAAGGTAGCACACCTTTTGTTAAGTTTTATTACTAGCAGCCTATGTGTTACCCCAGTCTTTCTGTATACTAAATTTCATCTAAATCTGTCCAGCCATACTGTGAAAGAGACAAACACACACATTGTAATAGTAATGTGATAACTATAGAGTAATAAAAATATTTAAATTTATTTAAGTATAATGCTTAAAAAAGGTTAAAATGTTGAAAACCCCTGCTTCAGTTAGCCAGCATCTAGCTAGAGAATTCGCAGTGGACGTAGATGGAGCGCGAGCATTAGTCTAATGTTCAACGCTTTAAGGCCAAAATGGCTTGACGGGAGTTAACGCGGTCACTTTATATTGTCGTGTAACATTGACAGGTGATTATAACCGTTATGCACTTGTTAGATACTGCGAGCTTTGAAGCGTTGACAGTTCATATTGATGCCCGAGTTTATATAGATTTATTTTGCAAATTAATATACATTTACGAGTATATGCCATGGGAGAAATGTTTTATAAAATACCTGATATATTCTACAGACACAAAAAGAATGATGACTATAAAAGAAATGTAAAAATGCTATATAAAGTTAGGAGTAAGGTCGAGTTTGTAAGGTACATGGCCTGAAGATACGTGTAAGCGATGTAAGTATTGTTGCGAGTCGAGCAATCTTAAAAAAAATATCAAAAAACGAACTACTACTTATTTAATATTCTCTCTCTCTCTCTCTCTCTTGGTATCTCGTATCTCTGTATCTCTGTATCTCTCTCTCTCTCTCTAAAAGCACAAGATTTGGCTTACGGCGTCACCCAGTCGAAACTTGATTTCCAGGATAAAAAACATCCTATTCTCAGGTCATATATAGCCTATAAGCGTTTAATCTAAATCCGTTTTAGTTTACGCTTCAAGAAATAACAAACTGACATACATACAAATTTTTGCATATATAATATTAATATGATGACTATATAATGACTCATGGTTTCTAATTAATCACATTCATAATATTATTTGCCCTACTTTCCCATTTTCCTCTTAGAATAATAAATTGTTATTGCTCATAATTTTCTTCTTACTTCAGTAAACAATCATTCACGATATCCAATCTACTATATCGAATTTACTATTGGATAGAGTAATAAATTTAGCCAAGTTCTATTGGCGTTTGTTTTTATACTAGTTTTTGTCCCGGCTCCGTTCGCGTAGTTTATATATATATATACTAGCAGAACCCGCGACTTCGCTCGCGCTAAAACTACAAAAAAATATTATCTAAAAAGGTAGTTTATACAAAATTTCATCCCCTATTTTATATTCCCCCTTATAGAATGAATTTTGGAAAACGCTAAAACACGTATTTATTTAATTTTATTGAAGAGCATTAATGCCAAGTTTCAAGTAATTCTGATCATAAATATTTTTTTTGGATTGTATTATAACGTGTTTTTCCGTGAGAGTTAGATAATCTCCCGCGGATAAAGTAGCCTATGTCACTCTCCAGTCCTCCAACTATCACCATACAAAAAATCACGCTAATCCGTTTCTCCGTTTCGACGTGAAAGAAGGACAAACAAACAAACACACTTTCACATTAATAATATTAAAAGTATGGAAGTATGGATTTTATGAACATATATAATTTCTTGACTCCTAAGAATTGTAATGATTATATTTCCACCCTTAAATAATAGACCATAAAATGCAAAGGAAGTTTATCAAATCTGGTTGGTAAATTACAAAAAAGTATGAAATACAAACATAAAAACAAAAAAATAAACTCTTGACCTTCATAATACCTGTATTTTTACATTTTTAACGTAAATCTGTTGTTAAAAATGTTAATTTATCATATTAGAAATGCTCTAAATACGTACAAAAAATGGCATAGAACAATATTATTAGTTTTTTATACAGTTTTCTTAAATTATAAACAATACAGTTAATAAATGATATGCTAATAAATATTTACTGTAATAATATTACTAAATATTTAAAATGAAAATAGTAATCATAAGATTACCGTACAGAACTTGGGGAAAAACATTAATAATACGCTTCGAATCTATGATTGATTAAACCAAAAAGGTATATATATAGTTTGGATCCATCATTAATTAGTCAGAGTTCCCTTTGTTTTTCATTCCATGAAAAGTCGCCATTTTCTTTCTACTTGATAGGAAAATAATGTTTAAAAACAATCCTATATGAATATATTTCTGTTACGAATTTTATATAGGGGTAAAATAATTTAAATTGCTGTTGAGAAAATGAAAATAATATCTTCTGAAGTAATAAGTTTATGAGCCTGATGCCCGATTTTATCAACGTCACCTAATTTTAAGGGATCCCCTAAGCATGGTTAGGGGGCTGTTAGGGGACAGTTTCTGTTTCACCGACAGTTAGGGGTCACCTAAATATTAAAAGGCCCCCTAAATTTAGACGCTCGAAATGTGGGCTTAAAGACGATCGTAAAACGAAATTTAATTTAGGGGCTAGTTTAGGGGACTTTTAAGCTAGGGATCCCATACGTAGGTGGTAGCTTATGGGTTGTTGGTAAAATCGGGCATCAGAGTTACATATTATGTTGTTGTAAAAGACTGTTTAGGGATGCGGGTCACGGTGTACATGGTGCATGTATGTACAGAAGCAAGAAATACCTCTGTCCAACATCATGTAATATCCCATCGCTTTTTGTTAATGTTATTAATATAATCACAATATACAACAGTATATTATTGTATATTATTGTCCTACATTTTTGTTTTCCAGTATCTAGTGTTCATCGAGTGGATTATGCAAAATCCATATTATGTTCTATGTAATATAAAGCCTTGAGAAATTCTATTGGTGTAGCGTTAACTTTATTAAGGTATACTAAATACATATTGTGCCAGTTGCTTCGAATTCGTTACAAGCTACACCTTAATATTGCTGTTTTATGATAGAGGAAAAAGCATATTCTCACAAATTGTTCGGGGCTTATATTGTTTACGAGTACGAACACTCGTGGAAAACTACACATCGCATGAAAAAGGTTATTTTTCCAAGTGATACTCAGTACCTTTTTGTAACATACGCGTTCAATTTCGAAAGGCACTCGATATAAAACCTTTTGCGAAGTACATAAGGTTTAGATTGAATTGCTAAAAGATGGGTTTGTGGAAATGAAAATATTAAAGTTTCGCGTGTGAAAAGGTGATAGCCGCGGAAATGAGGCGTGATATAGTACGCGTCTTCTACGCAGCTGCTTTACTTTGGTAAGGAGAAGTGTTTTACATGTACCTTGTAACCTTGTACCTGTAGGTAAGATGGAAGCCTCAGAAGAAACGTATCTAGCTATTAAGTAACTTATAAGTTGTATTAGTTTAACAGTCTTTTAATACCGAATGGCTGTATTAAGTATTAACTGTATAACTTGATTGAAGATTCATTCAATAAGACCTGTACTCTTTCTCAATGAATCAGAATTATTTTTCATGTCTCTTGCTGGTTCGGCTTACTACCAACAATTACTTGTAAAGGTGGATTAATAATAAGGAAAATTAGTGGTGACGAGAACCCTTTCGGAGGTGTCGTTTAATGAGTCGCAGCGATAAAGTTTTCCTGTACTTTTTGAGGTATAGAGTCCATTGAGTGTATAAGACTTAACATCTCCATATTAGTATCTGTGTTTTCCACCGGGAATTCATACAAAGACTCGCTGAAGATCTAAAATGATAAGAAAAAAAGGGATACGAATGTAGTACGCGAACCAGTAACCCGATTCTTTCGCTAATAATATCATAGAAGTCTGATACAATAAATGTATATACGAAAGTTGAAAAACCTTAAGCCTAATATTGAAATACATTAGTATGTCATCCATTAAAAAAAAAATTAATATGTGTACTTAAAAACAATACAAAACATAAATAATCAAAATAAGATCATGTAAAATTATATATTTGTGTATTTCTTTCCTTTCTTTCAAAAGTTTTTTTTATAATAAGTAACATGGGTATTCAGCTCCACTGTTGAGCACAGGCCTTCAATACGAGGGGGATCAGGCCATAGTCCACCACGCTGGCCAAGTGCGAGATGGCGGACTCCACTTATCTTTCGAAAACTTGCTAAGTTCTCTCAGATAGGCAGGTTTTCTCACAATGTTTTTCTTCACTTAAGACGACATGATTCGTGTTCGATAAGTAACATATGCATGCGTTTTAGATTTCCTCAGAATTTGAAGCTAATAATAAGTTAATATTCCCAACACAATTTATGTATAAATATATAACTACACATAAATTGTGTAAATAGCTTATAACTGTATAAATAGGCTATATTAGTTTATCTCTTAAAGTTTTAATGCCCTATTTGAATATTGATATAAAAGTAACAAAGACTAGATTACCCCAAGAGGAGAATGCAAACAACGTCGTTGTAACATCCGCTATTGTGATTTAAAACGCTGGTTCAGGAAATTGGCTTCCAGTTTTTGTGTTCCACTCGTTCTAATTCGCCGTCGATTCTTTTGCTAATTGGTTCGTGTGAAAAGTTTCAAGTTGTATATTTATATTTACTGGAAGTGCTGTTAATACTAAATAGTCAAAAATAAAGTAGAATATATGAAAATATCAATTTTTCTCATCATGCGCCCAAATTTAGAGGAATAACTAGCACCTATTGAAGAGTACTACAGTACATTCTTGATGTATGATTATATCAGTTCGTTTCGAAGTTATTGTTACCCAAGTTATCTAACTTTACAAATTGTACACACATGAAAAAAGATTTGGAGTTACAGGTTAAAACTTGTTTCTAAAGCTTACATAATATGTAAAATTAGTTCATCACTCGAATAGGTATACATACGTATATTTTTATATCATCTTTATAGCTCAAGTGTCACAATATCATATTTTTATACTATGACATATATTACACATAGGTATGTATGTGAGGGAAACAAAGTCTTCCAATAAAAGTTATTTATGCATACAAATTTCATCAAAATGTAATCATTTTTAAAAATATATTAATTGGGGGGCCTATTTACTATTTGTAATAAATACAATCCGTATTATTTTAATATTATAAATGTGAAAGTTTGTATGTATGGATGTTTGTTACTCTTTCACGCCGGAACGGCTGAACGGATTTAGATGAAATTTGGCACGGAGATAGATTATAGTCTGGAATAACACATAGGCTATCTTTTTATCCCGGACAATATATGGTTCCCGAGGGATAGGTTTGTTTTTGTTTTCCTAGAGGTGAACCCGATCAAAACGAGGGTGGGCCGTTAGTTATTAATACATAAGGTATATGTAGATATCATAAACGAGATACGAGTATAAGCCTTTAAAAAGTCCGTGGAGATGTTAAAATAAAAAAAAGGTAACATCCAGAAACTCTATCGTACCACCTGAATTGAAAGAAAAATGCCAACTAGGAAAGTGACACTTGCTCCACTCAAATTAGAAATTCATTCGCTTTGCAAGTATAATTTATTGGCTCGGATTAATTGGAAAATCGACGTGACGCGCCGTCTAATGCGAGATGTAATGTAACTTAGTGCAATACCATTTATTGATCTTCAAAGTTTTTGTTAGGTTTGTTTTTTTTTGATAATATTTCTACTAGTTAAAAAATTAGCATTAATTCTACTAATTGAACTTATAGTCTGTGACTCTTCTAGGAAAATTTATAAGTGCTATTGTGGCTCGTACTGTGAAGATACTAAATTTTTCAGATTATTTAAACAAGCTTTTTATTATTATTTTATGTTCATCAGTAGTAGTTTTGTGATGTATTGAACAAATTTCGAACCTCGTGCATATGAAATTACCGTTAACAGGTATCTCTAGCTGGCATACTCTAAACATAGAATTTGAAACCATAGCCCTAACAAACAATCATAGCCAAGTTAACAAGAGTAAAGTATAAAACTAAAAAACAGAACACGTCACGATTAGTTGGGACATTGAAGATTTTTCCAAGTGAAGGTATACTTTTAATTAATTTAACAAAACAATTGAATAGGCTCATATAATTAAAGTTTTTAGGACATATTCTTGTTGTTGTATATTAGGTATATACATAAATTTGACTTTAAATAATATTATTAGTATTTTAAGCATTTTTATTACTAGCATTGCCCGCGGCTCTGCCCGCGTTCAGATGACCAAAAACTAAATTTTTGGTTTTACATATTATTATACTTTTACTTTGCAGTTTTTGTATTTTTTCTCAGAAATGAGATATTTTCCCGCGGTAAAAAGTATCCTATATGTTGACCCGGATAACCAGCTATCATCAAACCAAATTTCATCAAAATCTGTTTAGTGGTTTTCTCGTGATGCGGTAACAGACAGACAGACAGACAGACAGACAAAAATTAAAAAAACTACAGATTCGAATTCTGTATCGATAATAATGTCTATTTCAATAAGATTTTCCATAAAATATTTAATGTACAGATTCAACTTAGTTACAATTTTATTATATGTATAGATTAATACAATAGAAATCGTAACGTTTCCCAGTTAAATATTTTTTTAACTACACATATTATACAATCGTAAAAACATTTAATATAAAAATATGATTTCTAATCTACTAAAAAGGTGTACTTGACTTTTGATAATCGCACCTGTCGAAAAAATGAATCTCAAAATCTCTCGAAGTACCGGAGGCACTTCAGCGTATTAAAGAGATTGTGGACCAAATCTTAGCGCCCGGAGTGTGAGCGAACAATATAATACGTAGGCTATTCTTCATAAAAACCAGTATAAACCAATCTAGATATTCCCGATATTTTCTTCATCTCCGATGCCAGCTTGAATCGGTCCCTCGTCTCAGTTAAAGGCCCTTCAAAATCATTATTCTAATTGCTTCTTCATACAGGACTCGAACTTCAACGGAAGGTTTACTCTTTCAAGTGCCATCCAGTTTTTCGAGTGAAATGGCGGAAATTAAATTATATTCCCTCGCCGTGGATGGTTTTGACGAGATTAATTTGAGATAAAGACCCTTTCGGGATCAGTTTTTGAATATTTTTTTCAGGTACGGGATATTTTTGTTAGAAACGATAAATAAGATAATCATATTTCATCAATTATGCTTAGAATTTGGAAAAATTACACTATAAATATTGCTATTTATGTAAGAGAAGATATTTTCTCAGCTGAATTGTTTGATTTTGCCACATTAATTACTAGGTCCAGGTAGAACTTAAAACTAATATTAATTAATTAAACAAGGTTTATTAAATTTATGTACTACATATTTAAAATATGACATGAATTACTGAAAGAATATAATAAACAATCTGCGGCAATATTTATCCAACGCAACGCGTTAACAAGTAACGAGTGACAAGAAGCAATAAATTAACATTGCAAGAATGATATAAACGCGTGTAGCGACCGCTAATAGCGGACGCGAGTGAATTATACTGCCCCACGTCGCGATTTTATAATGCAAGACTAGTGATGTGCCTAAGGGTTACATAGTTAGGGTTTCTGTACGATTCATGGTTTATTTTGTGATTATAAATTGGTTGAGATGCGTTGTGGTTTGTAAATGCTTACTTCTTAGTGATTTACCACTAGTTCGTAACTATCTTAAAGAAAACTAACTTAACTAAGATGGAAGTTAGAGGTATCACTTGTCAATGTACGTAGTGTAATGAAATTAAAACATCCACACTACTATTATAAAGAGGAAAGATTTATATTTCTGTTTGTTTGTAACGAATAAACTCAAAAACTACTGGACTGATTTAGATAAAATTTGGTAAGAATATAGTTATATAATATAGGATATTTTTTATTCAGGTAATCATCCCTTAAGAGGGTGAAAATGGGGATGAAAGTTTAATAATTATCCTAGGGACGAACCCGGCCGCAGCGAGGGCGAGTTGCTAGTATTTAATATACGATTACGAGTATTCGTAGATAAATTTAGCTCGGTAATTATAGTATTGGTTTTAGGGATAGCCTGTATTTCGATTTTGGCTTTGGATTCAGATTAAAGGAAGCATGGGCCTAGCAGTGGGACATACAGTTTGTTTTAATTGTCTCGGTGGAGACGGTGTCGACCTGGGAGTCAACTCCCAGGTAAATTTTTATGTAGAAATAGCGAAACTGTACTTATTTCTATGCTATTTTACTAAAATATTGGCTAGTGGGGTTTCCACTTCAATATCTTTGGTTACATCACTACTTCGGGTCCGTAATACAAAGAAAACCATTAAATAACACCATCACCATGTGGTATACCAAATGAATCGAGTGGGCAATACGTCACAAGTCGTGTAATCTATTACTGCTGCATTGTATAAGGCTTTGTATTCATATTTCCCAGGAGTGTCGTAAGTTTTTGCAGTTTTAGATTACCTGAGCTTTTACAGACTTAATTATATTGTATGAGCTTATTGAGCATTTTCCTATTTCGAATTTTATATACAGATTATTTAATTGTTTTTTTTTATATTTCTTTTATTTTGGTCAGTCTATTCGAGATTTATTTGATCTATATATTATTATTAAACTACACTAAATATTAATTATTATTTTTAATTATATGTTTATATGTATTTTAATCTGATTGTAGATTTATTATTAATTTTGTAAATATTTAAAATTAGGCGAAAAAGAAATTTAAAGTATATTTTCGCTTCAATCACAAAAATAAGCATGTAATATATTTTTTTCAAAATAACTAACTTCGTCTTTGTATATCTTTATTGTAAAGTGCCCTTTGAATATTTTTATGTTTTTATTTTGAGAGATTTTTTCCCATAAAACAGCGAAAGAAAAAGAAGTGAAAGAGGTATGCAGATTGTGGAAATCGTAACTCTTGTCACTCCGTTCTCTCTGCCTACTCCGTAAAGGACGTGATATGTGAGTGCGTGTGTGCGCGTGTAATTTTTATTTAGTTTTTATTCCATTTTTAACCTTTAAACTCTATATTGAACTCTATATTTAAGATATATTTTTATACTATCTCTTATTCGGAACTATCGAATTACCCTTGCTTTGCTCAAAATACCTTTTGTTTTTAATTATAATATTATATACAGGTCCCGGTACCTTTTGGTAAATTTTATTATTAAAAATAACCTGTATCCAACCAAGTCTTTGTCTAATTTTCATACGAATCCACTCAATCGTTTAATCGTGAAAGAATAACATAACGCACATAAACATACAAACAGTCGTATTAATTCGCATAATCGCCTACCCTGATTGTTATTATGTACTTATATATTTTTTCATGGCATGCTTATAATTAAAATTTTATAAAAATACTAGCGTTTTCCTGCGGCTTCGCCCGCACACTAATCACCAACATATCATATACTAAAACCTTCTCCGAAACACGCTGCATCTTATGATATGAGTATTATTCCGATCGGTTCAGTAGTTATCGCAGTATAACCAAACAAAAAAATCGGTTCTCCATTTTTAATATAGATTTGCATAGCTATTGCAATGAGCGATGTAATTTAGTATGATTGCAAAGTTTAATCAATTATAATCATGTAAATGAATTATATTACATGTGGACTCAGTATAAGTAAGTCAATGATATATTATGATCATCCCGAATGCGCTCAGCGGGCGGTGCAAAATGCACAGAGATATTGCAGAAGCAAAATTCGCCTTTATTTACCTAGACGTAGAGTCTTAATTCCTTTACCACTCAAACTATCGAAATCGCAAAACAAACTAAACTAAACGATATTATTGTAACAATTAAGGAAGATATAATGAAAGGGATCGGTACAAAGTAATTTGAACCTTATGAGCAGTAACTAGAATAACTATTTAGATAGAGATAAATGCGAAATTAAATGCTACGGAATAACATGTTCGTAATATTTTTCATGTTACGACAAGTGATAATAATTTATTTTGCTTGTTACTTCCATACTGGTATTCTTTTCGCATTTCCGCGCTCTGTGGCTTTTTTAATAGAATTCGTAGAGGTTTTTATTTTGCTACACTATTGTCGTTTTCAGCTATTTAAACAGCAGCTTTTTTAGCTTTAAAGCTGTTAAATACAGCCGTACTTTTGTATTGAAATGACCAAGAATGGTTTTTGTATGAAAATATGCTTCTAAAAGTTTTTAGTTTTTTATACTTTGATGTGTACTTAATTAAGTTTTTGTTTAATACTGTAATGTATAGTATTTTAAGACTTTAATTTATCTATACATATAATAAAATTGTAACTAAGCCGAATCTGTACATTAAATATTTTTTGGAAAATCTTATTGAAATAGACATTATTATCGATACAGAGGCCGAATCTATAGTTTTAGAATTTTTGTCTGTCTGTCTGTTACCGCATCACAGAAAAAGCACTGGAGGGATTTCAATGAAATTTGGTATAGTGATAGCTGGTTATTCGGGTCAATATATAGAATACTATTATCGCGGGAAAATGTCTCATCTCTGAGAAAAAATACAAAAACTGTAATGTAAGAGTATACTAATATGTTAAACCAAAGAATTTGGTTTTAGATCATCTGAATATAATTATAGTATAGATATGATTGGACTTTAATTATAAATTAAATGCGAAATAAATGTAAACTCGCAGTAAGAGCTTGATATAACGAATAATTGTGACTGAGACCATAATCTCAGCCAATAAGAGAGATAAAGAGCTCAGATCAATAAGCGTGGTTCGCGACCTTTCAGCGCCTCTTGATAAATTGATTCCTTTGTCATTCCACTCCTTTCATTGTTACGATGTCGATGTGTTGTACTCCTATTGGAAATTGGCTACTAAGAAATAGCATGCCTTTTCTATAAATTGTTATGTAAGATTGTGAATTATGAAATAAAACTACAATCTTTATTTATTTCTTCGGTTAAATATTTAAAAAAAATTATCTTATATTTCGTCCTATTAGGTAACTAATGCAAGCATACATGTCGAGCCGTTTTTCTAACAAAAACATAACAAAGAATATTGAGTATCCTTCTTTGAAGGTAATTTTCATTTTTTTAAATTATTTTACTGCATTCTTTACTGATTATTTTTACCGCTGTCAAACCTGTACAAGTTAGTTTTCTCCTCATCACAATTTAAAAACAAAATAAATAAATACATAAATAAATAAATAAGCCCGAACTAAAAGTTTTATTAATATCATTCAGATCATGTATGTATGTATTAATTACTTTTACCCTTACAAGACAATTTTTACTACTTTAACTTAACGCGGTGTATACGAATATATATATATATATATATATATATATATATATATATATATATATATATATATATAGAGTGGCTAAGCAAGTTGGTAATATATAAATTTTTTTGAAGGTTATTTTAACAAAATTATTTTTATTTTTGTATTAATTAATAAAAAAATTAATTTTCACAACTGAAATGGAATATAAATTTAGAAACAAACACATTTTGGTTATGTTCATATTTTCGTGTATAGATAAGGGTAAAATAAAGGGTACGTGAGGGAACAATGTACTGATCGCTGTTTCTTATTTCCGTTGCACCTATTTATGTAAGACAATACCAATGTTAAGGAATTCAAAGTATTTTTGGTATCTGCCCTTTTCAAAGTTAACCTTTTAACGAACTTTTCTTTTATGACCTTATGAACAATAATGAAAATTAAAGCATTGTTATATAAAAGACCTTCACAAAATATTACAATTTTAGATTATTAATAAAGAAATGTAACTATAAGGTATTATAGACAGAATTTAAAACAATTTATACATACTAAAATTTTAGCAAATTAGTAGGTAATAGTATGCATTGGGAACTCTATATTAGAATACAAGGGCGCATTTGAAAGTGACTTGAGAAAAAATGTCATGGAAAACCCTTGTAAATAAAGTGTCAATTAAAAAAATCAACTTACTCGTATTATCATATTAGATACGTTTAACAGTTAAAATGAAATAGACTATTATATATACATACGTATGATATCCATAGGCATGATGAGTTGTTGTGGGTTGTATTATAACGTGTTTTCTCGTGAAAATAATATATTATCTCTCCCGCACTCCAACTATGCATAACCACACAAAAGATCACGCCAATCCGTCACTCTGTTTTGACATGAAAGAAGGACAGACAAACAAACAACCAAACAAACAAATTTTTATTTAAAAATCGATTGAAATAAAACAAATACTAAACGTTAAGTGGAGTTCACCACAATACATTAGTGACAAACGCACCGAAATCGGTTAAGCTTTTTCTGAGATTAGCGTGCACAAACGCACAGACAAACAGTAAAAAATTATAAAAATCATTATTTTGGGTTCATTCCCCAATAATAGTTTTTCTCAAATATCTTCCATGTATAGACAGCGATTAATTACTCTTTTATTATATGTATAGATATAGATGTATATAGTTTCTTCGAGAAAGTTTTATTTTTTTTACGTAGGTTTACTACAGTCAAAGTAATTTTTATTACAACTCAAGCTAAGATGTATACAATGGTTGTGGAATGGTAAAAATTAACATCAAAAGAAAATATCATTCTTCATAAAGACCTTTGATCAAAAGCTTTCACATTGAATATATTTGAGCTTCAATAAAAATATGACGATTGAAGTATGAATGGAACACCCATAAATTAATTCCCATGTAATAGCCAATTAGAGTGTTAAAGATTCAGATTAGGGATTTTATTGGTCCAAAAATATTTCGCACTTTATACCAAAACAGCCTATTCACAGCTTCTTCACTACTCAAAAATATGTATTTATATACGTGCACCTTAAATATATTGATTGAACGGTTAGTATAGATTTCTCAGAGATAAAATATTTTCCCGCAGTGAAAAGTATCCTAAATTTTGACCCGGATAACCAGTTATCATCATACCAAATTTCATCAAAATATGTCCAGTGGGTTCCTCGTGATTCGTTGTCAGGCAGAAGACACAAAAATTCTAAAAACTATAGATTCGGCCTCTGTATCGATATTATAATGACTGTTTCAATAAGATTTTAGACAAAATATTTAATGTACAGATTCGATTCAGTTAGAATTTTATTATATGTATAGATTAAGACTATTGAGTGTTTAAATAAGAACAATAGATATTAAACTCTTTTCAATTTGTATACATAGCGTCCACAAAAACAACATTTCTGTTTTTTAGTATATACGAAAATTATTTTGAAATATAACTGTTAGTGCTGTGGCTAAAATAAATATGTGGATACGCAAATATTTAAAATTTACGTAAGTTAAAACTAAATTTAATTTAGTGCACTCATCCCTTGGTACATAAGTTGTGTTCACACTTGTTATTTTCTAGTATTTTTAGTACTAGATTAAGTAAAAAATCCTCTAGGCAATCAAGTATACAAAAATCACCAAAGACACTGAAAAAATGTCGAAAATGACGAAGCTGTTTTCATATAGTTTATACTAATTCCGGCTTTTAGCGTCAACATAAAATATATAACGTACATTTTCATTAAGCCTCGTCAGATAAAAGCTTATTGTTAAAATGCTCGTAAAATTTAAATCCCTCGAAGTGAGATTGTTGGAATGCGAATATCACTTTGCTATGTGTGTTACTGTTTCATTTTTTAGGGTTCCGTACTCGAAGGGTGCCAGTGGAATCCTTTTAGTAAGTCTCCACTGTCCGCATGTCCATCTGTCCGTCCGTCCGGATATCCGTCCGTCAGACTGTCTGTCAGAGGGCTGTATCTCACGAACCGTAATAGGTAGAGAGTTGAAATTTTCAAACAGTATGTATTTGTATTGCCGCTATAACAATAAATAATAAAAATAAATAATAAAAATACAAGAAACATTTTTTTAAAGTTCGTAATCGCTCATCGAATTTAATATACTACATACACAGAGTAAAAGTCATATTAATAAAAAGTACACGTACGATGATACGGAACTCTTCGTGTGCGAATTCGACTCGCATTTGACTGATTTTTATTTAGTATCTCATCCCTGTAATAGGCGGAAACAAATATGACAAGTGTGGATATTTGGATTCATTTGGTTAATTTTTGGTTTCTTATATTTAAGAACGCTTACCTTTCCAATACTAAGTTTTTTTTGTTAAGAGTTTACTCGATATGTTTCTAGTGAAACGATTTATAGTATGGGATGGTATGGAACATGGTAGCCAGAAAAATGTATATTTCATATATGTACATATTTACTTTAATGTTGTAATTAAATTGCTCATTACGAACATTTTAATATATGATAAAGTCACATTATCAAGGGCATGGTAAGTAATTTTATATGACTAGCTTTACCAATGTCAAAAATATCACCCAACGAATTCATTAAAAAAATCAAACAGCGTAAATAAGCACCTCCTCCTCATTTAAACTCGATATCTACCCTTCATTGTAGCCCATATCAAGCTTATATGTTATACTAACAATGCCCGCGGCTCCGCCCGCGTTCAGATGACCAAAAACCAAATTCTTAGGTTTTACATATTAGTATACTCTTACATTGCAGTTTTTGTATTTTTTCTCAGAAATAAGATATTATCCCGCGGTAAAAAGTATCTTATATGTTGACCCGGATAACCAGTTATCACCATACCAAATTTCATCAAAATCTCTCCAGTGGTTTTTCTGTGATGCGGTAACAGATGAACGGACAGACAGACAGACAAATAGACAGACAGACAGACAAAAATTCTAAAAACTGTAGATTCGGCCTCTGTATCGATAATAAAGTCTATTTCAATAAGATTTTCCAAAAAAATATTTAATGTACAGATTCGGCTTAGTTACAGTTTTATTATATGTATAGATAAATATTGATAAAAAATATTTTTCTGTCTAATCTCCTAAAAGAGCTAAACAATTAACTGGTCCTAAACAGCGAAGAGCTGTTTAAATATTTCAAGATAAAGCTGTTTGGAATTCAGTCTTTACCATTTAACCATGCATTTAACCGCATGTGGCCAAACAATTCCAATAAGGCTTTACCCCAAACGTCCCCCAAAATATCCATGGCAATTTTATGCCACCGTAAAAGCTGTACGCTTACGTTATCTACCCATCTACCATATTGTACGTTTCAACGTGCTTGTTACGATTACTAAAGTACAGTAAGTGGGATACATACAGAACTCTAATTTATATAAAACGACGCGTTTTTTTTATGCTTTTATATTATTATACTAATGTTTCTATAAATACTCTGTGTAAAAATATTGTGTAAACATAAAATAAAGAAAGCTTGAGGATAATGGATATATATAAAAAAATGGTTACAATATTCTATCTATACAGTAACGAACAGGATAAATATTAGACTATATCTAAAGACCCGTTTATAAATATACATATATGACATATAACATAGCATTTTATAGAGCAAAAACTTCCCGTATGTTTGTTTTGAGGCTTTTCCAGCAATAAAATTTGCATAACTACGCTCTTTGGCACGGCTGCAGTCTCTTATTAAATTTCCGCCCCTCCGAAAGTCATTAATGGTTTGTACTTAACCACCTAGCGGCATACTATGATAAATCATAAGGTATCAAGTGCCAGCGTTTAGTGGTCTCGCTGACTTTTATAGCGTCTTGAGATGTAAGCTCGGGATTGAGGGAGATTTAGGTAATCCTTTGTTTATTCTTATTTTTTCTGGGTAGTGATTAATATGTATTAGGCATCATAATAAAAAAATGCCATATTTAAATTTATACATATGTTAAAAATATTCGTTTAAAATATAATATATTTTATATTGTATTTAGTATGGACACTGTATACAATAAAACTCTTTTAATTTTGAATATTGCTCTATTAGTTTTAAATGCTTTCTTATTTATGTAGGTACATTAAGAAGTAATGAATTTAATATAGAAAAAAGCTTCACAAACAATGTGGTACGCAGTTTTTAATAGAGAAATATTATATATATATATATATATATATATATATATATATGAAATTAAATAGTGTTGGTAATTCAGAAAAAATACGGTTATATTTAAGAATGAGTGTTCTTTTTATTGTTTTTGTAGCATTTACATATGAAAATTACGAATATATTTACTTAAACATTTCATACATATCGTGGTTACAATAAAATTCAAATAAATCCCTTTTCCACATATGTAGTTGTGCAAGAAATATTTCGCTGCTCAAATGAAACGAGTACAAATACTTTAGTTTGTCTCGAAATACGGAAATCTCAATATAGAGTAATACGAGCAGACGCTTAGATGTATGTATGTAATTAAGGTTCCACCCACCGCGCGTTTAAAATTGATAGTCCGTGTCAATGTGAAATGGAACGCAGATAACATACGACAAACATCATTTCATATCCAATTACAATACGCTCTCGAATTAACTATTCATTTACTACCCATTCGGTCGGATATATACATATTGAAATGTATTCTGCTGGAGTTATTATATTTTTGAGCGCTATCTCTTTGACTTCATCAGCCATAGTGAAGTGGTTACCGAGCACGAGTTTCAATCTACCGATAAATTTTAATAATGCGAAGTTACCTTGTTCTCGACAAACTGTGGTCTTCCCTGAAACTGTGAATAGTTCTATTACTATCGAGTCTGGAACGTCCGTGAGCGGATTCGTGTTCCCTTTAGACGGAGAGTTCCTTCTTGCGGATGGCGTAATAGAGCTTGGTCCAACTGATGACGTAAATTGTACAGAAAGCAACGTATATTATATGGACAAATCTGTTTCTTCTTG
Source organism: Brenthis ino (assembly GCA_921882275.1). NCBI lineage: Eukaryota > Metazoa > Arthropoda > Insecta > Lepidoptera > Nymphalidae > Brenthis > Brenthis ino. The sequence continues at coordinate 27,534,488 of OV170227.1, forward strand.
GGCTCGACCTGATGTTTGGGATTCGCCAAAATTTAACAAAGCTACACCCGATGCAGAGAGAGTACCATGTTACGATGATATCGTCGAATTCCCAGAAAATAAAGGATTTGCTGTCATATTACCAGATATGACGCAGAAAGTTCGTGGCATTTCAATAGGTGATGAAAGGTTCGATACGGATGAATTTAAAAATTATGTTCTTGGAAACCAAGATCAGACTCGGCGATTTTATCTGAATGAATACGATGATACAGGAATAGAAGTGTTATTTGATTTTTGTAAGTCGCCAGCTGGTTGTGCTTGTCAGAACAATGTATTGAATATCGAGTGCGAAGCTAAATTCTGTCCTATCCCATCTTGCGTAGAACCAATACAACCAGTTGGTCACTGTTGCAAGATTTGTGGTGGTCTTCTTATTTTAAATATTGATCAAAGTTTTGGTTTATTTGCCTTTAAAGAACGCGTTGAAGAAATTTTATCTAGCTATGGAGAAGATACGTTAGTTTATCACATTGGAAGAATTCCAGATGATAAACTCCAACTTGTGATTGTAGAGAAAGATGACTATACTGGTACTAGTGCAGAGGTTGTGAATGCAATTGCTAATGGCGTGGAATGGCACTTGGGTTCGAATATGCAAATTAGTGGAATTCCATTTTATAAATCGGGTATGGGCGGAAAGATATTTATTTCTATGTTCTTTGTGGTTATATTAGCTATGGCCTTTATATACGTTTATTACTATAAATTACCAGAGGTCAGATATCCAATTATAAGCCGGAGTAACTTCACAATGTTTTCAAGGTATGATCGTAGAAGTGAAAGTGTAGTGTCTTTGACGAGAAGAACTTCTGCTGCGCCAATTGGCAGCACACGAGCAGCTACAGCCTTCCGGAATCCATTGTATGACTCAAAAAGAAGCAAAGGGTCAGCTGACGAATCTATTGGTGAAGAATAATATATTGTTAAAAAAATCTCAATTTACTAAGTTTTTTTTTACCATAATTTTGTTGGTAAAAAAGTTTATATAAAGAAATTCAATTCAATGACGAATAACTGATCGGACTGACAAAAGTTTCTAAGTCAACAAATTAAGTCAAACCAACAAGAAAGTTTCGGTAAATGGCATAAAAGTTGGAAATTCTATATTATCTACAGAATATAAATAAAGCAAAATAAATTCAACACTCCTAAGTCCAATATTGAATATAACCCTTTGTGCTTTTGCCCTTCCGCTCTAAATGTGAACTCAATCAATAGTATTGGGTTTCTTAAAACAGCTCAAAAGACACGACTGTCATGAGAGTCGTTAATCATTTCGCTTTGAAACTTGTTCTACGAAAGAGAGTACGACATAAATATTAAACCATGTATTGGATATTTGTACATTATACGCTTATGCTCTAAAATTTTTCTTGTTTTTATAAGTAAAGTTCACACAAACAAATTTTCGATATATAATGATACACATAGTAATAAAAAAAATGAGGCATATATGTATTTTAATCTTAATTCATACGCTTTCATCTACTTTATATTTGTCCCACCTAGTTATGTATTCCAAGTTTTCTTAAGCACATATAAATAAATAAAAAAACTGAAACACCTAAAAAGTAATGAATATGATACTTCAACGAATTCAAATTTTATCGAATTATTTATTAAAGTGATATGCATATATGATTCACTGTATGAATAACAAAAATAGATATGAATGGTGTAGTATATGAATGATAACTCTAAAATTTCATAGATAAGTAAAAAAATAATATATTTATGCGCACTATAATCATTTGAACGGTTTTCCTATTTCAACACGAACAAAGCGCGTACTCACGATCAGGCATTGTCGCTTGCCCATTGTTTTTGTGAAGCCTGATTTATGTCTCGCCCCGCGTTACGCGTCAATGACACCAGTGTGACGCGTCTTAATGATGAAGATAGCTATCTGGTATTGATGTATAGTATACCCCAGGCAACTCAGTGGTTAGGTACTGGTGGTTAGCTAGATGTGGTGCGAGTTCGAAATGAATATAATATTTGTACCTGTTAAGTTTGGACTGCTTTTATATTTGCGAAAGTTTTTATGAGAGTGTTTGTTTATTACTCCTTCACGTTTAAATGGCTGGACGGATTTGATCAAATTTAGGAAACAGATAGACTATGATCTGGAGTAACATAGGTAGCTTAATACGCTGAACGAAACCAGGGTAAGTCGGTAGTTTGATAATAAATCATTATTATAAGTGATAACTCTTTTGACGTTCTGAATCCAAAAAACTTTTAAACATCTTGTTTCTAACCTAAACATATAATAAACTAGCATTGCCCGCGGCTCCGCCCGCGTTCAGATTAACAAAAACCAAATTCTTCGATTTTATATATTAGTATACTCTTACAATGCAGTTTTTGTATTTGTTCTCAGAAATGAGATTTTTCCCGCAGTAAAAATTAACCTATATGTTAACCCGGATAACCAGCTATCACCATACCAAATTTCATCAAAATCTGTCCAGTGGTTTTCTCGTGATGCTGTAACAGACAGACAGACAGACAAAATTTCACCGACAATTTTAATCCGGACACTATCGATAGTAATGTCTATTTCAATTAGATTTTCCAAAAAATATTTAATGTACAGATTCGGCTTAGTTACAATTTTATTATATGTATAGATAAATGTTTGAAATAATATTAACATCATTGCATGTATACGCTTAGGCGTCATTTTGGACGTGGGACAGCTATTTTGTATGATTTGCCTAATATCTTTTTGATTTCAATAGTGATTCATATCTCATACTTTCTCAGCTCAATTTAGGCTTATCTGATTATCCCTGGAATGAAAACAGTTTTTTTAATGTTAGTAATTTTCTGAAAGAATTGTACGTTAAACGTTTTAAAATCGTTTGAAGTTATAAAATTTTTTAATACCATAATGTACTTAACATCTAAGCGTTTTTTTTTATTTCGTTAATAAAAAAATTAAATTCCGTAAAGGCTAATAGAAGGTATACTAAAGTAAAGTAATTAAAAAGTATAATTATAAAACTATTTCAACTCTATCGCTGAGCCGTTGGTATTTAAGTCTGTATGTTTTATTTTTAAAGCATTGCTGATACTAGATAATTATTTATTACCAGATTTTCAGTATTAATTGTACAAAAAAGGATATGAAGAAAGGGGAATGAACTCAAATATGACGTATGATTGAGATGAATGGAGGAAATGTATGAACATACCTACTGTAATTTAAGTATAACCCTACATATGTATGTAGGTAGGATAAGGTCAAGAAGAGTTGTTCAGTGATAGTGTAGCATTTTCTTATTCAAATTACGTTTTTTCCCACACAGAATAAATATAACTTTAGTAAGATAATACTTGTATTGTATTCAGCCCTTTTTAACGTCCCACTGCTGGGCACGGGGCTCCCTTCAGTACCAGGGGAATCAGACCATAGCCCACCACGCTGGCCAAGTGCGGGTTGGCAGACTTCACATGTCTTTCGAAAATTTGTTAAGTTCTCTCAGACATGCAGGTTTCCTCACGATGTTTTCCTTCACCGTAAGGCAAGTGGTGGATGCTGGAAATGATTCGCACATGAAAATATCGGAGGTGCGATACCCGGGATTTGAACCCGCTTCACTCGGTTTCCCAAGCGATCGCGTTACCACTGGGCTACCACTGCCTTAATACTTAATCTTTTAATTAATTTACGAGTATGTGGTATGGTATTTACTGGTCTAAGTATCTTATAATATAAATCAGAGGAGTCAGGCGCAAAGGGATCTGTATAAGAGCACTATAAATTATACTGTAGAGAAGTTTCTGAGAAAAACAGTTTAAAGTTTGTAACTTTAGTTTGTGACTGCTTTTACCAATTTACGCGAAAGATGGCAATGTACGCAAACTAAACACTCCAATCTTTTGTTATTGTTGACGGTAGAAGGACAAGTCGATTCGATCTAATATAAAATGAATATATGCTGGATCCAGAATTTGAACCTAGGACCTGATAATCTGTTGCCATAAAAGCTAGCTACTTTACCAATGAGCTCTACCTGTCTACATATGAGTATAAAGAGAAATATAAGCTAAACAACTTCATTTTTACATATTAATAAATAAAAACCGTTTAACAAAAAAAAAAGTTTAATAAAATTCATTTGTGTGATCACCACGAATATTTGTACTCCAGTCATGGGTGTTTATATTTATAATATGTATGTGTTTAAAGTTATATATGTTTATATCAACTATCTGGTATCCATAACACAAGCACCGTAACTTACCATGGAACTAGATGGTGCTGTGTGTTAAGTACATCTGAAACGCCTCGACTTGGACTTTACGATGCAATAAACTTATAACTTCTATGAAATTTTCATACTTTTTGTATACTCGAAGCAATGAGTGTAAATAAGATGACCTATAAGTCTTTCGACTCGACGTCTGTTACATTGATGTTTATGTGGTTATTTGCGATATATTGTTCACTGGCATTTATTTGTTAAACTCATACTTTTTAAATTCTAACCACATATATGTAGGTACTTGCTATCTAGTGTATTGCTAATTTATTTATTTTATTGAACTATCATAAATAGTTAGTGCTCAAATTATTACTTTTGTATTGTTTTAGTAAATGTGTAAAATTGATTTCAGTAAAAGTCCACTATTAATGCAATTTATCTTGTAACTAGCGATTCACCCTCGCTCCGTTCGGGTTCGTCCCTACTTACATTTTGGTGTTTAGTGTTGATTTCTCAAAGATGAGATATTTTCCCGCAGTATAAAATATCCTATATATTGACGCGGCTAACCAGCTATCATCATGCCAAATTTCATCAAAATCACTGCAGTGGTTTTTTAGTGATGCGGTCACAGACAGACAGAAATATATATATATATATATATATATATATATATATATATATATATAAGAAACTATAGATTCGGCCTCTGTACTTATCGATAATAATATTAATAATTATTTCAATAAGATTTTATCAAAAAATATTTAATGTACAGATTCGGCTTAGTTACAATTTTATTATATATGTATATGGATTAAGTATATATTTTTATTCATATCTGAACTACATTTAAGAAAAATGGGATGTTAGAGATGAACACACACGTAAGTGATCTTCGATCATAATTCACTTATTTAAGAAGTCCCTAAGTTACAACAATAAAACTAGCAAATATTTCAAAATTACGTCTTGTACAAATGTGGATTGGCAAAGTTTCAAACAACTGGTCCCTAGATACCCTAAGCAAACTTCTTTACTACATCAAATCTGAATTCTAACAAAAGTCTCGGCTAACCAAATCGAATCAGTGCTCCGACATCAATCTATTTAGCGTCTTCTACGGTTTTTGTTCATGGACTGAGGATTTCGCAGAAATTGCATGTGTTTTGATAAAATTTAGCTTCTAAAACTATAATATGAATAAAATATAATTAAAACTGTATGTATTTATCGTAATGGAATTAGTTGAATATTATAACTTTGCATATTATTCGAAAAAATTGTGTTTAAGAGATTTTTAGATCATTTTAAAAGCCATACATGCGGTAAAAGTTTTTGTCATCTATACATATAATAAAATTCTAAGTCAAATCTGTACATTAAATATTTTTTGGGAAATCTAATTGAAATAGACATTATTATCGATACAGAGTCTGAATCTATAGTTTTTGGAATTTTTGTCTGTCTGTCTGTCTTTCCGTCTGTCTGTTACCTCATCACGAGAAAACCACTGGACAGATTTTGATGAAATTTTGTATGATGATAGCTGGTTATCCGGGTCAACATATAGGCTACTTTTTACCGCGGGAAAATATGTCATTTCTGAGAAAAAATACAAAAACACAAAAACTGCATTGTAAGAGTACACTAATATGTAAAACCTAAGAATTAGGTTTTTGGTCATCTGAACGAGGGCGGAGCCGCGGGCAGTGCTAGTATTAAATAATCGTATATCTTGAGATCGAGATAATTTTCAGTGGGACATATTTTTTAAAATAGGTACGAATAAAACATATTTTATTTCAATCAGCCGAACAGGTCTATACAATATACATCTTGAGAACTCTGTTGTAGAGGCTTTTATTAAAAGGAGGGCTCATAAATTATAATTATTGTTTGTGCTCTGCTTTTATATTATTATCTTTATATATATAATTCTTCTGTGAGTGTGTATGTCACTGAACTTCTCTCAAACGACTGGACCGATTTTTATGAAATTTTTTGTGTGTTCAAGGGGATCTGGGAATGGTTTAGATTCACAATTTGAATAATAATTTTCATCAAAAAAATTATTAAAAAAGTTTGAAATTTTCAAATTAAAGACGTGTAGACAGGACAACGTCTGTCTGGTCCGCTAGTATCATATAATACTAAATGAGCAATTGTTCTGTATATATAAAATTTTGTGTATTTCGGAAACGCCTCTAGCGATTTGGATCTTTTGTTTTTGAGTTTTACTTTTTAAGTTTATTTATATGGGTGTTTTTTTCTAAAAAACCCAATTTTTATATCTTTTCATAGGTACTGTTAATGTTATTGGCTGTGAATGAACTAGAAAAACGTCCGCAAGTAAAGCTGCAGTTAGTAGTTAGTATATTAAAAATATATGTTAGTTCTATTATATCATTACAACTTATAATAATCTGTTTTAAGAATGAATCTTGTTCTACATTGTTGTTAAATACAAAAAGAAAGTTCATGCTCTAACACATTACTTTGTAACGATCGCACTTTAATGTAACACTTTATATGTAACACTATAGGCAAGATTTTGTTTGATGTGTAGAGAGAAATATACTATATTATATATATATATATATATATATATATATATATAATGTATATAGGTACATATTGTATGAATTTGTACTGTGTACCCTTTATTTTTTTTATTAAATAATTTAATGTTCGTATAAAACATTTAATTTTATATCAACCTATACATTTAGGCCCTTAAGGTACTGACTAAGAACAAAGAGTGGTTAATTTCTTAGTGTTTGTTTTTTTAACGAAAATGTTTACTATTTTTTTTTAACTGACTTCAAAAAAAGTCGAATGTTATTTTGTGTGTCTGTTACACCATATCTTCGCTAAGTGTGGTAATTTTTATTTTGTTCAATATAAATGAGAAAATAATTCCATTCCTCTGCTTAAATAGCTAAATAAAAAGCATAAAAGGTGAAACCCACTGCTGGACATAGGCCATCCCAAATATTTCCATGGCTGCTGCTCTTGAGTCATCCGTATCCAGTAAGTCCCAGGGACCTTGTAGGTAACAGGTAATAAGTACAATAACATATTGAAGTCGATGTAACTTTTTATTTAAACGGAAATAGAGCTTTTGCTATTTCCAGTAAAGCTCTATCTATGCACGCTACCAGTCACATTTCAAAACTATTTACCCGAGGGTTGTAATTCGATTACGAAGATCTTATTTCGTGATTCGAGAATAATTCCAAAAACGCACTCGGGTTCTACAATACCGTATAGTGGGGTGATTTTTCTTAAATAGAAAGCTTGCTAGCTTGGTCCAGCTTTGTGAGAGATAAATTACTTTGTTAAAGCCATTAGCAATGAACTTTTGTAGTTTCTTACGTTGACATTAATGGTTCTTTAAGTTTTGTAGAAAGAGCTTTAGAGAACTAAAGCTTTCTAGTTAGATACACAGATTAATGAAAATTTCATTGATATTAAGATTGGCTATTATCCATACTAATATTATAAATGTGAAAGTGTGTTTGTTTGTTTGTCTTTCTTTCACGTCGAAACGGCTCGGTGGATTGGCTGGATTTTCTGTGTGGAGATAGTTGGAGGGACGAAGAGTGACATTGGCTACATTTTACCGCGGGAGATTATCTTTTTTCCAAATTCATCCGATAAGGGAGTAAAATAGCGGATGAAAGTTTGTATGACACCTACCATTTTAGAGTTTTTTTTAGTTTTAGCGCGAGCGAAGCCGCGGGTTCTGCTAGTATATTTATAAACATAAAAAAGGCTAAGTGCTGTAATTATACATTATTTTAAGGTTGAACATGTTCCTACCTTAACTATAAAACACATCACATTTGATGCTTTTTTTATTTATTTTTATCATTTTTTAATTAATGTTCCATAAGCACATAGGTGTATTGTTTTGAAATTATCAACCATCTACCTAGTATGTTTAAAAATATTCATACGTTAGTCATAGTTCAGTACTCTTCATTTAATAAACTTTAATGACCATCTTAGTATAAGATTACTGGTATCATGACGATTGTACGAATTCATACCATTCATATGTTAAGCACGTTTTATCAGAGTACTGAATTAAGGGTCAAAAGTCAAAATCAGCTCGATCGTTTCTAAAATTTTATGCCTGGACATGTAAATAAAATTTACGCCTAAATATGTATATGAACTTTTAGAGATGGCTAATCTTTCGATAACCGAAACTTATGTTTGAGTTATGTTGAAACAAGGTAGTTTTCGTACGTCTAAAATATCTTTTCATATTTCCTAGTCTAGTCTTCTTTTAGCTTTGAGAGCATTATTTTTTTCTATTAATTGTGTTTATTATATAAAGCCACTGTAATAAAGTCGTTTATATTTTTGTCCGTTATTTATATACAAATATATGTAGGTATATTAATAGTGTTGCTTAGTAAGTTGTTTTTAAATAATAGCAAACTAAATTAAAATTATTATCCTTAATTAATTTTAACTTTTTTAAATTACACATAGAACAATTATATGGCTTAAATAATTAATACTATATTTTATATTTTTCTTTATGGTTATAAATATAATAATGGCAACACTAAATATAGATAACTAATTATTATTTTAAAACTGTAATAATTATGAAAATAATAGCAAAAATGAAATAAATAATTTTCCATATTCAATTATAATTAAAATTATAAAAATGTTTTAAAGTTAGAAATATTGTAATGTAATTGGTGCATTTTTCATTTTGTTAATTGTGGGTAGGCTGTCTGTAACAACTATACCTTCAAGACATGTAACACCTCAGTCTCTCCCGTGACCATGGATGCTGTAAAGCATTCGAAACGTCGGGAACCAAAAATCAAAATAAATCCGCGAAATAATCCGAAAAGATAGTTTTATTTAATAATGTCAAACATTCGCGTAAATCTAAGAAAGTATTAAGATAGTTTTATTTAAATATATGTAGGTATGTTAATATTTGAACATTTTCTAGGAAAATGGAAAACTCGTGGATGAAATTCCACGTAATTCATTAGTTTTCATCTATATTTATAAAATCTATAAGATTATTGCATCTTTTTAGAATTTTCAACGCATTTAACTATACCAACTTCCAATTTATCACTATTTACTCACAATGCATCCATATAGAACAATTCCTGCAGCTAATCAACGTGTTAGCGCTAAGTATGCCTTTTTCGGGTCCCAACGTATATTAGGCGGCTATTGTGCCCCGTTTAATAAGGCCATTCTACTTTCCACTCGCCTTATAAGGTACCGTCGCACAAACAAGGTTAATTCACACGATCTATCGCATAGGCGATCTTTTGTTTCGAAAGCCTTATGTTTCTTGTCATTTGGAATGGGCTTTAACATTCTAGGCTTTTATTTGTAGTTTAAGTTACATTTGCCACTTACAATACTTTTGTTCCGTCATGCCACCTATCGTACGTTTAACGACTGTCTTCAGTAAGTATTGCGTGAGGTCATAGAGTTTATTATTTGTTGTACATATTTGAACTATATTTTATGTTTATTGTATTTATTCTGTATATAAGAAGTTTGTGTATAATCAGAAAATATATTGTATTCTTTTATCGTATTATTCTATAGTTTTTGTATCATTAGAAGGAAAATATAGCAACAAGTAATATTAAAATAACTAAAAATTACTCGTATATACATACACATTCAATTAGTTTCGTTACATGAAAATATATAATTTAAATAAAATAATTACATATTTTAGTTATGCAATATAAACTTGTTATTGTGAAATGATATATGTATTAATATTATTATCATTTCATAATCAATACCGCATGAACATTGTATTAAGGTAGTTTTTTTATATGATAATAAATATATATTTTGTTAACTACATATATTTAAAACACATAAAATATATTAGGAAGATATGAACATGAAGATAAATGATATTTTGATAAGATATATCACATAAAAATTAAAACATGAAAGGACGTGAAAAGTTAACTTACACAGTTAACTAAATTATTTCCGATTCCACTAGCACCTTATGCCTAACAACTTTCATACAAAGGCTTTTCTTTGTGCACACGGTGCCGCTAAGTGTTTAGCGGTTTTACTTGTTAGTACTCGCGCGAGAGAACATATTGAATGTAAACACGGCAGCTAAAACTGTAACGTTGTTGAGATTGTAAGGACTTTCTATAATAGCTAAGACTTTGGCAGTGGAGCTAATGTTTTCTACATATTATATAGATACTAGCTACATTTTGTGTCTAGGAAACGATAAAATAATTTATAATTTTCGAAGATTCAAATTAAAATGTAATCTTGCAATCGTTTCAGAATTGAAATCTAAAGAAATGTATAAGTATAATAAATACATCATGATTCTTTGTCAAAACGATTTTGTTATCTATACATATAATAAAATTGTAACTAAGCCGAATCTGTACATTAGATATTTTTTGGAAAATCTTATTAAAATAAACATTATTATCGATACAGAGGCCGAATTTATAGTTTTTAGAATTTTTGTCTGTTTGTTTGTTTGTCTGTCTGTCTGTCTGTCTGTTACTGCATCACAGAAAAACCACTGGAGGGATTTTGATGAAATTTGTTATGGTGATAGCTGGTTATCTGGGTTAACATATAGGATACTATTTACCGCGGGAAAATGTCTCATTTCTGAGAAAAAATACAAAAATCTGTAATGTAAGAGTATACTAATATGTAAAATCTAGGAATTTGGTTTTTCATCATCAGAACGCGTGCGGAGCCGCGGGCAATGCTAGTTTGAATATAATTTTTAACTATTTTTCAGCTATTGTAGAATGACATCTTCTTAAACCACTAAGACCGACTTTTACCTATGAAAAGTATTTTGTACTAGCGACTTACCCTCATCTCGCTTGGGTGCGTTCTTAGGTGGTTTTGTTAGGCAAAATATCTATGTGCTACTTTAGCTCATAGTATATCTACTTACTATTTGTTTTTGGGTCAAAAAACCTTAGCATATAGCAACCTGCGTATGCTACAGAATGATTTCCTAAAGTTTCATCAAAATCGGCTGATAAAAAGAAGCGATATCTAACAATCATACATAATAACTATACTATATATAGAGTAATACCATACATAATATGTAGTAATTGGTTAAGTATCATAATTATTTTATATCTGCTTCCATAAATATAGTTATATTTGAACTAAGTATCTTCTAAATATGTATATTTTAACTCAAAAAGTATCATATTTAGATTTAAGTATCACTCAACCATCAGAGCGTTAAAACGCTTGATACTATACAATGGAAACCCCTCGTTTTTCGCTTAAACTTAAGCCCCGACAGATGTTCGAGTATGCTTTCGTGAAGGGCCCTTCGCGGTCTCGACGCGTTCGACACTAGTGATTACGTGTTGTGCGATTTGGAAATACCGACATTTTGCACTAATTTATCCATACAGGTTGTATGTATCACTATAAGTCAAGCTTATAAGCTAATCTATACAGATAAATAAAATTGAAGTGTCTGTTTGTAATGTCAAAATAACAGCTTTTTACTAAATGCATATGGATACACAGTATTAAAAAAAACAACATTTTTTACAATATTTGTCTGTCTGTCTGTTTGATCGGCTAATCTCTGAAATGGCTGGACCGATTTTGACGGGACTTTCACTGGCAGATAGCTGATGGCTACTTTTATTTTAGAAAAAAATACGGTCCCATGAAAAAAAATAAAACCAATGAAAAATTTAATAGTATCCGATTCAAATAGGGAAGTTGTATATATACCCGTGAGGGTGAGTCGCTAGTATATTTATATAAATATTGTTATGTACTCTCATGTATTTACTTTAGTTTTCTTTGTAAGCATATAAATTAAACATTAATCGACACAAGAAATAGTGTTTTGTATATCTACTTCAATATTTTTTCTTACATTTTAGTTTAGCATTTATTTTTGGTTTATACCAGCTCATTGTAGCAGCAGTAGCTTCATCGATTTCCCTTCCATCATCCTAAATTTCCACCGTCCCCAGAAATTAGTGATTTTTCTTTACTTTCTGAAGAAACACCCTTCATGGCTACAGTCTGTTCTTTTATAAAAATAGAGAAAACGCAGTGAAAATCTAATTAAAATAAACTTAACATTTAATGAAATATAAATAGACACGCTCTGTCCTGAAGAAAGAGATTGTGATAGCAACTTAGATAAACCCTCTACAGTAAAATATTTAAATATTTATTTGACATAAGCTGTGCCATATTGTACCGCTGCAGGCAAATTTTCAAGTACATTACGATACCTATTTCTATAGACATTAGTGTTGACAGCACTCTTGTAATAGACTTTCATGAAGGGTATCACACACTGACCGTATAAGAATATTTGTGCTTAATAAATAAATAATATAATAAAATTCTAACTGATTTCAATCTGTACATTACATATTTTTTGGGTCATCTTATTGAAATCATTGAATCATTACTATCGATACAGAGGCCGAATCTATAGTTTTTAAAAATTTTGTCTGTCTGTCTGTCTGTCTGTCTGGGAACGCATCACGATCATGACATTTGATATGATGATAGCTGGTTATCCGTGTCAAGATATAAGATAATTTTTATTGCGGGAAAATATCTCATCTCTGAGAAATCTATACTAAACTTAAAACGTAGGGATGAACTCAAGCGGAGCGAGGGTGAGTCGCTAGTAAATAATAAGATAGTACGTAAAGTGAAAAACTAAGGATTATTTTTAACGAAAACTTTATTTTTGAACTTTATTTGTATTTGTTGAGTACTTTCTTTCAAATCTAGTTCAAGAACTAAGCTAAGTTTAACTACTTTGTTCTAAGCTTAGATTAGAAATGATTACTTAGTTTTCTAAAAATACATGGCGGAGCAAACGAACGCGACATGCTTCGACAAGCTTACCTGATAAGGAAATATCTAAAAAACATAATGGAATAAAAAACATAATTCATTATCCATTAATAATTAGAGACAGTGATTATACTTATATTATTATAGTAATATAATCGAAGTTTCTACATTTACGTCTAGTTATTATATGTCGTTTTATGTTTAAATCTAGTTATTAATGTAAGTTTCAGACCTAGTTGTCCTCTTATATATAAGTCTTAAGTTTCATCTCTGTCCCAGTAAGAAATGCATTGTAAAACTGTAACTTGAGACACAAGTTTTTACATTTAATTAATTATATATTATTATTGTTATTATATGAGAGATAAATGAAAAAAAATGTTTGTTTTGTAATGTTTGCGTAAATTTAATATTTTCATTACTTATCACCTCCTGGTAAATTTCAAAGAAATTAATTAAAATTCTAAGAAATCTATTGTTAATTGACACGCCGGCGTGTCCGCGGTCGTAGAGGGATAAAGTACTTATCTTCTATGTCCCGTTAATTTTTTACATCCTGTTAATGTATGTAAATTGAACATATATTCGTTACTACGATAAAAATTAATTTAAACCTTACAAGGCATTGTTTTTAATGGTCATTGTTCTTGTCGCTCTTCGTCACATAAATACTGTTATTATTGCAAAATTTTCTGTTCAGATAAAAGTATTAACTTATATAATGACTAGCATTGCCCGCGGACCGCCCGCGTTCTGATGACCAAAAACCAAATGTTTAGGTTTTACATATTATTATACTCTTACATTGCAGATTTTGTATTTTTTCTTAGAAATGAGACATTTTTCCGCGGTAAAAAGTATCCTATATGTTGATCCAGATAACCAGCTATCACCATACCAAATTTCATCAAAATCCCTCCAGTGGTTTTTCTGTGATGCGGTAACAGAAAGACAGACAAAAATTGTAAAAACTATAGATTCGGCTTTGTATCGATAATAATGATTATTTCAATAAGATTTTCCAAAAAATATTTAATGTACAGAATCGGCTTAGTTACAATTTTATTATATGTATAGATATGTAACAATAGTATTGAAGTCATTATATAAAAATAACATTATAATTACATCTACTCATTTGAAACAAACGTATTAATAAAGTGGGTTCACACTAAAGCGTTATTTATAGCAACGATGTTAAAGGTTGTTGCTGGCCAAATAAATCCGGGGAAGAGAAAGGTACGCAGTCATAGTGGTAATAAACGGTCTTTGGTAAGCAATAAAAATAAATTAGCAGGGCTTGTAAAACCACGTAAATAGAACGCGTTTCACCTGTAAAAGATGGAAGTCCAGAGTATTATTCGCATTTCTCTTAATCTATGTGGTGGAATACCACTTTCTATATGTTTATTTGTATTGAGACGTAATCATCAAAAATTGTTTTATACTTTTAGTATGTATATATTGAGATTATAATTTTTTATTATGTACATATATATTTCAACTTTTTTCAGTTTCATTTTGTTTCAGCCCTTATTCATGTTCTGTTGCTGGGCACTGGCCTCAGTTCAATACGAGGGGGATCAGACCATGGTCCACCACGCTGGCCAAGTACGGATTGGTGGGCTTTACATGTCTTTCAAAACCTTAATAGATTCCCTAAGACGTTAATTTTTTACTCATTATATTTTCATTCACCATATTACCGTGGTAGAGCAGATTTCGTGAATAAATGTAGTTGTGTGTATGTATGTGTGTTTATTTCTTGTTCACGGTGTAAGGTTTCAACGAATAACGATAATAATTGCTTGAATTCTGAATCAGCACATCGATGTACTTACCTTAAATAATTAGTATTTAATAAGTCTTTATGTAGTTAACTCTTTGTTAAAGTCATTCGACGACACGTTTGGCTCAGTGTGTAGTAACCCTACTTGCTGTGCCAACGGTCGCGGGTTCGAGTCCCGCTGGGGGCATTCATTTGTGTGTTAAGCACGAATGTTTATACTCAGTCATGGGTGTTTATATTTATAATATGTATGTATTTAAAGTTATATGTAATGTATCAACTATCTGGTATCCATAACAAAAGCCTCGTAGCTTACCATGGAACTTGATGGTGCTGTGTGTTAATGTCCCAACAACATATTGATCAGAGATTCGAGAACAGTCCACAGTTAATTCAGCTATAAAGGAAAATTTAATATTTACGCAGGGAACTGTTAATTTTATTACAATTTTGTACAAAGTGGCAGGCGAAGGTTTATTGTATAAAACGATGTTAAGAGTAATTAAATCTTCATTAGAACATTCAATTAAAATTAATGCGAGAACAGAACATTAACCGACCAAGTAAAGTGCGATCTTTATATAGAGTAAAAGATTTGTAGAAATGTTATGCATAGTATTGTTTAATCTGCCTGATTGTTGAGTCTGTTGTCTGTTCTGTTATTGATTTGTTAAGTCTGTTGGTATCACAATACATATAATTTTATATTGATTCCAGCAATTAATGTGTTATGTCGATGTCACTTGTCCAATTCAGATTTTGGTCTGTATAATATATATCAAAATCTTCTGCAATAAGTAGGAGAGAAAAGTAATAAACACGCTCTCGCATTTACTTGTTTAAATGGGTCAAATAAGATAAAGAATAAGCTTTTCTAAACTAAAATAATTTACATTTATTAAATACTTACATATTCTTACTTAACTCGGGTGCTCTTTATAATATTATATTAATTGCGTGGCGCCACCTTTTGGTAAATTTTATTTGTAATAATTTAAGTACTAAAATCCACATCTGTTAAGCTGTTTTACGTGAACTAGTAATAAATATACACACATATAAACTTTCATATTTATAACAGTAATATATTTAATAGGGATCTATCATTAAATAAGGTGCTTTATGCTATTTCTATTAAACTTTCAATGAACAATAATAAGGGTGTAATGTAACCTGACCTAATAGGGTTGTTTCGTCGCAACTAAGGGATACGTCATTAGATAAATTACGTGCCATTATAATAAACGTATGCGGTTTGTATAATGAATAAACAGAGTTTGTTGACACCCACAATAGATATTACGAATGGGTTAAAATTTCACCTTTTGTTAAAATTTATGTAAGCAACTTTGTATTTAGTAGAGTAAATTAGATAGCTACACTGTGCCTTGCTAAAAAGAGAATATATCTTATATCTTTAAACGAGCAATTCTTGTATATATATATATATATATATATATATATATATATATATATATATATAATCTGAATCTCGGAAACGGCTCCAAAGATTTTCATGAAATTTAGTATACCGAGGGTTTTGGGGGCGATAAATTGATCTAGATTGATCTTATGTTTGAGAAAACGCGTGTTTTCGAATTTAGTTTAAAAAAAAAAGAAAATCGTACTTTAGGCAAAAAGACTCCGAGCGAAGCTCGGTAGCCCAGGTGCTATATAATTAATTTTACATTACACATTAAGACTGCTTTTGTTTGTAACGCCTGACAGAGAAAAGGGGTGTTATACTTACGGAGTATTAACGTGTTCTGATGGGAATCAATAGTTTTAAATATTATATTTTTTATGGCTTAGAAAGTAGCACACTAAATGTGTAAAAATTGCTACACTTGGTTTATTACAATTTTAACTTCTTTGTACAAATAGGTTGAATATATAAATATTTTTTTTACTATCAAAATATATATTATTCAATTAAATTTTACAAGCATATTAAAAAAAAAATAGAATATATAATAAAATAATAGCTTCATCTAACTTCATTCTTTCTATTTTGGTTTTGCCTTTTGGCACCGGAACTGACAAAAGTGTAACATTTCCTCTTAGAAAAGTCAATGCTATATTTTATATCATCAACGTCAACGCACAGTATAAAAAGACATACAGTAGGTGATCGCCTTTGATCATGACGATAATGCCGACATCTAGACATTTCTTTTAGGTAAGGGTTGTCAGGAGTAAATAATATTTATTAATATTTTTATTTTGAATCAAAATTATTACTGTTGTAAGCAATATATTTCAACACATTTTCTCATCTAGTTACTACCAATCATATTCGCAGTAGTTTTAGAGTCGCCTCTATATCAGAAAAACGAACCGAGAACCGTCTCAGATGGCATGGTCACGTAATGCGAAGAGACAAGGAAAGCATTGCATCAGGTAGTTGTATTCAGCCCTTTTTAACGTCCCACTGCTGGGCACGGGCCTCCCTTTACTACGAGGGGTATCAGGCTATAGTCCACCACGCTGGCCAAGAGCGGGTTGGCGGACTTCACATGTGTTTTTAAAACTTGCTAGGTTTTCTCAGACATGCAGGTTTCCTCACGATGTTTTCCTTCACCGTTAAGACAAGTGGTAATCATGTTGGAAATGATTCGCACATGAAAATATCAGAGATGCGAGACCCGGGATTTGAACTTGCTTCACTCGGTTTCCTAAGCAAGCGCGTTACCACTGGGCTACCACTGCCTTTAGGTAGTTACTTGAACGTAATACATGTTGGTTCCTCCCTTCCTATTGGAAGAAGAACCGTCCGACCCGAAAACCCAGGAGAGATTGTTCTGGCGACAGAAAATTAGGAGAGTCAACTTCACCTAAAGTGGGATAGAGCTAGGAAAAGGAAGTTTTTTTTTTACTTTAGTTATTTGATGTGCTTAGCTATAATATTATTTTTTTTAAACATTTGGTTTTTAATGCTTAAAAATAAAAAGTATTATTGATAATTACAATTTCTGGTTAACTAAAAAAATAATTATATTTGAACAATAAAGCGAATTTATAATTTAAATCTCAGGACAACCCTAGAAGCCGTGTTCCGAATATTTGTATGACAATCGCTATTGCTATCAGAATATATGGATTAGCCAACGTTTCCTCTCCTTATACCGCTCGTTATATTAGAAGGCTGTGTCTAAATTAGGAAACAAGTTTTTATAGACATAATCACAGTACCATGTCAATAATCAATCTGAATCAATGAGAGCTTCACCAAATTTGGATTAACCTATTGATTATGTTGCAGTTAAACTAAAAAAATGTATATGCTATGCTAACAGAAAGCATATATTGTATATGTATGTATGTCTTCGTTTTATACACGAGCGAATATAAAATGATCTTCCAATCTTTGGAAAACAACAAGGTTTTTATTTGTTTCATTTAGACTATTACACATACATTTAGTATCATTCAATTTTATCCAGCTTTCTGGTGTGATGTGTGATTGAAAATGTCCCAAATTTGACGGTATAGACGCCTAAAACTTTCCTTTTATTAAATAAACGATACATTATATCATATTTAAATAAGCAAGGTTTATGCCAGAATATATATAAAAAAATTAAGTATCTAACCGTAACATAGATACATAACTGTAGCATGGAATAATAGCGCTCTTAATCAGAGAAAGGTTGCCCTTTTTTGGTCAACGCTTTCACAAATCATTTCTAATAATAGACCGACTAAGAGGATCAAATATTATCAATACCCGTTAAATTGATTCTGGGATTACGATTTCATCGTAACTGACTAACGTCTCGATAAGGTTTTGTTTGAACGTGCATTTTTATTATTATCACAACTACTAAAAAATACGGTTACAATTTATATAAAAATACAATTTATATAAAAACGTGTGGAATGCGAAAAAGTTACGCATGTTTTGTACTTAAATTTTAATTTTTAAATATATTATTTTAACTTTTTAATGCTGAATACATTTACAGAAGAATCTCACATTGATTCAGATTGATTCGCTGAGTTTCTTTCACCAGTTATTCTCAGGTCTAAGGCTTCTTCTTTCGAACTGGTATTAGACTCATGACGTTCAGTAAAAAATTGTAATAATTAAATGCTGAATAAAATGTTTTGATTTTGATTTTGAGAAATACATTTTATAATGTACTTGATTGAGAAATATGCTAATAGATACAATGTTTTGTAATTTTATTGTTGATCCTCTTCTATTTCATCTATGAACTATATCTTATTAAATCTATGGTTATAGTATCTATGGTACAAAGGGGCAGAGTTTTTTGTTTGTTTGTTTGAACGGGCTAATCTCAGGAACTACTATTTCGATTTGAAAATTTCTTTTTGTATTAGATAGCTCGTTTATTAAGAAAGGTTATAGGCCTACCATCCTGGAAAATATATGGTTCCCGTGGGATAGATTTGTTTTTGTCTAGGGACGAACCAGAAGGAAGCTAGTTTGAGTCGCTAGTATTGTATATTTTCCATAATTATGTATAACATATAGCTAGAAATACTCATCATAGGCAGAGCAAATAAAATTGGAAGGTTTATAAAATATTTTTATGTGTACCAGGCATATGTAGCTTTCATTGTTAGATTTTATATTTACGATGTATGAGTCGTATATTTTTATATTTTAGTATGTACTTTCAACCCTTATCCACAGATCAACATGTGAATGATCCTATAAGGGTTGTGTTGTCATCAGATGTACGAAACTGTAAAATATTTTATTTATAACAAACTAAGTATTCAATGCATATAAAAGGAAATAAAGTCAATATCTACGATCAAACGTACGACTTCCATTTCTTTTACTGTCATCAATCTTTTAATACCTATAAGTCACTTTCTTGTAGTAAATATTACACTATATATTTGGGTATATAAGGCCTGTGTTTCTATACATATACTATCAACAAATAGTTTTTTTAATTTTGGTAATCTTTATACGCCCATAACAATATTATTATAATTGCTTAACAAAACTGTGTGTACTAAAACTTATAATTGATATTAATATAAAATATACCTCTAAAGAATTATTTAAATATAAATCCGAAGTGTAGTTTAAGTTAAGCGACGAAAGGATCGAACGGGAACCGATACTGTGATTACGCGAAACTTTAATAGCGAGGTTCGCGATCGCTTGCTGGGAAGAAAACCAAAATTTAACAAATGCCTGGAGTTAGGGTTTGCAATTATTTTTTGCATTGATTACATATTTAGTTATTTTGAGCAACTTTTAGTACTAATATTATAATATATAGTTGTACTTAGTCTATACATATAATAAAATTCTGGGTCGAATCTGTACATTAAATATTTTTTGAAAAATCTTATTGCAATAGTCATTATTATCGATACAGAGGCCGATCTATAATTTTTAAAATTTTTGTGGTTCTATCTGTCTGTTTGTCTGTCTGTGACCGCATCACGAGAAAACTACTGGACAGATTTTGATGAAATTTGGTATGATGATAGCTGGTTATCCGGGTCAACATATGAGATACTTTTTACTGCAGGAAAATATCCCATCTCTGAGAAATCTATACTAAACGTTAAGAAGTAACTAGGGGCGAACCCAAGCGGAGCGAGGGTGAGTTGCTAGTATATTATAAATTATTAAAATAGTGCCTTTAAATTATAAGCATAGTATGTTTGAACGTTTGCCATATTGAAAATTAAAAAATATAAGAAGAGTTTCAGATTACGAAGCCTTACTAAAAATAATTTATTTGTAAATAATTTTAAGATAAACACACATAGTTGTAAGATATTCTAAAACTTCAAACCTGCGCTAGAGAATTTCCAGTAAGTATATGTACATAGAAACGCAAATATTTTCACACTGCCATAGTAACGTTACATACACCTTACGATACATCTCAAAATCGCTAACCCTAAGCCAACTTGGCTTATTACATCGGAAGAATTTTAACGAGACGCTAACTTGTTTATAAATTGAATTTCTGAACGGCAACAGCCGGGTGCCGGCATAGATTAACTTTAAAAGTTCGATCATTTCTTTAGGAAATTGATGTTTTAGGGTACAATAATTGCCTTGTATTATATTGCCAATTTTTGTTGTAACTCGGTGGGTGGTGAAAAATTAGAACTTAATTTATGACTTAAAACTTTTAAAGAAGATAACAATGGATGGAAACAGCTCGGCATAATGAGTTTTGTATTTCTTTTGATTTTGTGTAATGCAATTTTTACTAAATAATAACTTTTGAATTGGATTTTACGAGGTGGTGATAATCGCTTATATCTAACTCGCATTTTTCTATAAGCAAATGGTATTGTATATTACAAGTCAATTTACATATCTTCCTCAAACTGCTAGGAAATTAAGAATATTAATGTACTCGTAGTTTTGGTCATATACTAAAATTAAAGTTTAATTTGTTCTACAACTGGTATAACTTTCTATCCCAGGTCAAAAATCCAGAGGCAGACCCAAAAGTAGATGTGAAGAGGTAGTGTCAAAGTATATAAAGAAGTGAAGGTTTTCCGAAGACGACGTCTCTGATAGAGCGAAGTAGAGAAGAAAAATAAGGAAGGCTGACCTCACCATGTGCGATACATAGCAAGGAAGAGGGAGAGAGAGAGAGAGAAAGAGAGAGAGTTTTTATCGAGTCTAGATGCACAATATCATAGAAAAATATACATCGACTAAAATTCGTAACGGACTTCGGTTGACATTTGCACTGTTTTGTAGTAGTTATACTCGTTAATGTAGCGATTAAATCCAAAGTAAATGAGATCAACTTAACGTTGCAAAGACGCCAGCGGCCCGTAAACTAATATTTTATTACGCATAAACACTAAAAGAAGATTTTATGTCACAAATCCGATTGTACTAGATGTTATAGGGTGACCATGATTTGTAGAGAAAAATCTCAGGGATGTTTTTATGAAGTACAATTTTTTGGTTAAAGTATTAATTAGGTACTATATTTAAAGAAATTAAATTATTTACTGACTGATAGCAGACGAATTGAAATTTTATATAAAGAAATCATTGAGTGTAAGCCAATACTCTAGTATGTAAAATATATAATATACTTTAAAATATATATTATGATGAGTTCTTGCCTTGTGATTTAATAATATATGTTGAATATTATGGTAGTTGAGATATTTGTCTGGTCTTGCATGGAATGAAATATATGTATGTGGTAACATAATTTTTGATACTGCTTCGATCTAGCGGTTGGCTGACAAAACCGAAAGGCCCCAGGTTCAAATTCTAGGATAAAAATATTACAGTCATTAAACTTTTTTTGCCACGAAATTCTCAGTAATAGCCTGGACAGCCTAGCAGTTGACAGTATTACATCTCCGTACCTTGAAAACCACATAAAACCGTGCCCTGCGGCTGACATGTTGACATTGTTTGCTTGTTGTAGGTACAGTGATTTTATTTGCTTTGCAATACTTAATAATATCTCCTGCGTGTGTGGCTAGTCTAAATAGCATTTGCCGCCTTGACCAAAATTAAGCCTCGACTTAAGCTTTATTTTAAATTTGTTTATCCCGATTGAAAATATACGTAACACGTATGCTGGAAACTGCCATCTTAATATATTTTTTAATGTCACTAACAGAAAGTGAAGACAATATTAACTTCGCTCTCTATCTATTCTTCTATATTTTAAGCAAAGAGAAATATACGAAATAGAACAAGTACCAAAAAAATATTAATTTAATATGGTCTCCCTATCCGATGATGCATAAATTGAATCATACAATCAGATTTAATATCGACTACGTAATAACACTATTGAGTACTGTATGAATTCTTTATTGTTATTTTATTCTTATTACTTATTCTCTTATATCAGTTATGTGACATTTTATTGTCCTCTTATAGAATTTGCTTTATAGTCCTCGTTGACAATAAGTTAATGTGATTGATATTAATGTTTTATTATTTACTAGCGACTTACCCTAGCTTCGCTCGGGTTCGTCCCTAGGTACATTTAAATTTATTTTGAGCGGAACCCTAATTCTTTTTCTAAAATAGAAGTAGCGTAAGTTACTCCCTATAACATCAGCTATCTGCCAGTGAAAGTTCCGTCAAAATCAGTCCACTTATTTAATATTCAGAAACGACAAACAGAGAAAAAAAAGTTATTTACTGTTTTTCTTTTGACCTATTTATATATACGTATTAAATAAATAAATATGTACCAGATAGTTGATACACTACACATATATAACTTTAAATACATAGGTATATTTTATAAATATAAACACCCATGACTGGAGTACAAACATTCCTCTTATCACACAAATAAATGCCCCTCGCGGGACTCGAACCCGCGACTGGTGGCACTACAAATTGAGCCAAAAGTGCCGTCGCGTGATATTATCAGAATCACAAAACAATATTTGGAATTTATGTAAGTTTCCATTCATCAAACTCAACTCCCCACTAATTCTCCGCATAGATACACACAAGTTATGATAATTGGTCTTCGCCCGCATTTGCATAGTCATGATTACTGTAACTTACCGGATCTATGTTAGCTTATGCCCGCGGCTTTGCCTAGGAGCTTAGCGTCGCTTATTATTGATCGAAACGGGCTTTCATAAATGCTAGTACGTCTGTTGTTGAATTTCGACAGTTTCTGTATCATATAACCAAATTAGACTTAGAATATAGCTAAATGTGTTCATTTTATTGTGTATTAAGATGTGCAATACAATTATAAATACTTATATTTACTATATAAGTCATAAAAATGTAAATCAAAGAAATAATACGTTTATCAAGTATTATCTTATTAAACTTCAAAAACGTATTAAATATTAGTTTCGCAAAAAATAATACACGCTAAAATGTGAAAGTATATATTGTTCTCTGTTTGTTACATTTCAAGCTTAAATTACTAATAAATAAATAATAAATAAATATGTTGGGACATTAACACACAGCACCATCTAGTTCCATGGTAAGCTACGAGGCTTGTGTTATGGATACTAGATAGTTGATACACTACATATATATAACTTTAAATACATACATATTATAAATATAAACACCCATGACTGGAGTACAAACATTCGTGCTCATCACACAAATGAATGCCCCCAGCGGGATTCGAACCCGCGACCGCTGGCACAGCAAGTAGGGTTACTACACACTGAGCCAAACGTGTCATTTTAAATAAAATTATCTTTTCGGATTTTTTCGCGAATTTATTTTGATTTTAAAAAATTGCTGTAAAGCATTCGAAACGTCGGGAACCAAAAATCAAAATAAATTTGCGAAAAAATCCGAAACGATAGTTTTATTTAAAATGTCAAGTATTCGCGTAAATCTAAGAAAGTATTACTGAATTGATTTTGATAAAATCGTAAGAAAGTAGATCATATCGTGGAGACGAACTAGTAACATATTCGATTAAGCAATTTATTTATAAAAAAAAATATTGTAGATTTTTTTAAAAAACCGCTCGACCGATTTCGATAAAATTTAAATGGGATTACCTGGGACGTTTACCCTTCGAAACAAAGAAAATCCTAATCGGTTCAGGCGTCTTCGAGTAATCGGTGAACATATATAAAAAAAAGACTCCGACGAATTGAGAACCTCTTCCTTTTTTGGTAGTCGGTTAAAAATAATATAGATTTGTATCTTCGTTGCAACGTGAAACAAAACAAAAATTAACAAAAACCATATCGTATTTGTAATAATAAGAAAAGTAATTCTATATTTTCATCAGAATCTGATACATAAGATAAAGCGCAAATAAAAATTGTTCCAACAATAATAATAAATCACACATACTTATATATTACTCAAGTAATACTTTACGTAACGTTCAAAAGAATATATTACTTGTATTTACTTTAGGAAAAATAGATGCTAGTTTCCTATAAAGACATTAGGAAGTCTAAAATTTTCATAAAATTTACTGAAATTCGCGATTCAGTCAAGCAGCGTGAAGTGATTGATATATCGTCTTGTCAAGTACGCTTAGTAAGAGCGAAGAATTTAACTTGATGGATAGTATTACGTTTTAAAACTTCCTTTGAGAAGCAGGAAAATATATTTAAAATGGGAAGATTCCTTTGAGGAAATAAATCTTAATTTATTTGTCATCATAGCATTTATAGTTTTTACTTACGAAATAATGCATTAATCTAAATTAAGGAGCGAAATAATGTCGACCAACTTTATAAAAGTTAAGTATTTAATTCAAGTGTATGTTTTAGTTTATATATTATATCCAGAAAATATATATATATATATATATATATATATATATATATATATATATATATATATATTATATCCAGAAAAAAAAACATAAATTTGATAAGAAATGACAAGTGATAAGACACGATAAGAAATTATAAGAAAAATGTACAACTAAAGAATTGGTTGATTTTATAGTTTTACAAGGCTGTCTTAAGCCTTAGGTCAGTGGGCCATGGATCACAACAATTTAGGGCCCTTTTAAAAGGAACAATACGTGAATAATAAAATAAAAAACCGACAGTGTAAAGAAGTGAACTAAAGAGATAGAAACAAGTTGAAAAATTGAGATTTTTCATGTAAACGAATAGTATGTTGTCTTTTCGGGGCCCCCGTGAGGTTGAGGGCCCTGAGCACGTGCCCCTTTTGCCCTTATGGTAAAGACGTGGTTGAAACAACTGATTTCAAACTATTATTGCATCTAGTATATAGTAAATTCAATTCTATTCAAAATACAAACTCTACACAGAAACCTGTTTAGTGTAACTAAATGTTAAACTCTTAAGTGGAAACTAGATCTATAATCATACTCATTATTTTAATAATACGTACGTACGTAGATCTTACATATATGTTTCTCTTGTTACTTAGTTGGTTTTACTGTAAGCGATGATAAGTACCTATACATGTACGTATATAGTAATATATTATCATATACCTATCATATATCTTTAAACGAGCAATTCTTGTATATATAGGTATATAATCTGACTCTCGGAAACGGTTCCAACGATTTTCATGGAATTTAGTACACAGGGGTCGATAAATCGATCTAGATTAGTCTTATATCTGAGAAAACGCGTGTTTTTGAGTTTTCATGCAGTTTGACGACACGTTTTGCTCAGTTTGTAGTAACCCTGCTTGCACAGCAAGCGGTCGCGGGTTCGAGTCGCGCCGGGGGCATTCATTTGTGTGATGAGCACGAATGTTTGTACTCCAGTCATGGGTGTTTATATTTATATTATATATTTAAAATTATATATATATATATATATATATATATATATATATATATATGTGGTGTAATAACTATCTGGTATCCATAACACAGGCCTCGTAGCTTACCATGGAACTAGATGGTGGTGTGTTAATGTCCCAACATATTTATATTTATATATTTATATATATTTATTTCTTTTCCATTATTCCACGCAAAATATTAATAATTTGCACGCGCCGACATAAGCATCGTGGTCAAACGGCCAAGGTGCAAGATCAAAAATCACAGGTGTCCAGGTTTGAACCTTGGTCACTTACAAAATTTTTACTTTTGTTTTTTTTATATATTTATTCAAGTTTTTAGTTTAAAAAAAAAAAGAAAATTGTACTTTAGGCCAAAAACTCCGAGCGAAGCTCGATAGCCCAGGTACTAGGTATATAAATGAACTACAATTTCAATATGAAATCTTATAGTCTTACCTTACATTATATATGTGTCTATTATAATAGTGCAGACTCGCAATCTCAATCTTTTCTCACAAGATTAATGATTGCTTGATAAATTATTATCCGCGGTTAATGGGGTGTCCTGATAAAGACGCATCGTAATGAAAACGTCAACGTTGCAGTTCATTATCTAGCTTTAATAGAAAGTCACTTTGGATAGTGATTGTGTTTGAGTTACTATTATAATTTTTACAATAATTATTATAATATATTAAATTCATTTTATAATTACAAGTAATAAATGAAAAGTTTAAGAACCCCCGACCATCTTGGACCATTGGATTTTTATCAAACATAGCTAAAACACTCCCGACTAATTCACCTTTCAAACAAAAGAACAAAATCAAAATCGGTTCATCCGTTCGGGAGCTACGATGCCACAGACACACGCACACACACGCAGACACGTCAAACTTATAACACCCCGTCGTTTTGAAAACTAGCAATAGTGAGTAACAAATGCAAATCTATCCCACAGGTACCGTACTTTTGTTGGGGGTAAAAGTATCATATGTGCTGCTCCAGACTATCTATCTATCTCTGTGCCAAAAGTCCAGATTCGTTCAGCTGTTTTGGCGTTATTGAGTAACAAACATCTATACTTTCGCATTTATAATATTTATGGGATAATTAAAATGAAACATTTTACTTTTAATGAATGAATGGTATTTTAATAAATGTACATTCAAGCGTATATTTGTATTTCTGTACACGCTTTTCTCAGTAACTACAAATGGATACAATAATTCATTGTTTTTCTATCAAATTAATGATTAGTTAAAATTTTATCAAAATCTGTTCACAAGTTTATATATATAGCACAATTCTAAGCAATATATAAGGGGACAAAGGAAGTATTTAAATTACGTCCCGAAACAATATTTTCGTTTTAACCAAATCGAAACAAACAACACGACCAATCAAACAATTGATTGATTGAATTGGAATTAGATAGTGACGTTCTCTGTTGAGATTGTCAATCCTCGTTTCTGTCAACGACTATCCGTTGATATCAGACAGATTAAACATAGAAGTACTCAGTTACGCTATTTAACGGTCACCCATCTCAATGTGCGCTGCCGGGAACGTGGTTTGACTTTGACGATTAGCAAAATGCTTGCTACTTTATTTAACAACTAGCAGAACCCGCGGCTTCGCTCGCGTTAAAACTACAAAGAAATCTCTAAAAAGGTAGTTTCACACAAACTTTCATCCCTATTTTACCCTCTTATAGGATGAATTTTGGAAAATGCTAAAATTCATGT
This sequence comes from Brenthis ino, assembly GCA_921882275.1. Classification (NCBI taxonomy): domain Eukaryota; kingdom Metazoa; phylum Arthropoda; class Insecta; order Lepidoptera; family Nymphalidae; genus Brenthis; species Brenthis ino. The sequence goes on from OV170227.1 coordinate 27,562,385, forward strand.
TCAATTTATTAAATATATTAAATAAAATAAAAATAATAAATCGTTAAATTTATTAAATTTTATTGAAGAGTATAATTATACAAAGTTTCAAGTAATTCTGATAATAAATATTTTTTTTGATTGTATTGTTACGTTTTTGCCCGTGGGAATTAAGTAATCTCCCGCGATAAAGAGCCTATGTCACTTTCCAGTCCTCCAACTATCTTCACACAATAACAAAATCACGGAAATCGGTTACTTCGTTTCGACGTGAAAGAAGGACAAACAAACAAACAAACAAACAAACAAACAAACACACTTTCACATATATAATATTAGTATGGATATCAGACAGACAGTATTTTTTTAACACGTTACTTACCACTTAGTTAAATGATATCCATAAAAATGTAAGATCTAATTGCTTTTCTTTATTATTGGTTGCCTATAAGAAATCGTTGAGAGTCGAGTAGAGATAAGGCCTTCTTTGCATATCTTTTGTATAGTTTTAAGATATTTGTACATTATTCCTAAGAAGTTAGTATTTTGTACAAAAAAGTATTAATAATAAAAACTATTTTTAATAAAAAAATATCTGTATAAATATTATAAATACAACGGACATCAGCTATTGAAGCCCCATTACGATCGCGACAGTCGTAGTATCTTACAAAAGTATCCGCAAAGAAAATGCATGGAGAGATATAAAGCTTAGACTATTTTCTTAAAAATGAATAAAAATTCTCTATATTTCTTCATTTACATTCTATTGTGAGGAAAAAATATTTTCATTTCTATTTATTGGAGTGAAATTGTGAAGAATACTTGTTCAATGTTCATACTTTATTTATTACTCACAATATACTCGTACCAGAGCTTGTCGGTCAGATGTTAATTACGGATTTCTTTCAACGCTATTCATTGCTAAGAGAAAAGGTTTAACAATCTATACAATGATTTTGCATTTATAATTTTTAATTTTACTTATAATATTCTGTGTTTTCCTAGAGTTTTGAGTTTTCTTATATACCTACTTTGATAAAGGAGGAAGTTCTCAGAATACTTTCTCAAATTTTTTTTTTAATTTAATAACTATAACTATAGGCGTCAAAAAGTTTAGTTTCTTTCGTGATTACTTGCTGTAAAGCGTTCGAAACGTTGGTAACCAATAAAATCTATTAACAAACGCGAAAAAGTCCAAAAAATGTTTTATATACAAGGAATACTTATATTCTATCAGTTTAGGTGTATTTCGACATAATATTGATATAAGTCGAACCTTTAACTATATTTGCCTTTTTATTACAATTGAACAAGAATATATCGTGTAACAATATTATGAACGAGAGCATGAGCTTATTAATTTATGTGAATGTATGTTGCGTCTTGATGTTTCACTACGTTTGAACAAACTTTATGAAATTTGACCATATCTAGATAAAGCCATAGGCTATAGAGTTTTAAAATTATAGTAAAATACGAAATTGATTGTTGGCACCGAGGCGAAGCGAAGTCGAATGGACTCTTTAATAATATATAAATAAATAAGAAGAAAAGCCGATGTTTTTGTATTAAGTCGTAAATCGGATCCAAGTGACATGTTATTATATAATATATACAGTACCTGGGCTACCAAGCTTCGCTCGGAGTTTTTGGCCTGAAGTACAATTTTTTTTTACTAAAAACTTGAATAAATTTAAAAAAAAACAAAAGTAAGAACTTTGTAAGCGACCGAGGTTCAAACCTGGACACTTGTGATTTTTGATTTTGCACCTTGGCCGTTTGTTTGACCACGAGGCTTATGTCGGCGCGTGCAAATTATTAATATTATGCGTGGAATAATGCAAAAGAAAACTGCATGCAAACTCAAAAACACGCGTTTTCTCAGACATAATACAGAATCAGACATATACTAAATTTCATGAAAATCATTGGAGCCGTTTCCGAGATTCAGATTATACATATATATATGTGCAAATTATTAATATTTTGTGTGGAATAATGCAAAATAAAACTGCATGAAAACTCAAAAACACGCGTTTTCTCAGACATAATACAGAATCAGACTTATACTAAATTTCATGAAAATCGTTAGAGCCGTTTCCGAGATTCAGATTATACATATATATATATATATATATATATATATATATATATATATATACAAGAATTGCTCGTTTAATAGGATATATAATACTGAGTAACAATTGCAAATTAATTCTTCATTTCGTAGAAAATTCAATATGATTCACGATTTTTGGAAACCCTAAATAATTAAATTAAATGGAGTGTTTTAAAATTCCCTTTTGCGATAAAAACGCAAGATATATCTAACAAAGGGGTTGGTGGCTGACTAAACAGTCATTAGTGATTACAGCTGTGCATAATGTCCTCTATTTAAAAACACAAACCGGTGCTAAAAGGTTTTTAACCGTTTTTATAAGCAAAAAAACCGATTTGGTTTCTTTTTAGTGCTAAAAGCTTTTTAATATTATAGAAAATATTATAAATAGATGAGAATGTGACAACACTTCCATTACATTGGTCCTGCTATTTGTTCCTATAATTTAATTATATTAGACTAGCGACTCACCCGCGCTTCGCTCGGATTCTTCCCTAGGTTGATTCCCCATGCAAACTTTCATCCCTATTTTCACCCCCCTAAGGGATGATTTCTCGGATAAAACTATTCCCTATGCCCTTTCGAGGGTCTCAAACTATCTTCTTATTAAATTTTATCTAAAACGGTCCAGTAGTTTCGGAGCTTATTCAGTACAAACAAACAAAACAAAACTTTCCTCTTTATAATATTAGTATATATATCGCTTCAGTTAAAAAGAATAACATCATGAACGAATTAAACGTTCATGAATAACATATACGAGTACATGGTCAACTATAAAAAATCTACTTTATGATAAGTCTGGTACAATAGTAATTAATTAGTTTTTTTAGCTTTTGAGCTTATTAGATGTTTTGAGAATCCTTGATCTATTTATAATAAATGTTAGGACATTAACACACAGTGCCATCTAGTTCCATGGTAAGCTACGAGGCTCGTGTTATGGATACCAGATAGTTGATACACTACACATATATAACTTTAAATACATACATATTATAAATATAAACACCCATGACTGGAGTACAAACATTCGTGCTCATCACACAAACGAATGCCCCCAGCGGGACTCGAACCCGCAACCGCTAGCACGTCAAGTAGGGTCACTACACACTGAGCTAAACGTGTCGTCAATTGAGCCAAAATGTCATTTATTCTTTTACTTATTAGTGCGGGTGAAGCTGTAGGCAATACTCAATATATTATAATATAAGTATGTATAAAATATCAAAATAATACTTGCAAGTTCAAAACAAAACAAATTAAACTGTTCAACGATATCGAATTATTCTATCATATTAATATATTAATTAAATTTATTAAATATTACGCGAAATAAAGGCAATTCAATAAATAAAGAGGAAACTATCCACAAAGGAAAAATTTTAAAATATATTCATCAGAGAAATTCAGTTTTGGGATATAAAAATGCACATACATTGATTATTAAAACCAGCACAAAGGAATTTAATATTTTTATTTTAAAGCGGCTTTAAGTGATATAAAACTGTTTTTTAAAAGCTCCAATATAATATATAAAATAGCAAAAATTTTCTAACTAATATCATTCAATTCTTAAAAATGATTAAATATTTTCTCAACTTTCTCGTGTAAGGTAGTAAAATACATAGTGGGTGGTTTTCTACTTGTGCTTTTAGCCTAATTTGGCGAAATATATATATATATATATATATATATATATATATATATATATATATATATGCTATTATAATCTGTTAGACTATGTCCTTATAGAGAGAAAAAAAGGAGAAAATAAAAAAAAATATTATGCCTTATAAGTGAGTCCTTCTAATATTTATTACTGGCGGCTCACCCTCGCTTCGCTCGGGTTCGCCTCTAGAAAAGCATAAACAGATATATCCCACGGGAACCGTTCATTTTCCGGGGTAAAAAGTAACCTGTTGTTTGACCGGCAATATAGGGTATCAGCATCCTAAATTTTACTAAATTAAGAGCATGAGTTGTTGGTTTCTAAGCTGTATAATTTACTATAGTTTTTTAACTATCCCACGAGAACTCTTTTAATTTTCCGGGATGAAAAGTATCTAATATGTTGACCGGGGATATAAGGTACCACTATGGAAAATTTAATTTAAATCGATCCTACAGTTTCGGAGATTAATTAGCCTGTACAAATAGACAGAGAAACAAAAAAATTGAAAAAAAATCTGGATTTGTTCTATTTATCTTCTTACATCCCCTTGACTCAGTTTTTAGCATTTTTTCTACGTACAGGCATTCGACCTCTACAGGTTTATTATATGTATAGATATTGATTTTCTAGTTATGTATAAGTTTGTATCTACTTTTTTTATAACCTTTTGACACATAGTAAAATAATATGTTTATAGTATACTCTAGTCTATAGTAATATCTACTATTTTAAATTTTCAAAATTTATTTTGTTTATTTTTACCTTAAACTAGTCAGATTCAAATTCCATGAGATGTATTCATTATTGTGACGTATCTCTCAATTCAGATATTTCAATGGAAAATCTTAAGTAAACGTCATCTTGACGACACGTTTGGCTCAGTTTGTAGTGACCCTACTTGCTGTGTCAGCGGTCCCGGGTTCGAATCCCGCTGGGGGCATTCATTTATGTGATGAGCACGAATGTTTGTATTCCAGTCATGTGCGTTTATATTTATAATATCTATGTATTTAAAGTTATATATGTGTAGTGTATCAACTATCTGGTATCCATAACACAAACCTCGTAGCTTACCATGGAACTAGATGGTGATGTGTGTTAATGTCCCAACATATTTATTTATTATTTTGCAAATACTATACAAATGTAAAAGCATATAGTAATTATGGAAAATTTTCAACTCTGATTCACAACTGTAATGACAATACAAAATGTTTATGATCGTTATAGAATAGTTTTACGAGCGCCGCGTGTCTTCATCGCGTTATATATCTTGATTTACGCATGAACTCCATTCGTCACTCACTACAGGTTTCTTCAACCGAGATGATGTCGTGAGTCATAAACTTGTAGAGTATTTACTGTAACTAAATGTGTCACGTAATTATTTAGTACTAGCGACGTACCCCTGCTTCGCTCGGGCGCATATGTGTGTTTTATATCTATACTAAAAAATGGAGAGCCGACTTTTTGTTCGGTTATACTGCGATAACTACTAAACTGATCGGAATAATACTCACACCATAAGATGCAGCGTGTTTCGGAGAAGGTTTTAGTATATGATATGTTGGTGATTGTTGGTTGAACTGTGTAATGTACTATGCGGGTGGAGCCACAGGAAAACGCTAGTTTATAATAATTTGAATCTTGAGTATACTGTAATTACCTGTGTATTCAGCCGTTTTAGAGACTCACTGCTGAGCACGGACCTTCCTTTAATACGAAAGACATCAGACCATAGTCCACCACGCTGGCCAAGTGCGGGTAGACTTCATATGTCTTTCAAAAACTTGCTAGGTTCTCTCAGACATGCAGATTTTCTCAAGATGTTTTCCTTCGCTGTAAAACATAGTATAGTGTAGGTATTATTATATTCATATTATAATACCTACGATTTTATAATTAGGCTAGCAGTCTGTTTAGGTTTTGTTGAGCTGCTATTATTTGAATTTGCGTCTCTCCCTTGTCGACTAGTGCAGGGGTTGACTTTCAAATACTCTTAGTCACCTATGTTATTATAAGAATAGGATGTAAAAATATCAGACTTTCTGACTTTCTATCTAGCAGTATTGTCCTAGACATTGATGTATTAGTTAAAATTACCTAAAATTATAAATATTTTCAATGTTAAAATTACTAAATCTTTAACTTTTCTTCTGATAGTGCTTCAATCTTCCTAATAGTATTAGAAATGTGAAAGGTTAGATGTGAGTTTGGATGTTTGTTACTCAACTGATTTGAACTGCCAAACGGATTTGGATGAACTTTTGCACAGAGATAGATTATAGTCTAGAATAACACATAAGTTGCTTTTTATCACGGAAAAATGTACGGTATTTTAAATACATATAATATTTAATTCGTTTCTTAAGCTTTGAACACTCCGCCTATAACTTATGTACGTATATAGTGGGTATATATACCATACCAAGGACAAAATATCACACTCTCCCATAAAAATTCTGAATATTCTTACAGTTCGTAAATTTTATGTTTTTCGTCTTTACATTTACAAGTATTCTTGCGTACAGGATATAAAATTTATGTCAGCATATGAACCTATACGTTGACAGAGTTTACGATTGGTGCTGATAATCACGTTAAACGATAGTCGTTACATACAGAAGTTATGCAAATAAAATAACTAAAGAATATGCTGTTTTAAATAAAACTAAAAAGTTAAAAAAAAAAAATTTTAAGAAGAATCGTTGACGTCCTAAACTGCTTCATCTATAACCATTTATTTTTCATACAAGTTTTTTATAATAATAATGAAATAGATTTTTTTTAAATTCATTTTTTAAGGGCGGAAAATGAAAGGTGTATAGGAAGTAGTATTTTTTGAAAATTGATTTCTAAGCCTAACATATTGTGTAGTTTTTAGAGTATAGTTTTATTTATCCTAGTTAATAGATGATTTCTTATATACACTAGCATTGCCCGTGGCTCTGCTCGCGTTCTGATGACCAAAAACCAAATTATTAGGTTCTACATATTAGTTTACTCTTACATTGCAGTTTTTGTATTTTTTCTCAGAAATGAGATATTTTCCCGCGGTAAATAGTATACTGTGTTTTGACCCGGATAACCAGCTCATATCCGGATATCATCATACCAAATTGCATCAAAATCCCTCCAGTGGTTTTTCCGTGATGCGGTTACAGACAGACAGACAGATAGAAAGATAGACAAAAATTCTAAAAACTATAGATTCGGCGTCTGTATCGATAATAATGTTTATTTCAATAAGATTTTCCAAAAAATATCTAATGTACAGATTCGGCTTGGTTACAATTTTATTATAGATATAGATTACTAAAGTAACAATTTTGATATAAAACATAATTTAAAAGCAAGAATGATAATAACACAGCGTTCACACAAGAAGGTCTCGTCCCCTCCGATAAACAAGGCAAAGCGACAAACGAGTAAAAATAAAAATGGCCGCTTTCAACGAATAAGCGTTACCATAAAAAAGGTTTTCAGTGAGCAAGTGAATCATAATTTATGAATTCCGGTGTCCGACCGGAGTTGTAGGGATTCGGGAGATTTACGCGGGGTCATTGTGTCGGTTCCCGGGCTAGGTCTGCCACAGACTTGAGTATTTTAGAAGGGACTATTTATAACAATCTCATCTCAATCTCACGCTCATGTTATAAACGCGAAAGAGTTCAAATCAAATCAAATTAAAATATTTTATTCAGCATTAAATTATTACAATTTTTTACTGAACGTCATGAGTCTACTACCAGTTCGGAAAGAAGTAGCCTCAGACCTGAGAAGAACTGGTGAAAGAAACTCAGCGGGACCAATATTAAATTATCTTTTACTTAGTTACTGGAATAAATAGTGCACTTGTGTCTGCGCGTACACTTGTACACTATAATATCTCCTGCGTAGTTGGCTAGTCTCAGTGAGGTTTGCCGCCGTGACCCAAATTGGTCAAGAAGATGTTATCATCATATTTTTTATGAAATTCGGAAATCGGAATAATACCTTATATCTTGTTTACGTTTTTTTACATTTACTTTTTATCGATTTACCACAAAAGCGAAATAGCTGTCGAAAATTCCAGTTGTCCAAAATGTCTAATTACCACTCAGACAATACTAGTATACAATTTATACTATAGAATAACAGCATTCTTTATAAATTATATATATGTACGTAAGTGTACGTTTTACTTCTTTTTTTTCTCTTTCAATTTCTCATACAATAATAGGTATTTTATAGAAATGGTACAATACTCTTTAAAACTACTTGTTGTTACCGATAAACAATGCTTAAAAAATCTTTGTCTACTCATTTCCAGTCAAGTTGAATCATTTAAATTAGAAATATATGTATCTTGAGAAAATCTTCTTATATGTATCTTGCGAAATATATATTAATTTCTATAATGTCTGATTTTTTTAAGTCTATGGCTCACCGTTAATGAAACATAAGGGGTGCAGCATCCCTCGTCCTACGTATCTGTTCATCCTCGGTACAGCGCAAATATAGATAGGTATACTTGCTAATCGTTCCTTCTCGCTACTGAAGAAATGTGACCTTTATTCCGATCGTTACAAGTCGAAAACTTCGAAAGAAGTTATTAAGACATATATATATATATATATGTCTTAATATATATATATATATATATATATATATATATATATATATATATATAATATATATATATATATAGATTGAAAGATTTTCCATTATAAACAAAAATGGTTTTTCTATGTTAGTTTTGCTTGTATTTATAGAATTCATCACTCAGCAGCTTTGAAATCGCTTTTGTCTCTTTACGAGTTAAATTTCAAATACCCTTCAGTGCTTGCTTTTCTAGGTTATTTAATATGATCTACAATTTATATTTTAAAGCAAGAATTCAAGTGTCATCATCTATTATAGTCATTTACCTAAGTGAAAATATTAAATAGCCAATAGCAGCTTCTTCAATTATTTATTCAACGTAAATATCGACGGTTCAAAAGTTCTGGTACTAAATGCGTATTGAAATTAAGTATATTTTCAAGTAAGGCAGTGCTAACCCAGTGGTAACGCGCTCGCTTGGGAAACCGGTGAAGCGAGTTCAAATCCCGTGTCTCGCACCTCTGATATTTTCATGTACGAATCATTTTCAACATCATTACCCTGTGTCTTAACGATGAAGGAAAACATCGTGAGGAAACCTGCATGCCTGAGAGAACCTAGCAAGTTTTCGAAAGACATGTGAAGTCCGCCAACCCGCACTTGGCTAGCGTGGTGGACTACGGCTTAATTCCCCTCATACTGAAGGGAGGCCCGCACCCAGCAGTGGGACGTTAAAAAGGGCTGAATACATACATACATATTTTCAAGTTAAATAATTTCAATTTTTTGGGATTTACCGGAAATTGATTGAAGATTTGACTGAAGATTTTAAATTTCTTTTTACTTACTAAGGTAAGCCTATAATATTATATTCAAAATAACACAAAAGTTTATACTATACAGTGCTAGCTGAGTAGAGTTGTTCTATGAACTGCTATTTTGAGCTACATATATTGTAATAATTCATGTTTTATTTTTTTTATCCTATATATGATTTTTTTAACATAATTTGAATTAAACACAATAAATAATTATAATCGAATATGAACATCTTTTATTCTCTGTTGACGTACATTTTAAAAGTTTCTTTAGGATAATATTTTCTTAGATTTACGCGAGTATTTGATATTTTAAATAAAACTATCTTTTCGGATTGTTTAGCGGATATATTTTGATTTTTGGTTCCCGATGTTTCGAATGCTTTACAACAATCATGGTCACTTTTTATGGTTTAGACCTTATTCATGTCATGATATACTAAAATATTTAATAACACTGTAAGAAAAACCTTTTCAATTTACCTTTTTAAAATATTTTTACTTATATATACAAAATATTTTTTGGCCACTTTTTAATGCTAAGCTTGAAATAGTTTTGGTAACTTAATGAAATATGACCTACATTTGGTTCCAAAATCTGCTAAGAGTTACTTCAGAATAGAAATGGGTTACGTAGTATTCAAGCTTCACAGTGAAAGAATTTCTTAAATTCATATTCAATTAAGAATATTAAAATTTTTACCATTTCTTTTTGCTTACTAAAATATTAATTTAACAAGTTTGCTTTGATACATTTCCATTTTTGAAACATTTCTATACATATAATAAAATTTGACACTAAGCCGAATCTGTACATTCGATATTTTTTGGAAAATCTTATTGAAATAAACATTATTATCGATACAGAGGCCGAATCTATAGTTTTTAGAATTTTTGTCTGTCTGTTACCGCATCACAGAAAAACCACTGGAAAATATCTCATTTCTGAGAAAAAATACAAAAACTGCAATGTAAGAGTATACTAATATGTAAAACCTAAGAATTTGGTTTTTGATCATCTGAACGCGGGCGGAGCCGCGGGTAATGGTAGTCAATAATACTTTCTTAGATTTACAGGAATATTAGACATTTTAAATAAAACTGTCTTTTCGCGATTGTTTCGCGGTTGTTTGTTGTTTTTTGATTTTTGGTTCCCGACGTTTCGAATGCTTTACAGGAACGTGGCACAGCAACAGCAACAACATGGTCACGGGAGAGATTTTTAGATATCTCAAAGGGTATATACTTGTTACAGACTGTAGGCACCGTTTATCTTTTTAATTTTACATTTCTACTATCCTACCCCTAATTTTACAAAAATGACTTCAAAAATTAAAAAATGGCACCAGAGTACCTTACAATATTTGTTGATTTTAATTCTTAACATTTTTTTTAATAAGTATTATAATTAAATAAAGTAATGTTATTTATTTCATATTAGCTGTTATTATTATAAACATTACAATTTTTTGAAAAACTTAACTAATTAATTAATAATATTATTTAGCGTATAGTAATACTACACGAGTAATTAATAGTATAACCACAAAGAAAATTAAAAATTAAAAAATGTTAATTATTTATTTAAGCAATATCACGGTAATTACCGTGGATATTACCGTGGCAATATTATTGTTTTATATGTAATTTAAAAATTAAATTATTAATTTAGATTGCTATTATATAAAGTTAAACGTCGCGAACCAAAAATCTAAATAAATCTGCGAAATAATCCGAAAAAGATAATTTTATTTAAAATATTTCAGTAATTTTAAAAAGAGGCTTAATATTAAAATTTTAAATACATATCGAAATATACGTATTTACAAGCATTTCTCTTAAAAATAAATTCTTAGTCGTAGTCTGTTAGCATTCGTAAAAGATTTTTTTAAGTTATCACGGAATACAAAAATACTATTATTTTTTTTAGTATGGAATTACCTTTGTTTGAAGTTATGCAACAGATACTTGTATTTTAATCAAAAAATAGTTTCTATAGGCAACTACTACATATGTAGCAAAAGCCAAATAAAGGACTTGCAGTGTATAATTAACTTGGAAAAACGAAGAGCATGTGGATAGTATATAAATATGTATATCTATACTAATATTATAAAGAGGTAAAGTTTGTGAGTTTGTGAGGTTGCAGGGGGTAATCACTGGATGTACTAAACCGATTTAGATGAAATTTGGTAAGAAGATAGTTTGATACCCTGGAAAGGATATAAAATACTTTTTATCCCGGAAATCTTCCCTTAAGCGGTTGAAAATGGGGATGAAAGTTTGTATGGGAATCAACCTAGGGATGAACCTAGGGAATCAACCTAGGGATGAGCGAAGCGAGGGTGAGTCGCTAGTATTATATAAATCGGAAATATAAAGTATATTTACAATATATAAAATATAGTATTATATAAGAATTAACACGGAAACAGACGGAGTGACGTGAAGCGGTACAATGGCCCGCTTGAAATGACAGGCCATTTTGTTGCGCGACATGTCCTAGACGTTTCCTTTGCGTGTGTGTTCACTTTTGGATACTTTTTTTATTTGATTTATTTTATACTAGTTTCACCGTTGACTCTGTCTTATTAATTTGTATGGATTTTTGTAATTTATTTTTAAGAATATGAATGTAAAAATATATTATTGTAAATATTTTTTATATAAATTACTTTACAGTGTACTTTTTTTTGAAAAATTAAAACAAATATTTTATTTATTTATTTATCCATTCTGGTTGCAATAAAACAGACTGTTAAATTTTTAATTATGGTTTAAATCTATGAGTAAATTAAAAAAGTAACATATAATAATAATAGCAAGCTTTTCATTTATTTAACATAGTAATGTATTACAATAGGCCAATTCGTATGGAAGCACATTCGGTGAGACATGGCAGTACAATGGGGCTTGACAACATTTGTTACGCGATATGTCCCATATGTCTCCTTTAAATGTTAAATTCTAGATATGCCATGTTTTAATGTTTAGTTCTTGCTGCATTTTGGCATAGATTTAGTATTTATATCTGTTCCCGAAATAAATAACAAGGATATTGGTTACTAGTATTAAATGTAACAAGTATAGGTACCTACTTGGTAGGTTCTTTATTACCGAATGCCTATTGTTATGTTTGATGAGTGTTTTAAATTGAAATAAAGAGCATAAGTAGAAAAACATATACAAATATAACGGTTTTTGTGGTTAAAATATGGAAAAGTGTTAAGTTTAACGCAATATTTATGAAAACACCATTGTTAAAAATATATACCAATTTCATATTATAGTTAGTAATTATTAAAGTTTCTTTTTGAAATAGACATGTTCGTAGACAAAAAAAATACAATCAAATTGTGTAGGTACCTCCATATTAAAATTCAGTCACAAATAATGTATATATATATATAATATCACTAAATTTTATATTAATAGCAACATTTAAAGTATGATAAATATGAACACGTTCTTCCTTCAAAGGTAAAAGCACTTGTCGCTCCACAATAGAGGGGGCTGCACACCACAAAAGAAGTCTCGTTTCCGATCTGGGCCCGACGTACGGTGGACATATCTTGAATATCCGTAAAACATTAGCCATAAGAACCAAAATGGTGCATAAATAGAAACTTATGTTGCTCATTGTACTTAGGAAGAAATATATAGGTATTCACAAGTTCGGCTTTGATCTTGGGGCATTTTAAACGTTGAATAGATGGATATGCTATTTACTGTCTGTCAGATTTTGATATTAGTAAGAACTTAATATCAAATCTATTAGTACGAATAGTATTAAAAAGTATACCATTTCAAAATCATTAAAACATAACAACCATTTATTATTAAAGGTGGATTTTGTTTTTAAATTATAAAACAACTTTTGAGTAGCTATTTTTAAACAAAGAATTATATATAATCGATTCAGGTTTGTAAATGCTTTGATAAATTATATTTGTCAGAATTATGTTAAGAGTACCTAATATATTAATTGAAATTATTAAAAAAAATACATACTAGGTACCCTGGCATTCAAGATATATGTTATAGTTATAAATTTAAAACAATATGCAGGAACAAATTCGTAATAATTAATTCTTGCATCCTATAGTTTATCGTATTCAACCCTTATTAATGTCCCACTACTGGGCTCGGGCCAACCTTCAATACGAGGGGGTTCAGGCCGTAGTCCACCACCCTGGCCAATTACGGTATGGTGAAGTTCACATGTCTTTCGAAAATTGCTTGGTTATTTTAAACATGCAACCTGCATGCTCACGACGTTTTCCTTTACCGTATGGGAAGTGGTAATGTTAAAAATGATTCGCATATGAAAATATTACAGGTCCGGGAATGGAACCCGTTTCACTTGATTTCTTAAGCGAGCGCGTTACCACTGGACTGCTGAGTACATAAAGTCTCTGTTTTATTCCACTAAGTCTTTTTAGGGTACTATTTTAGTTACTCATTTTAATTATTAAGTAAAATTTTGTGCTTTGAAACAATTTAGCATGCACTTATATTTTATTTTCCGATTCTATTCGCAAGGGTAGGAAAGCAGTCTTTATTAAAACACTCCACATTTTGTATTCAGCGAGTTCATATTTAAACAGATGTTGCCAGCGAGACTACGTTCGCGTAAAAAACGTACGTGACGTCAAACTTGTTCTGCAAAAGATGTGAGACAGCTTGTTGTTAACTAGAAAATAAATGAAAATTGCAAAAACTCCTTGATGTATTTATTAATATTGTAATGGAGTGCCTCGTTGGTCTAGTGGCTAGCATAAACGGCTGTAGCGGCGGTCTTGGGTTCGAGTCCAGGGTCGGTCAGTATAGGTATTAAGTTTTTTTTTAAGAAATCGCAATGAAAGCTCGAAATGGGGAAGTTGAAAGTTACCTCTATTCCTTAGAGAGTAAAATTGTCGATCTTGCGCCTGATCTCTCATCGGCCGCGTCGAATTGTCGTCCCATCGGACTTTGATAGTGAAAGGAATATATAGTGCATTTGTTTGCATTGGTTAGGTCAGGAGGTCACTACAATATTGTAAATATGAAAATATGTTTGTTTGTCCTCCACTTCCAATTTATGGGTAAATAATTTTATAATATTAAAATATTTTTTATATTTATTAAAAAAATCTGTTATATATTTAATTTCCTGCAAAGTTTGAAGTCCTATTGAATATAATCCGCTAAAGCTAAATTAATCCAATCTAACCAAGTGATCTTTAGAGCACTTGAGTAAGTGCTAAGACGCTGACCGCATTAGTTTGTAATATGACTTAGATGTTTGTGCAGTCTTAGGTGAATAGTTTATTTTAGGTAATAACTAATAAAAACGTGCGACTTTGTCTTGTTTATGGTGGAAATAGAAGTGAGGGTATGACAATGTTGTTAATAGTTAATTTTAATTATTTTAAAAGATTTCCTCAATATTTTATTAGTTTATTTTTTATATTTTTAATAACTTCAATAAATATATTCATACTTACATGTATTTTCATAATACTTTCTTAAATTTTTCCAATATTTGACACGGGATGTAATGCCTTTGAGATGTCTAAAACCTTAGTGTCTCCCGTGACCATGATTGCTGTAAAGAATTTAAAACGTCAGGAACCAAAAATTAAAATAAATTCGCGAAATAATCCGAAAAGATAGTTTTAGAAAGATAGTTTAATTTTGCCATATTGGACTGAGCAAAAAAAATCATTAATTTATATTAATCAGCAACAAATCCACTTATACTTCGATTTGATATGTGAGGTACAAAAGCTGAAACCTATCACCTATCTCGTATCAAATATTAGTCCAATCTTAAGTGAATTTTTGTTGATGCAAACTTTCATACATGAACACACAACACAACGGACTCCCTATATTTCGCTGTAAATTTAAAACCACTGGGAACAATGTAGTGTAGATAAATTTATTCACTCTAACCGAGTAATCCTCAGAGAACTCGACTAAGCCAGCTAAGACGCTGACCGTGTAAGCTGAGTATGTGCGAAGATACTAGTGGTTTATTTACTTAGAAGTTAAACGATTTTACTTTATTTGAATTTATTATTTACTAGCAGAACCCTAAAACTACTAAAAAAACTACGAGGTGTCCCATATTTTACTCCCTTATGGGATGAATTTCAAAAAATGCTAAAACAATATATATTATCTCCACATAAAAAATCACTCCAATCCTTCATTCTGTTTCGACATGAAAGAAGGTGAAATAAACAAACAAACAGACAGTTTTACACTTATAGTTTTAGTAAGGAAGTAGGAACTAGCAAATCTAAACCTTTACTGCTTCGAAAAATAGCCTATAGTAATATTTTATTAGCAAAAGAAATTTTCGAATCGGTTTAGTTCATGAATATACATAAAAAATATTTATTAGTATTATTAGCATACGGATTTTTCGCTTTAGTTTGTCGTTTTATATTCTCATCAAAAAATGTATCACACACGTTTAATTTAAAATAAGTTAAGCACAAAATGAATTAAATAAAAAAAAATATTACTTATGTAATAGTTTGTTTTCATATGCTGGTTTGTATAATATAATTTGGGTCATTTTTAAGCTTTTCATTATGTATAGACGTTAGCGCAAAAGCACAAAGAGAAAACGATGCATTACGAATAATAAAAATCACAATCATGAATCATTATATTGCTATTTAAAAGTAACTGCTAAACTTGTCCATCTTAATAAATCTATTCACTTAAAGTTGATGATACAGCAAAAAAAAGGCGCTACGTCACATCCGTGCGACTCTACGGAAAGCTACGAAGATAGATCCCACTTATTATCATATAGAGATTGTACACTGTACATATATTTTTTTAAATAGAATATTTAACTAACTAAACTCAGCAACAAACTCAAAATATATTTTATTCGAATGAATTTTCAATTTTTAATCTATTTTTATATTTCAGCATTGCTCGCGGTTTCGCCTTCAATTTATTTACGTGTACCTTTACGTCCTTACAAATTACTCGTAGTACCAATTTTTCTATTTTCGTGTGGTTTTTATGTGATACGATAACAGACAGACAAAAATCATAAGAAAAACATATTTGGTCTCTGTGTTGATAATAATGATTTTTTATTACACTAAAATTTTCTAATACAAAAATATTTTTTTTTCTTTAAAGTAATGTTTTATTTAGTGTTTACATTTGTTTGTTTAATATTTTGTTTAGCTTGTTGTTAGTGTAGCGTTACGTAATCAATTAGATTTACGAAAATCCATTTTTTCCATGAATGTAATTAAAGAAATCATGTCAATACTATTTATTACATTATACAGAAGAAATAAAATAAAATACATAAGAATATTATATATATATATATATATATATATATATATATATATATATATATATAAGACGGAGGAGGATTTAGTTACCTTTTTCTGTTATGATACCTTATTATTGTTTAAAGTCACTATGTTCTTTAATTTACTTGTTATAGCTTATTTTGAATTTAGAGCAGAGATTTAGTCTCGAGCGGGGTCGAGACGCCATCACGACATTCTTTGCAGATGCGTGGTGTAGTAAAGTCGGTTGATCTTAAAGAGTTATGTTTGATATTGTAGTTGGAAGTCGATGATCGGTGACTGTGAACCCGCTAGCTCTAAATCATTAGAATTACCGTTTCAAGTTTATAACATTGTGACTTCCCTGATTAAATTGTGTATTGAGCACTGAATACTTTATTATTTGAGCCCTGATAACGCCCACAAGATGAGTAACCACCAAAGATGATGTTCGTTGTATATGGATAACACGACATATATAATAAAATTCTTTGTATGTTAAAAAACTAAAAACAACATACAGTGCTGTATTTATTTACGAATAAACTGTATACGATCTGTTTTGTGAACTCTTCAGTACAATATCTTCCATCGCTATTTCCTTTTCATTATTTCCTTAAAATGTTCTTGTATGTATCGTATATCACTGTTCTAGAAAAATATTTTAAAATCTTTAAACTATTTCTACTATTGCATTTAATTAAGTATTTTTTATTAACATAACTAGCTACTCACTCTCGTTCCGCTTGCGTTCGTCCCTAGTTGCGTTTTAATGTTTAGTATAGATTGCTCAGAGATGAGATATATTCCCGCAGTAAAAAGTATTCTATATGTTGACTCGGATAACCAGCTATCATCATACTAAACTTCATCAAAATCTGCCCTGTGCTTTTCTCGTGATACGTTCACAGACAGACAAAAATTCTCAAAACTATAGATTCAGCCTCTGTATCGATAATAATGACTATTTCAATGCGATTCTCCAAAAAATATTTAATGTACAAATTCCACTTAGTATTTTATTATATGTATAGATAAATTTTGTTATTTGGCTTTAAACTATCTCCTTTTGAAGAAGCATATAGGTAAAATTCTGTTAAAACCTCTTTTCATCAAACACAGTACCTACTGAATATATAATTATAATAAAATGTTTACTTACGAAAACACATTTCATAACATTTTTATACGTTAGCACCACCTTACTAGGCAAGTCTAAGTGGCTATATACTCAGTTTATGTCTCAACGAAACTATAAAAATATTCATATGGTCAATATGGCCTGAATTTCCTATACAGTAGAACCAATATATATATACATATACATAAAGTTTGGAGAGTGTGTTCTTTGTGAAGTGTAGGTATCCCCTAACAAAAAGTTTTTTGAAATTCCACCCCTGTGAAACGGGGGGTAGAATTTTCTGTAAAACATTTTATTCTCTGGGTAGATTGAATCGAAAATTGGTACACATACTCTTCCAATAAAATCATGAGACACGTGTATAACAGTTTTTCAAAAATCATCCCCCAACAAAGTCAAATAGGGCTTCGAAAATCTTACATGGCATGTTAGATGGGTGTTTTTTGTAGTTTTAACGATAGTGAAGCCACGGGTTTTGCTAGTTATTTCTAAAATACAAAAGCAAAAATGGTTGTACGAGTATTTAGTTTAATTTCATCTCTAATTTTTCAAGGAAGTTAGGTGTAAACACCCTAACGAGGTAGTGTCAGTGTTTATTTTACTTAGAAACTGCCCTGCAGTTGCAGAAGGCAGTTCCCAAACTACTTGCATAGTGTGGTGCGGGTAGTTGGTAACACTTAATAGTTTATGTGGTTTCTGTACAGTTGTAAACACAATTATCTTTTACAGCTACGTGCTTTGTTCTGGAAAAATAAAATTAAAATGTTCAACCTTTTGATGCAACCTAATTAAATCTGAAAATATGGTTCTGGAGTGAAATTTTTCATACTAGTGTTTGTTCGCGGCTTTGCACGTTGCTAGTTTGTACTATATAAAATTGATTTTCTAAGGATTGTTGGCTTAACGGATATAGATATAAATATATAATATTGTTATTAAGTATTCCCATAATATTTTATTATAGATATTTTACAGCTTTCATGGGTTTACATAGGCGTATACACAAAAATTATAAACATTTAAATTACTTATTGCAAGGATCAGCGATGACAGTTAGTTTTTCCTGAGCACCGTTAATAGTACAGAGAAATAATAAAAACTAGTTCGGTTTTCTCAGGCATATTAATATAGCTCCCACTGTAACTTAAGTGGTAATCATGTTGAAAACCATTTGCATTTGAAAGTCTCAGAGGTCAGCGAGACCCGATGTTTGAACCCGCTTCACTTGGTTACCAAGCTAATACGCTACCACTGTGCTAGTACTACCAACATAAATATAAAGTGCTTGCTACGCATTGGATTTCCAGATAGTCAATTTTTTTAAGAACATATTTTTTTATATAACAACATATATATGTTTTTTATTGCTTAATAAATGTAAGAATAGAATAAATATATAAAAGTGTAGTCTGAGAATTTCATTATAAATAATGTAATGAGAAGGGAATGAGTAATAAAAGATATTATTATAATATGAGATGTTTTACAATTAAAATTAATATGAAAAAAATCAAACCTAAAATGTTAAATTCAACATAATATAAAAATACAAAACTAAAAGCAAAGCTAATAACGGAAAATGAAAATTTAGACCATTTCAAAGCGAGTTTCCCTCAAGAGCATTAAGTTTTGAACAATTTAAAAGTAGGAATCGAAGTGAACGTCTGTCCGAAGTTGTTCCACGGCTCGGACTTCCAAGAAAACGGACTTTAAAAGTCATCCCGTATTCGTATTGGTTTGTTTCGTAATGCATGTTACAATATTTGCTAAAAACTTCTGTGGGATAAATCTTCTCGCCCTCGTGGTATTCTTTTATGAATGCTTTCTAGAATAATAATTATTTTACAACAAGTAGGTATAGTTCATATAATTTTTAAGTATATGTAATTTTTCGATATGTTTATAAAAGTACATGTGTATTTGGATTTTATCACGATTTTGTTTTGATTTTAGTTCTTGATATTTCAAATGTTTTCCAGCATATTGATTTAAGTATAATTTTGTGGGTAGACACCATCTGTAAAGATAGTTATAACAAGACTTTTGAGACATCAAAAACCTTACTATCCAGCTTTAACGCTCTTAAAACGCCGGGAGCCACAATTAAAATAATACTAGGAGAAAATCGGAAAAGATAAGTAAGTATCAATTTTTACATTAATTTTATACTTAAAATGATTGTATATCTTTTATATCTGTATTATTATTACAAGCTTTTATTATTAAACGGTTTTATTTAACTAGCCCTGTTTCATAGAGTTTAGACAGTTTAAGGTAAAAAAAACTTGATTTTTTTCAGTTAATTGGTTTTGTTGAAAAGAAAGATAATAATGATGTAGATAATGTAGTAAAAGCTAAAAAAATAATTTTGTAGGTCCTAGGTACCAGTCTGTGATGACTGGTACCTAGGACCTACCCAATTATTTTATCAACTGCTCATCAATCTAGGGCATTGATCAGACTGAAAAAATAAAATCGTGGTGCGTCTGAGTATATATGAAACGTTTGAATTATCATTATTTGTAATCACTCTATCAAGGACTTTGCAGAAAAATGGGCCGAAAATCGAAATATATTAAGGCTATAATTGCTTAGTCGAGAGCTATACATACATGTAAATATGTCAGGACATTATTACACATAGCACCATCTACTTCCATGGTAAGCTACGAGGCTTGTGTTATGGATACCAGATAGTTGATACATTATACATATATAACTTTAAATACATACATATTATAAATATAAACACCCATGACTGGAGTACAAACATTCGTGTTCACCACACAACTGAATGCCCCCAGCGGGACTCGAACCCGCGACCGCTGGCACAGCAAGTAGGGTCACTACAAACTGAGCCAAACGTGTCGTCACAATGAGTACAACATATGAGTAATGAGCATCAAAGGAACGTCTTAATTAATGCTAACAAACTCATTAAATACGGGGAAAGCGAAGTTTCAAATTTATACGTTTGTTATTATGGAATATTTTGCATAATTATACAATTTACTTCGAAGGAATATAGCTATTATTTTGCATACATATAAGGGTTATTATTCAATATATACATTTTGTTATTCTTAGACGCTTAGGTGGAATATTAGTTTACTGCGCACAGTATTAAGATGGAGTAAGTTATTGTTTCCCGATTAATGGGTCTTTGCTATATTTTTTATTGTTCCTATACATTATCGGTGCAAAGTATGATTTCTTGGTGAGAGGTGTTTTAAGGTGCTTAATATATATATATATATATATATATATATATATATATATATATATATATATATATATATATATTATATATATATATATATATATATATATATATATATATAGAGATAAAAATAACATGCTGATCGTTCGGTTTTTTTCAAATGTTTTAATACATAGTTTGTGTGGAAAATTTAATTTTTTTTTTCGGAATATAACAAAAATTGAGTAAAGGTATTGTATGAACTCACATACAACACAACATTTGTCGAGTAAGCTAGTTTACTATAAAATTTTCTAAGTTTTAGTATTTAATATTAACTTTTACCAAGTCAAAGTCTTAAATATATTATACTTTATCTATAATGTAATACTTATTTGTAGTCATATTTTTGCTCCATTATGCTACACATAAATAACTTTTAACAGATTTATTGTGTGGCAATATTGTAAAATTTTTCAATAATATTGACATTATTTATTTAATTAATTGAATTATTAAAGTGGTAACACATTGTTACACTTAAAATGCATTGATGTCCAATATGCAAATATATGGGTCGTTGCTAGAAATCTTACTTTTCACATGAAGACAATATATATACATAATTTAATAAAATTATAAATAAGCCGAATCTGTACATTAAATATTTTTTGGAAAATGTTATTGAAATAGACATTATTATCGATACAGAGGCCGAATCTATAGTTTTTAGAATTTTGGTCTGGCTGTCTGCCTGTTACCTTATCACAGAAAAACCACTGAAGGGATTTTAATGAAACTTGGTATGGTGATAGCTGGTTATCCGGGTCAACATATAGGATACTTTTTACTGTGAGAAAACATCTCATCTCTGAGAAATCTATACTAAACGTTAAAACGGAACGAAAGTGTTTTCATATATTCAATGTGAAAAAAGAATTCAAAAATATGTTGATGTTTAAAGTTGAATGTCGAATTTAATTTGCTGCCTCCGGCTTTGTTTGCAGAATATATCCCTATAATTTTACACCTCCATCTAAATTTCTAAGAAATTAATTAAATTTCTAAGAAATCTATTTTAGTAACAGTAGTAGTTAACAGTAACGCCGGCGTGTCCGCAGTCGTTGAGGGATTACAAGCATTATAATCGTATAATTTCCAAACATTTACACAATAGACCAATATATATATATATATATATATATATAAACCTTACCTGTCAGTATATCTTTAGGACTGCGAGCTCTAATAAGTTTTAACATAACAATAACTCGTAACGATCTGAGTATAAATAATAATGTTTTCGACGATTCCACTCCACTGCTCTAATAGCCCGTGTCGTAAAGTAAGGGGGTGATGACGTCACAGGGGGTTGTTAGAACATAGGCAGTGTCTGTCAACTGTACGAAAGATGCGTAAGTTATTGAAATGTTCGCTGATTAAGTATTATTTTTGTGATTCTGAGGGGTTCGTTAAGATGAATAAACTTGCTATGCGATAGGGGACAAATGTTTTTCTAATTTTTCTCAAATATCTATTCAGGACAGGTGATATCGATCATTAATAAAAAAAAACAACTTTTTTATATTTTCAACAACAATAAACTAGGTTTTAGATTGTAAAAGAAAGTCATTAAAAATATCTGGTTGATCGAGCTTTTGTTGATGATTCCTATTGTGTTTTATTTTTTAACGCTTTTATTTTTTAGCGCTTAAATCAAAAACTAAATTTTAAGATAAAATAAAAAAAAATCGGAAAACTGATTGTGCTTGCGCGCGTGCGTAGATGCCTGCGTGTGAGTGTGCGTGCGTGCGTGCATGTGTGCGTGTGTTGTTATAGTTATATTAAAAATCATCTCTATACTAATTATAATAAATACATACGAATTTAAGTAAATATCCAATCAAATAAAAATGAGCCGTTCGCACTTGCGCACAATAACTTAACAAAATACTTCCCGGATTGATGTAAGACCATATAGAACATAATTATTAACATTGCAAACGAAAATTAGAATCCGATAGTTACATTTAATCATACATACATTCAATCTTTAAGTAATTCTGTTATATGTGTAGCTGTCGAAAAATGTAAACCGATGATGAAATAAATAATGTACACATAAAACATAATACTCTCTTTCTCGAAGTCGGTTAAAATAAAAGCTTTCCGTTTTATGCAATGGACTCGAATATCTCCATTCCAATCTAACTGATGTGTGACTTAACGCGTCTTATCGTAGCTCAAGGCTATTATGTGCAAGAGAACTTATCCTATGTCCCTGCAACTCAGTTGAATATCCTATTAGTTTATTAGTGGTTAACACTTCAGTACATGTTCAGTGAGAACCTTAGCGATATTTCTGTACAATTATTATTTTTATTTGACGTGTATATTGTTTAAAAACCAAAGAATATTCCTCACGTTTTGAATGCTTTAAAATGAACATGGTTACGAGAACGACAAAGATTGTAGATTACTATACGAGAAGATAGCTTTGTTTAAAATATAAGATATTCGTTCAACGTAAAGAAAATATCGTTAATATAAAATAAATAATATATAATATAATATAAATCTGTTGAATAGATTAAGACTGTAAAATCTTACTCATTTTTTGACTATTCAAACATCAACATGGAGTTATAAAAAGAAAATGAGAAGAACAAGAGTTCTAAAGCCAATGAAAACGGAAAACCATTTTTAAAGCAAACTTCGTAATTTGAGACCTAGTTTGCGTTTACAACTAGGCCAATTCATCTGAACAGCTGCGTTCGGCGAGTCATTAAAGTATTTTCGCTCAGTCAGGTTTTTAATAGGGTGGAAAGTAATTTCGTACAAAACGATGAATATTTTGTCTCTAAATTGTATTTCGACCTCATCAAGTGACTTTCGGGGGTAACATATTTACTATAGCTACCTTTTTTTTGTTTACGCTGGTGAAACCCATCATGGGGACCCTACCGACCGTCAGTGGGTAGGGTACAGTGAGACTCCTACTACTAAAACCCACAGCGGAACCCGTCGCCGCAGTGCAATGGGGCGTTGCAGGACCGCTTGCGCATTCACTACAACACCCCTGAAGACGCTCTGTACCCCGCTGGCCAGACTCTTCTAAATCAGGATGCTCTCGATTCTTTCTACAGCTACCTAAAATATTAGATATAAGTACTGTTACTAGTAAGATAATTTTCTTTTTGATTCTTTATTTCTTGACCGACTTCAAAACGGAAGAGGTTTCATTTTTAGGGTTCCCAACCAATCCCCAAACCCAACCCAATTACTAAGCCTCCGCTGTTCGTCCATACATCCGTCTGTCAGGGCGTTGTATCTTATGAACCATAATAGGTATACAGGTTAAATTGTCACAGAGTATGTATTTCTATTGTAGCTTTAATAATAAATAATAAAAATAAATAAACATACAAAAAACATTTTTTTAACGTTCTTAATCGATCATCGAAGTTAATATACTACATACATAGAGTAAAAGTCACATTAATAAAAAGTACACGTACGATGGTATGGAACCCGTCGTGTGCGAATTCGACTCGCACTTGACCGATTATTTGTGTAACTTGATAATGTTTTGATTTTCATAAACAAGTTATACTTTTAGGTTGGTCTCAAGATTTCAAGAAAATAAACTAAACGAGATTTAATAAACTTAGTAGAAATGATGATGTTCTCCTAGTCGATTCCGGCCACGGCGGCCAATCTCAATGAGATTAGCCAACTGCGCAGGAGATATTATAGTGCTCAAGTGTACGCGCAGACACAAGTGCACTCTCTATTCCTATCACTCTCGTACTCCAGTGGGACGACTGCTCGACACGACCGGTGAGAGTTAAGGCGCAGGACCGACGGCTTTACGTGCTCTCCGAGGCACGGGGGTGAAACACCGCCAACTTCCCAACTCCGGGCTGTTACTGAGACTTACTATACAGGAAGACTCAATAACTAAACTTGGCCCGACCCGGGACTCGAACCCAGGACCTCCGGGTGTGCAGCCGTACATGCTAGCCACTACACCACCGAGGCAGTAGAAATAGTAAGTATATTACACATTTACATCTTATAATAAAATTGTAACTAAGCCGAATCTGTACATTAAATATTTTTTGGAAAATCTTATTGAAGTAGGCATTATTATCGATAGAGAGGCCGAATTTTAGAATTTTTGTCTGTCTGTCTGTTACCGCATCACGGAAAAACCGCTGGAGGGATTTTGATGAAATTTGGTATGATGGTAGCTGGTTATCCGGGTCAACATATAGAATACTTTTTATCGCGGGAAAATATCTTATTTCTGAGAAAAAATACAAAAACTGCAATGTAAGAGTATACTGATATGTAAAACCTAAGAATTTGGTTCTTGGTCATCTGAACGCGGGCGGAGCCGCGGGCAGTGCTAGTAAATAAAATAATTTCACAATCCAAAAGACAGTAATAAAATGCAGACAGTGAACTTTTATGCCTACTTCAGCTAGAATAAATCTTTTCTATAATGCCTCATTACACATTCCAATACTTCAGTCACTTTCAATGAGAGGGTACTATTCCCTACGATAATACGCAGCCTTTAACATCCCTTACCCTTATGGTATAGAAAATAAGGCATATAATACGAAATCTAAAATAAAATCATATAAATTCTCACCCTTGTTTTTAAATCGGACTATGATACTTGTTATGTTACTATGTAATTTATAGCGTTCTGGGCTATTAGACCAATGGACCCTACTCGCTAATATATTTACAATTGTTGAAAGGGCGTTTAAAATTTTTGTTAAGCAGCATAAAGAATTCAGAATATGGTCTCACGTTTCCTTTATTTCCATTTAATAATAGGTCAAGAGTATTTATGAAGGTAACCCTTAATTAATATTAACGAAGTGTGATGTGGGGGTTTTGTCCAAAATTATGGGACGGTATGCCATAGGAAAAAAATTGTAGGTAAAATGTTTTTAGGACATGTTTTATGTTATGTTGTTTATAAGAGTACCTTTTTTAAATACCTTTACTTACCTTTTTTATAATTCGATAACAATAATTGTTCGTGTGATATATATGTGACTAGCGACTCACCCCGGGTTCGTCCCTACTTACGTTTTAACATTTAGTATAGATATCTCAGAGATGAGATATTTTCCCGCAATAAAAATATCCTATATGTTGACTCTCATAACCAGCTATCATCATACCAAATTTCATCAAAATCCGTCCAGTGGTTTTTCCGTGATGCGGTAACGTACAGACAGACAAAAATTCTAAAAACTATAGATTCTGCCTCTGTATCAATAATAATGTTTAATTCAATAAGATGTTCCAAAAAATATTTCATGTACAGATTCGGCTCAGTTAGAATTTTATTATATGTATAGATTGAAAACGGAACAAACAAAATTATAAAGCAGTTCGAAATATGAAGGCAAATTTAAATCTAGAATAAAACATAAACTATGAGAATGATTAATATAAGACTAAACTAAAGTTAGTTTCAAACCACCAAAAATCATCGTCATCTGTTTACTCATCCTTGACATCCCCTACATTAAACAAAAGCAAAGATTTCCACCCCGTCATTGCCGGCATCAGTCACTTTAGCTTTTCCTGACATGCCAAAGACCCCCTTGTTCGCCATTTCCCCGTAAGAATGCACTCTGCAGGGATATTAAACTCAAATCATGTAGGGAGAGGGTTCCCACTTAGGCTTAAACCATACAAGCACATTTTTGACCGAATTCTAAAAAAAAATCAGAAGATTTCAGAAATTCTAATGTATATTGGCTGTGAAAGTAACACATTACCTATATAACTTATATAAAATATAAAGTCAAACTTTATTTTTTTTTTCAAGCATCACACGATCTTCATATAAAATATAATATTTTATATTTTTCATTTTACATCCCTTGACTTACATACAATATTCTAAGGTAATACGCTAAGAAGTAACCAATAAGCAAATAGTTAGATTTTACGATACTTATATATAAAAAGGCTAATTCTGTATTTTTTTAAAGGAATTCAAAAAGGTGGTTGTGCGCGAATTCTTATTTTTTTTTGTTAATAGACTAGCGATTCACCCTTGCTTCGCTCGGGTTCGTTCTTAGGTACGTTTCAACAGTAACTTTAGATTTATCAGAGATAAGATATTTTCCCACTGTAAAAAGTACCCTATATGTTGACCCGGATAACCAGTTATCATCATACCAAATTTTATCAAAATCTGTCCAGTGGTTTTCTCGTGATGCGGTCACAGACAGGCAGACAGACAGACAACATTTCTAAAAACTATAGATTCGGCATCAGTATCAATAATAATGACAATTTAATAAGATTTTCCAAGAAATATTTAATGTACAGATTCGACACAGAATTTTATTATATCTATATTGTATAGATAGATAAAGAAGTTGTACCTACAGGTAGATTTTTTTTGTTACATAGCATTATATATATTTCATATATGCAGCATATTGGCATCCGTTATTGAGATAGGGGCCTTATAGAAAGTTTACAATGCAAGCCTGAAGAGAGTGAAAGAGATTTCTTCTCACAATGCGAGTTACTTATGAGCTGGGTGAATTAACCTTTTTCCGATAGCTATTGTTTGCGAAAAATGCCGTTTTCGAATTGAGCAAGGAAATGGATTCGAATGAGGAATTTAAGTATTATGAATAAAAGAACAAGGGCTAAAGAATTTTTACAGCTATATTTACAAAATTGTTTATTAATAGAAAGCAGTACTAGCCCAGTGGTAGCGCGTTTGCTTAGGAAACCAAGTGAAGCAGGTTCAAAACTTCGGGTCTCGCACTTCTAATATTTTCATGTGTATGTGTACATATATACGTAAATAGGTAAAGACAAAATAGTTCAGTACCATTTCTCCTGTGTTTGTTAACCGATTTTCTTTTATTTTTGTTTAGTTGTAATTAAGGAGCTTTAGTGTTATCAATAAAATTATTGGAAACAGATACTTTTATATATATATATATATATATATATATATATATATATATATATATATATATAGGTAAGTTCTATTTATATGTACATGTTTTTCTCAATTCATTAATGATTATGGTCAAATTTCGACCACTGGGCGAATACTACTATCATTAAATATAACAATATTTTATATATAATTTCCTGGTATATATCTCAAATAGGAATTACGAATGCCTGGTCAGTGGCTGGTGACTGTGTCTAATGAACGAGGGTGTCCGCTAAGGGCTTCTGTCATCACGGAGGGGAGAATTGAAATGTAACCTAATTTAGTTTTTATTGCATAAAACCTTAACCTGGAGTTCAAAGGGCTGACATATACTATACTATGTAATGCTATACAATTGCGAGAGTGAGAATCTAAAATATCTATAGTGTTTGAGTAAAAAAAAATGGTCAAGTGACTCAGCCTCCCTCCGCTCGTATTCGTCCCTAGTTACGTTTTAACGTTTAGTATAGATTTTTCAGTGATGAGATATTTTCCTGCAGTAAAAAGTATCCTATATATTGACCCGGATAACCAGCTATCATGATACCTAATTCCATCAAAATCTGTCCAGTGGTTTTCTGGTGGTGCGGTCATAGACGACAGACATAAAAATTCTAAAAACTATAAATTCGGCCTCTGTATCGATAATAATGATTTATTCAATAAGATTTTCCAAAAAAAATTTTTATGTACAGATTCGACTCAGAATTTTATTACATGTATAGTAAAACCGTTAAGATCACATCTATCCTTCGGTTCCTTTGAAGTTAAGAAGGGATAAAGTAACAAACGGTCTTTAGCATTAATATATGTGTAAGGATTGATTACAGCTATCGTTTACTGTATTTTAACCCGTAGCCAATATATCAAATGCGCCAAACTTCCCATCCAGTGGTCGGTGTGCATCTAATGAGCGAGGGTGTCCACTAAGGGATGCTGCTGGCACAAAGGGGCGATTGAAATGTTACTTAATGTTTAAGCTAAAGATAGTATTCCATTGAAATTTTTGCGCTACAATATGCATATCATAGCTTCTATAACATCGATTAAAAAAATACGAGATATACAATAAGCGAAAAAAAATGTCCTCACCGAATGAGCGCTCATTTAAACATTTGAGCGCGCTTTTAATTCAAAATCATTTTTGTGAAAACAACTTTAAGCAATGAATTTAAGGTTTAATTTACATTGTTGTATATTTATTTCAACTAGAACAATTATCTAAACACAATTGGTGACAGTTTAAAGAGAACTCTTGCATGGGATTGTGTCTAGTACTTTTTTGATCGATGTTCTATAATAATTAATGTGCATTAATTTCTGCATACAAAAAGTCATTCTTGCATTTAAGGAAATTAAAGGCAACAATATACAAGGATTTGCTACATAACCTGAAATATGCGATTCAGTATATATCATCCAATAAAAATATTAACTAAGCTGTTTATGTCATATAGTATTTGAAAACTTTAAATACAATAAATATAGATTTTTAATCTTATATAGTATTTCTTTAGTGGATCACCATCTTAACATTCGTGATAATGACAATGAGTTCCTAAATTGTTTCACTTTAAAACCTTTTTAATATTCGGTTTCTGATAATCTATCAACTAGCCCTATTCTATATTCTATTCTATATTAATTATTAATATTATATATTCAATACACGACATATAAAAATGTTCTCTTTGTTTTAATTTACTTTAAATAATCGTATAGATTTGAAATAATGTATACTAGCGACTCACCCTCGCTTCGCTTCCGGTTCGTCCCTATTTATAAACAAATCTATCCCACGGGAACATTTTTTCCGGGATAAAATGTGACCTATGTGCTATTCCAGACTATAACCTATCTCTGTGCCAAATTTCATCAAGATCTGATTAGCCGTTCTGGCGTGATTGAGGACAAACATCCATCCAAACTTTTGCATTTGTAATATTAATGAGATGAAATCCTGATGAGAGTACAATAATTGGTTACATCGAACTGATCTGATGATGGAAGCAGGAGGTCGATCTTGAATGCCTAGAAGTAAATATCACTGTGACGAATCCCATATACTCGTATTGGTTAAAAATGTGTATTAGTTTTCTAAATTCTCTTATTTGCACCTAGTTATTGTTTATAATGAATTTGTTTTATGCGGGAATTGAATTCGTGATCTCCAACTTGCACTTTCAATCTTGCGTGCTTGCCAACTGCAGGCTATTCAGCGATTTTCATGGTTTATTTATGGTTATTATTTCCTTATAGTAAAAAGGTTTCTTGAATTACATTAAAGGAATGCAAATGACTAAATTTTTAAAGATTTTGACTCTCAGTTTTTCAAATATCCGCCGTCTTTATTAAAGTGGCAAATTTAAAATTTTAAACAATTTTCCATTGTTGAAAAGCACATAAATCTTATTGGAATGTAATATAAAGGTCAGAAAATCCTGTAAATCTCGGCTATAACTTATTTATAACTCGACCCCGCTACTCGCTTCCGTGAAAGCCGTATATCATCTTAGAATCCTTTAGAACTTGTTACTGGTACGCTTGTATTTTCTTTTTAAAATATACAAAAGAAAGTGGTGTAATAAGCAAAAAATATTATAACAGTTTCGTTTTATTTATATATTTATCGATAAATATATCGATAAATAGTTTATTATAATATATATGTCAATTTTCAAGTTACAGACAGACAAAATTGTCAAGTCACTTTTGAAATATAAATAACGATTTGACTCTATCTTTTTAATGTCTGGCATATGTCAAGTGAAAAACGAGATTTTGTAACATTGAATATCTTTTCATCTATACATATAATAAAATTCTAACTAACTCGAATCTGTACAATAAATATTTTTTGAAAAATCTAATTGAAATAGACATTATTATCGATACAGAGACCGAATATATAGTTTTTAGAATTTTTGTCTGTCTGTCTGTCTGTTACCGCATCACGAGAAAACCACTGGACAGATTATGATGAAATTTGGAATGATGATAGCTGGTTATCCGGGTCAATATATAGGATACTTTTTACCGCGGGAAAATATCTCATCTCAGAGAAAAAATACAAAAACACAAAAACTGCATTGTAAGAGTATACTAATATGTAAAACCTAAGAATTTGGTTTTTGGTCATCTGAACGCGGGCGGAGCCGCGGGCAATGCTAGTCTCTCCTGTATAATTAAAGAGACCTTAAGAAAGTCCAACGGTCTGGCGCGACAACCCCTTTTTGATTAATTTTGAACCCGCTTCATTTGGTTTCCCATGCAAGCGAAATTAAATGCTACCATTGATATGCTTGTTGTTATATAATATTTTTAATCGCGATTACATTACAATTGTTTTTTAACTGTGGTAGAAATAATCTTTAGTAGTGTAGAGAGAAATAACGTTGTAATTTTTCAATAAGTTCTGTATAGCACTATTGTAAGTTGATGGTTGGCGATTCTCAAGTATGCGCGCTAACACAAGTGCACTGTCACTTTTATATTCCAGTGGAACGAAAATTCGATACAATCGATGAGACATCAGGCGCAGGACCGACAGCTGTACGTGTTCTCCGAGGCACGGGTGATGGGAGTGAAAAATCGTAAACTTCCCAACTTGGGTTTGTTATTAAGAATTCCTTGATAAGTCTCCATAATTAAACTTAGTCCTACCCGGGACTCGAACCTCCGGATCAGCTGTACATGCGAGCCACTAGACTATCGAGGCAGTTTAAGATCGTCCGATAGCATCTTCCTTAGGAATCAATTTGTTATAATCAACAAAGTAGGTAGAATATATATATATATATATATATATATATATATATATATATATATATGAAATTATTAAACTTAGTTATTCTTTATAGGTACTAACGTACATAGTTTACATAGCAAATGGAGCAATGTAGAGCGCAGTCGTGTTGCCGCAGCGAATTACAGCCTTGCTCAAACAAGAATTACACGGGTATGTATAGTAAAGTAACCCATAATAATCTACTGAACAATTTCCGCTTAAGAGACATTAGCTGCTATATCTATACAAATAATAAAATTCTAACTAAGTCGAATCTGTGCATTATATATTTTTTAGAAAATCTTATTGAAAAAGTTATTATTATCGGTACAGAGGCCGAATCTATAATTTTTTAGATTTTTTGTCTGTCTGTCTGTTACCGCATCACGGAAAAACCACTGGAGGGATTTTGATGAAATTTGGTATGGTGATAGCTGGTTATCCGGACCAACATATAGGATACTTTTTACCGCGGGAAAATATCTCATTTCTGAGAAAAAATATAAAAATGTGTAAGCTTTTTATGCTTCTAACAATCTTTTAAGTAAATTCGTTTACTAGGTTTATTTTTCAATTAGTTACTTACTTTTATTTACTCAAAAACTATATACGAAATTTTTCATAATTCTATATATATATATTCTCAAACGACCCATGTTTTGAATATTTTTCTAAAACATATGCAACATAGTGACTTCTGAATCCGTTCTCTTGTTGGGATGAAAACGGTATTTTGGGGGAAAAAATATAAGTGGGCAAGAAGATTTTAGTAAATATAAACAAATACAACTGAAAAGCTTATAATATTTTCAATTATAAAGTGGTTAAAATTAATAATATTTCAAAATGATGAGTAAAATTACAGTTCTCGATCATAACTAGAGTGCTGGATACTGAAGTATAGGCCATCGTGTTGCCGCATCAAATTGCAACCACGTCCGCCGCTTGCTACGTTCCTGCATCAAAGAAATAGATTTACTGGATAGCATGAATTAAAAGGATTAATATTTAAAACGGCCTCTGATGACTAAAATTAAGAACTTATTGAGGCTTACACTAGATGTTATTCTGCAATCGTTGAAGAATGTATGTATAATATGTATTGAAATAACATATTATTATGGTTTTATGAAAAACAAAAACAAATCTATCCCACGGGAACCGCACATCCCTCCGGGATAAAAATTAGCCTATGTGCTATTCTGATGTATGAGCTATATTTACGAGTATAAGCTTCATTAAAATCCATTTAGGAGTTTTTGCGTCAAAGAGTAACAAACATACATACATCCAGACATTCTCACAAACTTTCGCATTTATAATACATACTAAAGAGGATCATTTTTTTTTAATTTAATTATTCCCATAAAACTTTAGTAGCTGTTCCCATAAAATTATTTGTACAAAATAAATATTTTGTTTAGATACATTTCTTCTGTAAACACTAATATTATAAACAGGTAAAGTTTGTAAGTTTGTTATCTCGGAAACTACTTACTGATTCGATTCTATAAAGTTTTTCACAAATATCAAGGGATATTTGTGACAAGTGCTATATGCTATTTTTATTTTGACAAAAATGAGTTTACTATCAGAAATCATAAGAATTATAATCTTAATTGGAAAAAAGTGGCCGTTGAGTTGCTTTATAGGTAAGCGCTGCCTATACGGTTTAAAATAAAGCAATATAATAGACAGACTCTAGAATCGAACCTGAGCGAACCTAGGGTAATAGTAATGTATAAAATAATAAATATTTTTCATACTTTATATTTATAAACCTACTAAAAGTCCTGTATTTAGTGTTAATTGCACCGTCCGTCTACGATTCTTCTAATCCTTTCACCAAAAATTGTCTGTAAGAGATTGCTCATAACAAAAGACCGCCTTTGCATGCCTCTTTGTTATTTATTTTTGTCTTTTCATCTTCTGTACTCTTCTTTTGTGTGTGCAATAAAGTATCTATCTATCTAAAAGTCCTTTTTCTTATGTTTCTAGTTTTAACTGTGTAACTTCTAAATCACATCCAGCATACTACAATTTCTATACATAATCTATAGAAATACTTGTACGTACAAGCTACAACCTGGCTGACCCAGATTTTTTATTTCACTAGAGAGAATGAAATTGCTCGTAGTGGGCTCTCGGTGTGTTTTATTTTTACACGAAAACACTTTTTATTTTCATATTACTGTATGGAGCCTGTGGATAAAATGATATGCTGACTGCGAGTATTATTTTATGCTGATGGAATGGCCTTTTTACTTATATTTTGGGTCGTATTTTTTATTTTGCACCTACCTGGAATTCTTTTTACTACACGAACTATTAGTAGGCTTCCATTTCAATGAATGTTCATTTATTATTGTAATATTGGTAAATATGTCCAGGAAACTTTGTGAATTTTGGATGCGATTTTTTTATGATATGTTAATTACAGCCACTATATCCAAAAAGCTTGCTAATTAAGTTATGTTTGAAGAATTTAAGTTTTTCTTTATTAAAGATGCATATAGGCATGGAAATATGAATGACAAAGTCTTTTAAAAATAATACTAGCAATATACCCTCGCTTCGCTCGGGGGCGATCTCTAGGTGCCTTTTGTATTTATAAAATTTCCTATATAGGCAGCGCCTACACATTTATAACTGAGAGATTTCTCAGGAGCTCTGTGTAAGTACTTTATAGCGCTCTATACTCTGTACTAGCCTGTAAATTATATGTACATGTATGTAATTATAATTAACCAGTTGCTTGGTGCTTAAAAGATAAACAAAATAAAAGTCCGTAGTCAGAACTTTTCCATTGTATATTGTGTATATCTATTGTCTATATCGAAATTATGCTTAATAATAAATTTATATACGTATAATGCATGAAAGCCACCCTAGAATCCCGCCCCATTAGCTTAGATGCAAAAGTTATGGCCACAATTTAATTAATTTTCAGAATACTTAACTCTAAACCTTATGAAACGATTAGACATTATGATTATGAGAGAAATTTAATTTCATTTTGTATTTTAGTAAGTTGTATAAGATATACGTAAAGACGATTGTATATTATATATAAACATATTATTGAATTGGTCTGCGTCAGATCGTCTCGTATGGCAATTTGATGCATCGCACCCCTGCGGACTTCCGGTGACGACATCCGTTCCGTTATTGTATTCCTCATATTCATAGTTTAGACACAGAGCGTTTGATTATTTTCAAAGGTTTTAGTAAATCTTGTATTGACCTCTTGGTGATTCTTTATTTTACTCAATCATTACTCGTATAAAGGTTGTTTCTTAATTTAAGCTTTCATAATGCTTTCTTAGATTTGCGTGAATATTTGACATTTTAAATAATACTATTTGAAACTATCTTTTCAGTTTTTTTTTTTTTTTTTTTTGATATTTCGTTCCCGATGTTTAAGACTTATACCTTAGTCTCTTCCGTGACCAGAGATTAAATTTTAAAGCATTCGAAACGTCGGGGACTAAAAATCAAAATAAAACCGCGAAAAATCCGAAAAGATAGTTTTATATAAGTCTTATGTTCATTAAACGTTTTCAATAATAAATATTACAGTGCGAAGAAACAACAATTACACTCATTCACTAACTGATTCACTTATAATTTTGTGCATTTATAATATTAATACATTAGTATTTAATTTATTACGAGTACCAGCCGTTACACAAGTGTGATTTGCTGTGAAACGTTACGCTTTGGCGGGTTGAATGCTCCAAGTAACAAAGTCAGTTCTGTTTGAAGCGAATATTGTCTTTTGAGAAACTTTACCGGAACTTTGTAATAGTGAAGACATTTTGTATCATAAAGAAAATTATGGAACACTAGTGATTTATCCTGGCTTCGTTCGAGCCCTAGGTGTTTTTTAATTTACGATATTATAGTATTATATTCTGGAAATACAGCCTTATGACGAATTATATGTATACTTCAGGCTATGTATACTTCAGGCTATACTCTATCATCCCCCCCAACGTGCGTTCACCTTGTCGTGGTGGGGGGGCTCAGTAGCAGTAGCGAAGCTAAGAAACGCACAGGGAGGTTGCCCACTTCGGTGGGCGGTGGGAGGTGGCCCTCTTCGGAGGGCGGTGTACCATGCGGGTTGCTCCTGGTACTTCTCTGATAGCAGAGTGGACTGTGGAGCAACCCCATGGTTGTGGTGGTCTGCTTCGGCGGACCTGCCGTCGGGGCGTCGTAGTTGAATGCGTAAGCGATCCTGCGACGCCCCATTAAGACGGGGGAAGGTTTTAGTGGGTAGTACTGGCTGTATTACGGAGTATGACGGTGAGTCCCACACGTCGTGCGTAAATGCATTTCCCAACGTTAAAAAAAAAAAGGCTATACTCTATCATAGTTTCATCCAAACCCGTACAGCCGTTTTAGTCAAATATAATAACAAGTATATGTACACACAACAAACAATTGCATTTATAACAGTAATCCAATTTAATATATACATATAGCGTTAGACTCTAAAGAAGCCATTTCAAAAATCATTAATTATATATTCATGTAATTTTCAATACTCTACTATATATTAAGTATCATTTGTAGCTTATAAGAGATAATTTTTGCTTTTTATATAGTAAGGACCCTATACACGTGGGATTTTATGGTATGCCATGTATGTAGATAAAAACTCAGTGAGAAATAATGAGTCTTGACTCCAATTACCGCTTCTTACAAGTTTTATTACTTTGATAATCAGGTAGAGCACTCAACGCTGCGCTTTGGTTTAACTTTTTATCACTAAACATCTATATTTTCAATACGAATTACACTAAATTAAAATCGAACCCGTCACAATCTTTAAATCGAATTAAATTAAAATTCATTTTATTCCACTTTTACACGCACTTTGGAATCATCAACTTTATTTGAAGATAGTTACAGCAGTTTTTATATCAATTCAATTTTACCACATTTATCATATAATTTGTAGTATCTGTTGTATTTAATTATAGATACAGCTTTTTATAAATGCTGCAGTAATAAATCAATCGTCCAGCTCGGCTTTTATCCGCAAGATTTTCCGACCACTTACTTGGGCATCTACCTTTTTTATACCGTCTGTATCTGAGAGAAATGAGCTACGAAATTGTAGAGTTGGCAACTAGATTGAACTTGTCTTTATATCACAATATATTAGTAGTAATTATTAATGGTTTTATTTAATCTATTTAAAATTAATTTCTTGTGTGGCTTTTTTAAAACTAAACTGGAACATTATGATTTATTTATGGCGAATGTTTCTCATTAGCAATGTGTAGTGTGCTTAAAGATGTAATTTAGAAAATTATTTTTAAAATGTAGAGAGTTAAACTATATCAAATTACATGATATTTTAAAATCATATTATCTTAATTATAGCTAACATCCATACTAATATTAGGAATGTGAAAATTTGTGGGGATGGTTTGTTACTCAATCACGCCAGAACGGCTGAACGGATCTGGATGAAATTTGACACAGAGATAGATCATAGTCTGAGATAGCACATAGGTCCTATCCCGGAAAAATGTACGGTTCCCGTGGTATATATTTGTTTTTGTCTAAGCACGAACCCGAAGCAAAACGAGGGTGAATGGCTAGTCAATAATAATTTAAAGTTTTTATGGGAGTCTTGAAAATTTAATATAATAGTTCGCTTACAAAACATGTAAGAAGCTCTATGACATCATAGCTCGTAGTTCAGTAAGTATGTCCGCGTTAGTGGAATAAATGGAGTTCTTGGGATGGATGCCTTACGCGTCTACTCCCAAACGCTTAAATATAAGCTTAGATATTCAACGCTTTTGGCTGACCTTCGTCTAATAAATCTTTTCATTATGAACAAGTAAAAAAATTATATATGAGGAGAAAAAGTATATACATACATATAGAAAAATTATATGTATAAATAATACATAATATGATATATTACTATTACCTTTATAAATTTCACTAATTTTAAATAATAAAATCTATACTATATGTGGTCGAAAATATATCTACAGTTAATTAAATGTTTTTAATACAAAAATTATAAATATTTGAGATATGTTCTTTTCTTTCTTTCTTTCTACTGAGACAGAGCAAGAGATAAATAATAAATAATAATTTTTGGTTACCATTAACAATAAGACAGTGGTAATAACATAAATGAATTTAGCCCCAAACAAAAATCGAACTTACGACCCCACTGGTACATAATATTGTCACTTAGACGCATTCAACATTGCACCACGACTTATTATTTAACTATAAGAACTAGCGTTTTCCCGTATACTTAATTATTGTAATACCTACTAAATGTTTATAAATTTTAGCATTTATATTATTCTGAGTAAAAGTTATATTACTGCAAAATTTAATCAAAATCCGTTCAGTCATTTTTGAGTGAAAGAGTAATAAACATACATCTATACATACATATATCTTTACAAAACTTCACGTTTATAATATTAGTAGCACTATTGATCTGGTGTATTTTAGGAAAAGATGTCTGCTGTGCGGTGCGGTGGCTGCAAAAATATAGTAACCTTCGGCGGTCACTTTGCTGATTTTAGAAAGACGCTTTTCATGTAAAGGTACAGGATGCTGCGGTTTTGCTTAAAACTAAATAACACATACATACAAAGATTTAAACTGTGCAGATATTGAGCTTTTAAGCTCATAAATTGTGTATTTTTTAATTTTTCTGAAAACGTATGAAAGCTTATTATGCCTTAATTCTACTTCTGATTAAAACTAGATATTGTAACAATTAAACTATTTTTTTTAAGGAGAACAATATTGACTCGACAATGAGATATGAGGATGAGCTAACGAGATTAAAATGAATCCCAAGCTTACATGCTGCATATAAATTGAAAAATGCTAAGGCGTTCTCGTCAATTAATTAAACAAGGAAAGGGATTGTCCTAAATAATATAAAGATCGTTAGCTACGAGTGCACCCGAAGCATCATTATCTTCAAACCCTTAACTTGGGCCTTACTGCTAGCGGAAATGGTTTCGGTAATATAAGATAATTAAGTTTTTTAACTTTAATTGATTTTTAACTAGATAGTGAAATTGGATTCTTTATTTCAATGAATTATATCTATTTGTGATAGCAAGTGATTGTACACAGATTTTTATATATTTGTGCACAAAAAAACTTACACTCACTCCTCTCGGGTTCGTTCCTAGTTACGTTTTAACGGTTAGTATAGATTTCTCAGAGATTAGATATTTCCCCACATTAAAAAGTATCCTATATGTTGAGCCGGATAACCAGCTATCATCATACCAAATTTAATCAAAATCTATCCAGTGGTTTTCTCGTGCTGCGCTCCCAGACAGACAGACAGTCAGACAGACAAAATATCAAAAATCTATAGCTTCTACCTTTGTATCGATAATAATTACTATTTGAATAATATTTTATATAAAATATTTAATGTACAGATTCGACTCAGTTAGAATTATATTATATCTATAGATTTTGAGCGTGATTTTTTTTTAATTCAACATAGTGCTGAAAATTTAACTTAAAGCAAATGTTAATAAGACCTTCTTTGTCATTAGTATTATATATTGAAGAAAAAGGACATTATATGATAAAAAATTCTAATCTCGGTATGTTTAAACATTACAGTTATGTCTTTAGTAGTAAATCGTTATCTATTTGTTTATAATTTTTGTAGCTTTCTTGAAATCCGCTATCACTAGTACGTATATTAAAGGCGGTCGGTATTTCTTTTATTTTTAGGCGAAGCAATTAGAACAGAAGGTCTCAAAGGGTAAGGGTTTGGAGGGAATAAAAATGTGAAATCACGATTAAGATGGTATAATTAAGAGGATGAGTGCAGCTTTGTTTTATGTTACGGAAACCTTCAGTTGTTTTGGTGTTTTTTTAATAACAAATTTGGATTTTGCTAACGTGTTCTAGTTTTACTAATAATGATTATATAAAATACTAGCGACTGTACCTAGCGCCAGATTAAAATAAATAAGGGTACAGTCTTAAAAAAAAGCTAGTTTTTTTGAAACTTTTCTATAATTTGCAAAAAGGATAAAACAAAAGACATTCTCAATTGTAATAATACAAAAACTTCACCTTTGCAGTGAGTAACTTAAATGGTAGAAGAATATGAAATGTTTTGAAAACAAAAATATATGTAAATTTTAAATGTAAAACTCCCCTAATAATATGCTAATCGGTTTACAAACAGTACTTAAGAACACTTAGAGTCGCTGAAACGTTTTCAAATCATCGGATTTGCTCAAAGTTGCGGAAAGTTACCAAACTTCCCACTCACAAAGGTTATTGTTCAAAAACAGGTTATTTTTCCGGAATATTACGCACGAGAGAGGTTCCTTCCTTCGTGGAAATGTAATTTTATTTATATAACTATTGTTCGTCTAGCGGACGATATTCGATCATAATTATTAAAGAAAACATATATGAATAGAATTAACCTATCTAAAACTGTCTATAATTTTTTTTATTGATAACACTCGAAGCTTGTCAATATTTACCCAACAAAAAAAATTGATTGACAATCACAGGAGAAGCAAGTTCTAAACTGTTTGGGTTTTGCCTATTTAGATAAAGATATTTACGTATTATATTATGTGTTCACATTAATTTATTAAACTCCAAAATATCTTTTTCTAATTTTTCTTAATATAAGTGCTAAAAATGTGATAATTTTACCGAAAGGTTGGATTTTCGCTTAGTAATCATTCACCCGTCTTCGCTTTACCAAGGTGTAGTTGCTAAGGTTGGATTTTCGCTTAGTAATCATTCACCCGTCTTCGCTTTACCAAGGTGTAGTTGCTAGGTACTTACAGTATACTTAATATACTTCAAAATATGTTCCTCTGTGTTACAGAATAGCCTAACCCACTCTCTGGCAATTAAGAAATCACATCAACTCGTTGACCCATTTGAATAAAACAAACAAACAAATACATTTTCGTATTATAATATTAGTTAGTTATACTATATAGGAATATAGTCTTGTTGGTATATTGCTATTCAAGTCGGCAGGTTATCATCTAATATCCCACTCGGTTGACGCCAGCGTCTCACAGTGCCCACTCACGTGACAAATTGCTTGTGCTTCGTAATAAACTCGCTGTGGGTGACGATAGGATTAAAGGATCATTTAGGTTATGCAGAATAGATTTCTCGTTACGTAGGTGAAGTCAAGGGTTAAAAAGTGTGATATTTTTATTAGAATTATAAGGTATGGGATTTCTTAGTATATGTAAAATGATTTGTCTTTTGGCTGTTTGTTCGCGTTAATTTTTGGAATTAAGAGTTCAACTTAGAAAACCCTATTAGGATTTAATACCTTATAAGGAAGCTATAGGTTATCTTTTGAGCAGCCAAATTATACATAAGCTATGCAAAGTAGTCAAAATTATTAAGTACTAGCATTGCCCGCGCCTTCGCCCGCGTTCAGATTACCAAAAACCAAATTCTTAGGTTTTACATATTAGTATACTCTTACATTGCAGATTTTGTATTTTTTCTCAGAAATGAGACATTTTCCCACGGTAAAAAGTATCCTATATGTTGACCCAGATGACCAGCTTCACCATACCAAGTTTCATCAAAATCCCTCCAGTGGTTTTTCTGTGATGCGGTAACAGACAAACAGACAGACAAAAATTCTAAAAACTATAGATTCGGACTCTGTATCGATTATAATGTTTTTTCAATAAGATTTTCCAAAAAATATTTAATGTACAGATTCGGCTTAGTTACAATTTTATTATAATATGTATAGATTTTTGTCAAACAGTGATAGAGGTGTGTAGGTTAATAAAAACCTATTTATGATTCCGCGCATAATTTGTAGTATGAAAACAATGAACTTAAAGGCAAGATTATTATTATTATCAAGGAGACTACAATTTACTTTGTTAAAATATAAGCGCACTTACATTCCCTGGAACGCTTATAACAATTCGGCTAAAGAAACAGCTACAAGTTGAACAATAAAACGAGTTTTATATTAATCTCGCTGACCTAAATTTAAAATAAATGAAAATACTGCCCCTATTTTGTTCGCCGCATTTCAGAAAGCCAAGTTTAGTCTATTTTTTGCGAACTTTGACCGCTTGATTCTTCCACTTCACTGGCTTTATATGAACAAAATTGAAAAGCGATATACAACCTTATGTCATACGAAATAAGGAAATATATTTGAGCCAACACACTTTTGTGGAGGCTGTTCTTTCTAGATAGGTATGTGACATCTCTATGTTCTTTTGTTAGCAAATGCTATGTCACGTTAGATTATAGTACAATGTGCCCTTATTTACTGTGTCTATTGTAATACTAGTTTTTGTCCGCAGTTTTTCATGTGTTTGTATGTTTTAGTTTGTTCTTGAATAATATATGCTATGATAAAAAAATGGCTTATGTATTCCTTAACACACAATTATTATATATTTTTTTAACAAAAGAGTTCACGGTTTTTCCGTACTTAGGCAATTTTGCCCTTTGAGCTTATCTTTTTTTGTGTGAGTGTTACTTTTTCCATCCCAGGGCATTCCAGTAGTCTAGTAGATTGGCGGTGTCGTAGAAAATTTCGGGGAGTGAGCTTCTGGGGAGCAAAATAGTTAGTTATACCAACTTTAAAGTTACTATAAATGTAATTATTTTACTTTTAAAGGTGGATTTTCTCATTGATAATATATTCTTTGTCTACTATGAAGTCGGTCAGGACGGCTAATCGCAATGAGTTTAGTCTCGTGCGCGGAGGCTGATATTATAGTACAGAAGTTGGTGTGCTAACGAAAGTGCACTTTTCTTAAATTTTTACGGAGTTTGGGAACTTCTGTGATACGACAATGCGACCAGTTAGATATCCGGTGTTTAACGTGCTCTCCGTGGTAAGAGTGTTTAACATCGTCAACTTACCAAATCTCGGTTATTAAGGATTTCTCGACACAAAAACCTAATATACCTATCATACTTGGTCTGGTAAATAATGTTTAGATCCGACTCAGTTAGAATATTATTATATGTATAGATTAATCATTAAAATCGGTTCACTATCGCGTTATAAAAGCGTATTGCCTCAAAATTGTTATAGAAGTAAAGAACTACATTAATTTCAAAGAAAGATGCAAATATTGTTAACTTTTACATTAAAAACTTTTTGGCAAAAGAAAGAACAGCAGTTAAACATCAGTCAAGTTAATTCGTCCATTACTTAGGCAGTGGAAAGAGCTTTTTTATGTTTCAAAACGCAATGTTTATTATGATGCTTTAGGAAACTAAATTCACATTTCTATTATTTACTTCTACTACGAGTATATATGAAGTTTGAGTAAAGAAAATATTATCTTATAAAATATGTTGGTAAGAGATGGGTGGATGTTAGTTTATACTAACAATAATATTATCATACACGATAGTACGGACCGAACCTAACATACTCGTACGTTATAAATGAACGAGCAATTTTTAATACTGTCAATGTAAAATTTTATTTTTCTTTATTTTTCTCTAAATTATTGTATAATATTTGTTCGTGTGTTATAATTATGACTTTAAGATGTTGAAAATTAGTCTCCTCCATAATCATGCTTACAAAAAGCATTTAACATATTCGTAACAAAAAACTACGAAAATATCTAATTCACAGTGATATATGTGTGTGAGAGTTAGATCAATACCTTAAGAAATCAGATCAATATCTCAATAACTCTTAAGATTTAAATAAAAATGAACACCTAAATATTAAAAAAAAATAGATTTATATTAATGCCACTCTAAATTTTATATCAAGGGACTCAAATAAAAAATGTTTATTTCGTTAACCTAGAGGTCCCTTGAAACCAGTGAAATAAAAAATATACTTTTTATTGCATTC
Organism: Brenthis ino; assembly: GCA_921882275.1. NCBI lineage: Eukaryota > Metazoa > Arthropoda > Insecta > Lepidoptera > Nymphalidae > Brenthis > Brenthis ino. The sequence continues at coordinate 27,605,887 of OV170227.1, forward strand.
TGTAAGGCTAAACTTGTCTCAACATTAACAATCTGTACATATAATAAAATTCTGAGTCGATTCTATATATTAAATATTTATTTGGAAAACCTTATTGAAATAGTCATTATTATCGATATAAAGACCGAATCTACAGTTTTTAGAATTTTTATCTGTCTGTATGGGAAAGAGTCACGAGGAAAATAATGGACAGATTTTGATGAAATTTGGTATGATGATAGCTGGTTATCCGGCTCAACATGTAGGATAGTATAAAAATCAAATGTATACTAACCCGACTTCGCAATAAAGTGTTTGATTTTGATTTGAATTACTATTAGTGTATATAATTTTCTCATAATATTACTGTGGAAAATTGTAACAGCGGCTGTGTTCTAATCGTCCAGTGGGTTTGGGAACACAGACAGATAGACGGGTCAAACCTAGTTCTAGTACTAGCATTCCTATATTGTATAATGTGTTACAAATATCAAGGAGAGTTATAGAAAATTAGGAAAAATCCTTAATTTTTAAGTCGTTGGAAATAAATAAGCTATACGTTTTGTTAATTTCTCTATAAGAAGAGCCTACATTTAATTTTAATAAAACGCCCGTTTTAGGTAATAATTTCAGGAGACGGTGACTTGCGATGGCGGAATTAATATCTTAATTAGGTGGAAACCGTTAAAGTTACAATGAAATACGGATTTCAATAGGATTTTTGGATTTCCAGAGAAATGGTTATTATATTTAATGGTGAACAGCGATAAAAAGATATTTAATTTTAATTTGCCATAGAACGTACATATTTTTTTTTCATAATATGTTTTTATCTTAAATTACTGACAGAAGATATTATTTCGCTAGTGAAATTTGAACATTTCTTCTATACCTATCTTCTTTATATATATATATATATATATATATATATATATATATATATATATATATATATAATTATTCTGTACGTGTGTATATCACTGAACTCCTCCTTAGCGGCTGGGCTGATTTTGATGATTTTTTTGTGTTTTTCTCATAGTATTTGTTTTATTGTCGAAATGAATTACACCACCTAAACGAAAAGTTAAGGATTTGGGAAGGACAACGTCTGTCGGATTCGCTACTATATTATATAGAATTTCTTTATATTCATTCACGTAAACGTTGAAAGTGATGGAAAATGCTGTCCCTCATGTTGCGCCCTTGTACCTTGTACACTAATGAAAAATAAAAATAATTAAATTTTGAACATCGGAGAAATATATCTTCGCCATTAACCGTCTATTGCCGCGTAAACTTCTTATAGCTTTGTACTGTACGATTCTAAGCGATCCCTTCGGTATGCGCTGTAGTATCTTTGAATATATCTAGTAACTTGGTCAAGTAACTTGATTAGACTCAGTTATTAGAGCTCTAAGTATAGAAGATGTTCGGTTTGTATGTAATTATATTATTCTCTTTTCACTATGAAATAGATTTTTCACAATTATATGAAGATAGGCATCGTACAGTATACATATCTAACACTTTTGAAACGTACAATCGCCTAAGCTCCTATATTATATTTTATCTTATAAAAATTCAATATGAATCTAAAACTTCATTATATCATGGCTAATTATATTATTCTTCATATATGTAGATAATAATTTGCAGATTTTAATTTTGAAATTCGCCATTTTATGAATATACCGAGGTTTACCGGATATACCGAGCTTCTAAGTTGATTATGATCGTTGAGATGAATCTCTTCTTCGAATCTCATAATATCTTTTTTTTTTGTTTAACGCTTTTAGAATTTTATTTCATTTTCTCACAGTAATTATAGTTAAACTACGAAACATTAGACACACAGCAACTTAAAAAAAATAGAAGAAAAATTAATTAAACGTTTTATTGCAAGACGTTAGAACGCGCCAAGGATGCGTTTAGAGCTCAATGAGAGCGTTATAAAGCGTTAAATTTGGAATTTAATTTAGCCATTCGGATGCAAGGAAGGTGTTTTTTGATGTCACCTCGAGACAATTTGGCGTGAATAAAACCAAAATGCCGTTTAAATTAAACATCAAATATCAGTACCATTCCATTTATACCCGTCGAGTCATTTTTAATAACATATTTCAATATTATGACTTAGAAGCTGACAAAATTCTCATAGGATCTCCTACTTCTTTCGTTTTCTACTTTTTATAGCTTTAAGCTTTTAAGCTTTAAGGCGAGTTAGTTGTGAATAATTTTCTTTGTCATATTTACGCTAATGGAAATGGAAATTCTAACTCTGGTTTAAATTGTACTTTTCTTTGGTTAAAGTATTTAATTTTATTTTTTATTCATGCACTATGGCTGGGCTTTGGTATGAATTTTTTACTTTTACAAATATTTATTGTAAAAATATTTTATATTGTTAGAAAATGCTTTTAACTTTTCATATTTCGGGTGTATGTTGATATATATGTACATATGAATAAATCGTAAAATTTTACAAAAAAATGTGATCGTTTTAATGTTAGCCAAACGATAGATAGCTGTAGGCAGTTTAAAGAGTCCTCTCAAAGCCACAGGCACAAAAACCTCGTTTAACAGTCGAAAAATGAAAAACAATTCCAATTTGGCGCGTCAACCGTTTGAATTCGGAACGAGGCGGTGAGGCGTGTGGCGCGGCGAGGCGGACTGTTGCAGAGGTATGCGGGTAGAGAGAGAAAAAATTTGATGAGGCAATTTTTTTTTTATTTAATTTCTTTTTCACTTTACTTTAATGAAGAAACACATATGGGTATTTGAGGCAGAGCTTATTAATTTGTAAGTATATCTATTTTATTCATTTATACAGTTAAATGTGTATCCAGTACCAAAAATATTCTTAAATCTTTAAAACCATGTATTCGTTAATTTTTAATAACAACATTATATTATATACACATACTACGATATAATAAAAAAAAGTTCTGTATAATTAAATAACCATATCCAATTTTTGTTATGCCACGTTGATACCCGCTTGACGTCGATACCGCGCTTGTCACTTCTCTGACGCACCCCACGTTCGTGTGCTTTTCTCAAACAGGCTACTTTGCTAAAATCGTTTTATATATTATTATACATATTACATAGGATCCTCTTAACACCTTGATAATTCCTTTGGCTTTAGTTGGAAATCTCTATTTCGTTCATTTCTTACTTTTCGATTTGGTCGATAGCTGAGTAAGACCGTAAGTAAAATAACCATCTTTCTGCCATAGTCGGTTAAGAAAATTTATATTATTTTTAAAACTCTATTAGTTGATTACGATAACGCTTACAATATACTAATATGCTTTGGGGACTATTCGTTGTTTGTAAGATAAACAGTATAACAGTTTATCACACTTCGCTTCATAAACTTTGCAAATAATTTTACTTACCCTCGTTTCGTAGGGTTGCATCCCTAGTTGCCTATAACATATAGGCCAGGTACAAAATTTACTATATTTACTATCTTTGTATACTTAATTTCGTCGAATAACAAACATATAAAATTTATTTATTTTATTCATTTATTTTTAACTTTCGTATTTATAATAGTAGTCCGATATTCATAATTATATTGTATAGCCTTTTACGCATGCTTCACAAGATTTATAACATATTGGAACTTTTTCTTACATAATGTACTCATGAATGACATATCAATCAGAAAACACCAAGAATTGTCTATGCATTTGTAAAAATATATGGGTAGATGTCTTACATTCCTGCAATAGGCCTGGTTCATTAACTTTTACTAGCGCAACTCTGCTACGATTGCACACTGACGATATTCTTGATGTTTACACTGTAGTACGTTTTTGATGAACAAATTAAGATAAAATAATTTATTTTGGGATTTCTCATCCGTTTAAAAAGGGACATTTCATTTTGTTACATTAATTGGAAGTTATGGATGCGCCCTAATTTTCATATTTATTTCTATAAAATTTAACTAATCGCTGTTTTGAATTTCAATGAACATAAATATGTAAAGAAGCAGGTTAGTGATAGCTAGCTTTAAAGCAACAGGTAGTGAAATAATAATGTTGCCATAAAAATGCAATACGTATAAGGACAGTAATAGCTTCATATGCTCTTTCAGACGTGTATTTTATATCGAGAAACACGTTTTTATAACATTTACGCACTGATTCTTACGAGATAGATAAAAAAGCTTAGAATACCAGTTCGTCCTTCGCATGCCATGTAGTAGTAAACTTATGTATATCCCATTCAACTTAACATTGGCGAAGTCAAATATGATTTACGAACACACAATAATTAAAATAATTGAATTGAACTCATCTGTATTAAGACCATGTGTATCAGGTAATATTTGTATTGGCTAGCTTTTGAAAGTTTTTTTCAACTTCAGAATATCACCGATGATATGATCAAAAGTAAGGGAATGTCCTGATGAAAGTCAGATATAAACTTAAAAAAAAGAATACGCGTCTTCTCCATTCTACGTGACATTGACGAAGTAATCTATGCTCTACTTGCACGCTTTGAAGCCATTATGAAGAAATTTGAATTGAATTAAAAAAGTATACGATAGTTTTCTGCTAAGCAATGTTGGTTAATAATAAAGCTATTACATAGGATTTCAATTTTAAAGTGTAGAAACCAATATTGCTGATCTAACACATAACTTGACACTATCAAAAAATATTAGACTTAGGAATAAAACACGAAGGTATAGAGATTTAACCCCACCAAGTACCCAATTATTGGCTGCTCAAATTTCTCAAAGGAAAACTCTTTGCCCTGAGATTAAACTCGAACCTAGGACCTCATCTTTTATATCCTTATAAGTTGACAAGATTATCGAGGAGTTTGTAGTTGTTACCATATATTATTGTACTGACGAATCGGGGAATTTATAGTTGTTACCATATATTATTGTACTGACGAGAAAAATAACGTTGTATTTAAGGCAATGGACATACTTATTAGCACGCAATATATCGAATTACGCCATGTTACGGCCAGTGCATAACATTTTACGACTATTCTGATAGCCGAATCACTTCTAGCCATCTTTGTTGCTCCTTTATGACACTTATTTAATACTGTCGATGGCTCTGCCCTTTTATTGCTCTTTATTGGTCCAGTTTTTACTAGCATTATGCTCGCCCATGAGTAATTTTGTATTATAATTCATTGAAGTTTTTATTTCTGTAAAGTGGCAATGAAATGTAGTTACTTGGTCAATATGACTATCGTTATTATTAATAGAAAAATTTAAGTAAATGATGAGAAAACGTATCAGAATAATATATAATTACAATATTTTTTTGTTTTATATCTAGATATTTATTGTCGATATATATTAAAGAGATTCAACTTGCTTAAGTGGATTAGTTAGAATAAGAATAAATTTCACACTCACTTTGAAATAATATTTTAAGCAAGTGTCTACATATACTTCTTTTTTATACTTTTTTATACTTAACCAGATATTATCTTTTAATATGAGGCATTAATTAGGTTATCTAAAGGTTTTCATATTGTTCATATTTGATTTTATCACATATAGGTATATATATATATATATATATATATATGAAGAGGAACACTATTGAATGCCTCGTTCTATCAATAATTGAAGAGGGAAACTAACGGTTATCTGGAATTTAGAACAGAGATTATCGTAGAAGTGGAAAGCGATAAATGTTATATATGTAATAAAATAAACTGCTTTTACTTTTACACTAATATTAAAAATGCGAATGTATGTGTGTTTTTGTTTTTTGTTTTATTTTTAATATATTTGGGAAAATACAGTATAGTATTACCTGCTTAGAATTTAGAAATTATATATAAAACACAAACTAGCAAAGTTTCCACTTAAACATATTTCATAAATTAGAGCAGTGACAATGAAAAAAAAAACAAAACAACTAACAAAAATGGAAAAATAAGATAAAGATATTGATTAATTCAAATAATTAATTCAAGTTAATTGAGTGAAATTTATTATTCAGATAGCTCATGTCCTACATATAGAAGATATAGATAGGCTCATTTTTGTAAAAGTAATAATCACCCGAGAAACCATGGGCTATATATGCCTATATATATATATATATATATATATATATATATATATATATATATATATATTTTCTTGTTACAGATGTTGTTGTTATGATATAAATAGTATATTCCCAGGTTTTCAGTAAATTAAAAATGAACCTGTATATATATATACTAGTTGGTATTAAAATTTTAAATAAGTAAAAAAAATTAAATTCGCAGTACCTATTATGAAGCAGGTTGTAGTTGTATTTCTCGCATGAGATAAATGATTTTAGCCTGTTCTTGCTTAGTGGGAGCGTGGTTTTCAATCCCGTAATCAAATGAGTAACATATTAATTGTGGAGAGTGGATATTAAAGTGCCTTGGTTAACTTCGGCTATTTTCCATAGGAAAGTTAAGTTAAGCTATTTTCATAAACACGTTCCATCATGTTACCTTAATAATATTGGAGATTGTTTCAGGTTTTTCATAGGCAGTATTAGACTAACGATGGATCTATTAGTTGAGCAAAAATTACGAGATTGTGTTCGATTTCTAATCATTTTGGTGGGTCAAATGTGTTTCATGGGATATTTTATGAAATAAAATGGACAAATAATGTTTAAATAAATGGATTTAGGTGGTTTGCTAGTGATTATTTAACATAGACATGTACATACATACATCTCAGTCTAATACATAGATCGAGAAATTACCAAATATATAGGTATATACGTATAATAAAATTTTAATAAGTCGAATCTGAACAATAAATATTTTTTGGAAAATCTTATTGAAATAATCATTATTTTCGATACAGAGGCTGAATCTGTAGTTTTTATAATTTTTGTCTGTCTATCTGTCTGTCTGTCTGGAAACTCATCACGAGAAAATCACTAGACAGATTTTGATGAAATTTGGTATGATGATTGGTTATCTGGGTCAACATGTAGGATACATTTTGTGGCAAAATATCTCATTTCTCACAAATCTAAACGTTAAAACGTAACTAGGGACGAATCGAAACGGAGCGAGGGTGAGTCATTAGTTGTGATATAAAATATAATTTTAATATAGTAATATCAGTTTGATTCCATTTCTGTAATTTGCTCTTTATTGTGAAATACACGATGATGCGATTGAGAACATGTTTAGCTCAATACAAACATGCCATCAAGACACAGGGTTTAATGTAATGATAATTTATTAGTGCAGGTGCTAGAAATCAATACGATAAATTCTGTTATTATAAAAACTCGAATATCTCGAAACTCGAATATATAAAGAATATAAAATATATTATATAAAAACATAATTTTAGACCCACTTTTCAAATGTGAGTATATTATTAGTAGGGAATATATAACTTGTCTCAAATCTAGTGTTCATTTATATTGTTCATATTGTCACAAGGCACATGTAATGTAATGAGAGTTTGAAGAGAATTTCAACGAATATTGGCTTTGAAGATCGATCAAAGTATGTAGTCGTAATACTTCAATAAGCAGTTATAATTTTATTGCTTTAATAATCAAGATTCCTTTCACAATGCTTATCATAAAACGACTTTTCATTACATTTTCTCTTATTTTTGTTCAAGCTAAAGATTTTGATGTTGTTGCTAAACTTGATTCAAAACAAATCATTGATTCTTTAACATCTGAAACATTTTTAAAATATTTAAATGAATTAGCTCAGATTTTTGCTAAGAAAGCCGCGGAATCATTTATAGAAGAAATAAAAAACAAAAAACATTTATTAAAGTATAAGGAGAAAACCAGGTGAGCTGAGTGTTCATTTTATGCAATTGAATCCTTAAAATAATGATTCTTGTTATTTTTATGAAAAAGTATATATATGTATATATGTATATATATACTTTTTCATATATATAATTATATATATATATATATATATATATATATATATAATGTATATATATATATATATATATATATAATTTTTAAATTAACTAGCAGCCCAAGTCTTATAAATGCAAGTCGTAGCAAACCAAAAAAAGTGAAACAAATATTGAATGAAGAAGAAGCACTGAAACTTCTAGAAGATCCTTCACCTGATGGAGATAATTTGGAATCACATTCAGATGTTGATTCAGAATTTGAAAATAATGTTAATGTTAAAAAGGCCATACCTGTGTATGGGTTAACGAAAGTAAATGGTGTTTATGTGAGAAGACTGTTAGGACATCTAAGCTAAGTAGAATAATAACGTAATATATACTTATATTAATTTCTTTTTATTTATTATTATAGTTTTGAAAAAATTTAGAAGATTTTCTGTTTATATTGTTTTTCATTACATTTTCAATAATATATATTCAATGAATTATTTAGTTTAGTCGTGCTAAAGGTTCTTAATGGTTTTTGATAAAAATATTTTAATGTAATATTGTAAAGACTGCCAATCATTTTTGATATTGAACGGATATAATCTGTACAGTAGAAAAATACTAAGGCCCATGAAAGGCAAAAGTTCTATACATTAAAAATTCTTGTTCGTTAAAAACCAAAAACAAGTAACAAAAATCAAATTACAAAAAGACTTCGAAAACTAGTTTTCTACCATTTCATATCGCAATCTATCAGGAAATTGAGAGAAAATCCATGGAGATGATCGCGTATAATTCACAGGCTGCATGAATTATTGATACTCGTCGCACAATGCTAGACGATATTAGATGATAAATAAACGCTATGACGCTTGCCAGTGAAGTCTCTGAGAATAGAATGGATACTCGGTACGACCATTCATTCTTGAAGCTTCTTTGGTTACCGGGAAATTTGTGGAGAAATAAACTTTTATGAAACGTCGCTGAAGATATTTCAAATAGATATTTCTTGATCTTTTGTTATCGAAGGATCAATAAAAATATTGTTGGTTATATTGGATGTAATATTAAAGACATCAATATCTAGCTAAAATTAAAAAGCTGACGTATCTTCTGCCGTGTAGCAGGAGTTTATAAATTCATTGTCTAAATTTTTCTTTGAGCCACTTTTAAAGTTTTTAAAGTCTCAATATCCAAATCGTTATTAAATTGATCAACAATAAATATATCAACACTTCAATGCGAATTTCCGGGAAATTAATTGTTTGTACACTTATTTAGCGATAACTTAATTCAAAACTTTGTTTTAAGATCTTAACTTTCGAATCAGTGCCATTTGGAAAGTAAATATGTTGTTAATAAATATCTAAACTAAATTATTTTAATTTTAACTAAAGTTAAAGTTGTAATCTATGTTTTTAGTAGGTATGTTAACCAAAATTGCGGCAAAAGTATCAAAGGCTGGGCTATCTGCGATCTTTTTGGTGCGCGCTTTAACTCTGTGCCGCGGTCGGCCTCCATTGTGATACAAATCCATTTACTAATTATCTGCGCTCTGGATAATACCTGATTGGCATCACGGCTTTATAATTCATGCTTTGTCTCGACTGTCTGTAAATATTACATGAGATAATGGATGCAGTAGTTGTTACTCTTAATTAAATACATAACTATAGTAATGATGATTCATAAGAAAAAAATGTATAATATTATGTGATTCAAACTTGGGAATGGCTGGTGGTGGTAGAAATATAAGTCACCGATATTATTTCTTCATGAAGAAATGGGAGTGGTGGGTAATATTCCTGGTACGCGCCAATACGTATTACTCATTCATAATCAAGAAAAAACTAAGGTAAGTCAACATATATATTGTTACCATAACAATAAGTTATGTTAAAGTTTAAATAAGTTATGGACATTCATGTTTTAAAGTCTTCTTTAAGCATTATGGAACGAATACGGTTGTGAAAATAAGTACAAATATTTCTTATTAAAAATAATGAGACACATATTTCACATTTTTGTAAAATTCCACTTGCAAAATTGTTACACAAATTGTGAATCTCCAACTTCCTGAATTAATTCCAAGTGTTTCCCTTAAAATTCCAGCCCTCTGTATTTTACAAAATTCCCAAATCACTACACATTTTTACTTAAACTAACCGGCTCTTATAATCCCATGTCACTCATACTTATTCCGGAAGACGTTCTAAGTGGATTAGAGGCATTAGCGTCGGATCAATAGCATGCCTTCTCTGCTACCGGTTCTTTTCTTTCTGTTATGTTTGTTGTTTGAGTGATATTTCGATATTATTTAATATTTATACGCCATGATTATTTGATTTCGGGATTTTACTCCTTTGTTTTTAGGATTTTTAGAGTCACTTTTTGGTATTGATGAATTTTCAGATGTTGATAATATTTTATAGGAACATAACAAAAATATAATCAGAATAAAAAACAAAAAACAGAACTAACATCAATAAACATACTAATACTTAATATTTCCGGAATAAAACATATTCTATAGGTAGCCCTACAAACTCCTCTATATTTCAATGAAAGTCTCATTACAAATAGTTAAGCCTTTCTAAAGATTCATTTTAAAGATTGTCTTCCAGACAGACTAACAGATTTTTAAAGGATTGTTTAGGTACTGGCATCTCTTAAATAACTCTTTGTATTTGAGAAACATAGCTATTTTATATAAAACTATTTTTTCGGATTATTTCGCGGATTTATTGTGATTTTTGGTTCATGACGTTTTCGAATGCTTTACAGCAATCATGGTCACGGGAGAGACTAAGGTTATAGACGTCTCAAACACATACATAGATAAAGCTAACAACCATGAACGAATTAACCACTGGACCAGACATATAAGCGGACGTACCTTTAACGGTCATGTCAGTAACCAGGGAATTTTAGCCTAGGTCGTTTGTTTTTTGTGTCAGTCTCAAGCACTTACTTGTCAACAAAACATCTCCCAAAAATGACTAAATGTTCTGTTAAATGGTGTAAAAACTATAACGGCGGAAGCAGCACTATTTCTTTTCACTTGTAAATACATTATTTTATTACATTTATTGTTATTTATCACAAAATTTAATTAAATGTAAAATAAAATGTCATATTATCCAAATATGTTAAATATAGTCGATATTTCTATGTATTGTTGACATCTGACAACCATCAAAAACGGGCTGGATTATACCATTCAGAACAAATGACAAAACTGTCGAGTGAGTCCATTTGACATCGACTAGTGCTTGACAATGTCGAAAAATATATCGATATTTGACGAAATAACTGAACGAATTGTGTTATTTGTACAGTACAATAACATAAAATACTTTTATCACAGTATACTACAATCTGAGGACAATAAATTTATAAAAATATTTTCTAAATCAAATAAAAATATAAATGCAAAAATTATAATTAGTATGTGTACTTAATTTTATATTTTATTTTATACCACATTTATATACTTTGGAATATTATTCCATTGTAATAATAATAAAGATCATTTTATTTCAACACATAAATTACACAAAATCAAACAATAATGTTTTAGCACTAAACTTCTGGGTTGGCGATTTGTAATAAAACACTTTACCACTTGCACTAATTATTTTACTTTCACGATCCAACACTCACTTTTTCACAATTTGCAATCACTTTTTCTTTTTCCTAATTTTACAAATGTTTATTAATAACTGAGCAATATTAGGACAGTGTCACATTTTTATAACTACCCGAGACAATCAATTGCCAATTAAAATAGTTCAATAACAGAATCAACAAAATCACTTTATTTAATTAAATTAGCTTAATATTTTTTTAATCTTTACAAAATAATATTTATTATATATTAATGGAATATACACCCGATATTCATTTGTTTATTAACATTATTATAGGCCAACAGAATGTTGCCATCAATGACATCGTATTTATATAAATCAAATTAAAAAATAATTATTATTTGACACATTATTATTGCCTCTTTAATTCATTTATTTTAATTTATTATAATAAATACACATATTTTAAATTAAAAGATGTAAAATATGATGACTATGCTAACCAATGTCTAAAATGTCATTCATTGGTTCATCGATATATGTATTTTATCGATTACGTTCAAACACTAGAAATATTGTATTGTGTATCAGTGTTTATAATAATGTAACAAAATCTTTGTGTGCGTTATGCGTCACTTGGTTGAACTAGTTTTCATACATTTGTATTATATGTCAGGTCCAGTCTCTAATTCGTCCATGCTAACAACATACAACATAGCTATTTTTTATCCCAGACAGACACTTCAATTTTATTTTTAATACTAGAATTGCCCGCGGCTCCGCCCGCGTTCAGTTGACCAAAAACCAAATACTCAGGTTTTACATATGTATTAGTATACTCTTACATTGCAGTTTTTGTATTTTTTCTCAGAAACGAGATATTTTCCCGCGGTAAAAAGTATCCTATATGTTGACCCAGATAACCAGCTATCACCATACCAAATTTCATCAAAATCTTTCCAGTGGTTTTTCTGTGATGCGTTAACAGACAGACAGATAAAAAAACAGACAGAAAGACAAAAATTGTAAAAACTATAGATTCGGCCTCTGTATCGATAATAATGTCTATTTCAATGAGATTTTCCAAAAAATATTTAATGTACAGATTCGGCTTAGTTACAATTTTATTATATGTATAGATATGTATAGATACATCGGATTTTGTATTGACAGGTATTTAGGATAAAAATAATTTAATCTAAGCTGTCATCTATATGAATTAATAACCTTTATGAGATAGGCAGCTTGTATATAATCAAAATGCTTTTACATAATTATCTCTTTATAAATTGATAAAATCTATAAAATACAGACAGATAATAAAATAATTCTCGTTAAATTTGAAAAATAAGTATATAAAATATACTTATTATTCAAATTTAATGAGAATTATTTTCTATATTATGTATATTTACATAATGTACTCATATAATCTGTATATTTGCAAGAGGTGTTGTTAATTTCATCCACCATAGGCGTTGCGAAGTATAAAACAAATACAGAATCAATCACCACCCTATTATCGAGTTTAAAATCGTATCCAAACATATGGACTGAGATCTGAACAAACTTCATTAAACTCAATGCATACGTGGGGTAAATAGAAGCAGGGCGATGGAAAATAAGCGTAACACAAAATGTCCGGGAAAAGAAAGCAAGGGAAATAGACCTTTAATTGATATTGTTTACGTAGAATTGTATATTTTATAAAATACTAGCATTGCCCGCGGCTCCTCTCGCGTTCAGATGACCAAAAACCTACATTGCAGATTTTGTATTTTTTCTCAAAAATGAGATATTTTCCCGTGGTAAAAAGTATCCTATATGTTGACCCAAATAACCAGCTATCACCATACCAAATTTCATCAAAAACCTTCCAGTGGTTTTTCCGTGATGCGGTAACAGACAAACAGACAAAAATTTTAAAAACTATAATTTTGGCCTCTGTATCGATATGTAAAATAATGTCTATTTCAATAAGATTTTCAAAAAAAAAATTAATGTACAGATTCGGTTTAGTTACAATTTTATTATATGTATAGATTCTGAATAAAATTTCTCTTTTCTTTCAAATTATTGTATAATTTTTGTGGGTAAATAAAGTTTGACCATTTGTACTGTCGCGTAGTCGCGAAGGAAATAAAAAAATCGAAAAAAAATATCAAATGTCAAATAAAGTCAATTAATTCACTAAAACTACTGACTATTGCTGTTTCCTATTTAAAAGTTTAACCTTGGCTATTTTTTAAATTAACATACTTCCTTTTGCCTTTACATACTTCTTTAGACAAACCATATCCTATGGATAAACTATAACCTTACTTCGGATCTTAGACTATAAGCTTTCTATTTCGAAGCAATTAAATATTACACATAATCATATAAAATATGCGTAGATTTTAGTAGAATAATAAATATACATGAAAATACTGTTACGAGTACACCCGCAATATGCCACAGCTATTGCGAGGACAGAAAATGTAGTAAAGTGACCTATTTTAAGCCCCTCGAAATATACAGCGATGGGTATTTTTACAGCAAACACTCAGATTTCCAATATCGCGACGTCTGTACCATCGCGTTTCCAAGGCTAGATTAAGTTTTCAAATGCGGAAGGATGCAGAAATATCAAATAACTAACAAGAAAATACCAAGTTACATTTCAGCTAAAGCAAACTTTTTCGCGACGCTTAAGGCTTTGTCTTTCCAAATAGTCACTAGTGTAGGTAAGATACGAGAATGTTAGTTTATCTTTCTCTTAAATTTCTATTACAGGATAAACTGTTGACTAATCAAAAATACCAAGGAAATTACCTATAATAAGAAATATTTTATATTTATTTCTCATCGACCATAATATTTCTTAAAATCTCTCCATTGGATAGAAATATTTAGACTGAAATTATATCCTTTTTCTATCTTTATTATTTAATATGTATTACCTAAATATAGGTAAAATAGTGGACAATGTGGTATAATAGTAGATATTTTGGTTCAAATACATCGTGCTACGACTATATAGCGAGTATTTTTTATGATATTTGCCTTTGACTGTTAATTTAAAGATGATGGAACTATCTCGCTTATTTACAATAAAACAACAATAAATCTCCTAAATCGACAGCACAGCACATTCTCAACTAACATATATTGAATATTAACTATACTAAGTGCCAGTGCCAGTGTTTAATCTCGAAAACAAACCAAGTAAGCCACAAGCCATTTTATGAGCCAGTAACCACATTGTCGCATACGTCACGCCTTACGCTTACATACAATGCATGATCCGGGATGACTGTTAAATAATTAATACCTTCATGAATAATCATCTTCATTATACAGCTGCAACGTCGTCCAACATTTAGGTGCACTTCGAAACGTCCTAATTCCCATTTCTATTCGAATCTACGCCAACGTGACTCGAATCGCACGATTGCCTTTTACTATACTACGACCGGTTGAGACCGGTTAAAACCGGTTATGACTTGCATGAAGCGGTTTTTAAGAAATTACCTGGTTTTAGTATGCGACTCACCTATTGTAGAGGTTTGGGTAAACTTTTATTGGGGTCATTTAAGGATCTTGAGTACAAGTATCGTTTACAGATGTCTATTTTGGGCTGTGATAGTTGTTTTTGTTTTTTTTTACTACATATTAATAGAGCATTTTATAGCGTTTCAAAAAAGTATAGAAACATAATGTTTATATATTTTACGACCCATTCAATAATCACTTATTGAAAATTCACCTTATCATAATAGTGAAAGCTTATTTGAATTTTTAATAAGTACATGTTATTCATGAAACATAGATTAATATATAATATTTTTGACTCATTGAAGTAATTCTTAATATCTGTTTTATAATTTAATTTATTCTAACACAAGTTTAATATTAACAGTCCATCTTGGCACACCCTGTGATGGACATACGGAAGAGGAGAGAGACGAGTTTTCAATATTTGCAAGATATAAAAACTCGGTCTGAATAGGACAAATTCCATTATGTGTATACGACAAACGTTTGGCGTAACGGTCGGCATATTATTCACGCTGGATAGTACGGGTTTGAGTCCCGCTAGGGTCTAATTATCTAATATTAATAGTGGCTTTGTGAGTTCTTTTTCTTTCATCTATTATTTGTGGTCACTGGTACGTTTTACATACAGTTGTCATCTCTTACAGTAGCTCGTACTTCTGGTACTACCTAACCTAGCTTATATTTTGTGTAATAGATGCTTGATTATTATACTTTATCAGAATTATGAGTTAATAGAAATACCGTGAGGTATTGAAGAGGTGAAAATATCACATCTATAAAAAAAATATAAACAAATGGAGTACGACCTTTATGAAGAAGTAAAAAAGTATAACTATGTTTAATTTTAAAGAGTTAAATAATTTAAGTAAATATGTGAATGAATTTATAGTTTTAATTTTCTTTTCTAAGTGCATTATGCACTCATATAATGCGGGGCTTAATTATAATCATTGTATTAGTGTTTCTAATACACAAATAAACCAAGCTATATATGTAATATAGATTAAAAAAAGCAGTAATGAAGAATATATCGCACCTTCTCGAATTTCCCACATACAAAACTTTTAATTCCGTCTGTGTCGCGGGTCCCATAAATCCGCGAAATGAATCCCGCAGCGCGCGGCATAGTTATTAGCATAAATTTACGAGCGAAAAGATCTATTTGTTTGGTCACATTCGTTTTAAAAGCTCTCGTTATTTATACATTTTTGTCTAGCTAGTGTAATAGGTTTTTTGTAGTCTATACATTTGTACTGGCAAGTAAAATATGAAGTAACTGATTTTAATTTAAATATAACTATCTTTTCCATTTTTTCCTTGGACATATTTTAATTTTCAACCGACTTCAAAAAGGAGGAGGTTCTCAATTCTACTGTATTTTTTTTTATGTTTGTTACCTCAGAACTTCGTCATTTATTAACCGATTTGAACAATTTTTGTTTTGTTTGAAAGGGCTGGCACCGATTTTGAAAATATTTGATTAGGTACGTATAGTAAATGAAATCTACCAATCAGTTATTTTTTACTTTTTAGTGCTTTTGTTTAAAGTCGGTTTTTATTTTTTTGTTAAAAAGTTTTTGTTTCACGACGTTACGAATGCTTTATAGCAATCAGTTGCGTGAGAGACTAAGGTTATAGATGCCCTAAAAGATGTTATAAAGTATTATTACTAAGTCCGCGAAAAAAATCTAAAACATAACTGGTTGGCAGTTTTCATTTACTGTAGATACTTAATCAGATATTTTCGAAGTCGGTGCCGGCCGATACAAATTGAAAACTTCGAAAATATCTAATTAGATATTTTTAAATGAAATCTTCCAATCAGTTATATTTTACTTTTTAGTGTTTTTTAAGTCGGTTTTTAAGTGTTTTTATTTATAAGTTTTATATAAAAAGTTGCTATTGTATACATATTGAAATATCAGTTATTTATAAAGAAATTTCTATTCTGTTTAAAGAAAACAAAGAAAATTTAGTTAATTATACCATAGCTGTTGAAATAATCTGCTTAAACCGTCAAGAATGCAAGTGGACGTTTTAAATAGAAAGGGTTTCTTTCATTTAGTTTAATCCTTTTGTTAGACCAGCTGTTTCTTAATAAAGCTTGTTTAGATGAAGAAAAGTGTATAACGAAAGTCACGTACCATTTTTCTTGGTTTGTTAAATTTGTTTCATTTTTGATAAAAAAATTCTTTCAAATATCTTGTATTTAATAGAAATCGCGTTTTACAGTAATAAGAATTAACCCATGGTCATCTCATCTGAAACCATGAGAAGTTATTTAAAGTACCATTTAAATTATTCAGTTGCGGAGATAAGCGAGTAAAGAGAGAAAAAGCTTTTTTCATGCTTTTTTAAGCTTGAAACTTCATACTTTTTTTAACTTGTAACTTACTAATGAACTATCCAATCAAATACTGAAAGTTGATTTTAGCCGGACAGTAAAAAAATGATACTGGAACTCTTCAATATCTACGAGACTTTTCGAAATAGAGCTCATTTTATTCATTAAGACGAGTTCCATTTATGTAGTTATTGAAAGTTATAATAATTTATGGTGATCTAAGGTTACGTATCGTGGATATAACTATATAAGGAAACTTTAGAGTAATTATTTATTTTCATTTCCAACGACTTCATTAAATTTGATAAAAAATGTAATTTTATGCTTAACAAAATATAGATTACTAGCATTTTCTGCCGCTCCGCCCGCGTTCAGATGGCCAAAAAACAAATTCTTAAGTTTTTGTATATACATCTTAAATATAAAATGTATCAGTCAAGAGTAAGTAATCAATACACAGAATGCAGAACGTTTGTGGATCCAGCGATTTGTCATTAGCTCGCTCGCAATGGTCGCATCGCACAGGAATGCCAATATCCGAACCATTGTACCAGCACGGTGTGAGGGGACAACGTAATGTATGGCTATACAACCAAACATAGCGATTGCTTTCAGATACACTTCTGTTTATAAATATAAGTTTATTTCAATAGAAATTAATTAAGTAATATATAATTTATAGTTTTTGACTAAAATTGTACTCCCACTTCCATATTAGTTTGAAAATATATAATTACGCCATATTTCTTTTTATTATATCCTATCCTACTAATATTATAACGCGAAAGTTTGTGAGGATCGTTTAATGGATCGATGAATGAATGGATAGGTTAGGATGGATGGAAGTTTGTTACTCTTTCATGCAAAAACTACTGAACGGATTCTCATGAAACTTTACAGTAATGTAGCTTATACATCAGAGTAACATATAGGGTACAATTTTTAAAGATATATGAATACAGGTAGTGGTAGCCTAGTGGAGACACGCTCGCTTGAGAAACCGAGTGAAGTAGTTTCAAATCTCGGGTCTCGCACCTCTGATATTTTCATGTGCGAATCATTCTCCAGCATGATTATCACTTGCCTTACGGATATGTGACAGAACCTAGCAAGTTCTCGAAGGACATGTGAAGTCCGCCAACTCGCACTTGGCCAGCGTGGTGGACTATGGCCTGATCCCCCTCGTACTGAAGGGAGGCCCAGCAGCATGACCATAAAAAGAGCTAAATACGAATATGAATACATAATTAAATTACGCGTACGGGTTACAGTTATAAAGAAAAACATTAAAATCGAATCGAATCTTTGGCGCTCAACTGCTGAATAATGCACCAGTTAAAGCGGTAGATTGACTGCTGTAACATGCAGGGGCTATTAACTTAATTCTCTATACATAATGTCTATATGGGTTATATCTATATGGTATTTACATACTTTGATTGTTTAAGTAGCGACGAAATATCTTTACATATAATAAAATTCTAACTCACCCGAATTTGTACATTAAATATTTTTTGGAAAATCTTATTAAAATAGACATTATTATCGATACAGAGACCGAATCTATTGTTTTTAGATTTTTTGTCTGCCTGTCTGTCTATCTATCAAAAAGTCTGTCCGTCTGCCTGTCACCGCATCACAGAAAAACCACTGGAGAAATTTTGATGAAATTTGGTATGGTGATAACCGGGTCAACATATAGGATACTTTTTACGGCAGGAAAATGCCTCATTTCTGAGAAAAAATACAAAAACTGCAATGTAAGTGTATACTAATATGTAAAACCTAAGAATTTGGCTTTTGGTCATCTGAACGCGGGCGGAGCCGCGGGCAATGCTAGTAAAGCTATATATTATAAAGCATGGGATATGATACGAAGTAAGTAGTACAGCGATACAGTTCATATTGCTCAAATATATTCGAAGTGAGAAATTAATAGTAGGCAAAAATAATACATTATAATAACACTTTGGTAATATTTTAATTAAATGAAACAAATGCGAATAACTTTCATAATCAAAATAAACCAATATGAAATCTAACCAAATAAATCCTTCTATATTAATATGGTAAAAATGTTATGTATATATTTACATATATTAAAGTAAAGCCAAAATAAAGCTAACGTACGTATCGATGCCCGAAGAACACGATATAAATTGAAAATCGCTCTATTTCAACATCAAACGACCCTTACCCTTTGTGGATTTCTTATATGATCGCACATTCTGATTCTTTCCAAGTATCTCGTATTATTTACGTCATATTATCGCTGGAAAAGGCTTAGCTTATGATTTGTTGTCGTCATTATTCTGAAGATTTGCATTGAGCCCTTAGGCGTAGACTGAAATAGGCAAATATCGTTTGAATATATATTAAAATATGTTATTAAATGTACTATTTTATGTTATATAAGAAACACTAAAAAATTGTGTTTGAAAGCAATAAAATAAGTAGGTATGTAAGAGTGTTCTTATGTCATTGATTTTACAAATACGGCAAAATAAATGTTTAACAAAATGTGGTATTTGTTTCGGTATCTGTACTGACTACCTCAAAGGTCTAGTGGCTAGCATACACAGCTGCAGATATGGATGTCCTGGGTTCGAATCGGGTCGGGCTAAGTAAAGCTTTCAATTGCTTTCAATAGCTTCTTTCTGTTAAGAATGTCTTAGTAACAGCCCGGATTGGGAAGTTGGTTGTTTTGTTGTATGTATACCCGTGCCTCGAAGCTCACATGTCGGTCGGTTCTACGCCTGATCTTTCGCTGGTCGTATAGGTTTGTCGTCCCACTGGCTTATGAGAGTGATAGGAATAGAGAGTGTACTTGTGTCTGCACGCTCACTTGTGCACTATATTATCCCCTGGGCAGTTGACTATCCTCAGTGAGATTGCCAATATCACATTTGTAATAGCCATGTAAAACTCACTTAAAGCCCGAAACATAATTAAATAAACCGATATATAAATGCAGAAACTTAAAAAAAACAGTGAATTATAAGTTAATATTCAGAAGAGTATCGACAATATTCCACTAGCTTACGTTATTATTATTGAAAATACAATTCACAAAGTTGTTAATAACAAAACGGAATTCATATTCAGTATATATTCACAAATTATTAATCAAATTGATTATTGAAAGTCACCCGTATGAGTTCGTCCAACCGAAAATCCGAAAAACAAAATTTCACTGCTGTTGACACATTGTTAAGCCCCAACGAACAGGCATCGGTAAAAAACGCCAAAATATACATACGCATCTATTTACCAATCAACATTCACTCGTGCGATTGATTGAATGAACATCGTATAACTGATGTATGTACGCGGTGTATTTTGATAGAATTTTTTCCTTTATGACTTACATTGACGATTTTCGCTTGAAAATATTTTTAATTATATATTATAAGCAGTAATGTATATCAAAGTTTGGTGAACATCGGTTTATGAATATCATATTTTTTCTTTATAATAGAGGTGAGTCATAGATGCAATACTCTATTAAACTTGCAGGACACTTTCAGTTTGTAATTTAAAGTTTAAACTAAAATATAAAGTTTTGATGATGAAATCGTTATTTGGTATCGGATAAAATTGGCTTGAAAACTTTCTGTGGTTAGAGCTGGTGTCTACTTAATATAATTGGTACTCGGGGAGATTGGAGTAGTATTGCTTCCTTCCAAGTTATTTTTGTCATTTTCACAATAATACTAAAAGTTTACAATGAACATTTCTGGTGACGAAAGTAATTATTTATAGGGCAATGCTATCGTCATTTTACAAAATTAAAATATGAATACACCAATATATACTATTTGTATCAATTTGTTTAATGAATATTGACATCAAAAAAATATATTTATAGTGTCTTATCTGCTTATTAATCTATTTGTTTGTATATATGTGTATCGATATATATTTCAAACGAGATTCAGTTTTTAATACCGTCTATTAGAGTTAAGGACTATAACCTCCAAGCCAAACTTTTCACATAAACTCCAATTAGTAAAGCGCAAAAAACTTGTTTGCCAAATTTCTGACGCCTCATCGTAAAATATGATAAAGAGGCGATGAATATTTTAGAAAATACAGCGGCATCGCATAGGTAACGTGCTAGCTTGGAAGCCAAGTGATTCAGATTTTCATTCTGGTACCCAACACAATTTTTTTAATATTTTTAAGGAAAATATTGTGAAAAATCAAATCAAATCATAGTTGTATCGGATTTTTGTATATTAGATATATGTACTTGCTAATATTAAATACGTGGTTTATAATAAAATTATATCACGTGAGTGAAATCGTGGGCAAAAACAAGTTATCAATAGAAATTATTCTTATATCAGAATATTAAGTTAGTGTTTTAAGCTCGTTTGTATATTCATTAAAACGCCTGAGCCTCCTCCCAACATTAACATGTTAATAACAATAGCGTTAAAGGGACCATTTTTGCGCCTACGCATCTTAAAACAAGAATGCCATAACTACCATATAAACATAGGCTATGTCATATCGCCTACTTAATTCTTACTAATAATTTTTACTTATCTATATAACTAAAACAAAATCGTGATTTCTGGTTATGCTTTGTAGGTAATAACTATTTATGTGATTTTTTATAGTTTTTTTTAAATAAATAAATATGTTGTGACATTAACACCATCTAGTTCCATGGTAAGCTACGAGGCTTGTGTTATGGATACCAGATAGTTGATATACTACACATATATAACTTTAAATACATACATATTATAAATATAAACACTCATGACTGGAGTACAAACATTCGCGCTCATTATACAAATGAATGCCCCCAGCGGGAATCGAACCCGCGACCGCTAGCACAGCAAGTAGGGTCACTACAAACTGAGACCAAATAGTGGTCCAAAGTCATTAAATTCTATTTTTTTGACGAGCTGTGGCCCGTGAATATGGTTCGATTTTTTTTTCACTAAGTTCAATCTGTCAACCCCGTTGGTGGGTTGGTGTATTTACCCCCATAAAATATTAATTTTCAAAACTTTTTTTTTACATACACACATCACTACATCAATCTATATAGATACTGGTTTCTGCCCGTACCCTTTACTCACGTGATTTATTTATAAATGTTGCTCCGTCTTTAAGGTTTGTAGCGTTACAAATAGACTAAAGAATATAAAAAAAAAACAAATAAGACATTAAACGAAAAATTTTAAAAGACATGTTGAAAAAAACATCTTAAAATATTATTACACATTGGTAACACTCATGACATCTTAATATTTTTAAGATGGCAATTCATTGAAATATTAACTTTTATTTTCAGTCATAAACATTTGAGATGCATCAGAATTTCTCATTCGTAGGTATATCATTGGCAATCAAAGGGTAATAAACCACATAAAGCATTTTATGACAGGATTCCAGTTTTATAGAGTTTTTGTAGCGGCTTATCATTTTTCCCATAAAAATGTTTTAATGCTACCAGCAGCGTAATTTTATTGCTCTCAGCTGTTATGTCGAACAATGATTATGAATGCTTGGAGAGACATATCTATACTTATAATAAATCTGTAGACAGGTCAATTCTGTACATGAAATATATTTCCAAAATAACTATCAGGGGGTTATTAGGGATCGATACTGATGCCAAAAATGCAAACAGTAAAATTTTTGTCTGTCTGTCTGTCTGTCTGTCTGTCTGTCTGTCTGTCTGTCTGTCTGTCTGTCTGTTTGTCTGTCTGTCTGTTTGTCTGTCTGTCTGTCTGTCTGTCTGTCTGTATAACCGTTATAGAAACAAAAACTACTCGACGGATTTTAACGAAACTTGGTACAATTATTTTTCATACTCCTGAGCTGGTTAAAGTATACTTTTCATCACGCTACAATCAATAGGAGAAGAGCAGTGAAGGGAAATGTTGGGAAAACGGGAGAAGTTTTTCCATTTTTTAAGGTTCCATCGGGTGTGCAACCTTAATGGTTAAAGCTACACAGAAATCATGTATGACGGAAATGTTCTCCTTAAAATTATATAAAAAATATCCCACGACAGCATATGTCTATCTTTTATGGTTGACTCACGATAACACGTGTAACTCCCGATAGCTTAGCAGTTCGAAGCTTTCTGATTTATATTTGTCTACTCTTACGTTTATAACACTCTCAGTCATCCCTAATTAAAAAAGTTAGTAATCAAAGCCTACTTCTTAAATACATACCTAATCAAATATTTTCGAAATCGGTGCCAGCCCATACAAAGCAAAGCACACCGACTTCGAAAATATTTGATTAGGTATGTATAGTAAATGAAAACTACCGATCAGTTATTTTTTACTTTTTAGTGCTTTTGTTTGAAGTCGGTTTTTATTTTTTTGTTAAAAAGTTTTTTTAACCAAAAAATATAAAATGTATATGGCTAACGCTGTCTAATAACTATTTATAGCTATTTAAAACTTACCTAGCGACGAACCCGAGCGAAGCGAGGGTGAGCCGCTAGTCTATACTTATATTTTTAATGTTTATATATTGTACTGTGTTGCCGGTGGCTTTGACGAAGCCGATCACTAATAAAAAAAATGTTTTTGTAGAAATAAATCGTGGACTTCTAATAAAAGCTAATTTTCTTCATTTCATAATAGTATGTTATTAAATACTTTCTTAGATTTACGCAAATATTTGACATTTTAAAATAAATCTATCTTTTCGGATTTTTCCCTTCATTTATTTAGATTTTTTGTTAGCGTACATTTCGATGTTTTACAGTAAACATGGTCTCCATGACCGAAAATATAGTTTTATTTTAAAACGAAGAATTATCAAGTGTTTATTAAAAAAATGACAGAAACTTCAGTATCACCTAGAAGTAGTTATTACTATATTAGAAGTAGATTTTTATTTGGAAACTCATATAGATCTACCGATTCATAATAATAATTGGCGAAAACATCACATAACGATAACAGTACACACAAAATAAATAAAATACAAACGTGAGTACCTCTTTCTCTTTGAAGTCGGTCAGAAAGAAACAAATGAAAGTTTAATTAATTAGCAAATTAATTAGAACATTACATAAGAATCCTATTTAATAAGTGAATGCAACGAATTCTAAACAGAGTTAAAACTAAAACTCTGTTCAGCTACAATTTCATTTTCTACGGGTGGCGTTTTGTCTATTTTTTACGAGAGGTGCGGGCACACTATGCTTTACAGCTCAAACCGTACAAAAAACTACTATCATTTATATCATTACAGCTAATTTTTATCAATTCACTATGAAACAAACATTGCGTCGGTCAGTGAGATTAATGGAAATTTTATTTTATCAATGACACTTCATCCTAGTTTACAATAAGAAAGTTTTTTATAGTTTACTAGCGACTCACCCACGCTCCGCTCGGGTTCTAGTTACGTTTTAAGGTTTAAAAAGGCAAAGTGTTAAAAAGGCAGTGGTAGCCCAGTGGTAACGCGCTCGCTTGGGAAACCGAGTGAAGCGGGTTCAAATCCCGGGTCTCGCACCTCTGATATTTTCATTTGCGAATCATTTCTAACATGATTACCACTTGCCTTACGGTGAAGGAAAACATCGTGAGGAAACCTGCATGTCTGAGAAAACCTAGCAAGTTTTCGAAAGACATGTGAAGTCCGCCAACCCGCACTTGGCCAGCGTGGTGGACTATGGCCTGATCCCCCTCTTATGAAGGGAGGCCCGTGCCCAGCAGTGGGACGTTAAAAGGGCTGAATACACATACACTGTTCTTTAGTTATATTTACTAGCGACTTATCTATAGCCTCGGAATACTACCACTAAGTCTCGTCCCTAAGTACGTTTTTTTGGACGGAATCTTAATTCTTTTTCTCGAATAAATTTAGCTTAAGTTACTCCTTATAACATCAGCTATCTGCCAGTGAAAGTCCCGTCAAAATCAGTATAGCCGTTTCGGAGATTATCCGGAGTAAACAGACAGATAGACAGACAAAAATTTTACCGTATATAATTTCATATGAATTTAGTAAAAATCTGTTATTTTGACATTACAATCTTATTTATCTGTAAAGATATTATATTTTGATATTTCTACGTGAGCGAAGCCATAGTAAAAGACTAGTTACATAAAAAAACAGACTTTAGACGAATACACGTTGAAAGAACCGTTATTAAAAAGCAACCCAAATACTTAGTATTTCCTTATAAAAGAAATAAAATCTTAGGGGTGCATAAAATAACGATGAATCCGTCGATCTTTAGATTAAGTCAGGTACCTATAGAAATACTGCTTTTTGTACTCGCATTCGCAAACTGAAAACGTGGGCAATGACTTTTTATTGTTAGGCCTACGTGCTGTATCTGATCATCAACGGT
The DNA here is from genome assembly GCA_921882275.1 of Brenthis ino. NCBI lineage: Eukaryota > Metazoa > Arthropoda > Insecta > Lepidoptera > Nymphalidae > Brenthis > Brenthis ino. The sequence goes on from OV170227.1 coordinate 27,631,563, forward strand.
CATTAGATTTTTCCTTTACTCTACCAAAAACATTTTGAATGGCTCACTTTTACACATTTTATACATTTTTAGAAATAGCACCCAGAATTTCTATATGGCAGTAAATGCTAACGAGGTATTATAATAGTTTTAGGGAAAACTATAAATATTATTAAGTAGGTACCTAGTTTGTTAGAAAATTTAAAACTATAATATGATTATAGAGTGCTGTTTATAGCATGGCTATTTTTTTATTCGAATTACTTATAGAGTATCGGTAAATATCCTTTCGAGAATTGATTTTTCTACCCCCCAACACAGACATAAAAGGACTTAGAATGTAGCGTTCTAGAAATGATTACGGTTGTACAAAAGTAAAAGTTGTATGGAAATGACATGTTTAAGTGTTATCAAATCGTTATTATATGTATATGAGAATGTTATCTATCTATACATATAATAAAATTGTAACTAAGCCGAATCTTTACATTGAATATTTTTGAGAAAATCTTATTGAAATAGATATTAATACCGATACAGAGGCCGAATATATAGTTTTTAGAATTTTTGTCTGTCTGTCTGTCTACCTGTCTTTCTGCCTGTCTGACCACATCACGAAGAAACCAATGGAGGGATTTTGATGATATTGTTATGAAGATAGCTGGTAATCCGGGTCAACATTTAGGATATTTTTTACTGCGGGAAAATATCTCACCTTTGAGAAATCTATACTAAACGTTAAACCGTACCTAGGAACCAACCCGAGCAGAGCGAGGATGCGTCGCTAGTATTCATATATATTTAGTTTTTATTTATTTATGAATTTGCAGTTATCTAACAGAATAAGCATTTATATATGACAATACACATTTACAAATGGCATTCTAATGATATAACGACACAGCGTGCTCAAATATAATGTTATTTATATTATGTTTATACAATCATAATACATTGAAAATAAAAAAACAAAAGAGAAACGAAATAAACACGGAACAATATACGGATAAAAAAATAAAATAATTTTGGAAACTAAAAGGTAGAGACTTTAACTATAAACAAATAAATTTATTATGTATGTATGTTTGTATATGTTATTAAATGAAAGAAGAAAATTCATGTTATCCAAGCCACTGTATAATTTCCATTGAAGTAATCCCATCTCAATGTATAATACTAAAGACTTAACCTCACTTCGCTTGGGTTCGTCGCTTTTTAACATACATTTTTTTGCTTTACCACCATTGCTCGCGGCTCCGCCCGCGTTCAGATGACCAAAAACCAAATTCTTAGGTTTTACATAGACTATATACTCGTACTATATGACATAGGTAATATAGCCATCTTCAATAAACGGGATATCTGAGGTAAAAATAATTTTTCAAATCGAATTAGTAGTTTCTGAGATTAACACATTCAAACAAACAAATAAACAAACTCTGGCTCTTTATGATATTAGTATAGATTGTAGATATATGTATTTAATATCAAACGAAAAATGAAATTACGGAACAGTAGAGAAACACTGCAGTAATGCCACATGGCCTCACAAAATATTAGATACTTTACCCGCTCTCTATACACCTGCTTTTTTTCAGAATAAAATATTTTGCTGTCTTTAGTTACATCCATATATTACTATAATTTATCATAATCTACTACTAATGGCTTTACTTATATTTGTATAATAGCAGATCCTGCGGCTTTGCTCGCGCTAAAAGTTATTGTTAAAAATTCATTGTTTTGGGTTGTATTATAACGTGTTTTCCCGTGGGAATGAGATGATCTCTCGCAATAAAAAGTAGCCTATGTCACTCTCCAGCCCTCTAATTATCTCCACACAAATAAATCATGCTAATCCGTCAATCCGTTTTGACATGAAAGAAGGACAAACAAACACTTTTTTATATATGTATTAGTATTACTTTAAGCTACTGCTTATCTAGCTGTTTTCTATAATACGTAAATTATGGTATATACTTAAAAAGTATTGTTTTCCATTATGCCAAAATTTTTACCTCATAGTCCCTTTTGTTCGACTTCTTCACATACTAAGTGAAAAAAGTTGTGTTTCTTATTATTTGCCTCGAATAAGAGTCAAATCCACAACCTAAAGCTTAGAAACTTTCCAATTATCCAAATAACAGTAGTTTTTGTAACAGTAGTAAGTTGTTAATAAATTATAAAAAATACACGTACAATAATTCATATTTCAGGCTCGAAGTAATCGAATGATGCATATTTATTATGTCATTCAATTCAATATATCGCAATTCAATAGCTCTTATCATATATTTTCGCTCAAATGGACTCCAGGAACCTATTTACCAAGTGTAATCCCAGTAGTCCACTAGATTTACAGGGCGATGATATTATTTTTATATTATGTTGGAGTAATAGAATTTTTTTACTTCCTAGCTTTTAGATAAGTCAAAAGTAATTTTAAGACTTACCGTTGTATTTACTTATTTACTTATATTGTACGTAATGCCTTCAGGAAATACATATTTTTAATTATCTCCACTCACCATATACAAAGAGGATACGCAAATGACACCATACGCTGGGTGGTAACAACTAGGTAATTTAGGACAACTCATGGTTGTGATCGGTAAATTCAGTAGTACAGTTCGGTAAAAAAGATTATCTATAAGAGAGAACCTTTTTTTATTCAAGACTAGCGGCTCACCCTCGATTTGCTCGGGTTCATCACTAGGTACGTTTTAAATAGATATAAATAGGTATTAGCCAGCGTTAGCCATATACATTTAAATTTTTTTTTCGTTAATTTTTCAATTTTTTCTTTCATCAGAACCTTCTCCTGACAATAACAAACACAACAAAAAAAATTGTTAAATCGGTCCAGCCGTTCACGCGTGATGGCATGACCAATGGAAATAGGGATTCATTTTTATATATATAGAAGATTTGAAAAAAAGAACAGTAATGTTTCACTGGACGGTGTGGTTAAGTGATAACGAACGCCAGATGCACGCCCGATGCAGTCTCTCTCTTTGAGGACGCGTTATCGAAAATTTAATATATCAGAAAGGTTCGATGTAGTAATCCGATCTAAGCTTATATAGTGAGATACTCGTATATGTACTATGTACATTACGTGAGATAAACTATTCTTATACTGATCAACTGTGATAATTTCTTATACCTACATAATATCTGTTTCTCATGTAATAGACTTGTTCTTAATCTATACATAATATAATAAAATTGTAACTAAGCCAAAATAAAAGATAAAATTGATAAGAGCTGTAAAGGCTTTGAGTCCATCTCGTCGGACATTCATTAGGTTAATGGATTGCAGGACAAGGTAGTGCACTCGAGATGCTAATTTTTTAAGAGAACTTACTACCTGTTTCTTTTATGTAACATTTCAATTTGTTTTCATGCTTTTATACGATAACATAGAATTTAATATAAAAACAGTATAATAAATGAAATAACACATATTAAATTAAAATATAATTTAATCTATATAACATATACCTAATAAAATTCTGAGTCGAATGTGTATATTAAATATTTTTTGGAAAATCTTATTAAAATAGGCCCAGATCGAATTTTTAGTTGTTAGAATTTTGAAGTCTGTATGTGTGTCTGTCTGTGTGTCTATCTGGCTGGTATGCTGGATGCTAATGAGCCCTCAGGTGCCCTAAGGTGAACGCACTTTGAAGGAACCTAAATGTTCCTAAGGTGTTTTGTTATTACTCACGAATAAAAACGAAAATTACACCAAAATCGTGTGAGTAACCAAATGGGCAAGTGAATGAATCTGTTAGATCTTTACACTGTAACAGATCAAAAGATTTGAATGTTTAGAATAAAGATAGCTTATATTTTTTTATCGATGCGATTGGATTCGCGTATAGAAACTAATGTAATATAAAACTTAATATTCAAAATCAAATATCATTAAAATTACATAAAATGTCCACAAAACGACGAACTCAAGAGAGATTGCAAGGAAATAAATCCTTTAAGGAAGTCCCACATCAAATCCAGTCTAACGGTAACCCTTGGGAAATCCAACGCATCGATTTCCTGGCTTAAATGTCAATATACCTTTATTGTGTACGTTTGGTGAGTGTTAGCTTTTTACCCACGACCGACGCATAGCCTGATTCTACTATTAAAATTTTATTTCCTTAATATGAAAATTATCCATCTCCAGTAATTTTCGGTCGTGTTTGGCGTGCTATCTGTAACTATCTGCGCGGGGTATATATAGTATCTATTATTAATTAATTATCTACATACATATGTAACTGTGCACTGAACAAGTGAACTTAGTGTATTTTTCGTTGATTTTATTAAATTTATAATTATGAACTAAAACTAGAAACATATCCCCATAAATTAAATACATTATTTTAGATATGTTTCACCAGATAGATTACAGTCTATCTGTGAGTTTCATCAGTTGAATCCGTCTATACTATTCGGCAGAGAAGAGTAACAAACATACACATACTTACAAAGTATATTGTGATTACCCTTTACAAGAATCGAATCTGTAAACATTATCAAAGTAATCAAAACAGTCAAATATGTCCACTACGATATTACGGCATTGCAGATAGTTGTATTTGAACATTATATATAAATTTCTTTTTACCTAAAAGGATTTATACTCAAACTTCGTGTTTAAAGAGATTAAAGCAGCCTAAGCATAGAAGGTGAAAGTTTGAAACATAAATTTTGAATATAATGGGCATTATTGCGGGACACCCCGTTGTCCTGTCCCGTTCACATTGGAGTGTTTTCCGGGACCTTTGAAATTTCCTAACAATTTATTACTGAGGTTGCTATTCTATTATGCACGTTACTTTATTATTATAAGCAAATATTCATATCTTTGGTAAGCTTTACATAAAGCGGTCCCGATATATTGAACATATATATTATCTTTGTCACATTAGTACAATGAATGCGAAAGTTTATAAGTATGTTTGTTTTGATAACGATTTTATAGAAGTTTGGGATGAACATGGTTTTTATCATGGATTAATACATAAGCTATTATAGACTACGAAGCAGGCGGAATCAACGGTGAAAAGTATATCTATATAAAAATACGTAAAGAAAAAACAGCTCAGTACCTTTTTCTCCTCTGTTTGTCAAACGATTTTTTTTGTTTAGTAGTATTGGCGAGCTTTAGTGTTATCAATAAAAAAAATTAGAAACAGTTGTTTTTATATAATATGTAAGTAAATTCTATTCATATTATACGTTTTCCTCTAATTTTCAATTAGACCGACCATAATCATAATATTATATATTATATTTAGTAATTTATGATATTACCAGCTCTTAATTCACTCAGTTCTGACATAACTTCAACAGCGGACTAACCCATTGGAAGCACTGTATATAATGGTAAAAAATAGCCTATTGCATTCTTTATTCTATAAAATTTGTACATATTAAAATTGATTAAGGTGGAAGGTAATACTATAAAACAATCGCTTTTTTTATATGTTTTGTACTAAGGTTTGCTTAGAATGTTCAGAAAATTTAGTTATAATTTAATTTAAAAGATAATTTTTGTTGAAACAACACTTATGGTGAAACAACACTTTGTTATTGTTATAAAAATAACATTATAGTGTTACTACATTTTTGAAACACCAAAAAAAATAATTTACTGAGAAACAACCAAACACAGTAATTTACTTACATATATTATTATGCGAAGCGTATACTCATATCATCTTGTAACAATAGATTGAATGCAAAAACGTTGTATACGCGAAATTTATTTTTCCCTAAACGTCTAAGCGGTTTGGAATTTTCGCGACAGCAACATTACGCATCGAAAGCGATTCGCGTCGCATTACCATAACAGAGGCGTAATAGCTACACGAGTATACCGTTTACGTTTGTATGTAACTCAGTTTACATTATATCGGAAAGATCGTTGTAAGAGTTAAAAAGAATGTAATTTTTTTAATTTAATATTTATTATAAAACTAGCATAAGTTTTAAGCTTGATCTAAGTATTTCTATCGTATAGCTATAGTTAGTAACTCAGGTAAAGCTGCTGCTGTTGTGATCGAAATCTGAAGAAATGTGCTGCTGAAGCAGAGCTGAGATACTGAGATTGAAATCTTGAAAAGTGCTAGTTTTTAACTACACTTATTTCCCTTCGATGTTGAGTTGAAGTAAGGTAAAATATATTCCTCTATTTAGCTTTTAAAAATAAAGAAAACTAGAAGTAGTAAATTTATAATGCTGAACTTACAAATGATGTTTGTTTAAAACATATAGCATTAAATAATAATTAAATGGCTTTCCCATTTGCAAATAATCCTTTCTGCTTGGTTAAACGGGTAAATTGTTAGTAACTATGCGAGCAACCTCTTAGAAGGTGATTTGAGACTTGGCAAGTATGTGGAATCCGTATGACAATACAAGAGTTTGATGATATTGAGCTGGTATGTTTAAGTGGTCAAGTGATAGATAGTTGATCTATTTATTGGCTATTAGTAAAGGCTTTGAGTATCAGTTCATGGTTTATTTGTGAAGAATCCTATAATACATTGCTATATATAAGGAGCATGATGTTTTTTTTTAATTTTAAAAACTATATTTTTAATTAGAAAAAAATTAAATGTAAAGGGTTTGTAAGAAATAAACATGGTTTCGCATTTGTATACAAAACATATGAAATATTTTTAAAATCTGATTTTACCTGCCTGCCTGATTGTGGGTGTGTACCATACCTGTTTAGTTGATAAGCATTTTTTTCAATAAATGTATCAACTATATTTCCACTCAAATAATTTATATATATATATAAGTAAGATTGAAATGAATTATTATATGCGAAGAATAATTTCTATATAAATAAAAAAATTCTCTTGTTTCAACGGTAGCGCATCTCGTAAACAATGATGAATCTTTTCCTGCCTTTTCTTTACCGTACTTAAGTGGTATAAATATTTTCTGTAATAAAACTTCACGGTGAGAAAATAATTTAAGACTTCATGAGGCTTGTGTTTTGTTATGAATTGTATTCTTCTTTCATATACATAAGAAATACTTTAAAACATATTGATTAATAATTATAATAAAGATAGAGGTTTGATGTTATAGTAATTATAGTTTGATATTAAATTTAAATATTTGCTGAAAGTAATATTTTTTCGTTTGAAATAATGATTAAATAATAACAGTATTCGTCTGTATATAAGCATTTATTTTTTTGTTATATTCATTTATCCACCTGACAGCTCACATGCAATTAATAATATTAAAATAAGATTTTTATAAACAAGCTTTTATATATTATTATAGCTAAATTATGTAAAGTAATAAATGGGTTTGATTTAATTTAAATTTTATTTTTATTTTCAGGTATTTATTCGTATTCTTCTCAGCAAATCATTTCATTTGATATATTTATCATGGGGGTGCATAAAAAACATAGTCCACCACCGTTTTTAAATAATAAGTTTAAACTGAACATTTCACGAGAACTATTTATTCTGTTTGTATTTTACAACCCATTTCACTCTTTGAAACCTAGAATAAAATTAAAAGCTTTCGATTAATACTTGGCATTTGACATTTTTGACATTTATTTGACATTTTAAATATTATCTTTTCGGATTTTTTCGTGAGTTTATTTTGATTTTTGGATCCCGACGTTTCGAATGCTTTACAGCAATCATGGTCAAGTCTTTGAATACTTTGAATACAATAATATTATAGTTTACTTATAAGGTCAATAGTACTACAAGAATATATATTTTTTATCTTTTAAATGCAAATATCGTTTAGACATAATGTAAACGTACCTCAGAACTGTTTCAATCAGATAATACAAAACAATACAAACCCTCAAAACAAAAGTGTGTATTGATTTTGTCTCATCTGATGTTCCATTTCAAGAGTCTATTGTGCTGTTAATATTAATCTTTTGTTGTTTTTTTTACATGATTGCACGCAAATGACGAGGAAATCGTTTTAAAATTCGATAATTCTAAATAATTTTAAGCTATTGTTAATTTTTATATGTTTATATTTTTAATAAATATACAGTATTAATGAAAATGTGAAAGAAAATTAACTGTGTGCATTTTGTATAATATGTTCTTTTTTTTTCTTTACATATATCAACCACGGGAAAGCTAAAGCGACAGAGAAAAAATAAAATAAAATATTTGATGTAAAAGGATGGTAGGCATAACTAACTTTTGAAATTCAAAATAAAAGTTTTTGCCGTCATATAAAAAGTTCGGTAAAATTTCCAAATTTTTACGAATTTCCAAAATATATTTTTCTAAAAAATTCTAAAAAGCATTTTTTTTACAATTAAAACAAGAGCAATGAAACGCGTTGCAACTTTTATAAGCTGAGTAAAGAGTATTTTTAACAGAGTAACTTTGAATTTTAAACATATAAATACGAGTATATGCCTACAAACACTACAAATTCAAATACTTACATACTTATTCCAAACGGTCATTTTGTAATCAAGGCTTTCGATCTATTCTGTTGTTATGTTAATCTACTTGAATATTTTGGCAATATGAAAATAAAGCTAAATTAATATTTATATAGTTTATATTCAAAGTTAACATGAATTCAAATTATCCGAATAAACTATTATGTTTATTATTTAGACACACAATATTTATTTATAGAGTGTAGTGATTATATACTTTAGGTAATTGTAAATTAACATTTAATTATTTAACACAATGCAGTCATTAAACAGTGATCAGAATCAATAAGCTGGACCAATTATTTTGCCACGCTGTAATACAAGCAAAAACATTAAAACAGTTTGTTAACCACGGATGTGAGGGGCAATAGAAGAGGTGGTATAGCTCATAAAACGTTTTACTTTTTTTTCTTTTTACAAGCAGCGAGGATATGTAAATAAAGAAATGTAGTCAAACGTGTTAGAATTTCCTCTAAAAGAGCAATGGTTTACAATGAGCTTTTGATTTTTTTTTGTACTTTCATTTACTTCATAATTATTATTCTTATTATGTCCTTAGTAAAGTTTGGTTAATATGAAAGAAAATTAGACAAAATAACAAAGTATAGATTTTTCAGGCTCTCTTATTAATATTGAAAATAGCGCAAATAATAATTTAATTTAACGCTAACGACATATTAATCATCCTGTAGAAGAAACTATAGATGCAATTTTCCCATAAAACATACTTTATTTATTTAATTACGTACTAAATTATACGATCGATAGCATTTCTAAAAATAACTCTATGTAAGTTGACCGGTGCTCGTAGCACACTGGTTAGACTATCGGAGCGTTCACAACAGAGCAAATAAAAGTGCGCCGCGGTTAGTTAAAATTTCACGACCTCACCCGCAATTTTCAACGAATTGTTATTCATGCGTTACTTTCAAATTTTTCGGCCATATTCTGAATTGTAATTAGAAGCCATTTTTGTATGCGAATCGAGAATCAAAGTTTATTCGGTTTGTTTGCGTTTTATCTGAAGTCGATACCGTTTGCTTTTTTTTGATTATTATTCGTGTTTATGTTGTAGGTTTTTGATAGATCTCTTATGGGAAAATTATAATTCAATATTTTGTTAACAATATTTATTAGTTATCACGTCACTAGTTACTACTACAACATAAGTACGTAGTAGAAACGTATGACTAGAATTATATGACTTGTAAACTAAAAATCCTTTATAATAAAATAAAATAAAAATTTAGGTCTCTTATAATATTTAAGCTAGACTGGTATTGTACTTAACTATTCGAGTTAAGCGAGATAGTTATTGAATGAACCGATTAAGCTTTTTGTTATATTATTTTCTACATAAATGTATTGAAAATATTAATGTTGTAAATTTTTTGCAACCCTTACAAAAAAGCATATTTATTCATATTTTCGTATACTTATTTCGTATACGTATTTATTTTTATAAGGATCAGTCAATATATAATTATAAATAAATAACCTTTTATTTAGCAATAATTAGGTTACAAAAAATATACCCCTCACTAGCGTCCGGCAGTACAGCCGGGTACAAAGCCAAGAAACGCACTGGAGATGCTTACGTCGGTGGGTGGTGCACCATGTGGGTTGCTCCTGGTACTTCTCTGAAAGTAGAGTGGATTGTTGGAGCAACCCCATGGTTGTTGTGGTCAAATGCGTAAGCGATCCTGCGACGCCGCATTAAGACGGGAGAAGTTTTGTTGGGTTTTAGTGGGTAGTACTGGCTTTGCTGGTGATTCCCACATAACCTGTGGTATACCTAAATTCACATCCCACCTATTTTGGCTATTGCTAGTAAAAATTGGCTAAAGATTGCGCTGTCTGTATATAATAGTATTATAAATAAAAAAAATGCATATACTAGTTAAAAATAAACACCACTAGATTCAATACACTTATATCGTCAATATATAATGATTACACAAAGAGCCAACTTCACTTATTCGTAGCTCTACGAGTAAACGTACTAAATTAGTTTCATTATCGCCCGCTCGCAGGTGCAGCATCGGAACAGTTGAGAATATCGCTTCTGCATTTGTTGGATCGCTAATGAATTAAGAACAAATACTTGCCGTCTAGAACTTAACATTCTTGATTTTATAATAATTAAAGTTTACGATTAAAAGAGTCTTAGGTTATTTAAAGGGAAAATTATAATATTTTATTTTACATAAATTAAATTTCATTATTAGTGCATGACGCATGTACTTGTTAATAAAGAATACTATAGTGTGTCTGTTAAGCTCATCAAGCTCTCTACAAGCTTTTTGCCGCAAGTACGAGTCGATATAAGAGAGAAGCAATATATAATTATAATAGGACATTCTTACACTTTTTAAATATTTTTAGTACATACATATAACAAAATTCTAACTGAGTCGAGTCTGTAAATTAAATATTTTTTGCAAAATCTTATTGAAATGGTCATTATTATTGATACAGATGCCGAATCTATAGTTCTTAGAATTTTTGTCTGTCTCTTTATCTGTCTGTCTGTCCGTCTGCCTGTCTGTCTGTCTGTTTATCTATTTGAGAACGCATCGCGAGTAAACCACTGAACAGATTTTGGTGATATTTAACTTGATGATAGTAGGTTATCCGGGTGTATATAGTATGCTTTTTTCTGCGGGAAAATGTCTCATCTGTAAGAAATCTATACTAATCTTAAAACGTAGGGACGGAAATCGCTATTATTTAATATAGCGGAAATATGCAATGTTTCAATAAATCACGAAACTTTATCCTACAAATATTTTGGTATCTCTATTGATTATGTTTCTATTCAGAATGGAACATATTTTTTATTTATTTAGAATTTAATTTGGGCTAATAATAAAAATCGTAAAAACAAGCCACTTGTACTGGCAAGTAAAGTAATAATTATAATACATACATAAATTACAAAGTGTCTTTAATTATAATTCTAACTAGCACCTAAAGTTAATAAATTGAAGTGAATTGTTGTAAGGTAACTGAGGTGCACTGCTAGAAATAGCTATTACGAAGAAGGCGTCAACAATACCTATTTACCTAAAATGCACCCTAATTTTAAAACAATTGCAGAAGTTTCCGTAAGTTTAGTAAACACTCAAAATATATATATATATATATATATATATATATATATATATATATATATATATATATATATATATATATATATATATATATATACATCATGACATCTCTACGATTTATTATAATCATGGATATCTATAAATAGATTAAATGACAATGACAGGAAGATTTTAAGTGAATCGTACAAAACCAGCGGATGAGGATGAATTATTATCAGCACACTTCAATGCTCTTGTGTAAATTAAATGACATTCAACGAATGGTGCAAGTTACGAGAACTGTTACTTAGCAAAAACTTATTGGACTTTAACTATAGAGAAATTCATGTATCACTTGAGAGTAATATATAAAATGTAAAATTTATCTAATATATGTATTAGGTAAAGAAATTTTGATTACCTGTAATATAATACAAAAATATAATTTTAATGTCCCACAGCCGCCCACTGTCGTAGATTTGGCGACTGTTTTAAAAGCTACTTAGGTTTTCTTAGAAATGCATATTTTCACACAATATTTTCCTGTGTCATATCATAACAAAATATGACTGAATTAGTAAAAATTATAAAGAACTACATATGCCTGTATCATTTTTGTTCTCCTGTATACAGTAACAAAGATTTTTGATTCTATTGAAATTAATTCACTATTTTTAAATTACAGAATAATGGTCCAATTTTATTAACATTGTATAGATTTAGGAAGAAACATAGCTCTTGCCCTACACCAAGAACCAAACACAGCGTCAGTACAAACAAAATCAGATGCATCGCCAAAATTCAACAATGGCTATATAATTAGACGTCATAAATTACTGAGAACGAAATGAGGGCACTCCATATCTCATTTCACCTGAATCCTGAAGATTTAGCTTTGTTATTCGTAATGACTACCGTGAAGTCAAAATGAGAGGCAATTTTATATAATTGAATTCAGAGGATTGTGTTTATGAAAACATTTTACAGGATTTTCAGGTTTAAAATGAATATTAAGCGCTAATTATACACTTTAGTATTAAAGTGCTTTTTCCCTTATCCCTTACAATTTCTATGTTTTTATGTTAATATTATGGATAATAGAACGGTTTTATAGATTGTTTTGCCTAATAATAAGATTGAAATCTTAGTGCTATATTAGGACTAGCGACTCACTCTCGCTTTGCTCGGGTTTGAAAAAATTAGTTTACCAACCAGGAAACTTCACTAAGAAGTATATAGGTATAGAGTTAAAATGCAAATTTTAACTGTAGAAGTTTCGAAATTGTTTGAGTAGTAGAATTCACTAGAAAATGCCTGTTCTGCTGCTTTTTTTATCGATGGATAAATCTTGATGATTACCAACAGTTATTCATCAACCGACTTCAAAAAGGAGGAGGTTCTCAATTCGACTGTATGTTTTTTTTTTATGTTTGTTACCTCAGAACTCCGTCATTTATTAACCCATTTGGACAATTTTTGTTTTGTTTGAAAGAGTATACTTCCAGATTGGCCCCATTTAAATTTCAAAAAAAACAACCACCCCTAAGGGTGGAAAAACAACTAATGATGAATTTAACCTACTTCTAATTGTCATATTGACTTGAAACTTTGCAAGTATTTCTATTTCCGCTGATAGTACAGTGGTTCGGTGTTGTTGACCTGATCTGATGGCAAGGCCAGAAGGTGGATAGGTGGAACTCTTCAACGGCTAATAGTAGTTACTTTGAGTTTGGGCTTATTTTGTTTGATTTGACAAGCCTAACACGTTAGAATCCGTACTTTGCTACTACTGTCTACACTAAAAAGGGAAAAATAAAAACTTTTTAACAAAAAAATAAAAACCGACTTTAAACAAAAGCACTAAAAAGTAAAAAATAACTGATTGGTAGTTTTCATTTACTATACATACCTAATCAAATATTTTCGAAGTCGGTGTGCTTTGGCTAAGTAATTAAAGCCTACCTATTAAATACATACCTAATCAAATATTTTCGAAATCGATGTCAGCCCATACAAAGCAAAGCACACCGACTTCGAAAATATTTGATTAGGTATGTATAGTAAATGAAAACTACCAATCAGTTATTTTTTACTTTTTAGTGCTTTTGTTTGAAGTCGGTTTTTATTTTTTTGTTAAAAAGTTTTTATTTTAAAGTGTATTTACACAGCTATTATTTCTTATAGGCTAAAGTGCACATATCCTGAATTAAAGTGCAGATATTAGTCAAAGTAAAAGTACTTAATATTGATTTTTAGATCCACAACTAATATATCTAAACATATAATAAAAGTCTAACTGAGTCGAATCTGCACATAAATTATTTTTTGGAAAATTTTATTGAAGTAGTCATTATTATCTATACAGAGGTGAAATCTTTAGTTTTTAGAATTTATATCCGTCTGTTTGTCTGAAAATGCATCACGAGAAAACCATTGGATAGATTTTGATGAAATTTTATATAATGAGAGCTGGTTATCAGGGTCAATATAAAGGATACTTTTTACTTTGGGAAAATCATCTCTGAGAAGTCTATACGAATCGTTAAAACGTACCCAGGGACGAGCCCGAGCGGAGAGAGGGTGAGTCGCTAATCTACTAATAATAACTAATTATGAAAGTGTAAAAACACACTAAGATAAACTGTTGTCTATTGACAAGAGTTTATCTCTTCTGTCTTCTTCTTATCTTATCTTACTTATCTTACTTGTTAAAATGAATCGAAGTTTGGAAGAAAACTTTACCAAGTGCCATCGTAAAGTTTTCATCCAAATCAGTTAAATCAACTTCCAAAATTTGATTGCTTAGTTACAAGTAGAGGTAATAAATGTGTTTATTTGTACTAGCGACTCACACTTAGTTCGAGAACCTCTGGATCTGCAACCGTACATGCTAGCCACTAGAGGACCCAGGTAAATAATTTTAAATAAATAAAGGAGTAACAAACATACATAAACCCATATAAAACTTTCGAATTTACAATTGCAGACCGAACGGTACCTACGCTGTTCTTTGTTATTCCTTGCAATATAAACGCTATCAAACTAGAGACCATAATCTTTTAGGCATAGAAAAATCAGCACGCCATATTAAAATTACGTCTTTTCAAGCCTGCCAGTGGCTGAAACGTTGTAAAATTAAGATGTGCATAATTATCTGCTTGAAAACTCCATCGTCATTAAAATAACTTTCAATCCTAATCAATCTTGAAGGCAGTTATTAATTCCTCTGCAAAATCACCTTCGGAATACGAGCAAAAAGATTTAGCCCATCAAGCAACGTTGCAATTTTTACAATTCACTACTATTGGTTCTTAACTGACTTGGAAAAGGAGGAGTCGTCTGTTTGTATTTTTTTATGTTTGTACATCGATTTTATGATTGAAAAATATTGTAAGGTACTGTGGTGTCATTATTAAATTTTTTTGAATTCATTTTGTTATTTGTGGGTAGGCTGTCTGTAACAACTATATAATACCTTTGAGACATCTAACCCCTTAGTCTCCGCCGTGACCATGATTGCCGTAAAGCATTCGAAACGTCGGGAACCAAAAATCCAAATAAATCCGCGAAAAAATCCGAAAAGATAGTTTTAATGTCAAATGTCTTAAATGTCAAATATTCGCGTAAATCTAAGAAAGTATTATTTGTACAATGACTTCTCAGCTTGATTGATTTTGCTAGTTTAAATTGTATACAGTTAAGGCAGATCTTGAGAAAATCATAAAATAATTTTTTTAGAATTTTAAGTATGAAAACAAACGTAATAAGTCTTTTCCTTTGTTAATTTATTTATCTAATAAATTGTTTTGAAATATTTTATAGCTTCGCTTGTTTTTATTGTTGATAACAATTTTAAATTTCTATCAACTATATTCTTGAGAATTAGAAAATTTAGTAGAATAATTTTATTTTTATAAAAAAACTAGATAAGTGTAATTATGATTTGTAATATTCATTCGACTTTGTAACAAATGGTAAGGGATTTCTTAATCTCCCATCAGCGCGGTCGCTCCAGGAACTGAGGAACTCATTAATGGTGAAATAAAAAGGCTTTATTGCATATTTTTGTTTGATACTAACTTGGGTGATTTAGGGGACGTTAATAAACATTTTCGTAAAACTTACTGAATGGTAAGCAAGTTATATAATTGGTAATAAATCATGATATAGATTGAGTTGTTTGTAATAAGCTTTGAGTTTGGATTTAGATTTTTATAAAATAAAATACATCAAATGGTACGAAAACTATAAAAAATTATTACAATTGTGTATTAAAGTGGTAACATAAAAAAAAAATTGTTGTGACACACAGCACCATCTAATTCTTGGTAAGCTACGAGGCTTCAGTTATAGATATCAGATATTACTTTAAATACATACATATTATAAATATAAACACGCATGACTGGAGTACAAACATTCGTGATCATCACTCAAATGAATGCCTCGAATGACTCGAACCCGCGACCACAGGCACAGGAAGTAGGGTAACTACAAACTGAGCCAAACGTGTCGTCGAATCAAAAAAAATGTGTACAAATAGTCGCTTATCCGAAATATAAGCTTCTTATATTTTTAAAATATGAATTGCTTTTAGAATATTACTTTAAAGAATGTATAGTTTGAGAGAATATTAGTTTAAGACAAATACTTTATATGTTAATAACTAATAGGTTAATCATATACCATGGAGTTAGCAAAACTAATAAACAACATTTTACGATGGTCTGGCCTCTGACCAGAGTTTACCTCTTGACAGTCTAAAAGTTTTTTAGTGGCAACCATCAAGTCCTTTCTATATTAACTAGCATACATAGTATTACATAGTATACGTATTATATTTCCGTCTTACTCTCTCTCTCTCACTCTGGATACGTTTTTCACTTGTTCCCTCGTCATCATTTTCTTCATACATGCTCGATAGATGATCCTTGAAAATTTTGACTTAATATAAAATCAATATCTATATTTTTAAATATAATATCTCGCTTTAGTGAGGAAATTTACTTGTCTGAGAAAATCTAAATAGTTTTCAAAAGGCGTGTGATATCCGCCCCAAATTGGCCAACGTGGTAGATTGTGACTTGATCCACATCTCGTTTAGGAGCAGCCCGAGCCTAGCTTAATACAATATGTAATCACCCCTTTTTTTAAAGGTCTTACTGCTGGGCACGATCCAATATGGATTCCGAAATCTGGATTGGCGGACGTCACATATCTTTCGAAAACTTGCTAGGTTCTCTCAGACATGCAGGTTTCCTCACGATGCTTTCTGCTTCACCGTAAGGCAAGTGGTGTTCACGCGTTACTTGTTTGTTACCACTGGGCTACTACTGCCTTAACTTGCCACTGCTTAATAAATACTTACATTTTAAATTAAAGAATCCAAATTTATTTCAGACGATAAAAACGTATTCATTAAAAACTCAATCGAAATTGGCATAGTCAGTTACAAAGAAATCTTCTAAAATGTTCATAGTTCCGTTTGATGAAAAGTAATCTGCCTCGCAAAAAGTTATAATCGAAGCTTTCAAAGGAGGAAATTCTTTATTGTTCAATTTTATATCCAGTTCGGTTTAATGGCTTTATCTGAGCTTATGGATCCAATTCATTAAATTTTTATAGTAGACTGTACGTTTCCTGGGTAAGTAGATATTTATGAAATGATACAATATATTATGTATTTTTTTATGGAAATTTGAAAATGTTCTTTAAAATATTGTTCATTTACATATATATCTATATTTTAAAAGTAAAATTGCCAAGTATGTTTGTAATTTCGAAATATTTTCCCCATATTGTACTTATTTGGCTATTTTTACGACTTATTTTTACTCTTTTTAGAGTATAGGTCTCATAAAAATTAAAAAAAAGTCTATGTCCGTCTTCCATTCCACCATCAGACTTTAATCTTATTATTTAATATTAAGTATTTTCAAAGTAAATATACCTTATTCGTAAAAAACGAAATGACCTCAAAGCAAACACGGACTTATAAAAGCAAATGGAATGATTCTGTTAAAACACGGCCATAGGAAATTTAACTGAAAGGCATATTTTATTTTAAAATTTATATTATACATTTTAATCCACTGCTCATATAAGGATTAACGTGTAACCACTAGACTGCTACTCTCTCATGCATAAAGCAATAAGTATTAAAACCTGAAGAGTTCTTGCGACCCAGTTAAAATATACCACGTAGTATTTAGGTCGCATTCCCAATCCAGGCATTGAGTTATTTTAAAACATTTATTCAGAATACCTTCAAAATATTATAAACCAGCAGAATTATTTAAGGAATCCTAATAAATTGAAGTAATTTCTCGTAAATGGGTTCCGTAACGGAATCGGTACGGCCCGGCTTTAATTTGCAAAGCCCTGTTTATAAAGCGAATTCCGCACGATCACAAATATTTGTCACATTTTGTTTTTACCAAATTTTACACCAACAAAATATGTCTTTGGGAGAATTATTAGAAAAAGCATCTTCTTCTTTTGTGTATTTAGTAAAGTTAAATAAATAAGGTTGTATTATAAATTGAAATTTCAAGATTATTATTATTAATATACAGCTAAAAAAATAAGTTTGGCTCAAAAGATTTTAAAGAGCATACAAAACTACATATTCAGCTAACATTAAAAGGAGGTTATTCGGCAAGAATTTGGGCCAAGTTTTAGCTGCAATGACCGACTTAATTTGAAACTATTTGTACGACCTGCACGTTACCTTATTAAAACTTAACTAGGACATGTTGCGAAAGAAATGGTCCAAAAACTTTAGGATGAGCCAAAAACATTCCTAGTATCTGAAGTTAAGGTTTAAATTTGATTAAAATATGTTGGAGAAGGATTAAAGAAGGTTCTTACATCTTTTATTTGACTACCATCTTGGGTACACAGGTAAATGTGAGTCAGAAATATTGTTGCTTGAAACTGTAAAAAGGTTCTGACTGAAATCAGCCTATTATGAATTTATAAGTCTATACTAATATTATAAGTGAAAGTTTGGATGTTTGTATGTATGTTTGTCACTCAATTACGCCAGAACAGCTGAACAGATCTGGATGAAATTTGGTACAGAGATAGATTATAGTGTGAAATAGTACATAGGCTTTTTATCTCGGAAAAATGTACGGTTCCCGCGGGATAGATTTGTTTTTATTTTTCTAGAGGCGGACCCGAGCGAAGCAAGCGTGATCCGCTCCTATTACATATTTCATTAAATTTATAGTATCTTGTTAATATTGACTCTTTAATGGTTTACTACATACTGTAGAGCAAATTCTGAGTAAAAAAGTCCCTATCCGATTGGACCAAGTATTTCAGTTACTCATATTTCTGTTTCTGTTTTAATATAATGCATTGAAGAGCATGTAAAGTCCTGCTGATCACACACCTGATCTGTCGAGATAGCTTAAATTCCCGACCTAACTCGAGCGGAGCTACGGAATAAAACTAGCTATAATTAGAATTGAATTTATAGTATGTATTTTATTCTTAATTATTACCTCCATGATCAAGATATATTTTTAATACGCATGTGTTAAAAAATCATTTATTTCCTAATATATGCGTATTTTTTTAGTAGTTAACTTGCCTCACGAAAGCTCTAAACTATGACTAATAAGATATAAGTAGTTATTTACAATGTACATATATCTATATAAATGGGATCCAGCTAATTTGAGTTTACGAGAGCACAAGACGACCGTAACGTAAGTAAACTAAGCTCGCACCGACATACGAGCTTTTGTTTAATGTAATGGCTTGCTCCAGAAACCCTGTTTTAAATTAAACTTTTGTAAGAAAACTAGTTGTGTTCCCAAGTTTTGTCTATGAATTAGTAAATTGTCTATGAAAATTATATTAAAAAAATGATTTTAGTATATTTTTATAAACAATTCTTGTAATTGAAGTGTTATTTAAGTATCTTTGGCTTTATCTTGTATATGTATTTATAATATTAGGTTGTGATAGACGCGGTAATAGTGTTCAGATAGATGCGGTAATTTTAACAGAGTTTTAGATTTTCATCGAATACACGGGACTTGAATCTACATTTAAATTGTACACGTTAATATTTGGGTTTTGTACATAATTGTTGAGGCATATAAAGTAGATATATGCGCATTTTTTGTCTTTAATATGAATGAGTACTAGTAAATTTCTGGAAATATCTATGGTTTCAAATATATAATTAAGTAAGACATCACCCAGATCCATTTATTCTCGACGCGACGTATCCCTACGTCGTCACGTCTCCGACGGGTTGACATTATGAAGGATTGTCTGAAAGCTTTATATTTTAATAATTTTACTGTTTTTGTATAATTATATAAAATTTTTGCATTCATTATTTTATATTAGTGGGTTATTGGTACTTCTATATACAAGAAAGTAATTATGATAGTTCGTACATATTGTTTAAGCTCGTAGCGAAAAACTACATGGTGTGAGTACACTCGTATTATATGCAAGTATCTGGGCGACTAAGCTTCAATCGACGTTTTTCGGAAAAGATAAAAAATTGTTTTTTTTTTTCAGAAAAGACATCTATGTAGATAAACTTAAAGCAAAACCTTATCTAAATACAAAATTTGATCCAAATCGTTATATCCATTTCCGAGATACACGAAATAAATTTATATACAATATACATATGTATATACTAGAATTGTTAATTTAATATTATAAGATAATCCAAAAATATGCCAATAACTAGATTTTATTTAAGTTTTCATTTTGTTGCTATTTTGCTAATTTATTATTTACTAAATATTTTAGCCGTCTCGTCTCGTCTCACCCCAAATATCTCCACTGCTGGACATAGAACTCCCATAAAGATTTCCATGACAAACGGTCTCGTACCATCGGCAACCAGTGATCACTGGTATATTTTAATATTTTGTAAGAAAATATAATTTGATTCATTTTTGCTAGTTAACTCACAATTGCAACAACCTCCTAATAAATATTAATAGCCAAGTTTTCAGCATTTTTTATAGCGTTTGAAAATGCGATATTTGCATTGAAATAATAATCATCATATTATGGGTGAAGTGTACAGAAACGAAATAGATTGTGGGGAGAAACAGATATTTAATATTTACTTTTACACGAGGTTTTCGTAAACCTTTTTTTTTGAATTTAAGATATAGCATTGCCCGCGGCTCCGCCCGCGTTCAGATGACCAAAAACCAAATTCTTAGGTTTTACATATTAGTATACTTACATTGCAGTTTTCGTATTTTCTCTCAAAAATGAGATATTTTCCCGCGGTAAAAAGTATCCTATATGTTGACCCGGATAACCACCTATCATCATACCAAATTTTATCAAAATCCCTCCAGTAGTTTTTCTGTGATGCGGTAACAGACAGACAGACAGACAAAAATTCTAAAAACTATAGATTCGGCCTCTGTATCGATAATAATGTCTATTTCAATAAGATTTTCCAAAAAATATTTAATGTACAGATTCGGCTTAGTTACAAGTTTATTATTATTATGTATAAATGTCAGATATTCGCGTAAATCTATGAATTTGTGTGAAGAAAACGGTAAGAAACACTCATATCCTACGATAATGGCAATATAATCACATGTACATTTTCATCATCTTTGTTTATTTTCATCCTTTCAAACAAAGTACTTTTTGGTTAAAACAAGTTTTGCTTAAATTTTTTTATATCGTTTTAGAAAAATCAAATAGAAATGATTTAATTCTTAATTTATAATGTGTAAATTACAAAGGGGTCTATACATGAAGACTAAAATGAAATTTATATTGAATTTAATTAATGAAGAATTTAATTATGAACTTATATACTTAATTTATAACTATACTAGTAAGACCCGCGGCTTCGCTCGCGCTAAAATTACAAAAAAAACCTTAAAAAGGTAGGTTTCATAGAAACTTGCATCTCCTATTTTAAATTTTGGGATGGGATGAATTTTTATGGGATGAATTTAGAAGAATGCTAAATTTATTTTATTGTATTATATATTTTTATTTACATTATTATATATTTTTATTTTATTATATTTTTATTTACACGTATTTATTTTATTGTATCGAAGAGCATTAATACCAAGTTTGAAGTAATTTTGATCACACATGTTTTTTTTTTGTAATAATTAACAAACAAAATTATTTAAATATTGAGTTGTATTATTTGAATGTATAGAAAGAAATTTTATTGTCATTTATTACTGTGAAATGTTTACTATTTCCTCAATTGAATTAAATATTTAATTTATTGTGATTATACATATATGTATGGAGTAAAGAAAGTTTATATTAGTATTACAAACTTATTACATCGTCAAATTATATGTAGCTTCCAATACAAACTTTCATCCCCATTTTCACCCCCACAAGGGATGATTTCCGGGATAAAAAGTAGCCTATGTCCTTTCCAGGGTCTCAAACTATCTTTTTACCAAATTTCATCTAAATCGGTTCAGTAGATCCAGAGATTACCCCCCTACAAACTCACAAACTTTACCTCTATATAATATTAGTATAGATAAACACTTGTCTATTGAATCTAGATCTACAATAAATTTCAATTTACCTATAAATAAGGTAAAAATATGTATAAATAGATATCTTTTACTATAATAATAATATCACTTTTTTATCAAGAATTTTCCTCCACAAAATTAGGTATATATAAAGGATTATTAGCTCAGGCTTTTATATGAATATATTATAAAAAATATAAAACACACATTTTGCATTCACAAAACAGTAAGCCAGATAAAGGATTACGTACATTTCCGGTATATTTCATATTCGTAGGTTACATGAAATAGAGAAAAAACTGCTAAATCCTCAACGTTCATATAGAATTAGTTCATACCATAAATCCCGGGCACGTGGAAATAAACACGTAGACCAACAATAGCCGTTGAATTCAAGTGAAAATTTCATAGATTCCCAGTTTTAGCTGCCGTATCACTACATTTTTTTATATTGCTGGCGTAGTTTTTATTTTAGTTTGAAAAGAGCAATTCATAAAAATAGTAAAAATTTATTTGCAACGGATTCACCAAAAAATCGATGCTCGCTCTTCGGTCTCGTATTTTCAACCTAATTCGTTTTGGAATTTAAATTTCTATAGAATCTCCCCACAAACTGGGTTTTTGTTTTTATATAAAAAATCCATGTTCAAATCCAGGCCAGCTTTTCAGTAGTTTGCATTTTAAAATCTTTTAATGAATGAAGAAGATAATTAGAGCACGGCTTTGATCTTAGAAGATCTCGTCTTATAAGGTTTTAACTAAAACTAAAGTATTTGATATTTCAAAGAGAATCCTTTTATATTAATATTATTGCTATTTATTTATATAATACTAGCAAATCACTTCGTTTGGGTTCGTTCTTAGTTAAGTTACTTAGTTTTTAAAGTTTAGTATCGATTTCTTAAGATGAGATATTTTCCCGCAGTAAAAAGTATCCTAAATGTTGACCCAGAGAAATATCTATCATCATACCAAATTCCATCAAAATCTGTCCAGTGGTTTTCTCGTGATGCTTTCCTAGACAAACAGACAAAAATTCTAAAAACTATAGATTCGGCCTCTGTACCGATAATAATGACTATTTCAATAATATTATCCAAACTATTAAATGTACAGACTCGACTTAATTAGAATTTTATTATATGTATAGATTATATCAATCACTTATTCCCGTCAGTTTGTGTGTTAAGTTTATTTAAAGGAAATTAGAAATTATATATAAATAAATATACAAATGGACCCACAGGCAAAAGTTAGTGGCTATCACGATAGCTATCTCCCATAAATTAATATAGGGAAAACTTTGAAAGCGCATGTTTAACGTCGATATAATTTATTTATACTCAATTTCAAACGAGCCCTGATTCAGTGCATTTTATATGCGATTGTTCCGATCGGGACCGCTTGGGACCTGAATTGCGAAGTAAGTTTCCGTCTTGTTTATATTACTTAGCGATAATGTCTTAATATCGCTTATTTTGTATTTTATTCCTTTATTTGGTGCATTTAGAGTACACTTCTTATTAGGATTTTCAATTATTCTAACATTAACTTAATATATTTAAATTATTATTTATAAATTTTAAATAAAACTTTTCGCAAGAGAGTCGTGATTGTTGTATATGGTCTATGATTGTTGTACAAAACATTCAAAAAGTCGGAAACCAAGAATAAAAAATGAAAATTAATCTGGGAAAAAATCTGAAAAATAGTAGTTATTAAAAAACTAGCGACTCACTCTCGCGTTCGTCCCTAGGTACATTTTTTTTGAGCGGAACCCTAATTCTTTTACTGAAAAAAAGTTGCCTAAGTTACTCCTTGTAGCATCAACTACCTTCCAGTGAAATCCCGTCAAAATCGGCCCAGCCGTTCCGGAGATTAGCCGGAACAAATAGACAGACAGACAAAAATTTAAAAAATTGTGTTTGTCTTATAAATACCGTATATAATTCCATATGCATTCAGTAAAAATCTGTCATTTTGACATTACAAACAGACACTTCAATTTTAATTATCTGTATAGATTAAAAAAATTTAAACTTTCGCGTAAATCTAAGGCAGTATTAATATTTTAGAATGCTCTACTATCGTATCTCACCAAAACATAAACAAAAACCAATTACATAATAATGAAAATATTTTTATGCATTTACAGTAAATATACTTACATTTTACAACATTTTTTAATTTAACTAGTAAACTGAAGAAAAATCTCCTGTAATATAAACATGTATAATCAACCATCGCCTTGGAAATTTAAATTATTCAAGTCTCGCCTTACTCTGCGTATAATTATGTCATAACAGCAGGTACCTGTTTATTATAGTACAGCAACGTTTTGTCAAGCAGTCTCTTACAGTATTAAGTTCGTCAGACACACTATTTTTAAAATTATAAAATATATATTTAAATCTTTGAAGAAAAGTTTGGCTCAGTTTGTAGTGACCCTACTTGCTGTGCCAGCGGTCGCGGGTTCGAGTCCCGCTGGGGATATTCATTTGTGTGAAGTAAATAAAATAAATAATTCACTCTAGCCATGGGTGCTTATATTTACAATGTATATGTATTTAAATTTTATATAATAAGGTGTAGTGTATCAACTATCCAATTATTCATAACACAAGCCTCGTAGCTTACCTTGGAACTAGATGGTGGTATGTGTTAATGTCCCAATATATTTATTTATTATTAAATCTTCAGATTTTAATCATAATATAACAAAGTATAAAATTATATCATAGACGTTTTAACGGACTTCAAAAATATTCAAAAACATTCCATTTGGGTGCGTTTATTAATATAGATATAAGATATCTCTTTATAAATAAATAGGCAAAGACAAAACAGTTTAGTGTCTGGTTTTCCTCTGTTTGTCAACCGGTCTTTTTTTATATTTTAATATCAATAAAGACCCCGGAGACAGTTTTTTATAGATAATTTAGAGGTAAATTCTATTCATATACACACATTTTCCTTAAATTTTCAATTTTTTAATGATTAAGGCCGAATTTCAATTACTAGGCGAACACTAGTCTTTATAGATTTCATATTGCGAGCGAATTTTCTCTGTTCTTTTTTTTTGATTAGATTATACATATAAAGGATGTCACATACATTAAAAAACACTGTAGAAAGTTGAAGAATAAGTTTTGAAGGGACAAAAAGTATATTAGCTAAAAACTAAAGTATAAAAACTATATTTCCAAAAATACTAGATGGGTAGAAGTCTAAACAACATTACACCGATCTACGCAAATCTTTATAATATGCAATCATACCCCATAGAATTCCAAACAAGTAAAGTTTATGGCAAAAGTACTACCAACAACTTAGCAACTCAATAACCTTAAAATGTCATACAAGACCCAAACAAATCACAACCAAGTGGCGTCCAAGTTGTTCCAACTCAGTACGTACATTACGTCGTGATTTCAAGAGCCCGACTATATTTTGAAGCAAACTTCCCTCGTAAGTCGTCCTCAGGTCACGTACTTCCCCCAAATTTAAGGAAAACACACCATGCGCTCCGATTGTTTTGAAATACGTGTGATTTCATTTAGGTTAATATGTTATATGCTGAGAAAGAATAAATGGTAATTTTTTGTAATTAATTATTGGTAAGAAATAGTATTTATTACATAAGTATCTATTTATTAAAAAAATATTGATTTATATGTTACTACCGACTCAACTTCGTCCCTAGGTTGCTTCACATACAAAGTTTCATCTCTTAAACTATCTTCTTACAAAATTTCATCTAAATCGGTTCAGTAGTTTCGGAACCTATTCGTTACAAACAAACAAATCTTTCCTCTTTATAATATTAGTATAGATAATATGTATTGCAAATAGTTGCAAGGACCCCTGTACTAAGTATAACCCTGTATTACTGGGTACTAACTACTAACCCACCAGGACCATTTTCAGATTTTGAAAAAATCATGATTATTTTTTTATTGAATAGTCTCTGTACATAAAGGGTTATATATAACTTTATTATATATAATAAAGTTATACTTAGATATGAAAACTTAACTTAAACTTTTATTATTGGGAAAATACATTTTTTGCTTCTTCTTCTTTTACAAAGCATCACATTAATAGATTGATATAATTTACACAGATGCCGCAGCTGTTGCTGAGCCCATATTTTATCTTGGTAGATCAAAATTTTGTATGATTTAATTATGTATTGCAAAAAGCTACTGAATAACGCTTTGAAGCAGTTGGGGCTTAAGCAAAGCAGGGACGAATTTTCATCGTTTAATCGAATATCTAATTAATTAAATAAGTATAGATAACTCTTAACAATTTATCTATAATTAGCAGAAAAAATACAATTTACAACATTAAACGTCATAAGATTTTTTTTTTCAACCAACTTTAAGTACAATGAAAGTAGACCTTACCGTTAGATGTGGGCTTTACAGCTTACAATTTCAAAGGGCCAATAGAGAAAACAAAATAAGCAATAAATTTGAAATAATTCCACCTTTCGCTGTGGTATTACACCGCAAGTCTTTGTTGAGCGGCGTCGTTACTGTTTACTTGCACTGTAGATATTTGGGGAGTTAGACGTTTTGTGGTCCACATTGTATTTGTGGTATCACTGTTCTCATCGCACAATGGAAGCAATGAAATATAAAATTATTCAGATACAAAATATTTTATTTCAGCATTAAATTATTACAATTGTTTACTGAATATCATGAGCCTATCTACCTGCTTGGAGAGAAAAAACGTCAGTCTTGAAAAGAACTGGTGAAAAAACTTTGCGGATTATTTGTTGATTATTTAAATTGTTATTACTTTAAAACAACAGATTATGACACACTATGAAAAGTTTGTATGTTTTTTACTTTCAGTGCTTTAAAATAGGTACTGGATGGATTTGTATGAAATTAAGTACACGGAAAGACTGACGTGGAGAACATATACTCGTAGGTTACTGATGGCAATAAAATACTAAAAAGTTAATTTACTATTTACTTTAGTAAATTTACCTAGAGACACATTCGAGCCACGTGAGGTTGTTACCCATACAACGTTGCTATTCTTTTTCGCTCCTCTTAGAGGTTGAATTTGACAAAAACTTTCTTAGTTTATTTATATATTTCTAAATTTAGGCTATCAAACTGTCGACACTTTGGTCTGTCAGTTTGGACTGAGTGATGATGAATAAGTCAGTACAAGACACTTTATAGAGTCATTGATTAGCCACGGCGACTAATATAACTTTGCCAAAACACTTTTAACTCTTGGGAATCATTTGATATAATGATATATAGACGCTAGATGTACACTTGGTAGTAGCTTCAAAATTATCCTTTGCTACTTTTAAAATTTTGAACTATCTTTATAAAAAATATCGTCGACTTCTTACTCTGTCACTGCAAGAATAAAAGCGAGGCAACACACAGACAAATACACTATCATATTTATCAGATTACTATTCCAAATGCTTTGTATGTTTGTAACATACACACAGTGTATGTATGTTTGTTCTACACTCTAAAACAAGTAGTAGTAAAGGAATTTAAATGAAATGTAGAACGTAACACAATATTTATCAGTAATAAAAAAATCCGAAAGATATATAGACAAATAGAAAATATTATAAAACAAAAGGCATCTAGCGATTCACTCGAGCGAAGTGAGGTTTAATCGCTAGTAATAATATGAAAGATCGTAAACCACTTTAATATTACTTCCTAAAATCAAACAAAGGAGCATCAGCTATTAATATAAAGCTTAATACTAAAATCGAAATAGTGCTAAAACTTGGAAGGAAACAACGACGTTAAGATAAACACCGATGTTAATTTATTATTCACACGCCATTAATTCCTCCATAACATAGTTGCAACACCATAACTCACGATGCATGGTAATGTCTTCCTAGATGGCATTTGTTTTAAAGGAAACAAGTATGTTCGAGACAAACGTAAATTGTACGGTTATCAGATCCCCCTATATGAATGTGGATGTAGTGAACTTTTATTACTTCGGTAATAAAATATGGTAATATTCTATGTTATTGGTAAAGTATTTTCTGAATTTTGATACAGCCTTTTTAGAGATATTTTGTTCCTATGGCATCTTCATTATAAAGGCATGCATATTAGATATAATATTACTTATTGTATTGCTCTTATTTACATAATTTTAAAATGTAATGCTTAAATAAAAAAGGTTTTAAGAACAATTAATCCACATCAAACTCTTCAAATAAAATTTTGTATTGGGCCTAAATTAATATAACTCCAAGAGCCTTGAGAACTTTGAATTAAGATCGTGAATTGCCCCAACAATAAAACAAGTTTCGAGTGATGAAGTTACAATTTCTTCGAATTTACGTCGATTTATAACTTAGAAGTTTGGAAACAATGGGCACGATTGATGAAGCGCTTTGTTGCAAATCTAAAGGTGAAGACGTTTGGGGGTTCGACCTAAATTAATTATGATCTGTTTTAATGGGTTCAGAATTATTATGCTCATAAATTAATTTTAGGCCTAATCTATTATTGCGAACTTTGTGTACATTCGTAGTATTTTATCCAAAAATATCTAAAACTAATGTGCTTTTTTAAGACAAATAATGCTTTTTAACCGACTTCCAAAAAGAAGGAGGTTTTCAATCGTCGGAATATTTTTTATGTATGTTCACCGATTACACCTGTACACCTGTACACCACTAGTACACCTGAACCGATTAGGCTCTTTTTTTTGTTTCGAAGGGTATACTTCCCAGGTGGTCCAATTTAAATTTTATCGAAATTGGTCGAGCGGTTTTTACAAAAATCAAGAATATATACTTATATATTTTTAAATAAATTGCTTAATATTAAAAAAAATTCTTCTTACAAATTACCGGATTATTATGTCTACACTAAAAATGGAAAAATAAAAACTTCAAAAAACCGACTTCCGATACGTAAAATACATCATAAATTGATGTATAATATTTTAAATTTAATAAGAGTTCATATCTAATCATATTTACCTATCAGATATTCATATCTTAAAATATTGTCGGCGGGCACCGACTTCGAAAATATCTGATTAGGTATCTATTCTAAATAAAAACCCCCGATTAGTTATTTTTTTACATTTTAGTGCCTGGAAGTTGGTTCTTATTTTTTTTTAAGTTTTGTTAAACTTTTTGCTAGCATTTCTTATAGTCCAAAAGCCCGCGCCGATCAGACCTTCGTTATTTTATAAAAACTGAAAGTATCTCTCTGTGTATGTACCCAATACAGGTAAGAACGATCCCCGAATATAAAGCTTAGATCATGGCGACTTTGGCAACAGGTAGCAAAGGTGTCAAAAAATAACGAAAGTCTAAACGTCGCGGATTTCTCTATTAGAAAAAAATGACGAAATAATCCATGGACGAGGTATAGTTCAATATCGTTAAAATATGTATTCCAATACACATACTCACCAGCTAGAATGGAATTCACGACCCCTTAAGAAAGTATATATTGCTATAAAGACACATTATCACTACACCAGACGGTTGTCGTGCCATAAGTTGGAGACGCAGTCAGCGCGCCAGACAACTCTCTATGGCATTTACATTTAATATGTCTGCGAATATTGCTTCGAATTAGTTTCTTTACTTTGACTGGCGTGTAAATAGCTAGACTAGTGCTTTCGCATACGGAAGACTAAGAATGTTTTTATTAAAGCGAAATATCCTTTTGTATAAATATGTGTAATATGACGACACGTTTGGCTCAGTTTGTAGTGACCCTACTTGCTG
The DNA here is from genome assembly GCA_921882275.1 of Brenthis ino. Lineage (NCBI taxonomy): Eukaryota > Metazoa > Arthropoda > Insecta > Lepidoptera > Nymphalidae > Brenthis > Brenthis ino. The sequence continues at coordinate 27,661,395 of OV170227.1, forward strand.
CGCCAGCGGTCGCGGGTTTGAGTTCCGCTGGGGGCATTCATATGTGCGATGAGCACGAATGTTTGTACTCCAGTCATGGATGTTTATATTTATAATATGTATGTATTTAAAGTTATATGTGTATAATGTATCAACTATCTGGTATCCATAACACAAGCCTCGTAGCTTACCATGGAACTAGATGGCGTTGTGTGTTAATGTCCTGACATATTTATAAATAATATGATAGCTCTCACGTTTTATCCATTTGGTAAAAAAAAGGATGTAGTTTTTTTTACGCGGTGGATCGATATTAAAATCACTTTAAAATTATAATTTCGCTTTAGGTTAGAATTTTCTTTGTAAATATGAGATATCTATTGAGGTATAATCTTTTTCTTTAAAAAAGAATATGAAATTTGCTTTACATTGGCGGATATATCGTGTAATATGTACAAAAATATAATAAATACACGTTTCGTATATATTAGTAGATGAGGTATTTTCCCGCAGTAAAAAGTATTTTATGTGCTGACCCAGATAACCAGCTATTATCATACCAAATTTCATCAAAATTCCTCCAGTGGTTTTTCCGTGATGCGGTAACAGACAGACAGACAGACAAAAATTCGAAAAAATATAGATTTGGCCTCTGTATTGATAATAATGTCTATTTCAATAGATTTACATTATACATAGATACATATGTATAATGTATATATAAATAAGCAAAGACAAAACAATTTAATACTATTTTCTCCTCCGCTTGACAGCCGATTTTTGTTTAGTAACTATTGTCAAACTTTTGTGTTATCAATAAAAAAAAACAAACTCTTTATATAGATAGGTAAATTGTATTCATATATAATTGTTTTTCTAAAATTTTAAATAATGATTATGGTCGAATTTCAACCACCGGGCACACTAGGACTAACTCAATAACCTAACCTAGATTCTGAATTGCGTACTACATACTAATATTATAAAGAGGAAAGATTTGTTAGTTTGTTTGTACCGAATACGCTCCGAAACTACAGAACCGATTTAGATGAAATTTGGTAAGAAAATAGTTTGAGACTTCGGGAAGGATATAGGATAGTTTTTATCTCGGAATTTATCCCTTATGGGGGTAAATGAAGGTGAGTTTGTACGGGTTAGCAACCTAGGGACGAACCCGAGCAAAGCGAGGGTGAGTCGCTAGTACTAATATGTATATACTACCACAAAATGTAAGTAATGTACTAATATTGGAGTATATATATTATATATTCTTGTGAGCAACATTTGGCTAAACATGGCATGACACTATAACCATATTAGAAGCTGGGATGCTGACTTCCACACAGATTATTAGTTAAGAGCAAAACAATGTCGCGCAGTAGGAGTTCGTGCATAAAATAAACGAATTTTCATGTGTTCCATGTTCTTAGCATTACGATAGCATCTAAGAATTTTAGTCATCGCAAATATTATTTAAGATTTTGTTTGCTGCTTTTTTTCTGATATTGAATATAAATTTGCTGAAATCGTATTAGTCGGGTTTTTAAGCAAATTGCCCAAATTGTGGGCCGGTTTTCTTAACAAATAGATTTTACTTCAATGGCGGACCGATATACATTTTCTAAAAAATATTTCACCCCTATCCATTTTGTTTGTAAAATAATTATTGATAAATATATGTTTTTATTTCAATGCCATCGAACTACTATTATAAAAATGCGGAAGTTTTTTTGTATGTATGTATATCCTTCACGCTAAAAGGGCTACGGATTTGACATTAATAAATTACACTTCTATGCCTTTCTTTAGCTTTGTACAACACATCACTTTATAATGCCTTAGTTATTAAATCTATTCTTAGTATTATAAAGAGGAAAAATTTGTTTTTTGTTTGTTTGTATCGAATAGACTCCGAAACTACTGAACCGATTTAGATGAAATTTGGCAAGAAGATAGTTTGAGACCCTGGAAAGGACATAAAATAGTTTTTATCTCGGAAATCATCCCTTAAGAGGAAGAAAATGGGACGAAAGTTTGTATGAGGAAGTAACCTAGGGACGAACCCGAGCGAAGCGAGGGTGAGTCGCTAGTTGATAAATAATTTATCAAATGGGGATAATTCATCGAACTCTGCGGTAGTTTTATTACGTTGAATTGATTTCAATGAACTACGATACTCTATTAATTGGAAAATCAATAGGCCGCGGTTAGACTATTCAGTAATGATTTATTTCCTTTCCACTTTAGCCAGAGGGTTCTCTCCGAGGATTTTTTATGAAGTTATAAATTTTAAAATTAGTTTCTAGTGATACTACTGGTACAATAAACTCGTACTAGTAAATACAAAGTCTGTTTATGAATTTATTTTGTGGCCTTTATGAATTTACAATGAAAATTGTGATTTTAGATAAATTTGTATTGTTTCTTCTAAATTTTATATTATAATATGTGAAGAGAAAACTTTAAACCCCTTTTAAAGCATATTACATGTATGGGCTAGTATGAGCTTTGGTATAGTTTATATATAGAAAAGGATCGCAGAAAGCGAAAATAAATTGACTTTCTTTTACCCGCGAATCCGGTTGCGTATTTTATTTATATATAATTACTTCACTGCTAAGATATGTAGCATGATGTTAGATAACCTTTAGCAATATTACACAAGTACTTATATAATATAAAGATTTTGTTTGTTTGTACGTGTAAATCTCTGAATTTATGAACCCGTTTCAAAATTATTTTGGATTTTATAAAACCTATTTTACTTAATAAAGGCTATCTATATAACTTTGAAAAAAATAACCGCAATATCGATGAGATTTAATGAATTATGGTTGATTTTCAACCACGGGGCAATCACTAGTATAAATTAAAAAAAAATATTGTGAAGTTTAAGACATTGTCAATTTTTTGTTTGTTTGATCGCGCTTATCTCTGAAAACGTGTATCATTTTAAAATTTCCCTGACAATATTCTACACAAAACTTTACCCCTAAAAATGTCACTATTAAATGCTTGTTGTGTCCTTAAAAATAAATGTGTTCCTGTAAAAAGGTTTCATGTTTTTAACTATCGTATCGTCGGATAGTGAAACTCTTCAGTGGCTAAAATAACTCAATTCTAGTAACATCTCTAACGCTATTTGTCGAATCTCATCTATACTTATTATAAAAATAAGTCCCCCGGCCGCGTCTTTCTGTCCTCCTGTCTGTCCTCCTGTCTGTCTGTACGCGATAAACTCGAAAACTACTGAACGGATTTTTATACGGTTTTCAACAATAGAAAGAGTAATTCTTGAGGAAGGTTTAGGTATATAATTTATTATGCTTTTATGTAAATTAGCTGAAATACGGCGACAAATGTTGAAGAGGTCGCAAAAAATCTCGCCAAATGGGAACTTTCCACGCGAACGCCGCGTAAACTAGCAAAGATACAGTTAAGTAATGTACTAGAGAATTCAAAATCTATAAAAATGCTACAAAAAAGTCCGCGATAGCATATCTCTATCTCTTACGGTTGACTTACAATAACCACTTTTATGTTAACATTTTTAATTAAAAACATTACGTTATTTTCAAAGTTATTTTCTTTAGTTCGGTATTAATCCTTATCCAAATGAATATTTTAGTTAGCTTAGTCATTTAATGCAGATTAAAATTGCTCTTTACACTAAATCAATCAGATGAATAGTTTTTGAGATATCGTTGTTAGAAGTAATTAGTAGCGAAACATTTTTAATGCTTGGCGAGCATTGAGATGCCTACGGCGAGTCCATCCCCTCTGCCCCGCATCGCTCGACCGCCTGCTCAAGCTATATAAACCGGGCGATGTAGCGCGCGATCCTAGGATACTTTTTACCGCGGGAAAATATCTTATTTCTGAGGAAAAATACAAAAACTGCAATGTAAGAGTATACTAATATGTAACACCTAAGAATTTAGTTTTTGGTCATCTGAACGCGGGCGGAGCCGCGGGCAATGCTAGTACATTTATATAGATTTTTGTAACAATAAGATATTTATATTATAGATGATACGTTTAGCTCAGTTTGTAGTGACCCTACTTCTTGTACCAGCGGTCGCGGGTTCGAATCCCGTTCCGGGCAATCATTTGTGTGATGACCACGAATGTTTGTACTCCAGTCATGGATTTTTATATTTATAATTTTATACATGTGTAGTGTATCAACTATCTGGTATCCATAACACAAGCCGCGTAGCTTACCATGGAACTAGATGGTGCTGTGTGTTAATGTCCCAACATATTTATTATTTACTTCATAGCCATATTTTTATATGGTAAGTATTAAAAGGTTAAATGTAATGGTAGAGTTAAAATTAATATGTGCAGAAATCAATATTTAGATATTCTAAGTCAATTATGCGACATTGTAAATACAATTCGGCATTTATTGTACCGCAAATATAGAACCATTTGAATTCTCGAAGTTTCTCAGAAGTTACCTAATTTTCCTTACCGGCAGGTGTTCTAGAACATTCGATGCCAAACTGACAAATGAGACAAAAAATTTTAATTAATTTTTAAATAATCATTTACTATGCTGTTAGAATTTTTTTATAATTATGTAGTTATACTGTATTCAGGCATTTTTAATGTCCCGCTGCTAGGCATGGGCCTCTTTTCAATATGAGGGACATTGGGCCATAGCCCACCACGCTAGCCAAGTGCGGTTTGGCGAACTTAACATGTCTTTCGAAAACTTGCTCTCAGACATGCAGATTTCGTCACGGTGTTTTTCCTCACCATGAGGCAAACGGTTGAAAATGATTCGCTCTACAAACACGAGACTCGGGACTTAAACCCGCTTCACTTGGTTTTTCAAACCATCTCGTTACCGCTGAGCTACCACTGCCTTTTTTTAATAATTTTATTTTACAATTTTACTTTATATAGAGAGACAAATTCTATACATATAATAAGTTGTCCTCAAAATGTTAGTAATGATTATAGTCGTACTACGACAACTGAGCTACTAGTATATATAAATATATGTATAATAAATAAGTATATAGGAAAACAAAAACAAATCTCTCCCACGGGAACCCTACATTTTTCCGGGATAAAAAGTAGTCTATGTGTTATTCTGATGTATGAGCTATATTATTGTAAAGTTTCATCAAAATCCATTCAGTAGTTTTTGCGTGAAAGAGTAACAAACATACATACATCGATACATCGATACATCCATACTCACAAACTTTCACATTTATAATATTAGTATAGATTAAGAACTACGTAAGTCATTTAGGGTTCCACGAAAGTCTCAATGAAGTCATTTAACAATGCAATTAAAAGTTCGTCGATCGAAAAATGAAGTTATTGTAAGAGCGATTCGAAGTTTTATCTCGGAATTTAATTTTAGTAAGAAATTTTAACACATTTATCTCTACGTATTTAATGCGATTGTTTGACTTGTTTGTAATTTAACTTTTATTTCTAAGGAGTTTTTCTATTTATTTGTCGCAGGATATAAACATTTTATAGTTGTTTTGGAACAGAACACTTTATTGTACAAATATTACTTGCCTATTGACTGATATATAGCGGATGTAGATTGGTTATGTGAATATTAGCTTAAATAATAAAGTAACATATAGGCAAGTATCTATATGTGATATATAGTATATATATGTAATAAAAATAGCCAAAAGGTACTGCTGCCTGTATAATATTATACTGTATCTGGCTGCTATATCCGAGCTCGATTGGCGTTTTTCGAAAAAGATATAAAAATTACGTTTTTTATATATATATATATATATATATATATATATATATATATATAAGCAAAACCTTATATAAATGCAAAATATGATAAAATATATATATATATATATATATATATATATATATATATATATATATATATATATACAAGAAATGCTCATTTAATATTATAAGAAAAAAGCCACCTAGGTACCTATCTACACACAAGCGAAGTGAGGCAAGGCGCGAGTTCTCTACAAAGTAACACTTTTAAAATTTTCTAAAGGTCATTGTATTCTAATCAGTGCTATACTTTAACATTAAAATTATACTGGAAACATCAAAGAAGTTCCAGGAATACTTAAAATTGCATTTTGCTCACCCATACCCAGGTATGTTTGACTATGTCTACTACTTAGACCATTCCACGCATATTTTAAGCTTCGGTACAAGCTACGAGCTAAATATAGTTATTTCATTTACCTTTTGAACCATTGCAAAATTTTGAACTTTAATTTTGAACCAAAAATGAAAATATAATAAAAATAATTAAAATGCTTTATTGGTTTACAGCAAATATTTTTACGTTTTTTTTTATTAACATTTAACCTTTTGACTTATAATTTTTAAAGTTATTTTAGATTAAATTATGAAATAATTTTAGATAGATAAGAAATTTTAAAATTGGTCTATCGCGTGTGGCTTATGGCTTAAATGTATAATTTAAAAAAGAACTTTTCCAATATACATTCTCAGATCTTTGCGGTCAAGCCACCATTGTTGTGCTCCCATCGGATTTAAACTTATTTTTACCTTTAATACGTTTATAGCCATTTTGTAATTAGAAATCAGATAGATGTATTAAATTTACATAAAATTAGTAGATTCAATATAATATGTACATATATAACTGCCTCCGTGGTGTAGTGGCTAGCATGTACGGCTGCACACCCGGAGGTCCTGGGTTCGAGTCCCGGGTCGGGCCAAGTTTAGTTATTGAGTCTTTCTGTATAAGTAAAGCCTCAGTAACAGCCCGGAGTTGGGAAGTTGGCGGTGTTTCACCCCCGTGCCTCGGAGAGCACGTAAAGCCGTCGGTCCTGCGCCTTAACTCTCACTGGTCGTGTCGAGCAGTCGTCCCACCGGAATCACATATGTATGTATGAGTTTTGTATTTTTCACGTACTGATTCAATCTTTGAGAATTTAACCTTATTTTAGCAGTTGTTTTTTAAGGTATCAACATTCTACGTGCTTCTAATCATACTAATGGTTATCAAATTATAAGTGTTATCTTTTACCGACTAATCTCCATTTAATTCTATGAATATTGTGTTAAAAATGTACGTGATGTTGGCGTAATATTTTATGCGCAATTGAAAAATCGGCTTTATACGTATAGATTCTACAATATTTTATAGATTTACCTTTTCAAAAATTTAAAGATTAAATTAAAAATATTTTACTGAGCAAAGCATATTACTCTGTTCAAGAGATTCTTGTTGATGGAAATATGTGGGATTTAAAAATAATAACTCGAATGCAGGCTATTTATATTATTATATTAATGAAATAAACAAATGTAACATCGATATTTAAAAGGGCAACTGTTAAGATTCTCGCCGGTTCTACTCAGCAGAACTGCTTTCCGAGCCGGTGTTAGCTTCCACACGGACTGACTACACTGACGTTTAAATTAAATTGACGATTCAAAAGTGCTTGTAATAAGTCTAATTGAATAAAATTTATTTCATTTCATAAGAGAAAATAAAACCCACAATAACTTGTTGTATAGATAGGGAGTAAAAATGATAGATAAGTTTGTCTCTGTTCGTGCCACATGTAAACAAAAAAGTAAAGCTCAAATATCATTTAAAGGATAATATTATATTATTATCATAAAATATTATGTACAGAATGTAATTTTAAAGTATTAAAGGGTTGGTCCAGCGGTTACTTAAAAAGAGCAGAATATATAATTATTTAAGATTGAAGCAATAACAAAATATTTACTTATACAAAAAAATCTAAAATCTCTGACAATAGCCTTTATATAGTACGAGCGACTCACCCTCGCTTCGCTCGGGTTCGTCCCTAGCTTTCCCATACAAACTTTCATCCTCATTTTCATTTCCTTAAGGGATGATTTCCGGGATAAAAATTATCCTATGTCCCAGGGTATGTATTTCCAGGGCCTCAAACTATCTTCTTACCAAATTTAACCTAAATCGGTTCAGTAGATCCAGAGATTACCCCCTACAACGCCACAAACTCACAATTCACAAACTTTATCTCTTTATAATATTAGTATAGATGACATAGGGCAGATAATATGTTTTCCTAAACTTCATTAGTATATATAGAGATTACGATTTTTTCTAATTCCCGGACACGTGACACCTGTGGCCAGTGTCGAATATTATTTTCCTCGTTAAGTCAGTAGTGAAACTCGATACTAATAATTGAGTAGAATATCGATTTCGGAAGCCTTAGAAAGTTGGGCATTTTTCGTACGTGTGCCGTCACAGCTGATGTTGTTTGAGTTAATGAAGTGAAGTATGTTGTAACTATTTTAGTTAGTTTTAATCTATCGTTGTAATATGTTAGTATTTAACGTGTAATTATATTTGGCAACTTATTGCAGGATTCTTTACTGGCAACTCACTCTTTGCTCTTTACTCTGGCTTTGCCTGGGTTTGTATGTACGTACCTCTTGCATTTATAATCTGTACTAATGTTATAAAGAGATAAAGTTTGTGAGTTGTGAGTTTGTGACGTTGTAGGGAGTAATCTCTGGATTTACTGAACCGGTTTAGGTGAAATTCGGTAAGAAGATAGTGTGAGGCCCTGGGAATACATATCCTGAAACATAGGATACTTTTTATCAAGGAAATCATCCCTTAAAAAGATGAAAATGAGGATGAAATTTTGTATGTAGAGTCAACCTAGGGACGAACCCAAGCGAAGCAAGGATGAGTCGCTAGTATAATACATATAGAGACAGTGATACCTTTTTGGTTTTATTATTAATAATATATCCAGGTCATCGTTTATCAGTGTAATAATTCATCCAAATCCTTTCAGTTGTTTGAGTTTTATTTTTATTTTCCAGTGTTTATTTTCTATAGTTGAATAGATAAAGGGCTTTTTAACTGATTCTCAATAACAATAACCAATCTACTAGCACAGTTAGTCGCATTATATGTAACCAAGTCATTGATAAGTACATAAGTGTTATGCGCTTTTTCCTTGTGTTGTGTGCTTTTCTTTGCAAGAAATATAAATAAGGCTTATTTATTTTTATTATTTATTTATTTATTTATTCGAGCAAAATTTGGGCTGCTACTGCTACTTTTTGTTATCAGAGAAACCCAGGACTATCATTTTTTCAATTATCATAACAACTAACCACTCGACTAAAAAGAGAGAATCCTTATCATTCTCTACATTATTTATTCGGCTTTATTTATGTAAAATGTTTATTTAATACCAATAACTAGGTTAACTAGCGGTTCACCCTCAGTTTGCCTATGGTTATTCTGACATATGATCTATATTATTGTAAAGTTTCATTAAAATCCATTCAGTAGTTTTTGCGTGAAAGAGTAACAAACATCCATACATCTATACAACATACATACATCATCACAAACGTTCCTATTCATAATATTAGTAGAATAGTCAATAATTCTGTTTTAAAAAGTCTCTGGGATAATTTATCGTTTGGACAAATAAGTACAGAAACGACGATTTACTGAACAAAACTATCTATAATTATAATTTATTAACCAGATAGTGATTATAATATATCATCTCAATAAATATAATTTAATATTCTTATCATCAGTTTTTGATAATTTCCAAAGTGGTTTCGACAGACGACACTACCACAAGTTAACGTCGGCTGAGCAAACATAGCATAGTTTGTGGTTTCTCGGCTCGGTTGCTCACTGTTTAACTACGGGAAGTTGTTACACTTATAAGCTATGTATAGTTATAATAATTGCGAATGTCTGCCGTTTAATTTAAATGTAATGATATTAAATTATGTTGATTTTGATAATAATTGAAATAAAATAGGTCTAAAATATGTATATATAAGTCTTTTAGTAGAAAATCTGTTCAACTTTTTTTTTCGAAATTTATGTGGGGCTGTATTTACATATATAATTCGATTATTAATTAGAAATATGATCATAAAACATTCACATATGGTAAAAATATCGCGTAACACATATTTTTTTAATTCTTCTCCTCGCATATCTCAAACTGGTCATTAAAATTTAAGAATTACAAATTAAAAAAATATTAAAAGAAAATTTTCTCGTACCGTCTCTATTTGATGCTGTAATTTTTGCAAACACCCCAAGCGAAGATGCTTAAAAGAAAAACATTTCTGAAAATAAAACCATTAAAATTTCACAGTTTTATAATATGTTCATAAAAAATATTGAGTAATCTATATCGTTATATCATAAACACTCAATAAATGTAAATTATTTTTAACTAGCACCGCCCGCGGCTACGCCCGCGTTCAGATGACAAAAAAATAAATTCTTAGGTTTTACATATTAGTATACTCTTACATTGCAGTTTTTGTATTTTTTCTCAAAAATGACATATTTTTCCGCGGTAAAAAGTATCCTATATGTTGACCCGGATAACCAGCTATCACTATACCAAATTTTATCAAAATCCCTCCAGTACTTTTCCTGTGATGCGGTAACAGCAGACAGATAAAAATTCTAAAAACTATAGATTCGGCCTCTGTATCGATAATAATGTTTATTTCAATAAGATTTTCCGAAAAATATTTAATGTACAGATTCGGCTTGGTTACAATTTTATTATATGTATAGATTAGAATTCCATGATTTGAAATAAAAATATTTTATAATGAATTCTAAGAACGAACGTGACAATTGACTCATACCATATTTCCAATAAATAAAAGCCAAAAATGTCTGCGAGATGCAAATTGAAATGGCAACATTCCGGACATATCGGAAGACAGCGCTTGACATAAATTGCAGGGTAACAAAACCGGATGGTTTCATATACATTTTGTTACTCATCACATATTTTGTTTTGTTTGTTGTATTATAAATTATTTTGAACTACGTCGAATATTTTTAATTATTTGTTTTTTACTAAATTATTATTTTTGTATAATGTATTATTATTATAAAATGTATATTTTAAAATGGCTGTCTATTATTTTTCTATCGATCTCCCATAGTTACAGCTAAGTTTAGATATATTGTTTTTCATTATAATGCTTATATTTTTAGTCGTATTCTTATATTCACAACAATTTGGGTACCCTTCACAGTAAGATTACCAAAATAAGTCTATCTAAACTTTCAGACTAAAAAGTGTACGGAAATAACTGGACGGAGGCTTTCATTTATTATAGACCAAGTCAGATATTTACGAAGTCGTTGCTGATGCTCTGGGCTACCTCGGATTCTTAATAGAATATAATTTTAGAACTCGATAGAACAATCGATGTATATAAAAGAAAATACATATATAGACGAAATTAGAACCTCTTTCGAAGTACTTACCTTTTTGGATGTCATAAAATCTTATTGATATTTAAATCAGAATTTTACTATGCAATTGGCAATAACACGATTTCAAACTAATAAAAAGCAGATAAAGCTTCCGCTACAAAGTAAGAAATGAGGTTAGGTCAATTTTAATTACTTGGTACTAATTTAATAGTGTACTTAAGCTTAATATGAAGGAAATATTAAATCGAAGAACGTGAATTCTAAATGAGACTAGAAATAAGGTATTTATGCAAACTATGAAACTACTGTGCTATCGATTATCGTTTAGCATTAAAGGAAAAAGTGCATTATTCATTTGAAATGAATGTTTACAATTTATTATGGGCATGCAAGTATTATACTAGCTACTGCCTGTCGATTTACAGACAAAACAAAATAAAAACTAAAAAAAACCGACTTCCAGGCAGTAAAATTAAAAAAAAATAACTAAACGGGGGTTTTCATTTAGAATAGATACCTAATCACATATTTTCGAAGTCGGTGCCAGCCGACGCATAAGAAATTTAATATATTTTGATAAGTAAAATACATATATACCTATTAGATATTCATATCTTAAAATATTAATATATTAATTACTAGCAGAACCCGCGGCTTCGCTCGCGCTACAACTACAAAAAAACCTCAAAAAAGGTAATACTTTCTTATAATACTTTCTTAGAATACTTTATTTATAACAAAAAAATAAAAACCGACTTCAAATAAAAGCACTAAAAAGTAAAAAATAACTGATTGGTAGTTTTCATTTACTATACATACCTAATCAATTATATTCGAAGTCGGTGTGCTTTGCTTTGTATGGGCTGGCACCGATTTCGAAAATATTTAATTAGGTATGTATTTAATAGGTAGGCTTTAATTACTTAGCCAAAGCACACCGACTTCGAATATAATTGATTAGGTATGTATAGTAAATGAAAACTACCAATCAGTTATTTTTTACTTTTTAGTTCTTTTATTTGAAGTCGGTTTTTATTTTTTTGTTAAAAAGTTTTTATTTTTCCCTTTTTAGTGTAGACAGTAGTAGCAAAGTAAGGATTTTAACGTATTAGGCTTGTCAAATCAAACAAAACAAGCCTAAACTAAAAGTATCTACTATTAGCCGTTGAAGAGTTCCACCTATCCACCTTCTGGCCTTACCATCAGATCAGGTCAACAATACCGAACCACTGTACTCTCAACGAAAATAGAAACACTTGCAAAGTGTCAGTTTCAAGTCAATATGACAATTAGAAGTAGGTTAAATTCATCATTAGCTATTTTTCCACCCTTAGGGGTGGTATTTTTTTTGAAATTTAAATGGGACCAATCTGGAAGTATACACTTTCTACAACACAAAAATTGTCCAAATCGGTTAATAAATGACGGAGTTCTGAGGTAACAAACATAAAAAAAACATACAGTCGAATTGAGAACCTCCTCCTTTTTGAAGTCGGTTGAAAATGTCAAAAAAGGCAGATTCATACAAACTTTCATCCTTTATTTTACCCTCTTATAGTATGAATTTCGAAAAATGCTAAAACACGTATTTATTTAATTTTATTGAAGAGCATTAATACCAAGTTTCAAGTCATTCTGATCAAAATAAAAAAAAAATGGATTGTATTAGAAAGTGTTTTACTGTGGGAATTATGTAAACTCTCGCGGTAAAAAGTAGCCTATATCACTCTTCAGCCCTCTAACTCCGTCACTTCGTTTCGACGTGAAAGAAGGATAAACAAACACATTTTCACATTTATAATATTAGTATGGATTATAAAAAGTCAACAGGGATGTAGCTGAGCGAAGCGTAAACATATCACAAGTGTCAGGTAAGTACTTCAGTAGTCTACTGTAAATGCTTCTGTAGCAGTAAGTACGTCTGTCTGTCAGTAGATGAAGATAAATTATATATCTTTTTATTATCATTGGTATAAAACGTTTATTATATACTTGTATGTATGTATGTATGTATGTATTCAGCCCTTTTTAACGTCCCACTGCTGGGCACGGGCCTCCCTTCAGGGGGATCAGGCCATAGTCCACCACGCTGGCCAAGTGCGGGTTGGCGGACTTCGCATGTCTTTCGAAAACTTGCTAAGTTCTCTAAGACATGCAGGTTTTCTCACGATGTTTTCCCTCACCGTTAAGACAAGTGGTAATCATTTTGGAAATGATTCGCACATGAAAATATCAGAGGTGCGAGACCCGGGATTTGAACTCGCTTCACTCGGTTTCCCAAGCGAGCGCGTTACCACTGGGCTACCATGGGCTACCATTTATACTTAATGGTAATAATCTGTGTAGTGTACTCGTCGAGAATTGAATAACAATCTGTATGGGATACCGATATCAGCGGTAAGATACTTCAGCTATGACAACTCGATGTTGACTGAACTATGAAACATTCTGTTTATTCAAGCCAACTTTGTTTAGAATTCGACTTCATTAATTCTAACAACTCTAACACAAAGTTATGCTATAATATATTATTATGCTGTAAATTGTAAGAATAAATTAGCAATTTGCTCTGGTCATTCAAGACTAGTGACACCTATCTTTATATATATAATTCTTCTGTGAGTGTGTATGTCACTGAACTTCTCTCAAACGACTGGATCGATTTTGATGAAATTTTTTGTGTGTGTTCAAGGGGATCTGGGAATGGTTTAGATTCACAATTTGAATAATAATTTTCATCAAAAAAATTATTAAAAAAAGTTTGAAATTTTCAAATTAAAGACGTGTAGACAGGACAACGTCTGTCGGGTCCGCTAGTATCTATATAAAATAATATTTCACAGGAATTTCTACTGTTTTTTTTCTATAGGATATCTATTGTACCTAAATATATCTCTTCGGAAATAGTTACATTAATTTGTAAATTATTTGGTGCGTGCAAGATGGAGAGATGTATATACATAAAAAAGTAAGTTAGCTTGTAGTATTGCTGTTTTGAAATGGAAAGCGACTAAATACGTTTTTTAAAGCTAGATAAAGTATACATGTATAACATCTGTACAACAGGTGGTTATGTGAACACTCTGAAGCCTAGAAAAGGCAGTACTGCCAACTTAAACACAACATTACCTTTTTCATATTAAAGACGCCCCAACGGATGGCCTACTGAGGTAACACAAAAACCAGTGAGTTGACTTCATGGTCCACTCTGCTACTGATTTCTCTGAAGAAATACCAGGAGCAACCCACGCGGTCCATCTCCCGAGGAAAACTGAGGTGGGCTTCCATTCAAGTCTACAGAACACGTGGAAGTTCTCACTCCTGGCTAGATTGCCGGCCGCTACTGAAACTTAAAGACGACCGCATTTTCACCTCGGAAATATTTCATAATAAAATATTATAATATACTAGCGGCTCACCCTCGCTTCGCTCGGGTTCGTCGCTAGGTACGTTTTAAATAGATATAAATAGTTATTAGCCAGTGTTATTAGCCTTATAAATATTTTTTTTTTCGTTAATTTTTCTGACGTTTTAATACTTAGGTATTAACCTATTCCGGAATGAGAGAAATCCAAAAATTCAAATATCATAAAAATTGGTCCAGCCGTTCTAACGGGCTAAAAAGTATCCTATGTCCGTCTCCTGGTTCTAAGCTACCTCCCCACCAAGTTTCAGCCAAATCGGTTCAGCCGTTCTTGAATTATAAATAGTGTAACTAACACGACTTTCTTTTATATATATAGATTATTGGGTTAAATTACCCACAATCATATAAAATAGCAGTACAAATCTGCGAAAACATAGAAAAGTAATAAACGAATCACACTATCTAACCCGATACTCAGTCACTTTGTAGAACAACTTTATCTTGTCCAGAAATATCTTCGAAGAACTTTATTTTCTCTTACATTAAAGCTATTTTATCCTAACATAGGAATCCTACGTAGTGAGGGAATGACGCGACCAGCCAGCCGTGAAGCCTCGATAGCGATGTTACGATAAAACTAATAGAGTTTTGGACTAACGTGAATTTAATATAGTTTGCGTTACGTTTTCAGTAAAAATTAGTCGAGCGTAAATTGTGGGTTTTATAAAATTATTGGATATTTTGGGGTTGAGTTTAATTTAATTTGGTTGAGTTATTTATTTTCGCATTGTGAATGCAATTGTTTTGTAATTAACGACCTACGAATCCTTCTTCGGTAAATGTTATAATTTAAACATAAAAAAATGTAAAGTAATGAATGTTTGTTTGTGTGTCTGTTTGCTTATAACTAAGCATACTAATCCATTCATACGATTATGATGAAACTTTTAAAGATTTTGTGTACAAGCCCGCGAAGATTTTGGACATAAGCAAATGCAACCGTAATTTATGTATGAGTATTATGTGTTTGAGGTCTGTTTTAAATAAGGTTGGACCGCTAGGATAGATTGTAGGACCGCTCGGAGGTACAAGACCTGAATCTAATCACATTTGGATATTCAAGCAAGTTTGTTACCACTGGGCTAACACCGCTGTTAAAAATATATAGTTTAAGTTTAACTTCTAGCTTTCGAAATTAAATAAACTTAGTGAAGTAATAAAGCTAAGTTCGCAGCTAATAAAGCGCAGGAAGTAATTCTGCTAGACTCCTACATCAATTTGTCTCCATATCAAAACAAAATGAAAAGAATGGCTGTGGGAAAAATGTTAGGAAATACAAAAATACTAGCAATTTCCTGTAAACTGTTGGAAATATGTTTACCGTTGAGGTTTGTTTCCATCATTTATATATTTTTATAATGTTTAGTCAGTTGGAGAAAATATGTTACTCGATATTGTCTCCAATTTTGAACTGTTTTTTATTATAATGAGCAAGTAATTTTTAATTTTTTCAATTCAATTCAATTCAGTTGTCTTTTATTAATCATTATTATATTAAATGTTTTAAGTAAGTAATCATGTAAAATTAAAATTACATACTTCGTTGTTGGCATCAAATTCTTCTACATCAGACAGATAACAGACCTTTAGAAAATATACCAAACAAACAATTCAATTCATATTGTTTGAACTATTTTAATATAGCCATAAAATAATAATTAATAAGCATTGTTATAAGCTGAAGTGCAATACAAGGGTGCCGGTATTACAAGAGCGGCAAAATACTTGAGACAAAACGTCTTAGCATTGCACTATAACGTATCATAGCTAACTATAAATATGTACAATGTCATAGCTAACTATAGAGTATATTTGTTAGGTATGTAGTTTAAATATTAAAACTTTTTTCTTTCTTTTTCTCCGTATTTAGCATAACAGTACATAATTTTTCCGAAGTATTACCAGTACGAGTCTAAATAATGTATCTAAATTCTAAGAGGTATTGACAAAATAAACTCAGCGGGGAATTGATTATTTAAAATTCAATACGTATAAACTATATAAATAGTTAATAAATGATATCTTCTTGACTGATTTCGATTTTCGATTTTCAAATCGGTCGGGAGAATATAAGCGCAATCTGATATATTATGTGTGAACAATTTCAACGATTATTACTGCACGTCTTATGGTGAAGGAAGATATCATCAGAAGGAGACTTGCATGTCTGAGAAAACCTAACTAATTTCGGAAAGACATGTAAAGTCCACCACATGGACACACCACACTCCACTGGACCAGCGTGGTGGACTACGGCCCCCTTTTGCATTCTCCAATGAGGAAATATCATATCCAGCGAAGCTACAAAGGGCTTGTTAAGGGCTTATTAATTCATTTTTTTTTAAATTTCAATTATCTTCATATCTTTTATAAAGCAATTTATTCTGTAACTAACTTGATATGTGCATATTTTTTCGGTTTATTTAATATTTTGTTTTGTACTGTACATATATCATAATTATATATAATAAATATATATAATTGTTTCGCTTACATTAAGATGATATAAAAGCTGTAGTTTCTGCCAGTTACAAGTAAAGAAACATTTCAAGTGGTCTCTACTTCCAATTTGTTTTAAAACCGCCACGAAGCCGCGGAAATTAAACGCGTGACTTTCAGTCCACTGCAGGAATTTGAAGGAATTCCTTTACATTTTTATAATTAACTAATTTTGTTCCCGGTTCTGACTGCGTTAAGTCCATCTTACTAATATTATTTTGAAAGTTTAGATGTTCGTTACTCAATAACGCCAGAACAGCTGAACTGATCTGGATGAAATTTGGCACAGAGATAGATTATCTGGAATAGGATATAGGCTACTCTATCCCGTACGGTTCCCGTGGCATATATTTGTTTTTGTTTTTCTAAAGGCGAAGCGGTGGTGAACCGCTAGTAAAATATGATTGCCTATAATTGTTGAGTATTTCTAGTAATAAAAAGAGTATTTTTCTGTCTGTTGATCTATCTCGTGTTTTGATAGTAGCGGCTTCTGATTTTTATTTTTGTTAATGAAATTAAACTGCAAAAATCTTTTAGCCAATATACAGTGATGCTGAGAATTTTGCTGAATTAATCTAATTTACGTGATTGAATTCAGGTTATGTATAGCCTTTTTTTGCTGCTTTTTTCAGAAGACTATTACCATTTTGGCGTAGGTACTTTAAATCAAACACTTTTTTTTCGTTTTTTTTTTAATTTTACTTTTTTATTTGGCTTTTTTGTTGTTTCTCGTCATTTCGAATTCTATGAAATGTTAAGTAAATAAATCGTAAATCTTGATTTGTTTTTTGGCACTTACAGTTACTACGTCGATAAATTGATCCAAGGCATTTTAAACAAGAATCTTGTCATATTACCAGACTTGTTAATATTCAAGTTGATATTGTGTGCATAAAATTGTAAATCTAATTATGAAGAAGCAGTTTCGCCGGTCGCCAGTTCTAATTTGTTACAATATTGTAATAAAGCCTTGTAAATGAGTTCGTTAGAGTTATATAACGTTGTTAGTTCCCAATTATGGTTGAGATTTTTGATTTTAGTATGGACATATTTTATGATGTAATATTTTGTTTTATAATTTTTAACCGACTTAAAAAAGGGGAAGGGAAAAATTTCATTCAATTCAATTAAAGAAATAAGTTAAAAAGAACTGGCAAAAAAATATGAATTGTGTGATGAAATACCAATAACAACTGTTTAAACTGGTATTAAAATTTAAAATTAATCCTTATGTATTTAAAAGATTGTTTATTATAATTCTTTACAAAAAAATCAAAATATATGATTTCTTAAAATGGTTAAAAACATCATAGAATGAAGTATATTGTGTTTAAATCATCACTTTTTTAACACCTCCAGTTAAATTTCTAAGAAATTAATTAAATTTCTAAGAAATCTATTGTTAACTGTAACGCCGGCGTGTCCGCGGTCGTTGAGGGAGTAACACTTATGTTGGTATAGTAAAGTCATAAGCATAAGTTAACTTATGAATTATTTTGCTCTTCCATAAAATACATATAACACATTGTTTAATATAACTAAATAATTACTATTCGAGTCTCAAAGGGTTTAAAATTAAATGTAAAACGGCTATTTAGAGTTAAATTACATAGAACAAATTCATTGAGCCATACCATAGTTCCGTAGGGAGAATCTAACAATGCTTGTCAATTTTTAAAAGTCCGCCTCAACAATAGTTGCCGTGCGTGTGACATGCACAATGTCTATTTCCTATCATTTTGTGCAGAAATATTGATAATAGTATTCTAAAGTCACTAGTGAGATAAAGAAGTATGTAGCTTTCATGTCGAATATTTTGTTGTTAGATTAGAAAAATGTAACAATATGTTTATATAATGGATCATATATCTATAATATAAAAATGAATCGCTGAATGTGTTGGTAAGCGCAAATCTCGAGAACAGCAGAATCGGTTTCGCTAATTCTTTTTTTAGAATATTCCTTGAAGTACGAGGATGGTTCTTACGGAGAGAAAAATTGAAAAAATTGCCTGAAAAAGTCTAACAACAACACTTTTCTATACTCCCATTCAAAAGATTCGTAATAATACTTAAAAGTCAATTTGAACTTTAATACCATAACATAAAGTTTAAGTGTTATTGGAGAGGTTCCGGGAAGGCAAAACATTGATGGCAATTGAGTGACATTAGAATCGTATAAATATGTAATGTCAATATTTGACAAAATTTTATAAACAAAAAAAAATTATATGGCTAACGCTGGCTAATAACTATTTATATCTATTTAAAACGTACATAGCGATGAACCCGAGCGAAGCGAGGGTGAGCCGCTAGTTATTAATATAAATAATTTTATAGAACGCTGGCATATTCCCGTAGCTTTTTTAAATCTGAAACGTGAATTACATTTTTATTACAATTTTTTGTCACCTTTTCAGAAGCTTTGAGGAGTCATTTCGAAAATTCTTTTTTACCTGATATCTATAATGAATATGTCATTTTGTAGGCATACTGTGTCATACTGAGTATTGTTTATCTACTGAGGATTACCAATTTCATATACTGAAGAAATCTTGGTAACGATCAGATTGCCTTTAAGCTATTTGTATATTGGATAAATGAAACAGCTAAAGTAAACTAAAAAATAAAAACTGATAACGCCAAATTTACGTCTTCAAAAGGTGAACCCGACTTTTATAGGGAGCTTGCCACTGAAACAATTTAAAATACTATATTATCGAGGAAATCAAAATTGTGCAAGTTATGGAATACCTTGCGAATTTAAATAGGTAGGATTAATATTAGTTGATACTCACGTAGTGTAAGTACATAATTATTATATTATTGTACATAATATTGTTAACAAATATTATTTTCAAAAAGAGCAGTTGTTGAGTTTCTCGCTAGCTCTTCTCAGCAGAACTTCTTTACGTTATTTACGAGGTGCTGACATTTAATTTAAATTACAAAAAATATGTAAAAGTTGACGATTCTTAAGTGAATGATTTTTCGTAAAGGTAAAAAAGATAAAAAATGGAAGTGTCTGTTTGTTGTGTCAAATAATATGTCAAAATAACAGCTTTTTACTAAATACCTACATATGAAAGTACTAGCAGCTCAACCTCGCTTCGCTCGAGTTTGTTCCTAGGTACGATTTAACGGTTAGTATTGAACAGATAGTCTATATATTTTATGATATATTAGCATAGGCTATAGAGTCTTCCTAAATGAATAGGCTATCATTAGATAGCGAAAAAATTTTTTCAAATTGAATTAGAAGCTCCTGACATTAGCGCGTTTAATTTTTCAATCAATCAGTCGATCAATCGGTCGATCTATTGGTCTATCAGTCGGTCGAACAGTTGGTCGACTTACTGGTCAATGCAAAAAAAAATTAAAACCCATAAAATGCGAACAAAATCCGCGTAATTAGGGACGCATCCGAGCGAAGCGAGTGTAAGTCGCTAGTATATTATAAATAAAGAAAGGTTGCCTTATAACTATATATTTTTTTAATATTATGTTAAATACAAAATTCTTTTTAAATAAATAAATAATAAAATAATAAATAAATAATAAATATTTTTTTTATCTATTACATATTTAACAGTATAAGGCAAACCATTTTTATTTTTTTAAAATTTTTTTTCAAATAGACTTTTACAAATACCTATGAACTATAAGTTAAGAGGTTATATGTATATACCTGTATGGTCAATACGGATGATTAAACATTTTTTTTATTCACGAGGTAATAAGATTATTACTAGGGTAATATCTCGCTTAGTAATCCAACTTAGTTATTTTTATTACTAGCGGACCCGACAGACGTTGTCCTGTCTACACGTCTTTAATTTGAAAATTTCAAACTTTTTTTAATAATTTTTTTGATGAAAATTATTATTCAAATTGTGAATCTAAACCATTCCCAGATCCCCTTGAACACACACAAAAAATTTCATCAAAATCGGTCCAGTCGTTTGAGAGAAGTTCAGTGACATACACACTCACAGAAGAATTATATATATAAAGATATAGTTTTATTTGCTAGCACATATTTTATGACGTTTTGCTATTATATGATGCCTCTATAAACGAAGTTATTGTTAAACATATATTTTTCGTTACTATAGCAATTTTTTGTCCAAAATAAATCAGAGCATGGAGAAATGGCATTCAATCATCAAAAGGATAAAAAAGCTTTCATTATTACGTTACTCTGTTCACGCTTAGAAAAATAACATACAAATTTAATTAAAAAAAAATATATAAAGGTTTTTTTTATGAAACTCTACCACAGTTGCATGAGCAAAATATAATAAAGCATGTCACTGTCAAAGAGTTTTGCCATGACAATGGACGCCATGCGTGTGACGTGCACAATCTAGCTACATTTTATGGAGAGTAAAATTTTATTAAAATCTTTAAGATATATCCTGATATTATACTTTATATTTATAAAAATGAAATAAACTTATTCAATTAGACTTATTACAAGTACTTTTGCATATATTATAAATAATTATAAAGTAAATTAGTAAGTAGCCTAAGTAAGTAGTAAGTTAATATATTATAAAGTACCCTAAGTTTAACGTAGACTAATGGAATCGTATAATAAACTAGCGACTTGCCATCGCTTCTCTAAGTGCCTAACAATATTCGACCTAATACTACAAATATGATTTGTTAATTAAATTCCATACAAATCAAGGATACGTTTGGCTCAGTTTGCAGTGACTCTACTTGCTGTGCCAATGGTCGCAGTTTCGAGTCCCGTTGGGGGCATTCATTTGTGTGATGAGTACGAATGTTTATTCTCCAGTCATGGGTATTTTATAATATATTTTATAATATGTATGTATTTAAAGTTATATATTATGTGTAGTGTATCAACTATCTGGTATCCATAACACAAGCCTCGTAGCTTACCATGGAACTGGATGGTGCTGTGTGTTAATGTCCTAACATATTTGCTTATCCAGTTATTTCAGCCTGAAAAATTATCTTTCAGATATATTATAATAGTCCCATACTAGTGTTGTAAACTAGAAATGTCGGCGTTTTAGGCTAATACTACGGTATAAAAACCTATGTAACTTTTCAAATGACGACGAATATTGGTTATTGAAACTAACATTTTTATCAGTTTGTACCAATGTAACAACGGATCGACATAATTTTTGAGAGTAGAGCAGGTTAGGAACCATATATTAAAATAAAATCGCGAAAAAATCCGAAAAGATAGTCTACAAAAATTATATGTTGGAAATGTTACCTACAGAGACGAAGATATAAACTAGTGACATACCCTCGATGTCACTAGTTTATAATAGTGTAAAGCAGTGGTGTATACGGTTGGGTCTATATATTACGTCGCAGGTCACGAGTTCACATCCGCTTACCTCTCACCTCATAAAATTAAAGCTCCAAACCATTAATATTATGTTGTGTTTGCAACAACAGCCACTTTTTGCCTGCTGTTATATCACAACAAAAATGTAGTACATTAAACCATGGCTGCCTATGTCGCTTTTGTATATACATTTGTATATACCTACTATATGTATATTGTATATAATAAATAGTATATACATAGATCATGTAGTTCCTTAACGAATGAACCTGACTTTGAAGTAGGTAATTAGTATCAGAGTTTTACTGATTTGATTATTGATAAAGTATAAGCTTGTTTTATTTAAAATAAAGAATATGGTTTTTACATACGAGTATATTCTATATTAAAAATTATAAAGTATGAAATAATTGCAATAACAAAATATATTAAGTGTTAAGCTCATAAACATATTCAAGAATAGCTATGATAATGTCTATTTTTGGTAGATATATTGCTTAAGGCTTGTACCAAGTCCAACAATTTTAACTTATAATGCAATTTTATCAGTCGATAAAGAAAGCGCAGTGCGTTGGCGATATTTTTCCCACCAGACATAAATTGAAGAAAATCTCTGGGGGCTCGTAAAGTAAGTGCCACATATGCAAAGTTATCGTCTGGCAACGCTGTCTCCTTTCGTTTTTATTTAGATTTGACATTATTTATATCGCAGATAGTAGCAAATAAAGAGTCCGTCGTTTTAATTATGAAATTATATTTTTGATCATCTTCATAAAGAGTATACGTATGTATGTTTTTTGTTTATGTGACCCAATATCTTTGCTAATTATTGCTGCTGATTGCTGTGAATCTTATAAAATACTTTATATGTGTTATATCTAACATATTACTATATAAAAATATGTGGAGATACACTACTTTCTTTACATCTGACATGCGGAAATCGAACTTAGAAACTTACAAAATGCTCTACAGTTGTTGTAAATATATGATTTAGCCAAAATGCCGATTATTCAGATCAAAATCGTATAACTTCTAACGTAATCAGGCTTTTTGAGTAATCTTATCGAATTATTGTTTGTTGCTTGACTTTTACGCTACTGAGCGCACGCAAGACATATCACGACACTTGCTGATAGCGAGTCGTAACTTAGGTCTTGCTCACATTTATATATGTGCGAAACATAAAATATCAGTAGTAAATGTCATTTGTTTTGTAAAATGACTTGAAAAACCCACAACTTCTGCATTTACTTTAAAATCAATTAAAAAATAATAATTCCACTATCCAGGATGGTTTTTTGAAGTTATCCCTGGGCACGTTTGGTAAAAATATGAGAGTAAAATTTTTACGATATGCGCGCACACCGACAGCCAAACAGCGACATGATGAATTTAGCTGCATTCCTTTTACAAACAGAGAGTTGTGGCATACGGAATGAAATCTTTAGCTATTCTTGTTCTATTACGCCAAAGAAGTATAGCTTCTTACGTGCGTACATAAGCACACACACGCGTTTTTTTAACTTATATGTAAGTATAATATGTCTGAAGGATCATCCTTCGGTGGTCTAGGCCTTTACGTATGCAGGTGGTATTATTAATTAAATGCAAAGATTATGAACAGACACACTAATAGCGTATTTATAATATCTATCGAATCTATAGATCAAATCACTCAAGATATATATACCTAATATATAGCTAGCAACAAAATATTTTATTTCTAATGAAAGAACATTTCATAAATAATACACTCGCTATTGATTCATTTTGACATTTAAATTATTATTTATTACAAGCAAGAACGCGACGTTTTTATTAAAATATTTATTACAAAAATTATTACTGAAGGCAAAAAACTGTGGAGTTCAAAGAAATATATTTTTTTTATATAAATAGAAACAGGATAATATAGAGTAGCTTATTATGAAATTATTGTTAGTATTTTATAGGCAAGGAAATTTATTAATAAAACTTAATTAAGTTCACATTAAAACCTTCAGAACGGATTTACCGAACGTCACTTAAACGAATTAATGGGGATCTGGAAAGATTAAAGGGAACACCTTTAACCTGATATAGGGATGGGAAATATGATCTGCAACGCGGTGATAGTCACAATTTTCTATACGTTACCGTAAAAATTATTAATTAGGTAAATGATTAAATGACTTCGTTATTATAGATTTGCTAATAGCTAGCTTATACCCCTTTGCATGTATTTATGTATTACTAGCGTTTTCCCGTGGCTCTGCATGCCTAGTTCAATTATTTATACATATAAATAAAATTGAAATGTGTGTTTGTAATGTTAATATAACAGCTGTTTAATAAATACATACAAAGTACATACGGTACTTACAAAATTAAAACAATATTAACATTTTTTGTCTGTTTGTCTCTCTGTTTATTCCGACTAATCTCCGAAAGGCTGAACAGATTTCAACGCGACGTTCATTGGCAGATAGCTGATATTTTAAGGAGTAACTTAGACTACTTTTATTTAGGAAAAAGGTTTAGGGTTCCGCGCAAAAAAATTAAAATCCATGTAATTGCGAACAAAATCCGCGTACCCAGGGAAGCACCCGAGAGAAGCGAGGGTAAGTCGCTGGTTCATTACTATATCTTTAAAAATTATGCCTATATGTTACTCTATTATATAAACTATAATACTGTAAAGATTCATCAAAATCCATTTTGTAGTTTTTGTGTGAAAGAATAACAAACATCCATCTATCTATCCACCCATGTTTATTATCGTTTTTATTAATAAGATAGGATTGCTTCTCTCCTAGAGGTCATTGATAGCCTGTAACTTTCTCTGAATATGTTATATGATGAACAATTTTAGATCCTTTAAAATTTCAGATCTCACTGGTATTTGCAGGGCTTTAATTATTTTACAGAGAATTATTATGTTATTAAATCCACACTAATATTATAAATGTGAAAGTGTGTTTGTTTGTTTGTTTGTTTGTCCTTATTTCACGTCGAAAAGGATTGACAGATTGGCGTGATTTCTTGTGTGAAGATAGTTGGAAGGCTGGAGAATAACATAAGCAATTTTTTACCGCGGGAGATTATCTAATTCCCACGGGAAAACACGTTATAATACAACCCAAAAAATTATTTATGATTAGAATTACTTGAAACTTGGTATTAATGCTCTTCAATACAATAAATTAATAGGTATATTAGCATTTTCCTAAATTCATCCTATAAAGTGTTAAAATATGGGTTGAAAGTTTGTATGAAACCTACCTTTTTAGAGGTTCTTTATGTAGTTTTATCGCGAGCGAAGTTGCGGGTTCTGCTAGTAATATATAATTAATACACATATAGAATTATTGTCCCAATCGATATTTAATTCGATAGAAATAAAAATTTCACATTGCAGTTAAAAATAATTTATATTTAATTTTATAAATAAGGAATTTTCGATAATTTATTAAAATTTAATATAAACTATCAAATACGTTCAGTAGTTCTATACAACAAATATACCTACAACTAATTCTCTTAAAAATTTCCGTTTTTCTCTAATCATTAATTTTCCTTCTAAAAATATTTTTTAAAGTGTCTGTACTTAAAATTTCGTATATAAATCGGTCAAATGCGAGTCGAATTCACACACAATGGGTTCCGTACTGATTTAAAAATAGGAATCATATATGAACTTTTTATTAATAAGAGTTTTACTATATGTATGTAGTATAGTAACTTCGATGATCGATTACGAACGTTAAAAAAATGTTTCTTCTATTTTGATTTATTTTTATTACGACAACAAAAATACATACTCTGTGAAAATTTCAACTCTCTACCTAGGCTTCATAAGATACAGGCCTCTGACAGACTGACGGACGGACTGACAGCGGAGTCATAGTAATAGGGTTCCGTTGGCACTCTTAGTGTACGGAACCCTAATATATAAAGAAAAAATTACCGAAAAAATAGTACACTAACTACTGCGTTATTCAACAAAATAGCTTGCCGTATGTACACTGTAAAGTAACGTTTTAGCATCAATTCAGTTTCAAAGTGCTTTGACCGCCTGTTTTTGTAAGATTAAATCTGTAATGTTAATGGAGTTTTCTTAACAGTAAATTGTAGGTAATAATGAAATTACCCCTTATTAACTGGGCCAGTTAAAATTTAAACTTGCAGTTAAATTACAATGGTTAACCACAAGTTGTTTTTTTAATATAGGTATATTTAAAATAACCTAGCTTTTAGGACTATAATATTAGCTTTAATTTTATATTTCTAATATATATATATATATTATTATTGTATATTAAAAAAAAAACAAAAATATAAATATAAAATACAAATAATGTAAAGGCCAATGTGGTAAAAAGTGGACTTATCTTTTTATTTAATATATACTATCTCTATTCTTATATTTAATATTGTAATTATTGGACAAGAATCGAACTCATTGATAACGAGTAAGCAGTGATATCCAGACTCATCGCGTAACAGTGCTACAGCATCAAATTAATTATTTTAAATGTATACAAAAGTGATATTCCATCCCTGTCAATCTATTTATTTTTAACTCACGCCAGTTTTGGAGTGTCAGACAAAATAAATATTCGAATGTCAGATCAAACAAGCGAGCCGAATACAAATGTTATGAAAGCAAAATATTGCATTTATTTTAGAGATTGTTTTCAAAAAGTTACGATTTGAAAAAAATTGTACCATACAGTTAATTCCTAAATATTTCTTCAAATAATTTTAAGTACGTAAAAACTGTTTTTTCCACGTATTTTAAAATATGTAACAAGGACAAGTTTAAGAACTATTTATATCTATCTATACATATAATAACATTCTGAGTTGAATCTATACATTAATTTATGTTTTTAAATCTTTTTGAAATAATCATTATTATCGATAAAGAGGCTGAATCTGTTGTTTTTTGTCTGTCTGTCTGGGAACACATCACGAGAAAACCACTGGATAGATTTTAACGAGGTATGATGGTAGCTAGTTATCTTGGTAAATATATAGGATACTTTTTACTATGAGAAAATATATTAACTCTGAGAAATCTATACTAACCGTTAAAACGTACCAAGGGACGAACCCGAGCGGAGCGACGCGAGGGTGAGTCGCTAGTATTATCTTTTTTTTATTTTCTAATTAAAAATACCAAAGTTATACAATACTAGCGTTTCCCCGCGACTTTGCACGCGTATTCTATTATGTATTACATCTTTATCTTTATAAATTATGATGTGTTAGTCTGATGTATAAGTTATATTATTGTAAAGTTTCATCAAAATGTATTAGTTTTTTTTGCGTGTAGTAACAAACATCCATCCTCACAAAATTTCGCATTTAACATATTAAGATTGCGTAAATACTATTTTATCAGTTGAGACAAAAAGTCCATGGTTACTTCGGCCTATAAAGTATCTCCATACAAAAGTTACGCCTATCTGTTGTTCCAACCGGAAAGTGGAACAAGTCTAACATACTTACACATATTATGTATAATAATATTAGGTGCTCATTTATTTGGGTACTGTTTCGATATACATATTTCTAAAATAGTGTTCCTATATAACTTTGGTTTTTTTTATTATATTTTTAATTAGATTTTTGAAGTTATACTTCTTTTGGGACGTTTGGAAAAAAATATGAGCCACCGACATAACACCGACAGCCAAAAAGCGACATGATGAAGTTAGCTGATAACTGTTTGTTGCCATGGTAACCGTTGTTATTGTCTGACAAATGATATATAATATTATATTCTTTCCTTATATGATATTCTATAAATATATGATTGTAAAATGCCTAATATGCCTTATTTAATTATTTAATTAATTTATCATTCCTTTTACAAACAGAGAGTTGTGACATACGGAATGAAATCTTTAGCTATTTTTGTTCTGTTACGCCAAAGAAGTATAACTTCTCACGCGTGTACATAAGTACACAGGTTTTTTTCCGTAACGTTGTAAAATTTGTCTATAATCGAGTTTATTTTAACAGAATAAAATATAAGCTATATAAAACTTGAATGCTCATAATTCTAAAACTATTACCAAGAATCAGGTAATTACTTAAATTAGCCACTTTTCATATCTACGAGATGTAATATTATGTCGGGATATCTCATATGGTGAGATTCATAGTCGAAACTTTACTCTTAGACAAAGCTTTCGCAAAGTAAACTTAAAGCTCCTCTCAAACTGAGTCGTATATTATTTAGCTGACATTTCCACATGACATATGTATTTCTAAGATTAATAAACTGAATTTTAAACACATTTTCATTATTATAATTTAATGTTGATTAGGTACTTTGTACATTTATTTTCATTCCAATGTAACCAATTACGATAGCTTTGTCTTTACTTAAGCAAAATACAGTTAAAGTAGAGTTTTTTCTTACGTAAAATGTAAGTGACTATCGACTGCGTTAATTCTTCTTACTCTAAAAACCCAACTTAGATGGGTATTTTTGTTTTTGTGACATACTTAATGGAAATATATTATTTACAAGACGCATGCCTTTAAAGCAGTATGTTTATTGCAGGTGTTTATATTTATAATATGTATGTATTTGAACGTGTATCAACTATCTGGTATCCATAACACAAGCCTCGTAGCTTACCATGGAACTAGATGGTGCTGTGTGTTAATGTCCCAATATATTTATTTATTTACTTAATAGAATAATTAATAATTTATTAAGATCGTTAAATCGATCTAATCGACAAGCGTACTGTAATGAGCGTCAGTCAGTAATTATATTACCTACGTATTTAAACACGATTTAAATAAAGTATTAAATTATGAATTTACTAATTTTCTGTGGTTTCATGACAGGTATATGTACCCAGCATCTCTTATCTTAAAGTAGGTATACGTAGAGCTAATCTATAATTTAAATGAAAATTAATACATTTTTTAATCTCCACTAGAAAAATATAACACTTCACTACAAGTCAATCAATTCACACAATACATTCTTATCTTGCTGACCGTACTTCAGAGCGAATACTATTAAAAAGAAATCCGCTTAGACCATACCTACAATACCGTTATCAATTCTGAAGTACCCTTCTAATATTTGGGGTCGATTACAACATCTGTTACTGCAAAAGTTGACAATGATACAAAATAAACTGTGACAAAGAAAATTCGTTCTTATTTTTAAGTTATAGAGTTCAAAATATATGCAAAACAAAATAACACGATTTTGTTCGTCACATACCGAAATATCGATACATTATGAATTCTTTCAAACAAAAATAGCCTTTATGCGGAATTATTAAGGGTGGCTCGAGATGAAAATTAAACTTTTATAAAACCCACATTTACCACATGCTAGTCCGTTATTAATATACAATTGGACCTTTTTTTACCCCGACTTTTTTGAAGCTTGCAAAAATATAATGCTTTATTTTTTTTTAAATAATCTGAATATTTGCTAAAGAGGCGATGATATTTAATTTGCAATATGTTAGAATATTCTCTTTTTCTTGTGCGAGATACGTTCAATTTTAAAGGTTTGGTATTTCGTTATGTATTAAAAAAAAGCTCTAATAACAAGTGTTTTGCTAGAATTATATACAATACGATTTATAATTTATGTTAATTGCACTAATAATTATTTGTGAAAATAAAAATATTCGTGAGTAAAGGTTAACTAAAATATTGATGTAACAAAAAAATAGGCCAAATTTTGCACGTTTGTGATATTTCCTCTCTGCCACATCCTGACAGTTCTGTTATTGAAAAATGCAGTAGCGATGAAATTGTAGTGACATCGTTCATAGTAAAACTAAAATTTTTATAAATATTTTTACCTCTAAATATTTTTGAGAATAATAATATGTTATTTAGAATTATCTATGTTTATGTAATAAAAACAAGCTTTTTGACGAGTGGATTTTTTCAAAATCACTTTCATAAAGATCTGATTCTTTGCGAGAAATAGAAGAATAAATAACTATAAGAATGTTTTGCGTCTATCTCTTTGTCCGTTTGTCCCTAGATCTAAGGAATAGCTAAGCTGATTTAAGTACGAATTTGCTTCGCTCGGTACGTCTCAAAGTGCCTGACAGTATGCTTATCTAATATATAAATATCTCGTGTCACGATGTTTGTGGTCGTATTCCTCCGAAACAGCTGGACCGATTTTAATGTTTTTTTTGTATATTTGCTAGGTATGAGAATAAGTTGTAAAATATTTTTCATCTTTCTATCCTCATTCCCCATTTTTTAAGTAACTAGGGATGAAACCGAGCGGATCGAGGACGAGTCCCTAGTTGCTTATATAAGTTAGTCCAGGTCATTGTCTATCTGTGTTCTTCGTCCAAATTCATTTAGCCGTTTCAGCATGAAGTAACAGACATACAAACAAACTTTCACATTTAATGTAGTAGTCCGATAATAAAGATATAAAATAGTTTTATTTACAATAGATTGATTCATCAAGATACAATTTTATGGTATAATTACTGTGGCAGATGAGTGTAGTGGAGGCATACCTAGAAACATTAATCGGTTTATCTCAGCAAGTTGTTTTCACAGATCCATAATATGAGAGGGGAAAAATGCAATTAATTTTATCACAAAAGCCGTTTCGATTGGGGACCAATAACATAATAGTTAGGAATGTCTCATTTAGAACTAACGAGGCAAGTATTTCCTATAAATCTCTCTAAAGAATTCCTTTCAGTTGTTTGTTATTGTATGTTGGATTAAGGTTTAGATTAGTTAAAGATAGATTTAAATTTTAAAAGTGATTTTAGTGAGCTTACTTACTTTGGCTTATTGGTTATAATTGATGGAAACGATTTTGTGGGAATTTAGTATTGAATTTTGCATTTATGAAGGCTTTAATTTGGTAGTATTTTGCCCAAAGCTATATAAAAAGCGACAGTAATGTCAATTTTTCATAAGTTAAAAGATAAATATAATTATGTTATAATTCAAATGACAACTACCTTTCTTTTAATGTTGGGAAATGCGTTTACGTATACCTCCAGTGGACATACAAGTGGTTAAGTGGGATTCGCTGATTAAAAACCCAGAGTACCACCCACTAAAACCCAACAAAGCCTCCCTCGTCTGTGGGGTTACTCCAACGATCTACTCTGCGGTCAGAGAAGTACCAGGAGCAAGTCTCCCCACCATGATAAGGTAAATGCACGTTGGATTGCCAACCACCTAAAAATATCACTAAAAGTTAATGAGTCATTAGAGTCGTTAAAATTGATTTTGTAACGCGAGATTATTAATAACCAGCGTTATATATTTCAATTATATGTATATTACTTTGATAAATACACTACCCATATAACTGTAAAGTTTCATCAAAATCCATTCAGTAGTTTTGCGTGAAAGAGTAACAAACATACGAGTATATCCATATATCCATCCACCAACAACCCACACAAACTTTCACCATTATAATAAAATAATAGTACGATGAATTTAAATGCTGATGAAAACCCATGTGTTAATATATTATATAAAATACTATAAGGATTAAATACCCCATCCCTTATAATCTAGGGTGAGTCTGGCACCTTTTACAGTTAAAATAGGTCATTATCGTCCTCTCTTAATCCAGGGGTCACCTGACCTGACCTGGCTTCCTAAGATTATGTAAATCAATATAGCAAGATTAGAAACAGTGCTTTTCCTCATTGTCGACCGATTTTAAAAAAGAGATATGAATTCGGGTATAGGTTTTTGGTAAAGTTCAAAGTTATTTAAATATAAATGTATGACATCTTTAGAGGTGAATTCTTTAAGATAGTTTTTATTCAGTGTACCTTTAAGTTATAACTAGTGTTCGCCCAGTGGCCGAAATTCAACCATAATCATTATTGAAAATTTGAGGGAAATGGAATTTACCTATCTATATAAAACTAGGTAACCGTTTTCAAATCTTTTTTTTTTTTGATAACACTAAAACTCGTCTATAGCTATTAAATAGAAAAAATAACGAAAATCGGCTGATACACAGAAATGGTCACAAAAAAAGGTACAAAAATGTTTTGTCTTTGCCTATTTATATAATACAAGCAGAACCCGCGGCTGCGCTCGTGCTAAAACTACAAAAAATCTCTAAAAAGTAGTTTCATACAACTTTCATCCCTTTTTTACCCTCTTATAGGATGGATTTTGAAAAATGCTAAAACATGTATTTATTTAATTTTATTGAAGAACATTAATACCGAGTTTCAAGTAATTCTGATCATAAATATTTTTTTGGATTGTATTATAACGTGTTTTCTCGTGGGAATTTGATAATTTCCCGCGGTAAAAGTAGCCTATGTCACTCTCCAGCCCTCCAACTATCTCCAAACAAAAAATTACGCCAATCCGTCACTCCGTCCCGACGTGAAAAAAGGACAAACAAACACACTTTCATATTTATAATATTAATTATGGATGTATATATAGAAGATATGAGAATTATTTTTTATCCAATTGTGTCAGAAGGAGGGTTACGTTTTTCGAGTGTATGTATGTACCTATATGTATGTATGTATATTTCTTTGGCACGCTTAATGGATTTTGGCTTGATAGATGTCGTTAGATTCGTCTTAATTGTGAGAGTGACACTGGGTATATAAAAATCCTAAAAATTAATATGACCGATTTTTGGCACCATATTATATCATGTCTTTAAAAAAAAAATCCTCAAAACCCATTGAGTAGTGTATCAAATAAAGGGTTTTATAAATGGCTTGCAAAAATATACACAACTTATATGTTTAAATATAATTTGGAATGAGAAATGTTAAAAAACAACAAATAAAAAAATATTTACAAAAAAGACACGGCTTATAAGCTTATTTAAATATATTAGCACGATGCTCAAAGTTGGTCTTATTGGTTAATTTACGTTGTATAAAAATTGATATTCTATTTTTGAGAGCTCTCCGCTACAAGGATCCCATATGATGTCAACTTGCATTAAACATTTTCAACACCATTAATTTATACGCATAAATAAAGATATTTTGTCCGTTTATTCATCTATTTGCGTTCTCGTGACTTGTTTTTTTTTTATTTGTTTCTTTGAAAAGACTATATCGATTTTAATAGAAATTTTACTAATGGGTACAAGCTTATGGTGAAAATGACCTATACCTATGTAGGTTTCTTAGTGAACCTATCGCGATTTCGCGTGATAGAATATAGATATTTTACGAATTTATTGACACGTTTTTTGTTAGCATAGCAATTGAAATTTAAAATTATTTTGGTAGGGTATATTTAGTTCAAAACCAAATTCACATGGAAATATATATGCTTCATCACGTATAAGTACGTTTACAGCAACTAAATATCTTAGATAGAATCGACATCGTGTCGCTATTGTCTTCAAAAGAAAGCCAAGAGGAAGCTACGAATCTAATTAACATTTTAAATGCGAATCAATTATAGCCCTTACTACGTGTATCTGTTTTAATTTATTACGATCTATATTATTATTATTATTATATAAAAACAGTGGCCCAGTGGTAATGCGCTCGCTTGGGAAACCGAGTGACGCAGGTTCAAATTCCGGGTCTTGCACCTCTGATATTTTCATGTGCAAATCATTTCCAATGCAGTAGGACGTTAAAAAGAGTTGTATAACTTTAAGACTCCCGATGGGACGACAATTCGACACTACCCGTGCACAGATCTACAAGACTGGCTTTACGTGCTCGCCGACGCACGGGGATGAAACACCGCCAACTTCCAACTCCGGGATGATACTGAAAGTCTTGATAGAAAGACTTAATAACTAAATTTGGCCCGACCCGGGCTTGAACTCAGAACCCTCGGATCTGCAGCCTTACATCGTATTTACTAGATCACCGAGGAAGTCGATAACGAAAGAAATAAAATAAAATTCGAGTGACATCTGGGCTCTAGGCTACCAGTCAATGCCAGCAATCATCATAATGTTTTCTGACCATCGAGATGCAGGGTATCTTATACTGCACTTGCCGAATCGCAGTCTCCACTGCAACTCGTCTGTTCGATATAACTAATATTCGATATTTTAAAAAAGGCTTGAAATTACTATACCTACTATTTTAGGTGCTATAATATTTGTAATTTGATATTCTATGTCACATTTTCATATTAAACGTTCAAAGTTAAGGGTAAAGGGATAGCCCCTTGTAGTATAAAAACAATACGTATTATCCTAAAAGAGACTTAATATATTTCTGTAATTTATGATAATTTTTCGCATTAATTATGAAAGCTAAATTTATTTTAAAACTTCTATTCACTAGTTCGATTCCACCACCTACCTACCAAGACAAGCTAGCAAGTTATTATAGCGGCCAAAATAAATATCAGTAATCATTATTAAATAACTGTAAATAAATGTCTATAAATACACCTCATTATTTTATTTTTTTCAAGCTCGAGGGTTACTGGAAGCGATCTCTTAAAGATCTTTAAATTTCTTTCTTTATATACAAAGTATCTGTTTTCTATGTTTATATATTGTATATTTTTTGCGGTAAAAACATCATGAAAGTAAGTCTCGTTAATAAAATAATAGTTGGCTGAATGGTTTGTGCTTTTGTTAGTCCGATTACAACAGTTGATTTTATAGAATACTAGCGACTCACCCTCGCTCCGCTCGGGTTCGACCCTAGTTAAGTTTTAATGTTTAGTATATATTTCTTAAAGATGAGATATTTTACCGCAGAAAAAGTATCCTATATATGACCCGGATAACCAACTATCATCATACCAAATTTCATCAAAATCTGTCCAGTGATTTTCTCATAATGTGTTCCCAGAAACACAGACAGATGGACAGACAGACAATATACCATAATTCTAAAAACTATAGATTCGGCCTTTGTATTGATAATAATGACTATTTCAATAATATTTTCCAAAAAATATTTAATGTACAGATTTAAGTCAGAATTTTATTATATGTATAGATAAAATTAAAGAGGTACGTTACACACTATCCCTGACCTCCCGCTACAATTCTCCAAGTGGGGCAATCTAATATAAATAAATTCGCGGACGGAGCCAACGACAAATGCTAGAGTTTTATAGTATAATTCTAACTAGTATTTTATCTTTTAAAGTTATTGCAATAATATGAATAAGTAAATAGGCATAGGTAAGTTTAAATGCAAATAACAATATCATATATTTGACGACATGGTTGGCTCAGTTTGTAGTGACCCCACTTTCTGTTCCAGCGGTTGCGGGTTCGAGACCAGCTGGGGGCATTAATTGTGTGATGAGCACGAATGTTTGTACTCCAGTCATGGGTGATTATATTTATAATATGTAGGTATTTAAAGTTATATAAGTGTATTGTATCAACTATCTGGTATCCATAACACAAGCCTCGTAGCTTACCATGGAACTAGATAGTGTTATGTGTTAATGTCCCAACATATGTATGTATTTATTTTATTTTTTTTTAATATATTTGCAAAATAATATTTTTAGCAATTATATGAAATGTTAATATTTGTAAAAGTGTTTCGTATTCGAAATCCATTGGTACTCTATCAATATTTATCCAGACAATTATGCGTGCGAAGGCTTTAATTTATCAAATAATGCCGCCTTGTATTCGATAATCGATTTAGGTTGTTTTCACAACGGTTTTACAAATCATTTTGCACAATCGCTAGATTAACTTGTTCTAGTTTGATAAAACTTTTTAATTAATTTGTACATTGTAGTAAAATACAGATAAAGAAAATTTCAACTTTATCTAATATATAAATATCTCGTGTCACGATGTTTTTGGTCGTACTCCACCGAAAAAGCTCGATGATTTTTTGGTAAAAGTATGGGTGGGTATGACAATATTTCGTAAAGTATTTTTCACCCTCCTAACCCTACCCTCCATTTTAAATCGCGATTTTAGAATTTTTGTGTGAACGATATTATACATAACATAAACCCAAAGAGTTTTTTTTTGTACATTAAACGCGGGTGTAGCCGCGGATTCTGTTAGTTTTATTATAAAATCAGCATTAGTAGTCAGGACAATTTTGAATTATTTTGAAGCTTAGTGTTTGAATTAGAATAATAGAGAGGTACCTATCTACAATCTATATTTATCTTTAATTCGATTTAAATACATACTAAACAAATATATTTAATTGCAAAATAACACACACACATATATATATATATATATATATACATATATATTGTATATATATATATATATATATATATATTATATATATATATATATATATATATATATATATATATATATATATATATATATATATATATATATATATAACTTATTGATTGTCCCTGGTTAAAGATCTGTTCAAATATATTTACATAAGCAATATTCGTTAGCACGGTAGGTTGCGAAACATGACATTATTTTCTGCTGGGTCTTTGGTATAACCTGCATGTCTGAGAGAACCACTAAAAAGTGTTCTATGTATATGAAATAAGTATGGATTGATCTTCCTCATATTGAAGGAAGGCCTGTGCCCAGTAGTGGGACATTAAAAAGAACTAAATACAAAGTCGAGAGTAATTGAGTTTGAGGTTACCTGCCATACTGTCCGGTAGATGGTATCTTTTCACTTGCTTTTAACAAGTGCTGTCAAAAGGCGCGGGCGAAGCGTTACAAAAGTCACTACATGGGAGAAAACCAAAAAAAATCTCATAGCGGTAACAATATAAAGGTAAAGGTACAGGACAGGACAGGACAGACAGGAAGGTAAAGGACAGTAGGATTACGGCATACTCGGTTTTCGCTACCTACACCCGTAGAGAAAATCGGTTATACCTACATATGTCTACGTTGACCAAACTTTAACTCATATTAGGGTGTACAGTGTTACACTGTACAAGTACTTGACTCTCGCTTAGTTTCAAATAATATGTGATTCTCATCTCGTTACTATTTACATTTTTGTATATCAAATTAAAATAATATAAACACATTAATGATAAATATTTATTACATTCGCTCTGCAAATGATGTATGTGCTATGAATAAATAGTCTAAAAGATTTTGGGGTATTCTGAAATTTAATTTATGAAAATAAAAGAAATAATTTAATTAAGAAATGTCGCACATATTATATACATTAAAATCTGTCCATTGGTTTTCTCGTGATGTGTTCCCAGACAGACAGACGGACGGACGGACGGACAGACAGACAGACAGACAGACAGACAGACAGACAAAAATTCTAAAAGCTATAGATTCAGCCTCTGTATCGATAACAATGATTATTCCAATAAGATTTTCCAAAAAATATTTAATGTACAAATTCGACTCACTTAGAGATTTATTATATGTATAGATCTAAGTTTTATAGATACGTTTCTTTACTTAGGGACGTCCGTTATTGCAATACAAAGCCATAGTATGAAATTGCGAGCATAGCTATGAATTTAAGAGAAATAGATGCGTGTACACACATCTCAATCGAGAGATCTCCACGTTTGATCGAGTTATGCATTATTAATGAATACCGCCTATAATTATGGGGTACACAGATTTATAGCTGCAAGCGTTTGGCGTTTAAGGCGTTTCTTAGAAGGGCGTATAAGATTGAAACGTCCGATTTTGTATTGTGACTCGTAATATTGATGTTTATGTCGAACTAATGTCGAGTTACAATGGTAGGGTACGACAGGAATTTTATTGTTTTTAATGTTTGGATTCTGTTATTGTTCCACGAATTATATTTACAAAGACTATTTATAAAAGCTACGCAATAATGTTATTTATAGAATGCTGAAATTTGTAAAAAATAAGGAATTCTCTATAAGAAATTGCTGGTGATCAAATCAAATTTATATATGTCAACGTGATCAAAACAATTTATAATACAAGCAACTTCTCGCTTCTGCTGCTGCAGATCATACTCTATCTATCATTTAATCCTGTTCAACTGTTAAAAGAAGGGCTAATATTTCGCAAAAATAATTTTCCAGACCAAATACAATTAGGAGTTTTTATATAGAGTGTTCTATTCCCTTTTACTTTTATAGTATCAAAAAATACACCCTCGAACAATCAGAACCTAAAATAATACAGGTCTTTAAAGAAAATACTATAACCATATCGTATGAAATAACAGTTACTTTGAATTTAACCCAGACTTAGCAGTCAGGGAGGAATTACTCGCTTTGCATTTAAATGGTTTGATTTCTGATTAAACGATTAACCTAATGTCGTTTTTACTTTCATCAAAATTAATTGAGGATTTTATATACATTTTATCTTTCATTTGTATAATTGTTTCAAATAGGTATATCTAATTGGTATCTGTGTTTGTTTATGAAGAATAAATTGCTGTAGAGAGGTAGTGTTTCTTTGGTCGAGTCGAAGTATTATCCCTTCTAACCTTAAAAGAGAAAGAATGTGTGTGTGTGTGTGTGTGTGAAAACTATAATATCTTTGTAGATGGCCAGAATCAACGAGATCGCCTGCAGTTACCTAAATGTGCCAAAGAAGGAATCCTAGTCACGTTTGTTTGGCTATCCACATGTAACAGCTACTTTAATTATAATTTTTTAATCAATTTCATTAAATAATATATTAAATATAAAATAATTGATCGAATGTCATTTACGCTTCGACGACATGAAAATTTTATCATAACGTGTCATGGACGCTGGATATTCGATAAAAACTAATTAATCTGCGTCCATTTTTCATTCTCTCGTATTGAGTGTTAACGGTTCAACGAACAAAAGGTTAGCTTCTGAATTTGTTGATAACAAGTTTGATTTATTAGAAGGTTGAAGACTAATCGATGACGTCGTCATATTATTAAGTTCTTACTTTTCAATCTTAAGTTAAAAGTTATTATTGTAATAAATTTGGTCAATTGTGTTATTTTTATATTGTATTATATTCAGTGCCTTTTAATGTACCACTGCTGGGCATGGACCTCCTTTCAATTCGAGCGGTATTAGGCCATAGTCTACTACGCTGGCTAAGTGCGAGTTGGCAGACTTCACGCGTTTTTCGAAAACTTGTTACGTTTTCTCAGACATGCAAGTTTCCTCAGGATGTTTTCATTCACTATAAGACAAAATCATAGGTACGAGACCCGGGATTTGAACCCGCTTCACTCGGTTTTCCAAGCGAGTGCATTAGCACTGGGCTACCACTGCTTTTTTATATTCAGTTAGATTACATTATACTAGCGACTGCAAGCCAGGGTATCGTTTCACTCAGGAGTCAGGAGCTTCTCTAGGTGCCTTTTGTATTCATAATATTATTATTAATATTATATATGTACAGTTAGTGCCATTTTTTTGGCAAATTGTTCTGTATACTAAAATTCATCCAAATCTGTCCAGTCATTTTAGCAGGAGTAATAAACATAAACACACATAAAAACTTTCGCATTTATAATTGTGATATCATTTGTAGTAAAGCTTAATGATTAAGAAATAGTTTAAAACTTTTTAAACTTTAACGTAAGTAAATAATGTATCTTATATTCTTGGTTCTTGGCTTAAAAAAACGTAACCACTATAATCTCTTACCTTTTTCATAGCATTATAATTTACCGAAACATTTTAAAGTTAATACTTGGATAAATGCAGTATTTCCTGAATATTATTTAAGCCTGTTTATATCAATAGAGCCTCGTCATCGTCTGCTGATGAAATAACGACCTCATTAACTGTTTAAACCGATTTGTTTGCAGTTAAAGCCTTGTTCCCTCTGATTGGGTTAAAGTTGGGTTCAAGTTAATAGCGATTATGTTACTTTAAAATATTTTACACAAGATAATTATGGTGTATCATATACGGTTCAGCTAGAGCATGGGTTTGATATTCACCCGATATACAGTGAATATTCGATTTTTTTGTCTATTTTTTTTATCTATGTCTAAGTTTGAACGTGCAATTGGACAGATTTTAAAATAGCTAGGCGTTCTTCTTTCTTGATCTGGCAAATTAGCAATAGTACTTTGAAAAATAGATTTGTATATATCAAAGTAAGAAAGTACTCAATAAAAACTTCTATTATTTCTTATAAAAAATACCAATATATAAATACTTTTTATTAAAATGTTTGCTTATCATTTTATAACTACAATGATCATCAGGAATGTATGAGATTCATCATCATCATCTCTCAGCCCATTTCTCAAATCACTTAAGGAAGTACTTCTTTCTTTTCCACACTCTATTATTCGATATCTCACCATTCACCCCTTTCTCTTTTATGTCTGTCTCACACAGTCTATCCATCGTTATTCGGTCTTACTCTTACTCTCCATCCTTCTCTAAAATTTACTTTCATCTCAAACACTCTTCTACTCATATGCGTTTCGTCATACCTCCTCATCACATGTCCATATCCTATGAGATCTATCTGAGTATTATTATCAATAAATACTTAATTTAAAATTATATATTGTTAATCCGCTATATATTTGCTTGTACCTTTAATCTGTGAGTCTGATAAATACCCATTGTTAGGGGAAGATGGCAGTGTAAGCTGCCCACGCGCAATTAAGTATTTAGATAAAATGTATATTGCTAAAGCGTAACACGGCCAAATTGGTGATAAACCAAAGATTGCAATTTATACCAACTTAGTTTTAGGGATTAATTAATTATATTTCATGCATCTATATCTAATGATATAATAATACTGACTCACCCTCGGTTCGCTCGGGTGAGTCCCTAGGTAGGTATATTTTATTTTTTCCGAGCTAGAGTTGCTCACCTTCTTTTTTTTTAAATAAAAAATATTTAAGTTACTTCTTATGCCTTCTTATGCATTCAGCTATCTGCCTGTGAAAGTTCCATCAAATTGGTCCAGCTATTACAAAGATCGGCAGAAACAAACATACAGATAGATAGACAAAAATATAAAAAAATCTTATAAGTACCATATTTAATTTCATAAGTATCTATTAAAAGGATGTTATTTTGACAATGTTACAAACAGACACTTCAATTTTATTTTAAGTTGAAAACCTTGTCTTTGGTCTTTCTGTATGCATTAATTCCTTGGCTGTAAAATTACCAGTCCGATTCAATTTTTGTTTGCGCTATATTACCTATTTATTGAAGACCTTTAATAGCGGACTAATTATACATAAAAAAAACAATGCGAGTATTCGCTAAGTAATAATAAAAAACGTACCAACATACTTCGTAAATATTTATAAATGTTAGCGGCCAGGGAATCAAACGTGTGACCTTTTATTCAATAGTCACCTATTAACGATAGAGATCGGCATTTAACCATTGTACCGTTGAAACAAAGTATTTTATACACATTTATTGTTTCCGTTCAATTTTACGTCTCAATTACTGGTCGAATAGTATTCTACTATATCATCGATAAGTTTTACGATCGACTGTTATTATTTCCTTGTTTTATTTGAATAAGCAATATCTTATACATAAATTGTCTTAATTATAACGTTTGTAATAACAGGGCTATCACGTTCAGTTTCCATTTTACGAATCTCAATATTTTGATTTTAATTTTTGATAAGCGTCTCTAATTGATAGGTTTTCGCGTTGTTTATGTATCGACTGTCTGTTTTAAAGGCGGGGTATTTGTTTAAAATGTACTTTAACTTTTATTTAGAATTAGCTACGTCTTGATAATTATATATTATATCTTTACTAGCGATATACTTTAGTTTTGCTCGGATCCGTCCTCAAAGCTTTTTGGCAAGTTTTATTACTAATTATTGTTATCTCTTTCTATCATCTAGTACAAGGCCTATTTGTGTACTAAATTTTATTCAAATCTATCCATCCGTTTCAGCGTGAAGGAGTAACAAACACACGCACACACATCTTGTTATTTTTAGATATCATCTAATTATTATGACTATCAATTCACCTTCGCTTCACTCGGGTTCGTCCCTAGGTTGCGACCCCATGCAAACATTCTTCCCCATTTTCACCCCCCTAAGGAATAATTTTCGGGATATCAAACTATCTTTTTACCAAATTTTATCTAAATCGGTTCAGTGCCATCGGAGCTTATTCGGTACAAACAAACAAACAAATAAAAACCCTTTCCTCTTTATAATATTAGTATGGATACTATTGATTATATAATTATTTTATTATTATATAATTATTTATTATTATATTACTATTTATTAGTAGCCTGTCCCTGAATCAAACAGATAAATAAAAATTCTCTTCCGTAGGATAAGACCTCGTTATCATAGCGAGGAGCTAAATTGCTTTTATAATGCTTGAGGCTCGTTAAATATTACTATCATTGCATGAATATTATCGACAATTTGATTTATTATAGGTATTTAGAGCTTATACCTATTATGTATATCAAATATTATTCAAAAGAAAGAATAAAGCTAGCAGCTTCAAAAATTTTTTTGTGAAAACAGTCCATTCGTTGAGATTAACGTTATAATTTTTATCGAGTTTATTATTTCTGTCATAGTTTTTCGTAAGACAAAGTGTGGGGTTATTTTGTATTTCGGAAAGTGATTATACTCGTACTCGCACTTATTATCAAATAAGTTGTCAAACTGCTATTTCCGTATCCGTTAACTTTAGTGGGACTCTCGAAATTGTTAACACTGTTCGGCGGCTTGAAAGACACCGTTTACCGCTATAATACATTTTCTACTTAATGTTAAGTGCGATATCAATGGCGTGCAATCTTTGTTGATGACAAAATTCGGTGTATAATAAAGTTTGCTTAATTATTACTAATATAGCTAATAAAATTTTATCGCTACGAACCGGTCAATAATTATCTATAGTATATTTTTAATATAAATTGATATTTACTATGGTACGAACTTCAAAATAGTAGGCAAAATACTAATATGGAAGGTAAGACAAGCTCGTTGAAAAAAAAAACTTAAAAAAATACATGTGAATGGCCTACCTAGATATTTCAGAAATGAAATATTTTTCCGCATTAAAAAGTATCCTAAATGTTGACCCGGACAACCAGCAATCACCATACCAAATTTCATCAAAATCCGTCTAGTGGTTTTCTCATGATGCGTTCCCAGACAGACAGACAGAAAGAAAAAAAATCAAAAAAGTATACATTCGGCCTCTTTATTGATAATAATGACGATTTCAATAAGATTGTAAGAAGAGAGAAGATGCACCGACAAAAGAATTGAGATCTAAATGGGTGCCAAGTTCTGTAGATAAACCTGTTTTTTTTTCATAATAACATACAACATTCTTAAATAAATTTAAAACACAATTTCTTGTTTTTTTTCTGCTACAAAAGTGTTTGTTATTTAAAAATAGAACTTCTTATAATTGAAGTCTAATTATTTACACAGAGTAGATAACTTGGAATAAATTAAAGTTCAAGATTTGACTTGGCTAGTTTTTACCAATAAAGCAACTTTTTAGCAGAGACTACATGTTGACCTTACAATATAAAAACAGTAACTTGCATATGCTCATATAAGCATCATGGTCAAGCGGCCAATGCGCAAGTTTGACAACCACAGGTGTCTGGGTTCGTATCCCGATCGGACACAAAGTTTTTAATTTATCCTTGAACTCGGCAAAAGGAACTGAGCCATTGAAACTAAAGAAGGCAAAAATTCTTAATGAGGAATACCTTCTCCTGTCACTGATATTCTTACATCACATCTGTTCATAATCAAGAAGACTGATTGCAAGATAAAAAAAAAAACTTGCGTATAGCATAAAGAAGATGTAAGTAATTAGCCAAATTATATATATATATATATATATATATATATATATATATATATATATATATTGATATAGGCGTAAGGTGCTTATTTTTTTTCAAATAAAAAAAAACTGTTTTCGGATATTCCCCTGTGTATGCACATGATTACCCATGGACACAAAATTTTAACTTTCTAAGTCATCTGGTAGTGGGTTAGGTTTTACTACTATATGTCAGCCAGTCAGTGATAAAGTTGATTAAAGTGTTGGGGATTCTAGTTAATCTAAGGGGATTTAATAAATGAACCAAATTTTATGAGTTTATGTTATATGATTTTGAGTTATTGCCAGGTGAAAAGTGGCTCCAAATGGTTTGTGTAAAATATACACACGGTGCTGCGTTGCCAGTTCCTTTGGCTTGAATTTGGCTGGACATGTTATCGCGTGTTTTGATAGATGACATACCGATCAAATAATTATGTTATTTCAACATTTGTAGAATCACATCTCACCTAAGTCCCATGATACCTGTAAACATTCGCCATTTAAGAAATAATCTTTGAAATTATTAAAAATAAGAGATTATTCAATTAATAATAATTAACCAAAGCTAAATTTTA
Source organism: Brenthis ino (assembly GCA_921882275.1). Classification (NCBI taxonomy): domain Eukaryota; kingdom Metazoa; phylum Arthropoda; class Insecta; order Lepidoptera; family Nymphalidae; genus Brenthis; species Brenthis ino. The sequence continues at coordinate 27,706,153 of OV170227.1, forward strand.
ATTAATTAATTAATTAAAAAATCTCCATCAAAAAAACTTAACGGATAAATATAAAATTTCTAATTAAAATAGACTTTAAAATGAATTTGGAGAAGGGAATTAATCAGTACTAAAAAGCCGGGCCTCAAATCTGCTTCAATTTTACCCTCGTCATAATAAAAGTCAAAATTTTTATCAATATTGATCTTATAAGGGTGTTTACACACTGTCATTTTAAATATATAGTATCTTTATTTTTATGTGTATATTTAATATTAGTTATTCATTTATTAATAATAATTGCATGTGTATAACATGCGACAGTTTTTTTTGAGAAAATTGTACATATACTAATTTATTAAATAAATCAATGTAATATAAGCTTAATATGTTTTTACCACTGACATAATATGGTCGTAAACTAAAAAGAGACTCGATTATATGTATATGTAAAATATTCTTTTCATGCCAAGTTTAAAAAAAAAGATCATAAGTGTGTACTCATCTTAACTTTCCTTGAAGATTCTCACCTTATCTGATACACCTGTCGTCATAGGGAGTGTATTCCTTTGGAATAGAAGGTTTTATGATTTTGTTCCTTGATTTAAAGCGAACTTATGTTTTATGGAAATTAAGTATAATGAAACGATGGGAACAAATATTGGCTAGAAATATTATTTAGTAGTTATTGTTATTTATCTAGTTATTTAGTACGTCGACAATTATTATTATGTAAAGCTACTTTAAGGCTTTATTATTAAAATTTAGGTTTATTTATATAGAAAATAATAATTATAATTTTACTAAACACTTTTTTAAAGAAATGAAAAACTGACTTCAAAAAAATACTAAAAAGGAGTTTTTATGTACTTTATATATCTAATCAGATATTTTCGAAGTCTGAGTTAGCCGATACAAATTAAAACACACCGACTTCGAATTTTTTTATGTGTTTATTTTTCCATTTTAATGTAGACAGTACCTAGTTGCAAAGTAAGAAAAAAGTATACTAAAAAATCAGTAGGTGAAAAAACCAATCACCCTATTTTCTACACTTAGAGGTGGATTTTTATTGTAAATTTAAATGGGGCTAACTTTAAGGTACACCCTATCCTGTAATAAAAAAAAGTATCATCGAACTCGAACTATACTGTAAAAAGTTATGCGTGGTCAAACATAAAAAAATACGTGTCGAATTTAGAACCTTCTCCTTTCTTTTTTGCCAGTTAAAAAAACACGTCCTTTGCCCACTTCAATGTTTTGGACTTGTTTACATTTTACATACATATATCTTAAAAAGCTTCTAATTTATTTTGAAACTAGTGGCTCACCCTCGCTTTACAAAAAACAAAATCCTATCCCACGGGAACAGTACGTTATTCCGGGATAAAAAGTAGCTTATTATTCCAGACTTTAATCTATCTCTATGCCAAATTTCATTCAGATCGGTTCAGTCTTTCTGGCGTGAAAGAGTAACAAACATCCATATACACTAACTTTCACATTTATAATATCAATAATACGGACTAGTAGTAAAAATCTAGAAATAGATTCGTATTATATAATATATATATATATATATATATATATATATATATATATATATATCCTATCAGCAGTACAGAAGATGTATTGCGCCAACCCCAAGTGATTGGGAAATGGGCAGGGAGAAGAGTAAAAATCTATTTCTAAGGTATTAATTCATAATTTGTCACAACTAAAGCTAATAAAAGCGTGTTAAATCTCACTAATCCTAATCCTTATTTGTACTGACATATTATAAAACAAAACAGAAAGTGAATCTAATGGTATATATTTCATCCTCTAAAAACATCGTGAATTTAAAATATTTCAAAACGATTGCTTACAATATAATGGTAAATTATAGACTAAAATAAGTATACGTTATAATAAAATTTTAACTAACGTATAATGGATCAGAGAGCTGTAAGCTACAACTTCCTGTGATCAAATGATTCATACAAATAAATAATTATCATTCACCTCTTTGATTTAACATCGTAGATTCTGTAAAAGATACTCTAATATTTTTCTTTCTTTAATGTTTATGAGATAGTTGCTAGTGTTTTCACGCAGCTCTGTTCACGTAGTGTATATTTTTCGTTATAGTTTGTGTTATTCTGATATTATTATGTACAAGTTTATAATAGATTTCATCAAAATCAGTTCAGTCGTTTACTTTACCTCGTTATTTCAACTTTGCTAATAAACAAGATAAAGATCCAATGTAAAGTAAAATTAATGTAATGTCTACAGTACATTAAATTACTAATAATTTAAAATGTGAAAGCTTATAAATAAGTACCCGGACATGATCGAAGCATGGTAAGTCTTGTTATCCGGGTCAACATATAGGATACTTTTTACTGCGGGAAAATGTTTCATCTTTGAGGAATCTATACTAAACGTTAAAACGTAAAGTAATATGATAATATGTTGGAACATTAACACACGGCACCATCTAGTTCCATGGTAAGCTACGAGACTTGTGTTATGTATACCAGATAGTTGATACACTACACATATATAATTTTAAATACATACATATTATAAATATAAACACCCATGACTGGAGTACAAACATTTGTGTTCATCACACAAATGAATGCCCCCAGCGGGACTCGAACCCACGACCGCTTGCACAGCGAGTAGGGTCACTACAAACTGAGCCAAGCGTGTCGTCCTAAAGTTTAAAATATAATTATGTATATAGCAAAGACAGAACGTATGTCAGCATATAACGCAAGAAAAAATTAAAGCTTCTAAGAGCTTTAAGCTTACATGTCATATCTTGCACATATAATAGCAATGGTCGGTCTTGCTTAGCATGAGTCACGCAATCGTGGGTCGTGAAAGCACCGATAAGGCTTTCTTAGCTCTGTTTTTTCTCAATTCACCCTAATTGAATCCCTTTAGCTGTACATGTTTATTGTTATTTTTATATTCCTATCTTTCTATGTTTCATGACTTTAAATAATTCTTTGTAATAAATAATTTTATAGTATATAGTATACTGTAAAAATTATTTTAACATGTTAAATAAATTTTGAAAGTGACAATAACTTAAATCGTAATATTAGAAAAAGTTTTTTAATACTTGCACATCTATATGAATAAATAACATTGAAATGTCTATTTGTAATGTACAAAATAATTGTTTTTTACTAAATACATATGAAGTATATATACGGTATTTATAAAAAAAATGTTTTTTGTCTGTGTGTCTATTTGTTCTGGCTAATCGCCGAAACGGACGGACGGACGTACGGACCGATTTTAACGAGACTTTTACTGGCAGATAACTGATAAAACAGGATAATAAATCTTTATAATATCTGGAAGTAGCAGAACAAAATTGATGTTTTGTTAGTTATCAAGAAATAATTTTTGGGAGTCAACTATATATTATTTTACAGATTATTACACATGCTAGATTTTAAATCATGTATAAAATACTAAGGTACTGAGAATTGTTGTAAAAAGGTCTTCAGCAAAGCCCGTGGTGCCATATCCTTACCTCGACTTATCTTTCTTATAGGTATTATAATTTATTAGTTGATTCTGGATTAAAATAGTTTATTTTATTATATACATAATATTAATTTTAAATGAATACCAGCGAATGTGTATTCTATTCCCCTATATATACCTTGTATTGTACTAAATAGGAATAAAAATATATACATAATGAGAACTATATTATAATTTAATTTTATTATCTAGTGCCAATTTTTAATGTCCTTTCAAATGTAACTGTCAAAGACTCGTAAGACCAGCTGTTTGATAAATCAGTCTGTCATGACATGACAGTTATGACATATAATATATTGATAAAAAATCTATGTCATTTACCACAGGATGTTAGTCTCTGCTGGTGGCCAATCTTATCTCCAGAGATCACTGTTCTTGATCATTAGAGCGTGTTTGATTATGCCGTGTGTGGTAAAACTCTTGGCTTATCTCGATTGCATCGGGGGACTGATCGTAAATACACGGTGCGATCGCTTTGTATCTCATAGATAAAAATAACATGGTGCAGAGATGATTATGTTTTGAATTTTGGTAGTATATTCAGTATTACTTGACTTTAGTGGTAAGTATATACTAATTTTTATACAGTCAAGGTAAGCAAAAGTATGACAATACCAAAATTGTAAGTAGAATTTGCGTTAGAGTTGTTGCTTAGTATTGTAAAGATATTCTTTTTGAATTTTTGCCTCTATGTGTATTTTTTTGATTGAGAGTGTGTTATTTAGAAATAGCTTATTTTAATGGAGCTTTCTATTTACAGCAGTTATTGAACGATAGAATAACTGAAAAATATGACAAAATACTATTAAAATTTACTATATTAATAAATATAATTTTAAATTACGATCTAAGCTAACTACGTATGTTGTACATATAAAGGAGCTGTGATTAAACATTGTAAAGTAAACGGAAATTCATGTGCGTTTAGAACCTTAGACAAAATCTAGTGGTCATTATTTTAAATCAAGTATTATTTAATTATAAATAATAATTGAAGGAGAAAAAATTTGTTTTTAACCTGTGTGTATGTTTTTCTAAAACATTCATCAGATTGCAATAAAATTTTGATTATAAGTGTACACGCCCATTTCGCCCACGCCACGTTTTTATATATGTACTTGTATCAACGTATGTAGGTACCATGGGAGATGCCTGAGCGTAGCTGCGCGGGATGGTAGTTTTCAACCGACTTCAAAAAGGAGGAGGTTCTCAATTCGACTGTATGTTTTTTTTTTATGTTTGTTACCTCAGAACTCCGTCATTTATAAACCGATTTGGACAATTTTTGTTTTGTTTGAAAGGGTATACTTTCAGATTGGTCCCATTTAAATTTCAAAAAAAAAATACCACCCCTAACGGTGGAAAAACAACTAATAATGAATTTAACCTACTTCTAATTGTCATATTGACTTGAAACTTTGCAAGTATTTCTATTTCCGTTGATAGTACAGTGGTTCGGTGTTGTTGACCTGATCTGACGGCAAGGCCAGAAGGTGGATAGGTGGAACTCTTCAACGGCTAATAGTAGATACTTTGAGTTTGGGCTTATTTTGTTTGATTTGACAAGCCTAACACGTTAGAATCCTTACTATGCTACTACTGTCTACACTAAAAAGGGAAAAATAAAAACTTTTTAACAAAAAAATAAAAACCGACTTCAAACAAAAGCACTAAAAAGTAAAAAATAACTGATTGGTAGTTTTCATTTACTATACATACCTAATCAAATATTTTCGAAGTCGGTGTGCTTTGGCTAAGTAATTAAAGCTTACCTATTAAATACATACCTAATCAAATATTTTCGAAATCGGTGCCAGCCCATACAAAGCAAAGCACGCCGACTTCGAAAATATTTGATTAGGTATGTATAGTAAATGAAAACTACCAATCAGTTATTTTTTACTTTTTAGTGCTTTTGTTTGAGATCGGTTTTTATTTTTTTGTTAAAAAGTTTTTATTTACTATTAAATTAAATGTTTGTGTTGAGGCTTTATACAATAGTATAGTTATTGACATTCGCAGTACATTATATCAATTGGATTTTTTTTCCTGAGTCATTTTTATTTAACAATACTTATTACTACAGGTGAGACAACATTTTTGTATACCTTATCCTACTTAGAGAAACTATACCTTTAACTCTGGCTATTTCTCAAGTCATTTTATTTGTTTTTAGTACGAGCTAGAATGGCGTAAGTAGGTATGTTACGATAGCTGCCGGAATGCATATCGGATTATATATCATATTTTTATATGCAAATCTTCTTTTATAGATACATATTTTATACATAATATGACGTAGAAATTCATCACAAGGAAACTTACATTGTAAGATAATCCCATTAGTTTTTTATAAATAAATAAATATGTTGGGACATGAACACACATCACCATCTACTTCCATGATAAGCTACGAGGCTTGTGTTATGGATACCGGATAGTTGATACACTACACATATATAACTTTAAATACATAGGTACATATTATAAATATAAACGTCAAAATATCGTGGTAGACTTATGAAATCCACCAACATGTTATTAGGACGGCAGTGTGGACATTGGTCTAATTTTCTTCGCATTAAAAAGAAGAAGAGTAAGTGGGATAAAAAATCGTTTATTGAAATGAATCAAACACAATTTTTTTTCCCTGATGAGGCCTTATACTTATAAAAACAAAACATTAATAAAGTAAGAACATACTTAATTATAAATAAGAGAATAAACACTACAAAGGAAATATTTCATATTGAATTAAGGTATTTCGCGCGAAAATTAGCTGCGAAAGATAATTAAGTAATAATAGAAGTTATTTTAATGAAATTCTGAACAATCATAGATTTTAAATTTAGTTTACGTTTCTTGAAAGTTGTTTTAATTATTGTCAAGGTCAGTTACAAATGGTTTTTTTAATTAAAAAAAAAACGTGTGTGTGTGTGTGTACTTATGTACACACATAAAAAGTGTTTGGCGTAACAGAACAAAAATAGCTAAAGATTTCATCCCGTTTGTCACAACTTTCTGTTTGTAAAAGAAATGATAAGTTAATAAAATAATAAAATAAGGCATATTACAATCACATATTTATAGAATATCATTTAAGGAAAGTATATAATATTATATATCATTTGTCAGACAATAACAACGGTTACCATGGCAACAAACACTTATCAGCTAACTCCAAAAATTTTACTCTCATATTTTTTTCCAAACGTCCCAAATGAAGTATAACTTCAAAAATCATGTCTCGCTCATTAAATAAAACAGACGGTATCCATTTCTAAATTAACAATTGTTAGCTCGCATCATTCGTCGCCCACTCCTTTGTCCAAGCTATTTACTTTGAAGCTGTAACATATAGGCTATAGCGAGTATTTAGTTTTTTTTTTACTTTCATACTTTTCATTTTCCATAAAAAAAATTTTTTTACTAACTTTTTAATTTTCTTAACATAACATGACGTGATAGGGATATGGGAGAATTCGTAAACATTACCTTTTAATTACAGATTCTGTTTTAAATTAATTATTAAAATATATATAGCGTACATCTTACTTCTTACTCGTAATACGAGTTAATATTATAAATGTGAAAATTTAGACTGATGTTTGGATGTTTGTTACTCAATTACGCCAAAACGGCTGAACGGATTTGGAGTAAATTTGGCACAGAAATAGATTATAGTCTAAAATAGCGCATAAGATACTTTTTATCCCGGGAAAATTTACGGTTCCCGTGGGATAAATTTGTTTTTGTTTTTCCAGAGACGAACCCGAGCGAAGCTAGGGTGAGTCACTAGTCTACTATACTTTAATAATTAATACATTTTAAGATTATCATAAATAAAGTAAAGCAATATTTACTCAAAATCATATATTGAAAAATATATTGGAAATATTTTTTTATTGTTAGTAGGTATTTTATATCCTTTAAATAATAATTTTGTAGAAATTTATGTTTAAATAGGTTTCACTTGCGAATGCAAACTGTTTCTTTAGTGAAAGAATTTTCGGGATCCGTTTAGTAGTTCCAGAGATCTACATAAAAGCAAACAGACAAACATTTTACTTCTTAATAATAATATTAGTTAAAGATAAACAGTTATAAATAAATCTCTCTCGCGCATTACCGAAGCCTAGTACCGAACGTGTAAGGTAAGTCACGACCGGCCACCGAGCCAAAAGCGACATTTGATAACATCGTTCCCGTTTCTATTGACCCGCGGACCTTTGAACGCTATTGGACCTCGCTTTACATCGGCTTGGCTTTACTGAAATTGTTTCAATCTAATGAATTGCTAAGATTCATTAGAAGAAAGTTTATATATACTTGCGATTGGTGGTAATTTAAAGTTACTTGTGAATAAACTGCTTTCATCTATTTGTAACAGATTCATATACCACGCGAGCCACTTCTTATATCAGAACTAGCGACTCTAGTTACGTTTTAATGAGATGTTTTCCCGCAGTAAAAAGTATCTTATACGTTGACCCATATAATCAGCTACCATCACATCAAATTTCATCAAAATCTGTCCAGTGCTTTTCTCGTGATGCGTTTCCAGACAGACCGACAGACAAAAATTCGAGCTCTGTATCGATAATAATGACTATTCCAATAAGGTTTTCCAAAAAATATTTAATGTACAGATTCGACACACAGTTTATGTATAGAATATGTCACTATCTTCCAAACAATACGTGTGTTCGTGTTTAAGATTTTCGATTTATATGAGTGTTTTTATGACTTAAAAATATTACAATATTTTTAAATAAAACTATCTTTTCGGATTATTTCGCGGATTTATTTTGATTTTTGGTTCCCGACGTTTCGAATGCTTTACAACACTTTACACACTTTACAGCCTTCAAGACATGTAACACCTCAGTCTCTCCCGTGACCATGGATGCTGTAAAGCATTCGAAACGTCGGGAACCAAAAATCAAAATAAATCCGCGAAATAATCCGAAAAGATAGTTTTATTTAAAATGTCAAACATTCGCGTAAATCTAAGAAAGTATTAAATATAACAATAGTATAACTCGGTGGCATATGACCATATATTCTCACAAAATATGAGATAATTAAAAAGGTTTAACGCTTAAAAATAATACAACAAAGTAATTGAAATTTACATCGATGAAATTGATACTGAAGCTCGTTTGGTGTCAATATTATTTAGTGTCCATATGTGTTTCAATATTTTTATAGAACATACATACATATATATTTATTTGCATATTAAACATAACTTCCATACATTTGCAATATAAGAGACATTCATTGTATTATTAATTATTGAAAGACTATTTAACAATTTGTAACTCAGTAATACTGAGGGTATGAATGTAAAGGATAGTGGGAGACGAAATATGATATCGAAAAAAAAATTGTTTGGGATGTTCGGGTGTATGATCTTTGTATGAGATAGGGGCATACATAATATTAATATATGTAATACTAGCGGCTCACCCTTACTTCAATCGGCTTCGCCTTTGGAAACACGGGAACCGTACATTTTTCCGTGATAAAAAGTAGCCCATGTGCTATTCCAGACTATAATCTATAGCATGATATATAGCATAGCAATAGGGTCACTACAAACCAAGTCAAACGCGTAAAATACACACTTACACTTACGTCACGTGTAACCATTAAACAAAAGTCATAACTGTTTTGAAGTCGGTTAAAAATTTATTTAGTATCTATTAAATACCATAATAATTGATATAAAAAATAAACACCTTTTACCTTGTTTCAATTATATTGCACGTACAGATTTGATAATATAATAACCAATTCAAACAACATAATTCGTTGGCTCACAATTACAAGGTTCTATGTTACAATTTTAGTACTTATTTAGTTATTAATGCTACAAGGTTCTATGTGTCATTAGCTACAGTTTTGCAAAAACAAACCACTAGATAGCAGCACAACAACTACAAAATATTCAATTTTACATAGTTCTATGTTGTTTTTTTTAAGATAACAAAGTAACGAAGTTCTATGTAAAAATTACTAAACTTTATTAAAATTAACATAGAACCTTGTAATAGTGAGACAACAAATTATGTCCTCGCTGTCAGCTATTTCCAAATACAATATCATACATTGACTTTAATTTAGAATCATTATTGTTAAATGTGTAAATTTTACAAGGCTTTAATGAATTAGCGGATTCAACAGTTTTAGCAAACAATGCGAAAATTAGGTTACGCTAAAATTGCGTTTAAATTTATCTTGCAGCGGCTATACACAAAATTATATGCGTAAATTTTCATAATAATAGTATGTAACGTAAACAATATATGTAGTTTCGAGGTGAATATATCACTTTATCTAATTTGGTAGGAGCATGTCATTCCTCTTCAGTTCAGCTTTTGTTTGAACTATTTCAAAATATATGTTTTAACTAGCACTGCCCGCGGCCCACGTTTAGATGACCAAAAACCAAATTCTTAGGTTTTGCAGTTAGTATAGTCTTACATTGCAGTTTTTGCATTTTTTCTCAGAAATTAGATATTCTCCCGCAGTAAAAAGTATCCTATATGTTGACTTGGATAACCAGCTATCATCTTACCAAATTTCGTCAAAATCCCTCCAGTGGTTTTTCTGTGATGCGGTAACAGATAGACAGACAGACAAAAATTCTAAAAACTATAGATTCGGCCTCTGTATCGATAATAATTTCTATTTCAATATTATATTATTATATTATATTGTATTGATTTTCCAAAAAATATTTAATGTACAGATTCGGCTTAGTTGCAATTTTATTATATGTATAGATTAAATAATTATATTTTAAAACAACTGAAAACATATTTTCTTTTGTCATTTACCGTGTATTGGACTCGCCAAGAGAAATCAAATGAGATCAAACACGAAGGTTTTACTAGAAGCCAGTGAAAAGTCCCACTTCTCGCCTATTGGCTCTATCATCAGATAAGCTCGATGGTTTAAATTATTGTATTGTGATCCAGATTTTAGATACTCGTTCTCACAAAGTTTTTAATCGATAGCACAAATAGAAATTTGACTTGAATTTGAAAAAATTAACTGAAAAGATTTAATTGTTTAATCGGATTCAGGTGAAATAAATAATATGTTATAAGGTATTAAATAGTAAAAATAAATTTCATTTTCTGTAACATAATATTACTAAGCATTTTCATATAAATCATATTATGTCTCTGTGCAGTAAGAAATGACAAAAGGTTACATGCCCACGAAATCGACACCGTAATTAATTTGCCACCAACAAAAAGGGCTCAGGAAGTCCCTCCTGACCTTCCGTTGATGAATTACCCTTCTAAGCCATTGTCGCCGATAAGGGCTGGCCTTTGCGATTGATTAGCCGACATTTTAGTCCCTTTGTAGGGCGTCTTGGAAGAAGCCACATAAAATAATGCATATTGGTTGTGTGCGCATTGAAGGGTTCCCGTATTGACAGAAAGGTTAATTACTGTATGAAAAGCGGATATTAAAAGGGTCGTCGAGTATACGGTAGCTACAAAAAGTATTAGCTAATATAAGTCATATGGCTAATTTTACTTTGTAGACTAATTAATAAATTTTTTTTATTGTTTTACAGTGTTGAAGAGCATTCTATAACACTTTAGATAATGTTGATTATAAGAGTTCTCTACAGTATCGTCTGTTTTATGTAATTTTATTACAAGCTTTTTTTATTAATTTACTGGTATCTGATCCAATCACTCGTACTGTTCAATTGAGGTGAAATTTGATATACTTATTTTTTAAATGATATCATAAATGGTGTAAAATCTCGATTCTAAATAATTTTGTCTCTGGTGTTAAATATTTACCAATAATATAAATAATATGATCTTTTTGATTTATAATATCAAAAAAAAGATAAAACCCAAGCCTTATGGTAAAACGTAATTTAAAAACTGATAACTATGTAATAAAATGTTATCAAGATTTTCCTAATACCACTCAGGTACATGTTTTAATTTAAGCACTTCATAAAAAAATAAAATTTCGTATGTAAAGTAGTTCAACTAATTGTAATTTTAAACAAATTAAATCTCCATCCACTCATTAACACTAGAAAGCCAATAAAAAGTAACAGTAGCATGTGGCGCATTTGGTACACTGACACCTGCATAGTTATTTATGACTCTCATTTCTAATGACATAATAATATATTCAAATATATGCCCAAAATTTTAGTATGGCCAAGGTGTCTTTGACAGCGGAATTATATATACGAGTATATAATATAAACGTATAATTAGTATTATGATGATTATTAATGTGTACACTAATTAATAATATTAAAAGTTTTAAAGTGATTCTGTCTGTTTGTTCGCTTTTTAGGGCTGCCCCGATTTTGATGAAATTTTAATGTAGTGTTTGTAATTTTAATGTTTAATGCTTTGAGACTGCAAGAAGAATGCTAATTAATGGCCATAGAAAAATTGATTAGCTTACTTAGTTATAAAACTTGGAATGGTATTTTTATGTATAAACATTATATTTAAATACTTAAAAGTATATGCATTTAAAATAATTTATATCTGACAGAAATAACATTTAAGAAACGCTTGAGGTTCACAACTAAAGATACATTTTATATTTAAGTATACTACTATACAAAATACATAGTTTGGTACAGTAATTCGTCAACTGAGAAGTGCAGAATACGCCATATATCGTAAGTTCGATGTCCACGCAAAGTATTTGATGTCTTCAAATATAAGCGCTTACTAATAGGATGTATGTTTGTTTGTCACTGGTAATTTAAAAAATATGAAAAAAATATCCTCGTAATTCAGCACAGAGTTGTTATCATATATAAATAATATTATTTTTAAACCGTGTAGTACAAACACGGTTTTCAATTTTTTTTTTTGCTAAGATCGCTGTTACTACCACCATACGGGGGTCGATTAGTCACTGCCCTGATGTGTGAAATAACAGAGCGACACCTGCTCACTACTATTTGCATTATAATACGGATCGTTTGTTTATTTCAATAGTTTTAAAACGGAAAATTAGTTTGTAATGAACGAGGTTCTTAAGTGTACGTAACGTGACGTAAAAAAGGTTTTCAGCCTAAGGAAGTGAATTAGTTAATCTAAAAAATCTTATTATATTCAACGAGCAATTCTTGTATAATTTTATTTTATGTATCTCAGAAACGGCTTTAATGATTTGGATGAGATTTCATATTTAGATAAGATTTTGTTTTTTAAGCTTATCTATTAAAATTTTTCTTAAAAACGCATTTGTTTCATTTTGTCCGTAAACCGCCGAGTGTAGTTGGGTCGCCCAGGTACTAAGTGTACAGAGAGCAAATAAAACACTTAAGCCATTAGCTATAAAATACTGTAATATGATAAATAATTAGTATTTACATAATATATCCAAAATTTATGTAACAAGTTTTACATAGTACATAGATAAAATATAACCTAATACTCTACGAGTATTAGCTTTGAAAATCAATTTAGCAATTCTAAAAATTATCAAATAACGTCGACCTATAGGTAGTATATATATACAAAAAATATTCCCCTCTTGTATGATAATGTTAAAAATACTCGTAAAAGCTTTCTGTTTTATTTATTTTTTGATACGATTAATTGGAAATTTTGAAGAATATCAACGTTTTCACGGGCCCGTGACCACGACAGGTGCAATCCTGTCAAAACGACCGAAAATAATAAGTTACGATCGCGATATGTCCAGTTAATATTTATTATATAAAAAGCTTCAAGCAAAATACACTCTATTTCGAGATTGTTAAACTTAAACGAAATATCAAATTGGGCATATACTATTAAAATATTGGCTATAAAGTTTAAAGTTTTAATACATATATATATATATATATATATATATATATATATATATATATATATATATATATATTTGAAATTATATCCATGTTTTATATGATTTTTAAATTGTCTTCATTTTGCAATCTTGCTCTTGAGAGTACTTGGAGAATATCGAGTAATTGACGCGTTTACTTATTTAAAGTATTATTTTAAAGCTAATATCCTACTAATTCCACTAATATTATAAATGTGTACTTGTTACTGCTTTGCGATGTAACAGCTCTGTGGATCTATACATAAATAGGCAAATACAGAACAGTTTGGTACATTTTTCTCTTTTGTTTGTCAACCGATTTCTTTGTGTTTTAAGCTTTTGAAGAGCTTTAGTATTATCAGTAAAATGTTATTGCAATACAAAATTGTAAGGTAATTTATGCAATTTTAATTTTGTTATTTGTGGGTAGGCTGTCTGTAACCACTATACCTTCGAGACATCTAACACCTCAGTCTCTCCCGTGACCATGATTGCTCTAAAGCATTCGAAACGTCGGGAACCAAAAATCAAAATAAATCCGCGAAAAAATCCGAAAAGATAGTTTGATTAAAAATGTCAAATATTCGCGTAAATCTAAGAAAGTATTTTGTTGGGAACAGATAGATTTTTAATATCGATGGGAAATCACAAAACGTTCAGTATCTTTTTCTCTTCTGTTTTTAAATCGTTTTTTTTTTATTTTTTTTAAAAAGCCTGTGATGAAATTTAGTTGTATTAATAAAAAAATGAATATGGTCAAATTTTGACCACTAACTGAACACTACTTTGAGTAAATTTCGGAATGGAGATATGCTATGTTTTCGATTAGCATAAAGAGCTTCGACTTTTGCTTTTTAGGAGTATCGGTCCTTTAACATCCAATAAAGGCAATGCCAGTGAAATATTTAACCCACAATGTCACAAAGATGGTAAAACAAATTAAAATCGTTCCCAAAATGTATCTAAACTTAACATTTACTATGGGAATGTTACAATATGTTAGTATGTTCACGGTCGATTTAGGAATTTTCTCGCCTGTCGACCCCATGAGTTTTACTCGAAGCTCACGTTGACAAGCTTTTTGATGTTAGTTCATGCTTATAATGTATTTTGTGACTTTGAATAAGTAAAAAAAGAATAATCTTCTATGTTAATTTCATAGAATATTTATGATAATTGTGTTTGTTATTTGAAATTTAGGGCAGTGTTTATGAAAGTTTAAAAAATAGAGAGTAGCGCTTGCCTTTGAAACCATTAATTACCAAGACATTGTAGCAAGTTTGGTTTCCTTATAGAGTATTATATATTGATATATTATTATTATATTAATATATTATTATTATAACGCACATTAAGTTATTTTTGAATTGAATTTTTCAACAATATCTAAGTTTATTTATAATACTAAAATATGTTTATACTTATAGGGAACTAGAAGGTTAATGATAAAAAGAAACAAACTCACAGTTAAACATAATTTATTTCATATTATTTTAATTATCACAGATCCATTTATTTAAATAGTCATCACGTTAACAAAAATATATATAGTCTACAGTGGTGACAATTTCACATACAAAATCATGGTTTTTTTCTTCTATCATATTCTGCAATACTACGTGTAAAATGCGATACAATTATTTACAATCTATTCCTTTATATACATATGTTAAGAAATGTTATATGTGACTCATATTTTAAATACTCCCAGCCAAAATATTTCGAGTTTCTTACAGCTATGCATACAGTAGTTATAGTACAAAATTAATCGATTTTTGTTACCTTATAAGGTACAAATTGTACGAAATATTTGTTTACCAATTATAATTATATACGGGTTATATTTGATTAAGTTTCATTCTTACAGATATACACGTGAAAAAGCTTAAGTTACATTTAAAATTATTAGAAAAACAATAAGTTTATAGATTTATACAGACTTGGTTGAAATCTTTTGGCTAGGATAATTGTAGGCAGTGACGTTTAAGTAGATAAATGCATTGGACTTAAGTCTCTTACTAGTTAGAAAGAAGATACTAAACTATTTTTCGATTTTAAGCTCAGTATTGTGGGTTTTTGCCAAACTGTATTAATTTGGCACTTTCTAAATCATTTAAACGATATATCCAAAAGCAAACAAAAATGAACCAAGCGATATACTTGCGATACAATGAACACTCATACACTTATATTATAAAAAATAACAAAACAACTGTGAATCAACAATGTTCGTTGAATATTCTTTATAAGACATTAGGCACTATTATTGCTACTATATAATTTATCTCCGCTTATCTACAGCATATAGCTTTAAAAATAAGCTACCACGATTTTACAAATTAGGCCAATCGCCTACAAAAACTATTTTCTCTAAATAACATTTAATCTACATACTTACCAACAAACGTACGTAATACATTGTATTCAACATTCATTCGTGCATAGTGCTGCCAAGTATATTACCCCAAATTTCAAATACGAGCTTCGTTTATTATTATTTATGTATTTTCATACATTTATTATTGAATTACATATTAATTTAAGACATTTAATTTTAAAAGTCATAGAAAGCTGGGAACACAAATTTAGTTAGGAATTCATAACCATGAGGGTCGTCCATGTAGTAAGTCTGCCGCATCGTGCCTATCCATTTGACGTAAAGCCGCAGCCAAGGCGGCGGTCGCGCCGGGCCCGCGTTCCCTACACTCCCATAACTCCAAAATAGCTTCAGTTGGCGAGCTCTTTGTGGCGAACCACGTTGTATAACGATCCACTCCCAACCTCGCTGCAAGTGCACGCCAGTCGTTACCGCGAGCGTTTGGGGGATCAAGTATGGCGCATAGCTGCCTCTTAACACGAACGCTTAATTTAAACGGACTCTCCGCACATTCATTTACACCGGTTTCGTTAACAGTCACATTGCGTTTCGCATCGCTTCCGTCGTCGCTCCTACACATTCTAGATTCAAGGAGGTTTTCTGTTATGTTAAAACTTCGTTGGGACTCACGTGGTGATCGACCACGGGGCGATCGGCTTCGTAAATCATCTATCGATATTCGAAACGTCTGTTTGTATGACGGGTTTGTTCTTTGACATGCTGAGATACTAAAATCTATAGTGTCACAGTCGTAAGTCCTTTCTAAACTAAAGCTGCAGTGTAAAGCGTTGTAATTCGATCCCCAAACATGGTTGAATGGTATTTCTTGATACGCTATACCCGGTTTAGTTTTCCAACCAGGACTTAAATGTTCCAAATTCAAGCATAAATTAGATCCACCGTCCTGGAATAGAAAAGTTTTTGGGCGTTCTAACAAAATACCACCCAATTTCTTCTCTTGCTCTTGACAATAATACGGTGCACATGGAGTATCTTCAAAAACATACAACCGTATAGTGTATTCGGTACAAGTGTCACTTAATGACGCAGGTGCGTACACGGCTAATTGTAGTGTCTTAACCGCTTTTCCGTTGAAGCTTTCACCGACAAGAACAAATGTAGAAAGCATGTCCGTAACGAGGAATATTTTGTCACTGTCCAATTGCGTGAAAACTGGCGTGTTTATCGTCTCCTGACCGAGACTAACGACTTTCTTCCACTGTGGATGTGTGTCCGTCTTTGCTGTGTTATGGTCGATCGCGTACAAAGCGAGATTCCAAAAACCATGTTTGAGACTAGCGCAGTGTGGAATTTGAAGGACAACCGACTTATTAAGCTGGAGACGTGGCGGACCACATTTAACTACTGGGCTCAGTTGCGTGATACCTGCGGGCAAAAAATTGTTTTAACAAAATGTATGGTTATCCGCCTTAGGCTCGCTGGATATTACATTGCATAAATTACGCGTTTCTTTTTGTTATTGTAATTACATAGACGGTTATTCGTTTAGACTTTATAGTTTAAGTCTAGGTTTATTTTTAATTTTTAATACAAGATACTATCTAAAGCAATCTTACGAGCGTAGAAGATTGGCAATTTTCGTTTATAGTCAATTTCAAAGTAGCAATTATTGATTCAAGATTAAAATAAGAATTTGAACTAGTTATTAAATATATTTAAAGTTTGCAAAAGAAATTATAATTGAACTTCACGATTTATTGATTCTTCTATTAACGACTTTGTATAATGCTTAGGAAAAGAAACTTGCTTATATATTCTAAAAGCATTCATAAATAATAGCCTATCGTTACAATGGTAATCAAAAGAGACGGTAGCTGCGAGGTTATACTGTGTTGTGTAACTGATGATGGTAAGGTATTTTGTACTGTACGTATATTGATATAAATATATTAAAGCTGCAACTTGCTGTTAAGTTAATAAATTATCTACAGTTTCGCATAGGATGTGCAGCTGGAATGAATTTTAAGATTTCTATTATAGTTTTTTGTACTTTCCACTTATATTAGCGGTGGATTTTAGAGCTAATGTGGGATGGCTTATATCTTTATTTACACTAATATTTTAAATGCAAAAACATTTGAGAGTGTTTGTATGTATTTGTTACAATGCAACAGATTAAAATGAATGAACTACGAGTAGATAAATCCCTCTACGACCGCGGACACGCCGGCGTTACAGTTAACAATATATTTCTTAGAAATTTAATTAATTTCTTAGAAATGTACCTGAAGGTGCTAACGGATATGGTATATTTATCGACGTATTTTCTACCACGAAAGGTTCCGCGGCTACAAACTAGTACTTATACGAATAAAAAAAACCCATTAATTACCTTTTCCCAATCGTGATCTGTATCTGTCATCTTTCACAACCGCCACATAAATTTGTTCTCTCCTTCCCCTACTAAGGGCTCCTTCTGGGATCGACAATGCAACACCGGCAGCCGGTAAAGCTAATCTCGCCCCTGCACTCGATATCGACAGTGATTGCGATATAGGCGAGTTCGACACGAGTTCCGCTAGTTGTAGCGTTACAGATTCGTTAGCTGCGTCATACATTGAGCCGGCTAGAAAGAAAGCTTTTATAAATTGGTAATACGATATGTTTACTGATTAGATTTAAAAAAAAAGTCATTTTAACAACTTTATTTAACCTTAACATTTATATGGTTATCTCAAATAATAAAATTGTAACTAAGCCGAATCTGTACATTAAATATTTTTTGTGAAAATCTTATTGAAATAGTTATTATTATAGATACAGAGGCCGAATTTATAGTTTTTAGAATTTTTGTCTGTCTGTCTGTCTGTCTGTTACCGCATCACAGAAAAGCTACTGGAGGGATATTGATGAAATTTGGTATGGTGATAGCTGGTTATCCGGGTTAACATATAGGATACTTTTTACCACGGGAAATATCTCATATCTGAGACAAAATACAAAAAATGCATTGTAAGAGTATATTAAATATGTAAAACCTAAGAGTTTGGTTTTGGTCATCTAAACGCGGGCGGAGCCGCGGGCAATGCTAGTATGGTTATGTAAAATAAAATATTGTTATACATATGTCATGTCAAAGAAATATAATATACCTATTTGGAATTAGCTACTTAGAAAATATTGTACATACGCAGTACATAAACATAATCGAACCCATGTCCTGGGGCAGTTAGATAATTACTAGATTACTATAGAGCTGGTCTAAATACATGATTTATAATATTAAAAGACTATAATTATAAATCATGTGTATACTCACAACTAGTAAAGCAACTGGAAGCGGAGTGTTCAGATTCAGTATACGGTTTGCTGTCATATTCATCACTCTGCCCCTTGCTCGAAGCGCATGGAGTTACTTGATGGTCGACAGGTGACGCGTAACTGTAAAGATTTGAGCTTTTAAATATCTTTAGTGATATCTATGCATATAATTAAATTGTAACTAAGTCGAATCTGTACATTAAATATTTTTTTGAAAATCTAATCGAAATAGACATTATTATCGATACAGAGTCCGAATCTATAATTTTTTGAGAATTTTTGTCTGTCTGTCTGTCTGTTACCGCATCACGAGAAAACCACTAGACAGATTTTGATAAAATTTGGTATGATGATAGCTGGTTATCCGGGTCAACATATAGAATACTTTTTACCGCGGGAAAATATCTCATTTCTGAGGAAAAATACAAAAACTGCATTGTAAGATTATACTAATATGTAAAACCTAAGAATTTGGTTTTTGGTCATCTGAACGCGGGCGGAGTCGTGGGCAATGCTAGATTTACTATATAACTTGTTTTTAAAATAATTTTTGACTTTGAATTAAGTACTAATAATTATTATAAGGATTCAGAAAAGGGGTAATGTAATATTGCAGACCGATTTTAATGATCAGTTTTTCCTTAGTATTTCTTAGTCTGTGTTGTTTTCTTTTTCCATACACGATCTTCGCTAATTGTCAATCGCTATACATGATTAGTTTTTTTATAAGTTATCATCCTTAAGGTGACCACTCATATAAATTGTTTTCATTAAGTTAGTTACTTTTTTACTGACTGGTTTAGGATATTTTTATCCACGTTGTTTGAAAATTTTGAGTTGAGTAAAGTATTCTGAAATCTAATTTTGAAGAAGTTAGTCTATTTTTAATATACTATACCTATTAGTGAGGTGAGGAACATCATAATGGTGTTCAGTTCTTGGATCTGGCTGTGGATGCTCATATCTTGGAGGTCTGTGCTGCATCAGGTCGGGTGCGAGTGATAACGACTGCTTTTCTACCGTTGGGTACATTTCTGGTTGAAAATCTAGACAAAAGTATAGATTTAGTGATATCAGTTATAATTTAAGTTTATGTTACAATATTTTAGTATCAAAATCTTAATATTATAATAAATTAATAAATGAAATATAACATATACTCTTATAAAAATATTTGATTAAGTAGCTTACCAGTTCTAGTCATTGTATAAAGCGAGTGGTCTCTGGTTTTCCTCTGCAATAACTTGTACACTACAGCCGCGCCTGCCAGGAACACAACCACTGCTACCGCGATCCCGATATATAGTGGTATATCACTGTGTGCAGCAACTGTTGAAATAAATATTGTTTAGTTTTTAAGTTAAAATTAAAAACAATTAAAATGTAGACATGTAAATTTTTTAAATAATATTTTATATATTCAATACATATAATAAAATTGTACCTAAGCCGAATATGTACATTAAATATTTTTTGGAAAATGTTATTGAAATAGACATTATTATGGATACAGAGGCTGAATCTATAGTTTTTACAATTTTTGTCTGTCTGTCTGTTACCGCATCACAGAAAAACCACTGGAGGGATTTTGATGAAATTTGGTATAGTGATAGCTGGTTATCCGGGTCAACATATAGGATACTTTCTACCGCGGGAAAATATCTCATTTCTGAGAAAAAATACAAAAACTGAAATGTAAGAGTATACTAATATGTAAAACCCAAGAATTTGGTTTTTGGTCATCTGAACACGGGCGGAGCCGCGGGCAATGCTAGTTATATATATATAACTTGTATAAGATTTCATTGTACATGTGTTTGTCATTTTTCCTTTACTTTTTATATGAGTTTTGTATGATAGGCTTTACCAATTTTGGTGAATTTTGTGCTTGCTATACCTTTACTGGAGTTGGACCCGGTAGGTGATATTATTGCTGAGATCCAGACTTTTTTATTTTGCAACGAAACGGCAGCTGCAGAATAACGTCTGCCGGGATTGATAGTCAAATAATAAATTCACAAGTCTTTTCAGGAGATTGACGATGAAATATTTAATTCAAATAAACCTGATTGTCAATAAGATTTTTTTTCGCAGGAATCGAACCCGTATCGCTCTACTAATACTCTGACGTTCTATATACATGTATGTAAATCTACATATATAAGAAAAAAATAGCAAATATCTACAAAAACTAACAATTTTCTTATAATAACGTTAATAATAAATGGTATTCAGAATATTGTTAACATAAAGAGTTTTTGATCTCATAATAAAGGCCTTCGTATTTCCTATAAGGAATTCCAAAAGTGAAAACAAAATTTATTTACGTTGGAAATTTCACAAACAACAACAAGCCAAAAGCTAATGACCAGTAAAATATTCTCCGGTTTTTAACAAGTCAACAGTATTTAATTAATCTGGCGCCTGGTTTTTTTTGCTTGGCAATGAAATAATCACAGAATTTTATATGAACTTTCGTGAACCGTTTTTGTTTCTCAGTTCTAAATAGCATTCTAAATGAGTGTTTATATTTCGTTACATTTTTTATGAAGCTTATTATAAAGGTATAACTGTTAGGATAAATGTTACTTAAGCGAAAAGCTCAAAGAAAATTTAATCTAAATAGAGCAAAACAATTTTGCGAGGAATTTAAATAAAAGCTTTATATTATTGCCGTCCGCTAAAGCTTTTTTAATTTGTAATCGGGATAAAAATCTTGTAGCGCGGTCTAAATACATTTATATTAGGATTTGTTTTAAGAAGGTTCAGTTGAAGCGCAGTATATCATTCGCGAAATATTCCTAAACTTAACAAAAGCTGCATAAATTACTAACTTTCTCGCGAAAGCTCGAAAACTTTTATTGCGATATCACAGAAATTCTAAATGGAAAAATTATTTCACCTACAACGAATTAAAAATGATATTATTACAAAATGTACACCTGTGTGATGAGCTTTTAACATTTTACGAGTTTGGCTATAAAGTGGAATATACCAAAATAACAAGGTATGCCGAAGCAACGGGAAGCATCGTTGCGTCTAAAATTTAAGGTGCAATATCGTTGAGTATAAAATTTCTGAACGAAAACTGAATGTGAGTTTTTATTGCTTACAAATGAAATAGGCATTGAGTTTCTGGCAACGGGCTTTAATATTATTTATGTCATCGTCTTAAACTTTACGATTGGTCTCGCGGCGCATTTTAACCACTAATTTTTTGTATAATTCGGTGCCGTGAAAGGAAACTATGGGACGAGATACGTTTTTAGTCAACATTTTTATTAGTTAGATAAGTGTTTTTGAGATGTGCGCGTCCTTTTCTAAAGCCGATATTCTGTTCACGCACTTCCAAAGTTTTTCTTGCGAAAGTTTCTTTATTGGTTGGAAGCGGCTAATTGGGTTTTACAAATACACAAATAGTTGCTTATATAAATGGTGATTTAGTAAATAAGCTCCATAATTTTGTGGCAGAATCAAAACTTTTAGTTAATCGAACTACTTTAATAAAAAAAACAAAAGTTTATGTATAAGTATATGTGTGTGTGTGTGTGTTTGTGTGTGTGTGTGTGTGTTTGTGTGTGTGTGTGTGTGTGTGTTGGGTGTATGTATGTATCTTTGTATAGTCCTTCACACTTAAACGTCTGCACAGATTGGATAAAATTTTAGTATACACATAACTATGACTTGAAGGAACTAATATGTAATAGGTTACAGGTTACCTACCTAGGGACGCACTCGAGTAAAGTGTAAGTTGCCGGTTAAAAAATAATAACATGATCAAAAGTTCAGAGATATACAGTCTCTTTAAAGTTCATTTATCTGTCGTTTCGTTATCGTTGAATTATAATCGTATCTTTTAAAATACCTGAAGATCCATACGATTCCATTACGTTCAATTACGGGGACAAAATTTATAGACTAAAGTATTTCGGCCCAAAATTATCTTCTCAACCAATCAAGAGTTACGATGAAGCTGTCTCATTCGATTCGATAACGATCTCAGAATCGATGCGCGGTAATTAAAAAAGCTTTTACTTAGGACTTTTTAAGCTTTTTTTTCTTTTATCAATAATAAAATCAGATGTAAGGTTATTAAAACAAATTATAATAGCTTTTTATTTTTGTTTGCAACTCTTCTTGGAAATATTTGTATTTATTAATACGCTTTATAAACTTTTTGATGTATTATTATTTAAAATGATTTATCTTATTTCAAAGTTTGGATTCTAATGATGAACCTTTTCCCGGAGTGCCTTATTTTTTATAGTAACATAATCGATATTATACAACTTTAAGATATTTTTGACAGTTATTCGATAGTCACGGAAACTTTTGTTTTCTTAGATAATAATGCTAAAGACTAGATATTAGATTTGATATTATATATTTTCATTTATATATTAAAATAAGCTTTGTTTTAAGCTTTATGAAGTGTATTAATATATGATTTAAATTATAAACTTTAATTTTCTCTATACAATTTTATAGCGTCTCTCTAAGTTCTTATAGATATACGATAAAGTGTACAAAAGCTCGTGTTTATTTATTAAGGCTACAAGTCTAAGCACTTACATTTAATCTAGACCCAATACATTGTCACTCGAGCCACGTTTGACCTACATAGTGCCTAGAGATTGCGCTTAATATATATTACATGTAGAAACTTTTAATTCTCTTATTCAATTGAATGTTTTACTGTTGAAAATAAATGTCGTTTGTTACGTACATATGTATGTATGTATGTAGTTTATGAGATATATTTATGTATTTGAATTATACGAAAATATCACGGCAATTACTTAATGTACAGTATACTGTGATATTTTACTCTATTAGTCTATGAAATATAATTATGCCATAAAATTCTACAGTCTGTTTGTCTGAGTTAGAAATATTAAGCAACCAAATACTTATACAGTATACTTATCAGACTATTATAATTGTTCGCATTCTTTCTAATTAAGGCTGGACAGATTTGGATAAAGTTTAGTGCAAAGCTAAATTATTTGACTCATAGACTATTATTTGACACCTAGGACTACACCTGAACGAAGCGAGGGTAAGTGGCTGCTGCTAGTTCATGTTCATGAGAGCAGTTGTGAGTATGTTTAGTAAATAACGGAATTAAGTATATTTTAAATGGATATCATAATATAATGATAAAAACAAATATAATTGTTCTTTGAAAATGACATAATATGAATGAAGTCAATATATGAAGGTCTTATAAACATTAAATGTAAAATTTACTACTATTTATCGAGCCTCATAAAAATTTATGAAGTCTAAAACGCGGTCCACTTATATTTAATGTAGATTCGATTTATTACAACTCACACCACGTTCGCCCTACATGGCTCTTAGATTGCATGAACACATTTGTTACAATGTATAATATTTTAATAATATCTATGGTTGTATAACATATTTTTGAACATGTAAGTTAATGAATTGATTATAAAAGTTTTTATCATATTCTTTGAAGAAGTTGAAAGATTGGTTTAAAAATATACAAAACCAAGCAGAAATAAACGTCTAATTACCGTAATATAAAGTAATAATAACTGTTTGTTACCATTTAAAGGTGGAACTCATAAAACTAGCTTAGAAAAAGATTACATAAAGTTTTCTAGGAGCTTTTAAAATAGTAAAAAAATAAAATAAAAATAATTTACAAAATACAATATATTTTAGGGGTTTAAATAAATAATAAATATTTAGTCTGTGTTAATTTTAAAGTAGTCTGTTATTATTCTCCTCTAACATAAATAAGAGATTTTAGAGCATAGGTAGTTAGAATAACAGTATGAGAATAACAAATGATCGATCGACACTTATGACTCGTGTAACTAATATCATAATCCTTTAAACGATCAGTTTAAACAAATCACAGCAGCCATATCCAGACGTCAAGTTAATATCTTTAAAATCCATACATAAATATTTAGAATGTTATTAAAATTTATTGAAGCACGTCTATTTTACAGAACATATTTCTATGGCATAAAGATTACGATAGTTTAGTTTAATGACTCTCGACTACTTGCCATAAATTCCGATCATACAAAATATCATTCGAGGTCTATTAATATTTATTATTTTTAGTGCAACATGTTCTGATTGTACAGCGTAAGTTGTCAGCCTTTAACTGTTATACTGTATTTGTTTTTAATTTTTAATGTATATATTCGTAATTTGTAAGAAAAGCCATGTTTTTTTTATACGTCATGGATTTTGCATTCGATTGTTACATAAATTGAAGTGTGATACGATATATTAAAACTTAAAAATTGTAATCTTTGTCTTTAAATACAATATGAAAAAAGTACGATATTCACGTTTTCATTCACAATTTCTGAACTTCTAACTACTCTTAAAATATGATTTCATACTAATTTAACGTATAAAACCTACTTAAAGTTAAACTGTCTTGCATAAATGTAAAATTATTCTCATATTTGCTACTGTAGTTTAACTACTTAAAGCACTAGTGACCACACTTTATCGTAATCTATAAATCTCCAACATAAACTAGTTCCGTGGCTGCATACATTTTATGGCCCTATTTATTGCTATAAATCATACATCCGCTACTTATAGCCATAAACTAAAATATCGTAAAACCTTGACGACGATAGAATTAATTTGCGTGTGATACGTGCTTATCCCATTAACCCTTTAGACTCTGTTGACACTTGAGAGACACGTACTGGACACGAGCAGGCTCTGAAGACCGCATACTGATGAAGTACCTCATATTATCTTTATATGTATAAATGTTGAGTTTATAATTGTTATCCATTAAATACATTTTTAATTGCTGTAGAAGTATTATTTGTTAAATAATTATCATTTTTTTATAAGAATATTTTAAAAGTAATTGTTGGTGATCATTAAAATGTCTTTTTTACGATTTAATTAGTAAAAACCTTATCTATATAGAATCTCTGATAAATATCACAAACATTAACAATTTGATAGCTAGCATTATTTTCTTTATAAAATTAATAACAAAAAGTCAATACATGGGGCTCGAAGCACCCTGCTGCTTCAACCTAGGGTTATGTTGAAATTTGTACACTGTGTAAACATTTGTCAGTGCCAGCTGTATATCCGACACAGAGATTGGAGATACTGGATGCAATCGAAATCTACGAACCCTTGTCGCTTAGCCATAACGTGGTAGGAGGCCAGTGAATTAAATTCTCTTCAGCTATTCGAATATCGTCCTATGGTCTCTACATATAATGGTTATTACATGGTACACCATACATGTGTGAATGCATTTTGCAACCACCCGCTGAGCTCTCGAATCACAACAAATCATTTACAGTGCCCACCTCTCGTAATGAGAAATACAACGTCCAATACTTATTTATTTAGTATGGAAAAAGTTGGATTGAATTTGTTTTCGCAAATAAAGATGTACATTTCACTAGTTTTATTTTGTTCGTCTTTCTTTCGTTTTTGTTCGTTCATGTATGTAGAATTGATATTTTTTTCTTTACGTGACGAGTAAAGGTATAAAGGTATAATAATATTTACGTATGGATCGGTGGGTCACTGGTGCCGTGTACAAAATCATATGTCATCGGTTTGATTCCTGCGTTAAGTAGTTGTGTTCTTTGACTTACTGTAATGTATCAAAGTCATTAAAGCAAATTCATCGAACGACAGTCAACTTGATGGCTTTAGTAATAAACATTGAAGAGTTCTACTTTTTGGTTCCGTTATTAGATCAGCTCTATGAAATCATATTATTGTATTTTTAATAATAACTATACTTAGAAATAGCTTAAACTAGAATATAAATAGCTAAGACTCCAAAGATTCGATTATATAATTAGTAATATACCTCAAGTATTATCACTACATAGTATAAAACAAAGTCGCTTTCTCTGTCCCTATATCCCTATGTATGCTTAAATCTTTAAAACTACGCAACGGATTTTGATGCGGTTTTTTTAATAGATAGAGTGATTCAAGAGGAAGGTTTTAGTATATAATTTGTTATGTTTTTGTATACATTGGCTAAAATATAACGATATTTGTTGGAGGTGTCGGAAAAAATAAGACGTCTGGGAGGTTTCAACGAAAACGCTGCCTAAACCCTTTGAGATATAACAAAATAATGTATGGTGGAATTGTGTATCTTATATAGGTCTACAGAAAAGTTTACGATGGTATATGCCTATCTCTTAAGGATAACATACTATATCCATTTTAATTTAAAACGTACCTAGGGACGAACCCGAGCGAAGCGAGCGTGAGTCGCTAGTAACAAATAAAAAAAAACCCAAACCAGTAAATACATTTTTAAATTAATATTTAAAATCCGTTATGTTTACTCTAAGCTTATTTTCTCAATAGAAAAGAAATAAATAAAAGGGGAATTACTACCAATATATCAATAAAGAACCTTTAGATATTGAAGACTTGAGCTTTTCTATTTTATTGTCAGCTTTGTTCGCCTTCAAAAAGAAAGTTATGTTAACCGACGTACAAAGATATATAGACTTTTCAATACCCATTCATACGATTTACAAGCAATCAATTTACATTAAGAAAACATGAATAGTATCTATTTTGTATAAAATTTATGATATACAAGATAAAATGTATGAATCTCATCAATTCAGTTGTAAAAATTTCTGTTTATTTATGACAAATGTTAAATTTCTGAAAGAATATTTCAAATGAAGAATTTAATGTTGACTTGATTCTTGTACAAGTTTTAGCTTCTTATGTCATGTTTATAGATCGGATTGGACATTATTTAAGAAGAATTCTTATATTATGAATCGAAAAGTTTAAGATACTCAATTTGGACGTAGGTGTTTTGAACTTTTGTTAGATCTTTTGTTTAAAAGAAAATTTTTCAATGTAAGCCTCAAGTCGTCTGTAGGAAATAAGTTCTACCCATAAGAGTGATATAATTAATATATTATGATTTGAGTTGGTGTGCCTTTATCAATATTTTAACATTATTTTCCCTCAATTGGATACTACTTAATTTTATATTATACTTTACAAAACGAGAAGAATGCTATCGAATTCTTGTTAAACAGCTACATACATTCAAATTAAAACTTATTAACAATTCAAATTCAATACACGAACGTTTCGAAACAATCGAACCACTATACGATGTTTAGGAAACAAAAGATGAAAGTGGTTATAAAACACCATTTCCCCTTTGTAGGAGCGCAATTAGGCTAATGAAGAGAACACTCGGTACAAATGAATGAGTCTTCCCATGGTCTTCGCATTCGATACTCCACCTTTCATGTGGGTTAGTCTGATTATGAATTAGCTATATTAGAGTCTACTAACCGCTTTGCTTTTCATAGGGACATTCAAGAATATACGTTTACTAATTATCCTAACTAATATTATTAAACTGAAAATGTTTGTCAGTTTATCCTGTTTAAACATAGAACTGATTCAAACGGAACATGTTCTTAAGTTTGAAAATAAATGTATAAACAATAAATTTACTTTCAAAACAGATGCTACTGTTAGTGCTATTTATGCTACTTGCTTAAATGAGTTGTAAAACAAAATTTTATAGATGCCTTCAAACTTCTGAAATTGCTATTGGTTTCTTGTAAATATGTACCTAATTTAGTGAAAGACTTCTGGCTATACATATTTAATAAGAACGTGTTGTAAAATGTATAGGAAATGTAACTAATATATTATTTATTTTATTAATAGATATTAATGCTCTTAAATAGCTATAGTATATCAATAGAGTGTTTTATTTTGAGTATATTTCTTAATATGAAAAATTATATAAATTCACGTAATTATAGTAAAAATAAATTTATTTTATCTTATAGATATTTATTTAAAAAATAAACAATTTTCAAAAATATTGCACAAAATTCCAAAAACCATACCCTAATTGAGTAGTCCTCCGTTTTTGAAATCGGTCAAAAATAAAATAAAGTGCACACGCACGTTTTAAACATAGTATTATAGTATGTACAAATAGCAACCACATACACTCTCCCTCAAACTTTAATATAATCATGGTCATATAAATATTTTAATAATTAAAAGGACAAGGAGAAGGAGACGAAGAAAATATACTATGTTATTATTAACAAGAGCGTCAAATGTACCTACAAAGATCTATATCAACTTTAATAATACAACAATCTCAAAAGCACAAACAAAAACATACGTAGAACCGTAGCAATCTATCTAAAGATAAACAAAAGTAATTTATAAGCAAATATGTCAGATTGCAAATTTATTTAGCGTGAAAGAAAGCGGTTGTATGTTAACCCAACATTGGTTGCCGGCGGCTATTTATCAAAACGCTCGATAAACAGAATAGGAAATTGAAAACGAGTCAACGGGAGCTACAGTGATTTATTAATATTATAAACAAAATATCGAATGATCATTTAATATTGGCCTTGGGCATACATTTGATGAAAAAGCTTAAGTGAAAAAGAGAAAGCTTTATTTATATGGTAACAGATTCTTAAGAAGCTTTTTGGTCCAATAAGATGTTACTGTACGAGTAACTTAACGAAAGCTTACTAGACGAGATTGTATCATATAATTCTATGCCGTATTAACTAATTTTATTCTTCACAATAACATTACATAGATTCGAATATACAAATGTAAATGGAAATAAAATTTAGACAATATTTTACTTATACGTAGTATCTATTTAGCCCTTTTTAACGTTCCACTGCTGGGCACGAGCCTTCCTTCAATACGAGGGGGATCAGGCCATAGTCCACCAAGCTGGCCAAGTGCGGGTTGGCGGACTTCACATGTCTTTCCAAAACTTGGCTAGATTCTCTCAGACATGCAGGTTTCTTCACGATATTTTCTTTCACCGTAAGACAAATGGCAATAATATTGGAAATTATTCACTCATGAAAATATCAGAGTTGCGTTACCCGGGATTTGAGCCCACTTCATTTGGTTTCCGGCGAGCACGTTACCACTGGGCTAACACTGCCTTCTTAGTAAACAAAACAAACTTTTCATTTTAATAAAAATCAACATATATAATAGAATAAAAACTAATCTTTACATACATATGCGGATATTAACTTAGCAATGGAGCATTAAAAACTATACTAAAAAGAAAATAACAACTTCAAAGACGATAAAATAAAGATGTTAAAAGAACGAGCTATTTAAACAAGTAAAGGGAGTTGAATATGAATTCGTAAAATAAAAAGTGCTTAAATGAAGGCATGAGTCATAATAAAGCTGGTTCTAGGCGCAAATTGTTTGCATTTATATGGAAAATGCTAGTGAAATTACATAAATAAGCCTTGTTGGCACTCGCTAACGACGTAAATAAAAGAATCATTTGTTTTAAAATAAGCCTTCATTTGAGCTAGCGATATAAACTTTGGTCTAGAAAGTTTATGTATAATATGCAGGTTTTTTTATTGCTTCTAAAAACTAGCCTAGGTTTTGTAAACTTATTTAATATTCTATTATATTTTATAACTTAAATTTCAATTCAATTAAATTCAAGCTCAGTTTGTAGTGACTCTACTAGCTGTGCCAGCGGTCGCGGGTTCGAGTCCCGCTGGGGGCATTCATTTGTGTGATGAACACGAACGTTTGTACTCCAGTCATGGGTGTTTGTTTATATTTATAATATGTATGTATTTAAAGTTATATATGTGTAGTGTATCAATTATCTGGTATCCATAACACAAGCCTCGTAGCTTATCATGGAACTAGATGGTGGTGTGTGTTAATGTCATAACATAATATTTATTTATTTATTTATTATTATTTTAATTACATTTTAAAGTTCTGTTAATCTAAACAACAAATAAAGCTACTTTAAAAGTGAATAAATGCAAGTTATAAGACGCCTAATTTAGAAACAGCGCGGGCTATTTCTCTAAAACCAACTTAATCTCAATGTTACGTAAGTATATCATAAAATTTTAGGTACACTGCTATATTTAGACTGTAATACCCAGATGGTCACGGCACCCGATTTTCATATCTCCAATCTCATAATATGGCCACCCAAAGAGGAACCTTTGGGTTCCTTATCTCTATGTTTAAACTATTAAATTACTCTTACTTAACCAATAGCTAGAGGTCATTTTATACTGGCAGGTTAGGGTTACTGATAGCCCGTTATAAAGAGGCCAGGCAGTTACATTTCATAGCTATGAGCGCGCGGAAAAGGAAGTATATTTTTAGTCCCATGGCATCTGGTCGTAGCCCCATGTTTCATAGAATCAGTCTAATTAACATGTCCCTACAGAAACATTTTAGTTTCATAACTGACGTGGATCATATACATCCGAGTCAAACCGATATTTATTATAATACTAGCATTGCCCGCGGGTCCGCCCGCGTTCAGATAACCAAAAACCAAATTCTTAGGTTTTACATATTAGTTTACTCTTACATTGCAGTTTTTGTATTTTTTTTTTCAGAAATGAGATAATTTCCCGCGATAAAAAATATTCTATATGTTGACCCGGACCCGCTATGACCATACCAAATTTCATCAAAATCCGTCCAGTGGTTTTTCTGTGATGCGGTAACAGACAGACAGACAGACAAAAATTCTAAAAACTATAGATTCGGCCTCTGTATCGATAATAAACTTTATTTCAATAAGATTTTGAATATTTAATATACAGATTCGACTTAGTTACAATTTTATTATATGTATAGATATCTATTCAAAGCAGGCAGTAAACAAGATGTGTTTCGTAACTTGTGCGTATTGCGGGAAATAGCGGTATGAAGTTGTTAAGTTTATGAAACGGCGATCTAAGAAATTCGATGGTTCTGATAACTTCCTCTCACAACTGATAAATGGGAGTTCCAGAGTTTCTTTGGAACGTAAGCGTGTGTTAAAGTTTTTAGTTAGAATATATGTGGATTGTTATTATTTGCTCGTGAATATTATGTTGAAACATAGTTTTGAAAATATTTTGATTATCATAATAATGTTAAGCATATTTGTTAGATTTTGAAATTTTATATTTATACTGTTATACTATGTATTTATATATATATATATATATATATATATATATATATATATATATATATATATATATATGTATATATTTATAGTCGCAACATAAATTTTACTGTATTTGTCTGTACATAGTTTTTATGGGTATACAGTTATTTAATAAGGTAATTGTAATTGCTTACGCAAGGGAAATGAAAGTACAAGTAAGTATATAGCAGGAAAAACCTAGGGGGTGAGTTGGATAGTTTTTCCGTATCTGGTTTTTCCTTTTTTATAAATGAACCCTTCATATGGAGTAAATTGTTCTGTATAGAATAATTTACTATATTAAAAATAATAGCTTATAAGCAAAGAATAAAATAATTTACTCAAGGTGAATTTACAAACAAAAAAAAACAATTAATCTATGCATACAGTAAAATTCTGAGTCGAATCTATATACATAAATATTTTTTGGAAAATCTTATTGAAATAGTCATTATTATCGATACAGAGGCCGAATCTATAGTTTTTAGAATTCTTGTCTGTCTATCTGCCTGGGAACGCATCACGAGAAAATCACTGGACAGATTTTGATGAAATTTAATATGATAATAGCTGGTTATCCGGGTCATATTCTGCATTTCAGTAAAAAACTATATGATTCATTCTCACTTATTTTTGTATTTATATATGTATATGTAAGATAATAATTACTTCTATTATTTTACTAGTTACTTATTATTACTTTATCCTACTTAATATATTATATCCTATTATTTTCTCAGCTTTATCTAAATAATATGCTTACCCCCATGCACGCCACAGTAG
The DNA here is from genome assembly GCA_921882275.1 of Brenthis ino. Classification (NCBI taxonomy): domain Eukaryota; kingdom Metazoa; phylum Arthropoda; class Insecta; order Lepidoptera; family Nymphalidae; genus Brenthis; species Brenthis ino. The sequence continues at coordinate 27,739,002 of OV170227.1, forward strand.
TCACCCACACAATCTGCGTGCTGAACTTGGGCGCCGGAACACGCGTCTCCCATACAAGAACGACGTCTCGTCTGTCGGCAATCAGAGCCGCACACTGACCACTCAGTCCACACCCCCCATCGACCTGGCGACGCTGGAAGACAATATAAAATTAATATACGAAGTCAAAAATTAGGTTTTTAATAATAAAACATTCCTAAGTATTTAAAAAAAAACATTATAAGACTAAAGACTTTAGTAATTTTAACTACTTTAGTAAAGATTTATTGGAGAGATCATAGTTTTATTTATTTTAATATAAAACATTTTTTTGTATGTTCATTTGTGCACGTTAATTCATTCTATAGAATGGGAATACGTAGTTTGGCCTGATTTTTTTATACATTTATGTATAACCGTGGCGCAGGAATCTAAAGATGAGAATAAGGACTTAGCAAAACGAGGGCAGTTGATAAATAAAAATATACGTTTAAAATAATTAAGTAAACTAACCCAATAACAGCAATTAATTGGAAATTAATTAATTTAATAGATTAATTTTCATAAATTAATGTAATACTGTTAATTTTCAGAATTACACTAAATTGTACTATAAAACACTAATCTTATAAAGCTAAAGAGATTGTTTGTTTTGTTCGTTTAAAGGCGCTTTTCTCTGTACCTACTCGTCAGATTTTAAAAGTTCTTTTGGCATATTAAAGCTTATTTATTGAAGAATATTTTAGGTTATCTAGTATCACGCCATTTACTACGTATTTAAGGAGAGGATCAATTATATAGACTTAATGCTATGCAAACGAAGTCGCGGACAAAAGTTAGTACATTATAATATATAAATAATAATTCATTGAATATTCCTTAACAGTCATACGCCTATATCCTAATCAGAATTTACATATGCGTATGCAATCGATTTCCGCATAAGTGATTAGTCGCTACCTTTCATTATAGACCTGCATTGCGTATTTCACTTAACAAAGCTCAACTATTTCATCTATGTATGTATATATACATATATGTTTGTATGTGCTTGTATGTTTCCTATGAACAACAAAACGGCTGGAGCGATTTTGATGGAATTTTCAGGCAATCTTCAGATTAGCCTAGCGGGTGATACTATGAAGTTTGAACACGAGCGAAGCCACGGGCAGGTACTGCTAGTATGATATATAACCAAACATTTATATGATCTTTACATGTTTAGTTTCATATAGAATTTTACCACTAAGGTTGTAAAAGATATGGCGCAAAACAGAGATAAATTAATGAAAATGTTTGTTAAGCATCTTTCATCATGCAAATAACTATAAGGACCTAATTTGCCAATATTTCAAAATTATATTAGTGATAGTGATGTTATAAAATTTGAAATTTTATTAAGTTACATTATAAAGATTTCTGAGGAGAGTCATTGATTATTTCACCGGATAATAAAATAAAAATGGTTATTCGCGATTACATACCATTATTACCCAGTATCGAATTTGCGAATGGTCGAATCGCATGTTTGAGAGTATTAATAATATTGCACGGGCTATTGCATGACGTAACGTATCAATTTCGTAAAAGGTAGAGTCAATTCATTAATCCATAAACGAATTTTGAACAAAAAATGATATTTTCTTTTGTAATATTATACTGTATTTTTGTTTTAAATTATATATAGCGACTCAACCTCGCTCCGCTCGGGTTCTTCCTTACTTACGTTTTAATATTTAGTATAGATTTCTCAAACATGATATATTTTCCCGAAGAAAAATGTATCCTATATGTTGACTCGAATATCCAGCTAACACCATACCAAATTTCATCAAAATCCCTCCAGTGTTTTTTCTTGATGCGGTCATAGACAGACAGACAGATAGACAGACAAAAATTCTAAAACTATAGATTCGGTCTCTTCATAGATGCATCCTATTCCTATTCTATTGGTTATGGTAATATAACTATCTCTTTTTTATTCAAATTTTCAGTTTCAATAAAACTTTCGCATTTATAATACAAAAATTGGTTGATTTTGAAGTCTGCCTAATAGAAAAAAGTTTAAGAAAGTATTATAGAAAAAAGTTTGTTTTCACTGTCATATTTATTTATTTACACGTTACGAAACAAGATAACAAAGAAAAAAAAACTTTACCACTTAAAAAGTTTATATCTCAGGGTAATATATCAATTTTAAAATAGCATAAAAATAAAACATTCCCATACACAGTTCTGATGTTATTAATCTATCTAATAATGCAAACACGTTGTCATAAAGTATTGTACTATAAATTGAAATTAAAGTACCTCGAGACGCTCCGGCCCTTACAAAGATAAATCACGTATGTTTTTTAAAAAACGAATAATAGGATAAGAATTTGTCCTGAGAACTTGGTGCAATATACAAACGTCAAGCGACTTTTATTATATATATGTATTATATAGATTAGTATGAATTATTATTTACTAGCGGCTTACCCTGACTTCGCTCGGGAGTGTCCTTGGATACATTTGGAATAGCGTTAGCCATGTTAATTTTTTTTTCATTAAATTTTCCGATGTGTTAACAGTTATTACGTTATACGGGGCGGATACAAATCCAACAAATTAAAGATCTTTAAAATTAGTTTAACCATTCTTGGTTATAAATGGTGTAACTACCCTGACTTTGTTTGATATATAGATAGAGTTCAAAACGAATCTTTGCATATTATAATATTAAATATGTAAGTTCAATAACGACATTTTTGTTCAAATGGTATTTCTAGCCAGCATCCGGTTTTAGAACAAATATAGATGTGCTAAAAGGATCTTTGGGAAATAATATAAAATCGCTCGAGTACCAATAGAATACGCGAAATTATACATTATCTGAAAATTTCAACTTATGAAAGACAAAAAATTACAGGAAATCCGTAAATTCTTAATTGTTAAAGCATTGAATCATAAAATATTATAACTATCTCTTCTATCATCCTTTCAGTTTCTCTAACACGCATAACTCTAATAAAATGGACCGATATCTCATATTTCAATCTCATATTAGTGTGGGTGTAAAGTTTATTTAGATATAAGTATGTGTGTGCGTGTATCATATTAATTAACGCGCACACATAAATCAGTCGGGGTTCGTTAGAGAAGGAACAATGACGTCTTATATTCTTGGTTAAAAATTTAGGCGTGAAAGACTAATGTACTTTAAATACTTCGGGCAGACGATTTGAATAATTTATGTGTAATAAACACAGCGTATGCCTAATAAGATGGGTCGTGGGTTCCATCTTGCATGGGGTAAATAATTAAAAATATAAATAAGACTAGTTTTTGCCCGCGGCTTTGTTTGCGTGGAAATTGGGGCTTACTGGTAGTCTATGTTCATTCTCAGGATGCAATCTATATTCTTGCCAAATTTTATCGAAATATGTTTAGCGGTTTAAGCGTGAAAAGGTAATAAACAGAGTCACTTTAACTTTTATAATATTAGTATGAGTAAAAATGATGATTAATGTAGTCAACCCATGATTATGATTATATAACGAATATCCTTTTGGCATAGTGGTATTTTAATAGATTGGTATTATTACTTAGTTACTACGTGTTTGATTTTTTTTTAATATAAATACATATATTCTTCAGACTAACCAAACCACCATCGAATGCAATATACAAATATTTGATTTAAATACAAAATTGTTACAAATTTTCATTATAATATCAAAAATCATTGTATGTAATACAAGAATCTTCAATTTTACACCACAAAACTAACTTTTCAGTGCATTTTACATGAGAACAGATCCATATTTTAGCCATAACCATTATACGTGTATGACATCGACATGTGTTAGCAATTAGAGGAACAATGCTGTCTCACTGAAATAAACGTTCTTGATTATATTTTATTTTCTTCCCGGTTGGTCTAGTTTTATAACACACTGCTGTAAATTAAACAAAACGATTGAAGTTTTACTTGTGCTAAGTATTATACACTTTACTAGTAATTTGCATTAGCTTCACTCGACTTTTTCGGTATTTTTTATATCGGGGAATAGAAGTATGTGTTATATATATATATATATATATATATATATATATATATATAACTACCCGCTCTTTCCTTTGCAAAATCTATTTTTGTATATTCTCTGCTTAATAAATTAGGTAATTTCATGTTCAGGTTCTCTGCTTAATAAGTGTATCTGTTTTTTCAAAAGATACAAAAGATACTTGATGACTGTTGAGTAGTGGGTTTGATTCTTGCTTAAATAATATTTCTATACAAGGAGGAAAGTACAAACTTCATATATCTTCTTTGATTATTTCATAAGTGGAAATACTTGTATGTACTCAATTTTTACATTTAAATTATTATAGTGAGATTTTATATATTTTTTTGTTATTTTAGTCCAGATGAATCTCTTAATAACAGCTCGTTAAAGAAAATTACTGTGTGTATCAAAACAAATCCTTACTTTCTGCTTTGTAATTTTACCATCGCTATGAAACACTTAAGCCTTTGATGTGACCAGTCGCTGTTTTATAGCTTACGTATTAAACCGCGGGATTTTTATAGTTTACCAGATGTGTTCAACCTTTCTTTAGTTAGTTATAATGGCTTTTAATTTTTTCGTTAAATGTTCATATAATAAAATAATTATAAAAAAAACATTTTTTATTAAACAAGCTTTTATTTAAATGCTCTAAAAGAGCCAAATAAACTTTAAATTAAATCGGGTTTGTCAATTTATTATACTACATAATTTATTCATATGATACAAAAACTCACGAGATTTTTAAAAAAAATATATATAAAAAAAGATATCATTTCTGTACAATTTGATTAACATTGATCTAAACAGGTAAATCGAAACTTAACGTGTATCCAAAATTTCAGCTCAATCGGGGAAGAATAACTGCTTTAAAATTCAGTTGCAAGATTTGTCCCAAACTAACATACTAACATGGCAAGTTAAATAAAAGCTTGTAAAAATCATTATAATTATGACTTTTTAATATATTTTGTTTTCGTATACGGTATACCTATTAATTATATATATTTTTAATCGATATTTAGTTTTTTTTCATTTAATGAGCATGTGTCCATATTTGATTCATAGAAACAATGAATATATCAAAAATATTCGAATTCCGAAATTCCTAATAAGTTAAACTAACATTAGTCTCATTTATGCCGAGTAATAGCGAAAACTGTATACGTTACTATTTAAATGTCACCGCGTTTTGATGAGTGAAAGCAGGTGTGAAACTACTTGTTGCTAATTGAGCGGTAAATGTTACTAGTTTATTTTAGACATATGAAAATGTCATAGACGAGCATTTCTATAGCTTTCTATACTACAAAGTACTTATAATATGTTTCGTTGATTTTTTAATTAAGTTTGTGTCATTTTGCTTATCATTCTTTGGTTTATACAAGTATGATAATGAATCGGTCTATTATCTAGATATCAAATCCGCAACTTCCTGTTAATTAAAAAGCTACAAACCAAAGAACCTGCCAACAAGCCAAACATATCTTATATATAAATAAATAAAACAGGGGCCACATCATATATGTACCAGAATAAAATACCTTTTTTACATAAGAGATACCGTACCTAGTTATACATATACATAAAATGTATATATTAGTGAAAGAATTTCAAGGATCTAATTAGAAACATCATAGTATACCTTTTTGTTCCAAAGCTCGTCTAATATTCTGATAAACTATAACAATATATTTATGCCACCAATCTCGATTTTTCCCATACAATATATCATGCTACTTGCTTTTTTCGGCAACTTCCTTCACATATTAGGCACGTCCATAAATAGCAACACATTTTAGAAAATCTTCGTACTGAAGTTTAATCCAAATCTTGTTGTTATTATAACGTTAAGAAATAACAAATATACTCACTCATAAACTATCGGATACAATATTTCTGTGATTATTACTTTTATACATATAATAAAATTGTAACTAAACCGAATCTGTAAATAAAATATTTTTTGGAAAATCTTATTGAAATAAACATTATTATTGATACAGAGGCCAAATCTCATCATCAAAGAGGCAGTTTTTATAATTTTTGTGTCTGTCTGTCTGTCTGTCGGTTTGTCTGTTACTGCATCACAGAAAAACCATTGGAGGGATTTTGGTGAAATTTGGTATGGTGATAGCTAATTATTCGGGTCAACATATAGAGTATTATTTACCGCGGGAAAATATCTCATTTCTGAGAAAAAATACAAAAACTGCAATGTAAGAGTATACTAATATGTAAAACCTAAGAATTTGACTTTTGGTCATCTGAACGCGGGCGGAGCCGCGGGCAATGCAAGTATTAACATAAATATG